>OZ025303.1:9733672-11050547 GCA_964019185.1 Maratus speculifer | reverse complement strand
TCGACAAATGATGCTGTACAATGAAAAATAGTAGAGAAAATTTAAATATACAAATAACAAAAAAAAAGATTAAAGAATTTAAATTTATATATAAGAAAAAAGAAATATATATACACCATGTACACAAATATTATATAAATCTAATGAAGGGCTGTAAATGATAGAAGATGCAATAAAAATATGTTTTATTATTTTATTATGAAAAACAGTATAAAAAATTTTAAACAATTAAAAATTAATGCAAATAACATAAACAGATTAAAAAATAAAGATATAAAAATAAAAAAAGAAATATATACACACATTACATAAAAGTGAATCTAATGAGGGATTTAAAATGATATAAGGTCTTTTAAGAAAAGACGTTTTAAGCGACAGACATTGTTTTAAAAAGTAAATGCAATTTTAAAACTAGGATAAAAGATTTAAATAAGTAAATTTTAAGAAAAATAAAATAAACAGTTTAAGGAAACTAAAATTTCGAAAATAAAAATAATACAATACGCAATGTATACAAATATTAAATGCCAATAGTTTTTTTTTTTTTTTTTTTTCATAAAGTTTGACGATTAATAAAATATAAAAGTTTTGTGTGAAAAATGTGCTTGAATTGTTTTGCACAGTTTTTCGATATCTGGTGCAATTTTCGACAACTGTAAGCGAATGTTTGGGCCTGCATTTAACCGTTTATTGTATTTTGTTTTGATATTGTGTAAGTGGAGAATTCAGCTTCACACAGATATGTCGCTGAAAATGGGAGGTAAAATTAATTTTGCTTCGTCTCACAAGATTTTGCATTTATCTATCAAATGGCACCAAAATTCAATGACACCTTACTTTGTAAAGAGATTTACTAGATCGCTTTGAGATGTTAAATCAGTGAGAGCTTTGTTTTCCTCAGAGCTTAAAATATGCGATTCTGGTTTAACACTGAATGGATTTAGTACCCATTTTAAATCGTCCAGCATCATATTTTGAGCAGCTGGAGAGTAATGCTCAAATGAATATATCAGAGTTTCGAGATCACCTTGAATACTTTTCTGTAAATTTGTTCAGAAACCTTATTACTAAGCAAAAAAGAATTAAGTATAAACATATGAATAGAAGCTCCAAAGAACAAAACTGTTGTTTTGTTCGGCAAGCAGAGTTAAAAGCAATTGAGGGTCTTTTCTGTTCCAATTCACGTTGTGCATTCGGTTCAGAATACTATTTTTTGTAGCTTTTTTTAAATCGAATTTTTAAAACACATTAAATGCAGATACATAAAATAAAACAATTGAAACCAAAAATATTATACAGAAAATAGGTACATGTATAATGCAAATATTTAAACAGCTTTGAAGTGTATTATTGTATTTTTTTCAACCTAGTTATAGATATATTTATTTTTTTACAGACACGGACAAAAATCCCTACATACTTTTGAAAATCTTTCACTTTCAATATGCTAATTTTTTCATGTTTTGCTTATTTTCCAGGAATGCCGCGGAGCACACTTTGGGAACCTCTGCTGTAAGCATTCATTATAATTTGATTGCATTATTACTTACATTAAAATGAGTGTTTACAAAATTCAAACAAAGCAATGACTAGAAATCTACAAAATTCTAAAATCTGCACAATCTCTGGTCCCAAACTGTGTGGATTTGAGGGAGTCTACTGAATTTAAACATTGTTTTAGTAAAGTAAATATCATATTAAAAATGCAAACATAATGAAACATTTGATAGAAAATATTGGTTCATATTTTATCGAACACAAGGCTTTTTCAAGAGAACATGAAAAACTTAAATAAGATGATCAGACTTGAAATAAATAAAGATTGAAATATTACCTCATCATGCTCTGAAGACAGGTTAGAATTGGTTTCTCTTTCAATTTTGTTGTCATGAATGACTGAGGTGGAACAAAATGGACTAGGGTCAGTGACTAGATTGGATAGCAGTGCATTACTAAGACTGGAAGAATTATATTCGTCCATTTCTTCCAAACCTGATTCAAAATCAGGTGAAATGCCTTTGGTCATTCTTCGAATCACCAACCTTCAAATAAGAACAAGAATATGGGTCATTTACTGTCAAATCAAACAACAACAAAAGAGTGTCTGAAAAATCTAATTTTTAGGGTTTCATTCATTTGACGAAACCCTATTAGTTTCTGTCCCCTGTCTATCTGTCACAGAGTCCGTACACAAAAACTATATAAGTCACAGAGTTCAAATTTTGCATACTTGCAACTGAATACTCCTTGTCACACAACAAATCATAAAATTTTGAAAAAGACTATTATTTTAATTAAAATATTTTTTTTAATATCATCAGTTCTTTTAACTATTTGGAAAATAGTTGTTGTCCTCTGTAAAGAACTGGGAAATTTGAAGTACATCTGAATCTTTTTATTGGTTGAATTCCACAACTTTTTATATTTTTTTAATTTGTTTTCTTATTGGTCCGTCTTTAATGTCCAAAAATTGTATACTTCTGTTTTTTATTTTATTCGTTTTTCAATTGGTTCATGTTTAATATCCAGATGAAATACCTCTGTTGCCACAATGACAAAAAAAAGTACCCAAAAACTACAAAAAAATTATTAACTTAAAAACAAATTGAGACACAGTTCAAACAAATTGCATTTAAAAATATATTTTTTTTTCTCTATATGATGGTGTAAAAATTGAAAATGTGTGATGTTTAGAAGATTAAAAATTTGCAGTACCGAAAATTGTAAAACTAAAATTTCATTTAAAATTTGAATATGATGGTACAGGAATATTACTTTTTAATCCATGGCGTACATAATATAGGACTCTGTTATTATGTAAACCACATTTTGATCATCATTGGAAATGAAAAAAAAATTATGTTTATTATTATTTTTTAAATATAGAATTTATTTATAAGTCTAAAATCTTAGCATTTGAAAATATAATTTTCCAAATAGTTGTTGTAATTTATTAATTAACATTTCTTTTATTAGCTTATTTTAAAAAGTTCATTTATTTCTTATTGTTTATTTTCTTCTAATTATTACGCTAAAGTTTAAATAGGTATAAAAATTATTATGTTACATAAAATTAATTAATGTATTAAATAAATCATGTGAAGAACATTCGTATTTGTTTTAAAATAAATAACAAACGAAATTTTGATATTAAATAAAACCCTTTGTGCAATCTGCAATCATTCTTACCGACTTGTTTGTCTTTTTATTATGTATAACAAAAATAAGGTACATATAAAATTTCAGAATTCTTGAATATTTAAAAGTTATTAGCTTTCAAAAATATGCAAATTGCATAAAGTTTTTCAACAAAAGGTTGTAATTGATGCCATTTTGATCAATTTTTTAATGTCTTTTCATTTGATAGGCTACATGATGATATTATTTATTTATTAATTTTTCGGTCTTACCTGTCATTATTATTTTTTAAGAATTCAAACATTGAATATTTATTTATTTTTATTTTTTTTTAAATTAATATACAGGGTGTCCGAGAAAGATCCGTACAACTTCAAAAAATTATTGAAAAAGAAACAATAGGGTTACAGCGCAACTAATTAGTATATTAGATAGAATAACTCAAAAAGTTTTTTTTTTCCTATAACTTATTACCTTAGGAAATTTCTACATGAGACCCTTTTGTAGCACGAACAGTATCAAGACGATATTCCAATTCCATCCACGACCATTTCAGCATGCTAACATCAACAGTAGCTACAGCTGTTTGGATGTTTTGCTTTAATTCTTCGAGACTGTTAACTTGCGTTCGGTATACAGTATCTTTGACATAACCCCAAAAGAAAAAATCCAGTGGTGTTAAGTCAGGAGACCGGGGTGGCCATGCAATGGGACCATCCCTGCCAATCCAATGCTGTGGAAAAGAATTATTCAGCGACTGAAATGTGTTTGCGTATCGGATTTTGTTTTGATAAACCACGCAACACATTGAGCTTTCTTCACGCGATCCGCCATTGAAATAACTAAAATGCTTTAATATTCCTTTGCATGACATGTAGCGCCATCTATGATCAGAAACATACTGCAGAAAAAAACTTTTTGAGTTATTCTATCTAATGTCCTAATTAGTTTCGCTGTTAACCTATTGTTTCTTTTTCAATAAATTTTTGAAGTTGTATGGATCTTTCTCGGACACCCTGTATATTCTTTACTCACTAATTAAAAACATGTGTGCAAGATTTTATGAAGGTATTCCAATGACACGTTTTACAAATAACGTATAACAGTGCAAAACAGCAAAACATTTTGCAATGCAAAATTATAAATATGCTGACACTATTAATTGTTAGAAACTAAACACACCAAATATATAATGTAAAATAAGATGCACATGTAAAGTAAAGATAATTAAGGATTTTTCTATGAAATTAGATTAGAGAAAATTAAAAACATCCATTACAACTATCACTTTTTATAAAAATAATACCATGACAAGTATATTTCAAATGAAATTTATTTATTTCATTGCATTTTTGGTACTACTCTGTTATCCTGTCGACCAATTTCGCCAAATTATACAAATCGCCAAACTAATAGCCAAATTATACATACTGACATAATTTTTATTTTAAATACCGAAAAAACAAATAATTAGTAGAATATTAATAAAAATATTAATAAAAAACCGCTTAATGACATTTTAAACACATGAATCTTATTGAATGCGACATTCACGATCCATTATTGGCATTTAATCTTATAGTTTGGCGATAATTTTTTGGTTGACGAGATAACCTAGTAGTACCGAAATTTTAAACTCACATTAACAAAATACAACAGAATTAAAATTATCTTGCATCATTTAAGTTTTTGGCAGCATTCATCCTAGATAAAGATAAATGAACACCTATAACACACATGTCCATGGTAGCACATTTTTATCTGGCACATAAATAAACAAATTGTAAATACTTTTTTTTTTTAAATAAAAAAAAGCTAAGTTTTTGCTTGTTACAAATGCTACAATTTTGATTAACAGATTATTTTTAAAAATATTTTTATTTTTAAAAAAATTCACTATAAATTTTTATCCTAAGCACTTTGTATAGACTTTTTCTTGCCAAATCATTCAACATACAAAGTCCAAAATAATTTTTTTTTTTCCTACATATAAATTTTAAAAACTTTATTTTTTCAATTAAATTTTAAAAGATACTTGTCATTAAAAAAGAAAAAAAAAACCTAATGGACATATTGCAGCATAGAGCTGTGCAAGGTGACATAATGAACAGGTTTTTGCTGCTGCTGTAGGACAACTATTGCTGCCTTTATCAATGCTTTTTGTGTTTGTGTGTCCTACAGATTTCTTCATTGTTCTCCGGTAAAAACGACGTGATGTGAAGTGCTCTATTCAAAATCCTGGGTGGTCTACTTATCCACGATTACCAAAAATTCAATCAAACCACTAATTTAAAAAAATTTAGCAACTTTCTTTCCCCTCTTTGACTGGTAGAGGTAAATTTTTCCATCCCTGAAAAAATCAGATCTCTTCAAAATTCCTGTTAATAAAACATGTATGTCTCTTTCCTGTGATTTCACAAGTTATTTTCGGTAAATTTTTCTTTTCATATATTCTTTACAAATTGTTATCACAAAAAAGCCTCAGAGGTTTGTTAAATATGTTTATATATTTCCATTACTTGTTAAAATACTGAAAATGACAATAAAATGTACCCGTTTTGGAGATGACACAATATTAAATGTATGTCTAAAAACATTTTCGAAAATTTTCTTAGGCATCTTAAAAAAAAAAAAAAAAAAAAAAAAAAAAAAAATTATGTTAAATATGCAATGGCGTTTTGGTGCCATTTTCGATTTTTCTGTCAATAGTGCCAAACAGAACAGGATACAGAGCTCTTCACACATTTTTTAAAATTTTGGCATTAAAAAGAGAGTAAAATTGATTATAAAATTTCATCTTTACTTGCAAAAGTTGAGTTAAATGAAAGTGCGCAATAAATTTTGACTTTTTAATGAAACTTAATTATTCAACAATCAAAAACATGCAAATAGCATTACATGACCTACATATAACCAATACAATAGCATTACAGTAGACTCCCTCAAATCCGCACAGCTTGGGACCAGAGATTTTGTGGATTTCTGGTCATTGCTTTGTTTACATTTAAAAAAAAATAATTTGAATGTAATTAATAATGAAATCAAAAGTATAATGAATGCATACAATATACTAAAATATTAAAAAAAGTAATAAACTAATAAAAATTTAGGTTTTTTTTTTAAATTATTAAAATACTAAAAGGAAAGGTAAAGTTAATAATCAATAATGTACAATTAAATATTCATTATAAAAGAGGAAATGTGTTTTTCCTAAATTATTCAATGAAACTTGCCTCATAAAGGTACATTACTAATTCACATCAGGATCATAAAATAATGAAACTTTATTTCAGGTTTAGCCAGACTTAATAACTAAAAAAGCTTGATTAATACATAAATATATTTGGTAAGATTGTGATTACCAATGATATTAGCAATATCTTTATTTTTTCAGAAATAAATTATTCTTTCTTCATGAAAAAACATGAATTCAATAACCTTAACAAAAATTATAAATTAAAAAATGTATGGAATTGATATAAAGCTGAAAAAATCATTTTTTGCACCTACATCTGAACTGAATGTTTCATTGTTTACATCCATAAAATTTGTGCGGATTTTAGAGAGTTGCGGATTTGAGGGAGTCTACTGTATTTCTATTTTACCTTGGCCAATCAAAACCATTGTAACGAGAGACTTCGTCAATATCTGGATCAACAGACACACGGAGAAACGAAATGGGTCCTTCCATATCATCCATTTGAAAGAGACCTTCATGAAAAAAAAAATATATATTAACAAATTAAAATGCTAGAATAATTAAACAGAAATTGACACATTTCAACTAAGAAAAGAACAAAAAAAAGGTCAAGAATTAAGCATAAAGTATACATAAAAATCACTCCAAAACATCAAAGTAAATTAATATTTTCTATCTGTGATAAAAATAAATTAAAAAGGCAAAAATATTTTTATTCATTCACTTTCGACAATATTTCATTGCATACAACAACAATATTCTGAAGAATTAAAATTATAAAAAAATATTTTTGCAAAAAATTTAAAATTGAAAAATTAATAAACAAAAATCACCCTAACACAAGAATAATGTTATTAGTTGCTATGTTATTAGCTAGATGTTATTTTTAATGTAAAAAATGGATCTTTTTGAGCATGAATTATTTATTCAGATTATTAATGGAGGTAATTTTATGCAGTGAAAATATAGGCAATGATTCAGTCTCCATGGAACTTGAAAAGAGATAATTGAAAAGAGAAATTTAAAAGAGATGAAATACAGAATAATGAAAGAATAATATAAAATAATTAACATTCACAAATATCTATTTTTTATAGTGAAACTAATTTCCTTATGCTTGTGTTAGTGTGATTTTAATATTAGTTTTTCAATTTAAAATTTTTTGCAAAAATTTATTTGTACCTTTTTTATTTTTGAGAATGTTGCCAACAGATACATGGCGGAAGTGAATAAATAAAGGTATTTTTACTTTTTAAATTTATTTTTTATTGCTTAGAGCAAATATTAAGTTGCTCTGAAGATTTGAGTAGTTAAATTTCTATGTTGGAGAATGATAAGAAATTTAATAAAGATAAAATGAATAATTGTAATAAAACAGGCTAAAGTTTTTAGCTCACAAGCTATCAAAGCCTGAGAGCTTATGTGCCCGCCCGTTCTGTATGTATGTAGTACTGTGTGTAACATGATAACTCATTTTAATAAAAATTTAAATTTTACTTAAGAAAGGTGTTATAATGAAAATAAAATACATTGACATGTTTCAGAACTGTCAAATAAATAAAAATAAAAAAAATAACCATCAAATGATAACTCATGATAAAAATATCTGATTCATTTGATATTTTGGATATAGGTTTATTATGATAAGGCGCTTCTCTGTTTAGTTTTGAGAGTTCATTCAATAAGTATAAGAGGGGGAACAGGAGCTAATGCTCCTCCCCATAATTTATATAAATGGGTTTTTTATGCAGAATTATCAGTTTTTGTTCAAATCATAGGTATAAGATCATTCCGAGGAGGCACCTCCATGATTAATATTGGGTATTCATTAGATAAGTAGTAAGAAGGGGAACAAGAAGGAGATCTGAGCTAGTCCAACTGCATATCACCCTCTGGAGTAAGAATATTTGGTACTTTTCATGATTTTAAAAAATAATTGAAAGATATCCAATTTTAAATATAATTTTTAATTATAAAATTCAAACTGTTCTTAGTCATAATCAAGGAACTATTTAAATGTACTAGAAATTAATACTTAACAATAAATTATTGAAAAAATCATGTTTTATATTAAAAAAATTCTGCATAAGAAAAAAAAAATTGAACATAAAATTTTATATAGACTTACATAAACACTTATTTAAATGTTGTATAAATATATGAAAATTGCTTTTATTTGTTTTTAACATTATTTAGTATAATTTACTTTTGTGTGGTATATTTCAAAGCACAAAGAGCAACACCACAAGTTTCACAATAAATTTGAATTAACTTGGATTCTATATATTGTAATATAATTTATTTCTATTCAGTGCCGCCGCCTCTTTTTTTTTCCTGAAAATAAAAGGTTTGCCAATAATGTCTGAAAAGCCCGCAGACATATCTAGCAGGTACCTTTATAGCTCACAGAATTAAAAGTTGATCCCTAGAAACTCTTGTGCTTACAAGGAAAGTCTCCATACTGGACATACTCAGAATTTTTTGAAAAAATATATATATATTAATTAAACTATTTATACATGTAATAAAGGATCAGTCAAAATTAGCAGTGGAATTACAGTAGAAAATCTGCAAAAAAATAAAATACTTTTAAATATTTTGCATGAAAAGACCAAAGCGTCACACAATTTGGTGAGCAGTACCTTTCCTCTATCGATAAAATTCAATGTTAAAACTGTTGTTAGCTTTTGTTTTTTCAAAACTAAAAACTAAAACAAAATCACTTCACCTTTTTCATTTTCGTATAAAAAACATTTCATATTTATTTACTTAGAAAAGGTGTCAGAAATAAAAATTAAAAAGTCGACATGTTTCGGTTCATTCATAAGAACCGTATTCATAACACATAAAATCAGTAGAAAACTAAATGACGCTGGATATAAATATAATTTAAAAACCCAAAACACAAAACATTGTGCCCCCTATGATCGTGAATAGCCATTGCCACCGCGGCATATAAATATAATATATTTTGATCATATATTAAATTTAATATGTATAAAATTAATATTAAAATAAGTAGAAAACTAAACGACACTGGATATAAATATAATTTAAAACCCAAAACACAAAATATTGCGCCCCCTATGATGGTGAATAGCCACCGCGGCTCCCCCTATTAGACTCACCCTCTAAATATTTATTAAGTAATTCTAACTACAAACTCGGAATGTCATAAGAATAAGAATCATTACAAACCCTATCTCTCCTAGAATAAATCTCTATGGATTCACGGATGATTAATTTTCGGAATAAACGTGAAATGAACACTAATCTACTATCTTTAAAACAAATCTTAACCCCCCCCAACTTTAAAAACAATCTTGATAACGCAGTCTTATCCCTACAAATTTTATGTCACATTCATGCTCTTTCTTTCTAACCCCAAACTTTCTACCTGTCATACCGATATAAAAATTAATTTCTCCCCCCCCCCTTCATTCTCATATGGAATTTCATACACCCCCACTAGATCATCCTGTGGAACTGGATCAAAAGCTCTGTATAGAAGATGTTTTAACTTAGGAGGTGGCTTAGCAACTAATTCTATTTTAAACTTTTTTAATTTAGCTTTAAGCCTCTCAAAATTACCCTTTATATAAGGAAACGATAGTCTTTTAACCCCAATCTCTTCCCCCTTCTCACATGCATTATCAACCAAATTACAATTAACCTGAGAATTATTTTTACCCCTATAATTTTTAACCAATTTATTAATTTTCTCCTTTTTGTAACCATTCAACTTAGCAATATTAAAATATAATTCAACTCCTCGTACAAAAATTCATCAGAACAAATAATAAACGCACGATTAATCATGAACCGGAGTGTAGAAAACTTATACCCAAAGGGTGAATACGCAGAAAATGGAATAATATGCTGACTAGCTATATCCTTCCTGTAAACTTTCCTTTTTAACATAGAACCCTCCCTAATAAGCCAATCTAAGCCAAGCCTAATAAGCCAATAATCTAAAATTGAAATAGCACGATCATTTTCCAATTCAAACGTAAATTGAATATTCCTATCAGCTTATTAACTTCATCTACAAAAACAATGAAAGACTCAACTCCCCCCTCCCAAATTAAAAACACATCGTCAACATACCTCTTCCAAAATTTAGGAACTTTTTCGAACTTTGCGAAAATATTCTCTTCAAAAGGCCTCATTTTAAACTCAGCTAAAAAACCCGAAATAGGTGAACCCATAGGGGCACCCATGTTTTGCTTATAAATACTTACTATTTGGAAAAGGCGTTTGTGCTTATTTTGAAAGAATTACTGCCGCCATCAGAGTATGTTGAGGATTCCACTGCAAGTTTTGTTGAAAGCATTAGGACACTTGAGATTCCTCATAACTGTTTATTAGCTAGTTTGGATGTCAAATCACTTTTTCCGTCGATTGACATTTTTGAAGTTTGTGGTGAAATTAAAAAGTGGATTGACAAGGCGGAAATATATAATGACAGTATAAAATGTACTTTGAAAGATGGATTACAGTTGATTGTACAAAGTAATTATTTTGTTTTTGATGGTAAAATTTATAAGCAAAACATGGGTGCCCCTATGGGTTCTCCTATTTCGGGTTTTTTAGCTGAGTTTAAAATGAGGCCTTTTGAAGAGAATATTTTCGCAAAGTTCGAGAAAGTTCCTAAATTTTGGAAGAGGTATGTTGACGATGTGTTTTTAATTTGGGAGGGGGGAGTTGAGTCTTTCATTGTTTTTCTAGATGAAGTTAATAAGCTGGATAGGAATATTCAATTTACGTTTGAATTGGAAAATGATCGTGCTATTTCATTTTTAGACGTGTGGCTTATTAGGGAGGATTCTATGTTAAAAAGGAAAGTTTACAGGAAGGATATAGCTAGTCAGCATATTATTCCATTTTCTGCGTATTCACCCTTTGGGTATAAGTTTTCTACATTCCGGTTCATGGTTAATCGTGCGTTTATTATTTGTTCTGATGAATTTTTGTATGAGGAGTTGAATTATATTTTAATATTGCTAAGTTGAATGGTTACAAAAAGGATAAAATTAATAAATTGGTTAAAAATAATTCTCAGGTTAATTGTAATTTGGTTGATAATGCATGTGAGAAGGGGGAAGAGATTGGGGTTAAAAGACTATCGTTTCCTTATATAAAGGGTAATTTTGAGAGGCTTAAAGCTAAATTAAAAAAGTTTAAAATAGAATTAGTTGCTAAGCCACCTCCTAAGTTAAAACATCTTCTATACAGAGCTTTTGATCCAGTTCCACAGGATGATCTAGCGGGGGTGTATGAAATTCCATATGAGAATGAAGGGGGGGATATTAATTTTTATATCGGTATGACAGGTAGAAAGTTTGGGGTTAGAAAGAAAGAGCATGAATGTGACATAAAATTTGGTAGGGATAAGACTGCGTTATCAAGATTGTTTTTAAAGAGGGGGGGTTAAGATTTGTTTTAAAGATAGTAGATTAGTGTTCATTTCAAGTTTATTCCGAAAATTAATCATCCGTGAATCCATAGAGATTTATTCTAGGAGAGATAGGGTTTGTAATGATTCTTATTCTTATGACATTCCGAGTTTGTGGTTAGAATTACTTAATAAATATTTAGAGGGTGAGTCTAATAGGGGGAGCCGCGGTGGCATTGACTATTCACGATCATAGGGGGCGCAATATTTTGTGTTTTTAAATTATATTTATATCCAGTGTCGTTTAGTTTTCTACTTATTTTAATATTAATTTTATACATATTAAATTTAATATATGATCAAAATATATTACATTTATATGCCGCGGTGGCAATGGCTATTCACGATCATAGGGGGCACAATGTTTTGTGTTTTGGGTTTTTAAATTATATTTATATCCAGTGTCATTTAGTTTTCTACTGATTTTATGTGTTATGAATACGGTTCTTATGAATGAACCGAAACATGTCAACTTTTTAATTTTTATTTGTGACACCTGTTCTAAGTAAATAAATATGAAATGTTTTTTATAAGTACCTTTCCTCGCCAAAGCAAACAATGATTCGATTTTAAGTCATCTGAAAACTGTTGGATTTCTAGAACATGTGTAAGTGGTATTTATTGAATTTAAACATAAACAATGAGAGAGTTTAATATACTATATACATATATATATATATTATTTGTTGCGGTAGTTATTTATCACTTGAAAAAATATTTTCATATATTAAAAAAAAATTCATATTGAGAAAAACTATTTTCATACGGAAATTTTGAGGGTAAAACTTGAATATAAATACATATAAATATCAATATAGTAAACTTATACTTAAAACAAACTCAAACTGACAAAACTAAAGTTATTTAAACTAAATTTATCTAAATAAGTTCAACATGAAACTTTTTTCCCCTTAAAGTGTATTTGACATAAAAAAGTATTTTTTGAAATTGCACTCCTTTGCCAAAAAATGAAGTTATTATTTTATTTTTTTTCACGAACACTATATGGAGATTCCTCTAAAAAAATTTTTATAAACATATATACCCTCATGAGAAGAACATTCTGTAATTTTTTTTCAGAATTTTTGGAGTATGCCCATATGGAGACCTTTCTTGTTAGTTCACTTCACCGAAAATAGCAACCCAAGGGTCACTCGGGATTAGACCTCAAAGTATTAAAGGCCAATGAATGGCATAAGCATAAAGTGATTTAAATATACAGATACAAAGTACAGTAGAGCACCTATTATCTGGAATTCCAAAATCCGAGAAAGAAAAAACATTAAGAAGTTTTCTAAATTTGTAAATTTTTATTAAAATTTTGTAATTTCAGAAATTTTTTATCCAATTTAAGGATTTCTAATTCTTTTTTTTTTCTTTTCTTTTTTTTCCCCCAGTTTAGTGTTTCAATGATCAACCACTAAAATAAATTATTTCAGTGGTGGGGGAACACAGACCCCCCCCCCCCCCTGCTCCCGAAATTAGGAAATACTGTTTTTGTCAAATTTTAGTTTAAAATTAATTTATATTACGTTTCATTAAAAAAAAAAAATCGTCAGATATTTTGCCCCCTCTTCTGAAAAAGATATTATGGCTACACCATTATATTATTTGAATACACATATAACAAAAGAGTTCTGTTTATTTTCTTGTATCCTCCTTCCGTTCTCAGATATTCTGAAACAGTCTATCTGCTCACGATTTTCAATTTTTTTTTGGATAAGTTTTGCAAAAATAATTAAAAATTGTCATGGAAAAAGTTTTCCTGGATCCTCGATAAGCAAAATTATTTAATATATAAGATTTATTAAAAACGATATACCAAAATTTATGCGAATTATGTAGCTGTAAAGAAACAAAAGGTACAGAGCTTGTAAATAGAATATTAGTTATCCATTTCATTTTTTTTTTTTTTCTTTGTTATCATTGAATAATGCAGCAATTTTTGTTTACATAATTTAAAAACATTCAAAACATAGGTTTTATAGTAGACTCCCTCAAACCCACAACCCTAAAATCTGCACATAATTTATAGATATAAACAATGAAACATTCAGTTCAGATGTAGAGACAAAATTTGATTTTATTTTTATACCAATTCCATATACAGTCGAGCCTCTATATAACGAAATCCATCGTTCCAGTAAAAAATTCGTTATATAGAGAAATTCGATGTATAGAGTATGATGTTAAAAATAGTATTTAATGTGTAAATTTTGAACAAATATTATTTTTGATCTTTTAAATTAAGAATTTGAAATGTTTAAAAGTATATATTAACCTAACATTTTATTTCTTACTTATTTAAGCAGTTTCAAAAAAGAGAAAAGACATTTATTTGAAAGCTTAATGAAAATCAAATAAGGAAGACTTACATAAATTTCAGAGGAAGAAATCTGTAATTTTTTGTTGTTTTGATTTTAAAATTACAACTGTTACGCTCTCAAAAAAAATTCTCAAATTTTAGCAAGGAATGAAAAATTGTAGTTGATATTTTCCTCCATTTGAAGGTCTCTCTTATGTGCTCTCATTGATTCCTCTCTTATATGTGTAACAATTCAATTGACTGTGTTTTGAGAAGGATGTTGAAAGGTGTGTGGGAGGTGGGATGAACTTGTTAGATTTAAAGAATAAGGAGAGAAGTAATATTTATAAAAAAAAAAAAAAAAAAAAAACCTCTCCACTGAACGATAAATCAAAAATAAGTGATGGAAAATTGATTCCATATGATTTCGAAGCTTTTTTAAAACTGAATAAATTAAGATCAATTTATGAAAAAATTCGTTATATGGAAATAGATATTTCGCTATATAGAGTCTGTTTTTAATGTAATCATGCGAAAAGGGGACCGTTCTTACTAAAAATTCGTTATATGGAGAAATTCGATGTATGGAGTTTCGTTATATAGAGGTTCGACTTTCGAAATTTGTAGTTTTTGTTAATATTACTGAATTTCCGTGTTTTCATGAAGGAAGAATGCATTTATTTCGGGAAAAAATTCAAAATATTGCTGATTTTACTGGTCACCACAATCTTTTTTCCAAATATATTTATGTATTAATAAACTTTTTTTGGTTATTAAGTTTGACTAAACCTGAATAAAAATATCCATATTTTATGATTTTGAAGTGAATTAGTCATGTATCTTTAAAAGACAAGTTTCATAGAAAAAATACATCTCATCTTTATAATAAATATTTAATTATACACTATTGATTATTTACTTGACTTTTGCTTTTAATATTTTAATTATTTAAAAAAAATATCTAAACTTATTATTTTGATTTATTATTTATTTTAATATTTTATTTTACTGTAAGCATTCATTTTAGTTTGGATTTCATTGTTATAAACATTCAAATTACTGTTTAAAAAATGTAAACAAAGCAATGACCAATCTGCAAAATTCTAAAATCCGTACAACCTCTGATCCTAAGCTGTACAGATTTCAGGGAGTCTACTGTAATCAATAAAAACCTTGTGTGGAAAAGTACAATAATTAAAATCCAACAATTGAATGAACAATAATTAAACATTTAATAGACGTATACATTTCATGAGCACTAGGACTCGCTTCCTCAGTGTTCAAGCGGTAAATTAACTAAAAAAAAAAACTGTCAGCAAGTTAGTTTTCTGAAGTTTTCAGTCAGTTTTCTGCTTTCAGGCAGAAAACGGACTTGCTGACAGTTGGGGGGGGGGGGGGGGGGGAGTATTTTAATTATTTTACTGCTTGAACACCGAGGAAGCGAGTCCTAGTGCTCACGAAACATATACGTCTGTTAAGTGTTTAATTATTGTGTGTTCAAACGTTGGATTTTAATGATTGGAGTCTACTGTATTCATATTCTACATATTATTGTTTTAGTTTTGTCATTTATATGTTTTTATTAAAATTCCAGATTTCAGGGACAGGAGATTCTGAATTTCGGAATGACCTAAAATTTGAGAAGCCCTCAGTCCTGACTATTTCAGATAATAGGTCCTCTACTGTAATACTCAATTGCTAATAGCATACCATGGACATCTTGGCATTGTATCTCATACTTCTCAAATAACTGATCATCATCAAGAGTGGTCTTGAAAGTGATTTCTTTAAACTGAAGAACAAGAACCTCTTTATGGATGTTTTGCTGCCACCAGGGTGCACGTTCCATATCATGCACTGATCTCAGATCAGGTATTGGAAATCTGAAAACAACAATTTTTGAATGACTGTAAATGGATAACTAGTTATTTCATCAACATAAAAATTATTGCAAAAAAAAAAAAAAACATAAAAAAGTAGCCAGATGTAGCAATCCCAAACCTTTCTTCTATTATATACATGTAAAAAATTTTTAATTTACTATCGCAGTGCGAAATATAAATGGCAATCTATGCCCATCACAAGGACTCAAAAGATAGTCACATTTCAAGAATTAATGCATATCGCTAAAATTGAATAAATTCTAGAAAATTCAACACAGCAGTACTTCCTGTAGGGAAATTGACACCAAAATGTAAACAAAACAAGTTCATGTCAAGGATTAACTAAATCTAAAGTTTGAGGGAAATCTGTACATTAGTTCTTGAGATAAAACTGTTACAGAAATGGTAACAAATGCAGTATGGCAGTGCCACTTTGGAACTATTTACAACAAAATATAAACAGCACCAATTCATATCAAGGACTAATCAAATCTGAAGTTTGATGGAAAAGTGTGCATTCGTTCTTGAAAGAGGTTTGTTGTGGAAATCTTTTAAAAAATGCAATATAGAAGCGCCGCCTACTGGGAGATTACACTAAAATGTAAACAAACATCAATTCATGTCAAGGACAAACTCGATATGAAATTTTATGAAAATTTGTGCATTAGTCTGGAGACTGAGCAATGGTAGAAATCTTAAATAATGCTGCATAATAGCACCACCTATCAAACAATTTACACCAAAATGCAAACAAACATCAATTCATGTAAAGGACTAACTGAATCTGAAGATTGATGAAATTCCATTCATTAGTTCTGGAAATAGAGCTATTGCGGAAATCGCACAAAAGGCAGCATAGTAATCTGCAATAAGTAAAATCTTTTGGCCTTAAAGAGATACAATGATGAAACAGTAATTCAATATTTACTACTTCTGGTGTGTTTATCAAACATGATTCTTGACTGTATCATAGAACTATCATTTACAGGGGCGGATTTAAGGGGTCGCGATGGTCACAATCGCGAGGGGCCCCGCATCCAAAGGGCCCCAAATCTTCTTTTGAGTTTAGAAAAATGTGAAGTTTTGATAAAAAGAATTTTCTTAATGTTCCCTTTTTAATTTTTCAGTTAATATTATACCGTTTTCATGTAATAAATATTGTTTTTCTGTCATTTGCTACTACCGGAGGGATTTTAGTTTTCCCTTATCTTTTTTTTTTTTTTCGTTATGAATTATTAGAACAATGGAGGCAAGGGGTGGAATTCAAAGGAAACTTGGGTCTGAGCCAAAAAGAAGCCTGTTAGAGACCTTCTATAACGATTTAATTATACAGATTGAGGGGCTGATTAAATCATGGACCATCACTTGGGGGCCCTTGACTTTAAGAGGCAGTGGCGTAGCTACCTACTGTCATGTTTTTTGGCGCCCGGGGCCAGCAAGAAATTTTGCGCCCCCACCCCAATATAGATATATAACAATTTCTGATCGGTTCTGTAACAAGAACCGTCTAAAACAAAATAAAATTTAGCAGCTTATAACAGTGTAACTACGGTGACCTAAGAGAGTAAGTATTGGTGACATTGTGACAGTGTAATGTAAGACATTAAAGAAACTGTTTTTTCAGTAAAATAAGGCTAACGTTTATTAACGAAAAATAAGTGCAAGTTTAAATAAAAACATGTATAAATCCAGGTGAAAAATATAACAGGCATAACGTGAACAGAAACAAGTTCAGTTAAAAATTATTCTATGTCATGAAATAATATACAAGTTTAAATAAAATATGTATAAACTTAGATGGAAAATATAACTGGTAAAAATGTAAACAGAAAATAAGTTCAAATCTGTATTTAAATTAAAAACATTCTATGTAATGAAATAATGTTACTTATTGAATGGCATGGCATGGCATATAACAATACTAGGATAGCAATGAAAACAAAACGGACTCACGTATGGATGACTGCTCTCGACGTACTGAAAGAATTCCCATGATATGGCACACCAACTATTTCGATGAAAAGTCTTAAGAAAACTGAAGATAATAATGTCCACAAATAAATGAGTATGAAGACGTAATTAACAACACAAATGGACTATGACCGCTGGTAAAATGAAACACGGGCGAAGTTGATAAACCATTTTCACAATCAAATGTCCAGCAATGGATTTGGCGTAATTAAACAACTAGATGTTAACTTTAAAACTTTAAAACTGGATGAATTAAAATACATTTCTGAAACTATATCATATTGACGTTAACATCAATTATCTTGAGACATAACATCACTTCAAAATCCCCAGCACAATCTATCTCCGCCGGTTTAAATAGCAGCGGCAATCCGAAACTGGATACGCCCCTCCGAGTTGAGCAAGCGAGTTCCTGACTTGCGATGGAAGAAATACAAGACAGCCATTTGCGAGTTGCGATCCGCGATGCTTGCGAATTGCGATCGAACGAAACGATAAAACCTGGATGAACGTACCCATCAGCGACGATCGGAAAAGATAGGCGATTGATTTGAACATGTAAACAAAAGATCGGAAGATTGGAAAAATGCCGGCAAAGAAGAAAGATGGAAGTTGGAACAAAATATAAGGTAGTAAGCCATGCCATTTTACAATATTACGATATATATAATTAGAATTATGTATTTTAGAGTGTTAAGGAAGGAAAATGGCTGACAATCGCCCCCCCCCTTAACACTCGTACTTAAAAATAAAATGGATAATCAACAGATATTGTAAATTATATATATATAGAATAATGAAAAACATTAGAATATAAACTATCACACTTCGATAGTTACCAGTAAAACAGAAACTTGACATTAACAAGTATAAATGCAACAAATTCAATAACTTCAACAGGGTTAATCAAAAACATCAATTTTCAATAATGTTAATAACAATATTCAACAATAACAACAATTTTAACAATTATATAACAACTAGATTAACAACCTTTCCACTTCATGAAAGTTCAGTTACAATTGTAACTTTAACGAAAAGTTTTTTTTCACGTCGAATACAGTTCAATAGCAACAGTCTATAAAGATAACATTTTCCTAAAAAAAACCGTGAAAGATAAGTACAATTACCTCGTCACGTGCAAGTGACTACGAGTTACCTTTACATATACAATTTAATATGATGTTTTTTTCCTTTGGTCTTGACATGTAACAATATTCGAATGAATTTTAAACAATTATACATTTGCATATTTATTCTGAAAAAGAATGATTATCACATAAACGCAAATTCAGGATAATATAAAGAATAAATATACATGAATTACAATATGAAAATACTTTGATAATATATGAAAGATACATGTTATGCTAATGAGAAAATTTCAATAATGAGAACAACAACGATCATGATCATGATAACGATTATGAATTATGATTATGTTAGTGACATAGTTAAATGACTGTGAGCGCTCACGTGAAAGACAACACAAAAAAAGATATGCTTAAGCTTTTGAAACGATATACATTTGCAAATGATTTGGCCAATTTAAATATGAAAAAAACTTGTTATATATATTCTTAAAACGAGAAGAAAAATTTCATATTTACATATGCAATAAAACAAAATACAACTCGATTTTCAAAACCTATGAAATGAAATTATGAAATGTATGCATACGAAACAAATATGAAATAACAAGAGTATAATCACATATTCAAACATTTTTCTTCAAAAGAAAAGTACTGAAATATACAAAAATTTCAGTTTAAAAAAAATGCTAAACTTCAAGGTTTAACATAAAAAGTTAAACAAGCATCTTAATGCTTGACACAAGTCCAAAGGAGGAGGAGTTTCTTTTTTTTCATAGCATTTAAATATTATGTATATATATAAATTACTTATAACTAAAAATTACATCAATAAATTTTTTAAGATCAAACTTTGTTAAAGGTTTAGTGAAAATGTCTGAGAGATTAGATTTACTGGCTACGTGTTTAACATTAAAAATCTCTTGGTTTAAAAGGTCTCTAACAAAAAAAAATTTTACGTCAATGTGTTTCGTTCTGTAATTATGGAGTCTTCTAGTCAGGTATTAGTTTTATGAGTTTCAGAGAAAGAGGTGTGTGGAGGTGTGTAACCAGGACTTGAGCTAGGACTAGGAGTGGACTTTACAATGCCTTCGTACTTATTGCTTCCTTTAAAACTGAACAGTGACGGATTAAATTTGATACCATTAGATTGACAGTAATCTCTTACTTCCTTCAGTGATCTTAGACGTTGTGTCTCACCCAACTCGTAATAGTAGACGTCGGTTCTCGATTTGTCAGGCCTAGTTACAGGCTTACGGAACCAGACAGCTTCCCTGAGAGTTCTAGTAAAATCCTCGCCATACTCGTCACTGTCACCCTCAAATGGGTGTGAGGAGGCAGATTCGGAAGATTCAGAGGTACTCGGTCTAATACTTTGAGTGGGTGGTGCTTCTGAAGTAAATCTGTCAGGTTGAAGGTCAGTCAAAGGGTCTATTTCAGGTGGTTCGGAACTTAGGATGTAAGAGGGTCCCAGATCGCTTCCGTTGCGCTGCTCCGAAGTTGTAAATGGGTTTGTGCCTATTGAATAGCTTGGACCTTGTTCACTGTGTTTATGGATACTTCCGGATACAGATTCGTCACCAAACCTAACATTTATTGTCTCTATTATTTTATTGGTTTCGGGAATCCATACCCTGTAGCCTTTTGTAGACATTGCGTAACCCACTAAGACACCCTTTTTAGCCTTCGGATCGAATTTGGAATTTCTTAGTTGTTTAGGTACCCCCACATATGCCACCGTACCAAAAGGTCGTAAATGTCTTATGGACGGTTTATTACCACAATAATATTCGAAAGGAGTTTTTTTCTGAGTTTTGTGACATATTCGGTTAAGAGTGTATGCGATGTATAAGACAGCTTCTGGCCAGAATTTGAGACTGAGTTTACTTTCATTGAGTATTGAGCGAGCCCCGTCCATTATTGTTTGATTTAAACGTTCTGAAACTCCATTTTGCTCCGGAGAATATACATTGGTAAATTCGTGTTTTATGCCATTGTCCTCAAAGAATTTGGTGAATGCTTCATTATCGAATTCCCGCCCATTGTCGCTACGAACTTCTTTTACTTTGGTGCCCAAAAACCTTTCTGCTCTTTTTACGTGGTTAGAAAATACCTTAAACACCTGTGTTTTACTGCATAAGGGGTATACTGACACTTTGCGAGAGAAGTCGTCTGTTATAGTTAGGAAATACTTCTCCCCGTTTCGCCCTGTTATTTGTGTCGGACCCCACAGATCAGTGTGTAGCAGTTCTAGAGGTCGTTTAGATCTTATTTGGTTTATTGGGCGGAATGATGTTCGTCTGTGTTTATTAATTTTACATGTTTCACATTCAAAGTCTTTACATTTAATGGGTGGTAAGCCCCTAACGCCATTACATTTTAGAGTATGTTCAATTAATGTGGAACTGATGTGCCCAAGGCGTCTATGCCAGAGTTTAAAATCATCTTTTTGAACGGTTGAGGCTTGGAAACGTACCTTTTTAGGATTTTGATTACGGTTAGTTTTAGGGTCTTTATTTCTATTTTTATGGTTAGGATCTGGATAGAGGCAGTAAATGCCATCTTTAAGAAAAGCACGAAAAAGTGTGCCAGAATCCCGATATGCCTTGACCCTTCCCTCACCTCCTTTGAACTTGGCACCCATTTTATCAAGTCTGGGACCTGAAATTAAATTATGTCTTAGACTAGGACAATACATGACGTCGCCGAAGCGAACCATTTCCCCATTTATTTTTAAATCCACTAAACCGGTGCCCTCGATAGGGAAAGTAGCACCGTCAACTGCAACAGCCAATTCCTCATTTTTTAAAGGTTTAAACTTAACATATAAACTTTTATCTTTACAGAAATGGTGGGAGGCACCTGTGTCAAAGACCCAGGCGTCTCCACCACATTTTATGTTACTCAGATTAGATTGTATGAGGTAATTTACCTGGCCTGTTGTCTTACGTTGACGTCGGTTGCGAGGCACATCTTTTCTGGATCTATGACCATCAGATTGAGCACGGACAGGACTGGATACGGAAGAGTCTTTCGATGAATTTCTGGAAAAGGAGGAACCTCTGGACAAAGAAGAATTTCTGGAACTGGAAGAGTTTCTGTACACCATGGAACCGGAATTGGAGGAGTCTCTAGGCATCATGGAACTTCTGGAACTAGAGCTAAGACAGGATTCCTGGCGGGTGACATCAGGCACTCTACACTGGCTCTGCAAATGTCCTATGCGTCCACATTTGTGACACCGACCTCTGAACTTAGGCTTAAAGGAACACTTCTTTGAGGAACGGGCTTTGGAGAAATGAGACTGCACGGCATCTATTCTGTCGTCCTCTCTTAGTTTGATCCGGGACTCTTCTGCGACTAATTCTGTAAGAACACTTTTGAACGTAAACTGTTGGTCTGGCCATCGCAGAATCCCTTGCACCATGTTGTCGAACTTCTTCGGGAGCCATCTAAGCAATTGAAATGTGAGGTAAGTTTCTTTGATTGGCTCATTTATTGCAGCAAGTTGGTCAGCAAGTCTTTGGAGGCGAGCTGCAAACATATCAACGGGCTCTTCAGGTTGTATCTTACAGGAAAGAATTTCGCCAAATAATTGCATATGGCGTGCCCGGTTATCAGGCTGAAAATGCAATTTAAGTTTAGTCCAGGCTTCATGAGGGTCGTCGATATTTTCTATGATTCTCCGGAATTCATTTTCCACATTTAAATACACTATTGATAGTGCAGACCTGACTCTGGATTGGTATTCTTTTGTCGCTACAGAGTCATTTTCATCAGGAGCCTTTTCAGTGCCATTAACTATGCTCCACGCATTTTTATCTAATAGTAGATACTTTACGTCAGCTGCCCAAGTTCCATAATTGTGAGAATTCAGTTTTGTTATGCACACCTGTATGTTAGCCATGGCCATGATTTAAACAGAAGGTATTACATGAAAAAGGAGGAAAAAAATTTTTTTTTTTTTTTTTTTTTTTAAATAACGTACTTAGTAATCAGATAGTACAAAAATTTCTATTATAAATGATCCAAAAAAAACCTTTTTGTATTTCATCTCAATAGGAAAGAAAAAAAACATATAGCCGTCAAAAAAAATTTTATATTGCGGCCCCCCCCTCTAAAGTGACTCGGAGGTCCAATGGCCGCATACTACAAACAACTGTCAAAAATTTTGAAATGTCACCAATTAGGTTATGGCCGCCGTAAAGGGTTTAAAAGCGTATTCGCTTCTGGCCCATAACCCGTGATCGGTTCTGTAACAAGAACCGTCTAAAACAAAATAAAATTTAGCAGCTTATAACAGTGTAACTACGGTGACCTAAGAGAGTAAGTATTGGTGACATTGTGACAGTGTAATGTAAGACATTAAAGAAACTGTTTTTTCAGTAAAATAAGGCTAACGTTTATTAACGAAAAATAAGTGCAAGTTTAAATAAAAACATGTATAAATCCAGGTGAAAAATATAACAGGCATAACGTGAACAGAAACAAGTTCAGTTAAAAATTATTCTATGTCATGAAATAATATACAAGTTTAAATAAAATATGTATAAACTTAGATGGAAAATATAACTGGTAAAAATGTAAACAGAAAATAAGTTCAAATCTGTATTTAAATTAAAAACATTCTATGTAATGAAATAATGTTACTTATTGAATGGCATGGCATGGCATATAACAATACTAGGATAGCAATGAAAACAAAACGGACTCACGTATGGATGACTGCTCTCGACGTACTGAAAGAATTCCCATGATATGGCACACCAACTATTTCGATGAAAAGTCTTAAGAAAACTGAAGATAATAATGTCCACAAATAAATGAGTATGAAGACGTAATTAACAACACAAATGGACTATGACCGCTGGTAAAATGAAACACGGGCGAAGTTGATAAACCATTTTCACAATCAAATGTCCAGCAATGGATTTGGCGTAATTAAACAACTAGATGTTAACTTTAAAACTTTAAAACTGGATGAATTAAAATACATTTCTGAAACTATATCATATTGACGTTAACATCAATTATCTTGAGACATAACATCACTTCAAAATCCCCAGCACAATCTATCTCCGCCGGTTTAAATAGCAGCGGCAATCCGAAACTGGATACGCCCCTCCGAGTTGAGCAAGCGAGTTCCTGACTTGCGATGGAAGAAATACAAGACAGCCATTTGCGAGTTGCGATCCGCGATGCTTGCGAATTGCGATCGAACGAAACGATAAAACCTGGATGAACGTACCCATCAGCGACGATCGGAAAAGATAGGCGATTGATTTGAACATGTAAACAAAAGATCGGAAGATTGGAAAAATGCCGGCAAAGAAGAAAGATGGAAGTTGGAACAAAATATAAGGTAGTAAGCCATGCCATTTTACAATATTACGATATATATAATTAGAATTATGTATTTTAGAGTGTTAAGGAAGGAAAATGGCTGACAATCTCTCTAAATTTGGCGCCCCTAGGCCTCGGCGCCCGGGGCGGACGCCCCCCTTGCCCCCCCTTAGCTACGCCACTGTTAAGAGGCCCCACATTTGGAATGGAGTTTTCATAAAACTGATATTTTAAATGTATTTTTACTCTGTGTGCGATGGCTAGCAAAATGTATCGCACGTTGAAGTCTAAAAATTTGGGTGTAGTCTCAGCCAGTTCCTAGTGCACTTGGAGATCATTTTAATTTCTTTAGACCCGGGCCCCTCAGACCTTTTCAAGTTCTTATGCCTTAAACTTTTAATAACTCCCCCCTTTGTATCTGATCTTATTCGGTTTGGGGGCCCTTTCTTCCTTTTTTTTGTCTCCCTTTGTATATTTCAGTTCTTGGCCGGGTACACTACACTACCAATGAAGTTTTTGTGTCCTAAATCTGTACTAATAGAACAAAGTTTCGTTTTATCTATGTGCGATGGCTAGCAAAATATACCACACATAGAAGTCTGAGAATTTAGGTGAGACTAGTCGAAGACAGGTCCTAATGCACTCTAGGCTCAGATTTTTAATATTTTAAGGGTTGGGGCCCATATAAGATTTTATGCACAAAATTGTTAATAACTGGCCTCTTTCTATCCAGTATTCGTTGTTTTCAGAGACCTTTCTCCATTTAATTATTCTCGTCTTTTAACCCCCTGTTAAATCCTGGCTCCTAGGGGCTCTATATTGGGCCTCTTGAAGTTTTTCTGCAAATAAATTGTTAATAAATTGCTTTTCTTTTAATCCGATCTTAATTTTTGGGATTCTTTTTCCATTTCAGTTATTTTCATGTTTCTACATTCCAGTTTAAATCCTGGGGCCCTCTATGGTGTCGAAGAGCCCGGTCCAGGTTTCCCTGACGTTTTTTACCCCTTAATCTCCTCGCCTTCTCAGTACATAATTTTAAAGTTGATTCTTGAAATCTTTTCCTGAGATCAACACCTTGATATTTTAAATAGGGCCCTAGGACCTTTTTTAAACATTTACCCATTTTTTGTGTATTTGTTTGAAATATTATTTGTACCAATAACACTAGAATACAAATTTAAACATTTCTTATAAACTTTTGATGAAACACCTATTTTCGTATTATACTACTTCTTGCTAAGGCGATATATGAAAAAAAAAACTATCATGTCACATTTTTTTACTTTTTTCTATACAGATTGTCTGTCCACTCTTAACAGTGTCCAATGGCTAACTCCTAAATCTTTAGTCATACACATGTAGTTCCAGTTAGAAAAATGTTTTAAACTAGATAAAGAAATATTTTACAAGTGATCTGGATAAAAACATTGAATAAAAACATTTCTTAAAAAATTACAAAATTTAAATTTATTATACGGTCTCACGGCCCTATAAGTTGTACCTAGTAAAATTTTCTCGTCACACTGACTAGACAAAAAGTCTCATTATTCATAGATTAAAATTAACCGAATAATAGTTGTTTAAAGTTGGAGCATGTTTTTTGCTACAAATTAGAGGTCATTCATAAATTAAGCAGAAAAATAATTTTGTCAGATACATTAAAAAAATGGTTGAGAGTAAAACAAATATTGCAATGTAAACTTGAAATCTTTAATCATTTTGACATATTAATTCAAAATATACAATTTGTAATAAACATATAAAAAGAAAAAAGAAACAGAATTTTTGTTAAATAAAATGATGAAAATTAGCAACTTCAATTCTTTACAAGATAATACATATTTTAAAATGTTACTTGATAACATTGGTCTGAAAAAACTTGGGTTATGACGTGTTTTAGGTTTTAATAATTTACTTTTATGTATTCTGTACCGCTGAATCCGATATTGACCTTCATTTCTTACTAACACTTAAAGATTTTTTGTAAATCGTAAATTTTAAAGTTAAAAAAGAAAAAAACAGCGAAAATTTGGAAGGAGAGAATGGAGCACATTAGGATATGCAGCAGATTGGGACAAAGCCTTTATCTCATAATATCTATATGGCCAAACAATGGTCGTCCATGGATTTTTAGAAATCATAAAAATGAAAATTATGAAAATATATTGCTGTATTATTAAAATCTATCATGCAATAAGTGTGAACATGTCTGTGAAGATACATTTTCTCCATTCACACCAGATTTTTTCCTGAAAACTTTGGGCGCCGCGAGTTACCAGCAAGGTGAGCGTTTTCACCAAGATCTTAAACTTCTTGAAGACAGACACAAAGGATTTTAGTACAAAAGTATGTTAGGGGAACTACTGCTGATTTATTTTAAGCAAAGCAAATCAAGAAAACTACAAAAAGATGAATAAAATCCATCATTTCTCATTTTTAATTTTTATATTTCATGTTATTATTCTCTTAAGTATTTAATAAACATTAATTTAAACTAGACGTCACAGTTTTTTTACAATAATTTTTCAGTACTCAGTACACTATAATCTATGAAAAAATACACATTTTGACAAAAGTATATAAATTGCGTAAACTAGTGTGATTAATACCCTGGATTAGCTTTGATTAATTAAAGATCTAATGCGCGAAGTATTAAGACTGTTTAACATATTTTCATATTAGGTCTCTAATTTTTAATAATCAGTTGGTCCCTTTTCAGGTCACTATTATAACTTTCTTTAAAATAATCCGATAGTATGTTTTTCCTTAACGACTTCTTAAGTGTTCCACCTAACACATGAACAACAAAAAATTTCTCAGACTTTAGCTATCACCAATTTTTAATATTATTTGCTTTCTTGGGGTCCTTGCTATAATTTCATTAAAAATGATTCAAATTGCATGCATTTTTTTTAACATTGTTCTAGCGTTTTCCGATTAATATAATTTTGACTAATTGTAGATCTAAAGCATTAAGTACTAAGACTTTTTAATATGTTTTCATGTTAGGACCCTGTTTTTGATTATTTACTGGCCCCTTTTGATCCCCTTTTTTATAGCTTACTTAAAAATGGTCTAATTCACGAGCTTTTTAAAAACCAATTTATTAGGTCCTTTAACTACTTTATGAACAACAAAAACATTTTCAGACTTTAGCTAGCACCAATTTTGAATATTATTTGCCTTCATTAGGGCCTTTGCTGCAGCTTTTTAGAAAATGATCAAAATTGCATGCGATTTTCTTTAACATAGTTTTAGCATGCTCCGATTAATTTAAAGACTATTTACAATAACAATACTTTTATATCAAACGACGTGCCAATTAAGCCTATGGTAACTTGGGGCCCGGTACTGAGCCCGTTGCAGTTGTTGCATCCTAAATTGTTAAAAATTACTCCCTCTTAACTTCTTTTTAAAACTTCTTCTTCGAACTTCATTTTCGAAATCCTTTACCATTTAGCTATTCTCCCGTTTCTAGATTCCAGTTAAAATCCAGGTACCCTAGAATCATGAAAGGAACCTTGAACTTTATGTGCGGGACTTTTTCACCTCCATATTTTCTCGCATTCTCACTGCAAAATTTTAAAGTTGTCTTGGACGCCTCTCTTTGGACCAACACCCGCATATTTTTATTGGTACCCTAGAGGCCTATTTTAAGCATTTCTCTTTTATTGCCCATTTCTTCAATATTTGATTTTAATGATTAATTTTTACCTGTACTTAATTTTGACTAATTGAAGACCTAAAGTGAAAAGAACTAAAACTATTTAACAAGTTTTCATGTTAGGAACCTGCTCATAACGATCAGTCCCCCCCCCCCTTTGGTTTTCTCTTAAAAATGGGCAGATGCACTATTTATTTCACTAACAACTTCATATGTCCTCCAGCTAAACATTTTTCAGACTTTAGCTACCACCAGTTTCAAATATTAATCGCTTTCTTGAGGTACATAGTGCAACGATTTTAAAAATGATCCAAACTGCATGCAATGCCTTTATCATAGTTCTAGTGTCCTCCGATTGCTTTAAAAACTACTAAAAATTATCTTTATAACGTAACTACATGGGCACTTTGGAGCTCAGTATCGACCCTTGATATTTTTTTACACATAAATTGTTAATAATTGGCTCCCTCTTCATTTTTTTCTTCTTGACTCCCTTCTTCATTCCCTATCTTCATTTCTGGAATCCTTCTTCAGTTAGTTATTCTTCCTTTTTTACATTTCAGTTAAAATCCTGAACACCCTAGGATCACATAGAGCCTGATCCGGGACCTCTCCACAACTTTTTGTGCGGCATGCCTTTTTCACATCCTAATTTTCTTGCACTTTTAGTGCAAAACATTAAAGTTGAGTCTTAGACTCCTCTCTCTGGACCAACACCCTCATATTTTTGCTAGGAGGAACCTGCCCTGTTTAAAGTAATTTCTCCCAATTTTTGCACATTTCTTCAAAGTTTTATTCTTATGATTATTTCATAGCTATGCTTAATTGTAGTACTGTAACCGATTTCTTTTGTGTGTATTTGTAAATGAATAAAAAAATCTATTAATGCTCTGTTTTAATGTGATCGTAGTGAAATTCAATAATTTATACCAGTTTCAGTATATTTGAAATAGCGCAATATCATTAAAATTCTCTGCAAACGATTCTTCCTTATGTACCATAATGTAATCGAATTCTTTTGAGTGCCCTTGTAAATGAGCCACTAATTTACATATTTCATATGCAATACCAAACATGCATTGGTGACTCTAAATAATCTCTATCAATTGCATGAAAATCCGAGTATATTTACGGAAATTACAGCCTGGACAGACGGCCAGAACGGACGGACAAACCGAATGCATAATCACTTTTCAACTTTATTGAAAAATGGAGAGGAAAATACGATACATAATTAAAGCACATTTATCCGCAACAGTATATAAGTTCATGTAAAATTCTGATGTAATTTGAACATCAAATGAATTTGTGCATCTAACCTTTAACGATTTGAATACATTTAAATTAATTTGTAAATACCGTATATCCCGGCGTATAACATGCACTTTTAACTATGAAAAATCACTTCATTTTTCCGTGTGTGTGTTATACGCCGAATATAAAATGGTTCAAGTAAAATCATAAGAATAAAACATTCCAAATTTTTAAAATTATATAAATGCATTTATATATTTGCATAACTTACAGTACATATTTTCTAAAAAACTTAATCTTATGAGATCCCATGAAATCTTCATTGTACTCGTCCTCATTTATACTTTCGGGAATGTCATATTCTTCCCCATTCTCACTTTCATGTATTTTATCACCAGTGTCGTTTTCATCTAGCCATAAATAGTCATCCTCGGTACCGACATTTGCTTTGGAAATTCCACATTTTGAAAATGATTTGACAGTTATTTCCGGTTGGATTTCATCCGATGATGTTATAATCCATTCACATATTTGTGATAAAGTCGCATGCAGCATATTACCACCTTTTATAAAGGATTTTTCTCCTTCTAGCATCCATGTGTTCCATTGCCGTCTTAAACTTTCTTTGAAAGGTTTGTTTATTGAAACATCTAGTGGTTGAACTAACGAAGTCAATCCATTTGGAATTACTGCCAAATCTGTATTGGATTCTTTTATTCATTTTTTAATCTCGGGTACTCGATGGGGGTCTAAACAATTGGTTTTACAGATCGCAAAGAAATGACGCATTTATCTGAAGTGGGAAGAAAGTTTTTTTTTTTAGTTTCTATTCGTGGGAAAAAATTGATGCGTGTTTTACGCCAGTATATGCTTGAAATAAAAATATGTACTCTCAAATTAGTGGTGCGTGTTATACGGCAGGGCGTGTTATACGCCGAGATATACGGTAATTATTGTAATTTAGTTTTGAGTGTGTATTATTTTTAAAAAAGAAGAGTGCATAATTTTTCAAGATGGAAGGGCCCCAAAAAGTTCCGGTGAGAGGGGCCCCTTACTTCATAAATCCGCCCCTGATCATTTAGTTAAACAGCAAGATCTCTAGTAAAATTACTTTATTATATACATTGGTCTAGATATTACATATTTACATATATGTTTGTATTTTCATGCAATTCAATGAAAAATAAATTGAAAGAAGAGAGAAAATTATTTATAATAATAAACATCTTCTGCCTAACCCCCCCCCCCAAAAAAAAAAATAAATAAATAAATAAATAAATAAATAAAAATAAAAATACAGCCAAATTAATTTAATTTGGGGAAAAAAAACCTTATGTTTAAAACTCTAAAATACTTTTAAATAAGATAAACTTTAAAATCATAATTTTTAATACCTCAAATTTATAGTAAGACTGTTGCTTGACAAGGTTATTTCAGTTTTAGATGATGTTTGGGTTACCATTCCAATGTCAGAATCTCTCTGCAAAAAATTAAATAAATAAATAAATAAATCATACAAACACAAATAAAACATTTACTGACTCAGCACATTTTACAAACATATTTTCATATTATGATAAAATTTGCTATTAAATTAAAGCAATACTTTGTTTGGTTAAAATGCTTTAAGTATTCCCTGAATATATTTTCATTTCTAAGGAGCATCTATGCATATTGTAAATAGTTGTTTGAAGAGTTAGAACAAAACTTTTATACATTCAAACTTTGTGATTCATTTTCATGTTACACATCTCAATTATAGTCAAACAGATGCAGGGCTGTCAACCACTGCAAGTAAAAAAGTGTAGTTTGAACATCAAAAATGTGAAGCTTTAAGAAATCAAGTGAAGTAAAAATAAATAAAATTTAAAAAAAACCTATGAAACTGTTTTAAATACATAATAAATAACACTTTCTTGAAATACATTGATTTAACTATATACATATTAAAATAGAAGAAATTTTACAAATCAAAATACAAAACTTACCTTTATTCCAACAATGGGGTATAGTTTAACAGCATTCTGGTTCGTACTGCTATGAGTTGCCATTAAAAATGTCATACATTTTAAAATAGTAACTATAATCTTCTATCAATATATCTATCATTATATCTATATCAATATTTGTCATACATTTTAAACAGGCTATCTTTTTGGCTCGCATGCTAGCATGTTGCTTGGAGATTTGATGGCACATTACAATCAATAAGAAATGCAAAAAAGAGCATTTTGATTTGGTTATACTTATAAACAGATCGCTTTCTACAAAAAAAAGTGTCTAAAATTTTTTTAACATCATTTTCCATTCACTGTTCTTGATATGTCTGCTTGACATTATATGACACAAGCAAGCAAATTTCCTCCTATGATTGATACAAAAAGTACTTTCATAGAGAGTGCAGAATGCTTCATAAGGTGATTTATCTAAAACCTACAAATAACGCTGCTTTGTCGAATATTTGGATCAAAACTTTTGATCAGAATTTGTTTTCTTTTTTTTATTCACCTTGGTCACTCATTTTGATGATCAAAATTTAAAAAAATGAACAGGATTTATAATTTACAATGATATTATAAACTTTAACAATAGAACAGAACTTCCAAAAACACAATAAAAGCAGACCATCGGCTTTGGCATGATATGAACCTATATATATAGAATCAAAACAAGAATAAAAAATGTTTAGCGACAAGAAAAGTCCTGTCAGACATAATCCAATCACAGTGCCATATTAATATGCATATACACTGTGTGCTTTGCGTCACAGTTCTCAAAGATAAATATGGAGTTTCAACGTACTTCTTCTGTAACCATGATCAGCTTTTAAGGATTGTGCAATCACAACACGCAGATAGTAAACAAGAGGGAAAAGCATAATTTGAAATAAGCATACCATAGTGCCTAGTAGAAAAGCTAAAGCATATTAACTACACATAATGCTTAATTGTTAGCAGTCCTGCAGATGTCTGAGATACATCTGTCATTGGCATATTTCTTCAACCAATTATAAGCAGTAAGGGTTCTTTTAGATGAAATACTGTTTATTTATTTATTTAATTTTTTTTTTTCAGGAAATGTGTTTTAACAAATAGAAATTACTGTTCAAGAAAATGACTCGTCTGATGTATCATTTTTAAAACCTTTTACCAAACTTTAAATACGAGTCAAATATAAACAAATAATAGATTGACTTTCAAGGATTTTTTTTTTTTTTTTTTTTTTTTTTTAAAGACAAAATGAAAGATTAAAAAATTGTTAGAATTCTTTAAAATTGATTTGTATTTCAAGTAAAGAAAATGCACAGAAAAAAGTAAAAATAACAACTTACCCAATCCCACTTGTTATCTGTGTTATCGGTGACACTGCTAAAGTCAAGTAGAGTTCGAATACGGTCTCCAATAGAAATATCAACATCACACTCTATTGTGTCAAACTGGATGTCTAATTTATTTGCTGGAGGTTTATTGGTCCTATTCTGAAAATAACAATGAAATATTTATCTGGTACAAAAGTTTTAATTACTTAAAAATTATTAAGCATATATATGTGTTCAGGACTGTAGCTAAAGGGGTGCTATGGGTGGTTCAGCCCTTCCTAAAAAATTTTGTGCCTCCTCTGGAAAAGATTCTAAGGTCACTCAATGAATTTATGTTCCGAAATTTCAAATGAAATTTTGTTAAAAAACCTAATTTAGTTTAGAAGACCAATCACAATTTTGCAAAAATAGTAAAATGTAACTAAAATAAGTGTTTCAACACTTAGTCATCCTATTTGGACATATGAAGCTAACATGTTTAATATTGCACTAGTAATATTATTGAATTTTTCATCATCATATTCTTTTCTTAGCATAAAATGGAGTTATTACAATAATTTCATAAGAAACAAAGTATCTGCAATGTGAATATGCACTAATTTATCTTTATGCATCACAAAAAGAAGAAAAAATTTATCCCCTTCTCCCCTCTGTATGCATTGTAACCACCACTCGTCACAAAATTTCATTTTTGAAAAGATTTTTATGAACAGAGAAAACATTGAACCTTAACTTTAGTATTAATTAATTGCCACCAAACAAAAACTAACTTTTTGTGATTTAAATGGAATTACTTTTCTAGAAATCAAACTATTTTTTCAAGATTGATTGAGGTTGCAAAAAGTTGTTCTACATACTAGTAAAGGTATGCTTTGGAGATTTGTTTTTTTAAGTAATTTCAATGTTTCACAATTAGGATTTTTTTTATGTTATATTAAAAAAATAAGCACATTAAGCAGTTGACATAATAAAAAAAAAAAATAAGATAATGCATTAAAAAAAATGCAAATTAGGTATTAACAATTTAAAAGGAAAAAAAAGGTAGGAAAGATGTTTTGTCCTGTCATACAGCTTGCATACAAGCAAATTTTTGGAAAGAACAGTACAATGGGTGATCAGTTAACAAATTTAATCCCTTTCAAATCAACATTCACTAAACAAATTGTTCATTAACTGATCATATATTTACAGGGGTCACATTCACTCAGAAAGTTTTGGAGCAGGAAAATTAGTTTTTGGAGAAAGTAAAGAAAAAATAATAATTTTGTAGCAACATAATCAGTTTTTGGAGAATCACAAAAAAGTATTTTATAGCAGCAAAATCCGTTTTTGTAACAGAAAAATTTACTCCTGGCATTAACTTTTGTTTTTCACATCCCTTTGACAAAATTCGCTTTTTTTCCAAATCTTTTGTCAAAATCTGCCTTTTTTTCCCCATGATCTTTTGCCAAAATTTGTCGGGGGTTTTTTTAGAATCTTTCGAAGAAGTTTATTTAGTTATTTATTTATTTTTCTTTTTAATGAAATCTGTCATTTTACAAGATTTTTTGACGAAATCTGCTGGGGTTTTTTTTTTTAGATCTTTTGATATAATCTGCAGGGGTTTTTTTTTTTCAAGATTTTTTTAACGAAATTTGAAGTTTTTAAAGAAAATTTTAGATGAAATTTGCCTTTTTCCCACAATTTTTACAGGTAATCTGTGGTTTTTTACAAAATCTTTTTTGGAAGTCTGTCATTTTTTGCAATCTTTTAACAAAATCTGCCATTCTTTTGCGATCTTTTGACAAAATCTGTCTTTTTTCTGCCCAATTTGTTTAAGTCAAAACTTGCTGCTTTTCGCAATTTTGTGGTGAAACGTGTTTTTTTTTTTTTTTTTTTTTTTTTTTTTTTAATTCCTGAACGAAATTGTTTCTCCGCAGAAACCTATGCTGCAACAAATACCCAATTCTAACTATTAATAATATACAAGGAAAAGAGCAATAAACTGAAGTCTATACAGTCATTTAAAATGCAGTTAAATTACAATAATAGTTATAAAACATGCCCATTTCCCCCCCTTAAAAATTAAGATGTAATGACGACATTACAGCCAAAAACTTGAATAGAAAATGTCAAATGCATTTTAAAATTTATATGGGCATAGTCTGCAATAATTTTTCACTTAACTTGAATGATAAAAAACTATATTAAAATATCAAATGAATATATATATATATATATATATATTAAGTGGACTCTACCTGTCATTTTGATAAATAATGTCAAATTTCTGGTTTTTATTTAAAAATATTCGTTATTACTCTTAGAACATTCTGTCCAAATTTCAGAATGATTCAATAAATAATAAAGAAAGATATACTTAAGTCATAAAGATGAAAATTTAATATCATTTACGTGTAAGTGAAATGTCTAAACACACTTTTCCCAATTCACATATTTTTATCTTTCCATTGTAGTTAAAATTCTAAGATTTTTACAATAATAAAGCAAATTGTCTGATTTTTTTTAAAAAGAATCTTTAGATTCTATGTGTGATACCTAAGTGTCACATTTTTAAAATATTTGTAATTTAATAATACTTAGAAAAAACTTATAAACTTAAAACATCTATTTTCACATGATATTTACATATACATTCACTAATTTTTATTATATATATATTTTTTAATGAGTGTGTGTGTTCTGATCTAATGAACTCATTAAAAACATGAAACTTAGATTTATAAAAAAGTAATCTGAATAAAAGATTTAGAAAAAATCTATTTTCAAATATGAAAGATGAAAAAGAAGAAGAAATTTCTTAATTACTATAGAAAAAATAATTAAAGAAAATTGTTAATTATTAAAAAAGTTATTGCCATATTGAGAATTTAATGGTTTTTAAGATCTATTATGGTTATGCTTTATTCAAACATAAACTTAAAAATATAATACAAGCTAAAGTTATAATTTTTTGGGAACAGAAACAAAATAATATTTCTTATACAGGGTGCCTTTAAATAAAAACGAAGTGAGATCGCATTAAAAAACTTCAAAATGCAGGAATATCTCTTGATAGACATATACATGCGTTACCTGAGAAGTACATTCTACTTGAGAATATTTTAACCTGAAGCAAGCTTCTTTCAAATCAGATGTGCAGTCACTCTTTTTAGGAAATGTTAAAAGCTGAAAAAACAAATCATGATTTTAATAAATACTTATGATCAATATATTCAGTCAACTTGATTATTACTTATAATCAAGTAATAATCAAGTTGACTGAAGATGATAACAGACATTGCAATAGATTATGAAAAATCTAATTTAGTATTAAATTTATTTCAATGATTTTTAAAAGTAATGCAATTGAATAAAAACTTTTGACAGTTGTTATAAATTCTCATATTGATTGTAAAAACATTTAAAAAAAGCTCAGTATAATATAAATAAAATTCAGATGATAATAAAATTTCTTTTAAAATGCATGCCACTTCCAATGAATAAAATTAAATAAATTGATGCCCCCTGCCCCCAAAAGATTGCCCCAACATCTGTGACATGGGGGGGAATAGATTCTTCCCCCATTTGTACTTTGCAATTGAAAGATCAATTGATGTAAAATCTGAACTGCATTTTCATAACTCAGAATTACAAACATTGTAGGCAAAAGGAAAGAAAAGTAAATGAAGCCTTTTTAATAATGTAATTAATTCTAACTAATGTAAAAAATACTATAAGCAAGTGAAATAATTTTTTGAATATATATTTATATTCTGTAAAATTCACAAAGAGTAAAGTTCATTATGTGATTTATGCAATTTCATATTAAAAAACTTGATTAAAGTAAATATATTTTACAGTAAAAAATTCCAGAATCTTAACATTCTAAATATTCTTTATATAATCTGATATGTTCTATATCAGATTATAAAGTAATTTTTTCAGGCCAAGAAAAAATATTTTTATATTTATAAATAAATTATTTTGTACAAGTTTTAAATGTATAAGACTAAAACTTTTTACAACATTTAAACACACAAATGTATACAACAACATGACATAAAAAAACAAAACACATACGGCGGTTTTAAGGATTCTTGGATCCCCTTCCTCATTGCAAGAAAAAACAAATTAAAAGATTAAAATGGGTTCAAAGAATCCTTTGGTTATAGCCTCAAGTACTGGAGCTAATGAATTGACTGAAGTGACAAAGGCAAGAGTTTATAAATCCAAAAGAAATTACTCTTTGACCAGCAAACTACTCCAATAGTATAATAATTAAAAAAAAAAAAAAAAAAACTAAATAAGTAGCAATTGAAAGGGCATATTGAAACATATTTTTAGAAGCAAAAGTGATTTGCCTTTTTTTTCCCCGTTATTTAAATATAAAGTATTTAAATTTGCAAAATAAAACATTTAATGTTAAGAAGAGAAGACTCCCTGCCAGCCAGGGAGAGAAGTAATATGTTGTAAAGCAGTAACAGCTTCACTTCTTATCAATTAAAAGTTCTTTGGGTAAATTATTGGTGGCACAGGACTTTATTCAGCTTTGAACCCAGATTTTGTGTATAGAGCCCAGTAAGACATCTCATTCTCATTAAATATCTGTATCACACGGACCCCTTTTGCAAAACTTTTTCCCCTATACAACGTTACAGTCAACAAAAGTTGTGTGACCTTGATGAAGGAGAAAATTTTACTCACTATCTTTGCTTACCGAGCATTTCCGGCATAGCACAGAAAATGTTGGCAATTCCTTCAGCACTGATCAATTGACCAATAGGAGCGGAGTGAGAAATTAAACTCCGCGAGAAGTTTGAAAAACCTATTTACCAAACACGTAGCAAGATGAACGATCATGTTTTGTAAAATGTTTGCTTTACTATCATTCCCCATGTGATACAGCTATTAGGCTCTTTGTGAGGCACATGTGATACTGAAAAGATGTCTCATATTAATCCTTTAAATGTGTGTTCTAAAATAATGTGCTACTATCAGGCTTATGAAGTGGAAAGAAGAAAACTTTATCTAGAAGAATAATGCAGCACTTATGGACCATTTACCTTTATTTTGTGATGCATTATTTAGTGTTTTAAAGCATCAATGGTGCAATTAAGAATCGTTGACTGTGCAAAACTGCCAAATGTGTGGATTGAACTTGATTAAAGATTTATTGTAAGTCGTGTTATGAAAGATTTGCACACCGAACATTTGTAACTGAAAAAAGGGCTGGAATGATTCTCTTTATTTTCAGATATCATTTATATATTAATAATTAATTAATATTATTAATAGTTTTGAAATTAAAAATTTTCAAAAACCAGCCATTCATTTGTGTAACTTTGTATACCTCGATAACGCAGAGAGAAGGACAACTAATTTATGTCTGAGCAAATATGTTTCAATATACTCTTTTGATTGCTGCTTACTTGGATTTTTTTTTCATTTTTACACTAAGGTGTGGCTTCCAGAAGGAGAAACATTGAAAAATAAGAGTCACTATGCAAGATTTCTCCAAACCAGCAAAGGAAAAGCGCTAGTCATATCATTCACCAAGAAAGAAATACATTTATGTATATAATGAGCTTTGTTTAAGTTTATATACATAACTTAAACAGATAAGTTCATCCCCTTTTCAGCTATGAATTTTTTGCAATAATATACATTATTCATTTGTATATTTTTTTCTATTTCATTTTTTTATGATTTTATTAAATTAAGAGTAAAATTAACATTTCAAATAAATTCAAATATTGAATTTTTTTATTTTCAACCATAGAAGGTAAATGAATAAAAATAAATGGAGCATTTTTAGCAAAGTACAAAAATTAATTCAGTGAAAAATGCTGCGAGCAGGTGAAACATTCTGAAAAATATGAATTTAATATTCTGTAAAAGCCACAAAAAGTAATGTTTTTTGTGGGGGTTTTGCACTAAACCAATAAATATATATGATGCACAATGAAAGCATACACAACATCATTTTAAGGAGATTTTGCATTAATCAAAGAGTCTGTTGCACTCTAAAATTCTGCTCAATGCTCAGGCATAAACACACTGTAATATGGCTCTATAAGTACTGGTATTATGCAATTCGATCCCATCGCTGCTACCACTGTTGCACTCCTTCTTAGAAAACACAACTAAGAATGTTCCTTTATGATAATATGCTGCCAGCACCGATATAACTAAGTGATAATGGGCAGTTTGTGAGAAGGATTGTTAAAAGAATGTTAAATCTTATCAATTAAAATTAATGAACAATTTATCTAGACAATTATTTACATATAACAAAACAATATTTACAATTAAGAACTCGGATATAGATGATCCAGTCTGACATTAAATTAAATACAACAAATACCTTCTGCGTACTGGGTTCACTTATTAAAATATCTATATGCGTCTCGCACTATGTTTGTTAAAGCAAATTAATCATAGATCACTCTTGATTTTCCTGATGCATTGATTGTATATGACAAGAAGAGCCTGTGCTCTTTCACCAAAAATCTATAAAAGGAACATAAAGCTACGTCTCTGATCAAAGAGACCATTATCACAAATTTCACCTTCAGCTAGATAGATTGGAACTTCATTGTTTGCCTTATCTAAAGAATGTGTTTATGAGGAGGAAGCTGTCATTCATTAATATAATGGAATTGATCATATAATGATATCCGACTTATATATATAAATATATATATACATTTTCATACAAAATGTCCTAAAAAGGACTGACTGATTTTAAAATTAAATAACTTGTAAACTTTTATAGATATTTTAAAAAAATCTTGCAGGAGAGTTATGTAAACGGTCAAAAGTTTTTTCCCTGTGATTCTGGATTTTAGTTCGAATTACAAACAATAGATGGCACTGAGAGCACTAGGTCTTCTGTTGTGGCGGATATTGATGTCGCTTAGCACTGATGCGAAATAAAGAGGTTAAGGCTGCGGAGTGGGACTTGTTTGAAAATTGATTAACATCCACGAAAGAAAAAAAAATGTTACCTTAAAACCACATGTACACAGAACTGACATGAATATAATACATAAGTAGAAAGATAATACCATATAACAGTAATTCTAAACAGTACCTGTTTATTTGTGTCATTAACCTGACAGTACCTATATATACAATTAATAAAACCAATTATCTCGTTTTTAAATATTATGTATGAGGTTTCTCAAATAAGGAATTCAACGTCAGATAAAACTATGAAAACTAGTCATAAATATATTACAGAATCTTAAACTTACATGCATATAATTTGTGGTCTGACTTTCATTGGAGGAAATTGTTGTTGAATTAAATAAGCATTCCAGGACCTCAAATTGATGACAAGATATGTTAAATTTTAAAATACATTCTGCGGATGATGATGTTTCATTTCCATCTAAAACAATTCCTGAAGCCATCAACCTAAAATAACATAAAAGAAATGATAGTTTATAAAATCATTATATTCTCATAAATAGCTAAATTCACACTGAAAGATATATATCTATTAAAGACTATTAATCAATTATTCAAAAATACTTGTTTAGACAGACATTTAAGTAATTTTTTTGGTGAAAATTGTAGTTGAATATATTTTTCAACAATTTAAATACATATATATATGTAAAGGCAAATTAAGGCAATAATTAATGATTAAAAATTGTATTTGAATATATTTTATAAGATTAAAATGAAATAACATATCACATATGTCGAATCCTTTATTTCACCTTATTTATGCATAAAACCAAAATAAAATACTCAGATTACTTAAAGGTGTTTTTTATTAACAAAACCTAGTACTTTCGAGCATGTCATGCTCATCATCAGGGTTAACAGGGTTTTACGTTGTCTTTGGATCAGTCCACTTTGTATAAAAGAACTCAGCCTTCGACTTCTACTTTTTTGTTGTTTTAACCCTGATGATGAGCATGACATGCTCGAAAGTACTAGGTTTTGTTAATAAAAAACACCTTTAAGTAATCTGAGTATTTTATTTTGGTTTTTTGAATATATTTTTCAACAATTTAAATACTTATATATGTAAAGGCAAATTAAGGCAATAATTAATGATTAACAGGAGTTTAATATTTCTTGGTTACTATTACACATCAATATAAGACAGTTATTTACAAAGTTAAGCAGGAAAAGGCGCTTTTGTGGTAAACTAACTCTTGAGAACTTCAAACAGACCATCTACCCGATTTCTTTAAAGTTCATTTCTCAATCATAAGTGCTTTGGTTCTTGCTTTATTAATTTGTCTCCAGGCATATTATAAGGTTTAATTACCAATGAAATTAATTTTCAAAGATGTAAACAAATCAATGACCAGAAATATACAAAATTCTAAAATCAGCACAACTCCTGGTCCCAAGCTTTGTGGATTTGAAGGAATCAACTGTAATGCATTACGGAAGATTATATTCTTTTTGACAGAGTTACGAATATTTTTTCACTTGAGGGAGGTTTTGATTATACACATATTCCCTTTAACAGCTTTTACTGTATTATGAATTATTTGCTGATGTTATATAGCTTAAATACTATGATCAATATTTTCTTTCAATACAATTCAGTTTCCTACACACAAATTTAAAATTTGTTGTCTTTTTTTAACCAAACTTTTAGCCAAACAAATAAATAAAATACTTTCTTTATTCTCAAAATAAATAAATATATATATATATATATATATATATATATATATATATACATAAATAAATCACCAGTAAGTTTATTACCAAATTTAATCATCCAATACACTAAGTTAACCTAATCTCTTAAATCAACACCTTTTGATAATTGATCATAAAATTAATAATTAAACAAAAATAAAATAATTGAAAAAGTAATTTCATCACACAAAATTCTGATCAGATAAAATATATTAAAATCAGATAAAATTAAATAGATCAGATAAAATATTATAACCTCACCTCAGATGATTGGTTTGACATAATTTTGAGAGTGGCTCCCTAGCTGATGCAAAGTCTTTAAAATCAAATCCATCCATTTGTAGGGTTAATAAATCTCGGAAAAAACTTTCTGCTTGCACTTCAAGATTTACTGAAGCTATCTCTACATCTCCTGTGCATGTTTCTTGTACACTATCATCGTGCAAAATAATAATTAAAACACTACTGAAGCAGCCACGAAAACGAGTCAATTCAGACAGAGGATCATTTAAGATTGCCTGTACAGTAGAGCCTGAAAAGAAAATTTTTTTAATAGGAATGTTTTGAAATAATGATAAACCTGATATTTTAAACATCTTATTTAAATCACAGCTAAATAACGAATGAAAAAAATGCTTTATTTAAAGAAAAGCATTTTTTAGATAGCTTATAGAGAACGGATTTCAATTCGACAAAAGCTTTTTTAAATATTCATTTATATATTGTAATAAATAATTATTAACAAATTTATTTAGTTCAAAACATGAAAAAAAAAAATCCTTCTGGTATGTACTGGGATGAAAAGGTAATTTCCTTACTACTTGTTTTGAGGAATTCAGCTAATCAAACATATGAAGCTAAAATGTATGAAGCTGGTTATACGAGAATACCAGTTATCATCAGTATTGAATTTGAATGGGAACATAAAAAGGCAACTATTGCAAAGATGGCTTAGTTTATGGTGACATATTCTTGTCATTAAATTTGCCAAAGTTTTGCAATCAGTTGGCAAGCTCGGTGACGACAGATATGAGAATGTACACTGTACAGGTTAGCAAGAAATAAATCCCCTACTTCAGAGGGCTGTAGAATGAGTTCTATTGGTCCAAATGTGACCATATTTTAACTACAGATAATTCAAATGGTGTGTTTGATATTTGGTAAAATAAAAAAAATAAAAAATTACAAAAATTGAAAATACAAAATTTTGCTGCAAGTGTTGTATCACAATGCTCCCTAATAACAAAATTTTATATTTTTAATTTTTACTGAATTATTTATTAGTATGAAAATATGAAATTATACTGGATTATCCGGTATAATTTCGTATGCAGCACTTTCTGCAGTTCTATATTTTAACCTTTGATTTATTCTGTTGAGCTGATCCATAGTATCATACCAGATTATGTGATCCTTGAGGTTATTTGGGTGAATTAGCCCTCCAGTTTTCATCCGGGATGGCTCAGTTGGAAGAGCATTGGTGGCATCAGCCAATACATACCTGGTTTGAATCCAGGCCCAGACTTTTTCACCCACTTGGAAAATTTACATCTGTTATTTTAAATTTTTGCAATTTTTTTAAGTAAATACCAAGCACATTATTTGAATTCTTTGTAGTTCAAATCTGATCTCTTTTGGACAAATAGAACATGTTCTAGAGCCCCCCTATTGTGAACAACTTTTTTCATGCAGTCTTCGTGTGGTTGTGTAAGGATTTCGATTGTTCTCTGCATAATGAACAAGCTATATTCTATTGTGCAGAAAATCTTACTGCAGATTTTGCATTTTATTGACAAGTTTTTCTTTTTTAATATAATTTTTTATTTATAAAGCAAATTAAATGTTTTAGGCATATTACAGAGCTCCCTAGAAGCAGAATTTGTATTCTTCTTCATTGTGTGTGTGCGTGTGTCAAGTGCATTACTTGAATTATCTGTAGTTTAATTTTGATCTCGTTTGGATCAATAAAATGCATTCAGAGTTCTCTGAAGTAGGCAACTTATTTCTTGCTCACCCTGTAATTTTAAGCATATGGGAATTGAAATAATGGTTACAGCAATGAACGAAATTTTATGAGAATCACATTTAATAAAACTCCCAAATTAAATCCCCTATTTTTGTCTCTTGTTCCAAGATGTCAGCCATCTTAGAATACTTAGAAAAGAAAAATTGCTCCAGAATCCTTGTATCAAGATTGAAACCTAAAAAAAAAAACCACTTTTGGATTTTTTTTTTAAATATTTTTTTTAATGAAGGTGATTTTGAGGTCGAGGGATTATGTTAGTAAAATGTGCTGAAATTTTACAGAATTGCTTTCCTTTAGCGGCTTTATATCTTTTGGAATGAAAGTTACCCAATACAGAAAAAGTATTTTTAACATGATTTAAATAATAGCTTTTCAAAACAGATATAAATTTCATAATATTCCTCTATATTCTACAAGTAAATATGTGAAAGAAATATAATGCATTTATAAATTATTAAAATACTAATAATAATAAAGGAAAAATAAAATAAAACAAAGATAATTTATAATACTGGATTAATGTATAAAGGGAAACAAATTATCAAATTAAATTTTATTTGTATTTTTATTCCTAAATTTTACTCCACATTCATAAGTTTCTGACTTTTGAGTAACACTTTTCTCTAAATAAAAAATATTCACTTTTTATTAAGTAACAGAAATTTGAAATAAAATAAAACAAATCTTGTTATATTTTATAATAGTGAAATTAAAAAATGGTAAGTTTGTCAGCACAATAATTTTAGATGATATTAACATCCATTTATTTATCTAAAAGACTATTTCAAAATTTATAATATAATGGCAAATTTTTTAAAAAATTAGAAAAAAAATGAAATACTTGTTTTATTTATCTACCAGTAATTCTAGTAATGTTAAAAAAAAAAAAAAGAAAAGAAAAAGAAAAGAAAAAGAAAGAAAGGAAAATTAAACATTTAAACAATGAAATAATGTTAGAAATCAAGATTATTTTATTAACAAAATATTACCTCTATGTCTTCCTCTAAAAGTAGATGAGTAGCTGCCTGTAGAAACATGTGCAAATTAATTAAAAATACTGTATAAACATAAAAGAACAATAGTTATAAAAAAAATTTAAATCTCAAAAAAATGTTTTTTAATATTAATAAATTCCAGATAGATATGTTTACAGCATGTAAGTAAATGCATTTGTAGAAAAAATCAAATAAAGATCTTGATTTAACTTAAATTTGGCAATTTATATATATATAATTTCAAATTTATCAATTTAGCAAGAACCAGCACACCCCCCTCACAAAACAAAATCCCTTAAAATTGAAAATTCAACAATCAAAATACAAAAACAATAGGCTGCCAGCCTCATCAGCGATGGGTATTATTAGACAAAAGCAGCCGGACACTCGAGTTTACAAAAACAAAATATATTTATACAAATAATCATTATATATATATATATATATATATATAATGATTTATTTCTTTACCCTTTTGGAAAATAACTGTTTTTGGTCAAGAATAGAGATATCTGAATCCATGTGATGTCTGCATTTTATTATTTTTATCACTGATACAGGAATAGTAATATTTAATTGTGATACATAATATAATATCACTCTGTTACTATGTCAGCCATGTTTTGAAAAAAAAAAAAAAAAAAAAAAAAAAAAAAAAAAAACATGTCTTTTTTTGAAAAATGATGCTTTTAATGAAAAATGATGCTTGAATTTTATAAACTCGGTGGGAAGCATTCAAACATTTAACTTTAGGCAATGGATATCCATATTTTATTTATTTTTTATGGATTTTTTTTCTAGACTGAATGTAACCAAATAATTGAACTAATTTAATTTATTGAGTTACATTGATTAAAAATTGGTTTTCTTTTGCATATAACAATTAGTAACATTGTTAAAAATATCATGAAAAATTAGCTTGATTTTAAAGTCTATCAATTTTTTTGATAGATGAGAACACCACATAAACAACTATCGAGTGTTCTGATATGTCAGAAAATAGATAGCCTTTAGGAACTGAGATAATTTTTCATGATATTTTTGTTTTTCCCTTAGCAATTTATATTTTTTTTTGTTGACAAAACTTTAAGCTCTTAGTTAATCTTACGATTAGTTAAAAACAATCATTTTCCAAATGGGCATTGTAATTTACTAAATTACTTTTTTTTTATGTAAAAGATTTTTTATATTTTAACCATACTTACCTAAGTTAGATGTGACATTCACCATTATATATAAAAATTTTTAAGATCTTACTACATATTTACGATTCCTAATACTATCAAAGTAATTAGACGCAAGCAAACATTGAACAAATTGGAAATTGCATGTGAAGCGTAGCAAATGAAGTGCGTTCGTACGATAACACAGTTTTATAAATATCAATCTCATAAAATTGTAAATAATTAATTACAATTAAAATGCACACCAAACAATGTTCTCGCTATACCATTATGTAATGGAATACTTTTGTGTGGCCTTGTAAATCAATAACAAATGTTCTTTGCACCACAGATTATGCAAAATGTATACTATAATATGTGTTTTATAGATGCATATCATTTTATCATGTTCGAATGAGTGTAACACCATTAAAATGCATTTGAAACATTTTCTCCCATTGACCATAATGTAACGGAATACTTTTGATTGTCCCTGTAATTGATCTATGCATTTGATTTTGATAAAATTTGAAATAATTCAACAAAATTATGTAATAATTATGCATTTTAAATATCAAACGATTAAAATGCACTTGCATCTTTTTCCCCCATTGACCGTAATGTAATGAAATACTTTTGATTGTCCCTGTAATTGATCTATGCACCCTATTTTCGTAAAATTTGAAATCACTTGACAAAATTATGTAGTAATTATATATTTTAAATTTCAAATGATTTGGTAGGGTAGTTTTTGCATTGTTATATGCAGACAGACTAAACGACAACTATAGATGCTACGTATTTACATAATTACGAATGCACCTAAAAATTCACACTTTATACTCTGTTTAATGCACAATTTTTATTTTATTATCCTTCCAGTTCATCATTTCTTGATTCTTTCAACTTATACACACACATTCATATATAAAACATTTTTTGCTTTTAAAGCTTTCATTCATTCATATTTTATTCTAACATGCTATGAATGAAGCATAAATCTAATACATCATTTGCATGCATAGCATAAATATATATATATTAAATGTTAAATTTTCAAATAAGTTGAAATAATTTCTGTAAAATACCTCATCTAATAATTTCAGAAGAAAAAATATTAAGCTTCAAATTAATACAAACAATTCCGCCACCATCACTCCTACAAAGTATTTTAATGCACTTACTAGTACATTCGGATCTGGTATCACTGTTTGTGCTGCTTGTAAGGTCATCGGGCATTGAAGTAGAAGGTGTTGTATCAGAGTAACCTTTATTTTCCATGGTCATTAAATGAAAGTCTTCATCAGACTCATCTAATGAAAGGAATCACATAAATAACATAGCTGCCAAAACAGCAGAGTGAGTATTTAATATCTTGAATATGTTTGAGTTGAACTAAATATATCTAAAGTAAAAATTTCACAGAAAGTTTTTACTAAGCGAAAATATTTAATTACTGAAAATTAGAAGTTTTTTTAGAAAATGAAAGTTTTAAATTCAAATACAGATTAATATTTATGTGTACTTCACATTGATGATTTTTTAAAAATCAAAATTTTATGAAATGAAACTACTGTTTCCATACCTACCTAAGAAATTTAAAATGAATGTAGACCACAATCCTGCATCAAGTCAAGTAATCAAACTTTACTTCAACAAGTAGTTTGGATTGGGACAAATAACAAGAATTTGTTTCATTGCAAATTTAATGAATTCCAATGGTTTTAATTTTGGCTTTATTATTTTCAAATAAACTTTAAGTTCAAATATTGATGATTAACAGCTACTGATAATATGACTAAGTACAATATTTAATAGCATAATTTATGACAATATGTATTTTTTGAACGCCTTATTAAAAAAAACAGTAATGAATAAAGATTTCTGAAATTTTTGCCTAAAAATTGAGAGAAAATCGGATTTTGTCAATAGGAACACATAATAATCTAAAGGCAAATATCTTGACAATTATTATTTTTTAATATTTAAATTTGATATCAGGAACAAATCCAATATTTTTTTCTTATAATTCAGGGCTCCCAACACATTTTAGTCCTCAAAAAGGGAGAAAGGGGACCATTTTTGCTTAAAAGGGGAACTTTGCGGAACCATTTTTGCTTAAAAGGGGAACTTTGGGGGACCATATTTATTAAAAACAGAAACAAAAAAAAGGATCATGTGTGTAAAAATATAGCAAATTTTTCCTAAATAAGCAAGTAAATTTTTAAAATTACCCCAGAAAATATGTTAAATAGTTATCTTTATAAGATTTCATTAAACAATGTACGCAATTTAATTTAAACACATTTAAATATCTTACTGAAAAAGTTTATAAAGCATTCAATATTTCGGCATTCACTTTGATAATTCTCCTCACAGGTAAAAAATAATAGTGATCAGAGAATAAAAACAAGTAAGTTGGTAAGTGTGATTTCAGAGGGTTTTATTTAAAATTCCTTTTAAAGCATTCTAACCTTTAATTAATAAACCAAAACTGTTAATAATTAAATTTGTTAAAAATTAATAATAGTTTATAATTATTAAATCCTTACATAGATGGAGATGATATAGGGCAGCAAGAATGAAGGTAGAGAGAGAGTGAAGAATAACATTATTCATAACCTGGCCTTTAATTTAAGATATTACATGACATATTGTAAATTAACCCATAGCGCTCCACTGGCTCTGCTACAGAGCCGTCTGTCATAAAGTACAAAAAGTTGCAGAGTGCTAAGGGTTAAATTTTTTGAGAATTTTTTTCAAGTGCATCCCTTGGCGACAGAAAGGAACGAAAAGATGCTAATTGTTGAGAAGATTTTTTTTTTCTTAATATTTTAGAAAATTTATGGATTAGTAATGAGCGCAATTAAACATTAAAACATCTGCTAGTGGTGAAAAAATGAGTTAACATGGTGGGAAATGGGTGCTTACGGCAAGAGTTTTAAAAGGATGTGTAAAAAAAAAATCAATTTTCTGATTCCTTCCCCCCCCCCCCCCCCACACACACACATACACATGTAGAAATGCTCCTAATTGTCAGGTGTCAAAATAGACCCTAGCAAGACGTTGGGCTTGATGAGATACCTTCTTCAGTCAATCCATCAAATGAGATTGAATCTCGCTGTAGTTTAATTAGGGGTTGAGTTAAAAAAATGCTTAAAATACTTAAGTTTAGAGCGCGGATAAGTAAAAAAGAAGCTTAGAAATTCAATCCCACTGCCTCCACACACACTTCTTTAAAAAAAAATATGACGAATGGCCGGAAACTTTTGCACACACAAAATTTCGTATATCTTCCCTATGCACCAAGTGTCTTCAATATTGTATCAAAATTATCACATGGTAGAACTCCTTTGTATGTTCCTAACTTTTGGGGCAATTATGCTTCTTCTTTGCTGAAATGTTCTGGAAAACAATTTAAAAAAACTAACTGGCCGGAAACTTTGACTGCCGCTGTATATCAAAGATTACATGAATATAAATTTTTATTAAACTCCATGCATCAGTTATTGAGATAAAGTGCCGACAAAATTTGTGTCACATACAGACATTTTATAAAAATACATATTTTTCATGATCTCTGATTCCTAAAACATGTAAGTCTGTTGAAAACTTGAATTAAAAAAGTTCATGAATCTAATACTTTTTTCTTGTAAAGATAGAAGGAAAGATGTCTCGCTTTTAACGTTTTTGCAGACAGGAAATGAAATTGGACACCTTTTTTTTTAGCCCAACTGTGTCACTGGCCCTGCATAACAGTACATAAAAATTTTAGCTTTTTCTTCAACAAAAAGAATACGTTTAAGCTAAAGAAACATGTTATGACAATTTAGATGTTTAAATATGTAATGCAGCAATATTTTTATTTATAAATTGACATCACTGAACAATTTTAAAATGGTATGAAAAATAAATAATGAGAATGGAAAATATATTTCTAATCCTTGTTCAAGAGAAAGTTTTCTGTAGAATATACCTTCTTATTTACAAGAAATTGCATTCCAATAATTAACTAGTCAGATGTGGCAATCCCAAAACTTTTACCTATCTCATACATTTTAGTAATTCCTGAAAAAGGCTTAGCAGTACCACTGATTAGATGGTTTACACCAAAATCTACTCAGCAACAATTTATGTCAACTTCTAACTGAATCTGAAATTTGATGAGAATATGCACATTAGTTTCTGAGATACAGCTATTGCAAAATATTAAAAAATTCTGCATAAAAGCGTCACCTTGATGGGTGATGTACACCAAAAACTAATCAGGATCAATTTTAATCAGGTAATAACTAAATCTGAAGTTTGATGAAAATCCATACATTTGTTCTGGAGATACAACTATATATTGTGAAAAATGTTGCATAGCAGTGCCACCTGTTGGGTGATTTACATGGAAAACTAAGGAACACTAAGCTATATAAGGGAGTAACAAAATCTGAAGTTTGATGAAATTTCATGCATTAGTTTTTGAGATAAACCTATTGCAATACTCATGAATAATGCAGCATGGCAGTGCTACTTGTTAAGTAATTTACATCAAATGATAATCAACACCAAATTATATTAAGGACTAACAGAATATGAAGTTTTATAAAAATCTGTGCTTGAGATAGAGCTATTAATGAAATTATGAATAATGCAGCATAACAGTGTCACTTATTGAGTGATATACACTAAAAACTAATCAGCTTTAGTTTATATCAAAGTCTAAGTGAATTTAAAGTTTTGTGCATTATCTGTGCATTAGTTCTTGAGATACAGTGCCCACAGAATTTTTGCCACATACAGACATTTTCTAAAAACCCACAAATCGTGTTCAGGACCTTCTAAAATGTATAAAACCATCGAAAACTGTAAGTCGAAATTATTTCATGAATTCAATATTTTATTCTTGTAATGACAGAAAAAAGTAAAAAATATGTCAAAAGGCATTTTACTCCAACCAGTTGTGAACTTCAAATTCATTTTTCTTAGTTTTAATCGTCTATTTCCCCACAATTTACTGATTCTCTCTATTCAAAAAACTTTTTTTTTGGTGGGGAGGGGGCGGAGCATGCCAAGGCCCATTATTGAAGACTGGTCAAGCAGTACCTTAGTATAGTAACTTTCATGTTCTGCAATTTTTTAATTTTTAAGAATTTTAATGGGATTCTTAAAATTTGTCTGTATTCAGTGGTGACTTTTTAACATTTAGATTCATGAAAGAATTTCAGTTAAAATGCTTTTTTATACCCATTATAATGCTTTTTTTACATCCACTTTAATAAATTTTGTCTTCTTGGATTTTTAAGCTTTTAGTGATTTTCAGAGTTTTGTTTAATTTTGCGGTGATTTTTTTCAGACACAGAAAAGGAGACTTGGGGACCAAAATACAAATAAAAAAGAATATTGCCCAGTTAAACTGATGGCATTGAGCTCACAGGCTACGCATACTAATTGTACATTACAGCCTTGTATTTTCGTTAATTCCGTTCGAAAAAAAATTAAGAAGGGGAAACAGCTCTCCCCTTTCTCCTTTTTTATACTTAATCATTAAACCTCCTAAACTATCAAGTACATGCTTTATCATATTAAAAAACTTATATCCAAAATTCAGAGCAAATCGGATAATTCTTAATAAAAAGCCATTTAGCATTTATATAATTTAAGAGGAGTTATTCTCCTCTTTTATACTTAACCATTAAACTTCCAAAACTAATCAGAGATTTGAACGAAATCTGACAATTCATATTGAAAAATCCATTTATACAAGTTAAGGGGAGGGGCATTAGAACCCCCGTTCCCCCTGTTTATACTTATTCAACGAACACCTAATAACAGCCACGGACTCGCCTCATTAGACTGATCCTATATCTAAATTTTGAACGAAAACTGTTAATTCTGCATGAAAATCCCGTTTATATCAATTAAGGGGAGGGGCATGAGCCCCCCGTTCCCCCTGTTTATACATATTCTATGAACACCTAATAACAGCCACGGTATCGCCTCATCAGAATGATCCTATATCTAAATTTTTTACGAAAACTGTTAATTCTGCATGAAAATCCTGTTTATATCAATTAAGGGGGGGGGATGAGCCCCCTTCCCCCTGTTTATACTTATTCAATGAACACCTAATGGCAGTCACGGAATCGCCTCATCAGAATGATCCTATATCTAAATTTTGAACGAAAACTGTTAATTCTGCATGAAAATCCCGTTTATATCAATTAAGGGGGGGGGCATGAGCCCCCCGTTCCCCCTGTTTATACTTATTCAATGAACACCTAATGACAGTCACGGAATCGCCTCATCAGAATGATCCTATATCTAAATTTTGAACGAAAACTGTTAATTCTGCATGAAAATCCCGTTTATATGAATTAAGGGGGGGCATGAGCCCCCCGTTCCCCCTGTTTATACTTATTCAATGAACACCTAATGACAGTCACGGAATCGCTTCATCAGAATGATCCTATATCTAAATTTTGAACGAAAACTGTTAATTCTGCATGAAAATCTGGTTTATATCAATTAAGGGGAGGGGCATGAGCCCCCCGTTCACCCCCTTATACATATCGAATGAACTCCAAAAACTAATCAGGGAAGCGCCTTATCAGGATATACCTATATACAAAATTTCAAGTGGATCCGATATTTTTATCATGAGTTATCCCGTTACGTACATACGAACATACATACAGAACGGACGGGCACATAAGCTCTCAGGCTATGATAGCCTGTGAGCTAAAAAGGGGACTTTTGGGAAGAAAAGGGGACCATTTGGGAACTGTAATATACAGCTATTGGATAGCTATGTTCAGGGAGTATTATAATGTGTTATTAGATCAAACCAAACTATGTACTGAAAACAATAATAATTATAATAATCAGTACACGCAAATTGTAGTCTCAATTTGGAGAATAGCATTTGAAGGTTTCTCCATGCCTGAACAAAATATTTAGCTACATTCAATACTTCTAATATAAAATTTAAAATGAATGTGGATCATGGCCCTGCATCAAATTGTATAACCAAACTTTGCATGAACAAATAGTTTGGATTGGGACAGATAACAATATTTGTTTCATTGCAAATTGAGTTAATTTCGATGGTTTTAATTTAGGCTTGTGGAAACCAGGGTCACCCCCTCCCTAAAAAAATCAATGTTTTTTACAATAAAAATTTTCATTTAAAAATAAATTAGTATACACTCATTTATTTTTAAACATAAAAACTAAAATTGATATTAGGAATATAATGACAAAGTATATTTTAATATTTGTTTGACTATTCCTAAATATATGGAATTGAAGCAAATATTTTTAAAGTTTTATTTATGCATTTAGTTTCTAAAATGGATTTTTCTACTGGAATTCAGCTAAATGTTTCAATATTAACATACTTGGCGATCTAGAGGATCCTTTCGGAAGTTCCAATGCCTCCAGCAATGTATTAAGCCAGAATTAGCCAAGTGTTATGATTAATTTTTACTTTCTTCTATCTTTACAAGAAAGTATTGGATTAATGAAAATTTTTGAAATCCGGTTTTTGAAGGATTTGCATGTTTTAGTGATCAGGGATTCCAAAAAACATGTTTTTACAAAATGTCTGTCTGTGAGCCTGTCTATCAGTGAGTGATATAAATTTTGTAGGCAATCTGTCTCAAGAACTAATGCACGGAATTTCACTAAACTTTAGATTATGTTAGACTTTTGATATAAACTTGATCTAATTAGTTTTTGGTGTATGTTGCTCAAGAGGTGGTGCTGATATGCTGCCTTTTTCATGATTTCCACAATAGCTATATCTCAAGAACTAATGGACAAATTTTCATAAAACTTTAAATTCTGTTACTCCTTGATATAATATGGTTCGATTACATTTTTAGTAAATCACTCAACAGTTGATGCTACTATGGGTGTTATTCACGATTATCATAACAGCTCTATCTCAAGAACTAATGCACAAATTTTCATCAAACTTCAGATTCAGTTAGTCCCTAATATAAAATGAATATTCTTTAGTTTTTGGAGTAAATCCCTCAATAGGTAGATCTGTTATGTGGCATTATTCATGATTATCACAATAGCTCTTTCTCAAAAACTAATACACGAATTTTCATACTTCAAATTCAGTTATTACTTGTATAAATTAGCATTTTTTAGTTAAATTGCTCAACAAGTGGCGCTTCTAACCAGTTTTTTTAAGATTTCTGCAATGATTCTACCTCAAATACTAATACGCATATTTTCCACAAATATCAGATTCAGTTAGAACTTGAAATAAGTTGTTGTAAATTACTAACCAGTGATGATGCTATGTTTCATTTTTCTGCAAGTATTAACACGTATGAGACAGAAGAAAGTTTTGGAATTACCACATCCAACTTTAAATGGGTGTAATGATGAAGACACTGTCATAACAAGATTTGTCCATATTCATGCCCATACAGTTTTTGACCCCACTAACATTAGATGAAATCAGAAAATTTTAGTCTTATCTGTTTTATAAACCCAATGTGTTTTATTTAATGTTCCCCAGGAAGCAAACGGTTTTAATTAAAAATTCTTTATAAATTGCATAAACAAATGAGTTTTAGAAGTTCAGAAATGTACCAGTTTATAAATGCCTACAATTTATTTTTGGAGCAAATTTTTCAAATAATGATAATGAATTACAATAATACTTTTTAAATCCATATTATAAAGCAAAACATGTCTTTGAGTATTGTTGATACCATAACATTGGCAATGAACTAAAGCAATCCATTTTCCCTTTATGCAAATTTCATTACTTAAAAATGTCATATTTTTAATTTTTACCCTGCTGCATAAAGAACACTTTTAAAAAAATATTCTTACCTCAATTTACTGATTTTTATGGTTTTAAAATTAATTAATGAATTTTATTAAAATCTATTTCTTTTCGGTGAAGCTTGATTACAGAAGATTAACCTGTTTACCTTTATAATAACATAAATAATTCATTTTTTTTTTTTTCCTGGCTAATATTTTATAACACATTTAACACTTCATCAATAAATAAATAATATAATATAATATAAATAAAACACAAATTTAACAGCTATGTAATCAAACTATCTGCTTAAAGACTAAAATAATCAGAAAAAAAAATTGCTAAAAGTAGCAAAATCTTTGGTGATTTCCTTGGCATGCAACAAATACAAGAATATCCCTTTTAATAAATTTCAAAACTTTATTTGAATGCATTATTGATAACTATCATATAAAAATACTTTTTTATATTGACAGTGATTAATCTAAAAAAATATATACATTAAATACAAAATATCAGTTTAAACTTTAAAAGGTACTTTAAACCTAAGTTCTACATAGTATCTGCAGCAATGTACTTATTTATATAGAGTTATAATTTTAAAGTAAAATACTGTGAAAATCATATTGATAAACTTAGTAAAAGATAGTGTTTTGTTAACTTTTTTGCACAGAGAAACTTCAAAAAATGTTGATAACAATGCAAAACAACATTATAAATCCAACTGATTTTTTTTTTTTTAATTTATAAGATAAACCATTTTGTTAATTGTTAACTGCACTTTTATATTATAATTACTTATAACTCTTCTCACATGTATTCTTTGTATTAAAATTTAGTCTTTAATTAGTATAAACAAAATAAGTTTATACAAACCTACATATTAAATGGATTATGAACAAAATCTCAAACTTTCAATAATAAAATATGCTTTAAAAAAATACTAACAGACTTTTAAAAAAAAAAAGAATCAAGCTTGGCTATAACTTGGCGCTAACGTATGTGAATGTTTGGTTTTAATATGCTTACGATCTGAAAACGGTTGCAACAATGAAAGATGATTTGTGATAAATCATCATTTTTTAATGAAATCCATATTTTTTCATTAAAAAAAATTCTAACATCAGAATTTAATGAAATTAAAATGGGACCAAACAGTTATCTTATGCTTTCAAACAAAAAAAGAATTATCAAAATCGGTTCATATTTACAAAAGTTACACGTGAACAAGAAATATATACAGGTCGAAATCATGCCTCCTCTTTGAAGTAGGTTAAAAAGGTCATGTAACAAAGATATGGAACCACTTCCCTAAAGCACATTGTGGGTGAAGCCCAACAAACTGACACACTGTTTTATTATTAAGTCAGCCAAAAATATCTTGAAAAACTTTTCCAGATTAGTAAGAAGGAACCACCAACATGTCGTTTAAGGATGTTTTAAAATCAGCTTCGTGACATAAGTTTTAATTTATTTTTGTTCGAAAATAATTGCACTCAGTTTTCTGTTTTTTTACAAACGCAATAAACTTTTCATAACAAGCTTTCAAAATTGACGTTTTTGAACACATTTCCCAATGAAAGCAGAAAAAACAGTTGAAAAGCAAGAGAAAAACATATGACCACGTGATCAAAATAGCTTAGAGCTGGATAGGTAATTTAATGATCATAAAATGGAAAAATAAATTCGATTTGAAATTTCTTCCATAGTCAGGCTTTCCAATTTCATATGTTTCTGTTAAAAAATGAATTTGTTAATGTGTCAAAATGTTTTACGCTTGTTGAGCAGAGCAGTTGAGAACAACCTTAACAGCAAAAGCTTGACCAAAGCTCAGTTTGAATAAACCTTAAAACGCCATTTTTTACTCATTTGAATAAAGCAAAAAATGTACTTTTAAGTGAAATTTATTTAAAAAACTCTAACCTACTGTTTTATAACATAAGTAAACACAGGTTAATTAAACAAAACTAAGGAGAAACTGCAGGATTTACAAAAATTGGAATTGTGCAATATTCAGAAGTGACTATATATGAGGACCCCAGAAGCCAAGGGGTACAAGTGACAAAATTTCAATTTGGAGTAAATTGAGTTTAAAGATAATTGATGTTAAATTGGAACATCAATAACAATTGAGCGGATTGAAATAGGAAATTTCTGCTTGTTGCGTTCTGGTCTTTGAACTCTTATTTCAATAACTGTTAAAAAATAAAGTACAGTTTTCTTTAAATGTATAATTAATCAATATTGTTTGTTTTTTGAAAAAAGTGGTTTGCCTCTATAACTCAGCAAATAAGAAAATCACTTATATTTCTTTACCTGTAATGAAAAAAGCATATTTTTAGGTCGTCTGTGTATTTAGTTTATTTTTTTTTTCAATTTTGTCACTTATACCCCTTGGCTTCTGGGGGTCCTCATATCCTCATATGCAATCAAAGCAAAAAGTTGAACATCAAATGTTTATTTGTGCTTAACAATACCAAGAGTAATTTAAAATACAGATTTCCGAGATGAATGAGTAGTAGTACAGTAGACTCCCTCAAATCAGCAATCCAAAAATCTGAAACTCTCTAAAATCTCACATAATTTATAGATGTAAACAATGAAATATTTAGTTCAGATATAGGAACAAAATATGACTTTTTTAGTTTTATATGAATTCAATATATATTTTAATTTGTAATTTTTGTTAATTTTACTGAATTCATGTTTTTTCATGAAGGAAGAATAAATTTATTTCTGAAAAAAATTCAAGATATTGCTAATAACATTCGTAATCACATCCTTTTTTCCAAGTATATTTATGTATTAATCAAATTTTTTTATTGCAAAATCTAAAATCTAAACATGAAATAAAGCTTCCTCATTTTATTATTTTAATGTTAATTACTAATCTACCTTTATGAGACAAATTTCAATGAATAATTTAAGAAAAATACATTTCATCTTTATAATGAATATTTAGTAATACATTATTGATTATTAACTTGAATTTTGGTTTTAATATTTTAATTATTTAAAAATTATCTAAATATTTATTATTTTAGTTTATTACTTATTTTAATATTTTATCACATTATAACAATTTTATTACATTTGTTATATTTTTGATTGCATTATTAATTACATTCAAATGATGGTTTAAAAAATGTAAACAAAGGAATGATCAGAAATCTGCACAACCTCTGGTCCCAAGCAGTGCGGATTTGAGGGAGTCTACTGTAACTATACAGCATTTCATAACATAAAATTTTATCTAGATTAATAGTTAAATATTGCAAAAAGAAAATCAAAAACAATGTAATTTTTTTCCCCTTTTACCTAAGGAATGCGAAGACCATCCTTGTGGATTCCTTAAAGACTTTGTAGTTATATCAGTCTTTTCCTGCTGCCGTAAGAGCTCTTGCTCAACAAGAGCATAATCAGCTGGCCTCATAGGTTTGTTGGCAACGATAGGTTGAACCTTCTTGGAATTATCACAGTTTGAATCTACACAAAAAAAAGAAATATATATGAAAAAGATACACTTAAGACATAAAATACATAGGTTTCTGCAGATATCACAAAAACAGATTTGGGAAGTAATAGTAAATAGATTTCATATTTCTCTCCTTAACACATTCAAATAAGTCATAGTTTAGAAAAAATTTTAAATGCTCCCTACTCATTTTACTTTTTGTTTTGTTTGATTTTTTATTTTACTTTGTGTATCTACATGAGCATTTATATCAAATTTTAAATTTCTATTTCTAACATCTGTAAATAAAACAGTAATGTAAAATGTTTTTCACTTATTTCACACTTTTATATTTCAGATTTTTAATCTATTGTTCATACCGCTCATCAGCATCTTAAAAAGTAACAAGTTTCTTACCTGAACATATCTAATTAAATGGTAATTTAGAATATCTAAACTCATTTCATTCTTTTAAACTTCAAATTTTTTAGAATCTGTTTTAGAGAGCATTTACCTTTTAAAAATGTGCCAAAATTCAGACTTTTTTACCAACTGCATCATATAATTCTCAGTTACTCTTCCACCCTTTTAAATTTCAAAGTTTTAGTTTGCTTCAAAAACTGTTTTGGATGAATATTTATGTTGCTCCAGTAACAGTCATGCCAAATTTTAGCCACAATTTGATAGGCAAAATCTTACAAATTACATTATATATTTTTAAAAAATGTAAGCAGACTTTTTCTTTAAAAAAGAAAGGTGAACAAGCAGCAAATAAAAAGTTTTTAAAATCATTTATTAAAAGAATATAAGAAACATGGTTAATAACTTTCGTATAGTAAATAACGGAATTACATCATACACAAAAGAAGCCTATACTCCAACCCTGTTTTAAAAAAAAAAAAAAAAAAAAAAAAAAAAAAAAAGGGTACTGGTTTTGAAAGTATGTTACACTTTGCATTATTTGAAGCAAATAAGGAAAATCATAAAAAAAAAAAAAAAAAACTTTCTAACTGTACAATTGCACTATTAATAAATTAGATACTTTATTTTTAACAATTAAGTACAGAAAATCCATAATTTTTATAATTACAATTATCATATGCCTATTACTATGAAGGCAAAATCTTACAAATCACATTTTACATTTTTAAAAAACGTAAGCAGACTTTTCCTTTAAAAAAGAAAGGTGAACAAGCAGCAACACATATTTTGCATTCAGAAATAATAAGTCTTGATTTTAGATGCAAGAAAGAATAGTATTTTCATTCTGTAAATTATTTTTCCCATGGTATATGCTGTGAATAAAACATTGAAAAATGATATTTTACTTTAAAAAAAAAAGAAAAAAAAAAAAAAAGGATTTATGGAAATTGCCCATAAAAAACTTTTATACTTGTAACATTTTATTTATTTATCCTTTTATATGGGCAATGTCCATAAATCTCTTTTTCAAAGTAAAATATCGTTTTTCAATGTTTTATTCACAGCATATACCACAGGAAAAATAATTTACAGAATAAAAATACTATTCTTTCTTGCATCTAAAATCAAGACTTATTATTCTTGAATGCAAAAAATGTGTTTATACATACAAAATTATATAAACTTCATGGACACAAATGCTTTCACAGTACATCATTGGTGATTCCAGGTGTAAATAATGTTTTTTGTTAATTCTTGTTCACAGAAAGTTATTAACCATGTTTCTTATATTCTTTTAATAAATGATTTTAAAAACTTTTTATTTGCTGCTTGTTCACCTTTCTTTTTTTAAGAAAAAGTCTGCTTACATTTTTTAAAAATATATAATGTAATTTGTAAGATTTTGCCTATCAAATTGTGGCTAAAATTTGGCATGGCCGTTACTGTAGCAACATAAATATTCATCGAAAACAGTTTTTAAAACTTTGAAATTTAAAAGGGTGGAAGAGTAACTGAGAATTATATGATGCAATTGGTAAAAAAGTCTGAATTTTGGCACATTTTTAAAATGTAAATCCTCTCTAAAAACAGATTCTAAAAAATTTGAAGTTTAAAAGAATGAAATGAGTTTAGATATTCTAAATTACCATTTAGTTAGATATGTTCAGGTAAGAAACTTGTTAATTTATAAAGATGCTGATGAGTGATATGAACAATAGATTAAAAATTCGAAGTATAAAAGTGTGAAATAAGTGAAAAACATTTTACATTACTGTTTTATTTATGTATGTTAGATATAGAAATTTAAAATTTGATGTAAATGCTCATGTAGATAAACTAAAAAATCAAACAAAACAAAAAGTAAAATGAGTAGGGAGCATTTAAAATTTTTTATAAACTATGATTTATTTGAATGTGTTAAGGAGAGAAATATGAAATCTAACATGGCAGTTACTTTAAAGACAAATGCACCACAGAACAATTTTTAAAATACAGATATTTTTTTGTATAAACAAGAATTTTTCTAAAATTGAGATTTCTGTGATATAGTTGCTTTAGAAGCTTAGAGTTTGGCATGATGGCTACGTGCAAGATAGAAATAGACCACTAAGAACAATTTCTAAAAGTTCTAAAATTTCAAATAAATAAATAAGTGGAAAAGCTTTAAAATATACCATAAATTAAAATTTTTAAAAAATTAATTTTAGTTCTTTTTAATTATTCAATTTCACATTTGCATAATGCAGCTTAAGAATAAAATTTACTCAAAATATGGTTTAATTACTAATTGTTTAACCCTTTCCGGCGCACTACTCTTTAAAGTTGGAATTTAAAGGAAAAAAAAAAAAAATAGGCAATCTATTTAGGCCTAGAGGAGTAGACAGGTATTGTTTTGTAAAGATTGCACTAACCATTTTAATTATACAGCTGTTGCCGAAGTGGTAACCTCCCATAAGTAAAGCATTGATAAGCGCAGTGAGAAGAGCATTGCTGTGAAGTGTATATTACAGTAAAACATTTTACCCATTATTTAAAAAACAGTAGAGTTTGATCTCTGTGGTGCTGCCATCTAGAACTCATAAGAAAGATTTAAAGTAGCCATTAGAGTAGTTTTTGAAATATTCACGGAGTTTTTGTGTCTCTAAACAGGGGGAACTTTAGGTGTTACCAACCCGGCAACATTGCGCGTTAAGGGGTTAATTATCTAAAGCAGAATAAGTTCTTGTAATAAAACAAAAGGCACACAAATACTACTTGGCATATTTCAACAACTATATAAGCAAAGATTAGCAACATTTCGGTCATATTTATGGCTGAAAATTGATCTTTAGATTAAATACAGCTAAAAGGGAATTTTTAAAAAAAAAATTTCAATAATTCCTGACCTGACTAGAAAGCACATCAATATTACCGATTTCCATAAAACTTTTCAAGTGTTGTTTGTACTCTTAACACTTAAATACCTGATTTTTAAAATATCAATCAAAAAAAATTTTTAGGTTTTCATTTCTTAAATATATCATCAGAAAAATACTTAAAAAATCCTTTTGTTTTAAGTATGGTTTATGATAAAAAAAAAAAAAAAAACAGGTTATTACCAATCAGAAACAATGGGTTTTAATTGAAAATTTTTCCTTGATAAAATTCTGTAATATTAAACACACATGAATATTAAGAACTATGATAAAGAATAAATTTTACTCTTTCATTGTAAATAAATAAATAAATAAAAAGAAGAAGAAGGAGGAGGGGTGGAGGGGTATTTAGCAAGCTTCCAAATAAAAGGGGAAAAAACATGTAGCAACAAGAGAAAAAAATAAAACTATTTTTATTCTTAACCATTAAAAAACACCATTAAAAGCACCATTGTTGCCATTTATATGTTGAAAATTCATTTGATAATATTTTCAGTATATATATTATTGGCAACATTAGACATTATAGCTTCAGTATTAATCTAATAGTATTTTTGAAGACTAAATTAAATATATATTGCCAAAAATCAACACACAGCATTTAAAGGTTAAATTACAGCTTTGAAATTTATTTAATTTCCTTAAATATCTGAAAAGTCATCAAATTAAAAAGGAAAGCTCTTTACTTACCTGGCTTCATTATGCTACTAATTAAAGTAAATAGGAGATGCACTTGTTGTGGAGTTAAAAATAAGTTGAATGCACCAAAATTGAACTCAACATCAACCTGAAAAAAGATATAGGTTGGTATATAAGGAAAATAGGTACTTCTAGGTTATCCCGTCGACCGATTTTGCCAAATTATACAAATCGCCATACTAATGGCCAAATTATACATGTTGACAAAATTTTTATTTTAAATAACAAAAAAACAAATAATTAGTAGAATATTAATAAAAATATTAATAAAAAGTCGAAATAAAAATAACTGAATGACATTTTAAACACGTGAATTGCATTTAATGTCATTGAATGTGACATTCGTGATCATCCATTACTGGCATTTAATCTTATAGTTTGGCGATAATTTTTTGGTCGATGGGATAACCTAGAAGTACTGGAAAATACAATACTAACTAAGTATTATTCCAATCTTGAAATTAATAATACAGTATACTCCCTCAAATCCACAACTCTCTAAAATCCTCACATAATTTATGGATGTAAACAATGAAACATTCAGTTCAGATGTAGGGATAAAATTTGACTTTTTTAAAGTTTTATATTGATTCCATATATATTTTAATTTGCAATTTTCATTAATATAACTGAATTCATGTTTTTTTTTTTTTTTTTCTCCATGAAGGATGAATAAATTTATTTCTGAAAAAATTAATTCAACATTTTCTGATATCATTGGTAATCACAATCTTCTTCTTATCAAATATGTTTATGTATTTATCAAGCTTTTTTGGTTATTAAGATTGGCTAAACCTGAAATAAAACTTCCTTATTTTATGATTTTGATGTGAATTAATAGTGTACCTTTATGAGGCAAATTTCACTGAATAATTTAATAAAAATACATTTCATCTTCATAAAGAATAGTTAAACATACATTATTGATTATTAACCTGACCTTTGCTTTTATTTTAATCATTTTAAAAATTATCTACATTTTTATTATTTTAGTTCATTACTTATTTGAATATTTTATTATATTGTAAGCATTCATTATAATTTTGTTTGCAATAGTAATTACATTCAAATTTACTGTTTTCCTAAATCACATGAAAGAAAGCTAATGTTGCAGCACATTAAAGGGCTATTGGCGAAGTTTTAATAAAAAAAAAAAAAAAAAAAAAAAAAAAAAGTGACATAATTAGAAATATTTCAATCATTTTGTTTTTTCTACAAGATCAATTTTTAGAAATATTAATTAAAAGGGGTGGGGGGAAACGGACCTATTTTTGTTTGGAAATTAACATAACTATTAGCATGACTATTATTTTGCAGAGTGGTCAACACAACTATTGCCTTAATTTTAATTTATTTACTTTTCTGTGGAATTAACAATTTATAGTTTATGTACTGCTAAAATTATTGAAAAAAATAATAATAAAATTATTGGAATTGTTTCAGTCTTCAGTAGCACCTGAGAAAAGGTACTTCAATATTAGCTATTTGTCCATGTGATTTCGCTGTTTAAAAACCTTCTTAAATAATTATGAAGGCATGCATAAAAATGTTCTGGTCTCAATTTAAATCAACTTAAAGACTTAACTAAAAATGTTCATTTATTAATGAACTAATATAGCCTGATAGTATGGAACACAAGTGGAAGTGGATTTTTGTTCATGAAACAAATGAAAACTACATTTTACATTCAGCTACAAAACATTTAGGATTAAGTGCGTTCAAATATTTCTGTCTGAATGTATTTAATGACAAATTTTCTGCCCTAAAATAATAATATTTTTGCATTGCAGGCTACAGGCTGAAAATTCTTATTTTAGATATCTTAGTGATGATAAAATGAATTTAAGATCCTATTTACTCATTTTAACCCAAAATATCCATGAAACTACAAGATACTGCATAGATAAAATGGCTTTTATAATTTTAATATTAAATACTAGAAGATAGCCCGTCAAAATGACGTGTTTGCACTTTTAAAGGATGATAAAAAATTACAACAACTGTGGTCAATCATAGCCACTTTAGGCTGAAACAATTTTGATAAATACAGCAATTAAACTTGGAAAGGAAAAAATCTAACCAAATAAGAAGAAAAAGAAAGAAAGAAAGAAAATTTTAACAGAAATCTGCATTTAAAACTATAGCAAAACTATCTGGTAGATGGGGGTGGGGATTATAATGAAATTTAAAACGCATCCGCAGTTTGCTTAAATAAAAAGTTTTAATTAAATAGTGTTTTTGAAATCGTGAAAAGATTTCAAAGCGAAGTAAAATGTAGTGACGTCATTTACAGCTCCTACTGTAAATCTGACCATTGAGAACGCTCCATTACGACTATGGAATGCTTTCATTGGTCAGAAAATAGATTGCCTTTAAAATCGGAGGTAACTTTTCACAATGTTTTTTATAGATTTGAAATTATCAAGAGTCATTCACGGCTGTAAAGAAAAAAAAATTAAAGCAACCCGAATATAAAAATTTTAACAATATTGCATTTAAAACACACCTTCGCTTTCCTTTAATAAAAAGTTTCAATTAAATATACACTGTAAAAAAATTGACTTATTTGCTACAGTGTCACTCCACCGCTTTTATAGAAAATGGTTACTTTACTGTGTTATGGAGCATTCTCATTGGTCATAAAAGAGATATTCTATAAAAGCTGTGGAGTGCCGCTGCAACAAATGGGTCAAATTTTTAACAGTGTACTTTTTGAAATCGTAGAAAAATTTCAAAGTGCAGTAAAATGTAGTGACGTCATTTCTAGCTCCCACTATAAATCTGACCAATGAGAACGCTCCATTACGACTATGAAACGTTTTCATTGGTGAAAGAGTTTCTTTTTCTCGTGGATAGGTTGATCCCGGAATTGTTATACACAGAGGGGTTTTATATATATAATATTTGTATTATATGACATCATGATTTTATCATTTTTGTTTTATAAACATTAATAATAATTTTAAAAAAAAGTTTATATATATATATTACAAATTTAAAATTTTTTTTTGCCAAAACTAATCTTTATACTATCTTAATTTTCTTATAATAATATTCCGTACTTACTCAAAATTATTAAATTAAAATCTTGTTTCTAGATCTAATCTGTTAATCTTTATGGAGACGATATAAATTCTTAATTTACCTTAAAAAACATTTATTCTGATACGCGTAAATTTAAAACATGGCTCTACATTAAAAATATTCTTAATTAAACTTTATTTCGTAATATTCCAAATAAAATTCATGTTTTCTATGTTTTTATCAACCCTTTTTAAGAAAGTCTTATTAAATTTATTCCAAAACCATACCTTTCAAAAAATATCATTATTTTATTTTATCTATTTCTTTATTTTCCCTCAGTCAACCTTTGATAGTATGCATATCAATAAATTCATTTTTCTTTTCTTTTACTATTAAAATTAATCATCTATAAAAATCGTCTGCCTAAGATATTTAAAATTCTGAGTTGATTATAAATTGGCTAAATAATATTTTTTTTTAAATAAAATTATCGTCTGTGAAAAATAGTCTCGTATCTGGGCATGAGTTATGTTTACATAAAAGAATGAGGGTTTGAGATTAGAGAATGTTCTAGAATTTTCTTTTTAGATTTAAGAGGGGAAGTCTCGAGATGAGAAGAAGGAGTATTGGGTGCTCTCTTGCATGAGTATGGCTTGATGTAGTAAAGGATGGAATATTTTTTGGATGTTTTGGTAAAATATCGTCTGCAACAGGAGCTTTTCCCTATATTACCGTTTAATAAAATGAACTTGCAGCAGCCAAGGAGTGATTATTTGGACCTTTTACATTTATTTATTTTGTTTTTTTCTCGCTGGCCATGACTTCTGTGCGGAGAAAGGGAAACCTGGCGATGATGTTTCTGCCCCCTAAATTTAAATTGTCACATATATATATATATAATTTGTAAGTGGTAGAAAATAAGACTTACCAGCAACATTGGCTGGTAGAATATTTCCATTTCTGCTAAGTTTGATCTAAAATTGTACTGTTTTTGACAACATGGCATTTCATTTTTATTGGAACAGACACAGCTTCCCATGTTTGTATTTATTAAAAATATTTTTCATTATTATTATCGATTAAAGAACCAATTTTACATTATTCATAGCATGCACATGGAAAATTAAGTATAATAGCATTCAGATGATTGTAGATAAATGATAGTTCATTTCTTAAAAATTTTGATATATATTGTGCATAATATTTTCATATTGATCTTGTCTTTTATCTGAAAATAATGTGTGAGGGGGGGAAAATCTAGATATTGTATGCATGGAAAATACACTGTTTTATAAAATAATTCAAAACTTCCTAAAGTTAAATTATTTATAAAATATGTTCACAGTTAAATACCTCAAGCATTAAAAACATCTCAGATAAAAAAGGGGGAGGTGATAATATAGATTAATTAATGTTTTTAAATAATATATAACAACAGGAAACAAATTAACCACAGTTTATAACAGAAAACAAAGTAATTATAGTTGACTACAGGATTCTAAATTTAGCAGTTGAGTCTTTCCTCCAAAAATACAATGTTCTGAAAGCTTTTTTTTTTTGGGGGGGGGGGGGCTGAGAGAGAGTAGAAGAAAATTTTGTACATATTTTAAGAAGCTACTTGAAATATAAAAACTTATTACTGAATTACAGAAAAATGTCTATGTCTAAAGAAACTATAATGCTTAGACTATTTTACTTATTTATTTATTTTTACATGGTTTGGTACATGATTGCTCCAGATGACTTATTTAACAATTTTGTTTATTGCTATTTCTATATAATAATTTTTATAATGTGTTTCTAGTAGAAATTTATCATAAAAGTGCTTGTTTGGAAACAGTGGTAGGAAAGATAATACAAGAATTGTTGTCTTTAGCTACCATAAATAGAACAAATGTGCAACAGTGGTATTCAAAAGATAAATAGACTCCAGGCATATTGAATGAATAAATGTTTAATTTTAATTGCCACTCCTCTCTCTATCTCTTATTCTTCACCTTCCCCCCCCCCCTCCGCCTCCCTCTTCATAAAAAAGAACTGAGATAATCCACAATCACATGAAATGCTTGCACAGAGGTGCAAATAGAGCTATATTGTGTCATCTATAATATTTATGAGTGAGATAAGTTTAGAAGACAATAAAATGATAAGCCATAAAATTTTCAATAGTAACAACCAGGGCTGGTTTTTTGCCGGCAGAAAATAGTTTCTGCCATGCCAGTGGCAGAAAGTGGTTATAACTGGTTTTTACAGGCAGAAAGTGGCAACAACTGGCATAAACTCATTTCATTGCATAATCTGAGACTTTTTTAGTAGTATTAAATTGCTTACATACATTTTATTTGGAATAAATAAAATATTGTGAATAGTTTTAATTAAAAAATAAATAAATTTATATTAGAATTTGATAATTTTGAATCTTTCACAAAGAATCAGTCATATTATTTGCAGATAATAAAAAATCATGAAAATTATATTAAGGACATAGCAGTTTTTAAAATTGTAAATAAATATGATTTATGAAGAAGTTAAATACTTGTCACAAATGTTAAATCTATTGTTTTTGTTTTAGATAAAAGTAAAAAAACATGACTACTCTATTGCAGCAGCTCATAAAATTTGCTTAACTTTTTTTAATGATGGAAATATCATGGAAACTCACAAATGCAAGATTCAAATCTCATTTAATGCAATGCTAGCTTTTATTCTAGTTTATTTATTTCATCATAAGTATATGGGATCAAAATTTACATCTGAGCATAAAGAAATGGCAAGGAAAATGCTTTTTGATATTAATCTAAATTTGGGCTAAATTTTATATATTAAATACCTGTATGAATTATGAATCATTGCAGGTTAAAGTTCTTATTAGTATTATTTCTTAGTTTCTGCCAGTTTTTACCACTTACTGGTAGAAACTAGTTTCTGCCATGCCGGTTTTAACCGCTGTTTTTAACCACCCTGGCAGAAACTTGCCAGCCCTGGTAACAACAAAATCTTATTTCGACAACACTATAAATTTGTCTCTCTCTTTTATTTATTTCTTTTTTTTAACCAAACTTTGTTAAGAAATTACCCATTGACAATAATTAATGCTTGTGAAATCAGTGCTAATATTAAAAGATCCAGGGTGCAGATTTTTTTTATATCTTGCAGATCACTCTAATAGTTTTTTTTTTTTTTTAATGTGATTAAGAAAATATGCTAAAATTTACTTTTTATTTCTAGATTGATTGTACTTTTTGCTTATATTTTCTTTGTAAATGTAAACTTAGCTTATTTTGTGGACAACTACAATTTATGATAGTAATCTCGGTCTGGCATTCTTGGGTCACAAATAAATTTTGATTTGCTGCAGATTAACACTGACACACACAGAAAAAAAAAAAAAAAAAAAAGAAAGAAAGAAAGAAAAAATCTGGTATTGGGTAAAATGATTGTTCAAAATTATAAAGTCTAATCAACAGCTTTATGACTTATTTCAAAAGCAATAACTTAATTTTCCTCAAACCCAATAGTTATTAGATTCAAGAAATAAATCCAAATCAATAGATTATAATTAGGCTATAAATTCAAATTAAGAAATTGATGATTGGACTCTATTAAAAGTCCAAGATACAGTCGGCTCTAAATATAATTTTGTAATTTTTGGTAATGTAAAATAAAAATATAATTTTAGGTTTACAGATGTATTTTTATAATCAAAATAACAATCTTTATTTATAAAATAAAATTTCATTAACAATTTATGTAATTAAGTCAAATGACTTTTATATCAGTGTCAATATTTATTAACTTGTTTCTCAAAAATATTAACAATTCGACTTGTTAATCGGGACAAACTCGTCGGGACCACAAGAAATGTTCGAATTATCCAAAGTTTGAATTATAGGAAATATGAAATGAAACCATGCTTAATATGATATTATTACAAAGGAATTAATGTTATTGTGTTTTTTAAATTTGTTTTGTTTCTTATCATTAAAATATGACTTAATATTTAATTAAAATATATAAATACATAAACTAATTAAAATATTAGGAACAAGTAAATTGGAAAAAATTTAAAGCATCACTGATGGACAGACGGGGCACTAAGAAAATGGATATCAAATGCATTGGATTATATGTACACTCGTTCGGAACAATTTTCACAAAAATCAAAGTTATTCAAATGATCTGAAATCCATAAGAAAGAAAAGAAAAATGAAAAATCGGAATTCTCGATAGTTGGAATTGAACAAAGTCAAGAGAAAATGAATTCGAATTAATAAAAATTTTTAACATTATTTTGCCATCGAAAATTTCAGGACTTCCTGTTTAGTTTGAATTAAGCGAATATTCAAATTATCCGATTTCAAATTAACGAGAATCGGCTGTAATTGGGTTTGTATGAGATGATAAAAAAGATTGCAGCATAGACCTGGTGAGGTAGAAAAATTTACACTTAGGTTAGAAATTCTTATTTATTTTTTCTGTTTAATATTTATTATTATGGTTAAAAACTAAACATATTAGCATCAAATTTAGAAATGAATGTTGAGGATGGAATTAAATTGGCATAGCATTAATGATGCTCTTGCTGTACAACAATGTAGGAAAATATAAATCTCTAAAAACCATGATACTCAGAGCCTCCACTGAATATGTACCCTATAATTGCATCATAGATGAGAATTGTTAAAGCAATGTGGTCTGCAGCAAGATTCCGAGTCATGTTCTTTTAATACTAGGTTAATTAAATACATAGTGATAAGTTCTTCACATACATTTTAAATAGATGTCTTAAATAGTTACAATAAGGTATTTTCATTTCAAACACACAAAAAATATATATATATATTAAAGAAAAATAATACTATAAACAATTATCACACAAAAAAAAAATAATACTATAAAAAAAAAAACAATTTATGTTGTCATAAAAACACTAATTTCTACATGCAAAAACTGAAAAAGAAAAACTACTTTTGTTTAGGATAACATAAAATTTGTTTTGGACTGAGACATTTTAATTGTAATGGAAAAAGAGTTTTGATAAAAATAAAAATTATTCAAATAATGAAGTGTAGCAAAATATACCTTAGGTCCTGAGACTGCCTCATTCTGCTTTAATTTCAATCTCAACTCCTGCTGACCACTTAGTCTTGATATTAAGATGGGTTCCCGCTGTAAATTGAGCTCAGATTTCCTTACAGGAAGGGAGGGATGAGTAGGGGGCATTTCTGGTGATCCTGGTACAAATAACTTTGGATCCTGGAAGAAAATATTCTGTTACAAGATGTAACATTTTCTTCTTAATTTTAGGTTTACAGATGTATTTCTATAATCAAAATAACAATCCTTATTTATAAAATAAAATTTCATTAACAATTTATGTAATTAAGTCAAATGACTTTTATATCAGTGTCAATATTTATTAACTTGTTTCTCAAAAATATTAACAAACTGATAACAACATTAACAATCCTTTCAAATAAACAATTTCCATTAATTAAACTCATATTTATGCAAAACAATAATTTTATCAAATCATTTCTTTTTTAACAATTTTATTTTAATAAACCATATAAGACTGATTTTTTTTTCCTCTTATTGTTCGCTATTTTTTTTTCTTTTTTCTTTTCTTTTTTTTTTTTTTTTTTTTGGCAACAAAAGCTGAATTTTGATAAGATTGAGTTATTCTAGGGTTCTTATGCAAAGGATGTGTTAAAATTTTTAATAAGTAATTAACTTGAGGATATTAAAAAATGTGTTATACAAACTGGGTTGTGTGTTGCACAGCTTAAAAAGTTAATGAATATTTAATTGATATTTTTTATCTACTAGCTGACTCACTCAGCATTGCCCAGACCCATGATGAATGACCCTTAAATGAATCTCAAATTTGTATGATTTTATATCTTTAACACTATTTTGTCTCAATTTACATTCCTAAGAGAAAAAAAATCGTGAAATAATATTGAGCTGAAAGAATATACCATTTGGTATTTTATTTTCTAAGTAGTTTGATTTATTATTTAATTTCCTAATGGTATAAAATTTATTCTTCATAACAGAAAGATATCTTTCTCATTTTCACATGTACTTCCAGAGGAAAACTAAATAAAATCCAACCTTGAAAATTAATGAAATCCATCAAATAATTTTTGAGCAATGTTTGATGAAAGGTTTTAATATATTTGACATAGTAGAACTCACATGTTATATATCCCCCTTGAATACACCTATGACTAACATCTACATATTTACAAAATGTGTGAAAAAATAACTTAAATGAATAACTCTTTCTTTATAGAAATGATTTGCAGATATTGGTGTAGATGCCTCTAATTTACACAAACGAAAAATAAAAATGACTATTGGTAAAATTTACACTTAACTAATATAGAAGATGCAAAACAAATTACTTGTATTAGTAACAATTATTGTATTTAATAACAAGAAAGAAAAAACTAAACTATGTAATTTTTGGTTAGTCAAAGTAAAATTAATTTCAAAGGATTTTATAAATTATAAAAATAACCACAGTTAGATAACAACATTGTTTTAACAATTTTTTCTGTTTTTCCTAAAAAAATGAGGAAGTTCTATAATTATTGCAGACTTTTTGACATACATCTAAATACTGTAATATGGGTAAGATTTTTATGAAAAATTTTTGAGTATAAGGAAGAATGCATTTACTATTTTTAAAAAGGGCAGGATTCACTATTCAATAATAATAATCTAGAGGGAAAAATCCAACTAACTTATACAAATAAAAGAATTCATCTATAAATTGCATGTTTTAAAATTAAATTTTTCTTAGATATGAAAATTATAGATTCTTAAAATCTCCACCATCCTATATTGCAGGGGCTTTCATATATATTTTAAAATTAATAACCTAAGTACTATTAAAGAAAATTAAAAGACAATTTGCATAACCTTCATGTTTTCAAATGAAAATCAAATTTCAAATTATTTTAATTGCTTATAGGCGTTAATGCCAACCTAGTGAAAAAAGATTCCATGCCGGGAATCGAACCCGGGCCATCAGTATAGCGCACTGACGTTCTACCGACTAAACCACATGGAACGACAACCAGCCTGGAACTTTTCACTATTATGTGTTGGCAAGGCTATATTCGCAGCACAAGATGGAATATATTCCGTGAGCCACCGATCTGGGGCAAACACAGAACTCAAATAGAACCAGCATCGATGAATATATATTAATACGTGGAAATTTTTCCAGAGAGAAAATTCGCCTTGAATACAATATTTCAAATGAAAATCAAATTTCAAATTATTTTAATTGCTTATAGGCGTTAATGCCAACCTAGTGAAATAATTTGAAATTTGATTTTCATTTGAAATATTGTATTCAAGGCGAATTTTCTCTTTGGAAAAATTTCCACATATTAATATACTTCATGTTTTCTCAAAAGCCTTGTTACTGACTTTCTTTTAGAAGGGTATTTGAAGAACAGAGTTTATGCAGCAGATACTCTCAAAACAGTAGAATCTCAAAGCTAGAAAGTAACTATTTAAGTAGAAAAATTGACCTATTTCAGTGGAAAATGGAATTATTACAAGTTTTTTTTTTTTTTTAGCCCTCTATCATATCACTAAATACATGCAGCATATTTCAAAACTGGTGTATTATTTTGAATACTTTTTGAAGCATTAGTAATTTAATTTTTCAGCAGTTAAATTCAATTTAAATGCTTATTCTTTTTGAAAATATATTTTGAAAATATGACAGGTCCAAATTTTACTTTAGAGCTGCTTTTCATATGCAACTAATATTTTTGTTTATAGTATTTTTTAAATGTTTGCATTTTGTTCATATTTTTGCCTTTATAATAATAATAATAAAAAGAAGAAAATATACATTTTCTAAGTGTAATAAATGAAGCATAATGAATTTCCAATAATCTTAAAAATTTAAAAAGTACAATTAAATTACAATTCGATTAAATAATTTTTGGCATCCCCCCCCCCTATAGAAATAAGTGAGTTCTACCATTTTTGCAAGCTGTTGAACACACAGATGAAATATTGTAGAATGAGAATATAACTTTTACGGAGATTTCTGGATTCAATAAGAGGAACATATCACTGTTTTTAAAAAGAGCAGGGTGCTGTGTCCTTTAAAAAAATAGCCTAGCAGGAACGATAACCAGTGCAGCCACGTAAGTTATGCAGTGTTGAATTCAGACACTTTTCTCTGGGAGGGGGGAGTATTTAGGGGGGGGACATTTAAGAGTTCTGGGGGGGGGAGAAATTGTACTTTTTGACCTCTGAAAACAAAAATTTTCAAATTTTCTGGTCAGGGGTCAAAAAGTACAATTTCTCCCCACCAGAACTCTTAAATGTCCCCCCCTCCCAGAGAAAAGTGTCTGAATTCAACACTGCATAACTTACGTGGCTGCACTGGTTATCGTTCCTGCTAGGCTATTTTGTTAAAGGACACAGCACCCTGCTGTTTTTAAAAACAGTGATATGTTCATTTGACATCAGTGATATGACATTTCATTTTAACCTAACTTTAAAGTTGAATATGCCCCCCCCCCGGGCTACCCCTGAATTCAACACTAAAGTTATGATTTCACAAGTGCTTGAGAATATCTGAAGGAAATTCAAGAACAGGCTTAACCTTCTTAATACTGTGAACTGGTATATCCATTCACTATGTTCCCTAACATAATTTCCTGAATAAATATTTTAACACTAACTTTGTCTGTTTCTAATCTGACATTATCTTTCTAATTTACTGGGCACATCAAAGACCATTTATTTAAAAAAGCAGGGTTGGCACGGTTTAAACCAATTGGTTTTAACCATGGTTTAAACCAACAGGTTTTTTTCTCAAAAAAACCAATTGGTTTTTTTAGAGGAAATCTAATGTCATTTTCTCGTTTAACTTTATAATTTACATGTTTCAGATTATTGGATATAAATAATTTCTATTTTTAACACTTTATTTCAGCAATAAGTATTAGATACAGTGAATTTAGGTCATTTTTTTAATGTATATATTAAAATCAGTATGTGTTCATGAACATATTTATTGCTCTAAAGAAAAAAGCTTCAGACATGTGAATTGATCAAAGATAAAATAGATTTAAAATATTCAATATTTATATAAAATGTTTAATTTTTTTTTTTTTAAATGCAGATTATTTAACGCAATTAATAACATTAGGTGGGGCTTGTTGTGCTAAAGCCATTTGGTAAGTCTCCTCATAACTAAAACTGAAATTGTTACACAAAAATCAAAATCCCAAGAAGTATTTGAAATTTATATTTGAATAACTATGGAAAAGAATATTATAGTTATCAAACTATATTCAAATATTTATTATTAGTAATCAAAAGATTGTTTATAAAGATTTACAGACTATCAATGTTTCACTGTATCAAGCAGTTTATTCTTTGAACATAAAAGTGTTTGCTATAACACTGTTCAAATTAAGATATGAATTTCTTCAATTTTCTACATAAATTCACGGCAATTATTTAATTTAAATTACTTTAAAATGAAGTAACACTACTTATAATCCAACAATGTCTTAATTTTATCAGTTAATATGCAATTTATATGCAATAAGAATGGAGGTTTTAAAAAACCCCCGGTTTAAACCAAAGAAACCTGGTTTAAACCAAAAAAACCGGTTTTTTTGGTTTTTTTCGAAAAAACCTGGTTTTTTCCAACCCTGTAAAAAAGTATCAAAAATTTAACTTGTTAATAGGTCTGAAGTATTTACCAGATTAGTAGATGGAAAAGCTTGTTGAAATGCACTAAAAGACCTTTCTTCGGAAAGAAACTCTGATGTAAATAATGAAACTCCTTCAAATACAACTTTTTTAACAGAAAATGTGCTCGATTCATAAGAAGTTTTCTCATTTTCTTTTGGGCAACTAGATGTTTGAGCGTTTACACCTGCTTCATCAAAATATTCAGCCCTGTAAGAAAAAAATAAATAAAAAATCAGAAATCAAATCAATTTCAACTAGGAAGTCCTTGTTAAAAGAAACTTTGGTAAATTATATGCAAAGCTAAATTTCTTCAATGTAACTGAAAAATATTATAAATAACCAGGAAGAGGAGTGGGGAAATTCATAATTATACTCACCACTGACGAATTATTTTTTAAGTAGTCTTGGAAAGCTGTAAATTATAGAGATATACCAAAAAATTTTATTTTATTTTTTATTTTATTTATTTTTATTTTTTTACTATTAGCTGTATTTTGCAATTTTCCAAATTACTCTGATGAAAACATGGTAACTAAATTCTATTCTATATTAATTTTTGCAAATGCAGAAAGCTATAATAACAGAAATAATGTTGGAAGATAACAGAAATAACCATTTTATTAAAAATTATATCTTCTTCCAATTTCTGTAAATTTTTTTGATTAAAAGATGCATAAAAATATAAACAGAAAAGTAAAAAACTTTGGATTTCAAAATATCAAACTTTATGCTTTTCAACCATAAATACTGAATCAATTCACGAAAAGAATCGTAAATGAATAATAATAATAATTCCATGTTGATCACAACCAAATTGGGTGGGATATAGCTCTATTTTAAAATATTTTAATTAATCACAGTATATTCAAAAGTAAAAATATAAAATAGTACTCAAACATTGTGAAAACTTGATTTTTCATCAAAAGATTACATTAGCATATAAAGTGAAAGTCTGTAAATTTGTATTTTGAATACTACCGTATTTTCGGGGGTATGCGCCGCACACACCGTAAGAGCCGCACCTCCGAAAATGCATTAAAATAAAACAAATATTCATCAGAAGCACCGCACCACCGTATGTGCCGCACTTACGAAAATACATCAAAATGTTAAAAATTGCGTTATATTCAGTGCTTTTTGGCGTTTTTTTTAACATTTGTAATATAAATCCAATTTTAAATGTAGTATATTTTGTATATTTTTTATGATAAAATTAAATTTGAATTCGTGCAGCCTTTTTTTTCGCGATTTTTTAATATGTTTTTTATAGTTTGTAACGAGGTTTGCAGGGTTTTATCGCGATATTTGACGAAATTTTCAGGGTTTTATTGCGATATTTGACGAATTTGCAGAGTTTTTTCGCGATTCTTGAAAAAATTTGTGTTTTTTATGGAGATGAGCAAGGGATGAATTATGATGAATTGAAAGAAATATGAATATTTTAATGAATCATGAGTTTTGATACTTGATGCAATACTTGAAAAAATTTGCATTTTTTTTTTTTTAAAAAAACGTAAATTCTGTTGAAAAAGCGCAGAAAAAAGGAGAAATTTGTATGAAAAAGCATAAAAAGAATGAAATCTATTAAAAAATCTCGAAAAACACACATTTCATCAAAGAGACATGATCCATTCATTTCATCATGATTCAACTGTTCTCATTCTCCTTTGAGAATGGAATGAATCATGATTAAATGAATGAATAATGAATCTTTGATGAAATGTTCGTTTTTGACGTGACAACGTCTTGTAAATTGGTTTGCCGGGAGACACTTCAAGAAACTGCGTTACGTTACGTTACGCTCCGCTCACGATACGTGCTCACTTTTCTCTTAACTTTTTCCGGTCACTTGTGGGACCATTTTCTGAACGTGAATGTGAATTCGCTGCAAGGAAGGGGCGGTGCTTAATAGGAATTTTAGATAGTATCAAACTAAGACGAAATACGTTATGTATTAGTTATTAGTATAAAGTACAAAGAAAATAAGTGTAGTTTATTTCGTAATTCGGTGGTATATTATGGAAAACTAATGATATGTGATTAGTGAAAGCCATTTTACTTTAGTTATATTCTGCTCATTGAAAAATTCTTTAATATGCTGTTTACAAAATTCAACATTTGGCATCAATAAACATGAAGTAAAATGTGTTTAACAAACACAGTGTATTGCAAGTTATTGTATGTATATTTGTATATAAATACGTATGTATGTGTAAAGGTAAAAATAAAATTTTGTTAATATGAAATTCAGTGCGAGATTCTTTGTATAAATTAATGTTTTAAATATAATTCTTTGTATAAATAAATGTTTTAAATTGTTACTATTATTTCATCCTTCTTCCTACTATACGAATGAATATTCACATTAAAATTATTTTACAACTCAAAGTCGTTGTCACATAAAACTTTCGCCCGTATACCGACTTTACAGGCAACCAATTTTTTTCGAGATTTTTTAATAGATTTCATGCTGTTTTTTCAAATTTCTCCTTTTTTCTGCGTTTTTTTGCCTGAATTTATGTTTTTTCTCGTTGTTTTTCTCGTTTATTTATAGATACGACATATTTGCATTTTTTCTAACAATTTTTTTGACAATTCTTTTTGGCGTTCTTTTGAGAAATTTACGATTTTTCCGTAATCTTTTGACATAATTTGTATTTTTTAGAAATTTTTTGACATATTTTGCGTTTTTACTGCAATCTTTTGTCGAAATGTGGGTTTTTTAGCGATACTTCGGCAAAATTCATGATTTTATTGCGATCCTTTCAATAAATTTGTGGTTATTTTTCGTGATTCTTTGGTGAAATTAGCGTTTTTTTCCCGCGATTTTTTTAAAGTGGGGACTAGCGTTTGATTGGGAAAGCGGATTAACTAGAATTTACGATAATAAAATTGTAGTTTTTCAAGTGATCCTTTCATGAAATACACATTTTTTTCTTATTACATATTCGTGCTTTTCCCGCTAACATTTGATAAAAGTCGTGTTTTTTTTTTCCCGATCCTTTGATAAAATTCTTTCTTTTTCTGCGAATGATTGACAGAAATTAGGCTATCATTTGTCGAAATTAGTGATATTTTTTATGCTTGGCATTTTCTTCCTGATGATTGACTGTTCACAATTTTCAGAAAAATTCCGATAAGAATCACCTCTGTAATGAATATCGCTGCAAGGTAAAAAAATATATCGTATCCGCCGCCCCGGCAGAAGCGCCGCAGTAAGCATAATTTCAACTTTTAAACTCTTATGCGCCGCAGCGAGCACTTACGCCCGAAAATACGGTACTAATCTTTAGTTGATCTTTTTTAAACTCTCAATCATATAACTGCTTAGTTAATTCCCCAAAAAATATTCTTGTTTACTTATATATATATATATATATATATATATATATATATATATCAAAGAGTGTGGCTGGATAAATTGAAATTCTATAAATAATATTTGGAGTTGCAATGATTTTGGATTACCCTACTTTTGAAATCAATTTTAAAATAAAAAACTTTTTTATTTTAATTATAAGAAGTTTTAACATGTGATATTGTTTACAAATGACATGACTAACCATTACAAAAAATTTCAAAATTTTAACTCAATAAATGAAATTATTTTAAAATATGTTCCGGACCCCTTTAAGGCCCAGGTCTGAATTGTATCATGTACAGAAACTGCATAAGAAACAATACAGAGTGTTTAATATTATCATTGACTAATAAACAATTTCAAAAATTTTAATCACAGGCACAATAAAGTTTGTTGTATTTATCAGTCTTACAAACTAGAAGCAGCATAATTTTCAATTATAAAGCAAATTTTAAAATGAAATGATAAATATTTATATTATATAATTAATATATGTAATGTATTCATGTGTAACAAGTATTAGGCAAGAATAAGGTCAAATATCTTGCATAAAAAAAGAAAATAAGAAAAATAAAGACAACTCACATTTTTACTTTTATTTCCAAAGAAATGCCAGTTGACTTATGAGGAATATTATGCTCAATTTTTAGACTAGTATCATGAAGGACTATCTTCAAATTTGATAAAACTGGAAAAGAAAGCAACACATTAAAATTTCCAATTGATGATACAAATATCTGCAATTTTATAAAACTGTCAAACCCTGATATAACAAATGACTCAAAACTAGTAGCTTTGTCCATAAATCAAGATAATAAAAGAAATTTATTTAATACAACAGATTTTTTTTTAAATGATTATTAATAAAAAAAATAATGTTCACTTACATTTAAAAATTGTAAAAGTGGGAAGAAAATCTGTACTGCATTGCTCCTCCCCAAAAGATATTGCTGCTACCGAATGCATTTAATAAACCACAATCCTTTCTATTTTAAAATATCCTCATTTTTTCTATTATCAGGAAAGACTAGAGACTAATATTTAAAAATCTGGCCTCTATCGAATTTTGCAGTATGCCGGCTAATGAAAGGAAATGCAGTAATTGATTTTGCATAATTTGAATAAAAATTTCTTCTCTTAAAGTAGCCAATGATTGAAAAGCTTTAGATAGATGTTTGATCTTGGCTACAAAACTGATGTAATTATTAGCTTAAAATACATAATTTGTATAGGTCTCATGAACTTTACTTAAGTTATCGACAAAAATACAGAATAGATTTGTTGAATCTTAGATATCATGCATTTTATTTAGAGATCAATTTTGGAATTTTATTAGAGTTTCATTAATAAAACTGCAAAGAATGGAGGCCCACATATGTGTACCCAGGTACCAAAGTAGATACCATGAATTCTTAAAGAATAACAGTTTATTCTATTTCTTCTAACAATTTTATTTTCCCTATGATTTTTTCTACATCCCCCTCCCCCTTTGGAAAAAACTTGCCAACCCTGATTTTTACAATGCATTTCAAATACCTATATATAGAATAATACACATTTCTTAAGGGTTACTACATTTAAAATTATTAGTGCTACTTTTCTGGAATTAATCTATTCAATTAAAGCATGTAGCTAACATCAAAACACTTACATCTACAAACATTACATATATAAATACATAAGGCTCAATATAAATACACATAAATTTGTATAATATTAAGTTAAGGGTACATAGTTAAGTATGTATGCTATATTATATATAAATATGTAATACATACACATTCATTACAATTAATATTATCAGTACCATTTTTTGGTGATTATACACTGCTTTGCAGATTTATGTAATGTATTATTACAATCACCCAATTGTATTAAAATAATTATTAATTAAAAGAAATACACATGCAAACAGAAAGTTGAATTACCTGCATCTATGGTTTTGGCAATTTTCTGTAGACCTTCAGATCGATCGGGGACATCAATATCTTCATTGTCTTCATTAAGGCATTCTTCAGCAAGTTGCAAACTAGATGCCATGCTACCCCACATTGAATCAAACATGGAAACTAAAGAGAAAATAAGAGAAAATCTTGGTAAAAGCATTTTCAATTCATAAATTACAAAATATTTAGTTTGACAGGAATAAATAGTTTTTAAAAGAGTTTTTATAGTTTGTAGTGTTTTCTAGAAATCAGGGGTGAGGAATTTCTAAAAAATCTTATTAGACAGGTATTTATTTTACCAACCAGAAAAAAGCAACATACAATAACAAATTATTGTGACAAAATTTACGCAATTGCAAAAATATTGATTACTGGATACTACTTTGCAGGGTTGGCGAGTTTTTGCCGAAAGTGGAAAAAACCGCGGAAAAAACATGGTAAAAACCGTCCCGGCAAAAATAGGTTTTTGCCAAAGAAGTGGCAAAAATAGGCTGTCCATTTAAATTTTTTCCCCAGAAAGAGAAAAATATTTCACAAAAGAAAAAATAAACTGCATACTTAATTAAAAAATCAATATTATTCTAAATTTATTTTAGCTTTTAAGTTAAATAAGTATAATTATGCACTTTATGAAAGAATACTAACTTTTATAACAAGATTATAGATGAAAAAAATACCAATTTTAATATAAATAAATAGAAACTTCATTTACTCATGTTTATACAATTATTAATTCACATAATAGAACTGTTGAGACTGAGTAAAGCATTTATATTTATAGTTTATATATGTTAGAAATTCGAAGAAACAGTTATAGTAACCTAAATTTAATTTAATATAAAATTATATTTAAAGCAGAAAACTATTAAATTTCAAATATTTCAGCAATATCTCCCTCACAACCTAAATTTTGCTGCTTTAGCATGGCATAACAGTAAACAAGTTTTGAAAGAGTATCTGTTGAAGTATTTCTAATCTCAGTTTGCACAAATGAAAAATTTGAAAAAAATCTTTTAATAGCAGCACTGCTTGCTGGACATATTTGAAAGCGCAAATCTTTTGATAATTAAAAAAATATGTATGTTAATGACTGATAAAATACTTTACTTATAGGGGTCTGTCTAGACTTTTCTCGTCTTTGTGAAAATTCTAGACAGTTTTGTGAATTTTAAATTATCAGGTTTTCAGGTTCTACCCTTCACATATAGAGAAGTTAAGTAATATATTTTTTGGTGAGTTCAAATGTTTATTAACAGGCCAGATTTTATTTTAAAATGATTAAATTTGTGAAAAGTTCAGTTTAAAGGTGAAATGTCGATTTGAGAGACAAATAATTTTATGAAGAATCCTGTTTGAGGTTAAAGAATTTTGTGAAGGGTCCTTTAAAGGACCTAAAATTTTCCTAAACATATCCCTGACTTAAAGTAAAAAAAATTAGATATGTAATTTTTTATTTTGTTCTTAAATTCCTAAGTAAGACTGAATCCCACCTATTTTTTTAAGATTTAAAACATTTAATATTAATTAATTAGCAAATGAAATTAAAATATTAAATAATACACTGTTAAATTTAATTGTTTGTATCATTACTATCCTTATTAGCGTGCAGATTTTATTACACATTAAAGACATAGGTTTTTTTCCATTTTTGCCGGTTTTTTCCATTTTTTCCCTGGTTTTTTCCAGTTTTTTCCACTGTCCTGGCAAAAATACCTTTTTGCCGGCAAAAATGGCAACCCTGCTACTTTGTTATCCCGTTGGCCAAAAAATTATTGCCAAACAACAAGTGCCAATTATGGATGATCATGAATGTCAACAAGTTATTTTTATTTTGCTTTTTATTTATATTTTTATTAATGTTTGACTAATTTATTTGTTCTTTCGTCATTTAAAATAAAAATTATGTCAGTATGAATAATTTGGTTATTATTTTGGCAATTTGCAAAATTTGGCACAATTGGTCGATGGGATAAACAAATAGTACCAACTATTGTTACTGAAATTTATTCATTTATTTTTATGAATTTAAGAAAAATGCACAAAAGAAAGAGTTTAATATAGAACTTAATACCGTGTTTACACGACAATCATTTGGAAAATTGTAAAATATAGATAACTAGGGAAAAAAAGTATTTGACTTATCTCTATAGCTTGCAGTTTTCAAAGGTTACTTAAAAATTCACATGTTCTGTCAGAAAATTCATTTACCAGCGACAAGTAAAATGACACAAAGTCAAAGATCAATAATCCGCGCACCCATAATCCTCAATTTTCTATAATCTGTGTTATTTTACGAATGTAAACAGTGAAATAAACACTTTTGAACATTTACAAATTTTTTATCCAAAAGTGATTTTTTAAAACAAATTAAAAAAAAAAAAATTCATAATAATCTATTTTTTTTTTTTAAATATAACTCTTTTATTTTATTAAGAGTAAAATCAAACTGTATTACGGAACACATGTAATTATTTTTATTTAAATGCACATATTTATCAATTTTTTTTAGCAAAAAAAACTAAAAATTTTTTTGAGATAGCATATCAAATTTATTATCAGATTTCATATTTTACTGATTTAAGAATTAGAATGCTGTCTACGAATAATCAAATGACATATAGTCCATAATACTCTATATTCCACAATATTCCATAATCCGCACAACATTTGGCCCCAACTTGTGCGGACTATACAACTTTGACTGTATTTCACCAACCCTGCTGAAAATATAACAGCACACCAAGAACCACAGTAAGTACCTCCTCAGATGAATCTGAAATTGGCGATGCCACTAAAATTTATTTAAGTATTTTTAAATACACAGAAGGAGTAAGTAGAGTTATTAGAATCAATCAATCAATGTTGGATGTTTACAAACAAACACTTTCTGTCAATCAATCAACCATTACATTTTTGTGATAGCAATCAATGCAGGAATCGTGCTGTCAACACATGCTAATCATATCATATACATGTTAATCGCAGACCAATCAAATTCCAAAAACTTATGTACAATAGGAGCCATAAAGAACGGACAGGTTTTTCTTGGTGACACACAGTCATTTGACTCATGGTAATATCAGATGTTCTTTCCTTATAAGAAAGTTGAATGAAGTGAATGCATGATCTGTTGCAAAATGCACTTTATTCGCCTGAAACCATTTTGCACAAAAGTGCATTGTAAAAAATACTGCGAAAAATTATCTCTGTTTTTTAAGACTTTCTGTTTTCTGACCAATTGTGAACACTCCATGAGCATTTTTAGATCTTTCTCACTGGCCAGAAAACAGATAGCCTTTAAAAACAAAGGTAATCTTTCCCGATATTTTGAACAGAGTAAAAGTAAAATCAGCTGTTGACGACTATTTTGGAGAACTTGAAGAATCGCACTTTCGTGATGGCATAATGACTTTCCAACATTGTTGGATGAAGTGCATTGAACTTCAAAGAATTTATATAGAAAAATAAAATACATTTAAAACAAAAAAGAATGTCATTTTCCTTTTCATTTCAAGAATTTTTTCTTATGATTTAAATATTGGTAATATTATTAAATATCTATATTGAGTTATCTGATTTATTTTCATCTTTTCAGAATCAAATTTGCAGACCTCAATGTGTAATATTATTTTTAACTGCCCAACAACACAAACAACTAAGAAAGAAGGGTACTACTTGGTTATCCTGTCAATCAAAAATCAAAAATTCATCACCAAACTATAAGATTAAATGCCAATATTGGATGATCATGAATGTCACATTCAATGACATTAAATACATGTATTTAAAATGTCATTAAGTGATTTTTATTTCGACTTTTTATTTGTATTTTTATTAATATTCTACTAATTATTTTTTTTCATTATTTAATTTATTAATTATGTCAATATGTATAAACTGACTATTAGTTAACGATTTGTATAATTTGGCAAAATGGGTCGACGGGATAAAACCAAGTAGTACCCAATATAATGTATATAATGCAAGCCTAAAAACAAAGTCATGCATTATACAGAATTTTTTTTTTTTTTTTTATGGATCACATTTCAGACAGAATTAAATTTACCTCATAAATATGGCCGATATACCTCATACATAGGTCTGAAACAAATCAAAATACATTAGAGTACCTTTATACTGCATTCCTTATCCAGATTATAAATTTTTCTATTATACAGGTCAATCTGAATTTTGTTATATATAATGTATTACGCTAATGTATGTGGCACAAAAGTCATGGTTATTTGTTAATTGTTTAATGGCAACTCACAAAGTTCTTTCACTGCTATTATGGAGCTTCAAAATATCATTATTTTTGTTTTGTTTTTTTATTTTATCAGCTTAAAAAGTAAAAGAAAAAAAAATCATAAATTTTAAACGTTTCAGTTTCATATTAAAGTTATAAATGAAATAAGTGAAAGGATTATATTATTAAATATATTTTAAATAAAAGTAATGAAATACAAAAAAAAAAAAATGCCACGGGTACAATATTTGGTGATGTGAAAAGTTAGCATAAAAATACCAAGTGCTTGATTTATCGCTACAATGTCATCTTCGCACCACATTGGTGCAATTTTTTTCTGATGCCAATTTGGTGAAAACTTTGTTTTCAATACTAATTACATAAATATTTTTTATTTAATTTTTTTCTATTATTTTAAAAAGGAAATAATAATAAATAAAACAAGTTGGTACTTACGTATTAACGCCACCACAGCTGAAGTTGCGCTAATGCACAAATGAAGAGCAATCTTGTTGTTTGCATGCATCAACGCAGATATCATAGGATTCCTTGTTGCATTGTTGATTGCTGATTTTTGACATAATTTTTTAGTGCTTTTTTCATTCATTTTTTGACGCCATTTTTTTTTGCAGGTGCAAACAACAAGATTGCTCTTCATTGGTGCTTTAACGCAACTTCTGCTGCAGTGGCATTAATACGTAAGTACAGTAGAACCCCGATAATCCGGATCGGGTTTTTCGCTTTTTTTTCAAGTTTGAGAAGCGATTGGCTAATTTCTTTAACATTAACTTGTTGCATCGTCGTATTCTGAATAATAAAACAAAAAATTTTTCGCCAATCGCTTCTCAAAGTTGAAAAACAAATGAAAAAACCAATCCAGATTATCGGGGTTCTACTGTACCAACAAGTTTAATTAATAATCATAGAATGAAACAATTTATATCATTTTAAAAAAGAAAATAAAAGTAAATAAACAGGTTATTAAAGAATAAATAACAATTGTCGAATTATCATGTAGGGCATACATTTGCCTTTTTGTTAGAATTGCACCAATGTGGTGCGTATAGGACATCTCTGTCTATTTTTCTAGCCTCAGAATCTTCTAATTTAACAAAAAATTGAGCAATCAAAATAAATTATGAACAAAAGCAATATGATTTAATGCTTAGTATGCATTTAAAGGAGACTAAACTGGTTGCCAAGGGCGACTAACTTTCCTAAAATGGTCCAAGTACACCTGAGCCCAAATCCTTCATTATTATCACTCATTTTCAAAAACATTTAACTTGGGTTTCTTGCGCGATTTATGGATGTAATTCACTATTTTTTTTGCAATTCATAAATGTAATTGTCATTCTTAGAGCTTTCCATCACCGATATTCGCATTTTTTGAGTGATCTATTGACGAAATTTGCATTTTTTAAGCGATTTATGGACATAATTCGTGTTTTTTATATGATTTATGAAAATAATTCACATTTTTCATGCAAATCATGGATGTAATTAGTATTCTTTTATACGATTCATGGACGTAACTTGTGTTTTTTGAGCATTTAATGGACATAATTCGGGTTTTTATGCGATTCTTGGACGCAATTTGCATTTTTACATGATTCATGTATGAAATTCTTGTTTTTTATGCAATTCATGAATGAAATGAATGTTTTTTATGAAATTCATGGATGGAACTTACATTATTAGCACAATTTTTAGACGAAATTTGCATTTTATAAAATATTTTTGGACGAAATTGACGTTTTTCACGCTGACCTTTGTCGAAATACTCATTTTTTACAAGATTCTCTGTTGAAATGCACCTGTTTTGTGCAATTCTTTGTTGAAATTCGTGGGGGTTTTTTTTAGGTCTTTTGACGAAATTCACATTAACAGCAAGGAATTCGTACGTAAAATTGAGGGAGTATTTTTATTTTTTGGTACTAAAAAAAACTTACAAAAATATAAAAATTGTTTCTTTCCTAAAATTTTCTGCAAAGTTCATAAAACTTTCTGTGCACATCGTGCGTCTATATTATACAACTCTGCCAAGAAAAACAACTATTTTTTTAAATAGTTTAAAAAAAAAAAAAAAATTGCAGATGAAGAAATTATTTTTTCAATTAAGAACCAACTGAAACTGAATCTGACAGTGAATGTCAATTTTTTTTTTTTTAAGTCTTGTTTATAGGTGAAAAAATTTAAAGTCTTGGAGCAGGAAAGTTACATAGACCAACAGGAAATAAGGACTATTTACAGAATTCAAAAGAAACTTCAACATGAGAAAATGGAAGTTATAAACCAAAATACTATATTAGAAATGTTTAAAAATCATAACAAAAAATAATTTTGGGTATTAAAATAATAATGTACAAATAAATAATGGAGATTCATGTTTTGATTTCTTTAAATTGAATTATTACGTGCACTTCTTGGAAATAAAAAGGGTAAGCTGAAAAAAATAAATCATTTAACCCAAAATCTACAAAATTCTAAAATCTGCACATCCTCTGGTCTCAAGCTGCGCAGATTTTCTGAGACTACTGAATAACCTTAATTGCAAAAATACATATTAGAATAAAACCTCACGCTATTTAGTTTTATAGAATCTCAAAAATTTTAAATCTTTCAGGATAACCAAAATAATAATAATAATAATTTAAATCTTATTACCATCTTGAGGTCTTTCCTTTGGTTGAAACACTAGATTTAGACCTTTTACTTCAATGACTGTGTTTTCAGATAAGAGCGATGTCCAGGGAATGAAAATTGAAACAAACTCTATGGATCCACTTAGAAATTCTAGTGGGAGATTATATTCTTCACTCAATTCATTAAGAGCCTGAAAAGTAAATGATTCGATAAATATCTACATTTAATAACAGAATAAAACAAACATTTTCACACAAAACAAAATATGGTACTTACGTATTAAGGCCACCGCAAATACAGATATCGCGGTTTTTAAATACTGCCAATCTACACCTAAAATTTTTGCAACAAATTGCGATAAAATAAAAACTTTATTTAAAATTAAAACACTATAAAATTCAAAACACTTTATTTAAAAAATAAAGTAGTTAATCGGATTTCGGTGGAAAATGAGTTGATATAGAGTTTAAGATAGATTCAAAACAGTCTCTTTTTCGGCAAATCCCAAATACGCATTTTCGTAGAACTAACAAATGGCGTCAAAAATCAGCAAACAACCAAGGCAACAAGGAATCTAAAAGATAACTGCGTGTTCGTGCGAACAACAAAATTGTTCTTTATTGATGCATTAATGCAACTTCTGCTGCGGTGGCGTTAATACGCAAGTACCCAAAATATAATATAAGGTTATATCGAGTTATTAAAGTTAGAAAGAACTTTTAAATTTTTGTTTCGGTTAACTTTTAAGTACAGTTGCGGTGTACATTCTAACCTCATTTTGAAAAGTGCAACACTCTGCCCTTTTACAAATTTACAAAATAAACACTGGCCCCTTTAAAAAAAAAAAAAAAAAAAAAGTAAAATGCACAACTAGTTGTATCCTGAGATAGCTAATGAAAATTTTTCTTTAACCCAGTAAGCTCAAAAATTTGCAAAAACCAAGAGTCTATGATGTACCTTAATTGTATTTTTTTATTTATATATCACAAAATCGTTCAAAATAAATGCTACTAGAAAGGGACTGCATATTTCCTTTCTTTGATTAAGCTAAACATGAAAAATAAATATTTTAAAAATCACATTTGTGCTATATTTAATATGAGATTTTGCTTTAACTTTTGATAACAGAAAATACCTGAACAGTTTTACTTTTAATTACATCTTCATTCTTTTTTTTTTACCAATACTACAATAAACAAAGTGGATGTAAAGTAAAATAATAATATAATACAAATTACAATTACAAATTTGGTCTTTTATTTAACTGATCTAACTTAGAATTCATGATTCATTTTTAGTAAAAACTAATAATTATTCATGGACAAATCATGTACTAATAGATTTTAAAACGTATTTATAAAGACTTATTAATATGAAAGTCCAGATAAAACTTCAAAAGAAATAAAAAGTTGCTTTATTTAAACCCCAACCAAATTTAAGATAAAATAATTCTTGATAGAAATAATTATCTAGCAAAAGTGAAACTAAATTCATACCTCAACGTTCAACTGTACGTTTTCAAGACAGCCTTTCCCATGGTTCATTCCATAGGACAAAACATCTGATGAAAAATCTATTATATATTTTCCAATATAACGTTTTAATATGTACCTAAATATTCTGCCTAATATAAGGTCGACTTTGATAAAATTTAACTTCATTTTTGATTAACAAATAAGGACGAATACACACACAGAACAAAAGGTTTCACAAAACGATATCCATCGTCCATCAGTTTTATTATTTGTTATGAATATCAACTGCGTCACTACAGCTGAGCGCTATTAACCATTTGTGAATTAATCACTGTTAAATAGTATTAGTAAATTTTAAAAAATTGCAAATCGATAAAGCTAAAATATTATATAATGATGTCAATTAAAATAAAAAGAGAAATTACAAATTTCAGATACATTTTCTTAAGATTATTTTGAATGTTATATTTCGACACCTCACGAAGTTTAAAACAACTCAACTCAGAAAACTTGACCAGCTTTCTTACATGGAACAAAGAATATAAACGGGAAGGAAAACCGATCAACGGAGGCCGAGACGGAGGCGAGCCGAGGCAAGCCGAGAATTCTGGGACAAGTGTGACCCTGAACTGCCGGCAACCTTGGCGAATTTTTCGATTGGCGATAACTTGGCATGTGTTTTACCTCTCGCCGTAGAAATCAGCACCCACCGTCCCTGTTCCCTTGGAGTGTAAGAAAGGCCAAATAAGCGATAAATGCGCCAAACAGTTGCCATTCCTCAGGGAATGCTGGGATATGGGTGAACCTCACAGAAATCCGGTGGCATCGACGATCACCCTGCTCCTAAGGGGAAAGAGGCTTCGTTTTCCCTCCCGTTCATATTCCTTCTTCCATGCTTTCTTACTCCATGTTTCACTTCGTTTCACTTCCTGTTGAGGCAAGATAAATATAATAATAAATATAATAAATAAATATTATTAGCTTCATGGATTATTCCATGTTAAATAAAAGGGGGGGGGGATATTTTATATCAAAGTGGTTTTTTTTTTCTTTTAATTTCTATGTAAAAAAAGTGTCTATGAAAAAACAGGTTTAATACGAAAACTATGGTTAATGGTTCATTGAACTATAAATAGGATGAAAAATAATTTATTCTTAGCTCGGTTACATTGGATTGGTACGAGTATTTTCTATTCTTCAGTCCAGATACCTCCGGGTCGGACCTAGTTACTACTCTTTCTGGGCTACGTTCGGGCCCGTCCGCACTTAACTTATTTTTTCCCGTAAATAATTGGAACACTGGTTTCATTCTTCCTTGTCTTCAAGAGTCAAAATTTTCAGTTTCGATTTTGACCCAGTCCGTATCAAAATCATCGTCTCGGCGTGGTCTGATAGATCAGTAAAATTTGGCTTGGCTCAAAAATTTTACAAGAGGTGCATATATCTTTAACAGGCAGTGGTGACTATCCCCTCAAACCCAATGACGCAAATACCCACCTCCCAAAAAAAGAAAAATCTTCATACTTTAACACTGACCCCTCCTAAACAGAATATCAGTTGTAAAATATATTCTACTTATAATCTACTGCACATTCAAAAGATAGCGAGTTGAACATAGCAGAATGAGTTCTTATTGCTCTTATCTAGAATTTAGAGAAAGAAAACACAGGAACATTTCTGAAAATTCAATGTTGAAAAAATTTTAATCTGATATTAAAAGAATTAAATTTACAAAAGATAGCGAGTTGAGTATAGCCAAGGGCGGCGCCAGAGGGGGGACCGGGGGAGCATACCTGCCCCCCCCCATCGGGGTCAAAATTCGATGTCGTCGGGGAAAATATTTTGACTTTTGAATTTCGTCCCCGTAAAGTTGAGTCAACATATAAGACTTCATCTTTTTTTTTTTTTTTTTTTTTTTTTTTAAATTAAGCTTAGATTGACTAAACTAATTCTTTTGGGTACAAGTCGGTTTCTGACTGAATTTTAATTCTTGCAGACTGAGTTCAAATAGACCCAATCTTTCAAAAAAAAAAAAAAAAAAAAAAAGAATTTATTAAAATAAAATGTTGTTGTATTTTGTGTCGGCCGATTATCTACGCTATGGGATATAGGCCCTATGGGGAGGGATGCCCTTCGTGGAGGTCTTTCTAAGGGAATCTAACCCGTATTTACGCAAGGTTCGAAGAAAACCACGAAAACTCCGAACGGTTAGGCAGACGGCCGCGATTGGGTTCGAACCCAGCACCTGCCGTCTACCAGTTGAGAGGTCAGACCCTCTCGGCCACTGGTGGGGCCCCATTATTAAAATAAAAAGCTATATAGATGACTACACAGGATGATATATGAATGACTCTGTACATGCATATTTTTTAACAAAAAAGATAAAATTTATACCAAAGTTTTGTCGGGATTGTCTTAAATGACAAGTAGAATGCTGCATCGGGTCGGGCAAACTGAACCTTACACGACTCGCAATCTGGATTGGATCGGGTTGAGCTTAATCTTTGGTCGTTATGGATCAGATTCAGTTGGGTTAACTTAAATTGTTTCAGGTTCGGGTTGGATGTTGCCACTTACGATTCTTGATTCAAGATCGATCTCTCAAAAAAATTCACAAAATTTATTTTAAGTTGAAAAATTATATATTGAATGTTAATGAGTTTATATATACTGATTTTTTACATAAAAGTTAAAACTAATACTGGAGATATAGTTGTATATACAGTATGGATATATTTTTTAATCAGTTACGGTTGCGGTCTAGTTGAGATTGAAATATTTCGGAGTCAGATCGCGTTTCGGGTAGAGTCCTGCATCACCCTTGGGAAATTAAACCCAACTCGACTGGCGATTTGAGACGGATCTGGCTAAAGTTAATATTTTTTTGGAGAGGTTCGGATTGACTTCTATTTTTTTAGTCGGGTTAGTTTTAATTGTTTTAGCGTATGGGTTCGATTCTACCTCATTTCTCAAAAGTATCACCGAAATATATTTTTAAATGTAAAACTGTATTATTTGAATGTCAATGAGTTCATATATAGATACATTAAATTTTATAAATAAAATATACAATTGATATTGAAGGTATTATTGTAGACTATTTTTCCATTATTATTTTAGAAGATGGAATTTTCTTTTTCAATTTTCTCTTGCTTTTCGAATTGGGATTGGGTTCGAATTGAATACTTTTAAGTCGAAGTTTGTCGAGTTTGGATCATCTATTTGTTTTAACTGGTTCAGGTTGAATGGATATAGGATTAACTAGTTCAGGTCGGGTATAACTCAATCCGCGGAGGACTCTATATGCTCAAAATAATCCATGAATTGAACTATTTTTTCCCTTGATTATATTTCGTTAAAACAGAAAAATTTGCTTTAAATTTTGCTTTCATGCGCTTTAATTTTGCTATTTCTACCCCTCCCCCCCCCCCCGCAAAAAATACAGAAAAAACACCAATTACCTGAAATACTCACATGTAAAGCAACATGTTCGTCAAATTACATGGGTGTTCTGGCAGCTATGCTGCTTAGTACTTTTTCGTATTAGAAATGGAATTTATAAATCCGTTTTATCTAAATGTACGTAAAAAACAGAAATCTAAGATAAAAATTTTCGAGTAATGTCCAAACAGAAGGCAGAAATTGAAGTCTCTTCAAATCATAGGGATATTTCGGCATTGTCGCGACGGACTCGGGGCGAGAAATTTTGGCCCACGCAAACCTTCTAATCCGCGGTTACCTCCTGTATAACCCGTGGTTCGGATCGGTAAAAAAAATTTTAATTACGGGTCACTATTCGCTGATATTAAAATAACGCACTTTTAGATTTCCAGCTATTTTACAAGTTTTCACATTTACATTTATCTTTTGTTTTTAATTTGGGAATTTTGTATTTAAGTTTTTGTTTCAGATTTAAATTTTGTATCTTATCAAAATTTGAAGCATCGCACTTTCTGCATTCGATCAATATGCACTCTAAACAAAATGGTAATTGAAGATGTTTTTCCCATTGTTTTTATTATTACTATGATAGCTTAAAAAAAAAAATCTTTTTTAATTTACACATTTTCTCGAAAATACAGAAAATTCATCAATCTAATGCTAAAACTACCTGAAATTCTCCAATATCTAAAGTTGCATTTTTGTTGAATCAAAAGACTGTTCAATTTACTGAACAGCAACACTGTGCACTAGATTTTTCTATTCGAAACTGATTTTTTACGTATCTCCATTTTCTCTCAAAATAAGGAAAAATTCGTTAACCGAATCTCAAAATTTTTTTTAATTCTACAATCAAAACACCAAAATTTCTTCAAGTGATAGAAAAATCAGTTCCAATAACAAGTGCGTCCCGGCTACTTATTGTCTGAATATTTTATTTTTGGCGAAATGCTTTTTGAGAGTGTATGGAAAAATAATTACATTTTCTCAACAGTGACAAAAATAAAAACTAATGAAAAAAGTAAAACGCGGTATTTATATAAGGTACATATTTCAAAAATTGTAGTTCGACTAATTAATTTCACTCCGGCAAATACATTCAATTCAAATAAAGACAACTAATATTTATCATAGAAACGTGTTCAGATGGAACGAAAAAGGATATGAATAAATTTCAATTTTATACAAGTTTTGTTCTTAGTAAGTATGCTGTTTCTTTATACTTGTATTCTCACTTAGATTTCAATCTACGATATTTAAACCGCAGAGAACAGCTGCGATTCACTAAAAGGAAATATATGCCTGTCTGTTTTGACTAGTTTTCAAATTCTGATGTGCAAGTTAATATAAAACAAACTTTTCGACAGTTGGAATAAAGAGATTGATGAATAATGTTGTTTAGCTTCAGCAAACGTATTCTTGCTGATTGGTTGTAAGAATAACATTTATACATCTCAATGCTGCTACAGGAAAAACCCAAGGGAAAAAAAACCTGCATTGCGATAGACCGGAAGGATATTTCAGAGTTACATAGATGCAGTAACTCATTTTTCATCAATTGTCCATTGACCACAGATATAAGGAGTTAACTTTTTTTCCTGATCTAGTATTTTTATTTTAATATATAAAAATACGATTTTTTAGATTATTATTCATCTGTTTAATACATTAAAAAAATTCATATAATTAATCAGACAGAAAACATAAAAACAATGCTATTGCTAAAATGAAGTTTTAGAGAAAAAATTTTACTGTGAAAAAAATTTGAATTTATGAGTTTGCAAATTTTGCATTATAATTATCATTTCTGCTTAGCTATAAATATTTTATGAGTTCCTTCTTTTTTACGAAGCTGTCAACTTTAATTTGTCTCTGCTGTATACAAAAAGTTTCAAGACTTTTATAAGTGTAAGTCCAAATGATTTCTTATTTATTTGCATTTATATGTGATTTGATATTTTTACCCGAGTGTTTTAATTTTAAAACTGCTTTATACACAGAATCTGTACTTTTGTTGATAATTTAACTAATGTTTACAGAAGTTTTTCACTTATATTTTTGCATTCAGCAATACATATAGTAGAGTTTCGATTATCCGGACGGTCTGGACCGAGGTCGATCCGGTTAATGAAAAATACGGAAAATAGGACAACTTTAAAAAACGCATATGGCAATGTTTTTAGATAACTTCCCTTCACATTTCTTCCAGGTTTAAGACTAGCAATTGTGGCAATGCATATTTTAGTACATTGAAAATGGCATATTTAGAAGGTTTTTTATTTTATTTATTTATTTTTTAAATAAAATTTAAAATTTTATTTTCTGAAGAATTGGTACAAAGTTATATATAGAAGTACACATTCATAATTTCCGATATAACTATGTTTAAAAAATTAACGCACAAAATTTAATCCAATTTCAAAATTTTTTTTAGATTTAAATAAATTAATGCTGATAAAAATTGTTATACATCACTCGACAGAGGTTTTGTTATGCTTTGTTTTTAATAATTAGCGTGACATGCATGCAGAACTTTTTTTTAAAGTCAAAATGATCATATTTACAAATCAAATTGAAATAAAGTAAATACCACGTAAAAGGTTACCTTTCTAAAAATATTTCAGTTTTATGATATATTTATTTGATTGTTTAAAAACTAAAGTCGGCAGGTGTGCCGATAGACCGTTTTATCAAATTTCATCATATTCAGTTAGTATGGATGACATTTTGGTGTATATCGCCCTACAGATGGTTTTTTATGCTGTGTTTTTTCCCGAAATTTTTTTTTATCTCTGCACCTATTGAAAATAGCCCAAAATATTTTATGTTTTAAAGAAAGAAAAAAAAACAAAAAAACAGCAATACTGTCACAATTTTTGCTTCGAACACTCAATAGTCTGCGATGTTATCTTATGCCGCCTAAAAGATAACTCCTTATCAGATCCAGATTCAATTGACGTGGCTTAGCGAGCGTGGTTTGCCATATTATTTATTCTTAGTGAATAACCCAAATTTAAGGGTGTATTTCGATTCAAACGGCTTATTTTCCGATTTATTTTTAAATTCATTTTTGCTTTCATATGCATCAAACTGGAAAATTGTCTTATTTGGAAAGTACACAAGATGCCGTAATTGTCGATTCTTTGATAAATGCAGAAAATATTGCAAAAAAAGCAATCGAAATCGGCATTTTGAACCGATTTTTCTAAAGCGGGAGATATGTGAACAAAAAAAAAGGTCATACTGAGAAGATAATTGTTTATCAATCAAATTCTAATGAATGGAACGTAAAATGACATCACACGGCACCTTGTACGTCTCTTCAAAAATCCCCTCAGCAAGTTTCATATTTCTACTTTTAAAAATATGTCTGAAATTGTATCAGAAAATTTCGAGCTGTTGAAGGTGGAAAAGCGTTTTTTCGTATACACCCTTAAGGAAAGAAAATTTCACTGAGCTCCAGCTTCTGGATAAACCCAAACAGAGGTCTGCATTGGCCGGGTCCGGGCCTGTTTTATTTACGACACAGGGGCCGATCCATGCCTGGTTTTCACTCTTTTCATGGCTTAAGGCCCCTGTCCTCGCTCGAGGGAACGCTCGCGGGCTAATGCTATTCTTATGGGGAAGCATTTTTCTAATAACTCTTTCGCATTTTGACATTTTATTTTATTTTATTTTATTTTATTTTATTTTATTTATTTATTTATTTATTTATTTATTTATTTTTTGGCATTGGATAGCTGGGGTGCATGCCGACAGCGCACCTTTTTTACTTTTTCAATTTTGATTGCAGATATTTTTTACAAAGTTAGTTTCACTTTCAAAACCGGTTTCGAAACTGAAAGTGCTTTTTAAAAAATATATCTGCAACCAAAATCGAAAAAGTAAAAAAGGTGTGCTGTCGGCATGCACCTCAGCTATCCAATGAAAAAAAAAAAAAAAAAAAAAAAAAAAAAAAAAAAAAAAAATTCAAAAATGTCAAAATGCGAAAGAGTTATTAGAAAAATGCTTCCCCATAGGAATAGCATTAGTTCGCGAGCGTTTCCTCGAGCGAGGACAGGGACCTTTCGATACCTAGCTGGGACTGACTTCATTTTTCCTAGCACTGCGCGGGTCGAAATTTTCAGTCCCGGTTTCGATCCAGCCGTAAGAAAATTATCCTCTCGGAACGACATGGGCCTTGCAGAAAAATCGGTAAAATTTGGAAACGCTCCAAACATTTTTACAATAAAAGTACGTATTTTCATAAGTTTAACACGCCATTATTTTATAATTAAACTTTAAAATTTATTATTTTTAAAGAATAGTAGATTTTTAGGCAATAAAATTTAAATACAGTAAAACTTGTGAAATAAAACCTGCCTATGACATAAAAAAGCACTTTCAGTTTCAAAACCGTTTCCGAAAGTGAAGGTATCTTTTTTAAAAAACATTCTAATTAAAATGAGAAATTCCAAAATAATCTGTGTTTAACATGACAGAGCGGGTGTTTTCAAGTGAGTGAAGAGTCTCCTTAAACGCAAAATATGTTGATTCAAAATGAATATGATAATACATGAGAAAAGAGTATAATACATCAACACCTGCTACGAGGGCAACTTGACTATAACTTTCTCTCTCTCACTCTCTCTCTTTTTTTTTTTTTTTTTTTTTTTTTTTTTTTGTTCCTATGCGATTTTGCCTTAGAAGGTTTTACTGTGTGGCATTTTTTCTAATTTTTAAGTCTCCAATACAGGATATAAGAATTAACAATAACTGAATGATAATTGAAAAATTTACGTGCAAATAAATCTATATATATAAAAGAAAGTCTGGATTTCGTATTAATCACAGCACAAAAAAATCTGCCGAACCTAAAATCTTGAAAATTGGTGTAAAAATACTTTTGATAACATCGAGTGCCGCTAAGAAGGGATTTTCGAAAATTCCACCCCTAAGGGGGTTAAAAAAAGGAACGAACTTTTAAAAAATTCCTAAAAAATCGGCTTTCGTAGTTATTTTTCAACTGATAACATATTTTAGTGTATTTTTTCATACTGAATCGAGTGGTATCAAGCAAATTCTTTTAAATCCAGTAGTTCGTGAGATACTTCACATTTTCTTTATTTCGCGAAGTCTTCGCCGCAAAAACCTGAAATTTTCAATCCTTATCTGTGTATATAAAAGAAAGTCTGGATTTCGTATTAACCACAGCACAAAAAAATCTACCGAACCAAAAATCTTGAAAATTGGCGTAAAAATACTTCTTACAACAGGTAATACTTACTCCCTTAGGAAGTTCAACGGATGGTCTAAAATAATAACATGTTTCATCATATCTCAGAAGCAAATTCAGGTAGAAGCAATTCAGGTGGAATATAAGATTAAAAATTACTAAAAAAAAATTTAAATACTTTAGTATTTTTGTAATTTTTTATTATTTAGTCATTTTAGAGGTATTTTGTCGCCAACATGAACTTTGAACTGAACAATATAAGATTACATAAATCAGACAAAAATTGTGGGTATTTGATTTGATATTAAGTTTGTTTATTTAAATATATTTCGTTTTATTCAAGATTATTTTAGAGAAACTGACCAGCGTAGCGGGCGAAGGCTGCTAGTATATATATATTATTATTATTTTGTCAGGCTATATTATATATGTATGCATTTGTATTTCTCAGACCGTATAATCAGGCCGACTTTTTAAATTTTATGTCAACCGGACCATTAATCTATGTTGTACAAACCGGATCGGGCCTGAGCCTAAAATTTTTGCCCACGTAGTTTTTTAGGTTCCCGGACCAGTACGCGGGACCTCTAATATATATTATGAACTTGGCCCCCCTGTCGGGGATACAGTGCCCCCCTGTCGGGCAAATTCTGGCGCCGCCCTTGAGTATAGCAGAATGAGTTCTTATTACCCATATCTAGAATTTAAAGAAAGAAAACACAGAAACTTTCCTGGAAATAGAATGTTGAAAACATTTAAAATCAATATTTAAAAAAAAAAAAAAAAAAAAAAAAGATTTTTTTTTTTTTTTTTTTTTTTTTTTTTTTTTTTAACAGAAAAAAAGGAAATATTAAGAATTAAAAAATTTAAAAAGAATTTAAAAATGTGCTTTTTCTCAACCCCCCCTCCAAAAAAAAAAAAAACAATTAAATTGTATGACGCATCTTGCGTCACCATACCCCTCTCTGGGCCACAGATTAAGTATTTACACATATTTTTGTGTAAATACTTAATCTGTGCTCTGGGCACCCCTGTTTAACCAGCGCCGGTTTAACAGGAGCACAGATTGTGCCATTTCAGAATTTTCTTGGTAGAACAGGGGGGGGGGGGAGTTTTTTAGGGTAGTGGTACAGCCAAAAGGTAGCGTTCACAAAGGGGAGCTTACTCCCCCTCCCCTCCAAACGAGAATCGATGAAAAATCTGTTTCAGACAGGTTTTCATCTTAGTAGGGAAAGTTGTGCAAAAAAAGGGGCGGTCACCCCGCGCGCGGAAATTTAGGGGGCGCCAAACTTATACTACCAACGTCATTTTTGTTCTGTCACAAGAAAAAATTGAAAGGGAGAGTGCACCAAATTCTAACTTTGCCCCAAGCAGTGGCGTAGCTATGTTTTTTGGCGCCCGGGGCCAGCAAGAAATTTTGCGCCCCCACCCCAATATAGATATATAGCAATTTCTCTCAATTTGGCGCCCCTAAGCTTCGGCGCCCGGGGCGGACGCCCCCCTTGCCCCCCTTTAGCTACGCCACTGGCCCCAAGCGCAATTTTCTCTTCGCACGGCCCTGTTAGTAGGTATAAGTATAATTTCAAGATGTTGATCAAGAAAGATTTCCCGTTTAAAACAGTATTCATACTAGACAGGTTTAGTTTAAGTATCGTTCAAAGCTTTTAAAACATCATTTCTATAGTACACGTCTGAAGAGCATGGGGGTCATTCCATGGTAACTTACGTTACATTTAGAACATGTTACTGTAGTAATTTTAGTAATCTAACACTAAAAAATAATCAAATGTAAAATTAACATGATTTATCAATTAAACCTATCTAAAGGTCAATTTGGATAAAAATTACTAAAAAAATGATAGTGAAAATTACATTTTATAGGATAACTTACATTATTTTTTCAATAAAAGCAGTTACCATAGTAGAAGAATCCCAAAATTTAAGAAATGACATTAAAATTAGGTAATTTTCATCTAAATTAGGCTTTAAATAAGTTTCATTAGCAAACCATGTCAAATTTATATTTTAAATAATTTTAAATAGTTTCTTGTGTGTTATATTACTAAAATTACTGAAAATATTTCAAAATGTAACGTAAGTTACCATGGAATGAAATGACCCTTAGGTGTATTACAGTAAAACTTGCAAAACGAAATAAAGTTCTTTCTCTGACTTTTCGACTTTGCAGGTTTTAATGCAGGATTATGGAGACATTTTCAAGAGATTCTTGCTGAAAGATCTGAAGTAGCTTGCAAAATTTTGTCGTCTTTCTATACAAATATCCAAGGGAAAATCCCAAACTTGTGAAATAAATTCTTTCACAAGTTTGGGATTCTTTTGGGAATATTTTTAATTCTTTTTGGAACTGTGTCAAATCAAAACTTAGACGACTGTGGAAAAAACCGTGAATTTTGGACTTAATAATTGGATAGCTAATTTCGCAAATTAATTGCAGAAAAAAATCTAATTTTCTTAAAAGGATAATAAAAATATTGAAAAAAAAAGTATGGAAGCAAATAGCATTTTTGTCAATCGGTTTCAGGGGGGGGGGGTGAATCACATATATCGACATTGGGTCACAGAAAAAATTCAAATTAGTCCATCAGTCCCCCTTCTCCCCCCCAAAAAAAATCTCCAATTTTGAATAGCTATTGCGGAAAAAATCGAAAATTTCATCAAAATGTTTCTAAAAGAAAATCTTAATTTAGTCAAAGAATCGCATAAAAATTCGAGAATTTCATGAAAGGATCGAAAAATTTAACAATTAACTGCGGGAAAAAAAGAATTTTTCAACAAACGATTGTAGAAAAAAAATAGGAAAGAAAACAATTGGGCTGTTAAATTTCTTTAATTAATAATTTATATAGGATTTGATAAAGAACAATAGGAAGATATGGAATATATTAAAACCATGTAAAGCCTTCAATGAAGACCGGGTAGCGTGGTGCGGTTACTTCGATAAGGCGCTGACTCATGTATGAATTAATAGAAATATTTTATAAAATGTAATAATAAATTCTTGGTTACATAAGTAACATTCACAAACATCAATAATTTAGATTAGGAAGGATTCTAGTTTCAATAAAAAGTCAGTCAGATGAAAATATAGTCGATAGTTCTTGACCAAAGAAAATCAGTGTGGTGGTTACTCCATAACCCCCCATATGTTTAGTATAATTCATTTTTATTAGCCATTTTATTTCATATCACCTTCCTTTTATTAATGTTCTCAATTTAAATTTAATTTCGGTTTCGCTTATTTTCTTTATCGTCGCCTGTAATGTTTTCTTTCTTACTTAGCTTTCGAATGTTCCAAGCCGGTAAAATTCTGTTTGAAATCATTCCTTCCGGTTTTAAAATTTGTTCGAGTACATTCTCGCTAGTTCTTTTGGGTGAAACTTCCGTTGATTCGGACACACCCCTAGCCTATCAATTTAAATTTCACAGGTGACGTATTTCAAGCCGTTAAGTACGTGGCCACCGGCTTTGGCCTCCCCTCTTAAGGTGGTTATCAATTTTATTCTTATTAGTTACATATTTTTTCATACTGTATATTGTAATTTGGCTTATTTTTTTTCCTCACCCCCTCTTTTGCTCTGCCAAATTGGCGTATTTTGCATTTACAATAACCCTTTCTCTTTTTCCCCTGGGCTCGCGGCCACCTGCGTCAGTTGCGCTACGAAACACCAGCTGTGATGGATGCGGTCCGATGACTGCAGGTTTTGGGTGGAAGTTCGGGCCATGTGCGCGCCCCTTTGAAGCCGTTTTATACGGTCTCCGTTCTATGCTGCTGTGATCCCCGCATGGTTTTAGAATAGGCTGAATTTTCAAGGCTACGAGGAGCAAGGCCCCTTCGTGCTGCGAGGAGCAATGAAGTGGTTTAATACATTCCTGAATGTCTTCGTTTTATGTGCCTTCTCTTTTGGTTTATTCAACGTGCGCACTCCATAGATCTTCTGGTTGGTGTTCTTGTGGAAGCATCATAAGTGATGTAGTATGTCATCATGAGTCCACTTAATACCTATTTTCATCTTTCATCACCTCATCATTAAGAATAATTTTTCTGCAGTTATTATTGGTGCTCGAATTTTCTTCAATAATTGTTTTATGTGATGCCAGTCCTCTGACAAACAAGCAGAGGTGAAAATCTTTTCTTTTCGTGAGATGCAAATATTTATTTACATAAAGTTCCTTCATATCGTTATTCTGGCCCATTTTATATATATAATTTTTGATTACTCACGGGGCGTTATGAAGAAAATATTGGTTTGTATCTATGCAATATGAAGTATAAAATATTTTGTTTTTTTTTGAAAGTTCATATTATGAAAGATGCTCCTTTTCAAGAAGAAATAATATTATATTCTCCTTTTATGTCATGAGTAAATTTATAATTTACATCCTGTTGAGATATCTAAAAATATTATTGACAAAGAATTTTTATTGCTTGGAGATAGCATTTGTTGTGATTAGCATATATTATGATATGGTTTTTATGAAAAGAGAGATTAATATGTACGAGTCAAAATAATATAAATATGTGAAGAAATATTTATTCATGAGAAAAGAAAACAAGTTTCTTCATGAAATAAAAATAATTTTCCTCAAATTTTTGTGTGCATAATAATTTTTTCTTGTGCCTATTGTCTGGATTTATTTGTCATCAACATCCAAGGACTTGACAGGTAACTTTTTTTACCTTTTCAATTATATATTTTTTTAACTTTATGTTTGACATTTTATGTCTTCATGGATAAAGATATTTCTATTGTTTTAAGTGAAGTAAGGATGGTCACTTGGGTCGTTTGCAGGCCCCCATTCTCCGCGATGTGCTGTCATTATCACGATCATTTATTTGGCCTAATTGTGGGTAGAGGCAAATAAAAAGTGCTTTTTCCACTATCAAGTAAACATAACATTATATTTCCTTTGATGCCCTGACCAAAGCGTCAGCTCATACATAACACATATTTCCTTTGGTGCAGTGACCAACGCTTGAACATTCTTCATTATTTTTTTTTCAAGTTATTTTTCTTCATATAGTGATTAATGTTTTATATAATTATATTTTGTTGGGTATGGTGCAGTAATCAAATACAATATTTATATTGATCTTGTATTGAAATATTATTTTTTTCTGGAGCAGTGCATTATATATACAACATAATTTATCAATATATTTCTTCTTGCATTATTATAATTTATAACTAATATATGCATTATTTAACGGAGGTACTGGTAAAAATTATTGTTCATGCTAAGATAAATTATTCTTCTTGTCATACATATAATAATTTATGTTTTGAGCCATATTATATATAAATATTTACATAAAATATTTGGGTCTTATATTCTTCATATAATACTAATATGTTAGTATACGTTTTCTTCTTTTTTTTTTAATATATAAAAATGGTTTATGACGTATATGAAAGTCATCAATATTTTAAATAACGAGTCAATTTATATATATATTATTCATCACAAGACCAGTCAATAACCAAATTTATCATGTCTTATATTGAGCTCTTATATTAAATTTTTCATCATGCCTCCAAAAGCCAAACTAAATATTGCAATCCAACCTTTCGACGGTAACCCTCAGACTGTAGAATTTTTCTTCGATCAATTATCTGACTTACAGGAACTAAATAACTTTACAGACAAGGAACTTTTTGTTCTCTTTAAATCAAAACTTGAGGGCACCGCCTTACTCTTCTTTCTGGAAACTCAGTCACAGCTCAAGAACTCTAATTTTAGTGAAATTCGAAAGGCATTTATAGACTATTTCTTACCCACAAAAAAGTCTGTTTCTCTAAAATCTTTACAGAACTTGACCTTAGATTCAAATGAATCAGTTAAAAATTTTGCTTTTCGGTTGGATAAACAACTTCGACTTGCTTATCCAAAATTGGATCTTTCTGCTCTTAATTCATTAAAGTTTACTCATTTTCTTGAGGCTTTACCTAAGCAAATCAAACGTAAAATCTTAGAAGAAAATATTACGTCCTTCGAATTAGCTCTTGAACGAGCAACTTTTCTTCAAAATATTTATGACTCTCCCCCTAAAAAATCTTATGAAAATTTTAATCAAGCCTATTGTATCGATTCTGAAAATGTCCACGATAATTCTAGTAATACTCTTCATAAAACTCCTATAAAGCATACGAAGGATAAAATTTATCACAATTCTCAAACCAACTACTCTCCTTTACAAACTCAAAAAGATAGTTCTCATACTTCTCGTAATTTTCAAAGAAGACCTAGGACATTTTCGCCTTCTCCACCGAGACAAGAGGCTACAAATAAACGTAACAATAATTTTCGTCATCAAAACTTTCACCGGAAACGTCCTTATCAACCAACCTTTGACGAATATTCTCACAAAAAAAATTCTACATCCTTTTATCACAGACGAGATGTTGTGCAGTGTGCGTTCTGTGGGAAATTTAATCATCGTATGGACTCATGCTACAAATTCAAAAACATTATTGGTAATTCTAATCAAAACTCTTCAACTCAGGTTTCGTCTCACCCTTACAGAAAGAAAAGCCACACCTCTTCTTCTTCTGAAAATAACAATGTTTATCATTTAAACAAATAAGGGAGACTGGTTCTACTGACCGCCTTCTCTCCCGTAATTCTCATTCAGGGTCAGTACACTTTGACAACAACAACAAACATCAACAATTGGACAAACGCTCGTCAGTCACTTTAGTGTCATCCACAGCTGTCCAAACTTCTCCTATGACATCTAAATTTAACAAATCTTCTTGTTCATATAATTCTTTGCCTTCCAAACAAAATTTTCAAATCAACGATGACATACAAGAAAATCATGTCATATGCAGTTCTTTTAACAACTCTTATGTTCTTCCATGCATCCTAATAAATGTTCAACATAATGAAATCTCCACATTAATAGATACTGGATCAAGTTTATCTCTCTTGGATGAAGAATGCTTTAATAGCATTAAATCCAGGCTTCATTACAAATTTTTATCCAGAAATGTATCAGTTTCCACCATAAATTCTAAGGTCTTCTTCAAAGGATGCATAGAGATAGCTTTTAAGATTGATAAATATTTTTTTCATCATGTATTTTACCTTACAAAAATTCAAAATGTTCACTTTCAAGCCATACTTGGCTTTGAGTTTATTAACAAGCATTCTATTACTATTTCTCCAAGTTTTAAGTCTATCCTAATTAAGGACAAACACATTCCTTTTCAAAGTTATAATGAATCTCCTACTTGCTATTTTATGAATTCTGAATATAATTATGTGAATTCAAATGTACCATATTCTCTCGATGCACACAAAATGCCTTATTATGAAGAATTTATGGCAAATAATCTAACGAGTGATACTTACATTGATAATACTTGTGCAAATTATGATAATTCAAGTTTACAGTTGTTCAATAATTATACAACCTATCCTTATAATTATAATGTTCAAAATAATGGTTTGTTTACAAATAATATGGCTCATTCTGCTATGAATTTTCATAATCCTTATATTGATGGTCATTTTACTTATTTTTCTAATCATTTTCCAACTGATTATGCTAATGTGGTGAATTATGTGTCTACTAATGATAATAATATTCCTAGTAAGAATTTCTCATCTGAGAATACTAATGATGATAACTATTTTGGTGAAAAGCAAACTCATTTAAGTATTGGTAACAAAGTTTTGGTGAGTTCTAACATGGTACAATTACTCAATAGAGAATTAATACCTCCTAATTCTTTTGTCTATTTACATGTTAAGTATCTGAATCCTCCATCTGAATATTTTCTTTTTAAACCCAATTTAAAAAACAAAGGTCTTGTATTACATGAATCATTGCACTCAAAATCTTCCATTCAAAATGATTTATTTTTGGTTGTATGTCAGAATATTTCAAAGCTCGATATTCATTTAAATAAAAATTCAATTATTGGTGAATGTATCAATGTAGATGAAAAAGATATTGAAGAATACTCTTTTGATTTAGAATTTGAAAACGAATATTGTACTTTAATTTTGCCATCTGAAGAGATTAAGAGAAAACGTATTCAAGAATTATCTCCAAATGACTTTGATCTTAAACATTTACCTCCTCATGAAAGGGAAGCTTTAACAAAATTATTATGTAGTAAAGCGCTTGCCTTTTCGAAATCTCTTGACACTTTAGGTCATACTGACCTGGTCAATCCTCAGTTTACCATGCTAAATTCTCATCCAGTAAAAACATTACCTTTTCCTGTACCTCAAGCTCTTGAACAAGAAGCTCTTGACCAAATTGATCAAATGCTGAAAGCTGGCATTATTGAGAGATCAAACTCATCTTGGGCCTGTCCCATGCTTCTTGTTAAAAAGAAGAGAACTGATATGTCTAAGCCTCAAAAGTATCGTTTGGCTCTTGATTTAAGATTGTTAAATTCGATTATAATTCCATCTTCATATCCTCTTCCTAGAATTCAAAATCTATTGGTGCAGTTGTCAAAATTTAAATATTATACCACTCTTGACTTACCCTCTGCATATTGGCAGATTGCTGTACCTAAAGATATGCAAGATAAACTTAGTTTTACTACACCATGGGGAATTTTTACATATTTACGTTTAGTATTTGGCTTGAAGACGGCCGCCAGCACTTTCCAACAATTAATCGACTCTGTTATTCAATTATCTCAAATTGATTCCTGTTATGCATATCAAGACGATATTGTAGTGGGTGCTAATTCATTTGAAGAAATGTCCATGAAACTCACAAAGTTATTAGACACCCTTATTGCTAATAACATTACTCTGTCTCCTGAAAAGTGTACCTTTATGCAAACAAGCATTAACTTTTTGGGTTTCCAACTCACAGATCATAAAATTCTTCCTATTACAAGTAATATTTTAAAAATTACCTCCTTTCCAAAGCCTAAAACCAAGAGGCAAACAAAGAGTTTTATCGGCTTGTGTTCATTTTATAGATCAATTATACCTAATTTTTCTAATTTGATTACTCCTCTCATTGAAGTCACCAAACCTAAAAATAAGTTTTCTTGGAAATCTGAACAAGAAAGTGCATTTAAAGAATTACAGGACATTTTCTTTCATAAACCTATGCTCAATCTTCCTAATTGGAATGAAACATTTTATGTTAATACAGATGCCTCAAAAACAGCAATATCAGCTGTTCTTATGCAGAAATTTGATGGTGAACTAAAACCTATCTCCTATTATTCTAAAACTCTATCTCAATCAGAAAGACACTACCCTGCCATCAAATTGGAACTTTATGCCATTTACAAAGGCATAACTGCTTTTAAATACTATATTTTTGGTCGACCCTTTATTCTACTATCTGATGCCAAACCACTTAATAATTATAAAAAAGCTACATCACCTGCTGATATTACTACTCGTTGGATGTTAGAACTGTCTGAATACTCGTACACATTCCAACATGTTCCAGGCAAAGAAAATGTCTTGGCAGATTTTCTGAGTAGAACTCCTCACATTCCTACTGAAGATCTCAATAATAATCCAGATCTTATTTCTTCACAAGAACCTCTACCCATTGTTGATAATCAAAACGATTTACATAATGACATTTCTCAATTTCCATGTGGTTTAGTTCACAAAGTCCACCACACATGTCATCTTCAGAGTGATTCTTCACCTTCTAATAATGATAATAACCAAGATCCTTTATTAGAAATTCTTGATCACACCATCTTCTCTGAACAACAGAAGGACCCAAAAATCAAACAAATTTATGAAGACCTTAAAAATAATAAAAAATCTAAAAGTTTAAATGGCTACTATATTAATCCAAGTAATGAGTTACTTTGCTATAATGGTCATTTCTCTTCAGAAGATATCGAGCTACACAAAGCTGTTTTACCTCTATCACTTCGAGCAAAGGCCTTAAGAATTGCTCATATTACTCATACTGGAATTCATAAAACCATTGTTAATTTAAAGAAAAGATTTACCTGGAAAACCCTTGTTTCTGATACCATTAATTATGTCAACTCTTGTGAAATTTGTTTAGTAAATAAGAATCATAAAAAAAACACTGCTCCATACCTACCTGCACCACTCCCAACAGCTCCCAATCAAAAGGTCTCTATGGATTTACTCGGCCCATTGAGAAATCGTCAATATGTGTTGACCATGATAGACCATTTTTCTCGTCATTTAGAATTATATGCCTTGAATAATATCAGTGCTGAGTCAGTTACAAAAGCGTTATTGCATTATATTTCCACTCATGGAAAACCTGAATTAACTCTCACTGATCATGGTTCTCAATTTACGAGTGATATGTTTTCATATTTTAACAAAAAGCTTGGCATTAAATTGGAGCATAGTTCTGTAGCCCATCCCCAAGCTAACGGTTTAAGCGAACGAGTCAATTCTCAAATAAAATCATCTGTGAACACAATGGCTTCACAAGGATGTGATGTACCCACTGCTCTGAAAATTCATCAATCTATATATAACGCTACACCTCATCCAGCTACAAAGTTCTCCCCAAATCTTCTTCATTTTGGCAGAGAAATAAATGACATTTATTCCAATTATAAATCTCAAGTTTCATGGAAAATTCTCAACACTGCATATGAAATTCATAAATTGATGGATGTTATTGAAAAAATATACTATCAAGCTTACAAGAATAACGAATCATCTAGACAAAAGGTGTACCAAAAATCCAGAGAAAAATTAAAGTTTTCCAACATCAATGTTAATGACATTGTTTATGCAAAATTTCCTACTGTGTTTAACAAAAAGATACAAGGCCCATACGTGGTGAAGAAAATAATTTCTCCTGTGCTCATTCAAATTCAAGATCCCAATAATAGTCATGCTTCACCAATGTTGATTCACACTAATCGAATCTTGAAGCTTCAAAAGAGAAATGAAGCACTGCAACATCCTTCAGTTTCTTCAAAAGGTGCATCGCATGATCAATCAGCTGTTGATAATGCATCCTCCACTCCTGTCAGACAACACTCTTCTATTCAAGTTTCAAATCATGATGCTGCATGTAGCACATCTCCTACAATTCTTTCTTCTTCTAAGTGTCAACAAACATCTGCTTGTTCAAGTAAATCAGTACTGTCACAAGCTCCTCCTGATAGCACTCATACTGGTGCTAAAAACAGATCCACTCAATATAGAAGTTATGATCTTCGTCCTCGCAATCATAAACTACATAAAAAATAGACTAACTCTCTTTTTCCTTTTACAGGATGACTTTTGCTTTGTAATATATTCAGTCGAAGCTAGCCGCACTGATTGTCCAGCAAGAAGAATCGCTATGTAATTTTTTTTTTCTTTTCTCCAGGCTGCAGGCAGCTGTTATTATTTTTTTTTCATTTTATTTAAGTCTTCTTCTCCCTGGTACAACTCAACGGTCATCCTCAGGATGTATGTATGATTTTCAATAGTTTTATTTGTTACTGCATTTATCTATAAGTCATAATTTTTACAATATATACATATAATCTCATGTATGCCATACTTTTAAATTTTATAAAGTCTTTACTTACAATAGTTGATGCAAAAAATGGAGAAAGAATTTGTCTTTTTATATTCTTGTTATAATACTATATCATTATTTAAAGTTATTTTTGACAAATGTTTCATTCTAATAAGAAAGGTGAAATTGTAGTTGATATAAGGTAAACATAAAGATGAGTACTCATCAAATTATTTTCTCTATTGTGTCTGCTCTTTACAATGCATGCATGTTTTAACATTTAACCTCTTTAAAAAAAAAAAAAAAGAAAAAAAGAAAAGAAAGTGCATGATAAACTTATATATACTAATATTTCTTCTCTTCTTGGTGAAATATAGAAAGTGAATGACTCACCATAAGTAGTATATAATATTTTTTTTTGTATACTTTTGAGTGTTTATACTTTGGATCCAAAGATGTTTAATGAGTCATTATATATATTTATATAAAGCAAATTCTTGATTTATGACAAATGCAAAAGTGATCACTTACTTAATTTTTCTAAAAATGTTTGAAAATTACAAGTAAATATGTTCTAGATATCTTCTATATAGAAATTTTGACACAATTGATTTTTCTTTGTATGTTGACATTATCAAGTCATATATAAGATTGACATATTCATATAAGTTTCTTCCTTTTTTTTCAGAATATTAAACATCTTATGTTTTATGTTTATTTTGAATGAAGTATAGTATTAAAGGTATTTATGCAATTATTGTCAATTTATATTGAAAATGTTTAAGAATATTCCTTTATGAGAGTGTAAAAATTCTCTCTTTGAAAATTATTATATTCACTTTGAAGATATTTTTATTGAAAAATAATATCATGCTTTTGTTGACATTCTTTTGCAACTTATTATTTTTATTTTCTGCAAAAATGTGTTATTGAATAATACTAAAGTTTATTCATTTAAGATTTATTGAAAGCGTAAAAGGCTATGTGGTGATATAAGTAAATAATTTTTTTTATGAGAGCATAACTAATCTCTCTGCACTATTTATATATATATTTTTATGGATGTTCAATTTTCAACTTACAAATTCATTTAACTTATTATGTGTTATTTGAAACCATATATGTTATATATAGTTATAACATGATTCATATACAGTTATAGTATATTTCATTTTTTTGTTCACAACTGAGAATATAAATATACATATTATTGTGTAATCAAGTATTTTGACATATGCTAAAAGCATTCTACTATTGTGGAACATTGTGCACAGCCTAACAAGAGACTCTTCAAAGTTATGGACTGTTTTTCTGCACATAGACTTTAATTTTTTTTATATGATAGATACCTCTGAAAGAAACTTTATATACCTTTCATGTTAACATTTACTACAGTTGGTATATTTTCATAAGGATTACTATCATAACAGTAATTATTTTTTTATTATTTAAATATCATGTACAACAATTATGTATATTTTTATAACTATTTCTGATATTTATTTTGTGTAATTACTTAGTATATTTGTACATGTGTTGGAAAATATTGTCTCGATGAAAAATTGTTCATTTTTGTCATCTCACCAATATTTTCTTTTGGGGGACCCTGGGTAATATGTGGTGGTTACTCCATAACCCCCCATATGTTTAGTATAATTCATTTTTATTAGCCATTTTATTTCATATCACCTTCCTTTTATTAATGTTCTCAATTTAAATTTAATTTCGGTTTCGCTTATTTTCTTTATCGTCGCCTGTAATGTTTTCTTTCTTACTTAGCTTTCGAATGTTCCAAGCCGGTAAAATTCTGTTTGAAATCATTCCTTCCGGTTTTAAAATTTGTTCGAGAACATTCTCGCTAGTTCTTTTGGGTGGAACTTCCGTTGATTCGGACACACCCCTAGCCTATCAATTTAAATTTCACAGGTGACGTATTTCAAGCCGTTAAGTACGTGGCCACCGGCTTTGGCCTCCCCTCTTAAGGTGGTTATCAATTTTATTCTTATTAGTTACATATTTTTTCATACTGTATATTGTAATTTGGCTTATTTTTTTTCCTCACCCCCTCTTTTGCTCTGCCAAATTGGCGTATTTTGCATTTACAATAACCCTTTCTCTTTTTCCCCTGGGCTCGCGGCCACCTGCGTCAGTTGCGCTACGAAACACCAGCTGTGATGGATGCGGTCCGATGACTGCAGGTTTTGGGTGGAAGTTCGGGCCATGTGCGCGCCCCTTTGAAGCCGTTTTATACGGTCTCCGTTCTATGCTGCTGTGATCCCCGCATGGTTTTAGAATAGGCTGAATTTTCAAGGCTACGAGGAGCAAGGCCCCTTCGTGCTGCGAGGAGCAATGAAGTGGTTTAATACATTCCTGAATGTCTTCGTTTTATGTGCCTTCTCTTTTGGTTTATTCAACGTGCGCACTCCATAGATCTTCTGGTTGGTGTTCTTGTGGAAGCATCATAAGTGATGTAGTATGTCATCATGAGTCCACTTAATACCTATTTTCATCTTTCATCACCTCATCATTAAGAATAATTTTTCTGCAGTTATTATTGGTGCTCGAATTTTCTTCAATAATTGTTTTATGTGATGCCAGTCCTCTGACAAACAAGCAGAGGTGAAAATCTTTTCTTTTCGTGAGATGCAAATATTTATTTACATAAAGTTCCTTCATATCGTTATTCTGGCCCATTTTATATATATAATTTTTGATTACTCACGGGGCGTTATGAAGAAAATATTGGTTTGTATCTATGCAATATGAAGTATAAAATATTTTGTTTTTTTTTGAAAGTTCATATTATGAAAGATGCTCCTTTTCAAGAAGAAATAATATTATATTCTCCTTTTATGTCATGAGTAAATTTATAATTTACATCCTGTTGAGATATCTAAAAATATTATTGACAAAGAATTTTTATTGCTTGGAGATAGCATTTGTTGTGATTAGCATATATTATGATATGGTTTTTATGAAAAGAGAGATTAATATGTACGAGTCAAAATAATATAAATATGTGAAGAAATATTTATTCATGAGAAAAGAAAACAAGTTTCTTCATGAAATAAAAATAATTTTCCTCAAATTTTTGTGTGCATAATAATTTTTTCTTGTGCCTATTGTCTGGATTTATTTGTCATCAACATCCAAGGACTTGACAGGTAACTTTTTTTACCTTTTCAATTATATATTTTTTTAACTTTATGTTTGACATTTTATGTCTTCATGGATAAAGATATTTCTATTGTTTTAAGTGAAGTAAGGATGGTCACTTGGGTCGTTTGCAGGCCCCCATTCTCCGCGATGTGCTGTCATTATCACGATCATTTATTTGGCCTAATTGTGGGTAGAGGCAAATAAAAAGTGCTTTTTCCACTATCAAGTAAACATAACATTATATTTCCTTTGATGCCCTGACCAAAGCGTCAGCTCATACATAACACATATTTCCTTTGGTGCAGTGACCAACGCTTGAACATTCTTCATTATTTTTTTTTCAAGTTATTTTTCTTCATATAGTGATTAATGTTTTATATAATTATATTTTGTTGGGTATGGTGCAGTAATCAAATACAATATTTATATTGATCTTGTATTGAAATATTATTTTTTTCTGGAGCAGTGCATTATATATACAACATAATTTATCAATATATTTCTTCTTGCATTATTATAATTTATAACTAATATATGCATTATTTAACGGAGGTACTGGTAAAAATTATTGTTCATGCTAAGATAAATTATTCTTCTTGTCATACATATAATAATTTATGTTTTGAGCCATATTATATATAAATATTTACATAAAATATTTGGGTCTTATATTCTTCATATAATACTAATATGTTAGTATACGTTTTCTTCTTTTTTTTTTAATATATAAAAATGGTTTATGACGTATATGAAAGTCATCAATATTTTAAATAACGAGTCAATTTATATATATATTATTCATCACAAGACCAGTCAATAACCAAATTTATCATGTCTTATATTGAGCTCTTATATTAAATTTTTCATCATGCCTCCAAAAGCCAAACTAAATATTGCAATCCAACCTTTCGACGGTAACCCTCAGACTGTAGAATTTTTCTTCGATCAATTATCTGACTTACAGGAACTAAATAACTTTACAGACAAGGAACTTTTTGTTCTCTTTAAATCAAAACTTGAGGGCACCGCCTTACTCTTCTTTCTGGAAACTCAGTCACAGCTCAAGAACTCTAATTTTAGTGAAATTCGAAAGGCATTTATAGACTATTTCTTACCCACAAAAAAGTCTGTTTCTCTAAAATCTTTACAGAACTTGACCTTAGATTCAAATGAATCAGTTAAAAATTTTGCTTTTCGGTTGGATAAACAACTTCGACTTGCTTATCCAAAATTGGATCTTTCTGCTCTTAATTCATTAAAGTTTACTCATTTTCTTGAGGCTTTACCTAAGCAAATCAAACGTAAAATCTTAGAAGAAAATATTACGTCCTTCGAATTAGCTCTTGAACGAGCAACTTTTCTTCAAAATATTTATGACTCTCCCCCTAAAAAATCTTATGAAAATTTTAATCAAGCCTATTGTATCGATTCTGAAAATGTCCACGATAATTCTAGTAATACTCTTCATAAAACTCCTATAAAGCATACGAAGGATAAAATTTATCACAATTCTCAAACCAACTACTCTCCTTTACAAACTCAAAAAGATAGTTCTCATACTTCTCGTAATTTTCAAAGAAGACCTAGGACATTTTCGCCTTCTCCACCGAGACAAGAGGCTACAAATAAACGTAACAATAATTTTCGTCATCAAAACTTTCACCGGAAACGTCCTTATCAACCAACCTTTGACGAATATTCTCACAAAAAAAATTCTACATCCTTTTATCACAGACGAGATGTTGTGCAGTGTGCGTTCTGTGGGAAATTTAATCATCGTATGGACTCATGCTACAAATTCAAAAACATTATTGGTAATTCTAATCAAAACTCTTCAACTCAGGTTTCGTCTCACCCTTACAGAAAGAAAAGCCACACCTCTTCTTCTTCTGAAAATAACAATGTTTATCATTTAAACAAATAAGGGAGACTGGTTCTACTGACCGCCTTCTCTCCCGTAATTCTCATTCAGGGTCAGTACACTTTGACAACAACAACAAACATCAACAATTGGACAAACGCTCGTCAGTCACTTTAGTGTCATCCACAGCTGTCCAAACTTCTCCTATGACATCTAAATTTAACAAATCTTCTTGTTCATATAATTCTTTGCCTTCCAAACAAAATTTTCAAATCAACGATGACATACAAGAAAATCATGTCATATGCAGTTCTTTTAACAACTCTTATGTTCTTCCATGCATCCTAATAAATGTTCAACATAATGAAATCTCCACATTAATAGATACTGGATCAAGTTTATCTCTCTTGGATGAAGAATGCTTTAATAGCATTAAATCCAGGCTTCATTACAAATTTTTATCCAGAAATGTATCAGTTTCCACCATAAATTCTAAGGTCTTCTTCAAAGGATGCATAGAGATAGCTTTTAAGATTGATAAATATTTTTTTCATCATGTATTTTACCTTACAAAAATTCAAAATGTTCACTTTCAAGCCATACTTGGCTTTGAGTTTATTAACAAGCATTCTATTACTATTTCTCCAAGTTTTAAGTCTATCCTAATTAAGGACAAACACATTCCTTTTCAAAGTTATAATGAATCTCCTACTTGCTATTTTATGAATTCTGAATATAATTATGTGAATTCAAATGTACCATATTCTCTCGATGCACACAAAATGCCTTATTATGAAGAATTTATGGCAAATAATCTAACGAGTGATACTTACATTGATAATACTTGTGCAAATTATGATAATTCAAGTTTACAGTTGTTCAATAATTATACAACCTATCCTTATAATTATAATGTTCAAAATAATGGTTTGTTTACAAATAATATGGCTCATTCTGCTATGAATTTTCATAATCCTTATATTGATGGTCATTTTACTTATTTTTCTAATCATTTTCCAACTGATTATGCTAATGTGGTGAATTATGTGTCTACTAATGATAATAATATTCCTAGTAAGAATTTCTCATCTGAGAATACTAATGATGATAACTATTTTGGTGAAAAGCAAACTCATTTAAGTATTGGTAACAAAGTTTTGGTGAGTTCTAACATGGTACAATTACTCAATAGAGAATTAATACCTCCTAATTCTTTTGTCTATTTACATGTTAAGTATCTGAATCCTCCATCTGAATATTTTCTTTTTAAACCCAATTTAAAAAACAAAGGTCTTGTATTACATGAATCATTGCACTCAAAATCTTCCATTCAAAATGATTTATTTTTGGTTGTATGTCAGAATATTTCAAAGCTCGATATTCATTTAAATAAAAATTCAATTATTGGTGAATGTATCAATGTAGATGAAAAAGATATTGAAGAATACTCTTTTGATTTAGAATTTGAAAACGAATATTGTACTTTAATTTTGCCATCTGAAGAGATTAAGAGAAAACGTATTCAAGAATTATCTCCAAATGACTTTGATCTTAAACATTTACCTCCTCATGAAAGGGAAGCTTTAACAAAATTATTATGTAGTAAAGCGCTTGCCTTTTCGAAATCTCTTGACACTTTAGGTCATACTGACCTGGTCAATCCTCAGTTTACCATGCTAAATTCTCATCCAGTAAAAACATTACCTTTTCCTGTACCTCAAGCTCTTGAACAAGAAGCTCTTGACCAAATTGATCAAATGCTGAAAGCTGGCATTATTGAGAGATCAAACTCATCTTGGGCCTGTCCCATGCTTCTTGTTAAAAAGAAGAGAACTGATATGTCTAAGCCTCAAAAGTATCGTTTGGCTCTTGATTTAAGATTGTTAAATTCGATTATAATTCCATCTTCATATCCTCTTCCTAGAATTCAAAATCTATTGGTGCAGTTGTCAAAATTTAAATATTATACCACTCTTGACTTACCCTCTGCATATTGGCAGATTGCTGTACCTAAAGATATGCAAGATAAACTTAGTTTTACTACACCATGGGGAATTTTTACATATTTACGTTTAGTATTTGGCTTGAAGACGGCCGCCAGCACTTTCCAACAATTAATCGACTCTGTTATTCAATTATCTCAAATTGATTCCTGTTATGCATATCAAGACGATATTGTAGTGGGTGCTAATTCATTTGAAGAAATGTCCATGAAACTCACAAAGTTATTAGACACCCTTATTGCTAATAACATTACTCTGTCTCCTGAAAAGTGTACCTTTATGCAAACAAGCATTAACTTTTTGGGTTTCCAACTCACAGATCATAAAATTCTTCCTATTACAAGTAATATTTTAAAAATTACCTCCTTTCCAAAGCCTAAAACCAAGAGGCAAACAAAGAGTTTTATCGGCTTGTGTTCATTTTATAGATCAATTATACCTAATTTTTCTAATTTGATTACTCCTCTCATTGAAGTCACCAAACCTAAAAATAAGTTTTCTTGGAAATCTGAACAAGAAAGTGCATTTAAAGAATTACAGGACATTTTCTTTCATAAACCTATGCTCAATCTTCCTAATTGGAATGAAACATTTTATGTTAATACAGATGCCTCAAAAACAGCAATATCAGCTGTTCTTATGCAGAAATTTGATGGTGAACTAAAACCTATCTCCTATTATTCTAAAACTCTATCTCAATCAGAAAGACACTACCCTGCCATCAAATTGGAACTTTATGCCATTTACAAAGGCATAACTGCTTTTAAATACTATATTTTTGGTCGACCCTTTATTCTACTATCTGATGCCAAACCACTTAATAATTATAAAAAAGCTACATCACCTGCTGATATTACTACTCGTTGGATGTTAGAACTGTCTGAATACTCGTACACATTCCAACATGTTCCAGGCAAAGAAAATGTCTTGGCAGATTTTCTGAGTAGAACTCCTCACATTCCTACTGAAGATCTCAATAATAATCCAGATCTTATTTCTTCACAAGAACCTCTACCCATTGTTGATAATCAAAACGATTTACATAATGACATTTCTCAATTTCCATGTGGTTTAGTTCACAAAGTCCACCACACATGTCATCTTCAGAGTGATTCTTCACCTTCTAATAATGATAATAACCAAGATCCTTTATTAGAAATTCTTGATCACACCATCTTCTCTGAACAACAGAAGGACCCAAAAATCAAACAAATTTATGAAGACCTTAAAAATAATAAAAAATCTAAAAGTTTAAATGGCTACTATATTAATCCAAGTAATGAGTTACTTTGCTATAATGGTCATTTCTCTTCAGAAGATATCGAGCTACACAAAGCTGTTTTACCTCTATCACTTCGAGCAAAGGCCTTAAGAATTGCTCATATTACTCATACTGGAATTCATAAAACCATTGTTAATTTAAAGAAAAGATTTACCTGGAAAACCCTTGTTTCTGATACCATTAATTATGTCAACTCTTGTGAAATTTGTTTAGTAAATAAGAATCATAAAAAAAACACTGCTCCATACCTACCTGCACCACTCCCAACAGCTCCCAATCAAAAGGTCTCTATGGATTTACTCGGCCCATTGAGAAATCGTCAATATGTGTTGACCATGATAGACCATTTTTCTCGTCATTTAGAATTATATGCCTTGAATAATATCAGTGCTGAGTCAGTTACAAAAGCGTTATTGCATTATATTTCCACTCATGGAAAACCTGAATTAACTCTCACTGATCATGGTTCTCAATTTACGAGTGATATGTTTTCATATTTTAACAAAAAGCTTGGCATTAAATTGGAGCATAGTTCTGTAGCCCATCCCCAAGCTAACGGTTTAAGCGAACGAGTCAATTCTCAAATAAAATCATCTGTGAACACAATGGCTTCACAAGGATGTGATGTACCCACTGCTCTGAAAATTCATCAATCTATATATAACGCTACACCTCATCCAGCTACAAAGTTCTCCCCAAATCTTCTTCATTTTGGCAGAGAAATAAATGACATTTATTCCAATTATAAATCTCAAGTTTCATGGAAAATTCTCAACACTGCATATGAAATTCATAAATTGATGGATGTTATTGAAAAAATATACTATCAAGCTTACAAGAATAACGAATCATCTAGACAAAAGGTGTACCAAAAATCCAGAGAAAAATTAAAGTTTTCCAACATCAATGTTAATGACATTGTTTATGCAAAATTTCCTACTGTGTTTAACAAAAAGATACAAGGCCCATACGTGGTGAAGAAAATAATTTCTCCTGTGCTCATTCAAATTCAAGATCCCAATAATAGTCATGCTTCACCAATGTTGATTCACACTAATCGAATCTTGAAGCTTCAAAAGAGAAATGAAGCACTGCAACATCCTTCAGTTTCTTCAAAAGGTGCATCGCATGATCAATCAGCTGTTGATAATGCATCCTCCACTCCTGTCAGACAACACTCTTCTATTCAAGTTTCAAATCATGATGCTGCATGTAGCACATCTCCTACAATTCTTTCTTCTTCTAAGTGTCAACAAACATCTGCTTGTTCAAGTAAATCAGTACTGTCACAAGCTCCTCCTGATAGCACTCATACTGGTGCTAAAAACAGATCCACTCAATATAGAAGTTATGATCTTCGTCCTCGCAATCATAAACTACATAAAAAATAGACTAACTCTCTTTTTCCTTTTACAGGATGACTTTTGCTTTGTAATATATTCAGTCGAAGCTAGCCGCACTGATTGTCCAGCAAGAAGAATCGCTATGTAATTTTTTTTTTCTTTTCTCCAGGCTGCAGGCAGCTGTTATTATTTTTTTTTCATTTTATTTAAGTCTTCTTCTCCCTGGTACAACTCAACGGTCATCCTCAGGATGTATGTATGATTTTCAATAGTTTTATTTGTTACTGCATTTATCTATAAGTCATAATTTTTACAATATATACATATAATCTCATGTATGCCATACTTTTAAATTTTATAAAGTCTTTACTTACAATAGTTGATGCAAAAAATGGAGAAAGAATTTGTCTTTTTATATTCTTGTTATAATACTATATCATTATTTAAAGTTATTTTTGACAAATGTTTCATTCTAATAAGAAAGGTGAAATTGTAGTTGATATAAGGTAAACATAAAGATGAGTACTCATCAAATTATTTTCTCTATTGTGTCTGCTCTTTACAATGCATGCATGTTTTAACATTTAACCTCTTTAAAAAAAAAAAAAAAGAAAAAAAGAAAAGAAAGTGCATGATAAACTTATATATACTAATATTTCTTCTCTTCTTGGTGAAATATAGAAAGTGAATGACTCACCATAAGTAGTATATAATATTTTTTTTTGTATACTTTTGAGTGTTTATACTTTGGATCCAAAGATGTTTAATGAGTCATTATATATATTTATATAAAGCAAATTCTTGATTTATGACAAATGCAAAAGTGATCACTTACTTAATTTTTCTAAAAATGTTTGAAAATTACAAGTAAATATGTTCTAGATATCTTCTATATAGAAATTTTGACACAATTGATTTTTCTTTGTATGTTGACATTATCAAGTCATATATAAGATTGACATATTCATATAAGTTTCTTCCTTTTTTTTCAGAATATTAAACATCTTATGTTTTATGTTTATTTTGAATGAAGTATAGTATTAAAGGTATTTATGCAATTATTGTCAATTTATATTGAAAATGTTTAAGAATATTCCTTTATGAGAGTGTAAAAATTCTCTCTTTGAAAATTATTATATTCACTTTGAAGATATTTTTATTGAAAAATAATATCATGCTTTTGTTGACATTCTTTTGCAACTTATTATTTTTATTTTCTGCAAAAATGTGTTATTGAATAATACTAAAGTTTATTCATTTAAGATTTATTGAAAGCGTAAAAGGCTATGTGGTGATATAAGTAAATAATTTTTTTTATGAGAGCATAACTAATCTCTCTGCACTATTTATATATATATTTTTATGGATGTTCAATTTTCAACTTACAAATTCATTTAACTTATTATGTGTTATTTGAAACCATATATGTTATATATAGTTATAACATGATTCATATACAGTTATAGTATATTTCATTTTTTTGTTCACAACTGAGAATATAAATATACATATTATTGTGTAATCAAGTATTTTGACATATGCTAAAAGCATTCTACTATTGTGGAACATTGTGCACAGCCTAACAAGAGACTCTTCAAAGTTATGGACTGTTTTTCTGCACATAGACTTTAATTTTTTTTATATGATAGATACCTCTGAAAGAAACTTTATATACCTTTCATGTTAACATTTACTACAGTTGGTATATTTTCATAAGGATTACTATCATAACAGTAATTATTTTTTTATTATTTAAATATCATGTACAACAATTATGTATATTTTTATAACTATTTCTGATATTTATTTTGTGTAATTACTTAGTATATTTGTACATGTGTTGGAAAATATTGTCTCGATGAAAAATTGTTCATTTTTGTCATCTCACCAATATTTTCTTTTGGGGGACCCTGGGTAATATGTGGTGGTTACTCCATAACCCCCCATATGTTTAGTATAATTCATTTTTATTAGCCATTTTATTTCATATCACCTTCCTTTTATTAATGTTCTCAATTTAAATTTAATTTCGGTTTCGCTTATTTTCTTTATCGTCGCCTGTAATGTTTTCTTTCTTACTTAGCTTTCGAATGTTCCAAGCCGGTAAAATTCTGTTTGAAATCATTCCTTCCGGTTTTAAAATTTGTTCGAGAACATTCTCGCTAGTTCTTTTGGGTGGAACTTCCGTTGATTCGGACACACCCCTAGCCTATCAATTTAAATTTCACAGGTGACGTATTTCAAGCCGTTAAGTACGTGGCCACCGGCTTTGGCCTCCCCTCTTAAGGTGGTTATCAATTTTATTCTTATTAGTTACATATTTTTTCATACTGTATATTGTAATTTGGCTTATTTTTTTTCCTCACCCCCTCTTTTGCTCTGCCAAATTGGCGTATTTTGCATTTACAATAACCCTTTCTCTTTTTCCCCTGGGCTCGCGGCCACCTGCGTCAGTTGCGCTACGAAACACCAGCTGTGATGGATGCGGTCCGATGACTGCAGGTTTTGGGTGGAAGTTCGGGCCATGTGCGCGCCCCTTTGAAGCCGTTTTATACGGTCTCCGTTCTATGCTGCTGTGATCCCCGCATGGTTTTAGAATAGGCTGAATTTTCAAGGCTACGAGGAGCAAGGCCCCTTCGTGCTGCGAGGAGCAATGAAGTGGTTTAATACATTCCTGAATGTCTTCGTTTTATGTGCCTTCTCTTTTGGTTTATTCAACGTGCGCACTCCATAGATCTTCTGGTTGGTGTTCTTGTGGAAGCATCATAAGTGATGTAGTATGTCATCATGAGTCCACTTAATACCTATTTTCATCTTTCATCACCTCATCATTAAGAATAATTTTTCTGCAGTTATTATTGGTGCTCGAATTTTCTTCAATAATTGTTTTATGTGATGCCAGTCCTCTGACAAACAAGCAGAGGTGAAAATCTTTTCTTTTCGTGAGATGCAAATATTTATTTACATAAAGTTCCTTCATATCGTTATTCTGGCCCATTTTATATATATAATTTTTGATTACTCACGGGGCGTTATGAAGAAAATATTGGTTTGTATCTATGCAATATGAAGTATAAAATATTTTGTTTTTTTTTGAAAGTTCATATTATGAAAGATGCTCCTTTTCAAGAAGAAATAATATTATATTCTCCTTTTATGTCATGAGTAAATTTATAATTTACATCCTGTTGAGATATCTAAAAATATTATTGACAAAGAATTTTTATTGCTTGGAGATAGCATTTGTTGTGATTAGCATATATTATGATATGGTTTTTATGAAAAGAGAGATTAATATGTACGAGTCAAAATAATATAAATATGTGAAGAAATATTTATTCATGAGAAAAGAAAACAAGTTTCTTCATGAAATAAAAATAATTTTCCTCAAATTTTTGTGTGCATAATAATTTTTTCTTGTGCCTATTGTCTGGATTTATTTGTCATCAACATCCAAGGACTTGACAGGTAACTTTTTTTACCTTTTCAATTTTATATTTTTTTAACTTTATGTTTGACATTTTATGTCTTCATGGATAAAGATATTTCTATTGTTTTAAGTGAAGTAAGGATGGTCACTTGGGTCGTTTGCAGGCCCCCATTCTCCGCGATGTGCTGTCATTATCACGATCATTTATTTGGCCTAATTGTGGGTAGAGGCAAATAAAAAGTGCTTTTTCCACTATCAAGTAAACATAACATTATATTTCCTTTGATGCCCTGACCAAAGCGTCAGCCCAAACACAACAATCAGTCTCTATCGTAATTTCACAATGAGTATCCAAATCACCTGTTCGTTACTAGGTGATACCTTTGTTCAGTTATGACTTGACTTAAGTCACTTTTTCATACTCCAATATTCGGAGTGATGAACCTTGACCCTCAGCTAAACCGCTGAACTGTCAAGCCTCTTTCCTGGAGAGAAAATCCCTCTCCTCCAAAAACATATATTCCAACCTTTCTCTTTGGCTTCCGAGAACAAGACTCCCTCTTGTCTCCTCATCATCTTTTCACGACCCCCCGTAAAAACTATCCGTTATTTTTTGTCCACTTAGAATTTATTTTTCTTATGTCATTGACAAATTGTCTTCTTATTGGTCGAGTCAAGTTTCATTTTTGCTGTGCAATAATTTGGTCCGACCGTGGGAGATTTTCTGAGTTTCACCGGACCGGTGACTTCAAAGGGGCGACTCTCTGGTGCGCCCTTTCTCCACTTGTCTAAAAAACTGTCTATCGTGAAGATGGATTGTGATGCATTTCTTCTTTTTACTTTTCCGACAATATGTGGAACTTTGTTAAATTTTTGGACTGTTTGAGGAGTTTTCTCTCGCAAATTCATACAATTTCTTACAATACCCCCCCTCCTTAAAATAATATTCTGGCTGTAAGACGGAATATCTGGAAATCAAAGGTCAGCTCACATAGTCTGAGTGGCTCAACACATACACACACAAAAAAAAATTTCATCTCTGAAATTAACTATTTCTATCCATAGAAATTTTGAACATTTATACTATACATCTTTTACACTTACAGTCAAATATTTTTATGAGAATTTTACACTATATACATTTGAGAAAAAAATACTCACTCCTACTCAAATAGTCAACATGTGGTATGTCTTTGCATGGCCTATATTTAATGGCATAGTGATAAGATTGCAAAGTTAATGCCCATCTGAGTAATCTAGGATTGTTTCCTGTATTGTTTTTTAGAAATGTGAGAGGATTATGGTCGGTTTCCATCAAGAACTTTTGCCCATCAATATAGTGTCTTAATTTTTTATGGCAAAGATTATTGCGACGCATTTCTTCTCTGAGGCACTGAAGCTTTTTTCAGGCTCTGTGAATTTCCTGCTCAGATAACTAATGGGGTGCTCTTCTAAGTCTCGCCTCTGAGCTAACACAATCCCAATATCCCTTTTTGAGATGCATCAGTTTGTATTACAAATTCTAAACTATAGTCAGGAGCATATAAAATAGGTTTCTCCGTGAGTTTATATCTTAGGGTACCGAACGCCTTTCCCATTTCGTTGCTCCATGTTACTTTTTCTTTTTTGTTTTTTCCTTTTAGTGCCCGTGTGAGTGTTTCTACGATTGATGCATAGTTTTTTATGTATCTCGAGTAATATCCTGTCACACCTAAACATCTTCTAATTTCCGTTTTGTTTTTGGGTTGTAGTAATTCGATTATTGCTTTGATCTTCGCCTCTGCAGGTTTTCTTTGACCCTCTCCTACTATGTGTCCCAAGTATTTAACTATTTTCTGAGCAAATTTGCATTTCGCTATTTTTACTGTTAGCTTCGTCGCTCTGATTCTCATCAATACCTCCCTTAGATGCTCGATATGCTCTTCCCACGATTCCGAGAAAATTGCCATATCGTCTAGGTACGGTAAACAAAATTTTTCCAGGCCTCTTAGTAATTTTGCCATGAATTTTGAAAATCTAAACGACGAGTTAATGACCCAAGGGAAAAGAGAGTAGCGAAATCAGTCATCTATTGTCCATTCCGCAGAAACTGGAAAAGCATGTGTTTCTAATTTTCAGCCGATAGCCGGTACGGTATACATTAAGTGCTCTTGGAGTGCCACATGCTTCGTTTTTCTCGTTTCATTTTCATCCGGTGTCAAAGAACAACTCCCTCTTTACATTATATGCCTGTGTCCTGAGTTATTTACCTGTTTAGTCGTAATCTTAAAGATTTAAAAAAAACTCCACAGAAACCGGAAATACATGTGTTTCTAATTTTCAACCGATCCAATTCCAAAGAACAATTCCGCCTTTACATTATTTGCCCGTGTCCTGAGTTATTTAGACATTTAGTTGTAATCTTAAATATTTTTCTATATAAGCTCGTGCTTCGTACTTTTTTAAAATAGTGTAAGTGTACAGCACTCTAAAAATTTCATCACCATTGACGTTGCATGCACTTTGCAAAGCAAAATATATGATTTGCCCATTGAAAAACAATGTAAGGTAAGATTACTTATTATTACTTTTTTATTATTAATAATTGTATCACTTTCGCAAGAGTATTAATTAGGGATGCACCGAATATTCGGTATCTATTCGGTATTCGGCCTATTCGGCCATGTTACCGAATATTCGGTTAGGCCGAATATTAAACTATTCGGTTGAGCCGAATATTCGGCTTGGCCGAATATGAAATTATTCGGCCTGCCGAATATTCGGTATGGCCGAATATCAAAGTATTCGGCTATAGTATTCGGCCATTCAATACTTAATAAAAACTGTTAAAAACTTTTCACTATTTCTACTTTTAACTGTCAATTTTTTAATTTATATTTAAAACAATTAGATACAAAATCATTTTTAAATAAAATAGAATGTTTTTACATTATTTATTTGCTGTTTGTAAAGTATAACTTAAAAAAATTAAACATGAGAAGGATTAAAATGGTGATTTATTAGGATTCTCCTTAGGAATAAATTATGTGCAGATACAAGTTTCTAAATTTTGTTTAGTAAATAATCTGTTTCTTGCTTTCCCCCAAATAAAAGCCCTTTAAAAGAAAAAAAAAACAACTTTTGAGATTAGTAATAGCTATCAAGGCAGACAATTTTTGTTCATGAAACCATAATCATAATCAACTTATTGAGTCATAAGTACATTGTATTTCATCTCACTCTAAGTCAAAACTTGTGTGTCCGTTTATTATATTAACAATAAATAAGATAACATATTTTCAACTCGCATGCTTTGATTTCTGTAAAATATGATATGATGGGAAGGGTGGAAAATACCACCATTCATAAGAAAAGAACTATGAGCCAAACATGCCTTTATTCAAAATTAAGTTGAAAGTATTTGTACTTTATATTGAAAAAAATTTGCCTTGAGTTATTTAAAAAGGACAATTATGAGACTGTAAAATTTTTCTTCGGCCTTTTTTACATTATTTGATTTTAAAATGTTTGTTTTGATTCGTAGAAAATTTTATTAATTAAAGTTTCATAATTGTGCTTCTTAAATAACTCAAGGCAGATTTTTTTTTCAATACTAAATGTTCTTATAAAAAGCTCTTGTTTATCAAAATGTAAGTTTCTTTTATTAAATATTATGTAAAACTGTTTTTAAAGTAACATTTTAATACCTTTAAATTTTAAAATATAAAAAGAATTTGGAAAGCCGAATATTCGGTATTCGGCCGAATAGTTAACTATTCGGCTGGCCGAATATTCGGTATTCGGCCCAACAATTACTATTCGGCTAGCCGAATATTCGGTATTCGGTTCACCTGTCGGCCGAATATTCGGCATTCGGTATTCGGCCAAAATCACTATTCGGTGCATCCCTAGTATTAATATATATATATGTTGCGGCCAATACCCGGAGCCTGGCCAATTCTAGAACTGGCCGGCCAATACCCGAACTGGCCAAACTTCTTGGCCAAAACCCGAAATACATGAAATGAATAGCATATTTCGGGTTTTGGCTGGCCAATTCGCGAACTGGCCGGGAAGCCTTGGCCAACACCCGAACTATGATGCATAGGCATAAATTTTTTTGTAATCAAGATAATGTAACCTTAAAATACACAGTAAAAAAGATTCCCATTGATTATATTGAAACGAAATATTTTTGTGTACCCAACTAAATTAACCAAAAATAGTACACAATTCCCTTTCAATATCGAAATTAATTGATAAACAAAATTAGATGACAATTGCAAGTTAACCGGAAACTTTACTCGAGTTAGAGCACGGACAGGCTGACGGCTAGATTATTTGAATTTATAGACACTTTCAACTAAGTTAGAAAGGATTAAGCCGAGTACCTATATCTATTTCGCGAATTGGCCAATCGCATCTGGCCAGTTCGCGAATTGGCCAATTGCATCTGGCCAGTTCGCGAATTGGCCGGCCAATTCTAGAATTGGCCAGTCATTTTTTAACGTTGCTGGCCGATTCGGGAATTGGCCGGCCAGTTCTAGAATTGACCAATTTCGGGTTTTGGCCGCAACATATACATATATATAAACTGTTTAAAATACACAATTCAAATCAAAACTTCTATATGATATCATTTTATTGTTAAAAAAAAATAAATAAAACCTTTTTTTTTATAATAATTTACATAAATCGACATTAATCTTGCCCCGAACTAAAATAACTTTTCTCAAAATTTTTACGCCATACTTAGTATTTGTATTCTTGAGAGTATATTACATAAAATATTATTGAGTTGTATTATATAATATTTTGCACTTTTGAGTTTGATACAAATAATTTTTTTAAAATTGTTTTATTTTAATACTAGCATACCCAGCCCGCTTCGCCGGGCTTAATTTGAAGGTTTATTTAATAATTTATGTGTATGGTACACTTCTCTCTCAGCTGGCGACGGATCCCCCGGTGACTCTCCCCGGACCATCGGCACTCCACGTGCGTCGGGTGAGCGTCAGAACAAACTTTCAGCATATACATATGGGTGGTTGTACTTGAATGCACAGACCTGCGCGTTTTTTTCTATCTTGCTTTTATACCTCTGGACCGAGTTGGCGCATTGCCAAGATTTGCTTCCTCTGGACCGAGTTGGCGCATTGCCAAGATTTGCTTCCTCTGGACCGAGTTGGCGCATTGCCAAGATTTGCTTTCCCCTGTGCCTCAATTAATTAATTAATTATCCTCAGAATTCCTTTTATTTATAGAGATTTATTTTCGATTTGGAAACAATTGTATGGTGATTGTTATTCGGATATTCAGGATAATGTTTGAATTTACTAAGTAAAGTAATATATAGTTAAAATCAAATTTTACTTTTTATTAGTTAAATAATTTTTAATAAATATTAATCCATTAATATTCATAATATTTTAAAGTCAGCTGGGGGAGATGAGTGAAAGAGGATGCTATTGACCAGAAAATTTTCAATGAAAGATTTTATTTCTTGAGATTTGTACTGCGAAAAAAAAATTCTATTCAGAGCACTTCTAATAGAAAGTACTTTTTAAAAGTTTAATTGTTTACAAGAAAAAAAAAACTTTTTAAGTCACATTATCATTTTGTCAATTTTTTGTAAGATAAAGAATTTTTTTTTCTAATTTGAAATTGATTTATATGTTATATGTAAAAAAAAAGAAAAAAAAAAGGAAAAAGAAAAAAGTAAAGAAACCCTTTTAAAAAATAATTCTTGTAAAATATATGCCATTCTTGCCATGATTTGAAATATTTTTACACCAAAATTAGTATTTGTATCCTAGAGGTTGTATTATATAAAATATTATTGAATTGTAAAAAATAATGTTTCGAACTTTGAATTTTGAGTCAATGAATTAATTTATTATTTTAATTTAATTCGTTTAATTTTAATTTTTTATTTTTTACTTGGAAATAATTGTGTAGAGACTGATATTCAGATATTTGGGATAAAGTTTGAATTAAATAAGTAAATGTAATACATAGTTAAAATCAAATTTTAATTTTAATTAATTAAACAATTTTCAATAAATATTAATCCATTTCATATTCATAATGTTCCATATTTCTTGTGATTTTCACTATGAAAAAAAATTCTAAAATTCTAAGTCTAAATTTAATTTGAAACTAATTTACGTATTATTGAAGAAAAGAATTAAAAAAAAATAAATAAATCACATAAAAAAACTTAATTCCTATTACGGTTCGGAATTAATTTTTACATCATAATTAGTATTTGTATCCTAGAGATTGTATTATATACAATATTATTGAATTGTATAAAATGTTTTGAACTTTTGTGTTTTGAGCCAATGAAATTATTTTAATTCGTTTTATTTTTATTTTTTATTTCGAAATAATTTTATGGATGCTGTTATTCAGATATTCGAGATAAAGTTTGAGTTATATAAGTAAATGTAATATCTATATTATAAAGGCCAAACGTATCTGTGCGTAACGCATACGTGGCAACACTTTCTAATTTTAAGTGAAATTTGGGTTTTGCAATTTTCGCTATTACAAATTTTTAAACTTCTACACATCACACATTTTCAATTTTTACACCATCGTGTAGAGAAAAAAATGTACTTTTAAATGAGATTTGTTTAAAAGCTGTATCTTAATTTGTTTTTGAAATATTAATTTTTTTGTAGTTTTATTACCGCTTTTCTAATCGTGGCAACAAGGGTACTCCATTTCTACTAAAAGAAAAAGAAAAAAGGGAAGAAATTGATTACTTTATGTTGCCATTCTCTCATTAAAAGGGAAAAAATTGAAATTTAAATATCTTCTGTTATAAAACCCGGTGAATTTTGATTTCATTTACAAAATTTGATTTACACGTAAAAGATTATCAAAAGTTTAATATCTGTTTCAGCTAATAGTATTGAGACTTCAAGTTTTGAATCAAAATGATCAAATTAATAAAATGCCAATAAGGTGAATACATATACGAAATGTGCATTTATACATTTTAATATGATGAAAATGATGTTCGGTTTAGAGTCCACGGGAAAAAAATTCCATGACTGAGTCAAAGTTAGCATACTAGCATAACACAATGAATTGATAACTTTATCATAGTAACAGATCTTTATTATTTTTCACTATATAATTGTACCATTAAAGTTTAATTTTAACAATTTTTACAACTGAGTTTTATAGAAATAGTATTTTGTTAATTTGACGTTAAATATCATTTGTTAAGAGTTAGATTTACCAATATAAATTTAATTTTTTACTGTAACTAATTTTGTAGGTTTATTATAAATCAATAAAACAGTTCCTTTTTGAATATTTTCTTTCGTCGAAATTCGACGGGTTCTACCTTGTATAATTAAAAGCAAATTTTACTTCTTATTAATTAAATAATTTTCAATAAATATTAATCCATTGCATATTAATAGTATTCCATATTTCTTGAGATTTGTACTGTACTTTTTTGGGCATCACAGATACATTTATTTAATATGCAATTCTTCTTCACATATATTAACTGATGTAATGCGGTTAAATAGAATTAACACAATGCTTAAATTTCGCAAATATTTTTACTTAAATCCCTACTATTTCTCAATAGTAATATTCGGCTTATTTAATCTATCATTAGATAAAGTGAGTGAAATTACAGTGATGCCGCTGGACTTGAAAAATCCTGGGTCCCTGGGACCCAGAACTTCTAAAATTTTGGGTCCCTTTTTTACAAAAGCGGGTCCCCATTACTAATAAGTCATGTTTTTCGATGCAAAACTTGTTCACTTGCAAAAAAAAAAATGAAATGCAATAATTATTTTATAATAATAAATAATTAATTAAAACCAATATTAAATTTTTTAAATTATTAAGAGAAATTTTCTTTACTTTTTTAAAAAATAAATGTGCAAAATATATATTTAGTTATAAAATTATGCTTATTTGTGCGTAGAAGATAACAAGAGTCACTCTTGTTAGCATTTATTTTAAAAAGGGGCAAGACAAATTAATTGGAAAAAAAAACATTTTTTCTAGTGAAATAAAAAATTTATTGAGTAAAGGGGTATTTTTAATTTAATGAATGGGAGCTTTCATGAGTTAAATTTACTCAGAAAGACTTGGAACAGTTAAAAACGGATTGTGAAGCAGGAAAATCCGTTTTTGGAGCAGCAAAAAAAAAAAAGCAATTTTGAAGCAAGAAAATTAGTTTTTAGAACAGGAAAATTCACTCCCGGCATTAACTTCTGTTTTTTTTTTTTTCATGCTCCTATGACGAAATTTGTGTTTTTTTATGATCTTTTGACGAAAGTTATTGTTTTTTCGGGATTTTTTGACGAAATTTGCGCTTTTTTGTGAATTTTTTGAAAAATTTCCATTTTAACGCGATTCTTAGACGAAATTTAGCGTTTTTTCGCACTTTTTTGAGGAAATCTGTCGGTTTTTCGAGATTTTGTGACGAAATTTGCTTTTTTCTCTAATTTAGACAAAATTTGACGTTTTATCATGATTTGTTGACAAAAATTGGCGCTTTACGTGAATTCTTAGACAAAATTTCCTTTTTTTTCGCGATTTCAGACGAAATTGGTCGTTTTTCGAGATCTTTTGAGGAAATCTGTCATTTTTTTAAGATTTTGTGACGAAATTAGCGATTTTTTCGCGAATCTTTAGACGAAATTTGTCGGAAAATAATCTTTATTTCGCGATTTTTTTAACGAAAGTCGCATTTTTTCGGGATTTTTTGACGAAATTACGCATTTTATGGGACGTGTAAGAGCTATTTTTCTGCGTCCCGTCACCGATTTTTTGCGTATTTTATGCGCTATAGCGCGTCCGCGGCATCCCTGTCAAAAATATAGGTATATATTTTTTAAAAAGTGTGGTGGAAACAAACCCTCTAAATTGGCTTTCCTAATATCAAGATTTTTTAAAAGTGTAATGTTTTGCGGAGAACTATTTTCGTGTCTATTACATTTCTGTAATTATATAATATTCTTTTGGGTGACATATATATTTTAGGAATAAAGTTTTTATAACAATGTACTCGTATATTATGTAGTATGTGTGTGTGTGCGCATATATATATATATATATGTGTGTGTGTGTATATAAGGTTTTGCGCCCTTTTGTAAGGCAATTGGCGCCTTTGTTATCCATTTTGCCACCGCCCTCTCTGTTATGCCAGTACGACCCTGGCCACAAAATAGCTCAAGTTGAGCTGAAATCCACTCATCAGTGTTGAAAGGCAGCTTCTCAAAAAAGAGTTGAAATAACTCGAGTTTTAACCAATTTAAATGAAGTTGAGCTATTTAAATAACCAATTTAGATCAAGAAGAATTAATCGTTTGAAAAAGAACTCTTTTATGATCGAAAAAATTACAGCTCTTTCATGAGAAGCCAAATCAGCTCTTTCGTTTTAAGAGTGTAAATCACTGAATAAAGAATATAGTGATTTATTCAAATCAGAAAGCAAGTTACATGAAAATAAGTTTCCAATGTTTCAGTTAGATTCTTTCACGATGAAAGGCATCATGAATATCAATGACCAGGAAACATAGCAGTAAAAACTTCTTCCAGGTCATCACCAGTGGCGTAGCTAGGATTGGTGACACCCGGGGCGGATGTAAATGGTGTCACCCCCCCCCCCTTTCTGATCCGTCATATTTTTTCAATCTCAATTTTACTTTATTATAACAAATGACCATACTATCCCTTATTTGCCTTTAGTCCTGCATAAAAAAAGTGCATAAGCCAATGTGGTGTCTATATGACAAAGATAATTCTTTCTTTTAAAATTTTCTTTTGCCACTCACTTTGGATAGGTAGGTTTTTTTTTCCTGGTGCATGTGCTATTTACATACTTCATTTTGTATAAAATTTCACATTTTCAAAGAAAAGAGAACTAACTCTATTGCGTCGTGCACTAAAAATTTTATTTTTTTTCAGAATTTTTTTCCAAAATCTTATAAGTTTCTATATATATATATTTGCAAATAAGGGTTGGGTGTCACCCCTTAGAGGGTGACACCCGGGGCGGACCGCCCCCTCCGCCCCCCGCTTGCTACGCCACTGGTCATCACATATACACTTTCCATTCCATTTTAAAAGTTTCTTGGAGGGACGGAAGCAAAGTTTTATTTGAAACATGAAACAGAATTAGAAACATGCAAGCAGAGGTTGTTCTGAATAATAATAAGTTAAAAATCTGAAAATCACAAAAGAGTGCTTCTGGATTTAAAAGAAGAAAAAAATGAAATTCACAGCAAATTTTCTGAACAGAAAATGGAGTGTGGAGTAATCTCCTATGCCTCTTATGTGATCTTTTGACGAAATTTGTTTTTTTTTTCGCTTTCTTTTGACGAAATTAGCTGTTTTTCGCGATCTTTTTACAAAATGTGTCATTTTTTTCGCGATTTTTTTTTACGAAATTTGATATTTTTTCGCGATCTTTTGTTGAAATTTGCCATTTTTTATGCAGTCCTTTGATGAAATTTGCGGTTTTTTTCCCCCGATTCATAGACGAAATTCATGTTTTTAACGATCATTTGACGAAATTTGCGTTTTTATCGCGATCCCTTGCTGAAATATGCGTTTCCCCCCCCGATTCATTGATGAAATTCACTTTTTAATCGTCCTTTGACAAAATTTGCGTTTTTTTCGCGATCCTCTGATTAAATTCGCATTTTTCTCGCGATCTTTTTACGAAATTGGCAACTTTTCTTTGAACGATTGACGAAATTGATGTTTTTCGACGATTATTTATGATTCACGATGCATTTTATGTTCAAATTATCAAATTTATGATCATTTTTTTTTCTCATTTTCGGAACAAATTTTCTAAAAGAATACAACCGAGAAAGGAAAACTACTCTTAGAGCTAATTACGCATTTTTCCTGCAGCCCTTTGAAGAAATTCGCGTTTTATTTCATTATTGTTTAGCGAAATTTGCATTTTCCCTTCAATCCTTTGACAAAATTTGTGTTTTTTTTTTGCGGTTCGTTGACGAAATTTGCGGGGTTTTCTTTCGCCTTTGACGAAATTCACGTTTTTCTGAGATTCTTTGACGAAATTAGCGTTTTTTCTGCATTCCTTTGAGTAATATTTGTCCTTTTTTTTGGACAAAAATCACTGTTTTTTCGCGATTCTTTGAGAAATCTAACGATTTTTTTTTTTTATAGACGAACAATTGATAAAATTGTTTCTTCAGCGACCATTTGTTAAATTCGCGAAAATTTTCAAGTCCGAATTTTTAGACTAATAACCGATTTCTAAAATTTTGCGAAACTAAACGCCTTAATATTTCAGAAAATTCGGAACAACAGCATCACCCATGCGTGTGGGATATCGCAAACCACACACAAATGAGGAAAATCCCACATAACGATTTTTTTAATAGAATCTTCCCAATTTATTTTGAAGGGTTTATTTTAATTATGAATTTATTATCAATTTATTTTGGCAGAGGCATGTGCACGATCGCGAATGCTTTTTAATTTTCGTGAAAAACATGTTTTTTTTCCTTGGGGAACTCTGCAAAATCAATCAAACAATCGCGAATTTTGTCATTCGGTAACATACACACGGGGAAAAAAAACTGCAAATATCAACAACTGGTCAAAAAACTGGTAGATATAGCCTAAAGATTTTGTAAAGGAAATTGTAAATTTTGTCAAATGTCGCGGATCAAAACAAAAGTGCGAATTTTGTAAAACAGTCGCGCAAAAAGATCGATAATTTAACCCATTAACGCCCAGCGTCCTCTTTTGAGGACGGTTACTAAAACAGCAAGAAAGAGGTTTTCCCACCAGAAAATAGGAAGATAAATATATACCTTATTTCACGAGACAGAATCCTGGATAAATTTAGATATAAGTTAATTTGCTTTTAAAAGTGGTGGGAAATACAAACTTTAAATTTTAGCAAAGAAAATAATTGGGGCGTTAATGGGTTAATCAAACGATTACGCAACAAATATATAATTTTATCAGTCAATCGTGAAAAAGAATTACGAATTTCGTCAAAAGATATCTGAAACAAATACCGTATTCCATTAATCGGTTTCTGAAAAACATATCTCACGAATTTCGACAAGTGGTCACGGAAAAAAAAATATTTTCGTCAAAGGCCGCAGAAAAATTCGCGAAATTTGTCAAAAGATTGCGCAAAGAAAATCGCGAATATTGGCAATTCGTCAGAAAAAAATCTTTTGAAAGGACCGTGGAAAAATACATTGAACTTTATCAAATATCGCGAAAATGAACGGCAATTTTTGTCATTCGGTTGCAGTAAAATCATAAGAAATTTCGTCATTCGGTCGCAGTAAAATCATTGCAAATTTCGTCATAAAAAGGCAGAAAAAATTACTAATATAGTCTGACGATCAAGGGGAAGAAATAACAAATTTCGTCAAATGGTCGCGTACCAAAAAGAAAAAAATGCGAATTATTCAAATAAGCACGCACAAAATCGAGAATTTAAACAAAAAATCAATAGTTTTCAAGATTAATTTCGTCAATCTGTCGTAGAAAATTCGCGAAATTGGGAAAATTGATAACGGATTGCGGGAAAAAAATTGTGAATTTCTTGAAACGATCACGAGAAAAATTATTGCGAAAATTTCAATTTGTCATGGTTGAAATCGAGAAATCTCTTTCAGCGACCGTAAAAAATGTCCACGAAAAGAAATATAGTTATTTCCATCAATCAACAGAATGGACGCGCGCGCGCGTGTGTGTGTGTGTGTGGGGGGGGGGGGGCGGTGTATTGGAAAATTTGCAATTAATCGGAGAAAAACTCGCGAATCTCCTCAAACAGTTATAAAAAATATCATAAATTTTACCACTGGTCGCGGAAACAAACGGTCATTTTAGTCATTTTGTCTCGGAAAAATCATCAAATTCAGAGCTCCATGAAACAATCGCTGGAAAAAAATCAAAATTTGCAAAAAATTATGAAAAAAATGTGAAATCCACTTGAACGATCGCGGAAAGATTTCGTTAATCGACTGGAGAAAAATATTGCAAATTTTACAATTCGTTCTGGAAAAAATCTCGGAGCCATGGAAAAATACCTTGTAATTTTGTCAAAGGTCGTAGAATACAAATGCCGATTTCCGTTCATTCGATCGTCATTTCGTCAATTGCACCCAATAACCTCCCCTCGCTCCTGATCATATCCATATATTACATGTTTGTAAGGACATGGAATTTATTTCAAATGATAACAAAACATTCCTTTGTGATTCTGAAACGGTCTATCAACGCAATAAAGCTGCCTCCCCGACAGGGCCGTAGCTAAGCGGGCGCTAATGGCGGCTTAGTCCCCCTAAAATATTTTGACCCCCCCCCCCCCCCGGAAAAGATTCCAAGGTCACTGAATGAACTTATGTTCCGAAAATCCAAATGAAATTCTGTTCAAAAATCTAATTTAGTTTTCAGAACCTTACATAGTTTTGCAGAAAATGGTATCTAAAGTAAGTGCTTCAACACTCCCTCATCCTATTTGTACATATGAAGCTAACATGATGTTTGATTTTTCATCAGTTATAGACTCAAAATTTTCATCATGCTATACTTTTCTCAATATAAAATGAAATTATTACCACACTTTAATGAGAAACATAGTACCTACAATATGAATATGCACTCATTTTTCTTTCTGTGTAAGACAGAGAGAGAAAACAAATTATGAGCCCCCCCCCCCCCCCGCCCCCTATTGTTCACTTTTCGCTACGGCTCTGCTCCCCTATTTCACCACTGGAAGCGATCACTTACTGTTTGCGTACGGCAAAGAAAATAGAGCGTACTCAAATTCATTTTTAAAAGTCTGGATTATACATATGCAATTAAAATAGATATATATGTGTAAATAAAATTTATTCTTGAATGATTTTCTTACAAGTCTGTACATAAAAGCAGTTGAAAACAACAGCAGGAAATTTCAAAATATAAAAGGATCGAAAATCGCGGACTTATTCTGTTTTGGGACAAAATGAGCGCGCTCCGCGCTAAGCTCCAATCCTATAAAGTTTGCAGTGCTGCTCAAAGCGCAGCCATGACGTAGTTTAAAAGGAAAAAAAAAAAAAAAAAAAGGAGTGCATTTGGGAAGATAACTTTACAGGCGCTTTGAAAAAAAGATTATTTTCGGTAAAAATAGTCCCTGGAATCCGAATTCGCCTCTTTTCTTGAAATAGTCGCCTGATGCTGAAAATAGTCGCTTTTAGTAGCATTTTAGTTGCCTGTGGCAGCCCTGTAAAAAATGTCCACGAAAAGAAATACAGTTGTCTCTCTATAACAAAACTCCATACATCGAATTTTTAGTAGGAACGGTCCCTTTTTTCCATGATTACAGTAAAAACAGTCTCTATATAGCGAAATATCTATGATTATAGTAAAAACAGTCTCTATATAGCGAAATATCTATCTCCATATAACGAACATTTTCATAAAATTTTCTTTATTTATTCAGTTTTAAAAAAGCTACAAAATCACATAGAATCAATTTTCCATCACTTATTCTTGATTTATCATTCAGTTCTGGTTTATTATACTACTTCTCTCCTTGTTCTTTAAGTCCAATGAATTCACCCCCCCCCCCCCCCCCCCCCGCATGCCTTTCAACATTCTCAAAACAGTGTCAGTTCGATTGTTACACATATAAGTACGGGATCAATGGGGACAACCGAAGAAAAAATAATTTACAATTGCTTCAAAAAGGTCGAATTTTCCGTACTAGAAGATAATGTGGATTCTGAAGACGAAGAAGGCGTGACTTGAACAGACTTTAAAGAGAAATGGAAATAAATTAAGGAACGCGGAGATGTCGAAGATAATGCTGCTCTCTGAATTTTTGAAAGTGGATGACAATCTCACTGCTGCTCCTAATGATAGTGAAGAGAAAAAGGAGAGTTGTGAACAATGATGGTGAGTGTGATAATGAGCATGAGAATGAAAATTTACAATAAGAGTAAAAACCATCGCGCAGTAAAATGATCTTATTAGGAGAGAACTTCAAATGGGGGAAAATGTTCCCTATACAATTTTTCATTTCTTGCTAAAATTTGAACATTTTTTTCGAGAGTATAACAATTTTGAAACCAAAACAAGAAGAAATTAAAGATGTCTTCGTCTTTAATTAATGCAAGCAGAGTATCATTATTTGATTTTCATTAAGCTTTCAAATAAATGTCTCTTTTTTGAAACAGTTTAAATAATTAGAAAATAGAATATTAAGTTAATATTTATAGTGAAACAATTCAAATTTTTAATTAAACACATCAGAAATAATATTTGCTCAAAATTTATACATTAAATAAGAATTTTAACGTCATTCTGCATACAACGAATTTTTTACTGGAACAATGGATTTCGTTATATAGAGACTCGACTGTAGTTATTTCCGTCAATCAACAGAATGGATGGGACGGGGGGAGTTGTATTGGAAATTTTGCAATTTATCGGGGGAAAAAGTCGCGAATCTCCTCAAACAGTTTTAAAAAATATCGTAAATTTTACCACTGGTCGCGGAAGCAAATGGTCATTTTAGTCATTCTGTCTCGGAAATATACTCAAATTCCGAGTTCCATGAAACGATCGCTGGAAAAAAATATCAAAATTTGCAAAGGGTTGTGAAAAAAAAAAAAAAAAAAAGTGAAATTTCCTTGAACGATCGCGGAAAGATTTCGTTAATCGACTGAAGAAAAATATTGAAAATTTTACAATTCGTTCTGGACGAAAATCTCGAAGCCATGGAAAAATACCTTGAATTTTGTCAAAGGTCGTAGAATTAGAGGTCTGCACGGGCCGGGCCTCGGCCCGAGCCGATTTTCAATAATGGCATTCGGGCCGGGCCTAGTCACTAATCCTTTCGGGCCGGGCCTAGTCACTAATCTTTTCGGGCCGGGCTGGGCTCGGGCCTTAATTTTTTTGCTGAAGTATCGGGCCGGGCCTAACTTTTTTTTCCGTACGAAGCCGAGACTGACTACATTCTTACTAGTTTTCATGGACCAAAATAATCAGTTCCTATTGAATCTTCCTATATGAAAATCCTTTTATCGACTTTTTTATAAATCAGTAATATTTGGCTTTGTCCAAAAATTTCTGCAAAAAAAGCATATACTTTTAAGCCGTCATTATTCTACAATTAAACATTAGAATTTATTCCTTTTAAAGAATCGTAGATTATTAGGCGTTTTAAAATAGAATTAAACACACACACACACACACACAAAAGATTATGAAGGAATTTTTTTTTTAAACTGAAAACTGAAAGTTTCTTTTAAAATGTTCATTCATGCAAAATGAATACAACACGGGAGAAAAAAATATATTAAACATTTACACCTGTTAAGAAGGGAATGCATTTTTTTTCGTTCCAAAGGGATTTCGTTTTTGGAAATTTATACCATATACCGCTTTTTCGATTTTTTGTCTCCATTACAGGGAGTATGGATTAATAATACTAGTGATAACTAATGCATTTACATATAACAAACAAAGATTCATTTAAAAGCATAAATATCGCTGCCTACAGCACTTCTGCATAAATGGAGATTATAAACATGGAAAAAAAAAGACTAATATAATTTTTTTTGGTTAGAACTCTTTCATAAGATTAAAGATCAATGTTCTGTAAAAATTCACTCGAGCCGGGCCGGGTTCGGGCCGAATTTTAAACTTTTTTCCGCACCGGGCCGAAAATTTAACTTTCGGGCCGGGCCGGGTCGGGCCAACATTTCTTTCGTTCGGGCCGGGCCGGGCCTGGGCCTGGAAATTTCGGCCCGTGCAGACCTCTACGTAGAATACAAATGCCGATTTTCGTCATTCGATCGTCATTTCGTCAATTGCACTCAATAACCTCCCACAAATGACGCTCCTGACCACATCCATACATTACATGTTTGTAAGATGCTAAGGACATGGAATTTATGTCAAATGATAACAAAACATTTCTTTGTAATTCTGAAACTATCCATCAACACAATAAAGCTGCCTCCCCTATTTCATCATTGGAAGCGATCACTTATTGTTTGCTTACGGCAAAGAAAATAGAGCGTACTCAAATTCCTTTTTAAAAGTCTGCATTATACATATGCAATTAAAATAGATATATGTATAAATAAAAGTTGTTCTTGAATGGTTTTCTTACAAGTCTGAACAAAAAGCAGTTGAAAACAAAAGCAGGATTTTCAAAATATAGGATCGAAAATCGCGGACTTATGGGACAAAATGAGCGCGCGCCACGCTGAGCTCCAATCCTGTAAAGTTTGTTTTGCAGCGCTGCTCAAAACGCAGCCATGACGTAGTTTGAAGAATTGAGACCGAACGAGTGAGTTTGGAAAGATTACAGACGCTTTGAGAAAAAGACAGATTATTTTCAGTAAAAATAGTCGCTGGAATCCGAAAAAAGTCGCCTGATGCTGAAAATAGTCGCTTTTAGTAGCATTTTAGTTGAATGTGGCAGCCCTGCATTAGCCAAACTAAAAAACACATAAAAAAAAATAATAATGGACTAGGGATTATTTTCACAATACTTTATTAAATGGTGCAATTCACAATATGGCAATATAATGCAAAAAAAAAAAAAAAAAAAAGTCGGAGGTGACATCCGTTTTTTCTAGCAACTTGGGGGAAAAAATACGAGTACGAGAGGTCTATAAAAATAAATCAGTTATGCAAGACATATAAACGCTGTGTGAGTGGAGAATTAAACAGTGTACTGTCAGTAATCACACTATAGGTCTATAAAAATAAATCAGTTATGCAAGACATATAAACGCTGTGTGAGTGGAGAATTAAACAGTGTACTGTCAGTAATACACACAGTAATCACAGTTGGCACTATGATTAATGCAGCTGCCAAAATTTCGACATTTTCACGAATTAATGTCGAAATAAAAGCTTTGTAGATAATATACAATTTCAATATTGGCGTGAAAATAGCGAAAAATTCGCCTTTTATTTACTTTTTTTTTTCAAAACATGGTGATAAACTGATACAAATAAATATTCATTGTAACAGACAATATTTTTCTAATCTATTCAAATTACTAGAGGTCTTTATTAATTATGAAGCAACAGACAAATAAGCGATAGTATCGGTTATGATTTTATCACAAACTTTATGCAACTTTTTAATTTTAATGTCTGGTACGCAAGTGTTAGCCATTTAGAAAATCATTTTAGTTAAAACTTCTGAAAAGTAACCACTGATTTATATAATGACAGATATCCAGTGAATATATAAAGCAGCAATTACTATTTGAAAATACATTTTCTGAATAAAATAAATTGCTAAATTGGGCAACACACCTCTTTCTAGGTTTCAATCAGTTAACTTTTCTAAATTTACTATATACTTATTTCTAAAGATAAGGGAGAGGGGGGGGGGGATATCTCCTTATAGTAAAGAATGCGTACAAATTTTTTAGTAGTAATTTTAAAATTGGATATGAAAGTAACCCAGGATCATCTAAGCAATTTTTAGTTTAGTTGAAACAGTAATTTTCGGTTATCCGGGCGCCAGTGTTATATACAGGGTGATTCTAATTTTTTTTTTCAATAAAAGAGGAGTGATAGTACACATCAAGACAAAGAATATTAAATAGGAGACCATGGGTCCCAAACGCTTTCCAAAGGAGATAGCCGCCATTAAAGTTTAGGGTTCAAAATTTCAAATAAACATAAAAAATGGAAAAATAGGTCGATTGATTTGCGGTTTTCACTAAAATTATTCTTTATGTCGGCTTTTTCTTGAAATTAAATTATAAAGATAAATTTTAAAAATTGCCGATAGAGGGCGCTTTAGACTTTTGAGCAACGAACAACTATTTTTTGCCGGTATTTTTTACATTTCATTAAATGTTTTCGTAAGCTTAGACTCAAACTTAAATTTTGAGCTCAAAATCTGAATAGTGGGGAGTGCTCAAATAGCACAAACTGAGCTGTGTTCAGAGGGTTCAAATTTCAAATTATTATAAAAAACGGAAAAATTGGTCCATTGATTTGCAGATTTCACTAAAACTATTCTTGATGTAGGCATTTTCGTGAAAATAAATTATAAAGATAAATTTCAAAAAATGCCGATAGAAGGCGCTTTAGACTTTGGAGTAACGAACAACTCTTTTTTGGCGTTATTTTTTGCATCTTATTAAATGCTTTCGTAAGCTTGGACTTAAACTTAAATTTTGAGCTCAAAATCTGACTAGTTGGGAGTGGTTAAGTAGATAAACTGAACTGTGTTCAGAGGGTTCAAACTTCAAATGATTATAAAAAAACACAAAAATTGGTCGATTCATTTGCGGTTTTGGCTAGAACTAATTTTTAAATCAGCATTTTCTTGAAAATAAATTTTAAAGATAAATTTCACAAAATGCCGATAGAGGGCGCCTTAGGCCTTGGAGTAGCGTACAACTATTTTTAACCGTTATTTTTTTAATCCCATTAAATGCTTTCTAATGCATAGACTTAAATTCTGAATCGTTGGGATTGTTTAAGTAGCGAAAAATTGAATTGTGTTCGAGGAGGGGGAGGGTTAAATTTCAACTCCTGATAACACTTCAGTTTGCGCTTCTTAACCCCTCCCAACGATTCAGAATTGGAGCCCAAAATTTAAGTCTATGCATTTGAAAGCATTTAATGAGATAAAAAAAAAAAAAAAAAAAAAAAAAAAAAAACAAAGGTTAAAAATAGTTGTACGCTACTCCAAAGCCTAAGACGCCCTCTATCGGCATTTTGTAAAATTTATCTTTAAAGTTTATTTTCAAGAAAATGCTGATTTAAAAATTAGTTTTAGCCAAAACCGCAAACGAATCGACCAATTTTTGTGTTTTTTATAATCATTTGAAATTTGAACCCTCTGAACACAGTTCAGTTTGTCTACTTAACCACTCCCCACTATCCAGATTTTGAGCTCAAAATTTAAGTTTGAGTCTAAGCTTACGAAAACATTTAATAAGATGTAAAAAATACCGGCAAAAAATAGTTGTTCGTTGCGCCGAAGTCTAAAGCGCCTTCTATCGGCATTTTTAAAAATTATCTTTATAATTTAATTTCAAGAAAATGCTGACATAAAGAATAATTTTAGTGAAAACCGCAAATCAATTGACCGATTTTTCCGTTTATTTGAAATTTTGGTCCCTAAACTTTAATGGCGGCTGTCTCCTTTGGAAAACGTTTGGGACCCCTGGTCTCCTATTTAATATTGTTTGTCTTGATGTGTACTATCACCCCTCTTTTATTGTAAAAAAAATTTGGAATCACCCTGCATACATACATATATAAATTCATATATGTGTATATATACACATATTTATACATACATAAGTTTTGGGGTCACATACACTCAGAAAGATTTGGAGCTGTCAGAAACGTATTCTGGAAGAGTAAAATCATTTTCGTAACAGAAAAATCTATTCCCGGCAATAAATTTTTTTTTTCGCGTCCCCCTGATAAATTTCACCGTTTTTTTCGCGATTTTTTTTTGGACAAAATCCGTTGTTTTTTCGCTATGTTTCGACGAAATCCAGGGGCGTGTGAAGAAAAAACTGCGCCCGGGGCGAAATGTCAATTTGGCGCCCCCCTCCCCAAACTTTTTCTTGTAACAGTTCGAAAATGACGTTGATAGTATAAATTTGGCACACTGTAAATTTCCGCGCCTGGGGTGACCACCCACCCTTTAGCACGGCTCTGACGAAATCTGCCGCTTTTTCTAAATCTTTCGTCTAAATTTCAGGGGTTTTTTTTTCGGGATTTTTGACGAAATTTGCAGTTTTTTCCGTAATTTTTCACGAAACTCGCCGTTTTTTCCGCAATTTTTTTTTTAAGAAAACTGTTTTTTTTCGAGACTTTTTTTCTTTCTTCGACATCTTTTTTTTTTTTTTTTTTTTTTTTTTTTCTCGTAACCTTTTGTCGAAATTTGCCTTTTTTGCGATCTGCCCTTTTTTCGCGATACTTTGATTTAAATTTTCGATTTTTTCCGCGATCCTTTGATGAAATTGTTTTTCTCTTCGCCCATTTGTAAAAATTCGTGATATATTTTATACTCAATTTCAATTTTCGGAACTGATTGCCCTAATTTTTCGGAATAGAATCAACAAACCAAATTTTCCTCTAAATGTTAAAAGATGAAAAAGAAAATTCTTTGGAAGAAACAAAAAGGCACTAAGAAATTAAATTCGGGTACAGAAAGAAAAAACACAAGATAAAGTAAAAAAACTAAAACCCAACTACGACAAAAAACTACGCTGAAAAAGTATAAAAGTACCCCATGAATACAGGTAAAGTCACAAGCAAATGCTAGTAATATATAGATATATTCAAAATGTACAAGTAAAGCGCTTTTGAATGATACCAAACACGGCATATTTATCTTAACTTTATTTTTTGACGTAGGACGCTTCCAGTATTTGGTAGTAGTGACGCACATATCCGTCGATGGCAGCAAATGGGTAATGGACCGATTAGTGGATGAGGTCGTTAGTGTAATGTGTAAATGTGTAATGTAGATTGAAGGTTTCATGTATTAAGATGACCTAGGAAGATTTCTTAATCTATCTAATACTGGTGATATAAAAATACTGGTGAAGCTCTTTCAAGTAATACCAAACACATTACATATATTTTTATTTTATACTTTTTGTCCGCTAGAGGGCATAATAGTAAATTTGGTGACAAACTTTATAGCTCACAACCAACAGAATATCAAGATCAAGACCCTTCTAATGGCACTGCAGTGGTCTTATTCTGATTACTAAGTACCAAAGAAATTAAGAACGAAAAGATGTGAATTATATGCAATTAGCCCATAAATGCAAGTAAAGTCACAAGCAAATGCTAGTAATATATATATATTCGAAATGTACAAGTGAAGCGCTTTAAAATGATACCAAACACGGCATATCTAGCTTAACTTTATTTTTTTACTCTGTATATTTTGTCCGCTAGAGGGCGCCACATTGAATTTGGTGAAAATCTATATAGCCTATAACCAGCGGACAATTAAGACGCTTCTAATGATATGTCATTTGTCGAATTCTGATTAGTGGTTTAGAAGTTACGAGGGAACAGATGAACATACATACATACATACATACATACATACATACATACATACATAGCCTGTCAAAATCATAACCCTCCTTTGGCTTTGCCGTAGTCGGGTAAAAACGGCCGTCTTGGCGCAAGTCTCTGACCCCTGATGTATGTAAACAGAACATAATGCCCGGCTAAACAAAAAGTACTACTTATCATTTTCTATTTTATTAAACTTAATTTTACTAGGACAAATCTTTAAACAACTTTGTTAAGAATTTAATAGGGTTTTATTTTAATGATATAAAAATAAATAAGAGAAAAGTGAAAACAAAAGACAACTAAACAAACTTGGTCCTTCAAATTCTTTAATAGACAAAGCTGTACAGAGAAAGTAAACAGAGTGATAATTGCTATTATATCTCCAGGCAGCTGAATATTGTAATACTAAGCTGTTTACATTAGCTGAACTTTAAAACAAAAAGGAAAACAAAACAAAACTAATGACAACGGATTACTTTCATTATTATTTAAATGGCGTAATTCATAAAATAATACTTGACAGATCTTTTTAATATGCATTTCAGAAAAAGAATTTAGCTGAGCAAGTTGAAGAAATGCATACTTTTAGTTACTGTAATACCAAATATTCAACAGTTTAGTATCAACATTTCTTTGAAATAAACATATTTTTTGTATACATGTATATAGAATTTAAAAGCTGAAATAAAAATGATAAAACAAGACTTGTATTGGATCTGACTATTCGTATCATAGTTATACCAATAGATAACTGGGATTCATATGCAAATTATCTACTACGAACTGATTACTAATTTTTAATGTACTTTTTAAATTTAGAAAACTTATAACATGATAAACAAAGAAACTGCATTTTATGTTTATTTTTGTTTTGATTTTAGAATCTTCGAATTAATTTTCTGTAAGCCAGGATGGTACTTTCATTAAAATGCACAAGTCTTTAATTTCTATTTTTCAGTGATACTTTTATTCTTTTAACATTCAGAATTAATGAATACCACTTTTGCAACAGCCCTATTTCAAAAACTAATGCACAGATTTTCACCAAACATCAGATTCAGGTAAATTTCTTACCAGATGCTGCTGCAATGCTGTATTTTTCAGGACTTACATGACTCAAGTGATAATCATATTTCACGAAATAATACAAAGAATTTCATCAAACTTTATATTCTGTAAGACCTTGGCATATGATGATACTGATAAGATTTTCATGTGAATTATAAAAAAGGTGTTATGCTGCATTTTTCATAATAGCTATATCTCAAAAACTAATATGTTGAATTGAATCAAACTTCATATTCTGTTATACTTACACATAAATAGATCTTCATAGGCTTGTGTACAAACTGCCCAACATGTATCCCTTTTGTGCTCTTTCGCAAAGGAAATTTAGTTGCAGATGTCTAAGAATGTGCATTCCAAAAATTCAACGATTTGCTTGAAAAATGTGGTGCTCTTATCTCCTTTTTAAATGCACACAATTTAGCGAATCAAGATTTTTAGAACCCTAAAGATGGGCATAGATTTTAATTTAATTTTGGCATAATGATAAAGAATTTTGAAGTACAGTCAAATCTCATTAACACAAACTGTTTTCAATTGTCCAGTTTAGTTGTAAAGAATGTATTTAAGTTCGGATAACATGAACTAATTTTGATACAAAAAAGTTTCCAGCTTGAGTATTTGTGTCTATGTGATTTGACTGTATTAACACATGTGATAATACAGTTTTAGGATTAGCATATCACACTAGTTTCAGATTACTCACTAATACCCACCAAACAGCATTTTTATAGGAAAAACACCAACTTTGTATGTATTCAAATAGTTTTAGAATTTATGAAAAACAATATTTGCTTATTAGCAGAATGTTAGAGTTTAATATCTGAAGAAAGAGTTCAATATTTGTCCAAGATTTCCCCCAATTTAAAGCAACTTCTTTTATTCTGATTATTTCAATAATATAGCACATAGTTTGATTACATATCTGTTAAATCTAAGCGTTATTTATTTATTGACAAAAGTGTTCAGTATGTTATGGAATATTAATTTATATTACATTTATAAGGTACAAAGCATCAACATTACATGTTAATTTTTTGTAACTGGACTGTATATGACAAATAGTTTTTTTTTTAAAATCATACTTGAAAATTATTTTAAAAATTAGAAAAATCAGTAAATTGTAATATAGTTTTCAGACAAATTGTGTTTCAAATTATATTTTCCTTCTATGCTGTAAAAATTGAAAATGTAATGTTATAAGTATTTTTTTATTTTTGTGAATAAGAAAAATGGATTGTATACTTTACTTATGGACATGTTTTCAGTATATAATGTAGATACATTATTTGTTTATAATTCTGCATAAAAGTAAAATAAATACAAAGTACCACAAAATACTTATAAAGGTATGCTGCTAATTTTAAAAATTAGCACAGACCATCATACACCAAATAATTCTTGAGATAATTTGATCTTATTACATCTGGATTCTTTATTATTTACTTTATTATGAACTATCTTCCTCTCACCATTAAAAAAGTACATGAAGCAATTTTGAGTGATTACAGATAAGTGAAGAAAACAGATTTTACATATACAGACTCTACTCTGTGTTAAAAGTTAAAAATGGAATTTACATGAAATAAAGAAAATAAATAAATAATTAGCAATACTAACTTAAAAAGTTGTTGGTATACTCTTAATTAAAAAAAAAATTTTTTTTATCACAGTACTTTTTTCTTTTTTAGAAATCACAAGACCTAAATTAATGAAAAAAAAACCTTTTGAAGGCATATATACACATGTATAAAATAGATAATCCTTTCAATCTCTCTAAAGCCAGTCCAAAAAGGACCAGTCCTGATTATGGAACAATGATCAGTCCTGGTTTTCAAAAACATGACAAGGATTTGAGATCTTACTAATGAAATATTTTAAATATAACAAGTTGGAATTTGCACGTGAAGCGTAGCAAATTAAGTGCGTTCATACGATAACGAAGTTTTAAAGATATTACTTTCGTATATTAATCTCATAAAATTGTAAATAGTGAATTACAATTAAAACGCTCATCAAACAATGTTCTCCCTATACCATTATGTAATGGAATACTTTTGTGTGGCCTTGTAAATCAATAACAAATGTTCTTTGCACCACAAATTATGTAAGATGTATATTATAATATGTACTTTATAGTTGCATATAAATTTTATTAAGTTCGCATGAGTGCAACACGATTAAAATGCATTTGAAACATTTTTTCCCATTGATCGTAATGTAACAGAATACTTTTGATTGTCCTTGTAATTAATCTATTCATCCGATTTTCATAAAATTTGAAATAACTCGACAAAATTATGTAATAATTATGTATTTTAAATTTCAAACGTATAGAATATATTTGAAAAATTTTCCCCATTGACCATAATGTAATTGAATACTTTTGATAGCCCCTGTAATTGATCTATGCACACGATTATCAAAAAATTTGAAATAACTCGACAGAATTATGTAATGATTGCGTATTTTAAATTTCAAACGATTAAAATGCATTTGAAACTTTTTTCCCCATTGACCGTAATGTAATGGAATACTTTTGATTGCCCCTGTAATTAATCTATGCATCCGAGTTTCATAAAATTTGAAATGACTCGACAAAATTATGTAATAATTATGTATTTTAAATTTCAAACGATTCGGTTGGGTAGTTTTTGCGTTGTTATATGCGGACAGACAGACGGACGGACTGAACGACCACTATAGGTGCTACGTATTGTATAATTACGAACGCACCTAAAAAATTGGATATGAATGTTTTGGCACAACTGGTAGAGTACACAAAAGAGCAAATACTTTTAGGAGTACAGATATAAAAAAAAATAGCAGTTGCTATAGCCGCATCAGTGTTCTAACTGATTCAAAGTAAAAAGTCCCAAACATATTTTTATAACTAAGATAAGGCAAACATATGAACTTTTAATTCCTCAATATCACATATGATTAAGCATAATAATATATGACAAATTAGTTAATAAGTAGGATAAATATAACCAATTATGCCATGCAGTAACCACAAAAATGTCTGATTTTGACATTTTTACTAATATGAAAAGACTATTTAAGAGAGAAACAGTTCTGAAAGCTTGTGGAAAACTGCTAGATATTGAAGTAGCTTTTTTTTTTTTTTTTTTTTTTTTTAATGGGAGCTTTGAAGCAATTTCAATACTTTAAAAAACAAAAACACTTTAATTAGTTTCTTTTCGATTTTATCCCAAAACAGACTTCTATAAGATTTGTTTTCCCACAGGATTTCACAAGTATTATTGCTCCTTTAATTTAAGTATGTAACCTGTTAATATACTGAATTTATTTTTGATTTCATTTATGACTGTTTAAATTATAAAAATAAAAATAGCATAAATCAAAATCTTGAGCAATGTTTTTTGACACCAGTACATTTATTTACATTACCTTATCTTGATATTTAAAGGTCAGAGATATGTTTAGAAAAATTTTAAGTCCTTTAAAGCACCCTTCATAAAATAATTTATCCTAAAACTGGACCCTTCACAAAATTTTTTATACAAAACAGAATCCTTCACAAAACATTTTATCCTAAAACAGGACCCTCCACAAAATTATTTGTGTCTTAAATAGACCTTTCACAGAATTTTTTCACCTTCAAATTTAACTTTTCACAAATTTAGTCATTTAAAAATAAAATCTGGCTTGTAAATAGGTAGTTGAACACACCAAAGAGTATATTACTTAGCTTATTATAATTGAAGAATAGAACCTGGAGACATTGATAATTTAAAATTCACAATTTCACAAAAACAGGACCCTGTGATAAAAGTATGGACAGACCCCTGAAGGTGCTAATAAGCTGGATTTCAAATTCCTCTTGCTAATGTTCAATCAATACATGAATGGGCTTATAATGCATTTATAATTTTAAAATATCTCCTACAGAAATATATATTTAACTTTGTCCTTTGGTGTACTTTTTTTACAAAACACATTTAAATTGTTATTTTAAAAATATATACTTAATTTAAAATTTTATGCATTAAAATCCTAGAAAAACTGACAAACTGTAAGTAAATATTTAACACTTCAAACAAAATTAAGTAAATATTTTGATAACTAAAAAGAGAAATCAAGAGTACGCTGAAAAGAGAAGGGATACTTTAAAAATATGAACAAATTATAAGACCACAGATTTAACTTTAGCAAAGGGAATTTGAAATTAGACTGAACAACACCCTTAGCACTATTTATTAATATAACAATGATCTGAGAACCAAAAAGATTTATCAACTATAGCTTTGCTAAGAATTGGACATACCAATGTTGTATGTAATGTATGTATGGTACATTTTTTGATACACAAAACATTGTTATATTTACTTACATTGTTTACAGGGGTCGATGCAAGTAAAATTCAGAGTCTATTTAGGGCTTCATTACAAAAACCTATTTAACCCATTACCTGCTGGTGTTGCGTCTGATGTAAAAGTCAAAATAATTGCTCATGATTAAATTATAATTACTTTGTCAACACTATTTTAATATTTAAAAAATTGTATTATTTACTGACAAACATTTTGCTGTTTTAATAAAGCAAAAATTACCCTCCTGAATTTGTGGTGGCAAACGACTTTCAACAAGAAATTTGAAAGTTCTTACTTTGTAGTTTTGGTGGTTAATGGGTTAATAAAACATGCACCTTCACAAAATTGTTTTTTATATAATAGGCTCCATCACAAAATTTCATTCCATAAAAGCACACTCTTTATCAATTATTTTTAAATTGTCAGGTTTTAAAATGTGTAATTTACAATGAAATCAAGTTCATCTAAAGAGAAAGCAGGAGGATTAGAAGTTACTATTAATAAATGTTTGGTTTGAATTTGATTAATACAATTCCATCTTTCGTTACAAAATCTTATTTTGCTCAAATAAATAAATAATAATAAATTTTGCAAAAATAATTTTATTTATCACAAAATGGTCCCCAAGAAAAAAAAAACCTAGATCGACATCTGGTACAGCACCAAGTCTTACCTCAAATTAATATAAGGTCAAGAAAAGAGAAAAAAAAAAAAAAAAAAAAAAAAAATGAGTAAAAACTATTGCTAGAAAACTTTCAATACTTTAAAATGATTCTCAATACACCTAGGTTCTTCTTCAAAGTGAAGCGTCCTCAAAACCTTAACACCCAACCGTTGCAATGTTTCACGGAAAAATCTCTCTTCCTTTCCTATCCTAGGTCTCGTATCACAGAAAACCTGATAAGGTGTAACATGAATATGCACAGTTATTTTCATTTCAGCGAAGTTTTCTAGAACACTCTTGTTTGTCACCCACGTTTCTGCTGAACCAGAATGCCCCCCTTCCAGCCAATAGAAATCAGAGATTCTATTGGTAAATTGTGTTATTTCCTCTACAGGGTTATCTTTTAAAACTGAAAAAGAATACAAGAACTGATTTAATACAACACTGCCTTTGCTAAAACCTATTAACTTGATTGGCATATCTTTCTTCAAAATGAAATTCCCTGTCCCTGCCTTATTTTGGTGCTGGGATTTTAACACTTCTTCTATATTTATCAGAAGAGCATGTAAGTGCTGCAATGAATCCATGCTCTTGGTGTAAGTTGGAGCTCCAAAATTATTGACTTCAACAAAATTCTGAAAGCAACTGAAAGTCAAGAGAGCCATTTTCGAAGGCCTAATTATGAGAATAATATCACCAGGAAAACGATTATGCAAGAGACTGCATGTACACTCAAGATCCCATTCTACATGTCGTTTATTATCTCGGTGCTTCAGCATGTTTTCTCTGTAATCCTAAAAAGAACAAGAAATCAAAACATTAATTGCATAAAATATGAAGAAAAAAAAAAAAAAAAATTGAAAGAAACATTGAACTCAGATTTTTAATTTTACAATGTGCCTGGATGTATTGCTTATAAAATAATCACTACATAGTATAAAACAAAGTCGCTTTTTCTGTCCCTATATCCCTATGTACGCTTAAATCTTTAAAACTACGCAACGGATTTTGATGCGGTTTTTTTAATAGATAGAGTGATTCAAGAGGAAGGTTTACATGTATAATAACATCCATTATATAGTGGAGAAATACTGTTATTTTTGAGGTTTTTAATGTGATGTCGTAAATAATTACATTTTTTTTGCTTATACATTGCAAACGCAGGCTGAACCCTACAAGATTTATCAAAATAATGTACTAATTATTGTACACATTAAAAAGGTCTTCACTACATAGTATAAAACAAAGTCGCTTTTTCTGTTCCTATATCCCTATTGTACGCTTAAATCTTTAAAACTACGCAACGGATTTTGATGCGGTTTTTTTTAATAGATAGAGTGATTCAAGAGGAAGGTTTACATGTATAATAACATCCATTAAATAGTGGAGAAATACTGTTATTTTTGAGGTTTTTGATGTAATGTCGTAAATAATTTAATTTTTTCCGCTTATACATTGCAAACGCAGGCTGAACCCTACAAGATTTATCAAAATAATGTACTAATTATTGTACACATTAAAAAGGTCTTCACTACATAGTATAAAACAAAGTCGCTTTTTCTGTTCCTATATCCCTATTGTACGCTTAAATCTTTAAAACTACGCAACGGATTTTGATGCGGTTTTTTTAAATAGATAGAGTGATTCAAGAGGAAGGTTTACATGTAAAATAACATCCATTAAATAGTGGAGAAATACTGTTATTTTTGAGGTTTTTGATGTAATGTCGTAAATAATTTCATTTTTTCCGCTTATACATTGCAAACGCAGGCTGAACCCTACAAGATTCATCAAAATAATGTACTAATTATTGTACACATTAAAAAGGTCTTCACTACATAGTATAAAACAAAGTCGCTTTTTCTGTCCCTCTATCCCTATGTACGCTTAAATCTTTAAAACTACACAACAGATTTTGATGCGGTTTTTTTTAATAGATAAAGTGATTAAAGAGGAAGTTTTACACGTATAATAACATCCATTAAATAGTGGAGAAATACTGTTATTTTTGAGGTTTTTAATTTGATGTCGTAAATAATTACATTTTTCCGCTTATACATTGCAAACGCAGGCTGAACCCTACAAGATTTATCAAAATAATGTACTAATTATTGTACACATTAAAAAGGTCTTCACTACATAGTATAAAACAAAGTCGCTTTTTCTGTTCCTATATCCCTATTGTACGCTTAAATCTTTAAAACTACGCAACGGATTTTGATGCGGTTTTTTTTAATAGATAGAGTGATTCAAGAGGAAGGTTTACATGTAAAATAACATCCATTAAATAGTGGAGAAATACTGTTATTTTTGAGGTTTTTAATGTGATGTCGTAAATAATTTCATTTTTTCCGCTTATACATTGCAAACGTAGGCTGAACCCTAGAGTAATGGTTTTAGTAGTTGAATTTAATGGGATGAAGTGGTAGTAACAATTTGCGGTGTCAGTAGTGACACGGGACTACCCGAAGCAAAGCGAAGGCGGGCCGCTAGTAATAATAATAATAATAAAAAATAAATAACGTTTATAAACTATTTTAAGAAATCATACTTAATTTCATGTTGCTCAAAAAGATGCTTGTTACTAATAGGGCTATGGAGTCAGAGTTCTATTTTGTGGCAATAGTCAAAATTAGAGTTTAAAAAATATGTTGACTCTATAAATATACATAAATTTTACGTATTATTATTTTTTATTACTATATTTTATACATATTTTAACTTTATTGATATATAAATTTTAAATGGGTGCCATTTCCTTAATATTGGATATTTTTTGACAGGACTTTTGAAAGGCACATACCTGAATTAAAAGCTTTCGAACAAGCTATTACAAGTCGCTGAATGTTTCTTGGTTTGGGTTATAATTGAGTTGTTTGTCCTTTTTTCTTGTTTCACGAGAAAAAAGTGACAAAACAGGGGTTCTGGATATCCATAACTAATCGGTGGATCTGGATGAATATTTGTAAACTTTGAGGTCTAGACTAGGACACTTTGCCTTTTCAATTTCATCGCAATCCGATGATTGGATCCAAATTTATTAAGAGGCAAACTTTAACATTAGAGATGCGCCCGAGCTTTAGCACTATCATGCTGTATGATGTTAAAGATGACACTGGAAATAGTGAGATTAGGATAAGTGTGTTAGGATGAATCGGTAGGTCGATTTCATTCATCAAAAAATTGTCACAGAGCGCAAAAGAAAGATAAAAATTGAATTGTAAATCACATAAGATAAAATGTATTTCAATTAGGCCAAAATTTTCAAACTGAATTACTTTTTTTTTTACAAAAGTATAAAAAAAGAAAAACTAGTGGTTGGGGGAGCACTGTAATACTTACCCCTCATCGATATGCATAATATAAAGTATGAAAATAAAACATCTGTAAACTATTTACAACATGTATTTCGAAATCCAAAATAAAATGTAAATGTATATTTAAAAACTTTTAACGTGCAATAATGCTATATTAATGAATTTCTGATGAACCAATTACGACAAATTATATAAAACAGCAAATTACTCAAACAGTATTGAATTGCATAAAAAAAACATCCTTATGACTCAAAAAAAAAAAAATTATATAAATAAATAAATAATTAGGGATGTACCGAATATTCGGGATCTATTCGGTATTCGGCCTATTCGGCCATGTTACCGAATATTCGGTTAGGCCGAATATCAAACTATTCGGTTCTGCCGAATATTCGGCTTGGCCGAATACCAAACTATTCGGCCTGCCGAATATTTGGTTTAGCCGAATATCAAAGTATTCGGCCAAATCTTATATATTCAATGAAATCTTTTAAAACGCATTTTTAAAAACTTTTCACAATTTCAGCTTTTAACTGTCAATTTATAAATATATTTAAAATAATTAAAAAGGAAGTCATATTTAAATAAAATAGAATGTTTTTACATTATTTATTTGTTGTTTATAAAGTATAACTTAAGAAAATTAACCTTGAGAAGGATTAAAATGGTGATTTATTAGGATTCTCCTTAAGAATAAATGATGTGCAAATGCAAGTTCCTAAATTTTGTTTAGTAAATATCCTGTTTCTTGCTTTTCCCAAATAAAAGACCTTCAACAAGAAAGAAAAACTTTTGAGAATAGTAATAGCTATCAAGGCAATTTTTGTTCATGAAACCATAATTAACTTATTGACTCATAAATACATTGTATTTCATCTCACTTTAGATCAAACTTATGTTTTCGTTTGTTGTATTAACAATAAATAAGATACCATACTGTATTTTCAACTTGCATGCTTTGATTTCTGTAAAATATGATATGATGGGAAGAGTGGAAAATTCCATCATTCATATGAAAAGAACTATGAGCTAGATATTCCTTTATTCAGAATTAAGTTGAAAGTATTTGTACTTTATATTAAAAAAAAATCTGCCTTGAGTTATTGAAAAATGACAATTAAGAGACTGTAAAGTTTTACTTCATCCATGTTTTCATTATTTCTCTTTGATTTTAAAATGTTTGTTTTAATTCGTAGAAGAAACCATGAAATTTAAAATTTTATTAATTCAAAAAGTCTCATAATTGTGCTTTTTAAATAACTAAAGGCAGATTTTTTTTCAATACTAAATTTTCTTATAAGATACCCTTGTTCATCAAAATGTAAGTTTCTTTTATTAAATATTATGTAAAATTGTTTTAAAAAGTAGCATTTTATACCTTTAAACTTTGAAATATAAAAAGTATCTGGAAAGCCGAATATTCGGTATTCGGCCGAATAGTTAACTATTCGGTTGGCCGAATATTCGGTATTCGGCCCAACGATTACTATTCGGCCAGCCGAATATACGGTATTCGGTTCACCTGTCGGCCGAATATTCGGCATTCGGCCAAAATCACTATTCGGTGCATCCCTATAAATAATATTAACTAACAATTTACTGCGCTGAATTAAGCATCTTATTTCCAATTAAAATGTATCTTTGAATTCAAATTTGAATGAAATACAGGGTGATGAAAAATCGAAGAATGTGAAAAACAGGATTACAAATATTTTGGCAACTAATAATCCGATCGACTTCGTTCTTTATGCAAAATTTGTGTTATGTTATTGCCTTTTACGTCCACTTTTTAAAATAAAAAAATTCGAAAAAAAATTATGTACCTTACGTCTGAAGGAGCTTTTTGAGAGTCTGAAAAACATTGTTCCTGATAATCGAGGTTACTGATATTAAATAGGCTTTGTCACATTCTTACATACTAAATACATACAAAATTTCAAGTCTCTATCTCAATTTCTTCAAGAGATACAGCGTTTACAGACACACAGACAACAATTTTTTTATTTATTTATTTATTTTTTAAAATATGTTTTTTGGAATCTCCAGTATCTGAAACATGTAAATCTATCAAAAAAATTTGTTCGATTTTCAAAACAATTGCAAGACTTATCCTATACTACGTATGATGGGTAAGTAAAAAATTAAAAAGGCAGTACACAATAACATGCTAAGAATCGCATTGAAAATTAAAAATAAAAGAAAAGAAAAGAAAAGGAACTCACTGAAGAAAACTTATAACAATAGTGAAAAGTTTGAAACTGAAACCCTTTTACGATTATGAAAACATTACTACAAAATGAGAAAAAAAATTGCAAAGGACAAAATTTACTCTTAATGTAGGGAAGCACAACCTGTGGCCCACGAACTTCGTCAATTTACAACTGGAAAAAATTTCAATTTTTCTGCATAAATCACAAAAAAATCAAATTTACTGTGAGAAAATATAAAATTTTGTCAGTCACTTAAGAATCGCAAATTTTGTAGATCAGACACGGAAAAATTGCAAATTTCTTTCGCCATATATGGGAAAATCTTAAATTTTGCCCATGAGGATCGGGAAAAAATAGCAAATTTCACCGATCAGACACGGAAAAATTGCGAGTTTTGTCGATCAGGCACGAAAAAAATCGCGAATTTTGTCAGTCGGATGCGAAAAATTGCACATTTTGCTGTTCGGGCAACAAAAAATTGTCAGATTTGTTGATGCATGAAACAATTGCAAATTAAATTAATCGGCTGCCAAAAAACTCATCTTTTCTCGGTTCATCACATGAAAGAAAAACCAAATTTCGGCGATCAGGTATGAAACAATTGCAAATTTTAGAATGATTCGTGTAAAAATTAATTTTTCTCGACTACAAAACAATAGTAAGTTTTTTATCTAGAAAAAAAATTGCATTTTTGCCCCGCAAAAAAATTAAATTTCACAAAAAATAATTAAAAAATGCGAATTTCGTTGATTGAACGAAGAAAAATGTGTGTTTCGGCAGATAAAGGCCGAAAAAGCACAAATTTCGTGAGTCGATCGCAGAAAAATCGCGAGTTTTTTTAAATCGTTTTTTTAATCAAAAAAATCGTATATTTCATAGGTCGGACACGGGAATATCGCAAATTTTGTCGATTTCACGCAGAAAAATGGAAAATTTCTTTGATCATAAAATCGCGAATTTCATCTATCGTATGCGGAAAAATTGTGACTTTTGACGATCATGCGAAGAAAAATCGTGAATTTTGTCGATCGGCTGTGTAAAATTCGTAAATTTCAGCGATTAGCTTTGTAAAAATCCCGAACTTTGCTGACCAGACGCGGAAGGAGCGTGAATTTTCTAGACCTTCTTCATAAAAATCGCAAATCTTCTTGATCGGCTTCATAAAAAGACCGAATTTTGTTGATCAGGAGAAAAAAAACATGAATTTTGTCCATCAAAACCAGAAAAGTGGATAATTTCGTCGATTGGCTTCGTAAAAATCGCGAATTTTGTCAATTGGCTTTGTAAAAATCGCGAATTTCGTTCATTGTCTTCGTAGTAATAATGAATTTTGTCGATTGGCTTTGTAATAATCGCGAATTTCGTTGATTGGCTTCGTAATAATCGCGAATTTCAACGACTGGCTTCGTAATAATTGCGAATTTCATCGATCGGCTTTGTAGAAATCGCGAATTTTGTTGATCGGCTATGTAAAAATCGCGAATTTCGTAAATCGGCTTTGTAAAAATTGTGAATTTTGTCGATCAACTTCATAAAAATAGCAAATTGTGTTAATCAGGCACGAAAAAATTGATAATTTCGTCGATCAGGTGCAGAAAAATTTAAAATTTCGTCCATCAGCAAAAGAAAAATTGTGAATTTTATTGATCATGTGAGGAAAATTGCAAATTTCGTCAATCGTCTTTGTAAAAATCACGAATTTTGCCAATTGGATTTCTAAAAATCGCGAAATTTGTACATCAGGTACGGAAAGATAATGAATTTTCTCGATCGATTTTGAAAAAATTGCAAATTTTCTCAATCGTTTTCCAAAAAGTGAAATTTTGGTCGATCAGGCATGGAAAAATTGCAAATTTTGTTGATCAAATGCAGAAAAATTGGGAATTTCATTGATCAGGCATGGAAAAAACTTATTGGCCTGCTCCTTCTATCTTCTTGATTCATAAAATTCACATTTTTTTTGGCACCAGCTACTTATGTTTGTTTTTTAGCACTTTTAATGAAACAAAATTTACTCTAAATTTTCATTATTAGATAATGAAGATAAATCCTTGTTATATCTGTTATTATATACAAACATAAAAACTGCTGATATATGACATATGATATGATGCTGATGCTGATATATCCTTACCAACTGAATTGGATATTTTGTCAGTCTTTAAAGAATAACTCTCCCCCCCACACTCCTTTCAAAAACCATATAATTTATCCAATTATACACCACAGATCACCTCCTCGAAATCGAATTCTCTTCATATTATTGATGTGGCCCTCGATCACCCAGACATACTTGTTTGTGGCCCTTCTCTTGAAAAGGTTGTGCACCCCTATCTTTGTGGGCTAAAACATTTGTAATCCGAATTACAAAAAATGTGTAGGACAAAATCTGTTGCATTATGCTAAAAAATTTGAAACGGAATCATTTATTAATTTAAGGGGGAAAAAAACAAATCACCGTGAAACAGAAGAAAATCTAAAAATCACTAGAAGAATTTAAAAATAGCTTGTGGATTTCGAATAAACTTTATTGAAAAAAGAACAACATTTATTACATTGTGCCAAAATATTAAAAGCTGATTTATTCTATTAATATATGGAATAATCGCCAGAAACACAAAAATTGTCAAATATCGCAGAGGACCAACTTTACTACAATGGGATAAAATATTATAACAGGAATTATTTTCTGAATGTCTAAAAATTCATGTGAAACACAAAAAATGAAAAAAATATTACAAATTACGGAAGATAAAATGTAAGATGTCCTGGAGTAATAAGCTCAAGTTTTAATATTACATGTAATTATGAAGGAAAACAATCTGCGGGTTCTGCACAGAAGAGCCCTAAGTCATCTGAATTACAAGCAACTGCTAAAAGTTAATTAGCTCAAGTTGTAAACCTAAACATTATCAGGGAAAAGAGCATGTAAGAGTCAACGCCCAATCTAAAATTAGCGAGACTTTATTAGGAATTTATTAGGAGTACATTTATTAGGAAATACTTTATTGCATAATTTGTTTGTATATTTCAAAATCTTGTAGAAAATTTTGGATATGTTCACGGAGGCAGTTTGAAATTTAAAATATACTGTGCAATAAGTATACTGGGATAATAACACCATCCACTGGCATTATTATCCTGGGTGATTTATTTCAGTGCTATGAAGAGGGTTTATTTATTATTTTGTGCACGGGAGAACATTATTGTCATTGTCGAAAAGCAAAAAGTATAAAGAGAAATTTGTATGCCCTAAGTGCTGCTAATTTTTTCTTGTCAGATGAATGGAATATCAAATGATTATTATTGCATCCTAATATTGCAATGAATGTTAAGTAAGAGAAATTTGCAAATTTCTAGGACTGTAGAATTTGTATCTTTAGAAATTGATAATTTACATGTCATTATTTGATCATATTAGTTCGTTTGCATGTAATAAAGCCAAATACATGAATCCAGAAATCAGGCTAATACATTTTATAAATCCATATCTGCTAAAATATTCTTTCTTGTATCTCTACAATTCCTATATTTGTTTGAAAAAAAAAAAAAAAAATCTTAAATTAAGCTGTGAAAATTGGTAGAATCTTAATGTAATGTTATTACCCCAAGACACCTTAATATAATATTATGCTAAATGTTTGAAAAATAATTTCTTTTATGAACATCAAAAGATCATGGACTGCAAAAAAAAAAAAAAAAAAAAAAAAATACTGGATATTGCATTAAAAATTACAAACACTTCGAAAATCGCAGGACAAAATTTCTTATGTTTAGCTAAAATTTTGAAAAGTAAGTTTGTGCCACGAATGTCAAAAACTTGCAGCAGAGCGCAGAAAAATAAAATAAAATAAAATATAGTGAAATAATAATTGCTAACAATTGCATTGAAAATGGCATTTAAAATCTAAATTTTTAAAAACTACAAAGGAGAAATTTTAATATATTTAGCTAATTTTTTAACATAGAATTCCTTCCAAAAAAGTCAAGATATCCCCATAAAACTTGGAAAAATGATAAAAATCATTTAAAAATAATTTAAAAAAATACAGAACAAAATTAATGTATTTTCTTAGAAGACAATAACCAGAACTCTTTCCCAAATGTAAAAATATAACTTCGGAGAGAACTCAAAAAAAATCATTAACATTTTTTAATAGCAGCTGATAAAATTCATTATTCTATATTACCATTAATGACTGGATATCACGATTTTAGGTGTTTTGTTAAACATCTAGAAAAACATGCGAGGAATTACTCTGTAACTCCATATGTATAAACAAACTAGTACAGGTCATATGTTTTCGCAAAAATTTTCCCTGAAATTCCAATAGGAGACTGTCGACAAATTGAAAAAGAACGAAGATCTTTTGGATAACTCTCTCAAAACTAATGTAGCAAAAGCGTTCAAACTCAGATTATGATTCAGTGACTTATTTTAATAAATATTTACTTTTATGAAGATAGCAGGGATACCCATAGAGAAATTAAAATTTTTATGAAAACAGCCCTAAGTTTTTTTCCTTATAATTTGAAGAATTTTTTTTTTTTTTTTTTTTTTTTTTTTTTTTTTAATGTTCTTTTGAGAAAAAAATACAACCAATATTATATGTATTACCCTGTAATCACAATTAAATAATAATTGTAAGATAAATAAGCAGGTTGGTGAATGAAGGGCTGTACCTAAATCAAAGAAAATAACTCTGTCTATATGTCCATTGAATAGAGTTAATATTGCATACAGAATATTGCACATACTCTATAGTTGGATATATCTCCTCTTTTTTTTTTTTTAGCTTTTTTTTTGTGAACAATGGATTTTGAGCTTATTCTATCAATGATAAATTTCAGAATTTTTAAGCTATGTTTTTGAGGCTTTCACAAAAGTTGCTCTATACATTTAACTAACACATTATGCAAATTGCATTTTGATTGCATTCATATATATGCAATGAAACATTATTTAGTAAACCTGCTCATTTTTTATACAATATTTATTATTTTTTAATTCTGATTACAAGTTGTTATGTACAATGTTGCTTGTTATATTTTCAGAAAATAGCATTATTTTATATTAAGAACTTTGCAAAATAGAAGAAAAAAACTTGGAAAAATTTAGAACTGTTTTTATGAAAACCTGAATCTCTCTACGAGTGTACATGCTAACCACATAAAAATGAACACAGTTTATTACAAAAACCCACTTAATCATAATCTACAATTTGAACGCTTTTGCAACATTAGGGGGTTCAGGGTTATTCAAAAGGTTTTCGTTCTTTTTCAATTTGTTGATGCTCCCCTATGGAGTTTCAGAGAAAATCTTCACGAAAATGTATGACCTGTACTATTACGTCTAGATATTTAGAGTTTAGGGATAATTCCTCGTGTATTTTTCTAGATATTTAACAAAATGTCTAAAATCGCAAGCGGCCGGTCACCTTTAGCTATATAGTGTATGTATGTATGGAATTGTTAACTCATTTTATGCACAGTTGGAAAGGGGAAATAGGGTGCGGACACTTTTATTAGGTTAACTATTAACAATTTTTTGAATTAAGAACTTCACATATAGCAGGACTTACACATACAACAATTATGATTTGAACTCATTACTCTTCTTATGACAGTTTATTTTTTCTTTTAAAATTTAGTTTTATGTATGTTAATAATTTTAACGATTGAATTACAACTGTAAAACCTCCAAATACTCTTTTTTTCCCCTAATGATTTTTTAAAAATATAAGATAAAAATTAGTCCGATGTACAATACCAAAACTTTCTTATATGTGATACATGTTAATCCAAAATTAGCTAACACAGTGCTGATATTAAATAATATATGGTCATTATGAAAGAACACATATGAGGCAGTGCATATATAACATTATTATTTGAGGGGTTAGGGCAGTTTATCTAGCACATGATATCTTAAGTATCTCTCGGAAGAGAAGTGTATGTCTTTTGCTATCTATATCATTTTCGATCCAATCAATATTGTCTTTTTTTATTTGTAACATGGTCATTGTTTCAAAATAGTATACCCCCCTCCCCCCAAGTGACCAGTTTATTGATGAAATAATTCATGATTTTGTATTCATAAAATCTGACTAACTTTGTAACGTATAACTGTATCGACAAACAGAATTGTTTTTCGATTTCGAATTAAAAAATACATAAATGATATTACACTTTACCTAAAGAAATAGAATTCGCTACCAGAGTAAAAATGCACCCTCCTCGCCTCATCCGCAAGACATGGCTCAGCTTTTCTAAGGGGGGTGAGGGAGGGGAGGGTCATTGCTCATCAGATCTTCATTTTTATTGTCAAAACAACACTTTTTTCACATTTTTGTAAAGGTTATCAGTTTGTGTAATTATTCATATTTTACATGTAAAAATATGCAAGACAAATGCCGCCCTTTTACAGCGAGCCTTGAGGTGGCTGCCCACAGGGGCCCTTCCTGAAATGAACTTTGCTCATATGTCAATTTTGATCCCATATACATGGGGTGAAGTAAATAAGCTAGCATAAAAACTAGCACTGCATTAAATGAGATTTGAATCTTGCATTTGTGAGCTTCTATGATATTTCTATCATTGAATAAAATTAAGCAAATTTTATGAGCAGCTGCAATAGAACAGCCATGTTTTTTACATTTATCTAAAACAACTTTAACAAGTATTTAACTTCTTTTTAAATCATGATACTTAGTTGTATTTTTAACAACTCCTATGTCCTTAATATGATTTCATGATTTTCAATTATCTGCAATCAATATGGCTGATTATTCGAGAAAGATTCAAAACTATCGCATTCTAATACAAATTTATTTATTTTAATAAAAACTATTCACAATATTTTATTTGTTATTTATTCTGAATAATATAATGTATACAAGCAATTTAGTATTCCTAAAAAAGTCTCAGATTATGTCATGAAATGAGTTCATGCCAGCTGTTTACAAGTTTCTGCTAGTTAAAACCGGTTATAATCATTTCCTGCCACTGACACGACAGAAACCACTTTCTGCCGGCAAAAACTCAGCCCTGATTTTAAAACATAAGAATCTTCAGCAAAATAGTGTGAATCAGGTTCCAGTGAAAAAGAAATAATAGTAAACATTGTAACTTTATTGATGTTACTTCTTTATATAATAAGGAAAAAAAAAATTCTATTTGCAAAAAAGGTGCATTAGACCACTAAAGCAGAAAGGACATAAAAAGATAACTGACGTAATTCATCAAAAGAAGATATCTATTTAAAAACAAGAGATTTCTGCATTTTCATTGATAAAACAGAAATATTTCACATCAAATGCGCCTAAGTATGGTATGATTTTTCACTCCATTGGTACTGATATTAAGACAGAAAAGCCAAATTGATCATGGTGAGCAAATATTATCTCATATGAAAAGTGCTAGCTAGTAAATATGGCACATATTAATGTTCTATGAGTGTAAAGTACCTCGTTTGAGATTGCTTATTAATTATTTCCGGAAAATGACATTATGTCTTATCATGTGTGGATATCAGTGCCACCTATCAGATAGCCTTGAATCCCCACTTCGTACATCGATCAAGACTTCCCCAGCCTGCCAAAACCTGAAATAAGCTGTTCATTTCATGTATTTTAGGTTTTGGCTAATACTCGTATTAGCCAACCAATTTGAGAACTAGCCAAGCTCTGAGTTTTGGTCATAACATATATCTCATTGTCTGGTGTCATTAGTCTGGATTGATGAATTTTTATGATAATTTTTTTCATCTCTAATTAAGCCATAACACGCCAAGGTTACAAGTTGTTTTTTGTTTACACATATTTTATAAATATTTTTTGTAAGCCATCTTACTTAAAGGGTCATATGGGTTTCAATCAGAATTCACTAAGATTGGACCAGTTCGAAAAGAAAAGAAAAAAAAAAAAAAAAAAAAAAAAAACACTGAAAATCCCATTATGCAAGTTCTTTCAATTTTCAAAAATATTTAAAATTTTAAACAACATATAAATATATATATATTTAATGAGTTTAAGTCATTTTAGTTAAATTTTGAAAAGAAAAAAAAAATGTATATAAAAAGCATTAGAATAAGTACAAGAAGTAAAATGAAAATGTATTTTTAGCACATTGACATACTTTACTAACATAAAACATAGCAGACATCTAGACAAAATACATAGTAAGGGTACATAGTATAGGTAATGGCATATCATAGAATGTCTTTATATGTAAAAATCAAATCAACTATATTCACGAAAATAAAAGATACTATGTATTTTTATTTTCTTCTATCTTTGCAATCAAAAGAGTATTGGATTTCTGATAAATTTGGACTTCTACTTTATGAAGCATTTATACATTTTTAAAAAGATCCTGAAGATACTTTGATTTTTTTAAAAAAAATATCTGTTTGTATGCGACACAAATTTTGCGGGGGCTCTATCTCAAGAGCTAATGCATGGATTTTCATACAATTTTAGATTCTGTTAAACCTTGAAATAAAGTGGGGCAGAATAGTTTTTGGTGTATATTGTCCAGCAAGCCGTGCTATTATGTTGCATTGATCAATTTTTGCAGTCTCTTTATCTCAAAAACTAATGCATGGATTTTCATCAAACTTCAAATTCAGTTACAAGTTGACTTAAATTGTTACTTATCAAGTTTTGGTGTACATTCACCCACAGGTATTGCTGCTATGTTTTATTTCCTACAATTTCCACAATCAGGGTTGGACACTATTTACCATCTGATAGATTTTACTGGTATTTACCATGATTTTTACTATTATCAGAAAACATGTTTTTACCACCTATGAAAAAAGCTTATTTAGTTTGACTGTTTTTGTTTCAAAATTTATCTACTATTTCCTTTTCCGAGGGATGAAACATTTTCCAGGTATTTAATACTATATTTGCATATAATAATATTCACTGATTTAGTTTCCTAATTTAGTAAGTAAAAAAACACTATATGAAAATTGTGTTTTTTTAATAAATACGTAGAGCACCACAAATCCACCAACCTAAAATCAGCCAGAGTCCGAAATACGTGCAGGCTTGCAGATGTAAACATTTTTCCTCCATGGCGCTAAAGGAACAAAGTTAGAGAAATAATGACGTCATTCCAAAGCGAATGATTGATTCAGAACATTTTCATTGATGACGAAAGATTCCAGACAGATTTTTTGCCGATTAGCGAAACAAGTTTGACTAATCAGAAACCTGCTTTTTTGGGCAATTTTTGCCGTTTACAAAAATGCAGCCTTCTGATAAGTCATCTTTTTTTGCTAATGAGTGAAATGACTACCAGGATCCCGGTGAATTTTTGCAAAGAATGCAACAAAAGTTGGGGCTGAAGTGAAGGGAAGATTAGATATGCACATGAGTTTCTGTTGCTACTTTTATCATGTGTGAGATCTTGCAATTTATTCATTATTTAAGTTATTTTACAATATATTTTTTTTTCTATGAAGTGTCTAAAGTATGGAAAAGTGAAAGCATATTGCACTTAAGATGTACAAAAAGTTGAAATTATTAAAAAGTTGATTGATGGAGCAACGCCTAAGTACATAGCCGATATGTAGTACAGCATTATTATTTCAATGGCCTAAAATCTGCAAAATCCCAAAATTTGCATAACATCCTTTCCGAAATCGTGCAGATTTCTGGCCCTTTACTGTATAAAAAGGCCCAGGAAAAAAGAAAAAAACCCCTACTTTTATCTGTATTTTTTTCTTACTGGAATTCAAAATTTCAATGATATTATTATACATTTATCATTATTAAGTCTAAGAATTAATATACCGTATTTTCGGGTGTATAGTCCGCGGCTTATACACGGTGCGGGTTATACAAAGATTTTTTTTTTTAAATTGGAAATCGTGATATTTTTTCTACAATTTTTAAACATTAAAAAATTTGAAAAAAAACATCGGAATTTGTAAATGTTTTTCGCTATGCCGCGAAATTTAGAGAGTTCTCCCACGTTTGTAAAGGCTTTTTTTTTACTGCTTATAAATACAGTTATTTCTGGATTTCGAAGAACTGTCGCAACTATCGCCATGTATTGCACTGATAGATGTATAATAGCCATTGTGTTTGTAGAGTACAAAATCCGGAACCCTTCCAATCTCGACAATTCTGAATTTAAGATCATTTTTAGTTTATTTTTCAAAAAAATAATCTAGCGACCCTGTTGCAAAGAACAAAAAAAGGTGCGTGATTTATATTTTTTCGAAACGATTCCGAGGAATCGTTCCTTTACACAGTCGTTTCATTTCGGAAGGAGTTCAAGGAATCGGACTTTTCCGGAGTCGTTTCATTTCAGATAGAGTCCGAGGAATCGTTCCTTTTCGGAGTTGGTACCTTACCCTGTTGCAAAGAATTAAAAAAAAGTGCGTGATTTATGTCATTTCGGAACGATTCAGAGCAGTCAGTCTTCATCGAAACGATTCTGAGGAATCGTTACTTTACAGAGTCGTTTCATTTCGGAACGAGTTCTAGGAATCGAACTTTTCCGGAGTCGTTTCATTTCAGATACAGTCCGAGGAATCGTTCCTTTTCGGAGTTGGTGCATTTCGGATCGATTCCGAGGATCCGATCCTTTTGGGAACCAATGACCTAAGATACGTATACATTTTATGTCCGAAATTTTGAATTTATCACCGATTTTTTTTTTAATTTTCGGAAAAATTAAAAAATATATATATCACGCTTGTTTGAAAAAAAAAATGCGCGTAAACGCCACATCGCTTGAAATTTTATCTTAAAACACGTAAACGCCGCGGCGTTTCTTCCGAAAATTACGGTACTGATAATCATAATTTTTTAGCCCAATTACTGTAGATATTATGCATCACGAAAAAATTTGGTAAATTTGTGTTAAAAATTATGACTAATGGCTTCTAATTTCGAACCCTGGTCGAAATATATGTTCGTAAATGGTGTATAGCCCGCGGGCTATACACCGATGCATCTCCGCGGGTTATACACGAACTTTTTTTACTGCACTGCTCGATTTAGGGGTGCGGATTATACACAGGGTGCGGGCTATACACCCGAAAATACGGTAACTATTATTAATTTGGTTAGATCTTGATGTAAATTAGTGCTAATTAGTTTTTGATGTATATCGTCCAACATTAGCACTGTTGTGCTTGCTGCATTTTGTACAATTCCCACAATAGCTCTATCTCAAGAATAAATGCACAGATTTTCATAAAACTTTACATTCAGTTAGAAGTTGGCATAAGATGTTAGTGATAAGGTTTTGGTGTGAATTGCACAGCAGGTAGTGTTAGTATGCTGAATTTTTCATGATTTTTGCAAAATTTATATCTCAAAACTAATGCACACAATTTAATTAAACTTAATATCTTATTATATTTTCATGTAAATACAGTCGAGTCTCTCTATGACGAAACACCACCCAACGAATTTCTCTATTTAATGAATTTTTATAGGAACAATAATTTTTTTCATTATTACATTTATCTCCACACAGTGAAATACATATCACCATATAACGAATTTTTTCAGAAAATTTCCTTCATTTATTTAGATAATTTTTCCCCAATCTTTCGACAAAATTTGTGACTTTTCTACAATATTTTGCCGAAATTTGTGATTTTCATGATTTTAATCCGAAACTTGCGATTTTCTACTATTTTTAACTTTAACCGAAATTTGCGATTTTTCGATGAAATCTAAGTATTTTATATGATCTCATGATGAAATTCGCGTCTTTTTCGCGATTCTTTGACAAAAATCACGTTTTCCCTGCTATCATTTGATGAAAATCGTGGTTTTTTACGATCATTTCATGGAAATCATGTTAATCTTGATCTTTTGGCAAAATTCGCTTCTTTTCCACGATCTTTCGTTTTAATTCAAATCTTCATTGCGATCCTTTGACAAAAATTGTATCTATTTTGTATTCTTTGACCGGAAATAGCATCTTTTTCGTGATTATTCGACGGAAATAGCTTTTTTTTTTTGCTATCCTTTAACAGAAATCGCATCTTTTCGCGATCCTTCAACAAAATTCGCATCTTTTTTGCGATCCTTTGACAAAAATTGCGTTTTCTTGCAATCATTTATGAAAATCGTGGAATTTTTTGCGATCATTTGACGGAAATCGCATCTTTTTCTCGATCCTTTGACAAAATTCACGTCTTTCCCACGATCCTTTGATTAAATTCACATCTTTTTTGCGATCCTTTGACAAAAATTTCATCTATTTAGTATTCTTTGACCGCAAATAGCATCTTTTTCGTGATTCATTGATGGAAATAGCGTCTTTTTCGCGATTCTTCGACAAAAACTGCATTTTTTTTGCAATCTTTTGACAGAAAACTCATCTTTTTTCAATACTTTGACTAAGATCGCATCTATTTTGCATTTTTTTGACCGAGATGATGTCTTTTCCACGATCTTTTAACAGGAATCGCATTTTTTTCACAAGCCTTTGACAAAAATCGTGTCTTTTTTCGCAATTCTTTGATGACAGTGTTTTCTGCGATCTTTCGACAGGAATCATGTTTTTTCTGCAAGCTTTTGACGGCAAACGTGTCTTTTTTTGCAAACCTTTGACAGAAAAAGCACTTTTTTCTGCATCATTTTATGAAAATCACCTTTTTTCCGCAATTCTTTGAGGAAAATAATGTTTTTTTCCGTGATCCTTTGACGGAAAGCGCGTGTTTTTCTCGATCCGCTTCCTTCCTCTGAGATTTTTCCGTCTCATTTCCGTCCTCGGGAATTTTTAGAAGAAGGAATTCCATCTCAGGACGGAAAAACTTGCACCCATGATTGATAGTAATATTGTAAATAATGCTGATGAAAGAGAAAACTTAAAACAAAACCAGGAAGATAAATGATTATTGTCTTTGACATTACAAGGAAAGGATGTCAAATAGAAGAAAATGTTTTGCTTTCCTTATTAAAATTTGAAAATTAAAAAAAATTAAAAGCTTTAAAATCAAAACAACCGAAAATTACAGATTTCTTTTACAGAGTTTTGCGTTGTTTTGCTGTCCTTTCAAATAAATGTTCATTTTCTTGTTTGGAAATTTTTTAAGTAAATAAAAAATAAAATATCAAATTAATCGTTAGTGTTAAACATTGCAAATTCTTAATTTAAAACCTCAAAAAACTTTTTTTAATCAAAAAAAGTTTCGCAAAAGTTTTGCAATATTCTCTATACAAGAAATTTTTCTATCTAACGAATTTTTTGACAAAACAATGAATTTTGTTACATAGAGACTCGACTGTAGATCCTTATTAGACTTCGGTATGTACTGAACAACAGATGTTAATTTTATATTCTCTGAGTTGGAAATTTTGGACACCTAAGGGAAATTCCAAAATTGGTTTATTTGAAACAGTACAACACTTGCATCTCCTTGTTAAATGCATCCAATTCAACTAACCTATAATATATAAACCTCATGATGAGCATAGATTGTCACTTAATTTTGTCATTGTGATAACCAAATTTTTAATTATTAACATGTATGACGAGAAGAAAGTTTTGTTTTTCACACATTCAACTAGTTTACCCCCTTTTCTTATTGGTATTTATATGTTTTAAATTTTAATATTTCCTTCATTATTTGATTTGAAAGGAAATCAGCAAATTTATATCTCATATTTAAAACTGATTTGTTAAAAGCATGCCATTTAATTAATTCATATAATTTTACATAATTTATAATTTGTAAAATAGCATCGCAACTATATTATATATAAGGGAACAATATGCTTTTATGTAAAGTATATATAATATATAAATAATATAATATAGATTATCTTATACTTTTGATAACCGATTTTTCCTGAAAAAAATTGGGTTTTTCATGAAAGGGAAAAAAAAAAAAAAAAAAAAAAAGAAAAAAAAAAAGAAAAAAAAAAAAAAGAAAAGAAACATCCCATATGAGGTTTCCTCCCTTCCCTCTATAGAAAAAACAGGTTTTTGCAAACTTTGATTGCAAAAAAAGAAAAAAAAAAAGCATATTTTCTATATTTTTTAATATAAAGTATAACAGTTCATACATTTTGGTAAGTTTATTTGTTTTTAATTTCAATTAAAGGCAATAGATGGCACCAAAGCACATGTAGAAATGAATTTTAGAAAATTATTAAGAAAAATCAAAAGAATATCAGGACTATGGAGCTTATAGAGAAAATGGCCAACTTTGACAGCAGGCTGGTTAATATACTAATCTTGCTGTATGAGGGAATTCAAGAGAAAGTAGGACGAAAATTTCACTATTTTGATATTAGTTCAGTCCTTCAAGGGCGGCACCAGAGGGGGGACCGGGGGGGGGGAAGGGCATATGCCCCCCCGTTGGGCATACCTGGCCCCCCCATCGGGGTCAAAATTCGATGTCGTCGGGGAAAATATTTTGACTTTTGAAATTTGTCCCCATCAAATTGGGTCAACATATAGTTTTTTTTTTTTTTTTAATTAAACTTAAATTGATTCAACTAGTTCTTTTGGGTACGAGTCGGTTTCTGACTGAATTTCGATTCTTGCAGACTGAGTTCAGATAAACCCGATCTTTCAAAAAAATAAATAAATAAATAAATAAATAAAAAATAAAAAACTAATTTCTTAAAATAAAAATCTATATAGATGCCTACACAGGATGATACATGAATAATGCTGTACATGTATATTTTTTAACATAAAAGAGAAAATTTATACTAAAGTTTTGTCGGGGCTATCTTGGATGCCAAGTAGAATGCTGCATCGGGTCGGGCAAACTGAACTTGATATGACTCGCAATCTGGATCGTATCGGGTTGAGTCTAATCTTTTGTTGTTGGTGGTCGGATTCCAGTTGGGTTAACTTTAATTGTTTCAGGTTCGGGTTGGATGTTGACATTTATGGTTTTTGATTCAAGATCGATTTCTCAAAAGAATACAAAATTTATTTTGAGTTGAAAGAGTAAATATGTTAATGAATTTATATATTGATTTTTTACTTAAAAGTTTAAACTGATACTGGAGATATAGTTGTAGATATATTTTTACATAATTGCATTACAGTATCGATATATTTTTTCATCAGTTACGGTCTTCTGGTCTTACGGATGGGGTCTAGTTGAGGTTGAAATATTTCGGGTTCAGATCGAGATGTGGAGATGTCGGGATCAGATTGCGTTTCGGGTAGAATCTTGCATCACCTTGGGAAATTAAACCCAACTCGACTGGCAATTTGAGTTGGATCTGGCTAAAGTTAATATTTTTTCAGAGAGGTTTGGATTGACTTCTATTTTCGAGTCGGGTTAGTTTTAATTGTTTTAGCGTATGGGTTCGATTCTACATCATTTCTCAAAAGTATCGTCAAAATATATTTTAAAACAAAGTTATATTATTTGAATGTCAATGAGTGCATATATAGATACAGTAATTTTTTTAATAAAATATATAATTGATATTGGAGGTATTATTCTAGACTATTTTTCCCTTATTGTTTTACAAGTTGGAATTTTCTTTTTCAATTTTCTCTTGCATTTTGAGTTGGAATTAGGTTTGAATTGAATACTTTTAGGTTGAAGTTTGTCGAGTTCGGGTCATTTACTTTTTAAAAACTTGTTCAGGTTGAATGGATATAGGATTAATTAGTTCAGATCGGGTATAATCCAAGCCGTGAGGACTCTATGCTCACAAAATAATCCATGCATTCAAGTATTTTTTCCCTTGATTATATTCCATTAAAACAGAAAAATTTGTTTTAAATTTTGCTTTCATGCACTTTAATTTTGCTATTTCTACTCCTCCCCTCCCACAAAAAATACATAAAAATCACCAATTACCTGAAATACTCATAGCTAAAGCAATATATTCGTAAATTTACATGGGTGTTATGGCAGCTATGCTGCTTATTACCTTTTTGTATTAGAAACGGAATTTATAAAACTGTTTTATCTAAATATACGTAAGAAACAAAAATCAAAGATCAAAATTTTCGAAAAATGTCCAATCAGAAGGCAGAAATTGCTTGAAATAATAGAAAATTCTCTTCAAATCACAGGGATATTTCGACATTGACACGAAGGACTCGGAGTGAGAAATTTTGGATATATTTTTAATTGCGGATCGCTTTTCGCTGATATTAAAATAACGTACTTTTAGATTTCCAACTATTTTACAAATTTTCACTTCATTTACATTTATCTTTTGTTTTTAATTTGGGAATTTTGTATTTGAGTTTTTGTTTCAGATTTAAATTTTGTATTTCATAAAAGTTTGAAACATCGCACTTTCTGCATTCAATCAATATACACTCTAAAACAAAATGGAATTTGAAGATGTTTTTTTCCTATTGTTTTTATTATTACTACTACAGTAAAAAAATCTGTTTTAATTTACACATTTTCTCAAAAATACAGAAAATTCATCAATCTAATCTAATGCTAAAACTACCTGAAATCCTTCAATATCTAAAGTTGCATTTTTGTTGAATCAAAAGACTGCTCAATTTACTGAGCAGCAACACTTTGCACTAGATTTTTCTATTCAAAACTGATTTTTTTATGTATCTCTATTTTCTCTCAAAATAATGAAAAGTTCGTCAACCGAATCTCAAATTTTTTTGTAATTCTAGAATGAAAACGCCAACATTTCTTCAAATAATAGAAAAATCCATTCCAATAACATGTGCGTTCCGGCAACTTATTGTCTGTATCTTTTATTTTTGGCGAAAAGTTTTTTGAGAGTGTATGGAATAATAATTACATTTTCTCAAAAGTGACAAAAATAGAATATAATGAAAAAATAAAACGCGGTATTTATAAAATAACATAATTCAAAAATTATAGTTCGACTAATTAATTTCACTCCGACAAATATATTCAATTCAAATAAAGAAAACTAATATTTAGCATGGAAACATGTTCATATGGAACGAAAAAAGATATGAAGAAATTTCAAGTTCTGTTCTTAGTAAATATGCTGTTTCTTTATACTTGTAATTCTTACTTAGATTCCACTCTAGGATATTTAAATCGCAGATAACAGCTGCGATTCACTAAAAGGAAATACAAACCTTCTGTTTTGGCTAGTTTTTAAATTCTGATGTGCAAGTTAATATAAAACAAACTTTTCGACAATTGAAATAAAGAGATTGATGAATAATGTTGTTTAGCTTCGGCAGACATATTCTTGCTGATAGGTTGTAAAAATAACATTTATATATCTCAATGTTGCTATGGGAATTACCAAAAAACACCTGCATTGTGATAGACCGGAAGGATATTTCAGAGTTACATAGATGCAGTACTCCATTTTCATCAATTGTCCATTGACCACAGATACAAGGAGTTATTTTTTTTCCTGATCTAGTATTTTTATTTTAATGTATAGAAATAAAATTGTTTAAATTATTATTCATCTGTTTAATGTTTTTTTTAAATTTTTGTTTTATTTATTTTTTTTTTAATACAAAATTTACATAATTAATCAGACAGTAACCGTAAAAACAATGCTACAATGAAGTTTTAAAGAAAAAATTTTATCATGAAAAAAAATGGAATTTATGACATTGTAAATTTTGCATTATAATTATCATTTCTACTAGTTATGAATATTTTATGAGTTCCTTCTTTTTATGAAGATAGCAACTTTAATTTATCTCTGCTGTATATAAAAAGTTTCAAGACTTTTATAAGGGTAAGTCCAAATGATTTCTTATTTCTTTGCGTTTATATGTGATTTGATATTTTTAACCGAGTGTTTTAATTTTAAAATTGCTTTATACGCAGAATTCGTACTTTTATTGATAATAATAATTTAACTAATGTTTATAGAAGTTTATCGCTTATGTTTTTGCATTCAGCAATAAATACAGTAGAATTTTGATTATTCGAACCGGTCTAGATCTAGGCCGATCCGGTTAATGAAAAATACGGAAAATAGGACAACTTTAAAAAACGCTTACGGGCAATATTTTTAGGTAACATCCCTTCACAGACTGGCAATTGTGGTAATGCATATTTTAGCACACTGAAAAGACGCATTTAGAAAGTTTTTTATTTTATTTTATTTATTTACTTTTAATAAAATCTAAATTTTATTTTCTGCAGAATTGGTACAAAGTTAAACATAGAAGTACTCATAGAAACTTCATGATTTCCGATATAACTATGTCTAAAATATTAACGCACAAAATTTAATCCAATTTCATACTTTTTTTAGACCTTCAAATAAGTTAATGCTGGTAAAATTTGTCATGCATCACTCAGGAGTGGTTTTGTTATGCTTTATTTTTAATAATTACCGTAACATGCACGCATCACCTTTTTTTTCCAAAAATCAAAATTATCATATTTACAAATCAAATTAAAATGAAATAAGTACCACGTAAAAGGTTACCTTTCTAAATAATTTTCTGTTTTATAATACATTTATTTAATTGTTAAAAATCTAAAATTGGCAGGTGTGCCGTAGAGGTCTGCACAGGCCGGAATTTCCACGCCCGGGCCCGGCCAGTTGTAAAACTCAAAATTTTGGCCCAGGCCCGGCCCGTTTAAATTTTTGTATTTGAGACCCGACCCGTACAAAAATCAGCGAAAACAGGCCCGGTCCGTTACAATTTCTACGATTTCTAAAAAATTCAGATTTTTATCATATAACTAAGATTCCTTTAAAGAATACTGCATACATATCTATGGAATGATTTTACAGTATATTTTACAGCAAATACACATTAACAACCTTAATGATTACTTAGATTCTTAGGCTTTCAACATTCGGATAAAGATTCATTAAAAAATTAATATGGCTTAGAATAAAAGAAAAAAGAAAGAAAGCTAAAAACATCGTTAATTTTGAAGCTGTTTAATAAAAGAAGATTTATAAATATATTTCTATATCATTTTATTATAGATTTCAAATCCAAATTCATTCTTAAATTCAAAGAAGCTCCTTTCTGATACATTTCTAAAATCATTTCCCCCCCCTCAGAAACGCATAAGATTAGCAGATATCTTTATTCAGAAACTATATAATCGAATGGCATTATCTATTTTTTGATACAAGCAATTTAAGAATGCTGCAAACAAATAAAATACTGTCATAATTAGAGTTTTGAATGGAATTTTCGGAAGCAATAGCAATGGAAGGGAGAAAAACCTGCAATCATATGAGAGACTATTATATCTCAACAAGGTTATACAAGTATTTTATTTACCAAAAATGAAAAACGCTATTCGATTCCAAATCCCCTCAATAGTTACGCTTATCACTCTTATACTTTTACAATTTAAAATTAATCAGAAAATGTGTCAAACTTTCACATTATTGAGAAATTTAAAAATCATCAAGAAGTATAAATCCAAAGACTAAGCTAACATAAATTCTGTATCGCTGTTAATAATTTTACAAATCTTGTTTTCTGCCAATAATTAAGTCTAGTACCGGTCCGGCCAGTCTATATGTAGAAAAATAATGCAAGCGTGATCTCAGACCGGCATCAGTCAGCTAAAAAAAATATTAAAATGGATTACACATAATGTAAATCTCCGATGCCGATACACTGTGCATTTTTATATTGATGCTGTCAAACTAGTACGGCCACATTTATACTTATTTTCGTTAAAACCATTTTCGTTGAAAATAGCTTATATTTTATCGTTTCTGCTGAAATCTTCAGAAATTTTTTTATATCGACCTGGCCCGGCCCATTGAAAAAACTATTCTAAATCTGCCGGCCTAGTTTGGCTCGTTAGAAAATTCGAAATGATACCGCCGGCTCGGGTACGGGCCAAGCCCGGGCCCGTGCAGACCTCTAGTGCCGTGAGACCGTGAGAACTAATTTCTCAAAAAGTTAAACACAGAATTTTATCAAACTTCATCATATTCAGTTAATATGGATGACATTTTGGTGTATATCGCCCTAAAGATGGTGTTTTTTTTTCCAGAAATTTCTTTATCTCTGCACCTATTGAATATAGAATTGCACAAAACATTTTATACTTAAAAAAAAAAAAAAAAAAAACAGCAATATCGTTTTTTTTTGCTTCGAAAACTCAATAGGCTGCGCTAGATTCCTTATCATATCCAGAATCAACTGACGTGGATTAGTGAGCGTGGTTTGCCATATCATTTATTCCTAGTGAATAACTCAAGTTAAGGGAAAGAAAATTTCATCGAGCTCCAGCTTCTGGATAAACCTCGACAGAGGTCTGCATTGGCCGGGTCCGAGCTTACTTTCTTTTATGACACTGGGCCCGGCCCATGCTTGGTTTTCATTCATTTCATGGTTTAACTAACGTTTTCGATACCGAGTTGGGACTGACTTCCTTCTTCCTAGGGCTGCACGCGTCTAAATTTTTAGTCACGGTTTCGATCCAGCCCGTATGAAAATCGCCCTCACGGAACACCATGGGACGACAAAAGTCGGTGAAAGTTGGCTCGGTCTAAATTTTTATAAGTTTAACATCCCATTATTTTTGTAGAATAGTAGATTTTTAGGCAATAAAATTTAAATACAGTAAAACCTGTGAAATAAAACCTGCATGTGACACAAAAAAAGTACTTTCAATTTCAAAACCTTTCCGAAAGCAAAAATATCTTTTTAAAAAGAAATCTGCAACCGAAATCGAAAAATTGAAACATAGCTATATTAAAGAGCAAGCTCAGCTGTCCTATGTAAGAAAAAAAGTTTAAAATTTAAACGAGAAATTTGAAAATAATCTGTGATGCAAATCGACATTCATTCAAAATAAATAATTATTGCCCGCCTAGAACACTTCTTAAAAAGACTATTTTTTATCAGAACTCCTCGTCCAAACATTTTATAACCATATCGAAGTAAACATTCACGTTTTGTAGAAATAAAGTCGGACGGGCCAAGATTTTAACCTTTTTTTTTTTTTTTTTTTTCAAGCTATAATCAGGCCGATTTTTTTAATTTTATGTCGAACGGACCATTATTCTATTTAGTACAAACCGGATTGGGCTTGGGCGTAAAATTTTTGTCCATGCAATTTTTTAGCCCCCAGACCCATACACGGGGACCTCTAATATATATTATTAACTTCCCCCCCCCCCCCCCCCCCCCCCCCCCCCCCCCCCCCCCCCCCCCCGTCGGGCAAACTCTGGCGCCGCCCTTGCAGTCCTTAGAGTTAAAAAAGAAAGATTTTTTTTTTTTACTAATTTATCAATCTTGCGTCCCACAAATTCAAAAATCTAAATCTAAAAGAGAAAATAAAACAGAAATTTTAATATTTCAGATCCGTGGATTTGAAAAGGAGAAATCTTTACAATTTTTATGTTAATTTGTGTCCTCCAAAACAGAAAAATTTCAATGGAAGGAAAAAATTATATAGATGAAAATTTTACTTGTTTAGAAATACTATAGACTCTCTTAAATCTGCACATATTTTACGAATGTAAATACAGAAACATTCAGTTCAGATATAGGGACAAAACTTGACATTTTTAGTTTTATAGCAATTCCTTATGTATTTTAAATTGTAATTTTTGTTGATATTACTGAATTTATGTTTATTGTTATTTTACTGAAGAACAAATTTATTTCTGAAAAAATTCAAGATATTGCTGATATCACTGGTAATCACAATCATCTTACCAAATGTATTTATGTATTAAACAAGCTTCTTTGATTATTAAAACAGCTAAATCTGAAATAAAACTTTCTTATTTTATGATTTTGATGTGAATTAGTAATTTGCCTTTATGGAGCAAGTTTCATTGAATACTTTAGGAAAAGCAGATTTCATCTTTATAATGAATATTTAATTATATATTATTGATTATGAACTTGACCTTTGCTTTTAATTAGGGATGCACAACCTTTTTAAGAGAAGGGCCACTTATAAATATGTGTGTGTAGTCGAGGGCCATATCAATAACATGGAGAAAATTCAATTTCGAAAGTGATCTGTGGCCTATAATTGGATAAAAAATATGTTTTCAGAAGGAAGTGGGGCCCTTTTACGTTAGCTTAGCCAGTGAAAATATCCAATTTAGCAAAATTAGTAATTTTTACAAAGTTGATTGGTAAATTGAAGAATTGCAAGTCCGTTTGAAAAAATTCACGATTTTTTTCGAGCCAGATCGACAAAATTCGCAAATTTCACGAAGCTGATCGCTGAAATTCACGATTTCTATGAATCTGGTCGACGAAATTTGCAATTTTTCCTTGCATGATTGATAAAATTTGCGATTCTTCCATCCAGATTACGCAATTTCTTCAAACTACAGTGGATCACAAAAGTGTTCGTACACTTAGGAATTTTATTGAAATAGTCCTCTATCCATTAGTTAAAATTAATATTTTAGGATGGATATTTAGGAATAAGATCTATGACTAATTCTTAAAAAAAACTACATAAAATATTTTAAAAACATAGCAAAACTTTATTTTGAAAAAATCATTAATCAAAAAATAACAAAAAAGTTACCTCACAAAAGTCTTCGTACACTTTAAGAAAATCGCTGTATGTTTGTAAATATTGTAATATTTCGCTAAAGTTGTACTTAATGGGATATTATTTAGCACCCTCAACAGTTTTTTAAACCCCTGGGAATAGATTTTATTAGAATTTTTGTAATTTCTGCATGAAAGTTGATTCCTTCATCAACCATTGCTGTTTTTACTTTGCTTTTCGTTTCAATGTGGTGTCTTCGAATTCTAACTTCCAGTTATCTCCAAATATGTTTTACTGGGTTTTAATTCAGCAATTGAGGTGATGTTTTCAGAACTTGTGGACAAGTATAGAGACACCAGAGGCGAAAGTTGAGAGCCATGTGCTTTGTATCATTATCCTGATATGAAACAAAATTGTTTTTGTTACCCATATTTTGGGCTGATAATTTTAAATTGCCTTTTAAAATATTTGAATAAAGATCGTGATTTATTATGCTATCAATGTATACCAAATTACCTAATCCTGAAACAGCTATACACCCTTACACAAGGACAACTCCACTACCATGGTTAACTGTTTCAACTAAGTTCTTTGAATTAAATTCTTATTTTTTTTTCTCCATACTATAAGGCATCTATTGGAGCCAAGAATGGTATACTAGTTTTCATCTGTAAATAAAACATTATTCCAATACCATTCGGTTTTATTTATCATCGATTTTGCCAAAGAAAGTCTAAGTTTTCTGTTTTAAGCCGTAACAAAAAATTTCTACTGGCAGAACGCCTACATAATGCAGCTCGGTTTAGTACTCGTCGAACAGTTTCAGGTGAAAATGAAGTATAAACTGTTTCATTGATTTCTATAGAAACTTTTACAGTTCTTAAACGTAGATTTTTTACGAGTTTTTCTAACTGTAATTATTTGGTCTCATTGCATTAACTTAGATTGACGACCTTTTAATACCTAGTTTTTAATCCATTTTTTTACTATAAAGCCTTTTATCGCATACTTCACCGTAGAATGGAATAAATTAACTAATTTTGCAATATTTCGAATTAATTTACTACTGTTATGAAGAAACATAACTAATTTTCGAACGCTATTAGTCATGACATTACGATTATAAACCAATTTTTAATTAATAAATAGAATATTACGAACCGATTCCGCAAAATATAAAGCCAAGTGATTTTTTAAATGTCACCACAATGCAAAAATAAAAATAAAGCGACAAACAATATTTTTAATAATGAATTTATCCAAAAATGTTTCTGTGTACGAAGACTTTTGTGGCATGTTCTTTCTGTGGCATCTTCAGTTTTCATTTTTAGATTTAAAAAAAAATCCTTTAATATTAAACAAACAGGTTGTGTGTTACTTAGAATAACTTGGAGATAATATAAAAAATTACTGGACTTCATATACGAATTTAATTTCAGGAAAATTTATTTTTAGTACAAATTTTTGAAGTGTACGAACACTTTTGTGAGCCACTGTATGTGATTTTTTCAAACCTTATCGATGAACACGATTTTTATAAGGCCGATTTGACGGATTTAAATTTTGAATATTAAAGATTAGCAGAGATGAAAATCAAATAACGCAATGAAAGCTTTTGCATTTAGTTACTAAACCTGTAAAAAGTTAAAGTCTAGAAATTTAAATAACTAAATACTGTATGTTGATGAAAGAAATAGAAATAAGTTAAAAACAAACTAACGTTTGTTTAAAAGAAAATAAAGATAAAAACAATATAATTAACAAAAGGTATTTAAATCTATTAAACAATTAAAATAGTAAACAAAATAAACTGACTTCATGGCAGGTAAACAACTGTAACAAATTATACACCTTACTATCTTCACCAATCACTTCGATTCAAAAAAAGAGCAGTAGTACGCCTGAGAAAAACTACTGACTAAATAAATGTTATCATCATGAAATCTTCCCCCACTTCACCAGCTGTCAGACTGTAAACACTGAGAAACTTTCGAACTCTGTTCGAATACAGTGGCCCTTCTTCACGGACTTCAGCCCTTAACATCGCTCATGGTAAAACGGAGGAAAACGCCCAAGAGATAATGTTATGCATCTGTTTCTTGGTCTCAAGTAAATTAGTTATACTACACACTTCATAAAAACTAATAAACGGCAAATCACAGGCACGTAACTGAAACAAAACTAGAAGTCAAATCATAACTGTTAAACAGAAAAGGGACAAACATAATCAATTCTTAGCGAGACATTAAGACGAAGAACTAGGTTATTGTCAAAGTATTTATACCAGAAGGAGAATTAAAAAGAAACTCATTATGCATGCAAAGGGACAGATGAAGAGATGGTCAAATGAGAAACCATCGTGACGAAACGTCATACCGGAAATGAGTGTCAGACTCGGACAAATGACGCCACCTTGTGGCAGTCAAGAAGAACGTCATTGCAGCTTCCGATTGCATACGAGTACGACGGAAAAACAATGAAAATAAACTGGGAGTTTTAAAAGTAAAGCATTGGAAATAAAGGTAAGGTACGTTAAATAACTATTGTTTACGTGAATGGAAATTTTAATAAAGAATTATTAATAAAGTTAACTAGATTTAATAAAAGGAAACTTATTGAATGAAAAGGTAAAAGGTATTTTAATAAAAGGTAAATAATAGACTGTAAAAGTTATAACAAATGAATAAACTATTTAAAAAGGGATGAATGTAATTAGGTTAACATAAATAAAGATAGATTAACTATACCCCCATAGAAATGGGGATATAGCCGGAAAGTGGCAAGAACAGGCATGACAAATTTCCTGTCACGATTGTTGGAATTTGCAATTTTTACAAACTTGATTGACGAAATTTGCAATTTTCTATGCTTGATCGACAAAATTTCAGATTTTTTTCGCACTAAATAGATGAAATTCGCAATTTTATTTGAGCTTGATCGATGAAATTTGCAATTTTTCTGCGTGAAACCAACAAAATTCGCGATATTTCCTTGTCCGACCAACGATATTCGTAATTTTTCTGCGCCCAATCAATGAAATTCGCGATTTTTAACTAATTTTGACAAGATTGTATTTTTGTATGCGGCAAGATGAATTTCGAGATTGATTTTGCTGTGTCTTATCAACGAATTTTGAAATTTTTTTCGTTTCTCATCAACAAAATTAGTGAAATTTTCGTCCTGATCAAGGAAATTCGCATTTTTTTTTTACGTGTTAAACCGAGAAAACATCCGATTTTTTCGAAGCCAAAAAGTTTAAATTGAAATTTTTTCGTACATTATCAACAACTCTGACGATTTTATCTTGCCTGATCAATGAAATGTGCGTTTTTCGCGTCCGATCGGCAAAATTCCTGATTTTTCCGTGCCTGATCGACAATAACTCGTGATTTTTTAATGCGTGATCGACTAAATTTGCTTATTTTTTCTGACCTTCATGAGCAAAATTCGCAATTTTTTCACACCTGATGAGCGAAATGTGCGATCTTTTCGCATTTGGTCAATGAAATTTGCAATTTTCTGTGTCCGATCAAAGAAATTTGCGATTCTTAAGTAACTGACAAAAGTTTATATTTTCCAGCGGTGAATTGACGAAATTTAAGATTTTCTTCTGCAACTTTTGCACAAAAATTTCAATTTTTTCTAGTTGTAAATTGACGAAGGTCGCAGGCCACACGTTAACCCATCACAGGCCATAGGTTGTGCATCTCTACTTTTAGTAATTTAATCATTTATTGTTGTATACAAAGTTGAATTAAAACTCACTTGATGATGTAACAAACAAATGTATGATGTTTCATATGAAGTTAATAATATATTACTGGCATTTAATCTTATAGTTTGGTGACAGTTTTTTAGTCAATGAGAAAATCAAGTAGTAAGCAAAGTGTTTATATTGAATTTATTATGTCCAAATGTATTAGAAAAATAAAACTTTCCTCCAATGATATATAAATATAGTTTTACCTGAACATCTCCACCAAAGAAGATGACATAAGCATCAGGATTCTCACAAGAAGATGGATGGAATATGACCTCATTTTTCTTCCCGAGGTAACCTTCAATGGGGCCTAATCTCACAGGCCTGAGATCCGAATTTTCAAGCAGAGCCATCTGCTTAAAAGGATATCTTTCAAGATATATATTTGTTTATTTCATACCTAAAAAACAGAAGTATATTTTAGCAAGATAGAATTTTAAGATAAATTTGAAAAACAAAATAGCTTTTTAAAAATTAAATAATAAATTTACAAATTTTTTGCTAAAATTAAAAATTTTGCAATTAAAAAAAATGCTATTAACATATTTTTTTTCTAAATTTGCGCAAATACAAAACAAAGAACCATAGTAATACATTATGTTTTCATCATAATAATTACATATGAAAAATTTCATTACATGTTAACAAAGAACATTCAAGCTACATATTGTAATATTTTTACATGCATCTTCACATTAGTTTGGTGACATCTTATAAGCTACATAAAACTATTAAAAAAAAAATTAATAACTTTAAAGTAATAAAAAATTTGAACATCAAAAAATGTTTTCAGTTATGGACAATAAAATATTAGAAAATGAAAACTTTTGATTAATTAATTTTTTTCATATAATAGAGAAATATATTGGCAAATAAAATAATAATTGTGATACAGAATAAAAATGTAAAATACAATTTAAAAAGAAACACATTATCATAAAAAAGGTTTTAAAAGATACACATTAACAGGGGTGCAAAAATTTATGTGTCAATGGGTAATCTCTCACCACTAAAATTTAAAAGTTTTCTTTGTTAAAAATTTAATAGCATTCTAACAAAAATTTTACATAAAATTAAAAAAAAAAAAAATCAAAAACAAATTTAGTGATAAGAGACTGCCTGCTGGTGCCTAGATTTTTACACCCCTGAACATTAACAAGAAGATAAAAAGCACAAAAAATGTGTCACATTTTTCAAAAATACATAATAAGAAAAACATTAAATAACATAACTAAGAGGCAAAAATACATCCAGACAAGGTTCAATAGTAATGTAATACTAACCAATTCCCATTTCCATCAAGAACAAATAATTTTACTCACAAAGAATAAAACACTGCTATGAATTAAAAACAAAAATTAACAAGCTAAGAGAATAAAATAACATAAGCAATACGAGTAAGACGATTCAAAACTCATAGACAGGATTTTAAGGGTAGTAGATAATACAGAGATTGTGCAAATTACAACAAACAATTAGTTTTCGAATAACCAAGGGATTTTTGTATGAATCATGTATTATGACAATATTATTGTCAAAACACAGAATGTCTCATGCAAAACATAACACATACCTTTTAAAATAATAAAGACAGTGAAACACAAATTTCAACTGATTAATATGATTTTTATGAAATGGGATAAACAATCTGTGGAAATAGGCAATGTCTGTGACAAAACAACATTAAGTTACATGTTTTTTGATTCAGAATACAGCTGACAGCACACAGAGTACCTACTGACTGAATGAGAGTGTGTTTCCCTGTTGCAGTTTGTCAAACACAAAGAAAAATAAGTCTAAGGATGCTGTACAGTACATCATTTAAGCAAAAATCAGAAAAGGAATGCATAAAAAAATAATTATGGGTCTATCAGGAGGCATATTTCTGACTAAATACATTGAACAGCACTTATTTCTAAAAGGACCTAGATTTTGGGTTCCAGGATTTCAAAAGTGTAGCGATATCACTGAAATGATCAAAATATCATTGCAGTTATTTCATTATTGTCAAAATTTCAAACAAAAAACAAGGCTTAGGTAGCAGCAAGACGGTATTTTTAACTAAATAGATCAGTTTCAACAGTCTGATCACCCAAGTTTTACCCAACCAATCACATTCAGCCAAATTTGGGAAAAAGAGGGGGGGGGGTGCAAATAAAAAACATGTCTGATTGCTAGGATGTGACATCAGTTGAAACTGGTTTATAAATGGATTGTGACCCTGGTTTCCCATGCAAAATATGTTTTTTGGAATGTACACTATCGACCCTTAAAGAGTTTTGAATCGCCTTGTAAACTGTACCAACTAAATTATAGAGCTAAAATAAAGTTTACAGATATATAATTCATAGTGATATTTTCTTACAAATAAATTTAAGTTTTCGAGAATAATTTCAATGCAAAGCTTATGATTATCGTAAATTCATTTTGATTCTATAAAACTAAATGGTGAACAAACACCATTATTTTGAGAGAAAAAGAAAATTACAAAAGACACATTCGCAATTCACAGACAATCATTATGCAGCAGAGTCCTGGTTTTATGTACTTGCTACATTATCATTAACATTAGATTGTACGAAATTTAGAAAAATTCCATAGAATTCATGAAAAACAGTAAGATGACATATTCTTTACAAGGTCACAAAAATTCCATTTTGAAGTTTGATTCTTATGTTTAGATTTTATTAGGCCGATAGAAGTTAAAATACAACGTAATAAAAATGATTTTAAAAAAATTCTACAGGCAAAATAGTATAAGCTGCATAGTACGAAGTATAACAAATGGAACAAAATGTTTAAAAACCTTCAGATTAGCAATTTTAAATACAAATTACCTCTTTTCAGTACAAATGACATAGTCAAACAAGTATACAAAATTCATGATTCTACTGCACATAAAAGTTCATTTACACTGTGGTATAATTTATCTTAAATATAAAATTATGTGTACAAGAATATTTTATAATTGAATTATAAAACAAAATGACAAATTCCAGTTCACCATATGTTGGCAATAGTAATTTTTAAAAAACTCAAGATCAAATATACCACAGTATAAATACACTTTTATTTTCATAACAGCAATACAATCCAGATCCAACAAAGCTTCCAAATGAAGCCAGAAACCAGGCATTTAACGCATTAAAAATCTTTAAAAGTATTTTTTAATGCACGTTGTAAATACTGGATAAGTTTTTTTTTTTTTTTTTTTTTTTGTTCTACAGTATTCTTAATAAATGATTCTGAATATACAAGCTACATAAGAATGAAGAAAAGAAGAGAAATTCAATGAAGATTTAATAATAATCTGGACCAATGAAGAGTTTTCTGAAAGGATACAGCAGACGGGAAAGGGGGGGGGGGGTGAATACCCTTCCATGCACTATATGTTTTTTCTGCAGCCTGAAATTCACAGTTTTTGGTGAAAGTCTTATCTTTCCTTCAAACATTTTATGAATTTCACATTTCTTTTTTTTTTTTTTTTTTTTTTTTAACCACGATTCTTAGGCAAAATTAAATTTGTTTATTGTGCTTTTTTGTGACACTTTGACGAAATTTGCATTTTTTCTTTCTGTCATACTTTGATGAAATTTGAGCAGGGGCCTCGCTAAGGGGGGGGGGGGACAGGGGGGAGCCTCCCCTGCAAACATTCGAAAATGTTGTTACACTTGGCAAATTTAATTAAAATTTTAATAAAAATTGTAGTACATTTTCTATTTTTGATAGAATTTGCAAAAGTTACAACTCTAATTGGAAATATTATTAAACTTTTTACAAATAAGAACTGTATTACATTTTCTAAGTGCGGTTTCTTGGCAAAATTATAAAACGAGTTGGCAAATATGAAAATTTGACTTGGCAATTTAAGGTCTTCTCCTCCACCAATAAAAAGTCTTAGCGATGGCCTCTTAATTTGAGTTTTTCATCCAGATTTTTTCACTAAATTTGCGTTTTCTCATGACCCTTTGAAGAAATTTGCATTTTTTTTTTTTTCTGGTTATATTTTGACAAAATTTGCTCTTTTTCGGACCCTTTGATGAATTTAGTGGGTTTTTTTTTTTCTTAACTCTTTGACAAAATTCATGTTTTTACTGCAATCCCTTGACAAAATCATCAGTATTTTTTATCAGAAGTTTCGGAATGAAGAACAATTTTTTTAATTTTTTTGAAAAATTCAGAACAGAATTGTCACCGAGTTGATTGATCTTATAAACAGTTTTTTAAATTTTATTTGTTTGCACATGTTTTATTTAATTTAAATATAGGATAGAAAAGATCAAAGGTAATATCTACATATACTGTAATAAAAATTAATGTAAAATCTATGCATATGCTACCTTGTACCTGAATAAGCTGACATTTTCATATTATACGACAATTTTACTAAACAATAACATTACCATATGTCAGAACAGATATAACTGATAAAGGAATATTCCCTGTTTAAGATTAGTATTTTTTTAAATAGTCGATGAAGAATAAATAAAAAATAATCAAAATAATTCATAAAATCACATGCATGAAACATGAAGTAGAAATGCCAGTGAATACAAAGAGAAGAAATATACGCAATAGATTACCAGTCAAATCGTAAAAATTATATTAGGTACTTACATATTAATGGCACCGCAGCAGAAGTTATGCTAATGTGACAATAAAAAGCAACCTTGTTGTTCGTGCTTTCTTTTTTTGACGCCATTTTTAGCACTTTTTTAGCTCATTTTCGATGCCATTTTTTTTGTTCGCGTACGAACAACAAGATTGCTCTTTATTGCCGCATTAGTGCAACTTCTGCTGCAGTGGCGTTAATACGTAAGTACCTTATATTACATGGATATTTAGAATATACAAAAACAAAGAATATAAGAAATGTATAATAGCATAATAAGAACATGATAAAGAATAATGATATACAATTTTAACATAAAAACACTTTTTTTTTTCAAAACACTAGGAAAATTAGACAGGTGAAGTTCATTTTATTTTAATCACATTGTGAATAAGAATAAATGTATAACAGCTAAATTTCCATATAATTTTAATTACTTCTATAAATATATATATGTTTAAATTTTTAACTGAACAGAACAATAACTTAATCAAATCTGCTGCATCATATTAATGTGGTGAGTTATTATTGACAGATTTCCATCACTTTGTATGGCAGAAAATTGCTATTATTGAATAGAATTTTTTTTTTTTTTTTTTTTTTTTTTTGGGGGGGGGGGGGGGGGGAAGGGGATTAGTCAATTAGTAACAAATTGTTGAAAATGCTAAATAGTAAATAATCTAAAAAATCCAAATAACATTTTAAAATTTAGAATTTGTCAAACAACATTTAAATCAAGCTGTCGTATGTACTGTACATACTATAACTTTATTGCAGTACTATACTAGTATACTGTTTTGTTGTTCAAATTAGATTTATTTATTTATTGAGCACATACTTTGACTTATATGCTTGACATCAGGTGCCTGCTTATAAGTCATTGTCAATATACAAGGACAAGATAGACACAAGGAAATTAACAATACCAGAGAATTGAAAGCAGGAGCTCCACAAAGAGTATACAATGGAGTCAGCAGAATCGAACATGCAACCCAACCCATCTATGTTCTCAAGCAATTAGCGGTGTTAGGCCTTAACCACTCAGTCATTGGTGGGCAGGTAAATTGTTTTTTTTTTGAAAAGGCAAAATCACAGCCAGGGATTTTCCAGATTTTTATCATAATGTTTTGTTTCTTGAGAAATTATGAATAATTTTTTACATTTGAAAAAATCTAACCTTAATTTTGTGAAAATGAAACAATCGTCATATACAGGTTTCTATTTATTTTTTAACAAGAACCTTTATGTATAAAAAAGCTAGGTAATATGTCTTTTGTTGGCTTCAGCTGTTTTTTGACAAGGTTGAATTTGTGAAAGGTTTATCTTGGAAACAGAAAAGTTTTAGAAAAGGTCTATTAATTAGATGCAAAATTGAAGTCTTCTGTTTTAAGATGAAATACAGAATCCAACTTAAAAACACATATTTCTGATAAGATACAAAAATGACATTATGCAAGTTTTTACAAATGTCATAATTAAACTGTCTTAAATTCATTTTGATATTATCAAATATTTGGCTAATTTTCAGATACAGCAAACTAATTTATTCAGTTTCATGATGATTTAAAAAAAACAAACATTAACCACAAAAGATTAAAATAAAATGGACAGCACCCATATACAACTACATAAGTTTGCAAATAGACATATAAAATAGGTATATAAATAAAAGGCAAAGCCTTACCTTAAATTTGAAATAAATCAATACAAAGAATTCTTTCGGTTTAGCTTCAGCTGTAATACGGACTTGTCCTCAAAATATAAGGCATGACGCATTACATAATTAGTAGGAGAAAAGAACTTTAATAAGCGTATTGCACGCCACTGATACAAGACTAAAAAGATAAACAAGATCACTATACACAGAAAATTGTACAATAGCAAATCCAAAATTCTCAAGAGAAAACCAGCTTGTTTTCCAAACCTTCACAAAAAAGAAGATCCATGTTTATCACAGCTATGACGCATTTCATTAATTAATTTGATTGCAATCGCACAACAGGATTCTTCAGCACATCAGAAAAAAAACAAATACTTATTCATTTATAAAAAATAAAAATTTCTTTTTAATCCTACATTCCATAACCTTATTGGAATATACTACACCATACCAAAAAGATCAAAACACTATTTAATTTTTTATTCAGTGGAGACACATAGGTATGTAAAATGAAAAAATGTTCAAAATAAACTAGAATTAAGATTATGTACTATGAAACAGTCCCGCCATTTGATTTCCAAACTTACATTTTTAAATATTTTATTTTCCACATTAACCACAAGTACAATGGCTAAAATTTTATTTTTCAACAACCAAAATTTGATAAAAATGTTTTATTTCTGAATTTTATAAAGATTTGAAGGTTTCCGGCACTAAAAAAAAAATCACATGACTATTGTTAATGCTTGAAAGCTTGTTAATTTTATGAAATTCAAAGCATAACTTAACAAATTTTGGTTTTTGAAAAATGGGACTTTAAAAATTGTACACATGTTATAAAGAAAAAGAAAAATTTACAAACTATAGGATGCAGGGACCACAAAAAAAAGTATAACTCAGAAAATTAATGGCAAACCTATTTCAAATTCATAATCATAATTCCTACTTTACTTGAATATTTTTGCAACTTAGAAAACTGGCATGCCTGCAATAACTAAAAAATAAAGCAGTTTTCAATATTTTTGGCACATTGCATGAATTCATTTTCTTAAATTAAAAATAACTAGTACAAGTGCACATGTCAAGTGTTGTAATGGGGAAAACAGCCCATTGTGAAACTGAATTTTGCATTATGCATTCAATAAATTTTGAATTACTAACAATTCTAGAACTTATCACATAACATTTCAAAATTTTACAAAACAACATATTTTAAGTTGAAGTAACTTATAAAATGAATTTGTCAATGTTTTTTCCCCATTTGTATAGTTCATGGACTCTTTAAAAGTATTTTTCATTTTATTGTATCATACAAATAATTATTATGAAAGTCTTCTTAAAATGAAAAAGTGAATAACTAGTGAAATAAGTAGTAAAAATGTATCAAGTTTAGTGACAATATACCATAGAAGATTACCCTTGGGAAGAAAAATATACAAAATAGTTATCGAGATACAAAGAGTATTCTACAACATATGTACAGATTCGATCACGTATGGGAATTACTAAGTAGATCATTTGGGGGAAGAAAATAAATATACAAGAAGTTCATTTGGACAGAAACAAGGAATATCCTCAACATATTTGCAGTACAATTTTTTTTTTTTTTTTTTTTTTTTTTTGGGGGGGGGGGTGTAAAGTAGTCAATTTATAATTAAACTATTAATTGTAGACAATAGTTTGTGAATTATAAATAAGCTATATAAGAATTTAATTTACTGAAGATACCAAGGGCAGTTATAAAAATCAACTACAAAAGTCTCTTTTAAGATACCAATATCAATGGCTTATCTCAATACTTCAACATATACGAATCATCAATCTATTCATGTAAAGAGCATTTGCAGCGTTATTTTTTTTCTAGTAAAAAATATTGGTAAGTTTTCAGATTACGTATCAACAGATAAGAAGAAAAAAAACTGAGGAAACATATTGGCCTCAGCAATGTATCTTTTATAAATCCAATGTAATAATCAAATGTAATTTACAGTGCAAAAAATGCTTACAAACTTATAATTTTGCAAAGCATTTTTAAAACCTGAACTTTTAGAAACCAATGTAATAATGAACAATAATTAAAGTAACACCTGAAACTTTTTAAAGTATTTTTTTCTCAGCAAGAAATTTGTGAAGTACACACGATAAATCAAATGTGCCAGTAATGAACACTCTTTAAAGTTTTGGGCTTATAAAAAGAATAATAAATAAATAAAAAAAAATTACTTTTTTTTTTTATAACTTTCCTTTGCATATTTTATAGTCTGAGTTTGCTATTTACAACATTAGTCAAACCAACCAGAAAGGAGCCAGTAGGTCAGTGTCTGTTACTAAAAATGAAACTTCAGCAATGTAAAGTTTGTTTACATTGTTGAAGTTGTTACATAGTTCATAATGTAAAGTTTTTACTGATTCAATATAAAAACTAAGTAATAAAATTTAGTTTTTAAATTGCTCAATTCAATTATATTTATAGCAAGGACAAATGGATCACAGTAATTCTTTGTAATTTTTTTAACTGTTAAAAAAATCTTTTTTTCAATATGATAGTTTTTTTAAAAAATACTATTAGATAGAGGCATACTGGCTTCGAGAGCAGTTAATCATAACTTGATTTCTTAAAATGGAATTATATCTGTATTATTACATTAATTTAAATAGTGCTTCAATTGCAGTGAAAACGCAGTTTATTGAACTAGTATATGAGTTCGCAGTGGTTAGAAGGTTAAGTAAAAGTTCAGATGTGATTTATTGAACATTTTACCACAATTGCTCTGATAAATGCAATCTTTGCAAGATGAAAAGGATAAAATTTAATTACATTTTAAAATTCCTTTTAATAAATATAAAATTCAAATTATTATTTTTCAACACTTATTTATAAGTTCATGATTGAAGCCTCATGAAAAAAATATGAGAACTTTTAGCAAGAATAGTTCCAATTTTTAATACAAAAAAAACTTCCTTTCCACATGAGAGGGGTAATAAAAAGGACAAAAAGAAAATTTTAAAAAACGTCGAATCTAATCATACATTATTCATTAAAAATAATTTGTTCATTACTGGCATGTTTATTAGACCTATTTTCTTTTTCGTGAAACTGCTTTTTTTATTTTAAAAATAAATTCATTAAACAGAAATTGAAAAATATTGGATTTTGTCCTTTAAAATTATAACTTATTTTTTATAAAAAGTCACAAAAATAAAATAAATTTATTTACATACGTTAAAATTGTAAGTTCATTTATGTGCACTTTCAATAAAATTATTACTTAGTAGATAAATAACATCAGTAAAATAAACACATGACTGAAAAAAAAAGTGATAAAAACTTCATGGATATTCATACAAAAATTGTGCTTAAAATAAAGTTTTAAAAGATTAGTTAAAATGCAAAAAAATAAACAAAACTATTCTCCTAAACTAAGACAAATTATTTTTTTATATTTTGAATATAAAATAAAACAAAACTTTAAAAAGTAATTAACAAAACTAATATACATAATTACCACCAAGAATATTATAAATATTACACACGGCGATTGAAAATTTTCAAGAATCTTTCTAACTGTTCCCTTGAACTCTTTGATTTCAAAATTCCTCTGTTCAAAGAGATGAACTGCAAGGCTCAATTAGGATTAATAGGATATTATACAACAAGATATCATCAAACTTAACATTAGCTTTTATCTATTTAACAATTAAAATATATACAAATCTCAAATTGTAGTAAAATGAAGAAGCTCTTACACTATTCTTTTATTGTTTTAAGAATGGTGCAAAATAATTGCACTAATATAAATACTAAAGCACAAAATTGTTATACACAACTATGCATATGAACAAAATTTTACGCATTATAGAAAATTCCACATATTTTTTACTAAGCAAAACATTGTAAATATGTAAATAACAATGTAAGGTACATAAGTTTATTAATAAATAGGAACAAAAATCAACAATAAAAACATTCACACCAGACAGACACATTTTATTCCAATCAAAAGACAGTGATACATTTAATTTTTTTTTTTTTTTTTTTTGAACAAATGGAATGACTGACCATTTGATAAGCAATTCAACAATTGAAGAAGAAGAAAAAAAAAAAAAACAAAAAAAAAACTAGAGAACCATCTTAATGATTCATTAATTCTAAAGAATTAAATCCAAAAGAATAAACATAAGGAAATTACATTTAGTGACGGCTGCTACGGCGATCTCTATCATGGTCTCTGTCTTTATCTCGGTAGCGATCTTCGTGATAACGATCCCTCTCACGACTCCTATCTCGATATTCACGATCGCGGCTGCGAGATCGATCTCTTCTGCTCGACTTTTCTCTCCTTGATGAACGTTCGCGTGATCTTTCTCTCTCACGAGACCTCGCCCGTTCTTTACTTCTAGATCCGTAAGATTTCGATTCGATTCCGTGCAAAGTATCTTGAAGGGAGCTTATGAGAATTGTACACCTTTCGTCGCTGGCCACTTTAGACTGTTTGATCAAAGATATAGCAGTGACTAATGTTTCGATAGCAGTTGCGTAATCTCCAACACTGGCATCGGCAACGGCTCTGGCAATAGCTCGACTCGATACAGTTCTGTTTCGTCCCATTATTTCTTCGAATTCAGACTCGGACACAGTTGGTGTCGAAGGATCGGGACCTCTGTCACTAACTGGCCGATAGTCAGAAAACTGGACAGGAGGGGGTCGGGAATAAATCTCTGCTGCTTGTGATGCTGGTGCTAAACCAGGTGGCACACCTTGCTGATGGAAAAAAGCAGGATTTATGTGAGGACTAGGCATAGGTGCTGTAGGAGGGGGAATAGATGGAGGCATCCCCTGTCCAGGCGTAGGTACAGGAGGTGGAGGCCTATTGGGTGGACCTACAGGTTGAGGAGGCATAGTGACATGCTGTGGAGGGGGCTGACTTAAATGTCTATCCCATTCAGTTGTTGGAGGTGGTCCCCGGGTATCTGGAGGAGGTATACTTCTGGGTCCCATAGGAGGCATTGGACCTCTAGGAGGTGGCAATCTCATATTATTAGGTGGAGGTGGACCCGGTCTAACATGCGGTGGTGCCTGTAGCCCGGGAGGAGGTGGAGGAGCTTGGGTCACCTGAGGGGCACCAGGTCTTGCATGTGGAGGAGGCATCTGATGGATTTGAGGGGGTGGTGCAGACATCCATGGAGTTTGCGCAGGCTGGTACTGAGGTGGAGAGGGTCCTTGAGGAGGTGGATGCATGTGGGGACCAGCATGAACTTTGTGTTGTTGTGCATATGATTGTCCTGAATTGGAACGACTGTTAGATCTTCCTTGCTGAAACGATCTATTATCTTGTCTCGAATCTCTACCATCTCGATCTCGTTCTCTATCTCTGTCTCTACTTCGACGCTCATTAGAATTATCATGTCGATTACCACCACCATGACCTCCTTTCCGCGACTGCAACTCAAAATAATTTAAATTCTGTTTGGTACAAGGTGTAACTGCAGGATTTTGGCCATGTAATTCTTTTTTTGGTAACTTTTCCATAACAGTCCGTAAAGAATTTTCAGATCCAAGGGCAACAACACAAAATCCCTTGGATTGACCATTTGCACGATTCTCATAAAATTTTATCTCTACTATATCATTTACACCCAAACTTTGCATGGCTTCAGTTAAATCTTGATCAGTAGTCCACCAGGTCAGGTTCCCTATGTAGGCAGCAACTCGCTTTCCTCCATGTCTAGAATGATGAGGTGATGAACTACCAGCTGAAGATGGCCTTCCCTCATCATGATCATCTGATGGCCCTGATATTACATCATCATACAAATCTACATTAGAATCATGATTATAATCTCCTTTTTGATTAAATTCATGATCAATGTCATCTGCATACAAATCAATATCAGCGTCAGCCATTTCACTGTTTATATTTTCACTTAATTTCAGATTATCAATCTTACTATTAAACAAGTCAGTAATAACTCACAAAAAATATGATTAGTCAAAGTTATAATCAAATACACGAATAATTAAGCTTTATAATCGAAACAGCAAATAAAATTCATGAAGTTTACAAATACATTGAAATTCCATTCAATCAAAATGGCGCTTCATTTCTGGAGTTTTCCAACTCACCTCCAAATTTCTTGATAAGAATTCGACAAGAGCACCAACATTAACAATTGAAAGACAAGCTAGATATTGTGAGATTTTGTTAAATCATCAATAATTAGCGATTAAACCACAGAAAACCTTTAAATTTACAAATGAAAATACAAAATTAATATTTTTACCGATTAGCCGGTAAATCGACAATTATATTATTGTACCGATCAATATTAGTAGCGCCATCTCATTTCTCAAATGAAAAGAGAAATGAATTTGCTTCGACCAGATAAGCATTCTCAATTAATTAATCAACCAACAACCAACCAATTTATTGCGGTGTTTGTTTACAAAAAAGTTTTTAAAAGGCTAATTTTAAACAAGGTTAATTGGGTAAATTAAACGAAATCTCTTTATAGCATAGTGCGTTTTGTGTACTGTTGACTTACGTTGTTGTTTAAGAAGAATTTAGCTGAAATATTTTATCGTGAAATATACATTAAATTTATACACAATATATTTTAAAAATTTAAATATTTGATAATGTCTTGTAATTATGCTGATGGACTATCTGACTATGAAAATAAAGGAGTATGTGGTTTGAAAGAAGTTAGTATTTATTGACTGATATCTTTTTTTGAATTATTGTTGCCTTTTTATGTATTAAGGGAGAAACTTTTTTTTCAGTGAAACCTGCAACAGCATGTATTCCATTTCAAATCAGCTATCTCAAAAATGATAAAATGAAAAGATTATTAAAAGAAAAGGGAAATAAACGATGATTCATCCTCTGAGATTGTTTAAAGAAACCTCTGTATATATATTTATTTTAAATGAAAAATAAAGTAATATTGCCCAACATATAAACATTTTAATAAACAATTTATATTACTCGAGAGAGGTATTACAAAAAATTAAAAACAAATAACATTCACATGTTTCAGTTCCAATCTGTGAAGAACCACTACAGATTCTGTTTCATCTGATTGATTCTTAACAGATTAGAACCAAAACATGTCAATGTTATTTGTTTTTAATTTTTGTGATACCTCTTTCAAGTAATATAAATTGTTTATTAACATTCAATTTTTATGTATAAAACAGCATTTTATTAGAAACAAGTTCTGTTTTGATAGGATACAGTGAACAAAGTACATTAAAATATGTAATATTAAAAAAAAAAAAAAAAAAAGGATATTGTTTTATTATTCTGTCAACTACTTCCCATAAAAACACTATCGCCAAATTATAGGATTTAATGCTAAAATTACAAATTCATTGCTTCACATTCACATGATGTCTGATGTATTATGCATATTTGTTATGTCATCAAATAATATTTAAATCAGAGTTGGGTTTTTGACATGACAGTGGTAAAAACCGCATTTTTACCGGTTTATTCCGTCAAAAACTTATCGTTTTCGATATTCTTCCAATTAATAGGGTAAACGTAGCATAGAATGAATTTCTAAATTGAGATTTCCTTGTTGTTCTTGTTATTATCATTATTCACAATTAGGTTTATTAAAATTATTTAAAAGAAGAGCATTTTTTAAATAGGAAAAATTTAAAAATATTGTGTGAAAGGAGAAAATATTTGTCATAATCTCCTTTAATAGATTCTACTAACTGCAATAGACATTAATATTGTTTGATGATAAAAGGTTATTACAATTATTAAATAACATTCAATTTACATTTTTAATAAAATATATTACAATCATTTTAGAGATGCAAGAATGCTATTACATGGTATGACAATAGATGTCAAGTATGGGCTGGTTATTGAATAAATTTGAATATTCTTAGATATAACATTTTAAAATGCACATCTTATGCATTTCATAAATTTAATTAAATGGGGATTTTCATTTTTACTCCAATAAGTAGAATCATAAAATTTTAAACTCTAAGGCCTGATACAAGCTCTTAGACTTGAAATTTAACACAACAAAACAATAGTATAAGAAAAATCAGAATGTAATAATTATTTATACATTTATATACCACAGTTTTCATTAACTGTATATCATTTCAGCACTTATATTTTTATATGTAAAGTTTTACTTGAATTGTCAAGAAATATTTCTAAGATCAAAATTTATAAAAGCTACCATAAAGTCAAATTATTTATGTCCTGTATGCATTTTATTTAAAATTATTTAGGTATTATTTGAGGTTAATTGAAAGAAATAACTTATGGGTTATTAAATTTTTTCAAAAAGTCTAATTTTTTTAAGCTATGCCAAATAGCCTAAGATTATTCTATAGATTTTCTAACAGAGTAATACTAATACTATACATACTAATATTCTAATGCCATTATTATTTTTTTCTTGGAGGGATAAATATACTTTAGAGTCTTTTTGATATTGCATGTAAAACAACTGTTAATACTAAAAATAAAATGAGAATATAACTATAATGAAAAAACAAATTTTCTTAAAAAATGGGTTTTTGACAGTTTTCGACATTTTTGACAAAGAGGTTTTTGACATGGTGGTAAAAACCGTCATGCGTCAAAAACTTGCCAACCCTGATTTAAATTCATGTTTATCTGTCTTTTTAATGATATTTTACTGATTTATTAGTTTTTCATTGTTTTCCCAATTGATTAAAATAATAATAATAATAATAAAATAAATCCCCTCTCGCCCCCCCCCCCAAAAAAAAATTAAAAAAAAAATTATGACCTATAAATAATGTTGCAAGATCCACTGTCCAAAATGCACAACAGTGTTTTCTGAAGTAGGATATAAACATATTACATTCTTAAACCATGATAAAATGATGTTAACTATTTCAGGAGCACCATTTGCAATCTGCATACGGTTAATATTAATGCCCAAGCTGCCAAATGACACCAGTAATTTTTTTTATAATTTGAATTTCATTCATAATATACATAAGAAAGAGCTTTTAATTACTTTCAAATAAATTTGTTTATAAATTGATGTATCAGTTAATTATTTGAACATTTTTAGAGCAGAAATGCTCCTGAAAGGGTTAAGAGAGAAAAAAATCTTGGTAATAAGAAATCTAAGAGAATTTGTGCATCATAACTAGAGATGGGAATGCTCGGAAAAAAACCAGAAAAATTGGGAAAAAAACCGGTTTTTTTCCGAAGGCTTATTTTTCAATTTTTCTGAAGTGGAAAAATTGAAATTTCATTTATGAAATAATATAGTGAAAATTTTGTAATAGCTACATTCTCATACTTTTTTATTTTATTTATTTTTATGTTGAGTGTCTCACATGGAAATTTTAATGTGGGTAATCTGATCTCTGAGCAGAAATCTGTTTGGGAAGACTTGAAAGGATCCTTCACATTTTTTTCTTGTTTGAAACACAAGCTCCTTTGCAAAATTTCTCTTCAAAATAGACATTTCAGAAAAAGTTTAATCAACAAATTTAATCTTTCGCAAGTGCAGTGATTGAAGAAAAAAAAAATCTCATGCCATACAGCAGCTGAATCTTATTAAGTTGCATATATGTATGTGAATAACCTTATTAAAAATGTCTAGATAGGAACCTAAATATAGTAATAATTTCTTATTCAAAAATTCTGAATATATTTTGTACAAGTATATACAAAAAGCTCACAATTTCACAAAAACTTGATTACATGAAAAAAATCTAGATATGTAATTAAATGCAACTTCTCTTTTTTAAAATTAATTCATGTGTAAAATTATTGCAATAATATGCCGATTAGTGGAAATGATAAAATTAAAAATTCAACATAAAATTTTGAAGTATGCATTTATTACTTTAATCCAGGGTTGGCATGATTTAAATCAACTGATTTTTAAAAAAAAATCGTTTGATTTAAATCAATTTTTTGCAATTTCACATGAATGCACACATCAAAGGAAAATTTTGGGTAAAAAGTTAGAAAATGTATTGGATAACGATAGAATTACAAAATTTAAAGCAAGATATGAACACACTATTAATGGCTGTCATTTTGCTGGAGTTTTATTAAGGTTCTTTCTTTTAAATCAAAAAGAAATGAAACTTAATGTAAGGAAAAAATGAAGATTTGGCATTCATTAAAGAAGATTGTCTAAATCTTCTCACCAATATAGCACATTTTCAAGCAAAAAACAGCCCATTCCAAAAATTTCCATTGCTTGAGAAAAAAGTTTCTGATATTATGACAGATTATGATTGGCGGAAATTCTTTTATGTAATGGGAGGTAAAGAGAGAATCAGCGAAATTGAAATTGAATTTATTTACCAAATAACAATAACCGTGGCTACATCTACTGGAGTAAAAAGACTATTTTCTTCTTTTGGAGTAGTTCACTCAAGCCTTCATAATTAGGAGTAGACAAAGCTTCTAAATTAATGTTTTTGTTCAAACAATTAAATCCCTGATTTTTTCCTATTTGCTTAAGAAATATAGAAATAATTTTGATTTTTATCCCTTAATAAATAGCTTTCATTAAATGAATAAAGTAGACTTCCTCAAATCCGCACAGCGTGGGCCCAGAGGTTGTGTGGATTTTAGAATTTTGTGGATTTCTGGTCATGGGTTTGTTTACATTTTTAAGCAGTAATTTGATTGTAATTAATAAAGCAACTGAAGTTAATGAATGTTTATAATATAGTAAAACATTAAAACAATTATGTAAGTTAATAAACTATAATAATAAAAATTTAGATAATTAAAAATGATTAAAATATTGAAAGCAACAAAGATGAAGTAAATAATTAATAAAATAACTAAATATTTATTATAAAGATGAGATGCATTTTTTCCTAAATTATTCAATGGAATTTGCCCCATAAAGGTGCATAATATCATAAAATATAGAAGTTTTATTTCAGGTTTAACGAAACTCAACAATAAAAAAAAGCTTGATGAATGTACAAATGCATTTTGCAAAAAGATTGTGATCACCACTGATATTAGCAATACCTTGAATTTTTTTCAGAAATAAATTTATTCTTCCTTCATGAAAAAGCATGAATTTATCAATATTAATGAAAGTTACAGATTAAAATATACATAGAATTTATATAAAAATAAAAAAGTCAAATTTTGTCCCTATAGCTGACCTGAGAGCTTCATTGTTTACATCTGTAAATTATGTGCGGATTTTAGAGAGTTGTGGATTTTAGGGCAGCAGATTTGAGGGAGTTTACTGTATTTAATTTGCTTTTTAAATTTTGCCAGTTTCTATTCATTTACAACATATTTAAATTTCTTTTTTGTTATTTAGTATGCACAATTCAATTACAAAATAATAGAATGGCTTTAGATTAAAGCCTATTATGTTTAATTTTTAGTACCAATCAGTAACTAAAATATAATAGTTTCTTAACTATATAATTATTTCTTATATTATTTTTATAAATTATAACTATTATTTATTCTTTTTTAGTTATTTATTATAAATAACTGCTTCATGTATTGTAAAAACATAAAAACACAGTAATTAAATATAGGATTCTAAAAAAATCAAATAAATCCGATTTAAATAAAAAAAATCTGATTTAAATCAAATAAATCCGATTTTTTTGATTTTTTAAAAAAAAAATCATGATTTTTTTCCAACCCTGCTTTAATCTATCTTTTCAAGAAGTAAGTATTGAATTCGTGAAAAATTTGACTTCCAGTTTTTGGTGTATTTAAACGTTTTAGAAGGTCCTGAACACATTTTGATGGTTTTTGGAAAATATCTGTCACTCTGTGAGTCTGTATGTGACAAATTTTATGGGCACTCTTATCTCAAGAACTGATGTATATAATTTCACTAAACTTTAGATTCAGTTACACCTTGATATAAACTCGAGATGTTTAGTTATTAGTGTATATCGCCAAATCGATGGCGCTGCTATGTTGCATTATTCATAATTTCCACAATAGTTCTATCTCAAACTAATGTATGTATTTTTATAAAATTTCAGATTAAGTTAATCTTTGACACTACGCTGCTATGCTGCATTATTCATGATTATCGCAATAGCTTTACCTCAAGGACGATTTTTTTTAAAAATCAAACTACAGCTTCAGACAGTTTCTGATATATATTAATATTGTTTAGTTTTTGGTGTAAATTGCCCTATAGGTGGCACTACTATGCTGGATTTTTCAAGATTTCGTTATAGCTGATTAATTGAATGTTTTTTCAAGGTGTTGAATCTAAAATTGACCTCCATTTTACCTCCATAATGTACAGTAATGTTGCAAAACATGGGCAGTTTGCATTAGAAAAGTACAACTGCGATGGAAAAAAAAAAACCCATATTTTATTACAAGTAACTATGTTCCAAATTATATTTTCCCTCTTGATAAAACTTTGATTTTTTGTAGTTTTCTAAAGCACAGTAGAAGTTTATCTCTGTATGTAACTGCTTTTGTTAATTCCTCAAATAGTGAGCATTTTCTATTTGTAGTGTTCTGTTTTCATAACTTTTGACTTCCACTCTTAGAAATATAAAATTACCATGTGGAAACATTATTGAATATGGTTTCTTACTCAAGAATAGAATACCAGATTTCAGGGTAAAAAGAAAAAAATTACATTTAATTAAACTTAATAAATAAATAAATAAATAAATAAATATTTTTCTGGTTTCAGTGAGTAAAAATGTAACAGTCAATAAATCCTACGTTATTTTTTAGTTGCAGACCTGAGTAAGTCAAAGTAAAACTTAGTTTTCTTTGAATTTAGATTACAAAACTAAATCAAAACTTTTTTGAGTTGAGATTGGAAAGCTATACAATAACTAAACATATTTTATAAAGGAAATAAATTTATAATTCTACGAAAAAAAAGTAATAATGTAAAAATATACATTTTTTAAACAAACAATGGAATTTTTGAATACTGATATTCATAATAATGACAAAACTGTAATAATTTCTTTAAACTAGTATCATTTACTTAAAAACTATACTTATGTAAATGGAATGCATAATTAATTTCATTCCAAACTGCAGACATATTGGCTCAGGTTTTTACATTAGGTCAATCGATAGTTAAACATGTAACTGAAAAATCATTTCAACAGAGATATGATATAGCAAATAATAGCGTTTAATAAAAATTCTTAGGCTGTGGAAAAAAAAAACTAAACTTTTAAAAGCAGGCTTTGCTACTTTCTTTTTATTTTGTAATATAAAGTGAAAATAATTTTCATTTGATACATATAAATGAGAAAAAATGTTTATTATTAAATATTCTCTAAGAAAATATAATTTATTTGGGAGAAACAGTCATGAAAAATCAATTTTTCCAATTTTTCCGAAAAAAAACAGTAAAAAACCAGTTTTTTTCTGCCACTTATATTTTTCCGGAAAATTTACATCTCTAATCATAACAAAAACAGGGTTGTGTGCTATGTTTTTTTTGGATGGGTCTTGGTACCTCTTAGCCCCTTAACTGGATTGCTCGAATGCCGTTCGGGCAAGACGAATTTCCTTATTGCATCATTTAAAGCTTTTTGGCACCACTATTATTTTTAAGAAAATTTTCATACTATTGAAAGGCAGAAATGTTTAGACTAAATTTTACAAATATTTTATCTAAATCTAGTGGTGTGAATCTGCTATTTTCAATTTATTGAATGGAAAATAATTAACCAATTAAGGGGTTAAAATCAGATGGCGGCACTACATGTGACCCTTTACTTTTGATAGTAAACATTGAAATAAACTAACTGGCTTCGGCCGCTTATTGTTATTATATAGAGGTCTTTGAATTCAAATACATCTCGAACAAAATCCATGTTAACTATTGCACTGTATACTGCTGTGGAGTGGTGCCAACTTATATGGGCCCGTGAGTCCCGAGCCCACCCAATAATTGGGTCATTCCACGTGAAATCAACCAATTTAAAGAAAACGTGTTGCATCATAGTCCCAGATTTTTTTAAAATTTTTATCATAGACAGACATAGTAGTGAAAACCTCAAATCTGAAATTTAAAAGTAATTTTTGCAATATTGACTGAGATATAGCCATTTGAAAACTGACTATTTTTGCTAAATGTCGGCCATCTTAGAATCTTATCATTGGGTAAAAGACACCATAACTTGACAACTAAGGGCTCAAATTTTATATATCTGGTACCAATTTGAAGCTATTTGTATAAAGAATGGAAATTTCACATCAAAAGAATAATAAATTTTCATTTATTTACTTTTTATTATGGTCAAACTGAAAATATCACCCAAAAAAATGGCTGACTGTAATGACCCATAAAAAAAATGAATCATCATGAATTTTTCTGAAACTTGGTAAAAACATTGTTCCATCTGTGGGCTTTAAATAATAAAAAAAATTGGAGAGGTAAAATCTGTTGTTTAAATATAAATGATTTTTTACACATAAAGTGTCATTAACTAAATAATGATCATTTTAGAATCTGTAACTATCGCTAATTTAAGAAATAATGGTTAAAATAAAAATGTTTAACATTAAAATTAATATATTGTGTGTTTATTATATAATTCAATCAAGAAATATCAATTTGCAGCTATTTATACTAAATATTCATATATTAAAATACAAGTAAATTTTCATTTCTACAATACTTTTTATTTCATTTAAAATATGAGAATATAATTCTCAAAACTTATTTACACAAATATTAAATACCTTACTATAATGGACTACATAAAAAAAAAGCCACATAATATTTTCCCCTGAAATATTGGAGAAATACCGTATTTTCGGGTGTATAGTCTGCGGCTTATACAAGAAAAAAAACCTTCCAAAAAGCCGCTGCGTCTTATACACGGGGTTATATAAAGATTTTTTTTTTTTTTAAATTGGAAATCGTGATATTTTTTCTACAAATTTTAAACCTCAAAAAATTTGAAAAAAAACATGAAAATTTGTAAATTTTTTTCGCTGTGTCGCGAAATTTAGAAAGTTCTCCCATGTTTGTAAAGGCTTTTTTTTACTGCTTAAATACAGTTACTTCTTGGTTTGGAAGAACTGTAGCAACTATCACCAAGTACCGCACCGATAGATCTATAATAGCTACCGTATATACTCGTGTATAAGCCGTGAAATTTTAGGCAAAAAAAAAAGAACTTCAAAGTGGGGGGTCGACTTATACGCAAGACCTAAAAAAAAAATCTATAAATCAAATATCAGAAAATAATTTGCTAGTGAATCGGTGCTGCAGCACCTCATTGTGTTTGTAGAGTACAAAATTCAAAATCCGGAACCCTTCCAACCTCGACGATTCTGAATTTAAGATCATTTAAGATTTAGTTTATTTTTCAAAAAAATTAATATACCCTACCCAGTTGCAAAGAACAAAACAAAAAAAAAAAAGAGCGTGATTTATGTCATTTCTAAACGATTCAGAGCAGTCGCTCTTTCCGAAACGATTCCAAGGAATCATTCCTTTACAGAGTCGTTTCATTTCAGAACGAGTTCAAGGAATCAAACTTTTAAGGATTCGTTTCATTTCAGATAGAGTCCGAGGAATCGTTTCTTTTCGGAATTGGTACCCTACCCTGTTTCAAAGAAAAAAAAAGTGCGTGATTTATGCCTTTTCGGAACGATTCAGAGCAGTCGGTCTTTTTCGAAACGATTTCGAGGAATCGTTCCTTTACAGAGTATTTTCATTTCGAAACGAGTTCAAGTAATCGAAATTTTCCGAAGTCGTTTTATTTCAGATAGAGTCTTTTGGAATCTTATCTTTTCGGTGTTGGTACAGTACCCTGTTGCAATGAACAAAAAAGTGCGTGATTTATGTCATTTTGGAACGATTCAGAGCAGTCGACTTTTTCGAAATGATTCCGAGGAATTGTTCCTTTACAGAGTTGTTTCATTTCGCAACGAGTTCAAGGAACCGCACTTTTCCGGATTCGTTTAATTTCAGATCATTGTTTCAGATAGAGTACGAGGAATCGTTCCTTTTCGGAGTTGGTACATTTAGGACCGATTCCGCAGATTCGATCTTTTTTGAGAACTAATGACCTAAGATACGTATACATTTTATGTCCGAAATTTTGAATTTATCACCGATTTTTTTTTTTCGGAAAAATTCAGAAAAAATATCACGCTTCTTTGAAAAAAAAAAAATGGCCGTAAACGTCACATCGGTAGAAACACCGCATCGCTTGAAATTTTATATTAAAACACGTAAACGTCACGTCGTTTCTTTCGAAAATTACAGTACTGATAATCTTAATTTTTTAGCCGAATTACTGTACGTATTATGCATCACGAAAAAACTGGTAAATTTGTGTTAAAAATTATGACTAATGGCTTCTAATTTCGAACCCTGATCGAAATATACGTTCGTAAATGGTGTATAGCCCGCGGACTATACACCGATGCATTTCCGCGGGTTATACACGAACTTTTTTTACTGCACGGCTCGGTTTAGGAGTGCGGGCTATACACCTGAAAATACGATACTAGCTGTAAATCACAGTTGAATTCATTCACTTGTGTGATTTAAATAAAATAAAAAAAAACATATAAATTATATATACATAAATCTGGCCACATAAATTTCATTGTTTAAGTGGAAAAAAACGTCTTCAATAGGTTCTATGTATAGGGGAGAGTAGGGAGGAATAGGACACTTTTTACAAAAATTAGAAAATCATTTTTTTTTGTACAAAAACAAAAATTTTGATTTTTTTTTTTTTTTTTTTAATACAAAATAAAATACTTTCTAATGTTCTTGAACAATATCTCTAACAATTCTGAATCATCCTTCCAGTGATGAAGATACTGGAATTTGATGTTGTAACACAAACATTATCAACCAATAATCTTTGTTAGATAGTAAATATAGCCAACACTAGAATAATTTGTTTCCTTTAATACATTGTTTTATAGTTGTTTTATCCCTGCTTGTTAGTGCAGAGGTATGGGATACATTTTAAAATTTACAATTTCTTTAATTATAAAATTGTTTAGCTATATTGGTCAAGATTAAGAACATTAGAAAGTATTTTATTTTGTATTTAAAAAAAAAAAAATCAAAAATTTTTGTTTTTGTGTTAAAAAAAAAAAAAAAATTAATTTTTGCAAAATGTGTCCTATTTCTCCCCTATACATAGAACCTATTTAAGACATTTTTTTCCACTTAAAAAAAATGAAATTTATGTGGTCAAACTTATATATATATATAATTTATATCTTTTTTATTTTATTTAAATCACACAATTGAATGAATTCAACTGTGATTTACAGATAGTATTTCTCCAATATTTTAGAATTTTTTTTTTATGTAGTCTATTATAATAAGGTATTTAATATTTATGTAAATATGTTTTGAGAATTATATTCTCATATTTTAAATGAAATAAAAAGTATTGTAGAAATGAAAATTTTCTTGTATTTTAATATATGAATATTTAGTATAAACAGCTGCAAATTGATATTTCTTTATTGAATTATATAATAAACACACAATATATTAATTTAAATGTTAAATTTTTTTTATTTTAACCATTATGTCTTAAATTAGCAATAGTTACAGATTCTAAAATGATCATTATTTAGTTAATGATACCTTACGTGTAAAAAATGATTAATTTTTAAACAAAAGATTTTACCTCTCCAATTTTTTTATTATTTAAAGCCCACAGATAGAGCAATGTTTTTACAAAGTTTCAGAAAAATTCATGATGATTCATTTTTTTATGGGCCATTACAGTCAGCCATTTTTTTGGGTGATATTTTCAGTTTGACCATAATAAAAAGTAAATAAATGAAAATTTATTATTGTTTTGATGTGAAATTTGCATTCTTTGTACAAATAGATTCAAATTAGTGCCAGATATATAAAATTTGAGCCCTTAGTTGTCTAGTTATGGTCTCTTTTACCCAATGATAAGATTCCAAGATGGCCGCCATTTAGCGAAAATGGTCAGTTTTCAAATGGCTGTATCTCAGCCAATATTGCAAAAATTACTTTTAAATTTCAGATTTGAGGGTTTCACTACTATGTCTGTCTATGATAAAAATTTAAAAAAAAAATCTGTGACTATGATGCAACACCCATTGGTTGAATTCGTATGGAATGACCCAATTTTGAATTATAGCGTACTCAATTTTCATTATTCCAGTTATCTATTTCATTATTATTATTCATTCTGCTCCTTAGAATAAAGTTTGGTTTGCCAATAGCCATGTGTTTTAATTCTGCAATTGACATCCATAAATCCCAAATGACTGAAATGTTTTACTCCATGTTTGACTTTCTGCTAATTCAATTTGTAGTTATGTTCATGATATCATGACAGTACAATAAATGTCAGTGTCTTTATATAAAAAAAAAAAAATGCATGGGAATATAATCTAGTAAAATTGCAAATTTATTAAAACGTGAGGGCTTGACTTAAAATTCTCATCTTTCACCATCTATTAACCCTTCAAAGAAAAAGAAACTGGTTGTACTATTTTACAAAAATATTTTTGAGCCAACCTAATATTTTCCAAAAGTTGACGCCGCTGCTGCTGTGCACATGTTAGAAAGTCTTGTAATATAACATTTTTTCGAAGAAACCAATTTTGACCAAATGAACCTCGAACCAGGTCTATGCTGCCTATAAGTATACTGGGCATGCTGCATACGTGCCTGAAAATCTTATAATATAACATTTTTCCTCCCAGAAAAGACAATCTTGAATTGGGTTTTTGATGTACAAAAAATTGTGTCAAATTTAAATATGCAATTGTAACTTTTGAATATAGTATTGTATGTTTTATAGATGATAGAGAATAATTGTCACATATATTTTTAAAAAATAGATTTGTTTATGTTAGAAAAATTAGTACTATAAACACTTATCTTCTTAATGTATAGTAAAAAAAGATACACAAAGTAGTTTAAATATTACTTTTTCTAGACTTTTGATGATCCTGAATCACTAGATAAGAAAATCTATGAATTAGCTGACATGATTAAACAAGCTAAGCATGTAGTAGTTCATACTGGTGCCGGAATAAGTACGGCTGCTGGAATTCCTGATTTCAGGTATTTATCTATATTAAAAAAGTATAAATTAATTTATTTAATAGTTATAATTACTATTTATTGCTATAGAATTGTATTGACTCATTACATGAGAAATGGAAAAAAATATCCCACATGAGAAGCTCATGCAGGGGTCTGTCCAGACTTTTCTCGCAGGGTCCTGTTTTTGTGAAATTGTGAATTTTTTTTTATATACCTGTGAAAATTCTAGTCAGAATTTTGTGAATTTTAAATTATCGATGGCTTGAAGTTCTATTTTTCATATATAAAGAGCTAAGTAATATGTTCTTTGGTGAATTCAACTGCTTTATTTAGAAGCCAGATTTTATCATTAAATGATTAAATTTGTGAAAAGTTCAATTTGAAGGTGAAAAAATTCTGTGAAAGGTCTATTTAAGAAACAAATAATTTTGTGAAGGGTCCTGTTTTGGGATAAAATATTTTGTGAAGGGTCCTGTTTAGGGATAAAGAATTTTGTGAAGGGTCTTTTAAAGGACCTGAAATTTTCCTAAACATATCCCTGTCATGTAAATACCTATATTTATTAACTTTTAAGTTGTTAAGATATAAATTAAACATTAAAATTAACAAAACACTCTGGATTTTTAAATTAGCATATATATATTTTTTTCATTTGAGGATACAATTATTGTTAAAACAGCAGTAATATGTGGAAAAGCTGTTACACATATGATGCCCTTCGTGAGGGTCTTTCTAAGGGAACCTAACCCGTATTTATGCAAGGTTCAAAGAAAACCACAAAAATTCCGAACGGTTAGGCCGACGGCCGCAATTGGGTTCGAACCCAGCATCTGCCATCTACCAGTTAAGAGGTCAGTACCTCTCAGCCACTGGTGGGGCGACATGGAATGGTCCTATTATTTTCTTCCTCCAATAACCTTATTTAGTGCTTAATGCAATTAAGTTTAAGTGCATAATTTTATAGTCATTTCACACATTAAAGCTGTTCTCAAATCCAAAGTGACAACATTATGACATAAGTTTTAATTCATTTTTGTTCAAAAACACATGAAACTAACAAGTTTTATTTATCAGAAATTACATAATTAAAAGACATTTTTCATTTTTTGTCTGGTAAATTTTATAGATTTTTCAGAAAATACTGTCAAAATTAGGTGTTTTGAATCAAATTTCTTGATGAAATCAGAAAAACCAGTCAGTGAAGGAGAAAAAGTCTTATGATGTGATCAAAATCTCTTATAACTCAATAGGTAATTTATCATAAAATGGAAAAATTATTTCAATTCTAAATCACTTCCATACCAAGGCCTGTCAATTTTATACTTTTATGACTGGATCTGTCATTGTTTTAGAAAGTTTCATGCTTATTGAGCAGTGAACTTTAAAACAGCTTTAAAAGGTTTTTCATTTAAAAAAAATGTTGAGACTTTTGTTGGGCCTAAAAAAAATGTTTGGGCACTATCAGGAATGTTAAAAAATCAAATATCGAGATTTGAGTCATGAATCATAAATCAAAAACATGCAAATATAATCTTGATGAAGAAATGAATAATTAGAAGTCACTTTATCTAAATCTAAAATCAATCTTAGCTTGAAATATTTTCTAAAATTGTTATATTTGATATAAATACAATAATATTGTTAGATAGTCATAATTAATTTAAATTGGTATACCCTGTTTTGGTATTTTCTACTTATATTTTTTCTTATATTTTCATTTACCAATAATTATATTTAAGATGTGTTTCATATGAGGTAAAATGTTTAACTTGGGAAGACATGCATTTTATACTTATTGGGCAACATATGCTTAGCTTAATAGGTCCAAAGTACATTTTCTTAACTATAAAACACAATAAATAAATAAATAAAAAATAATTCATTTGCTATACAAAAAATATTTGTTGCCGAAGAACACAATTTATAATTATAATTTTCTGATAAATACCACTTTTAGAAAACTACCTTTTAAAATGCATTTTAAGGTTGCAATGTTTCATTAAACCGACACCTGTGGTTAGCAAGTAAATCAACTTGAGCAGCTACTGTAACACTGATTTTTTTTCCCATCAGGCCATTGATTTTCTGCATTATCTTTTTGTAGCCTTCAGGCTTGATAACCCTGATGCACGTCCTCCCATGTTAAAAAAAAAAAAAAAAAAAAAAAAAAAAAAGTGACACTTTTAAGGATTTTGAATGTTTTTTGGCAAATGAAGTATTAAGATATTAATGATCACATTGTCTTATTTTCAGAGGCCCAAAAGGCGTTTGGACATTGGAAAAGCAAGGATTAAAGCCCACTGTCAATGTATCTTTCGACAAAGCTGCACCTACAAAAACCCATATGATATTAGTTTCTTTACTTGAGAAAGGCTACATTCATTTCCTAGTCAGTCAAAATGTAGACGGTCTTCACCTTCGTTCCAGTTTTCCTCCTGAAAAATTGGCCGAGTTACATGGAAATATGTTTTTAGATAAGTGTGATAAATGTGATAGGTAAGTTATTTTATTTTATTGAGACTTGAAATTAATTGATTCAATGGAAGCGATATAGTGAATCCCTGGCATTAAAAGCTCTATCATCATCATGAAATTGAAAAATTTTTATGTAAATCAAAAAATCATGTAAAAGAAATTAGCTAGGTATGACCAGGTTTGAAAGCTAACTAGTTGGATGTGGCAATCACAAAACTTTCTTTTATCTCATACATGTTAATACTTCCCAAAAAATTAAACTTAGCAATGTCACTGATAGATAATTTACACCAAATGCAATCTGCAACAACATATTTTATGTTCTAACTTAGGGATGCACAACCTGTGGCCCGCGATGGGTTAACGTGTGGCCCGCGAACTTCGTCAATTTACAGCTAGAAAAAAAACCAATTTTTGTGGAAAAGTCGCAGATAAAAATCGTAAATTTCGTCAATTTACAGCAAGAAAATATAAAATTTCTTCAGTCATTTAAGAATCGCAAATTTCGTAGATCGGGCACGGAAAGATCGCAAAATTCACTGATCAAGTGCGGAAAAATCGCACTTTTCATTCATCAGGTATGAAATAATCGCGAATTTTGCCCATGAGACTCGGAAGAAAAATAGTAAATTTAACAGATCAGACACGGAAAATACGCGATTTTTGTCGATCAGGCACGGAAAAAACGCGAATTTTGTCGATCAGACGCGGAAAATCGCACATTTCATTGATCAGCCAAGAAAAAAATCGTCAAATTTGTTGATGATGCACGAAAAAATTGCAAATTAAACACATCGGCTGCGGGAAACTTCGCATATTTTCTCGGTTTGCCGTGTGAAGAAAATGCGAATTTCGTTGATCGGACACGAAGAAATCGCGAATTTTGTTGATCAAGTGTGAAAAAACTGCAAAGTTCGTTGATAAGGCACGGGAAAATCACGAACTTTGCGATGATGCGCGAAAAAATTGAAAATTTCGTTGATCGGCTGCGAAACAATCGTGTGTTTTGTAAGTTTCCCAAGAAAAAAAATCGCGAATTTCATCTTGCCGCGTAAGAAAATGCAGTTTTCGTCAGTTAGAGGCGGAAAAGCGCGAATTTTGTCGATTAGACACGGAAAAATCGCGAGTTTTATTGATCGGGTTTCGAAAATGGCAAATTTTGTTAGTCGGAAACAGGAATTTTGCGAATTTTGTCGATCTCGCGCGGAAAAATTGCAAATTTCGTCGATCAGGCTCACATAAAATCGCGAATTTCGTGGATTGGCGTTGCAAAAATCGCAAATTTCATCGATCAGGTTCGTAAAAATTTCGAATTTCGTCTATCGGCTTTATAAAAATCGCGAATTTTGTCGGTACGGTTTGTAAAAATCGCAAAATTTGTCAGCCTGGTATGGAAGAATCGCGAATTTTATCAATTATGCGATGAAAAATTGGAAATTTCGGCGATCGGCTTCGTAAAAATCGCGAATTTCGGCAATCGGCTTCTTAAAAAACGATAATTTCGTCCATCAACATCAGTAAAGTCGCGAATTTCGTCGATCAGCTTTGTAAAAATCGCAAATTTCGTCGATCGGCTTCGAAAAAATCGCGAATTTTGCCGTTCGGCTTCGTGAAAATTGATAATTTTGTCGATCAGCCGCAGAAAAATCGCGAATTTTATCGATCATGCGAAGAAAAATCGCGAATTTCGCCTATCGGCTTTGTAAAAATTGCGAATTTCGCTGATCAGCTTTGTAAAAATCGCAAATTTCGTCGATCAACTTCGTAAAAAATTGTAATTTTTCTTGATTGGTTTCGTAAGAATCACAAATTTTGTTGATCAGGCACAGAAAGATCGAATTTTCTCAATCAGTTTTGTAAAAATTGCGAATTTTGTTGATCACTTTCATAAAAATCCCTAATTTGGTCAACATGCATGGAAAGCTGCAAATTTTGTTGATCGGGCATTGGAAAATCAGGAAGTTCAGTGATGAGACACGGAAAAATCCTATTGATCAGCTCCTTCCCTCTCCTTCGTTCATAAAGATTACATTTTTTTTCGGCACCAGCCACTTATCTTTGTTTTTTATTTAGCAGTTTTAATAAAACAAAATTTACTCTCAGGAATAAAGTCAAGGAATAATATTACATCTTGAGAATAATCCTTGCTATATCTGTTATATACACAAACGCAAAAGCTGCTGTTATATCCTTACCAATTGAAGTGGATATTTTGACTGGTTAAGCGAAATCTAAAGGGGTATTTTCCCACTTCTCTCTGAAAACATATTTTTTATGCGATAATAGGCCACAGATCACCTTCGATCATCAGATCGAAGGTAGATACAGATCATCAATAACTTATCTCCATGTTATTGATGTGGCCCTCGACTGCCCAGACTTTTTTGTAAGTGGCCCTTCTCTTGAAAAGGTTGTGCACCCCTATTCTAACTGAATCTGAAATTTGATGAAAATTTGTGTATTAGTCTTTAAGATACAATTATAGCAGAAATCATAAAAAAACTGGATAGAAGCGGCAGCTGTTGAGCAATTTATTTTAAAAACTTATATAAGGGACTAACTGAATTCGAAATTTGATGAGAATACATGCATTAGTTCCTGGTATAGAGAATTGCGATAATCATGAATAATGCCAATAGCAGTGCCACTTGTTGAATGAATTACTCAAAAAAATACAGAATACTAATTTATATCTTAGATTAACTGAATCTGAAGTTTGATAAAAAAAAAAAAAAATGTGCATTAGTCTCTGAGATACAGCTATTGCAATAATCATGAATAATACTGCATAGCAGCACTACCTATCATGCGATTGACACCGAAATATAATCAGAAGCATATTATACCAGGGCCCGCTTAAGACTTAGAAGTAAGGGAAACCCGATGTCACACAGGGGGCCCCCCTATTACTCAACCTTTTTTTTAAAAACCATTTTTTGTATACTAAAATAATTTAAAATTTTTTAATGAAACCTTCGAGTAACTGTAACACTATTAATATTAAATTAACACTAACTACCTATATCCATATGAAAGACAATTTTATTATATACCTAATTAACTACAGTTGAGAATATTGGATTTTCAAAATATGTTTTACGATTTGCTAATTACAATATAGTAAGGGAAAAAAACAGTTTTATAAGATTTTTTTTAAAACCTTGATTGAATGTTTTTTCTTCTAAAAACTAGCTTTGAAAAGTATTTGGGGGCCCATTTTGTGTTTCAATAGGTAAGCATGGGCTTCACGAGCCTATTCGGTAAACAGGCCCTGTATTATACTAAGGACTAACTAAATGTAAAGTTTTATCGAAATCCGTCCATTAGTTCTTGAGATATAGCGATTGTGGAAATCCTGAAAAATGCAGCATAGCAGCTTTACTTGTTGGACAATATACAGTCAAGGTTCTATAATCTGCAATTTTCTATAATTCGCGTTACTTTAGGAATGTAAACAGTGAAATAAACAACTAAGAAAATTTACAAATTTGTGACCCAAAAAGGATTTTTTAAAACAAAAAATTAAAGAAATGAAAAAAAAATCATAATAAATATCTACTTTTTAAAATAGAACCTTTTTATATTATTAACAGTAAAAAACAAACTGTACTACTTAACATATGTAATATGTATAAGTAATTATTTTTATTTTAATGCACATATGTATCAATTTTTTTATAAAATAACTTTAAAAAGTCATTTTTTGAGATAGCATATTAAACTAATTATTAGATATCATACTTATCTTTTCATATTCAGGGCTTGAAAAATAGCGTTCCCTGGATACCGGGGAACCCAGAAATCCTTTCTGGGAACGTATATTTTTTAACTCAGGTTCCCGGTCGGGAACCTAACCTTTCGGCGTGACCGCCAGTGATGCCGCGGACGCATCATAATGCATAAATAAAGCAAAAAATCGGAGACAGAACGCAAAAAATTAGTTCTTAAGGCCCCTGTCCTTACTCAAGGAAACGCTCGCGAGCTAATGCTATTCCTATGGGGATGCATTTTTCTAATAACTCTTTCACATTTTGACATTTTTGAATAATTTTTTTTGCACTGTTTAGCTGGGGTGCATGTCGATAGCGCACCTTTTTTACTTTTTCGATTGTGGTTGCAGATATTTTTTACAAAGTTAGTTTCACTTTTAAAACCGGTTTCGAAACTGAAAGTGCTTTTTAAAAAATATATCAGCAACCAAAATCAAAAAAGTAAAAAAGGTGCGCAATCGGCATGCACCCCAGCTATCCAATGCAAAAAAAATTATTACAAAATGTGAAAATGCGAAAGAGTTATTAGAAAAATGCTTCCCCATAGGAATAGCATTAGCTCGCGAGTGTTTCCTCGAGCGAGGACAGGGCCCTTAAGCGGCCCATGGGATGCATAATTTCGTCAAAATATTACGGGAAAAGACCGAATTTCAACAAAGGATCGCAGGAAAAAACGCTAATTTCATTAAAAGATCGCAAAAACGAACAGGTTTCATTAAAACATCGCGATAAAACGTCAAATTTAGTCAAAAATTCGCGAAAAAACGGCAAATTTCGTTAAGAAATCGCGAAAAAACGGCAAATTTCGCTAATTAATCGCGAAACACGACAAATTTCATTAAAAAAATACTAAAAGACAACAGATTTCGTTAAAAGATCGTGCAAAAAACGCACATTTCACTTAAAATCGCAAAAAAACAGCAAATTTCGTAATTTTTTTAAGAAAAGTTTTGTTAAAACATAGAGATAAAACCAGAGTCGTACTGGCCCACCGGGCAGCGAGGCAAATGCCCGGTGCGCCCCTCGTTATTTTTTTTTTTTTTTTTTTTTAATGGGAGTATTTTAAGTTATGCATTCTGAAAGGCATAAAATTTCAAAAATTTTCATTTGGCAAATTAAAGGTAATGACATATTTAGCATTTTTATCAAACATTTAGCACCATAGGTGGCTGCGCTGTAGTTTTATATTTATTCTGCTTTTTTGTGAAAATGCAAACGATGAGAAAAAGAGGTGGAATGCCAATTTAAAAGAAAAGATTTTTATTTTAATTGGTCACATTGTGAGAGGTGACCTTGTTCAGATTTTTTCAGCGCCTTTATAAAAATAACTAATATCGTGTTTTTTAATCATGTTTTTGTAAGCGTGGCGCCCTTTGTCAGATTTTTTTTCAGGGCCTCTAAAAAATAACTTTTAAAAAACTAATATCGATTTTTGTAATCATGGCGCCCATGGTCAGGTTTTTTTCCGGTGTTTCTGTAAAAATAACTTTCAAAAAACTAATATCGAGTTTTTATAATCATAGCACTCTTGGTTAATTTTTTTTCCATCTTTATGTAAAAACAACTTAAAAAAAAAAAAAAAAAAAAAAAAAAACTAATATTGTCTTTTTGCAATAACGGGCCCCTTATCAGATTTTTTTTTTTTTTTTTTTTTTCAGCGCCTCTGTAAGAATAACTTAAAAAAGAATAATATTGTGTTTTTGTAATCATGGCGCCTTTCTTCAGTTTTTTTTGGCACCTGTTGTAAAAATAACTTTTAAAAAACTAATATCTTGTTTTGGGAAACATGGCGCCCTTAGTCAGATTTTTTTCAACTCCTCTGTAAAAAGCCCTAAATAAAACTAATATCGTGTTTTGTAGCGCCCTTGCTTAGATCATTTCCAGCGCTCTTTAAAAATAACTTTCCAAAAACTAATATTATGTTTTTGGAATCGTGGCGCCCTAGGTCAGACTTTTTTTGGCGCTTCTACAAAAATAACTTTTAAAAAACTAATATCGATTTTTATAATTATGGCGCCTTTGGTCAACTTTCTTCAGCACCTCTTGTAAAAAATAACTTTTAAAAACTAATATCGTATTTTGGGAAACATGGCGCCCTTAGTCAGATTTTTTCAACACCTCTGAAAAAAAAACTAAAAATAACTAATATCATTTTAATGTAATCATGACGCCCTTGTTTAGATCTTTTTCGACGCCTCTTTAAATATAACTTTCGAAAAACTAATATTATGTTTTTGGAATCGTGGCGCCCTGGGATAGATTTTTTTCGGCGCCTCTACAAAAATAATTTTTAAAAAACTAATATCGGTTTTTCTAATTACTGCGCACTTGATTAGCTTTTTTCAGCGCCTCTTGTAAAAATATCTTTCAAAAAACTTGTTAGACAATTGCTTCTTTTTGTACTAAAATCTACCGCCAGATGGCAGCACCAGACATTATTCTGTTTTCACTGGAAGAGAACTTTAGAACAGTTTTTAGTTTTAAATGTGACTCAGCAGGCTTAGGCAGCAAAATGCTGTCAGGGATTAAGAATCCATTATTATACATTTTCATTCCAAAGGAATAACAACTATTTATCAAGAACCGCTTCAAACTGAAGCTAATATATGTTTCAAAGTTATTTTTTTCTTTATTTTTGTGTTCTGTAAATATTGTGAAGACTGTGCATCTGTTCTTTTGTGTTGTGAAGTGTTTCCAAGTATTTGTTCATCATTATTCTACTTTATTTCTTCAAATAAATGTGTGTCAACTAAAAGGTAAAGTTTTTAACTCCTTTTATTATTGAGGAACTTACTTGCTCACGCCTTATGGAATAACATTCCAACATTGTTGATTATGAGACTGAGAAATGAGTCTCAAAATTTAAATATAATAATATCAAAACAGAAAATATAATATTTAAATTCAAAAGAAATAATTTGAAATGACTATTTTCTGAATATTGTATTTTTTAGAAGTGAATGATATAAAAGAAAATTCAAAGAATTGTTCTTGTTTTGAAACCAAAACTATTATTTGTTGATATGAAAAGAAATTATTTTGCTTGTTTCTTATTGAAATTTATTATTTATTAGTTGAAAATACAAATACATGTTTTAAATAAAGAATTTTGAATATTTAGGAAGATTTTCTGAAACCAGAAGTAACTTTAAAGTTGTTCTCAAGAATTCTATTATGTTCTTATTTCATCATTAGCATTATATATGAGTTTATAATATTTTATTGTTGTAAATTAATAAGATAAACACTATTTTATTTTGTGTGAAATAAGCAAATATTATTATATAATGATGTCTAGTCTTAAAGAATCTCATTACATTGATAAGTTAACTGATGATAATTATTCAGTATGGAAGTTTAAAATTGAACAATTGTTAATCAAAGAAGGTTTATATGATGTTGTATTTGAACCTAAAAAAGAAAATGATGACAATTGGGTGAAAAATGATAGAAATGCTAGAGCATTAATTTGTTTAAATATCTCAGATTCTCAAATTGTTCATGTCAGACATGCTAAAAGTGCTAAAGAAACATATGATCAATTGAAATCTGTTCATGAAAGGGTAAATCTTACAAATAAACTTTATCTTCTTAGGAAGTTGTATTCCATTAAATATAATGAAAGTATTAAAATGCAGGAACATATAAATTCTGTCTTAGAATTGGCAGAAAAATTAAGAAGTATAGGTGAAGTAATACAAGATGATAATTTAATAGCTATTTTGCTTTGTTCTTTACCAAATTCTTATAGTACCTTTATAACTGCTATTGAAAGCAAATATGACACAGATTTATCATTAAAATATGTTCAAAACAAGTTAATTGATGAATATCTTAGAAGAGTTGAAACTAAACAAATTTCAACAAAATTTGAATCTATTGCTTTAAAGGGTAATAGGGATAAACCAAAACATTTGAATAAACAAAAATTTTGTTCTCATTGTAGAAGAACCAATCACAACCGTGAAGATTGTTTTCACTTAAAGAATAACAACAATAACAAAACAAAACCAAATTTTACACAAGATAGATCACGTCAACAGTTTAAAAAACAAAATAATTTCTCTGCTTCTACTGCTAGTCAAAATGAAAATCCACCAAATTCTCAAAACTATCATGAATTAATGAAAGAATCAAATTCTTCAGGTTTTGTTATGAAATCTCAACAAAATGGAAATCAAAACAAAAAAGTTAACTTTTGTTATTGATTCAGGCGCATCTGTTCATTTAGCTAATTCTTTAGAACTATTCCCAGAATTAAAGAATTCAAATAAAGATACAATTACAATTGCTAATGGAACTAAATTAACTGCAAAAGGAAAGGGTAAATGTACTTTTAATATTGAAACAGTTAATGGTCAAACAAATAAAGTTACACTAGATCATGTGCTTTATGTTCCCGAGTTAGACAGTAATTTGTTGTCTGTACAGTCTTGCACTGAGAAAGGTTTTGTTGTAACATTTAAAGATGATATGTGTTTAATTAAAAAGGGTAACATATTAGTTGCAGATGCAAAAGCTGATGAGGGGTTATACAGATTAAAAATAAAACCCACAAATGAAAAAGTATACAGCGCTTCAGAAATATTACCTGTATGTTCTAATGTCAATTGCATTCTAAAATGGCACCAAAGACTGGGTCATAGAAATTTGGAATCCATCAAGAAAATTCAAAAGAATGATTTAGCTTTAGGTATTACTCTGAATAATTGTTCTCATAATACTGAATGTTCAAGTTGTATAAAAGCTAAGCTAACAGAAAAATCATTTCCAAAAGAAACGCAATACAGAAGTAGAAAACCACTTGATCTGATATATAGTGACGTTTGCGGTCCTGCTGAAACAAATAGTATGGGATCAAAAAGATATTTCGTTACGTTTATCGATGATTATTCTCGTTATACACAGGTATATTTTATTTCCTCTAAAGATGAAGTATTTGATAAATTAAAGGAGTATGTTGCATCAACAACAAATAAATTTAGATTGAACATTAAATCCTTGCGTACTGACAATGGAGCAGAATATTGCAACGAATATGTTAGTAACTACCTAAAGAACTTAGGAATACATCATGAAACAACAACGCCATATTCGCCGTCTCAAAATGGAGTCGCGGAAAGAAAGAATCGCTCTCTAATTGAAATGTGTAAAGCCATGCTTATAAATGCTAAATTACCAAAAACATTCTGGGCAGAAGCCGTAGCTACAGCAGCTTATTTGCAAAATCGATTACCCACAAAATCAACTGAAAAGACACCATATGAACTGTGGAATGGGCATAAGCCGAATATGAGTCACCTTAAAGTATTTGGATGCAAAGCATATGTGTATGTTCATAAACAGAAGAGGCAAAAATTTGATGAAAAAGCCACTGAAGGAATCTTTGTTGGTTATGATTTAAGAAGCAAGGGATATCGAATTTATACAGGCGGAAGAAAAATTGTGATAAGCAGAACAGTAAAGTTTTTTGAAAGTATGAACGGTGAAAATTTTTTCCCAGAAAATGTAGAAGAGCGAACTTCTGATTTAATTCATTTCAATTTTTCAGAAGAAAATCTTGAAAATGATTGTGAATCTATTCCAATAGAAAATGTTGCAGAAGAAATAGAAACTGATGGCAAATCAGTAGATATCCCAACCACAGAAAAAAGTGAAGAAAATTCACAGAGAAGAATTTCTAACAGAGAAACAAAAGGAATTCCACCAGAAAGGTTTTCTTACAAAACTGAAGACAGTTATTCGAAAAATCAAGATCCTGAAACTTTTAAAGATGTTCTAAAATTACCACTAAAAGATCAACAGAAATGGTTACAGGCTATGAAAGAAGAATTTAACTCTTTAAAGGAAAATGAAGTATTTGAGCTTGTTACTTTACCAAAAGGTAAGCGCGCAATTGGCTGTAAATGGGTTTATAAGACAAAATGCGATGAAAATGGAGAAGAAATAAAATGCAAAGCACGACTAGTTGCCAAGGGTTTCACTCAACAACTAGGCACTGATTATGATGAAACCTTCTCTCCTGTCGTCAAACATACAACTATTAGAGCTTTTCTGACCTGTGCAGCTTATCGTAAAGCCAAAGTATTCCAAGTAGATGTTAAAACAGCCTTTCTACATGGTAAATTAGATAATGAAGAATTATACATGCTTCAACCAGAAGGCTTTCAAGATCAAGAAAACAAAGACAAAGTCTATAAATTAAAAAAGGCTATATATGGTCTCAAGCAAGCCGCCAAGTGCTGGAATGAAGAAATAGAAAATACTCTAAAGGCAAATGGATTTAAACAAAGTGAAGCAGATCCATGTTTGTTTACGAAAGAAAAATCAAAGAAGACAATTCATCTCATACTATATGTAGATGATATGTTGATAAGCTCAGAAGATGAAGATGAAGTCAATGAAGTAATAAACTATTTAAAGAAGTCTTATCCCATAACATCATTAGGAGAAGCAAAATACTTCTTAGGTATAGAAATTCACAGAAAAGAAGATGGAAGTTATCTGCTGTCACAAACAAATAAAATAAATCAATTAGTTAAAGATTTTCAGCTTGAAGAAGCCAAACCAACTTATACCCCAATGGAAACAAACTATTATAGTTTAGACAAAGAAGAAAATCTTTTATCATCAAATGATAACTATAGACAAGCTATCGGAAGTCTTTTATATATTTCTTCATGCACAAGACCTGACATTACTGCTGCTACACATATTCTAAGTCGAAGATGCAATAATCCAAGACAAAAGGACTGGAATGCTGTTAAGAGGATAATAAGGTACCTAAAAACCACAAAAGATCTTGCACTTCATATTTCTTCAAAAGATTATCCTAATATAGTTGCATACTCAGATGCTGACTGGGGTCAAGATATTACAGATAGAAAATCTACCTCAGGAAATGTAATCTTCTTAGGCAATAGCTGCATTTCTTGGTTCTCAAGAAAACAAACATGTGTTACATTATCGTCAGCCGAGTCGGAATATGTGGCACTGTCACAAGGAACTCAAGAAGTGTTGTGGATTTTAAAACTATGTAAAGATCTCAAATTACAACAACATTACCCAATTAAAATTTTTGAAGATAATCAATCAACAATTAAATTGGTTGAAAGTGAAAAGTTCAAGTCACGAACTAAACACATTGATACAAAGTATCACTACATACGAGATTTAAAAATGAAAAATGTAATAGATGTCAAATATCTATCAACAAATGAAATGATAGCAGATATAATGACAAAGCCATTGCCAAAGACCAAATTTGAACATTGCAGAAACCTTATCCATCTGGTGTCAGATTCTATCACAAAACGGGAGAGATGTTAGACAATTGCTTCTTTTTGTACTAAAATCTACCGCCAGATGGCAGCACCAGACATTATTCTGTTTTCACTGGAAGAGAACTTTAGAACAGTTTTTAGTTTTAAATGTGACTCAGCAGGCTTAGGCAGCAAAATGCTGTCAGGGATTAAGAATCCATTATTATACATTTTCATTCCAAAGGAATAACAACTATTTATCAAGAACCGCTTCAAACTGAAGCTAATATATGTTTCAAAGTTATTTTTTTCTTTATTTTTGTGTTCTGTAAATATTGTGAAGACTGTGCATCTGTTCTTTTGTGTTGTGAAGTGTTTCCAAGTATTTGTTCATCATTATTCTACTTTATTTCTTCAAATAAATGTGTGTCAACTAAAAGGTAAAGTTTTTAACTCCTTTTATTATTGAGGAACTTACTTGCTCACGCCTTATGGAATAACATTCCAACAAAACTACTATCGTGTTTTGGGAAACATGGCGCCCTTGGTCTGACTTTATCAACACCTCAGTAAAAATAATCTAAAATAGACATATCATGTTTTTGTAATCATGGCGCCCTTGTTTAGATCTTTTTCAGCGCCTCTTTAAAAATAACTTTTAAAAATTAATATCATGTTTTTGGAATCGTGGCGCCCCAGGTCAGACTTTTTTCGGCGCTTCTACAAAAATAACTTTTAAAAAACTATTATCGGTTTTTATAATTATGGCGCCCTTGGTCATCTTTCTTCAGCACCTCTTGTAAAAATAACTTTTAAAAACTAATATCGTAAACATGGCGCCCTTAGTCAGATTTTTTCCTCTGTAAAAAACCTCTATAAAAAAACCTGTTTACACTTCTTTAAAATAACCTATATATATATATATATATATATATATATAATTTTCCAAAAACTAATACCTTTTTTTTGGAATTGTGGCGCCCCTGGACAGATATTTTCAGCACCTCTACAAAAGTAACTTTTAAAAAACTAATATCGGTTTTTGTAATTATGGCGCCCTTCGTCAGCTTTTTTCATTGCCTCTTGTAAAAATAACTTTCAAACTATTAATATCTTGTGTTTGTTATCATGGCGCTGATGGTCAGATTTTTTTTTTTTCAGTGTTTCTTTAAAAATAACTTTCAAAAAACAAATATCATGTTTTTATAATCACAAGACTCTTGGTCGGATTTTTTTCCGTATTTATGTAAAAAAACTTTCAAAAAACTAATATCGTCTTTTTGTAAACATGGAGCCCTTGATCAGATTTTTTTTTTCAACGCCACAGAAAAATAACTTTCAAAAAATTACTACCATAATTTTCTAATGCTGGCGCCCCTAATCAGATTTTCTTTTCTTTCTTTCGTTCAGTTCTTTGGTGAAAAGAACTTTAATAAACAATTATATTGTTTTTGTAATAATACTGCCCCTTACACACACATAAATTAGTGCTCCTAGTTCTAATAAACTGAAGCACTCTATAATTTCTTAATGATAATATAGGTCTTAAGAACCTATATTATCATTAATTTATTAAATGATAGTATAAGCCAGATTATGAAGAATAATTTTTCAGGAGAGTTTGCAACGGAAACTTATGTAAATTTTGCTTTTGAAAGAAGAATAGGCTAATTTTTTATATCGCTTTGAAAAGTCAATAATTTTTAGCATCCAAAAATGCCAATATCTAAAAACTGTTTTTATACTGGATCTGATCTGCTTAACCTCTTTAAACTTCAAACACCACCGCAAGTTACAAAATGAAAAATACACATGTAATCAATATAAATATATAAACCCCTGAAAATCAACGTCGTTCAGAGAAGCGCAGATGTTTGTGTTCAGCTTTCAAAGCTGTTAGTCAATAACATGAGTGTTCCCAAGAAGACAAATTACATTTCAGGTGGGGGGGGGGGGGTCAAGTTAACTGAATATGAGCTCTGCGTATAGACAGTGTGACTGTAGTAATTAATATCAGGTGTGACATTTTTTATTGATTATACCGAATTCTGAGATTTCTGGATCTCTATCTTTCTGGAGAAAATACAAGCAAATCTATTGCTTGCACAGCCTTTGTAAATATAAGTCCGCTCATTTGAAATACTACCAAAACACATTATGTCCAAGGAAAAAGAGAGTAGCTAAATCAGTCATCTATTGTCCATTCCACAGAAACTGGAAAAGCATGTGTTTCTAATTTTCAGACGATAGCCGGTACGGTATACATAAAGTGCTCTTGGGGTGCAGTCAGGAAGATAGATATAGTACTAATATTCTATCTCCATGGGTGCAGTGCAACCTGCTTCATTTTTCTCGTTTCATTTTCATCCGATGTCAAAGAACAACTTCCTTTACATTATATGCCTGTGTCCTGAGTTATTTAACTGTTTAGTCGTAATCTTAAAGATTTAAAAAAACTCCACAGAAACCGAAAATACATGTGTTTCTAATTTTCAACCGATCCAGTTCCAAACAACAATTCCGCCTTTAGTTTACATTTACATTATTTGCCTGTGTCCTGAGTTATTTAGATATTTAGTTGTAATCTTAAATATTTTTCTATATAAGCTCGTGCTTCGTACTTTTTTAAAATAGTGTAAGTGTACAGCACTCTAAAAATTTCATCACCACTGACGTTGCATGCACTTTGCATAGCAAGATCTATGATTTGCCCATTGAAAAACAATGTAAGGTAAGATTACTTATTATTACTTTTTTATTATTAATAATTGTATCACTTTCGCAAGAGTATTAATATATATATATATATATATACAGGGTGATTCAGCTCGTCGGTGACAAACTTTAAGGATCGATAGAGCACACCTAGACGAACATTTTTGAATAGGGAATGTAGGGTCCCTGACGCGATGGTAAGGCGCTAGGCGCTTTCGAAAATTTGGGTGCCGAAATTCGAAACGTCATAAAAACTAGGGAAATGGTTAGATTTTCTTGCTTGTTGCGTCGAAATGATTATGTTTGTTTAGACTTTCTTCAGTACCAATTTGATAAGCGTATCTCTTAAAACATGGATAGGGGGCGCTGCAGACTTTGGAGAGCTAGACAACAACTTAGCCCGTTATTTTGATAATTTAACACATGCTCGCCAAAGTTTATACTCTAACTTAAAGTTTGAACCCAAAAGTAGAGCCCTGCAAAAAGCGTAAGAGCCGGAATAAAATGTCAAAGTACAGGGTGGTCGAAACTCGAAGGCTCCTAAGAGATAAACAAACAGATTTCTTGACTTATGGCATGCATTTTCATGATTCTGTTTGCTGGGGCTCTCTGAAACTCAGTTGAACGGTACAAAAAGAAACATTGATAGGGGGCGCTTTGGGCAAAAAACATAATTCGTTGACATTTCGGACGCTAACTGGAAACGGGGCGCTACGATCAGTTAGAAACAAAACAAGAGAGTAATTTACTTATCATAAGAAGCTATTAAAACTGCAGTTTTTTTTTTTTTTAACAAACATAGCTGGTTTCAATCATGCACAATGCGCGCAATAAAATTTACATAAGGTGCTTTTTGCTGATTTATGCAAAAGATATCGTACCATATCGATATGCAAAAGATACGTAATGCGTAGACGACAACGCGAGATGAAGTAGTTGTATGCGCAGACACGTCTTTTGAACGTGCGGTACCTACTTAAGCTTCGGGTTACTTGTCTGCAGATCGGTAGTAGGATGGAACGGTACACAAACTCTGAATTGGCTGACATGCATTTGGCGTATGGCGCTGCTGGTTGTAATGGACGAGCCGCTCAGCGGTTGTACGCCGAGCATTACCCCAGCAGGCAAATCCCCTGCCATGCCTTCTTCGCTCGAGTACACCAGAGGTTGTCCACAACGGGATCTTTCGACGGAGGCAGGCCTGAACGGGAGCGATCAGTGAGCACCCCCGACAACGAAGAGGCTGTGCTTAACCTGGTTGAGGACAACCCAGGTCTTAGCACGAGAGATATCGCCAGACATGTTGGCATTTCGCAAGCAACTGCGTGGCGCATCTTACGTTCCCGGAATCTGCACCCCTACCACATCCAGCGGGTGCAGTTGCTCAGAGAGCAGGATTTTGGCCCTCGAGTGGAATTCTCAAGATGGTACTTGGCGATGAGATCCAGGGATCCCCGTTTTGTAAACAGCATTTTGTTTACGGACGAGTCCACCTTCAGCCGGGAGGGAATGTGGAACGCCCACAACAGTCATGTGTGGTGTGATGAAAATTCACATGAAACCAGAAGCCGAGCAGCCCAGGAGCGTTTCTCAGTAAATGTGTGTGCCGGCATTCTGGGGGATTGCCTCATTGGCCCTTATTTGTTACCTGAACGGCTGACAGGTGGAAATTACCTGATTTTCCTGGATCAAGTGCTGCCGCAGCTTCTGGAGGAGGCGCACGTACCCGAAGGTTCGCGTCGCCAGATGTGGTTCCAGCACGACGGAGCTCCGGCCCATTACACGAACGACGTGCGTCTCCATCTAAATGCAAGGTATGGCCAGCGGTGGATCGGGCGTGGGGGTCCAGTTCACTGGCCTGCCCGATCACCAGACCTCACCTGCTTGGATTTCTTCCTTTGGGGTTACCTGAAGGCCGTGGTATACCATACACCTGTCAGCAGTGCTGAAGAACTTGTGGCGCGCATTGTGGCAGCTGCAGGGCAGATCAGAGATACTCCTGGCATTGTTGGAAACACACACTCCTCAATGCGCCGGAGGTGCGAAGCCTGCATCATGGCCCAAGGTCGAAATTTCGAGCATCTTCTGTAGTGTTATTTTTTGTAAATAAATTTCCAGTATCATTGATGTTTTTGGTCTAAATTTATTCAGAAGTGTTGAGCAGAGGTAGAAAATGTGTTTTCATTATTACTAACTGATCGTAGCGCCCCGTTTCCAGTTAGCGTCCGAAATGTCAACGAATTATGTTTTTTGCCCAAAGCGCCCCCTATCGATGTTTCTTTTTGTACCGTTCAACTGAGTTTCAGAGAGCCCCAGCAAACAGAATCATGAAAATGCATGCCATAAGTCAAGAAATCTGTTTGTTTATCTCTTAGGAGCCTTCGAGTTTCGACCACCCTGTACTTTGACATTTTATTCCGGCTCTTACGCTTTTTGCAGGGCTCTACTTTTGGGTTCAAACTTTAAGTTAGAGTATAAACTTTGGCGAGCATGTGTTAAATTATCAAAATAACGGGCTTAAAGTTGTTGTCTAGCTCTCCAAAGTCTGCAGCGCCCCCTATCCATGTTTTAAGAGATACGCTTATCAAATTGGTACTGAAGAAAGTCTAAACAAACAGAATCATTTCGACGCAACAAGCAAGAAAATCTAACCATTTCCCTAGTTTTTATGGCGTTTCGAATTTTGGCGCCCAAATTTTCGAAAGCGCCTAGCGCCTTACCATCGCGTCAGGGACCCTACATTCCCTATTCAAAAATGTTCGTCTAGGTGTGCTCTATCGATCCTTAAAGTTTGTCACCGACGAGCTGAATCACCCTGTATATATATATATAAACTGTTTAAAAAACACTATTCAAATCAAAACTTCTATATGATATCATTTTATTGTTTAAAAAAAAAAACTTTTTTTTTTTAAATAATTTACATAAATCGACATTAATTTTGCCCCGAACTAAAATAACTTTTCTCACAATTTTTACGCCATACTTGTATTTGTATTCTTGAGAGCATATTACATAAAATATTATTGAGTTGTAATATATAATATTTTGCAATTTTGAGTTTGATACAAATAATTTTTTCAAATTGTTTTATTTTAATATTTATTTTCGATTTGGAAACAATTGTATGGTGATTGTTATTCGGATATTCGGGATAATGTTTGAATTTACTAAGTAAAGTAATATATAGTTAAAATCAAATTTTACTTTTTATTAGTTAAATAATTTTTAATAAATATTAATCCATTAATATTTATAATATTTTAAAGTCAGCTGGAGGAGGTGAGTGAAAGAGGATGTTATTGACCAGAAAATTTTCAATGAAAGATTTTATTTCTTGAGATTTGTACTGGGAAAAAAATTCTATTCAGAGCACTTCTAAAACAAAGTAATTTTACTTTTTAAAAGTTTAATAAAGTTTAAAAAGGGCGCAAATCCTTATATATATATATGTATATATATATATATAAGGATTTGCGTCCTTTTGTAAGGCAATCGGCGCCCTTGTTATCCATTTTGCCACCGCCCTCTCTGTTATGCCAGTACGACCCTGTTTAAAACGGCAGGTTTTTTGTTAAAACATCGCGGGAAAACGCCAGGTTTCGTTAAAACTTCGCGATAAAACGTCGGATTTCATCAAAAAATTGCGAAAAAACGACAAACTTTATTAAGAAATCGCGAAAAAAACGACAAATTTCGTTAAATCAATTCATGGAAGACAAGAAATTTCGTCAAAAAAATCGCGAAAAAACGGCAAATTTCGTAAATAAAAATATCTAAAAAAAAAAAAAAAAAAAAAGATTTCGCCAAAAAATCACGCGAAAAAACGCAAATTTCATTAAAAATCGCAAAACGGCAAATTTCGTAATTTTTTTTAAGACAGGCTTCGTTAAAACATCGCGATAAAACGGCAGGTTTCATTAGAACATCGCTATAAAAAGGCAGATTTTGTCAAAAAATCGCTTAAAAAATCGCGATAAAACGGCAAATTTCGTTAAAAAACTCATACACAAATTTTTCCGGGAACTTACACTTTTTGTCTGGAAACCTACATTTTTCATGTAGATTCCCAGGTGGGAACCTTAAAATTTTTAGAATTTTCAAGCCCTGATATTATATTGATTATAAAGATAAAATTCTGTCTAGAAATAATAAAATGACATGCAATTCGTAACACTCTATAATCGACAATATTCCATAATCCGCACAACCTTTGGCCCCAACTTGTGCGGATTATAGAACTTTGACTGTACATCAAAATTTAATCAGATCCAATTTTTATCAAGGTCTAACTGAGTCTAAAGTTTTGTGAAATTCCCATATTAGTTTTTGTGATACCCAGAAAATTTATGTCATATAAAAACTGACAGGCATTTTGTAAAAACATGTTTTTTGGAATCTCTGAGGCCTAAAACATGTAAATCCATTGAAAACCAGAATTTGAAAATTTTAATGAATCCAACAATTTCTTCTTGTAAAGATAGAAGAATGTAAAAATATGCTTAATTAAATTAATTGTTATTAAAAAGCTGCAATATTTTACCATCATCGTAAATATCAGCTACTCTTAGAGTATTTTATAGAACATTTTGTGCTCTTTCAGAGAAACTGGTATGGCTTATTCTGCTGAAGAAGTCTGTCATATCTATTTTAAGAAGGCTGCCAGTATTAAAATTGCACACTTATTTTCTTTTAAAATTTTACTGGAGGCTATTTTATTTCACAACTGGCTGTTGACCACAGGGATGCAAAATATGTCTGATCCGGCATTCTAGGATCAGGGGAAATTTTGCAGAAACATATGCAATTGGTTTAGATTTTAATAACAAATTCCATAATTCCCTGAGATAGAAAATTCACTACAAATAAAAAGATCTATATAGCGACCTTCACAAAATTGATGTGTTGTGCTCGCAAGTCAAGGATGATTCTGTTGCGAATTTTCAGAAAATACTTAAAAAAATTCATCAATCTGAAAATTTGGATATAAAAATACCGTGAATTTTGTCCAAGAATTATTGAAAAAATGTAAATTTCATCACGAGATCACAAAATAACTGCAAGTTTCGTGAAAAGATCATGAAATGAACACAAATTTTGTCAAAAAACCGCAAAATGAACGTCCATATCTACAAAAGACTGCAAAGAAAAACTACAGATTTAGTAAAAAAACGCAAAACAATCACAAATTTTGTCAAAAAATCACAAAATTCCATCAAAACATGGCAAAACAACCACAAATTTCATTATAAGATTGCTAAAAACTGCAAATTCCATTAGTAAATTTCAAAAAGAACACAAAAATCATCTAAATATGACAAAAAAATTGCAAATTTTGTCAATTTTAACAAAATAGTCTCAAATTTCGTTAAAAAAAAAAATCGCTAAACGACCACACATTTCGTCAAACAATCTTTGTAAATTTCGTTAAAATATTGCAAAAATTGTCAAAGGATCACAAAATAAATGCAAATTCTGTCAAAAGATCACAAAGCAATTGCAAATTTTGTTAAAAGATCACGAAATAATTACAAATTTCATCAAACGATTGCTAAAAATAGTGAATTTAGTCTATTAGAAGGGCCCTGAGGAAAAAAAGTTAATGCTGGTAGTGGATTCCCCCCCCCCCCCTTCCTTCTGTAGGCTTTTAGAAAATTTCGTGTAAATTTCAGAAATTTTTTTTATTTCACTCAGAATCACTCTTGCCATACATACTTGAGCATAAGTTGAGAAATAATGGAAAAATTGATTTTCGATACATGTGATAAATGTGTTCTGTGACATTAGTACAGCATTTATCTATAACATACCGTAAAATTTGGGGGAAATTTTCATATGGATTGGGGGAAATGTTGAGAGTAGAAACATTTTCTGCACCCATGGTTGACCAAGTGTTGGCTTTCTGGGAAAGTGATAATTCAGTACAGCTTTTTAATAGTAACAAATTCAATTAAATTAATTTTTGCCTTGTCAAACCTAGATCATTTTGATTGCATGAGTTTTCACTATTTATTTATATAAAATTTTTGAAATTCTACAATGGTGAGACTTTGAATGTCCCCAGCTACTGGTCTAATAGATTTCATCAAGTTTGATAACCCAATTGTACCTGAGCCTGACTGACCCAAACCATTGTTCAAGTTGATTTCTAATTCTGTCCATAATTATTTGGGTTTGGATTGATTTAAGTTGGCTTCTTGTGTTTTGAGTTTGAATAACTGGTTTTTTTTTTTTTTTTTTTTTTTTGGGGGGGGGGGGGGGGATATCAGTATATTGTTTCAAAAGGAAAAAAAAAAAAAAAAAAAAAAAAAAACCTATATTTTAATATAAATGTGTGTATATGTTTCTTTTTTTACTTAATACATAAAATTAATATTAAAAGTATGATTGTGGGCTATTTTTTCATAGTGGCTGTAAAATGTGGCATAATTTATTTTTCACTTCTAGATTTAAGTTTTAATATTGTAGGGTCAAATTGTACCAGAAGAATAAAAAGTTGATTGAATTGATTAAAAAAAAAAAAAAAAAAATAGAAGCATTATTTACTAGATTCTAAGAATACCTGTCCGATGCTACTGTTTGTTTGAAAAATTCAGAAAAATACCTTTTAATTAACAAAATAAATAAAACACTGTAACAAAAGAATATTTCTTAAACATTTTATGCTTTTACCATATATGTTCTACATTTTAACTGGCTAGAAGAGTCTTGTGATATAATGTGTTGTACAGTAGACTCCTTCAAATCGACACATAAATTACGGATGTAAACAATGAAACATTCAGTTCGGATATAGAGACAAAATTTGACTATTTTAGTTTTATATCAATTCCATAATGCATTTTTTAATTTGTAATTTTTGCTAATATTACTTAATTCATGTTTTATCATGAAAGAAGAATAATTATATTTCTGGAAAAATTCAAGATGTTGCTGATATTATTGGTAATTACAATCTTTTTACCAAATATATTCATGTTTTAATCAAGCTTTTTTGGTTATTAAGGCTGGTTAAACCTGACATAAAACTTTCTTATTTTATGATTTTGATGCCAATTAGTAATGTATTTTTATGAAACAAGTTTTATTGACTAATTTAAGAAAAATTCATTTCATTTTTATAATGAATGTTTTATTATACATTAATAAATATTACCTTGACCTTTGCTTTTAATATTTTATCATGTTTAAAAATGACCTAAATTTTTATTATTTTAGTTTATTAGTTATTTTAATACTTTATTATATTGTGAGCATTTATTATAGTTTTGATTGCATTTTTAATTATATTCAGATTACTGTCTAAAAAATGCAAACAAAGCAATGACCATAAATCAGCAAAATTCTAAAATCTGCACAATCTCTTGTCCCATGCTGTGTGGATTTGAGGGAGACTATTGTATTAATTTTATTTTTTATAATACTTAAAAATTACCTTATTTACAGATTATTTGTCCGAAATTCAGCCACTGCGACAGTTGGTCAAAAGTTGACAGGAAAATCTTGTCCCCTTCCAAAGAAAAATGGAAGACGCTGCAGAGGGAAACTACGCGACACTATTTTAGACTGGGAAGATGAGCTTCCCTTGAAAGATTTAGAAATAGCAGAGTTTAATTCACGGTAATTGTACTTACCTTTTCATGTTTTTACATTATTGCTTATTGTAACTTTAATTAAATATAATTTACAAATACTAAGTGTGCCACAGAAATTGACTTATGCGATGTATATTGACTTATGTGATGCAGTCAAATTTTGATTAAAACGATATGGGTTGCAAAAAAATTAGAAATGGCATTGCACATGCACCAGGGTTAGTGGAATATTATTTATTTATGTTTTTGTGTATGCCATTTTGGCAAGATAACACTAGTTTTAAATTAGATTAATTTTCAACACAATTATTCAATTGAATATTGTGTTAAATATTAATCTAATTATGAATGCAGTGTATACTGCAGTTCTATAAAAAACCTTATGATTTATTCTGTTGAGCTGATTCAGATATCAGACCTGATTCTTTGATTGTTAAAGTTTATCTTGGAGAATTAGTCCTCCATATTCATCCGGGATGACTCAGTTGCTAGGGCATTTGCAGCTTCAGCCAAGACATCCTGGTCCAAACCCTTTCCACCCATTTGAAAATTTACAACTGGCCTGGTTTTGAATACCTGTTTAATGTTGAATTCAGACAATGGCCAAGGAGGGTGATATTTCCTCCTGGAACAATGAGATCCCCCCTCCCCAGAAGATGTGAGGTTTTGTGTCTTCAATAGCAAAAAAGTGCAATTCCTTCCTCCCTACCCTCAAGAACCACAGAAATCCCTCCCAGAAAAAAAATGTCTGAATTCATTGTCACAAAAAAAAAAAAAAAATGTCTGAATACCAGTTATTTTTACTTTCTTATAAAAATTATTATAAAAAGCATATTTTTTATAAAAAAAATTATTAATTTTTTTTTTTTTAAATTATAAAACACATACAATGTCAAGTATACAATTGACTCAGTTGTTAATACCAGAGAACTTTGATCCATATTGTTGTTGTAAAAAACCAAAGGACATAAGCTATAGGCAGAGGGTATATATGCTAGAGTCATGGACATTCATGGCTAAAGTATACACTATTGTTTTATTTGAGACACAGAACTTCATTAAACGATCTAGAAGGTATATGATATATATATCTCTATATACCCTCCACTATACCCCTAGTTTATGCACAGTCTAGTGTACTGGGTTGCCATAAAAGCTAAATCTTATCTAAGTAACTGGATTGTTACGCCAGGCAAAAAATTGCTATCTTGACACACACAAAAGAAAGTGTGTTCGTGACATCTGTATCCAAAAATATACCAAATCATATTTTTTGATGGGATATTGCTGTTGAATGCTAAACATTTTTTGTTAAAGAAATTTTATTATTTTTCCAGTATAAGGGCCTTAGCATTTTATATATATCTATTTTAAACTGCTACAATTTGAACTTTAGAAAGTGAGATTTTTTGCCAAATGATATAAACAGTTATGAACAAATCTAATGAAGTTTTATGTTTGTTTAAATATCTATTTATGTATATTTATAAACATTTTCTTTATATACATACTATTTTTGTTATTTTATACAATATACTTCTGTTTATATGCAAAAATATATAAATGCGTTCTTTATATTAAATAAGTTGTATAACTATTAAAAAAATTGCTTATGCGTGTGCAACAGAGAATAAGTTGCCTGAAAACTTATTGCCAAATTTCTTTCTTTTCCCAAGACCATTTTTCTGCGTCTCACCTAGGCCCCTATGATGGAAAAGTACAGAATTCCGTTCTGTGGGATTTTGTTCAAACAGATCTGGACTAAGTACATCTATAATACTTAAGGATAGTAATTTTTGTGTTTATTATTTGCAGCATAGTGTCATTGTTTCAAAATTTTTAAGGAAATATCCATTTGAATGCATCTAATTAGATTGCAATTAACATATCTTGATAAAATTTTAAAAATGACATTATAAAAAAAAAAAAAAATCTTTTGTTGATGTTTTTGCATTTGAATTAGTACTGTTAAGATGAGTTGTAAAATAGGATATATATTTGTATGTATGCTTTATGATAAACAAATTTTTATATTAATTGATTTTTTTCATTGCCGAGACAAACATTAAAGTTCAAATCCCCAATAGTTCCAGGGCCCCAGTCCATCCCTTCCCGCTTTTCAATGTCTTTAATTTGTTTAATTAATTTCCCTTTTAAATTTGCCTGGTTTCATTTTTTGAATATTTTTTGTCCAACATGGCTTATACTAGAATCTCGGCAATTTGGGTTGAGAATAGAAACTTTGGACGGACATACAGAACGCTGCATTCCGCCCCAACCAAAGAAAGAAGAGAAGCTTTAAATAAGTTAAAAATGATTAATGTTTTGTTTTTTAAGCCCCCACGCTAGTCTGTGAAAAAAACCCGGATGATAATGTTAAATCTATGGGGGCATTCTTTTCAAATATCTCGCTCAAATTTTAATATTTTTTTGCATAGGATAGCAGAGGATGATTTACAACCGGGCTAGATTTTACTTTTTTGATTTAGGTTACATATTTTTTATATCATGATTGTTTCAATTTCAGTTCTGGTTCTAACTGGTTTCGAAAGTTAAAGTTATTATTATTAATTTTTTTTTTTTAAATCTGAAACCAAAATTGAAAAAGTAAAAAACTAGCCCGGTTGTATATCATCCTCAGCTATCCTATGCAAAAAAATCATGTAAAAATATTAAAATTTGAGCGAGATATTTGAAAAGAATGCCCCCATACACTTAACATTATCATCCAGGTCTTTTTCAGTGACTAGTGTTGGGGCTTTATGATTTTTGTGTTTTTTTAACTATTTAATTAAATTATCTGTATCTTTGCAATTATTTTTAAATCATTCAGGTATTGTTTTCTTTTCCAGAGAAGCTGACCTGAGTATTTGTTTAGGCACGACTCTCCAAATTGTTCCTAGTGGTAATCTTCCTGTAGTTACAAAAAAATCTGGAGGAAAATTAGTTATTTGTAATCTCCAACCAACAAAACATGTAAGCTATTAATAAAGTTATCTTTGAACATGAAAGAAAGTGCTTAATACAGGGTGTCCAGCAAATAACACCCTGATTTCAAAATTAAATTTCTCAAAAACAAAGATCAATAGAATTATGCAGTAAACGGTTTGTTTATCAGGTAAGCTGTAAAAATCTTATACAAAAGTTTCGAACAGTAAATAATTTGAAAAGATTGCGTTCTGATTGCAAAGAATGTTTTGATTTGACATTTTTCTTGCTTTCGATTGCTGCCAGAGAATGTGTTTTTCGGCTTAAAGTGCCATATTTCATAGTTTTTTTAAGTAAATTTTTAGAATTTCGAAATTTTAAAAATTTTGTTTCAAAAAACTATGAAATATGGCTCTTTAAGCCTAAAAACACATTCTCTGGCAGCAATCTAAAGTAAGAAAAATGTCAAATCAAAGCATTCTTTGCAATCAGAACACAATCTTTTCAAAATATTTACCGTTCGAAACTTTTGTATAAGATTTTTACAGCTTACCTGATAAACAAACCGTTTACTGCATAATTCTATTGATCAATTCTATTGATCTTTGTTTTTGAGAAATTTAATTTTGAAATCAGGGTGTTATTTCTATATGTGTAATATATATATAATACGTTACTTGACATGATAGATATTTGTATCAAATACTTAATAAGCACTCATTGATAAAACATGTGGAATAAATTGTATATCTTGATTATATCAATCTCCTGCAAAAAAAAGTGATACAACTCAAAAATATTGTATTTTTCAAGAGAAACATAAGATTAGCATGGTGTCTGTAATATAAATTAAAGTATTTACCTTTGCATACAATTAATAAGAGCTTGCATAAAAAACAAAACCCTTAAGAGAAAACAAGACTAGGTTAGGGATGCAAGTGCTCTAAAGCCATTTTGGAACAACTATGAAGCAGCAAAACTCTGATTTTAAAGCAGCAAAAATTTGATTTTGGACCAATAAAATCATTTTTGGAGCAGCAAAAATCTGATTTTGGAGTAGTAAAACCTGAATTTTCATGATATTTTGTGTTTTTTTTGCGATATTTCAATGAAATATGCTTTTTTTGTGATCTGACAAAATGTGCATTTTTTTGATGAAATTTGGCTTTTTCTTTTTGTGATTTTTTGACCACATTTTGTTCTTTTTTTCAAATACTAGCACTTCTTTGACAAAATTCATGTTTTTTGCAAGATTTGTTGTTTTTTGCAGTATTTTGATGAAATTAGAAGTTTTTTACACTATTTTGATGAAGTTTGCAATTTTTTTTCACAATTATTTGACCATGTTTTGTTCTTAAATGGAAAAACTCACGTATTTTCCATGATGTTTTGATGAACATGACATGTTTTTCACAAACTTTTGATAAAATTTGCGTGTTTTTCACAACATTTTGACTAAATTAGCATTTTTTCGCAAGCCTTAGATAAAACTTGTGTTTTTTTGTCAAAACTTACGTTTTATTTTTTTGCTATTTTTTGAACGCATTTTGTTCAGCTTTTTTACAATACCAGCACTCCTTTGACGAAATTCATGTTCTTTTTGCAATCTTTCTGGTGAATAAGTGCATTTTTTACGATTTTTCAACGGAATTTGCCGACGAAATTTGTATTTTTTTTGTGATTTTTTGACAATGTCTTGTTCATTTTTCACAAAATTAATTTTTGTTTTGCAGTTCTTTGACGAACATATGTTTTTTGTGAATTTTTGATAAAATTTGCATGTTTTTCAGAATTTTGGCAAAATTTGTGTGTTTTGAGTGATTTTTTGATAAAATTCTTGTGTTTTTCATGACCTTTTTACAAAACTGGCAATCTTTTTACGAAATTAGCGATGTGGAAAAAGTTAAAAATGGAACTTTCTTTTGTTTCTCTGATTGATGAAATCATGTTAAATTTCATTTTGGTACTACGTACATTTTGGTGCAAATTTAAGACAAAATGCTATTTTGGCACAGATATGCAGAAAATTTGCAGCACTTGAAACCCTGTCAAGTGCAATCCTGCAGAAAATATGCTAACTTTTTAAGGCTTTTTTTTTTTTAAACTATCAGACAGTTTTTGGCAAAATTTCAAATCCGTTTTCACTAGATTATGCTCAGGATTTATAGCAGACAGTTTTTTCTGTGATTAAAATTTTTTATTTTAGAGCAATGCCAACTTTTTAGATTTTTTTTCTAAACAATGTCATTTTTTCAGGTTTTTTTTCTTGAAATTAAATTGAAAACCTAATCAACATATAGACAGTAGTTACATGTTTTGATACTTTTTATAATACACAATTTAATAACTTGAATAGCTTAAAAAATGAATATAATGGATGCTACCAATTTTTTTATTGCTATGCATAGTAATATTAGTTTCCTCTATATGGTTTCATTAGGATGCTGTACCCTGCCTGCTCTTTGGTTTAAAAAAATAGCATTTTTGTCCTTAAAAAACAGACCTTTCTGAACAACAAAATTATGAATAACAGCTTTAAATATGAAATATGTATATAATTTAGCAATTTATTAACTAACATTAATCTCTAAATAATATATATATTTTAATGAGAAAATTATTTCAGATAAAGATGATAAATAAGCAAAGATTTTCCAATCTGTAAATGAATATATAATTTTCATTTTTCTATTTTATAAGATTGTGCAGTTATCATAAAATGTGAAATTTAAAACTGAAATATCGGAAGAATGTTTCTATCAATGAAAATGACATGTATACATATGTCCATGCAACATTTAAAAAAAAAATCCCTGTCGGCTGGGCCTATAGGTGGAGGTAGATTTCGAAGAGTGCTCATTTCAACAAAAAAATATATGATTAGAGATAAACCCAGTTTAATAACTTCATTTGGCCGTTTATGAAAAATTTTTAATTTCATTTTTCTACAAAAACTGGTTTTATCAGAATCATCTTAAGAAAAATTCAGCTCAAATGCCCATTTTGACAACATATTTTGAAACAGATTCTGAATTTATTATAAAATCGACCAAAACAGTACATTATACAGTTCCTAAATAACAGAAAACTGTCAGTTGAATGCAATTGAATCATGATTGCTTAGGGAAATTTTGTGCGAAATACTCACTTTGACAGCATTTTTAAAAATATATTCTATCTTTATCAAAAAACTGGCCAATGCGTCACAGTATATAGTTCCTAAATAAGAGGATCTGTAAATTGGATGCATTTGAGAGCGAAAATGGATTTTAAAACGAGTCATAAAAAAAAACAATTTGCTATGTGAAAACTTCCTTAAATTTTCAAATCACGAAGACTTCGGTAAATTCTGTTCAAAATACCCTTTTTGGTAGCCTTTTTCAAAATATATTCTGTCTTTATCAAAAAACCGATCAATGCATCACATTATATAGTTCCTAAATAAGAGGATCTGTAAATTGGATGCATTTGAGAGCAAAAATGGATTTAAAAACGAGTCAGAAAAAAACGCAATTTCTTATTTGAATACTTCCTTCAATTTTCAGTCCCGATGACTTTCGGAAATTCTGTTCAAAATACCCTTTTTGGTAGCCTTTTTTGAAATATATTCTGTCTTTATCAGAAAATTGACCAATGCGTCACTTTATACAGTTTCTAAATAAGAGGATCTACCATTTGGATGCGTTTAAAATCAAAAATGAATTTAAAAATGAATCAGAATATAAGCAATTTTGATTTGAGGTTTTTTTCTCCAACTCCTATTTTTGTTTAATTTCTTTTTGCTATACGAATTGGTCCTATGAAAAACTTGTCAATATAAAAGTTGTAGATATTTTTGAGAAGATGTAAAATAAATTTAATCAGATTTGATATCTTAAAAATTGACGGAGTTATGGATTTTTATCTTTTTTCAGCGCCCTTTTTCTTTTCGTTTTTAATTTTTTTCATCGGTAAAAGTTGGTCCTATTAAAAACTTGTAAATACAAAAGTTTTAGAAAATTTTAAGAACATGTACAAAAAATTTAGTTGGACTTGATATCTTGAAAATTGACGAAGTTATGAATTTTTTTTCTCTCAAAATCCCTGTTTTTTTTGCCCCTTGAGCCCACTTCTAAATATATCAAAAATCTGTCATACATATACTTTTGGCCCATTTTTAAGAAGTAATATAAACTTTAAACCGATTCGATATCTACATTAATTAAGAAGTTATAGCGTTTTTTTGGTTTTCACAAAAACGCCCCCTATTCCAACCCCCTTGGTCTGATTTTGCCCATTAACGAACTTAGCCAAGATTTTAATCTCTTTGATTTTATGTACAAGTTTGGTGGAGATTGGTGAAGAATTATAGAAGTTATCGTGTCCATAAAAAAGTGAGATATATATATATATATAGATAGATATATAAACTGGTCCAATTGCAATAGGTAGTATTTCTTACGAAATCTACCTAATATAGAACATGGAATCTAAAAATGAAACAGTTACTCAAAACAAAATGACTGTTTTTCAAAGTCACAATCTTTTGGGTTTTTTGCAATGGAAATTTCCCAATTTTAATAGTTAAGTTATCAATATATTTTTTGAGAAATGGCTTATCTTATTGTGAGTTAGATTGAATTTCATTCAATAGTTAGTTTTCAAAAATAGCCTGAACATATAAACACTCACTGTGGCTTTGATTTAGAATATACACTAATGTGCAAAATTTAAGGACGAGTCCCAAAATGCCAATTTTCAACGAATTTTCAAGCGATACTTTCAACGCGAATATTCAAAAGGAAATAATACAATTCAAATAATTACTATCCCTGGATAACAGCTAGTCCATATAACATCTCATTCAGGTCACACATGGTCACAAGAGTCACAGTCACTATAGCAAAAAAAAAAAAAAAAAGGAAATTTCATGCATCTTTTTCATGAGTCTCAAATGACTACCGTATTTTCTGGAAATAACGCCGCACCGAGTATAACGCCACACTTGGTTAAAAATAAAAAAAACTAGTTTAACGCCGCACCGAATATAACGCCGCACTTGGTTAAAAATAAAAAAAACTAGTTTAACGCCGCACCGGGTATAACGCCGCGCCGGGTATAAGGCCGCACCGGGTGTAACGCCGCACCAGGTATAACGCCGCGGCGGGTATATTCCCACATTCATTATTAGAGCAATGAAGTAAAATTATTAACTGATATAAAGTAAAGCATTTTGATCTTAAATAAATAACTTATCTTTTTTTGTTGTATAGTTATTTCAATGAAACCAGAACCTCATCCATTCGCTGCGCCACGATTCCCGTTAACTTTTGCTAAATTGATAACATTCAGCTTAAATTTTGCAGGGTAACTGCGGCGCTTACAACTCACATCTGAAGACATATTTAAGATAAACTTAACGTAAAATACCGTTAATCCGCCCTCCCCCAAACGTGACGAAAAATCCTAAAATAATTAGAGTGGGCAGCTTACACGAGATTCTTCCGCGATCGTTTCACAAAATTTGCAAGGATGAATCATGATAAATTGAATGAATCGTGAATCTTTGGATGAATTATGAATTTTGATACTTGAAGCAATACTTGAAAAAAATCGCGTTTTTTTAACGTAAATTCTGTCAAAAAAACGCAGAAAAAAAAGAAGAAATTTGTCAAAAAAAACCCCAAAAAAGCATGAAATCAATTAAAAAATATCGAAAAAACGTACATTTCTAAAGATTCATGATTTATTCATTTCATCATGATTCATTCCTTTCTCAACCGTTCTTTTGACATAATTTGTACTTTTTTAAAGATTTTTTGACGTAATTCGTGTTTTTAGTGCAATCATTCGTCAAAATGTGGGTTTTTTGGCGATACTTCGGCGAAATTCATGATTTTTTCGCGATCCTTTAAAGAAATTTGCGGTTATTTTTTATGAGTGTTTGGCGAAATTGGCGTTTTCTCGGCGATTTTTTTGGAAGGAAGTCGTTTTCTCGGGATTTTTTGAAAATTTCAAATTTTTATAGAGTGGGGAGGGGCCGGATTAACGGGATTTTACGGTATATCAGTAAATTAAAATCAATTTTAAGCATCACATTATTTAACCTTAAAAATATAATTCCACGTGCATGTGTATAATTACAGCGAAAGCAACGAAAGTTTAAATTTGCCGATCGGTTTTCAAAAATTTTAAATTAATTAGTCCTATTTAAAAGCCGCACTTTTGTTTACAAAACAAAAAAATCTAGTTTAACGCCGCGGCGTTATTCCCGGAAAATACGGTACTGTATATGACTCCACTGATAGGTCATTGTGACTACTGCTTTGTCGCGAGCCACCAGGTCACTTTACAAAGTCGTTTCATTGAGACTCTCATGTGACCTCTCATCTGGAGACTCAATTTAAAAGTCATTGTGAACGTTGCATTATGATAAATTATGAAATGATGCCCCATTAAAGTCACATAATGACTTTTCACTACTTTTCACAGCGGTTAGTTCACAATAGGGTCTCTATCATTATTTGACAATGCCATGTGACTTTAATGAGACATTACTTGGTGATTTATCATAATGAAACATTCACAATGACTTTGAAATTGAGTCTCCAAATGACAGTCACGTGAGAGTCTCAATAAAACGACATTGTAAAGTCACCTGGTGCTTCGACACAAAGCAGCAGTCGCAGTGACCTGTCAGTGGAGTCACATATAGTAGTCATTTGAGACTCATAAAAGAGACATATGGAATTTTCTATTTTTTGTTTTGCCGTAGTGACTGTGACTCTTGTGACCATGTGTGACCTGAATGAGATGTTACATGGACTAGCTGTAATGCAGAGATAGTAATTATTCAAATTATGTTACTTCCTTTTAAATATTCTCATCAAAATTATCGCTTGAAAATAGGCATTTTGGGGCTCGTCTTTAAATTTTGCTCACCAGTGTAGTTTTTAGATTATTCTTGCAAAACTTTGATATGATTTAATTATTGATTTTAAATTAACAAGTTTTAACCTTATTATCCACAATTATCCTCCTCAGTCCTGATGTCGCCTGCACATAACACTAAAAAACACCCTTTAAATGTTTCTAAAATTGATAAAATCCCATTTAGACTTTTTTACTATATGTGTGCATACTAGAAGTATCAATTTATAGACTAATGCATATTTGAAGATGTTTTATAATAAATTTAAAGGGGTTTTTGTAGTACCACATAAAATTTGTCTCAGGACTGTGGAGGTTATACTTCATTGATGTTTTATGTAGTTTTTAACTCTGATCATTTTCAGGATAAATTTGCAGATTTGATTATACATGGATACTGTGATGAAATTTTGACCAAGTTAGCAGAACTGTTAAATGTAGATGTTCCTGAATACAAAGTGTCTCAGGATCCTACTCAAACTGCCTGTGAAGTTCAAGAATATGTTTCATACATTCCTTTAAAGACTGAAGATTATGAAATTAAAAAAGAAGAAACTCAAGAATGTAAATAGTTAGTCTTGTTTATTTTTGCTGCAAAATCCTATTTTAATCCACCATTTGGTTGAAGGAAAAAAAAAAGTTTTTTTGGCATGTAGAGATGAGGAAAGGGTAGCTTTGCTATTCTTTATTTTTTAAGATCTTATTTAATTTTACTCAAACATATGAAATCTGATTATAAAAGATTCATAATTTTTGTCAACTCTAAATTTGAAAGGATATTCCAAAAAATTAGTCAGCTTTTGCCAAGTTCATTTCATTTATGATGATCTATTTTTTGTTGTAAATTTTGATGATATTTCATCAAACCACATTACTACCAAACTTGGTGAGAATTTGAATCTGGAAAATATGATTATGTAATTTTAAGCAAATGAGAGTAGTAATAATAGTTGCAACAGTGTTTATTTCAATAATTAAAAATAATTGTTCTTATTGCCTGCACTTTTTGATATTTTCAGCAGCAATAATAATGATTGTTATGCACCCTATGAAAAAATTTTGAAAAAATATTGATTTTTAGATGAAAATTTATCCCCCATTTTAATATATTATAACTAGATCCAAGCCTTCTTTAAAATTTTCTAAAAAAAATTATGCTTATTTAGTTGTGAATCCTTTATCTGAAGTTGAGCAAAAGCAGCCAAAACCCCTTGAATTTCATTATTTTCACCAAAATTTTCATACATTTTATTTTATAAAAAAAATACTTTTACTCATTTGAATATTTCAAAATTTTAGTAGGTGATGTAAATGCAGTATGCAGAAATTCTCTAAAAAGATTGTGTATGAATCAAACACAACAATGAAGCAGTAAATCACTTGTAATCAACAAATAAAATTCTTCATCTTCATACACCTGTGTAAATCAGGTTACTGCACATGGGTGACTGCTCTGGATGACTGAAGGTGAAATAAATGATTTTTTGATGAGAGCACATTATGGTTTTCAATAATTAACTCAGCTGAGTTATTAAAAAATTCTCAATCTCAGGTGCATCAGGAGGGACTTTCGACTATTCTCATAAAAATGTTCAGTTTTGTATCTGCAACAAATTTCACTAGCCATCATGGACATAAAGTAAAATTTTCTTTTATTAGTATAGATTTAAAACAGGTGTTTCATTCACTAAAAAAGGAAAATAAAATTTCAAATTGGTGTAAATCATGAATCCAGCTAATTATTTGCAATGCTGAGACTTTGAAACTATTCTCTTAAACTATTTTTCTTTCAGCTAATTCATAAGTTAAAAACTATTCATCAGAGTACCACATTATCATTATAAATATAGTTATACCCCGAATTACATTACCCTGCATTTACATCGTTTGGCATGGGAAAAAAAATCTTTAAGACTCATTTTGAATTTTTGGTTCAAAGGAAAAGTTTCTTTTGACAGTGAAGTGATAGTAACAAACAAATAAAAAAAAAAGTCACTCATTGAAGCTGGAGAAAAAAGAAAAACTGTTGATTCCGACATCATTGTTAATTTTTTTTCAAATCCTCAAAGACAGAGCAATTACAACTTAACACAACAATCAGAGAGATTACAACAATCCACAGAGCAATTATTACAACTTATCAATTTATTACAACTTATCAATTTATTGTAACTTTCGTATTGTAAACTTATTATTTTTTTCAATTAGAGAGATTACAACAATCCACAGAGCAATTACAATTTATTGTATTGTAACTTTCGTATTGTAAACTTGTTATTATTTTTTTTTCTAAATTTAAATGCATGTAACATAATCTCTTAAATACAATAGAATGTGTTCATAAGATTTTGGAGTATTTTTATATTTTTTGCTTATCTAAATATTCCTCAACATATGTTGTTTGTCTTGGAATGAATTCCTGACATAAATCAAGGTATTACTGTAAATCAATTCTATTTTAAAATACTATTTAATAAAACATCACATGAAAAAAAGCATATGTCACCAAATGGTAGACTGAAAAGGATACAACTACTTGTAAATATTGTTGTTGTTTTATACTTATAGACTAAATATAGTACAGTTTTAGATAATGAAAGGTTTTATACATAACATCTTTTAAAGATGATATCTATAAATAATGAGATTTTAGAACCTTTCTTTTGTCTTTTGAAAATTTATTTATTTATAAGAAACAATACTGATGCTTTTAATGTATTTTGAAATAAATATTCCTATCATACCTGCCTTTTTCATAATCTATTTTAAAATGAGATGGTATATCAGTACAATCTGATTATATATACAGTAGACTCCCTCAAATCTGCACAGCTTGGGACCAGAGGTTGTGCGGATTTCTGGTCATTGCTTTGTTTACATTTTTTAAACAGCAATTTGGGTGGAATTAATTTTGCAATCGGCACAATAATGAATGCTTACAATATAATAAATTATTAAAATAAGTAATAAACTAAAATAATAAAAATTTAGAAATTTTTTAAAATTATTAAAGTATTAATAGCAAAGGTCAAGTTAATAACTAATAGTGTATGATTAAATATTCATTATAAAGATTAAATGTGTTTTATTCAAAATTATTCAACAAAACTTGCCTCATAAAAGTACATTACTAATTCACATAAAAATCATAAAATAAGGATTTTTTTCAAATTTAGCCAGGCTTAATAACCAAAAAATTTTGATTAATGCATAAATATATTTGGTAAGAAGATTGTGATTACCAGTAATATCAGAAATATCTTGAATTTTTTCCAAAAAATTTATTTATCCTTTATGAAAAAACACGAATAAAGTATTATTAAGAAAATTACAAATTAAAAAATATATGGAATTAGTACAAAACTAAAAAAATAAAATTTTGTCTCCATATCAGAATTGAAAGTTTCATTGTTTACATCCATAAAATATGTGCGGATTTTAGAGAGTTGCTGATTTGAGGGAGTCTACTGTATACATATTTTTTGGCTGTTTTTCTGTTTTATATACTTTTTTTTGGGGGGGGGGGGAGGGAGGTTCTCTTTATGGAGTTTTAAAATTTTTGATATCATGGATAAATTAAGTATAACAGTGATAAATTCATAAAGACCTAGAGTATGTGCAGTACATTGCAAACTTAAACCATAGAAAATAATAATGGAAACATTCAACTACAAAATGTATATGGTGTTGATTCCATAAAGTTTTTGATCTCCAAATGGCATTTTCAAATAGAAGTTCCCGGTATTCATAACTGCAATGAAACTTACAATTTTCGATTGGTTTTAATTCCTAGTTCAAGCTTTTTGTGATCTCGCAAGATGCTCAACTCTCGAGTGATTGTTAATTTTCAGATACTAGACTAGTAAGCACTATTCAAGCAACTTTTCTTTACCAATTCATAGCTAATATATGATCAGCACTATTTTAGCAATAAAATTTTCACGAATTTGTTTTATTTTTGTATTACAAACCCAGTTGTGTTACATGCAATTTTTCTTTTTATTAAATCTAGCATAAGAAGTTGAATTTAAGAACTAAAACTTGACAAGTGAAGAGAAATGAAATATTGCCACTAAAGTTTCGATTTTAAAAAAAGATCGCAAATCAGACAATTAGTAACAGAAAGCTCAAACTTCTGATATTTTTTTAAAAATGTCTATGACAATTTACATAACTCTTCAAAATATAGATTATCATCAATATTCATCAAAAAGTTCTCTCTCTGAGCCAGATCCCCAGCAATGTTAACTATCTGTCAAGCTAGGATTTCATTGTGCTTAGATTTAAAGTAATATATTTTTATATGTGCTGCTACCTGAAATTTTTATAAGATTATATTCTGTACAAAAGCCTTTGCTTAGGTGTTCCTTCCTGCCATCTACATGTAAAAAAATATTTTGTAGATAACACTGATATAGATGTGATTGTTTTTGTTTTTATTCTATCATTGTCTTTTTTTTTCTTTTAACCTTCTTAGTTTTTTTTTTTCATATGTGATACAAAAATTGCACATTAAAGAGAGAGAAAAAGATTGGTATTAGCATTTTTTTCCCCACAAAGTATTTGTATATTATAAACTAGTTGGATGTGCCAATCCCAAAACTTTCTTCTATCTCATATGTGCATTTTAATATTTAAAAAAAAAGTTACTCATTTTAATGCTTTAATAATTTTAATTCAATACCATACCAACTTTGATTTTCATCTTATATTTCTGCTTCAATCAATTAATTGGAGTAAAAATGAATTTCCGTCTCTGCACGAGCCGATGGACAATAGAATGATAGGCAGATTTTTTTTTTCAAATTCAGGGAGGACCTACTTGCCTTACCAATAAATAATAATTTACAAAAAATTTAGTTCAGTTCTAGAACTAAATTCATACACTTTTATGCGGTGCAATATTGAAAATTGCATAAAATTCGCTATTGTAGCACCCCCTTCCGACGGATTTTTTTCAAATTCAGGGAGGACCAACTAGCCATAGTCATACACATACTCAAAAAATTTGGTTCAATTCGATGCATAACTTCATATACTTTTGGTCGGTACAATGTTGAAAATGGCACAAAAATCGCGATTGCGGCGCCCCCTTCTGGCAGAATATTTCAAAACTGAAAGAGGACCTGCTTGCTACAACCAAAAACATTCACAAAAAATTTTGTTCAATTCTATGCATAACTTCATACACACAGACAGACATTTTGTAAAAACATGTTTTTTGCAATCTCTGACCTCTAAAACGTGTAAATCCGTCGAAAACCGGAAGTCGGAAATAATTTCAATTACAATACTTTCTTCTATTGAAGATAGAAGAAAGTAAAAATAAATAAATATATATTTTTTAATTTGTAAAGCATTCTCTACAAGTAGTTTTGCAGCAATAAGAACTGTGATTTTTGGCCTTAACTTGGTATCAGACATTTATATGGAAAATTCTAAACATTGTAGTTTTTTTTTTTTTTTTTTTTTTTTTTGTCAAGGTAGTTTTTACTAGGCTTTTTGCTAGTGTTTGATCAACATTAGCAATTTGGCAAATGAAAAAAAAAAAAAACATTAGCCAAATAAAAGTAAATGTTAGCAAAACAGATACAACGTGAAACACTCATCTATCTTTAGCTCCTTAATGTATCTCCCCCCCCTCCCCCCCGAAAATAACCTAATTTTTTGTATTTTTTTTTATAAAATGAAAAGTCAACCATCTGCTATAGAAACTTCTTAAAATAAGTACATTATAAATGCCTCTTAAATGTGTAAAAGTTTCAGACATTCTTTTAGCAGCTTAAATATAAAAATTAAAAACAGCTATCTTTGACTTACTGTTGTGAAAATATACACTAAAAATTGCTATGAGATTTCAACTCTTAATAGATAGAAAAAAATTGACTGAGCAAAGATATCAACCTTATTGCCGAATCACTCATGTTTGATGCACAGTATGTATTTATATACTGAAAATTTTGACATGTAATACTACATCCATTTTAAAAATATATTTGATGTTATTTACCTTAAACTACTGTAAAATTGAAATATGCTGATGTCAAATAATGTTTAGAAAGAAAAAAAATTATAACTATTTGATAAAAAAAAAAAAAGAAAAAAAATCATAAAAATTGAAGCATTTATTTCAAAGTTACATGCAGTTATACATAAAAATAAATAAGTTAATGAAAAAGTATCATTAGAGTCAGAATCTGCATATTTATTGGCATATTTCTTTTTGCGTACATGAAGCATAAATATTTTATAATGGTTATTAAACTGTAATAACATCTCAAGCATTTCTGTATCACATGTGAATACAAGAGGTTTCTTAATCATATCAGATATGCTTTTAGCCTGCATTTACAGTTGTACTTTTAAGAGATAATAAAATATTATTATTATTGGTAGTTGATATGTTTTTATGTTTAAAACGTTCTTTTAAAATTTTATACTTTTTTTGGTTCATTGACATTATTTTTTATTTCATTTATGATCTTTTTTTTATAGTGAGGTATTTGACAAATGATGAAATAATGGAAATCATGAATCTCAGTGATTCTGATTCGGCTTTATCAAATGATGAGAAAGATTTCTCTTAATCCAACATGAAAAATGTTAAGTATAATGCATGTTCTGATTGTAGAATGTTTATTCTTTGATGGCTTTAGAACTTGGGTTAAAAAAAATTCTAAAAAATAAAAAATGGCATGTTTGTCTTTATGTAACTTTAAAATAAATAAAATTGAGCTTAAACTTTCATTTTTTCCTCTTATAACTCAAACTCAATAGTTTTCGTATTGTATAAGATACACAATCTGAAGCTGTACTAGATTCCAAGTAATTAATTAAATGTTTTTCAATTAAATTTTTATGCAATTTTATGTTAGTTATGCTTAGAGAAAAAGAAAAAACAAAACTTGAATGTTCAAGAGAAAAATTAAAATTTTCTACAATTGTAACTTGCCAAATGATTTTCTAGCATTAAAGAATAGAAAAGCAGCTTTTCAGTGTCAAACACTATCAATAATTCATAAAATTTAAATTATGATAACTCAGTAATTTTTTGCCATAGGAAAAAGGAAAATTTTAAAGTTTTCTTGTTATATAATGGGGAAGGTTTTTCTACGTATAACTTATACAATCCAGGTAATGTATAATAATTTAAATTCCATAATTCACAAAAATAATACTTTTGATGAATATTGTTTAAAAAATTTTTGCAACTGGAATGGTATTTTTAAAATCTAATGATTTAGAAATTAGCTATTGGATATAAGAGGGGAACATTGTATCTTCAAATTTAGAATGTAAAATTTCTTTAACTTTTATTTTCATGTTGGTATAAAAGACGAGACATTGTGAATCAATAGCAAAGACTCATAGGGGGGGGGGGGGGAAGACATTGAATTTGTTCAGATGATACAAAATTACTAATAAGCATGGGAAATTATAAATTGTGTTTTATAAGTGAGATACATTTGTATAACACTGCATCCTTCCCAGAACCAGTTCTTTCAGCAACAATTTGAATTAACTGCCTACTGTTCAAAATAATATTTTTATATATGGCTTTTTTTTTTCTCAAAATTTTTTAACAACAGATTCTATATGTAAGTTTCTCATGTACATGTTTTCCCTATCTCTTCAATTAAAAAAAAAAAAAAAAAAAAAAAAAAAAAAATTCTAAGAAAGATATTAAGACAGAGGAAAGAGAGCAATATCTACAGAACATTGCAGATACTTTAATTGAAACAAACAAATAAATTAATTTAAATAAGCTATTGGTATGCACTTAAAATTGGGCGATTTATTTTTTTTTCATAGATTTATCATATTAGTAAAAGAAAATTTAAATTCTACAATTATAGGTTAATTAAAAAAGATGAATCTGAATTTTGTAAAATTATAGCCTTTTAGTCACTTTTGTGGCATTTGACAACTTCAAGTTATGTATTTTAAGCTAGATTGATTTTAACACAATTATTCTTGCTGGTAAATAAATCATATGAAATGTAAATTCCCAACTGGGCAGAAAATGTCTGAGTCAGGATTCCAAAAAGGAATCTTGGACCTGCCGTAAGCTCATTTAATTATTCACTGCACAATACACAATAAAAAACTCTTTAGAGGTCTGTATAACTATAAATTTAAATTCACTAACAAATAAAAGAACATGAAAGCCGATGTTTGCATTCTCCTCAGATCGGCCTTTTGAACACAACTCAAAGTATTAAAAAACAATTTATGTAGACGGCATTTCTGACAGCGACATACTGCCGGGCCTTGAATGTTGCAAACATTCAATACTATACAATATCAATACAACTTTTTCTTAGAATATATACACTAAATGAAATATTAAATGTACAAGCACAAGAATGTAATAAAAAAAAAATTCTTAAGTAAATAAAATGTATGAAATTAAGTAGTCAGTGCAGTGTCATTAGAATTAACATGAGGCAAAATAACAATTTTGGTTACTGGCCTTTTATAGATGCCATTTTTATCTTTTAAAGTTACAACTCTAATTATATCATCTTGGCCTGGATGGATTTTAAAGATTCACGCTAAATGCCATTTTAGAGGACTATAATTATCAGGATCCTTTGGTAATAATAAACCTCCTTTCTTTATGCCATTTAGATCTACTTATAAGTTTAAGTACCCAGATGACCATTTTTTCCAAAGATGTTGAGTTAATTTTTGAACTAATTGCCATCTGCTCAACCTATTCATGGGAATTTCCATATAATTTAGTTCAGGTAAGGCCAATAAAGATGAGCCAATAAGAAAGTGAGAAGGTGTCAAAGCTTCAACATCATTTGGATCATTTGAAAAAGGACAGAGGGGACGATAATTAAGTACAGCTTTTATCTGGACAATAAGAGTTGTTCCCCATAAGTTAAAATAGCCTTTAGCAAAATTTTACCTACAACACGCTTTAAATGATATTTAAGAGATTTAACACTTGTCTACCATAAATCTCCAAAGTGGGGAGTTGAGGAGATAGATAATTAGATAAAAAAATTTTAATTTCCTCCTCACTTTTATCCTTAAATAAGGATATGAAAATTACTCTTAATTCTTTATTCGCACCAACAAAATTTTGGCCATTATCACTGAAAATATCAGCTGGTTTGCCTCGTCTCGCAATAAAGCGTTTAAGCGCTGCTAAAAATGCTGCAGTTGTTAAATCATGAACAATTTCAACATGTAAGGCTTTAATAGTAAAACATACAAAAATACAAATAAAAACCTTTTTTACCTGTTTACTCCTACCTGTTAAATTTTTAACCTCAAAAGGACCACAATAATCTAATTCAGTGCGCATAAAATGCACTGGAGACTTTTACTTTTGATGCTGGCAAATCAGCCATCTGTTATTGTGAAATTTTTGAATTTTTTTTTTTTTTTTACAATTAATACAATTAAAAATAATTTTTCTCACATTTCTGGCAGATAAAATTCAAAATTGATTTCTAATAAGTGACAGTGTGGTTTGTGCACCTGTATGAAATTAATTTATAATACAAAAAGTAAAATTATGATTGGGAGGGATAATTATGGGATGTTTTTGGTACTCAGACAAATTACTGTTTTTCAGTCTTCCACCAACACGGATGATACCATTGGCATCTAAAAATGGGCTTAAATTTATCAGTCTACTATTGTTAAGGATATTAGTACCCCTTTATAAACAGTGAATTTCTTTAACGAATGAAGTCCTTTGAATGTTCTTTACAATGCACAATAAGGACCTAGATAGTTCACTGCTTGATAAAGTTCTCGTTGTATGATACAAAGAATTTTTGCAGTTATGTATAAATCACCTACACCATGCCACGACTCTTTGTAGTTTAGTGAACGAAGAACAGTTATTACTAATGTCTAAAGGTTCAAAAGAGCTCACTAAAGCACATACTTGTGTTACTGATGGCGATTTCAGTTCACTCAAAAATAACTCATGTGTTTCAGCAGGAATGTTGTCAGGACACTCAATCACCTCAGGTTGTTGCAGGAATGCAGGGCCGGACCACCATAGCTCACATTGTTGTAATTTGATGGGATCTATTCCTCTAGAAATACGGTCTGCAGGATTTTGCTTGGAAGGTACGTAATGCCATTGTTCAACCGAAGTCAAACTTTATATTATCGAAACCCTGTTTGCAACAAAGGTCTTAAGTTCACTAGACTCTTTTTTTAACCATGCTAGTACAATTGTACTATCTATCCAAAAATAAGTTTTAGAAACTTCATGTTTCAAAGCACTTAACACTTTTTTCAGCAACTTAGACAGCAGGAGTGCCGCAGAAAGTTCCAATCACGGAATAGTGACATGCTTTAGAGGAGATACTCTAGACTCTCTACTTACTGGTGAGTAGCTTAACAGAAGAATCACCCTAAGAATTTGTAGATTTTACATAAATGACCGCACCATACGCAATTTCTGATGCGTCGGAAAATCTATATAATTCTACACAAATCGACTGTTCAATAAGGATGTATCTAGGAATATTGATCATATTTACAGTCTTTAAGGAAGTAAGAAAGTCATTCCACTCCTTATTTTCCTTCATAGGGAGATTATCACACCAGTCTATTTTAAGTAACCACAATTTTTGCAGTAAAACCTTGTCCGTTGTAATTATTGGACCTACAAACCCAAAGGATCAAAAAGTCTTGCAATTTGAGATAACACTGATCATTTGGTATACAAATCACTTTGTTCGATAATCAAGTTAAATCCAAAACTATCTGGTTTAGGTTTCCACAGTAATCCCAAACTTTTCGTCTCATTAGAAAAGGAATACTCCATTTTTGCACTATCACATTAAAGATAGACATTATTTATGGCCCATTTATGGAGATTCATGCCTCTTCTATTTAACAAGGATATCAGCTGTTGTTGATTTTTTTTAGCTGTGTCAAGATCATCAGCCCCTGTTAATATATCATCCATATATGCATCTGGCAACAACACATTTGCAGCTAAAGGAAACTCATTTCCTTCATCTTTTATTAATTGCATCAAAGTTCTGGTAGCTAAAAGAGGAGCACTAGTCATGCCGTAAGTCACTGTGCATAACCTATACACTTTTACTGGCTCATTCACATCAGATTTAAATAAAATTCGTAATAAGTTTCTTTAACTAAGATGTATTAGTATCATACATTTTTTTAATGTCTGCTACAAAAACAAATTGGTGCTTTCGGAATCGCAACATTATAGAAAATAATTCATCTTGGATTGGTCTTGCATTATACTGTAAACTATTTAATGATTTCCCTGAAGATGTTAGGAAAGTTGCATTAAAAACCACGCGTAATGGTGTGCTACTTGACTCTGCTCAAAACACACAATGATGGGGTATGTAATAAGTGATTTCTGGCTCTTCAGATTCTATTACTTCCTCCATATGATCCATACTCAAATATTCTGCTATAAATGCTTTATAAAGATCATTAAATTTAGATTCTCTATCTAAGCGATTCCATAAAGAATTAAAAATTTTCATGGCTTTTTGCTTTGATTCGCTAAGACAAGACTGATCTTCCTTTAGTGGCATTTTCACCGTATATTGACCATTTTCAGTTCTAAAATAATTTTTATGAAAGTACTCATCACTAATTTCTGACTCTAGTTTTAGAAATCTCAGACTCTCTCTCTATGTTTTGTATTTCCCAAAACTCTTTAATTACCCTTTTTAACTCCAAATTATCTGTTAACAGACCACAATGTATACTATTTTCTCCCCTAGCTGGAAGGCTTCTACTAACAATATAACTGAAAACACTTTTTTGTAACACAATTTTAGTATTTAATGTTTGTGGATAAATTTGACTTGGTCTTAAAAATTCATAGAAATTTTCTGCACCCATCTAAAAATGAATTCAGGCCTGGGACAATAAATTTTTCATCAGCTAATTTGATGTTATTTAACAATATAATAGAAGTCTCAAGCAGTCTAGACAGCGTAAATTCTGTAATTTTCAGAACGACCAAAAAATCTAATTTCAAATTAAAATATCCTTATCTCTATTTGAAATAGTTGTATTAACCCTAGATATAACATTCAGCGATAAATTATTTATGCCTGAAATAGAAGTCTTTTCTCTTTTTAAATTAAGTTTATCTATTAATCTTTTACTCATAAAATTAGAATTTGCACCTACATCTAAATAAACCTTGTACTTCATGAAAATTACCAAATTTATCCTTTATTAAACAAACAAATGTGCTAAGTAACACAGCTCTTAACTCATTAGCCAAATTACATGTCATTGAAAATAAACTGCTTTGATTAATAGCTTAGAAAGGCTGGAATACTGGAGCCGAAACATCCAAGTTACACTTATTACTGCCTTTGTTTGTAAGACTCATGTCCTGTGACATTAGTTCTTGATTGTCAACTTTATTTTTTGTTCTCGAGGGAAATGAAGAGTTACATTATGTCTTTTCTGACAAATAACCCACGAGAATTTAGATTTACAATCAACCACTTTATGATTCAGAAGACAATTAAAACAAAGATTTTTTGCCTTTACTAGTTCAACTCTTCATTGCATGACAAAATACACTTAGAATTTTTAACATCTGTTAGAAAAACATTAGAAACTGGTTTGGAATAATATTTTTTATTATTTGATCTAGAATTACAGTAGACTCCCTCAAATCCGCAAACCAGAAATCCGCAACTCTCTAAAATCCGCACATACTTTATGGATGTAAACAATGAAACTTTCAGATTGGATATTTGGACAAAATGTGATTTTTTTAATTTTGTATCAATTCCATATATTTTTTAATTTTTAATTTTCTCAATAATACTCTATTCATGTTTGTTTTTTTTCATGAAGGAAGAAAAATTAAAAAAAAAAAAAAAAAAAAAAAAAAAAAAAAAAAAAAATCAAGATATTGCTGATATCACTGGTAATCACAATTTTCTTACCAAATATATTTATGCATTAACCAAGATTTTTTGGTTACTAAGCCTGGCTAAATTTTAAAAACAAAATCCTTATTTTATGATTTTGATGTGAATTAGTAAAGTACTTTTATGAGGCAAGTTTTGTTGAATAATTTTGGAAAAATATATTTAATTTTTATAATGAATATTTAATCATACACTATTGATCATTAACTTGATCTTTTCTTTTAATATTTTAATCATTTTGAAAATTATCTAAATTTTTATTATTTTAATTTATTACTTATTTTAACATTTTATTATATTGTAAGTATTCATTATAGTCCTGAATGCATTATTAATTGCACTCAAATTACTGTTTAAAAAACGTAAACAAAGCAATGATCAGAAATCCGCAAAATTCTAAAATCCGCACAACCTCTGGTCCCAAGCTGTGCGGATTTGTGGGAGTCTACTGTATCAGCATCAACTACAGGTTTCCCCTTTGATGTATAATATAAATTTATCTCGTGAGATAACTCAATAGAATGAAACCAAGAATCCCCTTATATAACACTTATAAAACACATAATATCCTTATCAAGAGTCTAACAAATTTTATCAGAAATCACTAACTGTTTTAAAGTTTCAAAATCAGTCACATTTCTCAATTTTAAATAATAATCTCAACTTGTTGTTAATTGGGATGCAAATTGGTCATTGGTTTCTTTGGGTTGACATAGTGCTTTCCTAAAATGTTCTAAACAAGTTTGCAGAGTCGGTTCAAACTCTCTAAGTACTATAGTTTTTACTTTAGAATAATCTTCTAATTCCCCATCTTTAATGTATATAATAACATTTGTTGCCCTTTCCCTTAACAGATTCAGAAGAATTACTGATTTATACTTTTCTGGGACATTTTTTTGAAATAAAAGCCCTTTTTAAAGACGTAAAGAAATAACACCAACCTTCCGGTCTCATCGGAATTTTAATTGTAAGTGTTCTTATACTTTTAACAGGCATGAAAGTGGACCAAAGAAAAAAAGGAGGAAAATTTTTTTCAACTTCAGATGCCAAATATAAAGAGAAAAAACAGAAAAATTCTAATGACGACATTTTATAGACTGGAGTGCAGTTTTAAATTTTTACAAAAACATAAAAATTACAAAAAATTTGATTAAAAAAAAAAATTCAAAATTCACAGTATAAATGTGTATCTCTTGATAAAACAGGGGACCACAGCCATCAACCTTCTGTAGACCTAACAGAAAAACGACAGATTTCCTCAAAAGATCTTGAAAGAACGAGAAATTTTGTCTAAAAATCACGATAAAACGACAAATTTTATGAAAAAATTCGCGATAAAACGGCGAATTTCGTCAAAAAACTCGGGAAACGCGGCAAATTTTGTTTAAAAAATTCGATAAAATGACAAATTTTGTCAAAATTCGCGAAAAAAAATGGCAAATTACGTCAAAAGATTCAGGAAAAAATGGCTAGTTCTGTCGCAAATCGTGAAAAAATGGCAAATTTCATCGAAAAATACGCAAAAAATGACAAATTTCGTCGAAAAATTCGCGAAAAAATGCCTAACTTGTCATAAAATTCGAAAAAAAAAAAAAAAAAACCGGCAAAGTTCCTAAAAAAATTGAGTAAAAGCAACAAATTGTCAAAAGTTCGCGATAAAACGACAGATTTATTCAAAAAATATTTGGGGATATTTTTATTTGCAAAACAGATTCCAAAGGTAAAAATATCCCTAAAGATTTAAAAAAAAAAAAAATCTGCAAACAAAATTGAAAAATTTAAAAACGGTCTTTGTATATAATAACCTCAAGTATTCAATACAAAATAAATAAAATTTAAATTATCAAAACGCAAACTGTATGCTTAAAAAGATTTCTCCCATAGGATTAACATTAGCGAGCGCGCGTTCTTGAGTGGTGAAGCAGCCTCTGAATAGAGGTCTGCACGGCCCGAACGCAAAAAATATTGGCCTGACCCGGCCCGGACCGGAAAAAAAATTTTAAAATTCGGCCCGAATCCGGCCCGGCTCGGGTGAATTTCTACAGAACATTGATCTTTAGACTTCCGGAAAAGTTCAGACCAAAAAAAAAAAAAAAAAAAAAAAAAAACTTATCTTAGTCTTTTTTCTTCTTTCATGTTTAAAATCTTTATTTATGCAGCAGTGCCATAGGCTGCGATATTTACGCTTTTAATGAATCTTTGTTTGTTGTATGTAAATGTTTCAGTTATCATTAATATTATTAATGCATTAAAAAAAAATCTAAAAAATGGTATACGGTAAAAGTAAAATCTTCTAAGACATTGGAAAGAAAAGAATACTTTTCCTTCTTAGCAGATGTAAATGTTTAATACATTTTTTTTTTTCACGTATTGTTGCATTCATTTTGTATGAATGAACAGTTTAAAAAAAATTTGCAGTTTTCGGTTTAAACGAAAATTTCGTCATAATCATATATATATATTTTTTAATGTGATTAATTCTATTTTGAGACGCCTAGTGATCTACGATTCTTTAAAAAGAATAAATTCTAATGTTTAATTGTAGAATAATGACGACTTAAAAGTATATTCCTATTTTGCAAAAATTTTTGTACCAAGCCAAACTTTACTGATTTGTGAACAGACTTATTTCCACGTCGAGAAAAGGATTTTCATATGGGGAGATTCAACAGGAACTGATTATTTTAGTCCGTGAAGACTAAAAAGAATGAAATCAGTCTCGATTTCTACGGAAGAAGTAAGTTAGGCTCGGCCCGGCCCGATACTCCAGGAAAAAAAAATTACGGCCCGAGCCCGGACCGGCCCGAATGACGTTAATGCAAATCGACCCGCGGGCCGGGCCGTGCTCGGGCTTCGGACCGAGGCCCGTGCAGACCTTTACCTCTGAACGCAAATATCGTAAAAGCCGTTCTTGTAAATGGAGTGTAAATGCACCATAAATAATTATACTAGTGTTCTTTGTGGCAGAATGTATAATAATTTATCAATGCCATATTCTCATTTATTTCAGAAATTATATAATTCATCGATCAACAATATTTATAATAATAATGATGAAGATATCTGTCTTAAAACTCTTAATTATGATTAGTAGTCAAGTCTTGCACGTACTCGCGTTCTGGTATTTTAGTTATAACTGAAAATTCCACTCGAAATAAATTCAAACGCAACTAAAAAAATGTTAAAAAAAGGTTGACCTGAAATTGACATATTTTAACCAGAACTGAAGTGCAATAATAATAAAACAGAATTTATATTAGCTCGTATCCGTCGCGCTGCAAAAATAATAGTTATTCTGGAAAACAAAACAACTGAAAAATTATTATCACTGTTTTAAAGCTCATTAATCCAGATTAAATTATTCCCTCCCAAGATTTTCTTTCTCTTCAGCGTCACAGTGACCTATGGACCCAGGTGTCAGAAAACAGCTGCCAGTTTAAGGCTGCGGGCACACACAAAGTTTTTTTGCGGTTTGCAGGCGGCGCGTTTGATGTAAATGAGTTTTTCAGTTCAACTTCAATCCAAGAGTAGCACGGGAATCTTTCCCTTCAAGGGTTAAGATAGTGATCTTCCGTGACCATTGTATCTTCCTCGTTTCCCACTGTCAGTAAACCGTAAGTGAGAGAAAAGAAAAGGCAGTTCCGGGAATAAAGTTTAACTTCTGAGTAGTTATGTTTGCCCGGTCCTTAAAAATAGATTTTCGCCCGCGAAATGTACCGCATGTGATGCTCCTGAACGTAAATTGACCGCTTATCTTGACAGATAGCTCTTCGGCGATTTGTGGGTGAAGTCTAGCGGGTGAAAGATAAGTCCGAGAATTACTCCCGGAGCTTCTTGGACCCCCCCCCCCCCCCTAAATTACCAGCAGTATTTTCTTTGCATTTTTGCATCGATCCAGAGAATGGCCAAAATCATCTTCAAAAAGGCGGATTTCCGCCTATAGGCGGAACTCTTTCATCCCTGACTTTTAATGAGAGAGTAAAGATTCTATACTTTTGGTTTTCTTGAAATTATTCACATTATCACTTTTTTTCTTTGCCTGGGCTTTAGCCATTTCAAGCTCTAATTTCATACTATAACTTTTTGCATACTTATGAACCAAATATCTGCTTTTTTTTTCTTTTTTTCCTACAAGCAAAAATATGTACTCACAAGGAAGGTATCCATACTGGGCATACTCAGATTTTTTTTGAAAAAAAATACTAATTAAACTACTCATGTATGTAATAAAGGATCAGTGAAAATTAGCAGCGGAATTGCATAAGAAAACATGCAAAAAAATAAAATACTTTCAAATATTTGGCGTGAAAGGACGAAAGTGTCACACGATTTGTCGAGGAGCACATTTCTCTGCCAAAAGCAAATGATTTTAATGCAACTGAAACCTTTTGGATTTTTAGAATCTGTGTAAATGAATTTAAACATAAACAATGAGCAAGGTTAATATATTATATACATATATATATATATATTAAATTGCATGTATATATATTATTTTTTGCTGTAGTTATTTAATTTACCTCTGAAAAAAATATTTTCATGTATAAAAAATTCTTATTCAATAAAATTACTTTCATACATTTAAGCATATTGAAAAATAAAAGCCAGGTTTCCATAGCAACAAAATCGAATTGACAATGCTCAACTGGATTTTGAACTTGAATTGAAGCAATTTTTATTAATTTAAATTTGAATTTCGTTTTAAATCTCAAATGTTGATGGTTAAATTTGAATATAAATACATATAAATATTAATAACAAAATTATACTTAAAACAAATTAAAGTTGACAAAAGAAAATATATTTAATTTATCTAAACACGCTGAACATGAAACTTTTTTTTTCCTTTAAAAGGCATTTGACATGAAAACATTTTTTGAATTTGCTTTTCATCGCCAACTGATGATAAATTAACAAATAACGAAATTTTCATTATTTTTTTACGGACAGGGGTCAGAGGTTCCGCCGAAATTTTTTTTATAAACGTATATATCCTCATGAGAAGAACATTCTGTAATTTTTTCAGATTTTTCGGAGTATGCCCGTATGGAGACCTTCCTTGTCAGTACATTTAATGTTAAAAACTAAAAAAGTAAAAGCTGCCTAAAATATTTTAAAAGTAACTAATTTGGGATCATTCTTTTAATCTACTAATCTCAATACACTCTCACATATACAACATTCTCCTCTTCATTAAAAGTTGATTCATTCTGATAGGAGCGATGCAATACAGAGTCGTTTATCCAGAACAGTTGGGGTCAGACATATTCTGAATAACTGACTGAGTGTTAAACCAACATTTATTTAATCAGATTTGTAAAATATACATGGCTATGACAATGTTTTAATCTCAAATTAATTATTACACTACACAGAAAAAATCCGGTCCAAACAAGATCAGATATTAATAAATGCTTAAAAGAAGGCAATTTTAAAGAAATACCTTGGAAACAAAAACTCCCTTTTTAGGTGCGTTCGTAATTATGTAAATACGTAGCACCTATTGTTGTCGCTCAGTCTGTCTGTCTGTCCATCCGCATATGACAACGCAAAAACTACCCAACCGAATCGTTTGAAATTTAAAATACATAATTATAACATAATTTTGTCGAGTCATTTCAAATTTTATGAAAATTGGATGGATAGATCAATTACAGGGACAATCAAAAGGATTCTGTTACATTACGGTCAATGGGGAAAAAAGTTTCAAATGCATTTTAATCGTTTGAAATTTAAAACATATAATTATTGCGTAATTTTATCTAGTCATTTCAAATGTTATGACAATCGGATGTATAGATTAATTACAGGGACAATCGAAAGGATTCCATTACATTACGGACAATGGGGGACAAAAGTTTCAAATGCATTTTAATCGTTTGAAATTTAAAACATATAATTATTACGTAATTTTGTAGAGTCATTTCAAATGTTATGAAAGTCTGATGCATAGATCATTTACAGGGACAATCAAAAGTATTCCATTACATTACGGTCAATGGGAAAAAAAGTTTCAAATGAATTTTAATGATTTTACACTCATTCAAACATAATAGAATATGCATGAATCTATGAAGTATATAAATATGCATTCTGTACAATCTGTGATGCAAAGAATTTTTATTATTAAATTACAGGACCACACAAAAGTATTCCACAACATAATGCTATACGGAGAAACATTGTTTGGGGAGTGTTTTAATTATATTCAACTATTTCATATTTTATGAATAAGATATACGTTGCTGAGGTGTAATAAAAATTACTTCCTGTATGTTTACAGAAACACAAAGAATTCGACTACTATACTGTATCCGAAGTACGCTCTACAATATCATCAAGTTCTGAATATTTTTAAAACTTCGTTATCGTACGAACGCACTTCATTTGCTATGCTTCACATGCAATTTCCAACTTGTTAGTTATGCATAAATTTAAACATCCTAATGTATAACTAAATATGTTTCATTTTAAACCTAAATTGTTGAAATCAAGTCATGCATGTTGTAATGTTTAAAGCAATATACATATTAAATTGATACTATATGGCTTGTTTTTGTGAAACAATTCAGTTGGAAATATCATTCTGGATATTAATTAATTGTTTTCCGAATTAATGGTTCCATACTGTATTTGTAAAATTAAATATAAATGCAACAGTTATCAAATAAAAATAGATATAAAAAAAGCTTTTATTAAAAAAATATATTTATTAAAACCAATTTACAAATAAATAGTCCACGAAATATTCATATTTAAAAAAAAATATGACTGAAAACTTTTCATTATATACATTTATATGAAACAATAACTCACATAAGAACAACTCTAGGAGCAGGTAAAAACGAACGGGGACCATTTTTTCCTAATGTTTTTGGATTTGGCATGAGGCCTGGTGTTCTGCCAGCAACTTTTTTCTGAGATGCTAACATTTTTTTCTTGCTTATAAACCCACTGAAAAAAAAAAACATTCAGTTTTATATAAAATAAAAAACAAAATCAGTCATTGTTATGCTTTAAACGAAATTAAAAAATATATTATATTAATTGGTATAATATGATTAAATAGTTATTAAGTTGTAATCGTTAAGTTAGCTTGTTAACATTGTTAAGATTTTGCTAGTAAAATCTAGTTTTTTATAGGATGTGAAAAAAAAAAAAGTTATTAGCATGAAATATGATAAATATTGTAAGACTCTATATAATTAACGATAAATATTAGACTATTGTTTATAATTGGCATAAGTAATATTCTTCATTATGATTATTAACCCTCTAAGTGTTTGGAACGTAATATTCTATTCATTAAACTCTAGGTTTCACTGCAATATAACCCATATTTAAGATAACATAATTCTATGGATCTAATGAATTTTCAATGCATTGAAGAAAGGTTAGTACCCTCAAGGATTAGATTCATATATTTTATTAAGTTTTTTATAATGTTGAAAAATTTATATTTTTAAAGCATCTCAAAGAAAATTAAGAGAAAACAACATAACAATTTATTTGCAAGACGCTCAGAGGATTAAAGAATACTTATATAATATCATTAATTTAATGATATGATTACATGTATTAGAAGTCGTAAACAGATACATACATGTAAATACCGATAGAACAAATAAGGATTTTCAGCTGCTGTATGTAATGTAGAGCTAAGTTTTATTAGAATTTTTTTTTAAAAATCAGAATATGGTAAAAAAAATGCTTTAACTAATGGCTGCAACGCACAAGAATCGTTCACCCAACAGAACATTATGATCAGCAATAATTCTTTAAACTTGCTAAAAAAGACCCTATTTTTGCTCACCCAACTTGACTATAATGTGAGATCTGAAATATTGCACATCCTCCCAACATTGTTGATTCTTCCACAATGGAACCAAAGCTAAAAAAGATATGCATACTTATATCATAAATGTATTAATTCAATGCACAGTAGTCAACCCTACAAAACCTGTTTGCTCAGCTTACAAAATTTTCATTGAAAGCTGAGTGAACATGCTTTATAAAATAATTGTTTTAATCCATTTGATACCACTGAAAATTGCTTCCATCACCAGTAGTTGTTAATGTTTCAAAATTATTATACATTCATAATGAATTTAGTAAAAAATAAAATAAAATAAAAATAAGTGGGTAAGTGTGATCGCATAGAGGATTTGGTCTAATATCTCCTTCAAAACACTATCGTTAAATTAACAAATAAAAAATGGTTTTTTGGCGCTATTTTTGGGATTTCTTCACCAATTACAGCAACCAGAACAGAATTGTGAATTACTCCCCTAAATGCTACCTTGATCACATAGATCTGTTGATTTTTCTATCAGAATCTGTAGATTTAGTAAAGGTACACAAGTAAATAAAATCATGAGGGAAAGTAAAATATTTCAAAGCTTTGTATAAATTTAAGGGAAACCAAACTGGTCACCAGAGGCGGTTAATAATTTAGATGAATAATAATTTAATAAGTAAAAAAATACTTCATTTTGTGTGTCAAAATAGATGATAAATATGACTTTATATGCTGAAAAAAAAAAAAAAAAAAAAAAAAAAAAACAAATAAGCACGTTTTTTACGTGATCTATTTAATCCATTAATTTATGTTGCAAACATAATAATTTTACTTAAGCTTGCATGCAACAATTAGAAGAAATGAAATTTCAATTTTCAAAGTTACGCTACTGTAAATTTTTTAGGTTTCTAAATGTTGCACATTTTCAATTTTTACATCATCATATAGGGAAAAAAATGTACTTTTAAATGCAATTTGTTTAAAAGCTGTATTTCAATTTATTTTTGAGATATTAATTTTTCTGTAGTTTTTAATACCAATTTTGTAATTGTGGCAACAGAAGTATTCTATTTCTTTTAAAAATAAAAGGCAAAAAATGAAATAATTTTTATATCTACTTAAACTTCATCAGATGAACTGAGAGATAGACTAGAGAGAGAGAGAGAGAGATGTTTGTGAGGTAAACTTTTGTCAGATGAACGAAACCCTAAAAAAAGAAGCTTTTTATTACTTACTAAGTATGGTTATGTAGTGCATGGTTAAGTTAAGTTTAAGAACTATTACACTGAAATATTATTGTATAGATCCCTTCTTTTAATTATAATAGGTCAATTATGATTTGCTGGTACTTTTCTAGTATACAGCCCTCACCATTTTTTTTAAAAAGCTTTGCACAAATTGGCCTTCAGAAAGTGAAATGTGTTGGGGAAAAATAATAATGAACTTTTATGCTAGTTTATGCATGAATTTTTACATGTGTATGAATATATATACATCAGGATTTTTTAAATACTATTTACTTCTATTTGTACATAAAAACAGATAAATGGCTTCTTCATATTAAATAAATTTTGTAGAAATTGCTCGTGAATAGGTTGCCAGAAAATTATGCTGTCCAATTTCTCATTTCTCTCGCCAAGGCTGCTATACTGGAAAAATACATCGGTTTGCTTTTGCATACCATACCTGAAACCAGCCTTGGCTTTTCCCTTTGCTTTCTGAACAAAATAATTTTGTTTCTTAGCTGGCTTTGCAGAAACTTGCTTTTTGGCTTTCCTTTTAACTCCTCTTTTGGCTTTCGGAATCTTAGTTGAAATGCTCTCAATACCATCAGACCAATCATCAACATCTTCGACACAAGCATTCAGCATGGCACGATCAGCTCTTTCAGCATCAATAACTGCAACAAAATACAAATGATAAGGCTAATGACAAAATCAAACATAATGTAAAAAGACAAATGTTCCAGGAAATACATATATAAAGTTTATTAAACATTTCTTTATTTAAATTTCTTCTTATTTTTTTTATAAATAGTTACATAAGTTTGAAAATTTCAAAAAATCCATTTTTTTTTCTATCTAATACAGCCAAATCGTCTACGATAGCCACATCCAAATACCAGCCATGTTTTAGTGTTACCAAATTGCTTTCATAGAAATAACATAGCACTAAACCTCTGGACAACGAATTCTGAACAACAACCACTTTGCAGCATTTTTTGTTTTATTTATTTAGTTTCATGTTATGTTTTAACTACAAGTGAAATTATGAAAAATGTGGAGTTGGATTTTCTTATTTGACAACTTTACAAATTCTCTACTAATCTCTATTATCTAGTGGTTGCTTAACAAAACCTCGTTCGTAAATATGAGTGGTGAAAGGATGTGGGGGTGACAAAATTTAAATGTGAGCAAGCAATAGTCATTTGTTACTCTTCATGAATCATGCAATGATTTTACTTGTCTAACTTTAAGTGCTAAAGTGAAAGTTATCTAGGACTACTATAAATGTATAAGTGAATGAAAATTAGCTGAAATGTATAATTGCGGAAGAATCCAAAAAGATAATTCGAAAAAAGTGACTTTTATTTAGAAAAGATGTTTCAAAATGTAAATTTGGAATCTTAAACTAAGTGTCAAAGAATTGGTTATGATGAGATTGATAAGTTCCTTTTGGAATAGATTTCAAGTAATGTGTTTCGCTTAAGTACTTTCAAAACATAAAACATTTGTATCTGCAAAACTGTTCAGTTTCCAATGCCTTACTTCTGAGTATAACTCTCTCTTAATTTTTTATAAGGTTGATTTATTTATCTTTATTCAGCAATTATTAATCATAAAAAAAAATTGTTTACTAAGCATGTTAGGGTTAAGGGAAAATCTATAAAATTTAGTTTTTATCAAAGTTTTGAAAATATCCAAAACTGTATCTTCAGTTTTGACAGTTTTTATGGAAGTGGCCGTTTGTCACCAGAAATTTTTACGTTAGGTTTTATTCCAGCTCTCTTAACCCTTTATCTACTGAATTATGAATTCATGAAAATTTTACATTAAAGCATTTTACATAAATTGTTTAAACTAAATTAAGATATTTACATAATTATTTAATAAATCTTTGAAAGATTTTAAAAAGATTAATTAAATTTGAATTTACAGGAATTTTGCACAATATTTATAATCCCACTCAAAACTTTTAATTTTAAATTGTTTTCTTAGTATTTTGTAGAATTATAAAATGTATAAATATGATGTTCATGCAATATAAATATAGACATATTTCGGAATTGGAAAAATCTCCATCCCCCTCCCTCAGTGCCAAGAAAGCTGAAATAGGTAATACATAGGTAAAAGAAATCATTGTTTTAAACATATTTTTGTTTTGTGTAACCAATAATGCTTTTGGAACAAAATAAAGTAATGTATCTGCAACTCATTCTAAACAGTATTACAGCTAACTGATATATTAATAGAATTTTATAATAAGTAATTTAATGGTACTTATAAGTACCGTCAGTAGATAAAGGGTTAATGTTTCTACATTAATATCCAAAAGATCTACTATTGTATGCTTCCAGGCAGATTTTTTAATTACATCATTAATTTGTAAGGGTATCTTGCCACCTCGAAAATTTACTATTTCTGGGAAAAAGTTAAGGAAATTTGAAATTTCTGAGAAAAAGAAAATTAATCATTTCAGAATCAGTTATTTAAAAGGAATTGTAGATAACCGAATTATCAATTTTTTTTCCTAAATATCACTAAAATTTCATTTCCAATGAGCACAAAATGAAATACAAAAATAAAAATTGCAGTATTTTCAATATATATATATATATATATACACACACACACACACAATAGACTCCTTTAAATCCGCACAGCTTGGGACCAGAAGTTGTGTGGATTTTATAATTTTTGGTCATTGCTTTGTTTACATTCTTTTATATGTAATTTGACTGTAATTAATAATGTAATCCAAACTAAAATGAATGCTTACAATATTATAAAATATTTCAATAATTAAATAAGGAAATAAACTAAAATCATAAAAAATGGATAATTTTTAAAATTATTAAAATATTAAAAGCATAGGTCAAGTTAATAATCAATAATGCATATTTAAATATTCATTATGAATGTATGAAATGTATTTTTTTTTAATTATTCAATGAAAGTTGACTTATAAAGGTACATTGCTAATTCAAATCAAAATCATAAAATAAGGAAGTTTTATTTCAGACTTAATAATAAAAAAAACTTGATCAATACATAAATGTATTTGGTAAGAAGATTGTAATTACTAATAATATCAGCAATATCTTGAATTTTTTCAGAAATAAATTTATTTTTCCTTCATGATAAAACACGAATTCAGTAATATTAATGAAAATTACAAATTAAAAAAAAAATATATAAAATTGATATAAAAGTAAAAAAGTCAGAATTAGTTCCTACATCTGAACTGAATCTTTTATTGTTTACATCTGTAAATTATGTATGACTTTAAAGTTGCAGATTTGAGGGAATCTACTGTATACAGGGTGTTTCAGTTAATTGTTTCAGAACTCCTAAGAGAGGTAGGGTACATCCTGATGACTCCAAATCATATAGCAATGTGCGGTCAGAAATGCTTTCCAGAAGCGGTGATGTACACAGAAGCACTATAAAGAAAAGACACTGTAAGTGAAAAATCGTTTTATTAATACATGTCAAAAAGCAAAAGATACATGGGTCAAAGTAAGTGTTCGAAATTTTTGCCACCGACTACAATGCACACCTCACATCTCCGGCGCATGGAAATCCGAACATTCTTGAATACTCCAGGCATATCTCGATTTTCTCCGGCAGCTACTGCGATTCTTGCAACCAGTTCCTCAGCATTGTCAACAGGGGTGTCATAAACCAGTATGACCCCAGAAATAAAAATCAAGGCATGATAGGTTGGGTGATCGAGCAGGCCAACATACGGGACCACCACGTCCGATCCACTGTTGACCAAATGTTACATCTAGGTAGTTACGAACATTTTGGCTGAAATGGGCAGGAGCTTCATCGCGTTGGAACCACATTGTTTGTTGCGTCGATGCAGAAATCTGTTCATCTCCCAACAGTTGCGGCAATACTTATTACAGAAAGAGCAAATAGTTATGTCTGGTTATATGAAATGGTAATAGGTAAGGTCCGATGAGGTGATCTCCTATAAGACCGGCCCAAACAGTGACTGAAAATCGAGCCTGTGCTGCACGACGTTGTATTGCATGCGGGTTCTCCTCCACCCAGATATGGTCGTTATGCCTGTTGAAAATTCTTTCTCTTGTGAAGGATGCCTCATTGGAAAACAACACTGCAAACACACAAAACAGCAGGGAAAAGGGGATCTGTAGCACACTTTCCAAGGTACCACTGGGCGAAATCAATACGAGGTGCATAATCATTCGGTTGCAGTTCCTGGACACGCTGCACGTGAAATGGATGCATGTTGTGTTCTCGGAGAATCCTCCAAACGCTGAAATGGGAAACCCTGATTGCATGTGCTAGACTTAGCGTACTCATACTGGCACTCTCCAGCATCTGCTGCAGCACATTCTCTTTGATGGATGGAGTCTGTGCTATTCTTACCCAGTTCCTGGCAGTTCTTTGAAATGAACCTGTCTCAGCTAATCTCTGGTGCAGGCTTGCAAAGAAATTATGACTGGAAATATGCTTTGTGGGATATCATTCAGCGTACAAGCGCTGTGCGGCTGATCCACTACAATCTGCAGCTTTGTATATTAAATGCATATTTGCTAACTCTGCATTCGTATAATCAGCCATCCTACTAACAAGGTCTCCTTCTGCGAAATGACGATTCCCTACATGAAAGCTCGGAACTTTTGCACAACACCATCTAGCGCATCGGGAAAGTATTTCTGATCCCGCAATGCTATATGATTTTGAGTCGTCAGGATGCACTCTACCCCTTTTAGGAGTTCTGAAAAGTTTAACTGAAACACCCTGTATACATTTAAAATGTTAAAAACATTTAAAAGTAATAATTCATACCAACAAAAATAACTAGAAAAAATATATATATACATATCTGTCACTTTTATAATGGTTTCATTACCATCACTTACCACATCTTTCAGCTGCATATCTCTGGGTTACTTCCAAGAATTTCTTTCCGTACTTCTCGTATATGACTTGTGTGACATGAGGAATGGTCAACATGTCTTCTTCGGTCATTGGCATTTCTCTGGACATCAGACGGACAGCTTCCACATTAATGACGTTGGTGTAGTGCATATTTCGCTCCGCGGCAATGGCTTTGCTCACTTCGATAAGCTCATTGTAACATCGGTCGATGAGATTTTTTATTTCCTCATCATCAACAGGTTCCACAACATTCTGAGGGGATCTGCTCTTACTCACTTGGAATGACAACAAGACCTGAAACGTTCATTTTTACACATTTTTTTAAATGTCACTTTAGAAATAGCAAATTTACTGAAAAAAAAAAAAAAAAAAATGAAACTCTGCATTTTAATTCTGAATTAATGTTTTTGTAGTGTCTCTCCAAATTATAAAACATTAAACTAACAATAATAATATAGATGATTGCATTGGTAAGGGAAGAAAAAATTATTTCCTGTATGATTTTTTTTATGACTGTTTTATGAAAAAAAAAAAAAAAAAAAAAAATATATATATATATATATACTTTTAAAAATATTTAGGTTTATATTTGTTCATAATTTAGAAATTTACCAAATAACATAAGCTATAGCTTATTATAGTATGTATACATGCATTACTTTTATCATCCTATTATCTATAATTTCTGAAATCAATCAAAAATGTACTGGAAAAAAAAAAAAAAAAAAAAAAAAAAAAAAAAACTATGCTTAAACAGAAATAACTTCAATATAGAAGAAATTCCTAGTGCAATATACAAACTAATACACACTTTTTCTCCCAATTTTCACACTACTTCATGCACTTGAAAACAAAATAAAAGCATTTTGCAAGGACTATTTAAATACAGGCAAAATTACATAAATTAAAATGACAGTAGAAAAAGTAGAAATGTGTTAGTTAATAAAACATTATCAATCTTTCACTATATTATTTCTTAATATTTAATAATATCACATAATATTGAATAATATTCTTTTCTAAAATAGTTCTATAGCCAATGGTGTTGTTTACTGGTTTAGAACCTCCCTTAAAATTCCAACAAACTGTGAATTTTCCGATTTATTAAAATTTCTGTACATTAATATAGGCCAAACATTTTCCTATACCCTTAATATCAATGCTTAAAAAAATAATAAAAATAAAATAAAAAGTATTTTTCAAAACTCACTTTCACACTTTTTGCCTTTTTGAACAAGGCAAGAGTTTTCCTAAGAGTTTTCAATTAAAATATGAAAAGCAAATCATATCCACTTAACAAGGATACTATAGAACTTTCAAAAGCTTTCTAACACATATATTTAAAAAGAAAAAATTGAAGCTCAACTTAGGAGTGGGAGGGAAGCATGAAAATAATTTTTTTAATTGTAATTTTATTTGTAATTCATTATATCAGATTATTTTTTCTTCTCCTTGGAGTTCTCAGATTCATATTATTTATAACGTATAAAAATTTGAACGTGGAAGAAATGAATTCTGACAGCAGAATGTTTGCCTGGGGGCACTTTTTTAACATGTTCATGTGATAAATCACTGGATTACTATTCCATATTATATACTTTCCATTCTGTTATATTTAATGCATAATAATTTAAAGGATAAATAAACAGTGCTACAAATTATATCTGTTTCAGTTCATCTTTAGCCATTAGAGAGACTTTCATGGGCTTAAATACAAATTAAATGGACCATATAAAAAACAAAATGGTTTCGATGATCACATGTAGTTTTTAACATAATTAATGTACAGAATTCTTACTTTAGATTTCCCAGACAGTAAATCTTTGGCTCTTTTTCCTGGATATATATAAATGATCGGCAGACCCATATGACCGACAATCATATCTTCTTGCAGATACTGGTCCAGTACAAGTTTTCTAAGCACCCGTTCAGCATCAGAGCGACGCAGTGATTGCCCTTTTCCATAGAGTTCCAAATTATTATGGCCAGCAGCAAGCAGCTTTTGAGTCTTAGCACCTGAAAGTTATGAGAGATTTGTAAGAGGGATAGAGTAAAAAAAAAAAAATGAAAGAAAAAAATTCTACCTGTTCAGAGACAATTTCAAATGCAAAAAGTTTTGTAGCTCTCTGGAAATTTTGCATATAATTTTAATGAATAAATGATACATTAAACTAGAGATTTTTCATAATTTTATTTAAAACATAGTAATTATAATGTATTCCAATTCATTTTGCTCATAAATTTTCATGTTACAGATCGTTTCATAATCTCATTTTTTTTATAGAATTTTTAAAATGAGAAGGATAAGCAGAATTATATGTAGCTAACCTTCGGAAGCTTCATCAATTGATTTGTTCTTTCTTGGAATTAGAATATAACTTTTTTACAATTTTTTAGTCTAAGGTAGTTTCCAGTTAATAATTGGACCACCAGAGTGGTGTCTTATGTGCTCAAGTTTTTCTTCTCTGTTTTACAATCAGACACAACACTACATACAACCTATCTTATTCCGGGACGCCATTTTAAGCATATGTTTTTCAATGCAATGAGAATTGCTCTTACAAGGAAGGTGTCTATACTGGGCATACTCAGAATATTTTGGGAAAAAGAAAAAAAAAAAAAAAAAAGAATTAAACTACTTATGTAGGTAATAAAGGATTAGTAAAATTTAGCGGCAGAATTACAATAGGAAATATGTAAAAAAAATAAAATACTTTGAAATAATTGGCATGAAAAGCTGAAATCACCATGCGATTTGGCGAGCAGCACATTATCTCGCCAAAACCAGATGATTTTAACAAATCTGAAAATTGATTTTAATTGATTTGTAGAATGTGTAATATTTAATAAATTTAAACCTAAACCATGAAACCCATGAGCAACCCATGTTGCTTGTTGCTACAGCTATTTAATTTTATTATTGAAAAAATATTTGCATGTGTTATGTTTTACAAATATCTATTTTAAGTTATAGGCAACCTGATATCTCTTTTTAAATTTTTTCTTTTATATTTTGAAAGTTACAAAAATTTACTTTCACTTCCAGTTAACTTTTAATATTTTGTTTTAGTATCAGGATTATTAAATCGTTTTCTGTTTTTATTTAAAATAACAGTTTTGATAATGAACATATATAAATAGTACACAGTATTTCGGATACAGTATAGTAGCCAAACTATTGTGTGTGTCCCTGTGAATACAATCTGTTTTCTATTATACAGGAAATTACTTGTAGTAATCCACAAAAAAAAAAAAAAAAAAAAAAAAAAAAAAAAAAAAAAAAAAAAAAAAAATCCGGAAAAAACCCCCCAAATTTCCACAAAGGATTGCAAACAGAAATGCAAATTGCGTCAAAGAATCGCTGGAAAAACACGAATTCTGTCATAGTATCGCGGAAAAAAAAATTTCTATAAAGAATCGCAAAAATAAATCATTTCGTCACAGCATCTTTAAAAAAAACATGAATTTTGTCAAAGAATTACAGAAAAAATGAGAATCTTATTATAGGATCGCAATAAAATCCGATAATTCCATCAAAGGTTCGTGAAAAAAAAAACAATAATTTCTTCAAGGAATCACAAAAAAACCCCCTAAATTTTTGCCAAAGAACTGTGAAGAAAAAAAAAATGCATGATTAATGAGGAATGAGGCTATTTCCAGCCCTTCCGTCTCTGATGTAATCATTCAGAAAATCTGTGAATTTCAGATTTTTCTTTTTTTCAGAATCACCCTTTGATTTAAATATAGATGCATTATGTTATTATTATTTTACTAAATTCAACTGTAATTATTAATACTAAAGAAGTTGCCAAGTTTATTTTTATTTATTTATTTCATTATTATTATTATTATTATTATTTTACAGATTAAGTGCATTTTTCTATTACTTTCTAAATATAGCAATAATTAGAAAAACTTTACACCAGTTTCACAGTTGCTTCAATTATAAAAATCTTAGAAATTAATTTCTATAATTTTAAATAAAAAAGAGTATTTGTGCTTTTCTAAAAATTAGTGTCAAGAAGATTATGGTCCGAATTTTCTGATAAATTAAGGTTATCAAGTCCGAAAATTACAAAAAATCGGTCATAAATCTGAAAATTCAGACATAAAATATATCGCAAATTTCGAGAATTGGTCGGTGAAAAAATTGTCAATTTTTTCAAAGGATCGTGGAAAAATGGTAAATTTCTTCAACAAATTGTGAAAGGCGACACATTTCATTCAAAGATTGCGAAAAAACACGGCCAATTTCGTCAACAGATCACGAAAAAACATAGCAGAGCTTGTCAAAAGGTAAAAAAAAAAACACAGCCAGCTTCGTCAAAAAATTGCCAAAAAGTGGCGAGTTTCGTCAAAAAATTGAGAAATAAACTGGCAAATTTCTCCAAAAGATTGCGAAAAAACCGGCAAGTATCATCAAAAGATCACGAAAAAAACCCGACAAATTTTGTCAACAGATCGTGAAAAACATGGCAAAACTTGTCAAAAGATAGAAAATTCGGCAAGTTTCTTGAAAAGATCGCGAAAAAACGACAAGTATCGCCAAAAGACTGCAAACAAACACGGCCAATTTCGTCGACAGATTGTGAAAAAACATGACAAAACTTGTCAAAAGGTCGAATAAAACTAGCAAGTTACGTCAAAAAATCACGAAAAAAAGGGCAAATTCTTCAAAAAATCGCGAAAAAAAAAAACTGGGCAAATTTCGTCAAAAGATCACGAAAAAACAGCAAGTTTCTTCAAAAGATCGCTAAAAACCGGCAAGTTTCTTCAAAAGATCATAAAAAAACTGGCAAGTATCGCCAAAAAATAGAGAAAAAATGGCAAGTTTCGTCAAAAGATCACAAAAAATGGCAAGTTTCGTCGAAAGTTAGCAAAAAATGCAAATTTTGTAAAAGGAGCGTAAAGAAGAAAAAAATTACTGGGAGTGGATTTATCTTCCATCTCTGTAAAATTTTATATGAATTAAAAAAAAAAAATTGTCAGAATTATTCCTAAATTATATACAGTACTACAGTAATATTAATATGAATCTTAGAAACTGCAACTAAAAATCTTAATTTGACGCCTAAGATTTTTTACAGTAGTCCTCATTTGACGCCTGCCTTTTATCTCCCAATTTCTATCACTGGTTTTATGCAAGATATTTTTGTGAAATTGTCGTTTTTTTTCTGCAATCAGCACAGAAAATTCACGTTTTTCAGCAATCTTTTGACAAAGTTCGTTGATAAAAACATCGACAAAATCATCATTTTTTCACAAAATATTCACATTTTCGGCAATTTTTTCACGAAATTTGCATTTCTCTGCGATTGTTTTTTTCCGTGCACAAAACCGTACAAGCATACGGTTCATCTGTATAACCATACACTTAGAACAAAATCCATACATTGTACAGCCAAACTGTAGAAGTTGGCAAGTATATAATCTACAGTTTGAACGCTTTTGCTACTATTGTTTTGACAGGCTTATCCAAAAGATATTTGTTCTTTTTCAATTTGTTGATGGTCCTTTATTGGGACGGACTTCTATAATCAAAATTGCATGAGATTGAATATAAAAAACTACAGAAAAGTTTGTCTTTCAATTTAAATTTTTAAATCAAAATTCTGTTGAATAAGTACTTGTTTAGTTTTAATTAAAATATGTAATAAGATATATCTAAATGTTTTTAACACAATGAAACTCGCTTCTTCACATCAACCTAACAAAAAAATGGGGATGCTTGGTAGCAGAAAGTTCGAGACTGGGGACAGACATCACAGATTTTCTTTTCTCTTTTATAGACTTGTTTTGAGGCTTTATATTATATTTTGGCTCTTTAATACTTAACACAAATACTTAATATTATTAAAAATAAAAATGATTAAAAAGCATAAAAATGTTACGAGTATATTTTACATGCAGATTATTTTCTAACTATAAAATATGTGTTGCAGATAATCATAGAACTTTCTGCTACAGGAGATAAAATCAACATAAAGTATGTTTGAGACATTATTTCATAAAAATTACCGACAAATATAACATTAATATTCATTTTTAGTTTAGTCATTTAAAAGTAATGTGTAATACAGCTTAAGAGAGTCTGCTTATACAGTCAGATGAAAGTTGAAAGAAGTTTTTATTGAATACAACTGAAAGATTCATTTTACCTTTATATATATCAACAAAGTAAGTTAAAGTGTAATTCTTTCTTTTCTTCTTGTCGACTAATTTCATAACACATCTTACAATGGCTTTTGCATCTTCTGTTACATCATGCTGCTCAAATATTTCCTGGAATATATTCATGCTATTTCAGTATATTAAGCGCAAATTCACTCTTTATTTTAATACATAAAATACTTTTATATACATATGCAAATTCAATTTTATAAAGATACACAAACTTCTGTATAAGAAAGGATAAAAGCTAATTTTTTTTTTTTTTTTTTTTTTTTTAAATTTAAAATTAAAAATTTTAAAAGCCCTACTTTTTTTGTTATCTTTTAACTTAAGGCCCCACAATAGTCACCTAAAAAGACCCGGATGATAATGTAAAGTCTATGGGAGCGTTTTTTCGAATATCTTGATCAAATTTTAATATCTTTACATGATTTTTTTTTTTGCATAGGATAGCTGAGAACAATCTACAACCGGCCTAGTTTTTACTTTTTCATTTTGGTTTCAGATTATCTTAATAAAATTACTTTAAATATCAAAACCAGTTCTGAAATTGAAATTATCATAATATAAAAAATATATAAGCAAAATCGAAAAAGTAAAAACTAGGCCAGTTGTAAATCGTCCGGGTTATTATTCTCTGGGTCTTTTTCTGTGACTACTGTTGTACCTTAAGCTTAAAGCTGGTTTGGCTGTGTTATATCTGTTATGATGTGCACTAGATGGCGCCATCAGCGCCAGTCAAAAGGCAGTTTAGCCGCGAACGATGTTGAGCTCGTTCGTTGTCAGCCACGATGTAAGACGGTCGGATCTTGGATCCAGGAATAAATTCTTATATCTTAATGCATCCAGCTCTAGTGATCATTTAGTATTTCCATACACCTTTAGAAATGTTTCAGTGGCGACGAGGATAAACTCTATCGATGTTTTTTCAATAAAAAAAAATGTTTTTTGACGCGATTTTGAAGAAAGAGCGTCAGCGGTGGATGGCCGCGTGTTCCTACTAGGCCTAAGCGCCGATCGGCGGACGGACATTACGGCGTTAGCGAAGCAGGCTTAATCGGCGACCGGCGACCCCAGAATTGTTTATTCAAGTTCCGGCATGGCTTCTTTTGGTTGTATTGCAGAATTTAATCCATCGGTCGAATCCTGGAGCGAATACTCCGAAAGATTGGAACAGTTCTTCATCGCCAACGCCATAGTCGAAGACAATAGAAAGCGTGCTGTTTTCTTAACGGTGGTAGGACCTGCCACTTACGGATTGCTTCGGAATCTGCTATCGCCGGCTGCACCCACATCTAAGACATTAGCGGAACTCATCGGCATCCTCAACGGACATTATGATCCAGTGCCTTCAGAGATCGTGGAGCGATTCAAGTTCAACAGCCGCGTACGGCGCGCGGACGAATCAGTGGCCGATTATATCGCAGAGCTTCGGAAATTAGCGAAGTATTGCAGTTACGGCGAATCTCTGGATATGATGCTCCGTGATCGGATAGTTTGTGGTATACAAGACGAAGGAATACAACGAAAATTGTTATCAGAAAGCAATTTAACCCTTTTGCGAGCGTCGGAAATTGCCGTTTCAATGGAAGCAGCTGCGAGGGATGCTGTTGATCTGAAGATATCTGCCGTTCCTGAAGTGAAAAAATTACAAGTTACGGCGCAACGGCCGCGAAAAAACGAGATCGTTAAATCGGCGTCCAATTCAAATAACGGCCATACAGGGAAGAAGTGTTATCGTTGTGGCGACTCCAAACACCATTCTTCTGATTGTAAACACAAAAATAGCACGTGTTATAGCTGTAAAAAATTGGGGCACCTGTCAAAAGTGTGTTTATCAAAGAATAAACAAGGTTACAAACCTAAAGTTAACTTAGTTGCTGAATCTAAAGAAGATTTAGGCAGTAAGGAGTATACAATTTTTAATTTAAGAGATAACAAGAGAGATTACCCTCCGGTGAAAATTACTTGTGAGATCCAAGGCCAGCCTGTTATTTTTGAAATTGACTCAGGGGCTCCATTTTCCATAATGCCTGTAAAACTGTTTGATAAAATTAGAAGATTCTGCCCTCCTTTGGAAAAAACGAACATTAAGCTTCAGTCTTACACCAACAATACCATTGATATTTTGGGAGTTACAAATGTGAATGTGGTGTTCCAAGCAAGAACAGAGACTTTACCTCTACTAGTGGTTTCTCAGGGAAGCACTAATTTAGCTGGGCGAAACTGGATTGTTCCATTAAGCCTAATGAATGCGTTTGATGCCAACATGAACCACACATTACATTGTGTAAGGACTGAGCAGCTCAAGCTAGATGGACTTTTAAAAGAATTCCAGAATATTTTCTCACCAGGCTTGGGATTAGTGAAAGGAATTAAAGTTCATCTTACCTGTAAAACTGGTGAACCTCCGAAATTTTTCAAGGCTCGTCCTGTACCATATGCATACAAGGAAAAAATCAACAAGGAAATAGACCGCCTTCTTGCAGATGGCATTTTAGAGCCAGTTAAAACTTCTGATTGGGCAGCTCCTATTGTTCCTGTGCTGAAGCAAGACGGCAGAATTAGAATATGTGGTGACTTTAAGCTAACAGTCAATAAAGTAACAGAATTAGAGCAGTACCCTCTGCCAAATATCGAAGATTTGTTTGCTGAAATGTCTGGGGGTACAGCATTCACTAAATTAGATCTGCGGGATGCATACTGTCAACTAGAGCTCGATGAAGAGTCAAGACGCCTGGTAGTGATAAATACGCACAGAGGTCTCTTCCGGTACACACGCCTGGCTTTTGGCATTGCTTCCGCCCCGGCTATTTTTCAACGTGAAATTGACAAGATTTTACAAGGGGTAAAAGGAGCCTCTAAATACTTGGATGACCTTCTAGTAACTGGTAAAACTGAAGCAGAACATCTACAGAACTTACAAGAAGTTCTCTCTCGTCTGCAAGCAGCAGGTGTAAAGTTACATCCAGAAAAATGTGAATTTCTCAGACCATCTGTGGAATATCTTGGTCATCGTCTGGACAAAGATGGATTGCATCCAGTTGAATCGAAGGTCAAAGCGATTACAGATGCTCCGGAACCAACAAATGTAGACGAGCTACGTTCTTTTATTGGCCTAATCACATACTATGCGAAATTTTTACCTAACATGTCAACACTGTTAGCACCCTTATACCAGTTGTTGGAAAACAAACGGCTATGGAGATGGGGTTCATCACAACAAGAAGCTTTTAAAAAAGCTAAAGATGTCCTGCAAACCTCATCATTACTAGTGCATTTTGACCAAGACAAGGAAGTGATCCTGGCTTGTGATGCAAGTCCTTACGGGCTTGGTGCTGTTCTGTCACATAAAACTCCAGATGGTGATAGACCAATCGCTTTTGCTTCTCGCTCCCTGACGAAAGCAGAAAAAAATTACAGTCACATTGAGAAGGAGACTTTAGCCTTAGTGTTTGGAGTGACTCGATTCCGGAACTATCTCTTGGGACGTAAATTTACGTTACTTACAGACCATCGTCCTTTGGTAACTTTATTATCAGAAGAAAAACCAGTTCCATCAGTTGCTGCAGCCCGTATCCAGCGATGGGCATTGACTTTATCTGCCTACGTTTACAAGATAGAGTACCGAAAAGGGAAGTTGCACGGAAATGCTGATGCTTGCAGCAGACTTCCACTGAAATCTGAAATGGCGGAGCCTCCAGTACCTGTCGAGTCGGTTTTGCTTATCCGACAGTTAAATGATAGTCCACTGACAGCACATCTAATCCAAAGGGAGATAGACAAGTGTCCTGCACTGAGCCGTCTACGATCTCATATTCAAAATGGGTGGCCAAAGAAAGTGACAGAAAATTTACAAGCCTTTTGGCATATCCGACATGAACTGTCAGTTGAGGAAAACATCATTCTCAGAGGTTCCCGTGTTTTTGTTCCAGGAAAGTTTCGTCAATTTGTTTTGGATGAACTGCACAGTGCTCATCAAGGGATTTCTGCTATTAAATCTCTGGCTCGTTCCCATGTCTGGTGGCCTGGTATTGATCGGGACTTAGAAACAAAAGTTCGAAACTGCATCGACTGTCAAGAAAATGCTGCAGCTCCTCCTTCGACACAAATCCCTTGGCTCACACCTGAAAAACCTTGGGACAGAATCCATATCGACCATGCAGGTCCTGTAGAAGGCCATTGGCTATTAATTGTAGTTGATGCCAAAACAAAATGGCTTGAAGTGATTCCAGTGCCCAACACCACAGCAACTTCAACGATAATAGCTCTGCGTAACCTGTTTGCACGCTTTGGCTTACCAGAGAGCTTAGTCAGTGATAACGGACCTGGCTTCCGTAGTGACGAATTCACAAATTTCTTGAAAAGAAATGGCATTACACCAATTAAAACCGCACCATACCATCCGAATTCAAATGGTTTAGCGGAAAGAGCAGTGCGTACAGTAAAAACTGCATTGAAGAAAGCTAAAGAAGGCACTTTCACTGAAAGACTGACCAGATTTCTTCTGAATTTTCGAAATACCCCATCAAAGGCAACGGGTATATCTCCAGCTGTGGCAATGTTCGGACGACCTCTTCGCATGCGTTTGGATCTTATCCGCAGTGCTAAAGTTAAAACATCTGAGAGGGGAGATACCCATAATAGCAAATTTACAGAAGGCACTCCTGTCTGGGTGCGCTCTTTTACCCGGGGCCCATCTTGGGTTGCTGGAAAGGTTACAGGAACAATGGGGAATACAATGTGCAAAGTCAAGACAACTTGGGGTATTTGGACACGACACATTGATCAAATTCGTTACAGGCAAGAGGACACTCTACAGGAAATTCCTCCAGCTCCAGAACTACCAGATTCTGTTTCTTCAGGATCAGATGTGTCAGTGCCTACAGTGCAACCGAGAGATGTAGTAGAGTTACCAGCTGATCAGGTGACAGACACCCTTCTACCTCCTACGCTGTCTCCGCAGGTAAGTGTCCAAGAACACAGTTCTCAGGCAGATCCTCCAGCACTCTCGCCGCAAGCAGTTTTGCAGAATCCAGGAGCGCCACTTCCTAGACGTTCCACTCGTCCAAAAGCAAAACCTGAACGTTTGCAATATTAGACTTTTTAAATTGGACTGTTAAATTTTGAACTGTGTCAAGGACTTTATTTTTTTTATTGTATTGTGCATGTCTAACAACTTGAATATTTCCTTTAAGAAGGAAGAGAATGTTATATCTGTTATGATGTGCACTAGATGGCGCCATCAGCGCCAGTCAAAAGGCAGTTTAGCCGCGAACGATGTTGAGCTCGTTCGTTGTCAGCCACGATGTAAGACGGTCGGATCTTGGATCCAGGAATAAATTCTTATATCTTAATGCATCCAGCTCTAGTGATCATTTAGTATTTCCATACACCTTTAGAAATGTTTCAGGCTGTGATAAATTTCTGTTCCAACTTAACATTTATTACTTTCAGACTTTATTTTCATATGATCCTTAAAAGTAAAATTGATGAGCTTTTACGATTTGTAGTCACTAGAGGTTAGTGAACAGTGACGCACCTATGGAGACCAAGTCTAGTTTTTATCACTGAGCATGGACAATCAGCTGAATTTTAACAATAAAATTAAAATTCTATCTTTTTAGATATATCTGCTGTCTGCAGGAAACAATTTATCTTTTCTTTTTATAGGTGGGAACAAACTTTTTTTGTGGCTTTTACCAACCAAAAGTAGCTAAACAAACTTACATCACTCAACAAGGTGTTTCAAGGCCATTTGCTGACAACGAACTCTCAATCCAGTTTAATTTGGTTTCAGAAAAAGAAACGTAACAAAAGGTTAAAAAAAAAAAAAAAAAAAAAAAGTTGAGACAGACTATTATCTTGGACTCCCAGTCTCAACTAACATGTTAAATAAGAAAGAATATCAACATCTAGAAAAGGATCAATCTGGATCTGTACAGCAATATTGTTAAACATACATATATATTTATTTAAGTCTATTGGTTAGTTAGATCTCAAAATTTTCCTCACTTGTGTTAAATATATGAGTGTATCATGTAATTGCATATTAAAAATATCTCCCCATGAAAAATTCTTGACTTCTTTCTTTCTGTGTACTCTTCTTGAAGAGTGTGTCCATTTTTTTTTATTTTTTAGTTGCCAAAATATTTCTAAAGTACATGCTTAATTTTACTGAAATGTTCAAATCTCATTCAGTTTCACTAAAATTTTAACAAATAAAACTCTAAACTAAATATATATCTTATAAATATTTTGATAGCTAAAATAAAAAAGATATCTTTCATAGCCCCAAAGAAGAAAACTTTGTAATGTTCTGCAATGAAATTCAGCTAATCAAAAATGTTTTGAGGGAATGAAAAAGAAAGACACAAGGGGATTTTTTTAGAAGTGCAATTGCATCTTATATTGAAATGCAAATGACATTTTGTAAAATGCAGGCATACAAACAGAAAAGAAACAATTGATAAATTTTGCGATTTTACTCTGATTCGATGATAAATTTCGTGGATTTTTCCAACAATCAAAGGACAATTTTTCCAACAATCGACAATTTTTCCAATTCTTCAGATTTTTCTCTCTGTCAACTGACAAATTCTTGTTTTTTAATTCCAACCCAATCATTAAATTTTTTCCTTGAGACTGATCGAAAGATTGAGATATTTTCTAAAATTCACTGAGAAATTTCAGATTTTTTTTATGACAGCAGATAGGCAAATTTTGCAATATTTTTCTTAGAACAATTGGTGAAAATTTTTGTTTTTTCTAGCAGCTCATCCACAAATTTAATTTTTTTTTTTTTTTTTTTTTAAACCAAAGATTGATTACCAATAGTTCCGGCTGTTTTTACTCGTGTTACATAGGAAAAAAATCATGGATTTCTTTCATGAGTGAGAACAGAAATCAACTCCCGATATTGTTATTATTATTATTATTATCATTTTGCATATCTTTGACGAAATTTTTGGGTTTTTTTCACTTCTCTTGACAAAATTTATGATATTTCCACATTTTTTTTTTTTTTTTTTTGGATGAAATTTGCCATTTTTGCAATCTTTTGATGAAGTTTGCCATTTTTAATATCATCCGATAATATTTATCATTTTTACGATCTTTTAATGAAATTTGCCATTTTTTTCAAGATTTTTTATTAAAATTTACCTCTTTTCACGATCTTTGGATGAAAATTGTCACTTTTTTGCAATCTTTTTTTTTTAAATTTGCTATTTTTCTCGATCTTTTGACAAAATATATCTCTTTTTTCGCAACCCTTTGACAAAATTTTCATTTCTTTGTGATAATTTCATGAAATTTCTTATTTTTTTTGTTCTCCTTTGACAATTCCCCCCCCCCCCCCCCACAATCCTCTGACTAAACTGGCAATTTTTCTTTGCATGATTAACAAAATGAAATTTTTTTTCTGTGATCATTTGTCAAAATTCATGCTACATTTTATGTCCGTATTTTCAGATTTATGGCCAATTTTTTTAATTTTTGGAACTCCTGTGAATTTCTCAATTTTTTGTTTGAGTGAATGGTAAATTTCTTAAATGATTATTTCAAACTTTTTGCAAGGAATTTTGCCTTTGTGCGAAGTACATCACACTTTTAAGCATATTTTGGTTTGGGGTTTCAGAGCAATAAATAGAAGAAAAAAATTTAAATATTAATTTCCGGGGATAGGGTCACCCAGGGTTTTTGATTAAAAATTTGCATCTGATAATTATTAAAAAACTATTAAAGGTATTATTGTTCCCAATTTGTTTGTGGAATAAACCCACTATGATGGCTTACAATAAAATGCTTAATTAAATATTTATGCACTAAAAATTGAATAATAATAACTTTTAAGTGACCAAGAATAACCTTGGAAACCGGTCAATTCTTGGTCATTTCAGGGATAATTATTGGTCAGTATCCTTTAAGATGTAAATAATGTAGTACAGTGATGTCCAAAAGACTTGCACATTTTACAAAACATTAATTAGCCAAAAATATTTTACAGCATTTATAAGCAATATACATTATCTCTTTATCCACTACAAATGTATTAATACCTTAAAAGGTTATTGGTCCATAAAATATAAAGCAGTGTTTAATTTTTTTATTTTATAACTGAAGTTTTTAGCTCCTTTTCCAAGAACATTTACACACACTTCAATACAGATCTTTATTATAATACACAGTAGGGTGGGCCGAAAAAAACTTTTTTCGATTTTCGATAATGGCGGGTGCGGAAAAGTGGCCACTGGTGGCACTCAGTTCATACAAAAAATTTGAGATTTTTTGGATATTTCCTTATCCTGCCGCAAACAGCTTGAAGTTTTGCAAAAATGCTCATTTTTGAACTTTTTTCGAAAAAAATTTAAAAATGTTAAATAAAATTTATTTTGGTTGTATTTACTTGAAAGGGCATATTTAATGTACCAAATGTTTAAATAAGATCTGATTATGCATTATTTAATATCTATGTGTATTATAACTTAGCCTATTTTTATAGCTTTTTCGCGTATAACAGGCAAAAATTTTATTTGTTTGAATCGATCATTAGTTTCTCTCTTATTTATGTCCCTTAGCCTTCTTTATATTTTTTCTATGTGTCAAAGGTCATATATTTGGGCAACAGACAACAGTATACTTCAAAAACAAATCTGGAAGGTGAGAAGGGGTTGAAGCAGGACTCTAAGCAAGCACGTTGACTCGTCGTCATACTGAGGGAGTGAAGGACGAAATAGATGAGAGCCAAAATCCGATAAAAGTTTCTTATTATTTCTCCATGCTCAGTAACCTGAGACATTTGTTCGGTGTGAACGTGAAACTTTTTTCTAGTGAGATTCAGTGATTTTAGGATCGTTTAATGTTCCATTATAGTGTTTTGTACGTTTTATTATGACGAGCTTAGAAATGGCTAGTATGAAGGACTATGGTAATGTAAAGACACGCGATAGCGTGAAAAGTAGCCTTTAGAAAGCATCATGCATACTGAAAGTATTACAATTGTCAACTTATGCCGATAATCATGTGCCAGCAGAGGATACGAATCTCGTCATCGATAAAAACAAAGTCAGATGAGAGAAATAGAAACTTGGAAAGAAGATACAGGCAGAAAAAACTATTGAAAGAAGAAAAATTAAAAGCATATTTTTTGATGGTAGAAAAGAGAAAAGTATATTCAGAGTGAAAAAAGAACAAGCGGCATCGTCAAGAAAAAAGAGAGGAACATTTCACTGTGTTGTTTGAACCTGGTTAGGAATACTTGGGTCACTTGAAAACTCGTTTCTGTCACGGAAAAGAAATAGCAAAATCATTATATAATCTTCTGAGTCACCACAAGTTAGACTTTTCTGAACTGACATCACTTGGGTGTGATGGCACTACTGTTAATACAGGATAACGCAATGGTGTCATTGCCTGCCTTGGAAAAAAAAAAAAAAAAAAAAAAAAAAAAACTAGGAAGAGAGCTGCAACATTTGAACGATATCCCACATCGACAACTACTCTCTAAACTTGATGGTGAAACCACGGACCTAAGACCTTTTCCAAATCAATCGGTGCTAGACTAAGGGGGGGGGGGGGGGGGGGGGAATTTACTTATCACTTTGTTCGAGCCTATTGCTGTTTCCAGAGCCATTCCTATTGCTTCTAGATTTGTTTTTGAAGTGTACTGCTGTCCGTTGCCCAAATATATAACCTTTGACACATAGAAAAAATATAAACAAAACCAAGGAACATAAATAAGAGAAAAAGTAACGATCTATTCGAACAAATACAACTTTTGCCTATTATACGCGAAATATACTTTTATGCCTATTATACACATAGATATTAAAAAATGCATGATCAGATCTTATTTAAACATTTGGTACAGTAAATATGCCTTTTCAAGAAAATAAAACCAAAATAAATTTTATTTAACATTTAAAAATTTTTTTTGAAAAAAGTTCAAAAATGAGCATTTTTGCAAAACTTCAAGCTGTTTGTGGTAGAATTTTTTGTATGAACTGAGTGCCACCAGTGGCCACTTTTCCGCACCCGCCATTATCGAAAATCGAAAAAAAGTGTTTTTCGGCTCACCCTAATACACAGCATAATAATTAGTTTCCTCTATTGCATTATTTATATTTTTATGCACCTATTTTGGTATTTTGTGAAATTCAGTGATCAAAAATTACCATGAGCAGGGTTGAACCCCCCCCCCTTTAAAAAAAACCCCGGTTTATTTGGTTTAAACCAGGTTTTTTTTGGTTTAAACTGGGTTTTTTTTAAAGCATCTTTTTTTATTACATATACATATAAATTATTGATCAAAATAGACATTATTTGATACATAAGTAGTATAACTTCATTTGAAAATAATTTGAATTAAATAATTACAGTTAATTTATCTAGAAAATTGAAAAAAATCATATTTAATTTAAACAGTATTAGCAAATAGTCTTATGTTCAAAGAATAAATTTCTAATACACAGTGAAACAGTGATAACCTGAAAATCTTTATAAACAATTTTTTGTTTACTAATAATACACATTTGAGGAGTTTGATGAATATTCTTTTCCACAATTATTAAAAAAAAAAAAAAAAAAAAAAAATGAAATACTTCTTGAGGTTTTGTTTTTTAAATGGTAATTCAAAGTAAATGTTTTTTGTCATTAGATTCAGCAGATAATAGAGAAAAAATAAATCAGTACAATTAAAATGCTACAACTAGCGCTTAATTTTTTAATTCTCTCTTATTCAACTTCATATTTTGATTTTAATTCTTAAAGATAATCTACTCAGTAAAGAAAAATTTCTTTTACAGCTTAACCAAAATCTTAAAGATCATGTTGTATGCAGTTCTGTGGCTCCATATTAAAAATCACCATGTATGTTATGACAGATTGTTTTAAATGATCTGCATTTTTCTAAAATTAAAATATTTTATACTAAATAAATAATTATTTTAAACCTATTTTATCTTTGAAACATTCATGTTTTAAAATTTTTCTTTAGAACAGTAGATATGTTCATCAACATTTCTAATTTCCATCCTATGAATATAAACATGCTTGGGCCCATTATATTTAATGTTTATTGCTGAAATAAAGAATTAAAAGTAGAAATTATTTATATCCAATAATTTCAAACGCTTAAATTGTGTAGAAAAAAGAGCAAGTGTTATTAGAGTTCTTTAAAAAAAAAAAAAAAAAAAAAAAAAAAAAAAAAAAAAAAAATTGTTTTTTTAAGAAAAAAACCATTTGGTTTAAACCGTGGTTTAAACCATGGTTAAAACCAATTGGTTTAAACCGTGCCAAACCTGACCATGGGTGACTATTTTATTAAAGACAACAATTAACTAAAGTGTGGTGAACAGTATGGTTACAGTTAATTTTACAGTTAATGCTCAAAGGCTAATTAAAAGCCTAATTTAAAGTACTAAAAATGACAATAAAAAGAGATTAAATGATGAGAAAAACATTGATGAGGAAGTACCTCAGTGAACAAGGTTTACACCAGATACATGGGGCAATGTTTGATCAACTTCTGTAAATTATTTAAAATAGTATGAAAAATTTCAAGACTATTTTTAGTAATTAAAGTAGAATAATTGAAACAAAAAGAGAGAAAAGAAAAATATTTAAAATTTAAGCTGTGACAAAGATCTTTGCTAAAATGTGCCGTAACTAAGGTCAATGATATTTTACAAAAACTTAGCAAGCAGTTTAAAAACAATTTTTTTCCCAAACAAAATGTGTAGCAATTGTACAATTAAATGATGAATTCCGAAGAAGATAGTTTAAAGTATCTCTATGATTTTTTTCACTTTGTTAAGAACATTTTCAAATACTGAAAAGTACTGTGACCAAGAATTATCCTAGAAATGAAATAGGCATGACCAGGAACTATCCCGGCTAATCTCATATTTAAAAAATATGATTGTTTTACATGATTATTAACAAACAAAATTTGAGATATCTTTAACTAACAGCCTTAACAGAAAGTGAGTCTTGAGAAAGTCAATGTCTCAAGAATTTTGCGATTAAAAAAATCAATACTGATTTTTATTTTCTTTAATACTAAAAATACACAACAGAAAAATTCCAGAATGATCTTTGATTGGAACACTAGCGAAAGTTATTTTCATACATATTTATCAATTGTCTGCTATACTTCTGGATCACTGTTTCACTTACAATTTTGTAAGTCAATCTAATTCATTAGTCATAAAAACGAAGAGTCAGTCATTCAAGATGAGCATGCAAGTCAATTGAGAAATATCAAGAGTCAATTTTAACAAGTCAGTAAAAACTGTATATTTAAGAATATTAGAGTATTGGTATATTACACAATTTATAAATTAAATATTTCCAAATGAGCAAAAAATTCATATCATAACTTTACCAATCAGTTTGATTGTGTTAAAATAGCAATTTATCTACCTATCCATCGTTTATATGGAGTTCTTTTGCCTGCAGTTTATTCTATTAAGCTGTCTAAATGACAAACTAGATGTTATAAGCAATAAGGTTATCTGAGCGAAAAATTCTCACCAGTTTTCGTAGCCAGTCAGTTAGCTTAAACGATAAAGCATTGGCCTTTTAAGCCAAGTATCTAAGTTCGATTCCCGGCCTGGGCAGTCAGGGCTCAGCGCAACTTGTAGCCTCAAAAATAGTGAAAGTAGTGGAAATAGTGACTGAAGTTCCTTCAAAAAAGTGACCAAATAGTGACTAAACAAACAATTAATTTTGATAATTAAATACAGTATAAATGATGCCTGACAATTTTTTTAAATGTATTTGAACCCTTTAAATATTGATTTACTTAAAAAAAAAAAAAAGAAAAAACTGCATATGAAGCATTTTTTGGGGGGGGAGGGGGGAAGGAATTTTGAAGTATGTGAAAGAAGTAAAAAATTCATTTTAAAAATATCAGTGGCATTCATAGTAGATTTCAAAAAATTAGCAAAAGAAAAATCTATACATATAATAAAACAGTAGGACCCGGTGTGTCTGTACATTGAAGATAATTGACAAAAATGGAGTCAGGGCGATAAAAGAAAACCAATGAAACACAAAAAAAATTTTTTTGAATTTTTTGTCTGTCTGTCTGTCTGTCTGTTTGTTCGAGGTTATCTTCGTAACTACTGAATGGATTTTTATGCGGTTTTCACTAATGAAGAATGCACACTCCCGGGCAGTGTATAGGCTTTGTTTCATCAAAATCGGACAACAGACAAAAAAGTAACAAAAAGAAACAAAAGAAACTATTAGGTGCGCTGCTCACGTTTTTTAGTACATAACGTTTTTTAGTACATAACGTTTTTTAGTACATATAAAATCCAATAGATGTCACTGTGCGATTTTAAAACGCGCTATCGTTATGTTTTCGCCAGTCTACTTAAGTATGAGAAAGTTTCAAGCTGGCTGTCGTTCCATGTGGTTTAGTCGGTAGAACGTCAGTGCGCCATACTGATGGCCCGGGTTCGATTCCCAGCATGGAATTTTTTTTTCACTATGTTGGCATTAACGCCTATAAGCAATTAAAAGAATTTGAAATATTGTATTCAAGGCGAATTTTCTCTCTGGGAAAATTTCCTTGCATTAATATGTCAGTGTAATTTTTTTTTCGATTTAATTTTTTTTTTCGAAACTTTGTTTTTCTTAAAAAATTACAGTAAATATTTGATATTTCCCAACATTTTTTGAATGATCGACTTGCTTTTTTTTTTTTTTAATGTATGTCTGAACCTTATCTAACTACTTCTTCAAGATTTCTTTAGATAAACCGACCAGCGTAGCGGGCGAAGGCCGCTAGTAAATTAATAATTGTACATGTTAAAGACTGTCTCACTCGTCAAATGTAAGAGAGACTTTTATCATTTAAATCAATCAACTATAACTGATATAAAAATACTGCATATATAACTATGTAAATAAATTTAATTAGACAGCAACTTACCATATTGGCCATTAGGGAATTTTAAAAGGAAATTCTTCAAATGTTCGAGGAAATTCGGTAGTGGGTAACTTTGGGGTCACCACGTTTTCTTTTTAAATATTAAAATGTACTTATGAGATAGAAGAAAGTTTTGGGATTGACAGATCCAACTAGTTTTTTATTGTGATGAAATATTTGAAATTTTTTTAAATCGTACCTTAATATCGAATAATAATCCATTCCTTACCTCTACAACCCCCCACCCCCTTTCAAAAAAAATATATAGGAACTGCAAGGTGCCCTCAAACAGGTGCTGGGCCATGAGCCCCCACAACCCTAATCAGGCTCTACATTCCATATGCTTATAACAACATAAACCTATCCGTGAATGTACCGCTAAGTTTTTGAAATTCCCATTCAAATTCAATATTGATGAAAATTGGAAATCTTCAGTAATCCAGTTCTATGTATTTTAGTTTAATGTGTTTGAGTAAAATTAGCCGAATCCTTAAAAACATGAAAAAGTAAAGATGTTTTTTCCTCCCAGTAACAAGTCAAAAAGACTATTTTGTTTCTTCTTTCAAAAAATATTTTTTTTTTTTTTTTTTTTTGGGGGGGGGGGGGGGGGGGGGCAAAAATTAATCCTGCCCCAGGTGCCAAAACACGTAGCTACGCCACTGGTAACAAATCATGTGCAATCCTATATGGGGACAGACTTATTTAGGGAGAAAGGGGTGGAAAGTAGACAGAAGCATTGGTTCTTCCTTTCAGCAGGAGATGGAAGAAGATTTCGCAACAAAATGGATGTGCAAAAATAGCGAATCTGTTGCAAGAACCGATTCGCCGCCATTTTGTTGAGAAATTTTTTCATCGGTCGGAGATTTTTGAAGTTTTCTCCGAAAATAGTGGAAAAAGTGACTTGAGATCAAAAATAGTAACAAAAAGTGACCAATGCCAAAAATAGTGACTTTTAGTGAAAATAGTGACCTGTGCTGAGCCCTGCGGCCTGGGCAGTTTATCACTCAGTTGGAAATATTTAATTTGTATGATAACTTTACCAATCAGTTTGATTGTGATAAAATAGCAATATTGCATATTTATTAATGGCTGCAATAGTTAAAAACTTTCACTAGCCTATACCATTTATAAATTATATTATAATGAAAAATGTATATGACTTTTGTGTATTTTTTATTCTCTCAAAACCCTAGTGATGTTGCATGTCTTTTGGAATCCTGGATTCTTAGACCAAATTTGTTCTCTTTTTAAAACTAGTTGGATGTGTCAATCCCGAAACTTTCTTCTATCTCATAAATACATGATATATATATATAATTAAAAAAAAAAAAAAAAAAAACGTGGTGACTTTAAAATTACTTATTATCGAATTTCCTCGAACATTTGAGCTAGCCTAATGAGATTCTGGTATCCGAAAAGCCTAAAACGCAAAATGTAATTAATATTCTGAGAAAATGAGCTTAGTAGTGCCTCTTGGTGGGTAATTTATACTAAAACCTAATAAGCATCTATTGATGTCAAGACCTAACAGAATCTGAAATTTGATGGAATTTCGTCCATTTGTTCTTCAGATATAATTATAACAAAAAATTTGCAAAACGTAGCACAGCAACACCATATTTTGGACAATTTATGCCAAAATGTAAAAAAGCGTCTAATTATGTTATGGTGTAAAAGAATCTGAAGTTTGATGAAATTCTGTGCATTAGTTCTTGAGATATATCTAGTTTTAAAAAAACGTGTAAAATATAGCACAGCAGCACCATCAGTTGAAGGATTTATAACAAAACGTAATCATCGTATAATTATGTTATATGTCATTTTGTAACAAAATCTGAAGTTTGATGAAATTCTGTGCGTTGGTTGTTAAGATATAGCTATCGGAAAAATCGTGCAAAATGCAGCATAGCTGCACCACCTGTTGTAAGGTTAATACCAAAATGTAATCAGCGTCTAATTATGTTATATATTCTAGTGTAAAAGAAACTAAAATTTGATGAAGTTCTCTGCATTAGTTCTTGATATATAGCTATCGCAAAAATCGTGCAAAATGTAGCATAGCAGCGCCACCTATAGGGAATTCCACACCAAAACCTTATCAGCAACTATGTATCTCAAGGTATCGCGGAATCTGAAGTTTGGTGAAATTCTGTGCATTAGTTCTTGAGATATAGCTGTCATAAAAATCATGAAAAACGTGGCATAGCAGCACCACCTGCTGGCCAATTTACACCAAAACTTAATCAGCGTCTATGTATATCAAGGGGTAACAGAATCTGAAGTTTGGTGTAATTCTGTTCATTAGTTCTTGAGATATAGCAATCTTGAAAATCATGAAAAACGTAGTATAGCAGCGCCACCTGTAGGCCAATTTTCACCAAAAACCAATAGGCACTAATTCATATCAAGGTCTAACTGAATATAAAATTTTATTAAATTTCGAGCATTAGTTCTTGAGATAGAGCGCCCACAAATTTTTTGTCACATACAGACAGACAGACTCACAGACAGACACACAGACTCACAGACAGACGGACAGACTCACAGACAGACATTTTCTAAAAATAGTCAAAACGTGTTCAGGACCTTCTAAAACGTGTAAATCCGTCGAAAACCGGAAGTCGAAAATTTTCATGAATCCAATACTTTCTTCTTGTAAAGATAGAAGAAAGTAAAAATTGAGACAGTACAACGAATTTAATGCAAATTATGCATCTCTTGAGAATATCTTAAAAATATTCTGTTCTTTCTATGAGAAAAGTTATGCATCCTGAAGGACACATCGCAGTTTTTTTCTGCACCCCCTTTATAATTTTTTTACTTAAATGATGCATGCTAGCACATCTCTAATAATATTGAAATCTTTTTCCTGATATGGAAAACTAATAATGGTTTTGTCCTACCTACTCAATCAAAAGTATTGATAGATACATACATATATATTTTTTTCCCTAATAAGCTTCAGCATAAAATTAAATTTAGAAAACAGGAATATTGAAACTTGTCAAATCTTTTCTAAATACTGGGTTTTTGAAAGTATGGGTGAGTTTGAGATAGCACAGAGATAGCTGCAAAAGAGCATTTTAATTACCATATTATTAAAATTGCAAGAAAAAAAGAAGAGTGTGTGTGGGAGTTAATTTGAGAGTACATTTTTGGCTCACAATTGTAAATTTGAGTGCCATGTTTTATGATTTTTTTAGGGATAAAATACAATAAATACAAACTCTGGAACTGAATTAAATTTTATTAAGTCATTTTTTGTATTCTTAAATGGGCTGTCTAAAGAGGTATACATTAAGCATAAAACTACATTAATTTGTTTAAAAAGAAAAAAACATTAAAAAATTTAATTTTTATAAATATTTATTTAGTTGCATAGCAACTTGTTATGTTTATATTTAAATTGTATGAAGTCTTTTGATTGTTTGAAGAAAGAAAAAAAAAATCATATTTGAATATAAATTTTCAGTTTCTACTCCTATCAATTTCATATAAATTGCAATTCAAAATATTTTTCGCTTATTTCACTTTTAAGAAGTAATTTTTTAAGAAACTGGTCTTAGAGAATATTTATATCCTGAAGCTAACCATCATGCGAAATTTTAAGTTTTTAGCCCCAACAGTATTGCAGAAATGTTAATTTTAAAAACTTTTTTTCTGCTGTACATCCTTGAAGCTTGTTGTAGCGACATAAGATATATAGTCTATATTCAAACATAGAAAGTCTCCAGCCTTTGTCACTGTTATATTTTAAATTGGCTCAGTAATTCCAGAGATTAGCTCTACAAATAAATACACAAACAATACTCCTTTATAATCTAAATGTAAATAAATAAAATTAACTGCTAAAGAATTTTTGAGTGGTTTAAATTTAGTAACAGAATTTTCTATGTTAGTTCAGTAGAATTATTACATCAAGATTGTTTTTATAGATCTATTGATAATTTTAAGCATGCACACACATCCTTGAAAAACAGTTAACAGCATTAAAGAATTTTTTTTAAATACCTTTGAGCAACAATTATCACAGGATGTTTCAGGTTTATTCAAGCATAAAGATTTATCAAAAATTTCTCCGAAATATCCTAACATCCACACTCGTCGACAATCTGTCTTGTTTTCACAATAGTGTAGCATTTTAAACAGGTTGTCAAAATGTGTACTCCAAGAATGCTTGTTAGCTTGATCCACTATTAAAATAAACGAGGAAAAATCATGTGTTAAGCATAAATTATGAAACACATTCTAACACTTCCTGAAATCTTTAATAAAACTTTCTTATTTAGGGAAATAAGATAAATAAGAAAACTAAATAAACATTTTAAAAAACAGATAAAATATTTGAAAAACCAATTTCAGCAACTGGCATCCATTTCATTTCTTTTTGAACAGTGCAGTATTTGATCTGTAGGATTATAGAAATACTATGCAATAGAAAAATTTAATTTAGCAAGAAAACACATTACAAGCTAAAATTTCTCATCATAGAAACATATTTGAACACTTTAGTTCAGCTCAGTAGTTTACCTAGTTACTTTATTACATGCTACTATTTAACTAAATCTTAATTCAAACTAAAATACCTTGAAAACTACTGAAATCACATTTCCAGAAAGTATCCTATGGATGATATGTATAAAATTCTTTCCATGATCCTGTATATCACTTTATCTATATTCTACAAACATTTTTTATAGTAAACTAAATCAGTAAAGCATAATTCATTAAAAAACCACCTTTAAGCAATTTACACAAACACTCAGTATTATTTATGTATTCTTTTGTGTAACTATGTATATCAACTATAGCATTTATATATACACCATATAGTATGCATAAATATGATGAAAGTTAAAAGTGCAAAAAATAAAAATTAAAAATGCATTTTCTGCTAAATGCATATCAGTTTTATTATGTTCAAAAGGATATAAAATCTTTAAAATTCATGTGAAACTATTTCTTTCTATTGACCTTAATGTAACTAAATACTTTTGATTGTCCTTGTAAATAATCTAAACATGGTACAAACTTCACTTGAAATAGGGTTCATGTTAGGGTGAATGTAAATAACATCAAAAAATTTCAGGGCAATCCAAATATATTTATGAGAGAGTGTGGATAGATGCAGTAGTGCAGCCAAGGGGGTTGTTTTAGGATTAAAACCCCTCCCAGAGCTGAGAAAGATCGCTATAATTGCTGCTTATATGAATGAAATCCAAACTTATTATTTAAATGTTTTGGCGCATTTCGGAATCCGCCACTTTATTGAATCAGATTTCATTTAATAAAGTAATTCAATTAAATGGCGAAAATTCTACTTAAAATTGTGAAAGTACATATTACATGAATCATTTAAGTAAAAATTGGTTATCTGAACTAAATTACTTTTCTTAGATGCTTCATGCTAAAAAAAAAAAAAGATTTCCGGCCACACAGACACTCTTTGAGTTTAAGTATTATACAGTAAATATTCTAATTAGTACTGATTCTATTAACCAGCGATTCAAATAACCTTTATCAGAAACTCAAAACCCCCCTTAGAACCGAATTCTGGCTGCGCCACTGGATAGATGTCCAGATATACCAAAGTCATAAATAGAATTTTAACTTTGTTGGAAAGTGTTGATAAAATGATAGAAAAAAAAAAAAAAAAAACTTCAAGAGAAGGATACAATAGAAAAAGAAAAATAATTGAATGTAAATTAATTTAATAAACATATCTCATTTATTTAACAATAATCATTATTTTTAAATTATAATTAGATACAGTTTTCTATCTACTTTTATTTGTTTTGTTCTATTTGATGAATAAGACACTGAAATTATAAATTTAAGCTTATAATTTAAAAAAAAGTGCACGCTGTGATATTTAGTGTTACTTTTGAGCTTAGCACTAATGTTTGACAAATACATTTCTGAGTTATAATATAGTCTTGAAAAGAATTTCAACTGACATTGGTGTTATTAGTGGAATAATAATTTATTAGTTAAGCCTAATATATATCACACACAAAAACATGATAAGTGACAATATTAGATTTACGAAATCAGATGTATATGTCTGAAAACAATACAGGTATGAAATTTAAATCACTTATATTGATTTAATTAGATACAATTATTTGCATAGTACTTGAAAAAAAAAAAAAAAAAAAAGATTGTTTGTTTTATAAATTTAAACAGTTGTTAATGTTGAAATGAATGAATAAAATAAAGAAGTTAAAATGTAAGACAAAACACTTAAAAAAAAAAAAAAAAAATCTAAACTAAACAAATCTTTCTTAGCTATTAATAACTAAAAACTGTCAATATATTTAAAATACCAGGCTGAGATTTCTATTGAATCGATTTTGATAATTCATTTTTTAAACAAAAGCTGTTTATTTGCAGATACGCCTGTACTCGCTATTTTAAAAAATAATTCTGTTTTTACACTTTTAATTTAATTTTAAAAGTTGTTTTATGAAATTTCTTCCAATTGATGGATTACTTTCATTGTTAAAAGGAAAAAGGGAAAACAATGAAAATTACCATTATGAATGCCATTTTCACGTTATGATTAGTAATGACTTTTGAATTTTTTGAACAGAAAATGCCATTACGATTTAAAATAAATCATTTTTGTTCATAAAACTGTTACATTTCAGTATTTTTGTTTTCATTCCGCTGATACTGAAATTCAGATGCTCATCTCAAAGAGCTTCTGTAGATGAAAATGATATAGTGAAAATGAAATGTGTATTGCATGCAAAATGGATAAATGTAAAACGTGATATCATACTTGGGAATGCATTTATTTATAACCCATTGGACAGTAAAATATTTTTTTTAAAAATATTATTACAAATATTTTTTATAACTTCTATCTAACAGTTCTTTTATTGATCTTTATTCATCAAATTTGATGGGTTCCAACTTGCAATCTATAAACTCCTTTAAAACTTTAAATAACCGATAACAGTTCAAATTTTTATAGAATAAAAAAATATTATTATAATAAGTAAGTAATAACCTAATACTTTTTAAAATAAACATGTAATATATTTTTAATATGAAAAATATATATGTAAGTTTTGCGACTGTGGAAAAGTGTCATTGTCGGATTTTGTAGAAAACAAAAATTATAACTGCATCATAGTAAAATTTTTATTGATTTTAAATTGCTTAATACCAGAGATTAAAGCCTCAATTGATCGCTTCATAATTTATTATCTGAATTACATGTTATTGATTACTTATAGAAAAAAAATGTTTGATATTTCTAAAATTTGAAAAATTCAAGTTAGATTTTAGTTCTAAATAATATTTATTTTTTAAGTTAGGCCAACCGATGTAAGATTGATTATTTACTACAAATATTTTTTATAACTTCAATCTAAAAGTTCTTTTAAATATCTTTATTCGTCAAATTTGATGGGTTCCGACTTGCAATCTATTAATCAACTATTGCTCTATAACTTTAAACAACCAATAACAGTTTAAATTTTTATAGAATAAAAACATTATTACAATAGACTCCCTCAAATCTCAATCTGCACATTTTTTTATGGATGTAAACAATGAAACATTCAGTTCAAGGTATAAGGACAAAATTTGACTTTTTTAGTTTTATATTAATTCCATACATATTTTAATTTGTAATTTTTGTTAATATCACTGAATTCATGAAGTACAAATAAATTGATTTTTGAGAAAATTCAACATATTGCTGACATCATTGATAATCACTATCTTCTTACCAAATGTATTTGTGTATTAATCAAGCTTCTTTGGTTATTAAGTCTGGCTAAACCTGAAATCATACATCCTTATTTTATGATTTTGATGTGAATTAGTAATATACATTTATGAGGCAAGTTTCACTGAATACTTTAGAAAATATACATTTTATCTCTTTATAATGAATATTTAATCATACATTATTCATTATTAACTAGACATTTGTTTTTAATATTTTAATCATATTAAAAATCATCTAAATTTTTAATATTTTAGTTTATTACTTATTTTAATATTTTATTATATTGTAAGCATTTATTATAGTTTTGCTTGCAGTGTTAATTGCATTCAAATTTACTGTTTAAAAAATGTAAACAAAGCAATGACCAGAAATCTGCAAAATTCTAAAATCCACATAACCTCTGGTCGTAAGCTGTGCAGATTTGAGGGAGTCTACTGTACAATACATAAGTAATAACCAAAAACTTTTTTTTTATCAAACACTCTGAAACAAATTTTATTTAAATCATATATGACGACCTCGGAAGCCAAGGGGTACAAGTGAAAAAATTTCGATTTGGAGTAAATTGAGTTGAAAGATAATTGATGTTAAATTGGAACATCAATAACAATTGAGTGGATTGAAATAGGAAATTTCTGCTTGTTGCATTCTGGTCTTTGAACTCTTATTTCAATAACTGCTAAAAAAATAGAGTACAATTTTCTTTAAATGTATAATTAATCAATATTGTTTGTTTTTCGAAAAAAGTGGTTTGCCTCTATAACTCAGCAAATAATAAGAAAATCACTTATATTTCTTTACCTGAAATGAAAAAAGCATATTTTTAGGTCGCCTGTGTATTTAGTTTATTTTTTTCAATTTTGTTACTTATACCCCTTGGCTTCTGGGGTCCTCATATATATATTGTTAAAAGCACCCTTACTTGTTATCATTCTCTTGATTCTTTGCATGTCACTGTAGCTGTAGTACAGAATGCACCATGACTGTTCGCCGTCTCTCCCTGCACGTCCTGATTCCTGATAATATCCTTCAATGGATTTAGGCATGGCATGGTGAATCACAAATCGCACATCAGGTTTATCAATTCCCATACCAAACGCAATTGTAGCACAAATGACCTGTTACAGAAATTTAAATTCCAAAACTTAATAGGAAAACCTTGACAAATTTTTCTTTTGCCATTTAGAACTAAAATGATTTCATTTAATAAGAAAAGAAATTATCTACTTAATTTGATATTCAATAAGATAACTTTGTTGAAGAGGGATTCAGAAATTGCTGGAATTTATGGTTAGAGATTTTTAATGTCGTTTTGCATTATTTGAATATATGAGGGCTGCTATTTATATTTTTGACCTTGGCAACAAAGAGTGTTATTAGGCTACCGCTGACGATTTCAATTGAAAATTTGATATTTTTAACCATAAATTCTCCAGAACGATTTGCCATTTTAGCTTGATTTGTGTTATTTGCAGTAAATTGAAAAATTCATCTTGTGCAAAAAGTGAAATTGACTCGTGACCATTTTCGTGCGATCATTTTTCATAAATTTCGATGTGGATTGTCAAGATGAAAGTACTTCCATGAACTTAATTTTTACACAACGAGCACCATCCTAAAGCACTATAAAAAACTGGTATAACGAATTCATTCACGCCCCATGTATGCTCAAGGACACATTCCGTGAAGGTCTACAAAAATCGGTTGTGGTGCCAGAAAATATCGATGTTGTAACTGAACTGATAAAGCAAGATTGTAATGTGGCATACCATGAGATTGAGAAACCTTTTGACATTAGTACGACAGGCATCAATAAGATATTGCCTGAACATTTGGTAGTAAAAAATATTTATTCTCGTTGAATCTACATAATCTAGCAAATGCTCAAAAGTAAGCTTGTGTCGATTGGGGCAAGGAAATGTTAAACAAATACGTTCAATGTTCATCAAAAGTTGTGTATAACATCTACACAGATGACGAATTATCTATCATTGAATAAGAGCCAAAAACAAAACAGCAATAGACTGCATGGGTCTTCCAAGATGAGCCAAATTCAACAAAAGTTGTTCGAGGAAGAAGCACATCGAAGAAAATGGTTGCCTGTTTCTTCAACATTACCATTCACGTGGCGACAGTGGCATTAGAGCAATGCAGGACAGTCAATTATGAATGGTACTCGACCATTTATTTGCCAGAGGTTTTCGAAGAAATTTGAAAAAAAAAAAAAAAAAATAATAATAATAATACGATTAACAGACGAATAAATTTTTACCATGACAATGTGAGCTCTCAGACATCAGCTCAAACAAAGGAATTTCTGAAAGGCCAAAACATTAAATTCATGAGTCATCAGCCATAGAGCCCTGATTTGTCACCCAATAACCTTTTTTATTCCCACACATCAAAAATAAATAACAATGATAATGATTTTCGACAACCGAAGAAGCGGTTGTTGCGTTCAAAACGCATGTTTGGAGTTACCTCCATAAGAGTGGAAACAATGCTTCAAAAACTGGTTCAAACGGATGTAAAAGTGTCTCATGTAGTGTCTCAAAATCTTCATGTAGAATACTTTGAAAAACAATACATTCAATATTGATCATAAATATTTGTGTTTCTATTACTAGGCCAGAAATATAAATAGCAACCCTCGTATATCCTGTTGCTCTTTTTTTTCTTCAAGATTTTAATATATCATGATTTCATGTCAAAACATGTTTAAACAATGAAAATATCACATGGGAAATTTTATTAAAAATATGCATTTTCAAATATTTGACAAAAATTATCAATGAATAACTATTGTTGCTTATAAATTATAATGTAAGATTGCATAAATAAATTTTATTCTTTTACATAATTAACTGATATTTGATGTGCAGATTACATGAAAAAAATTGCATTAAATACATTTTGGCTTTTAAAATAATTTACTATTAACATTTATTTTACTCCAAAATTTATTAATTATTTTATAAAATTTATTGGAGACTTTTAAGACCAGTAAGATTGATGAGTTTGCCCTAGATTCAATACACTGTATTTCATTACATAGAGATACTAGATGTTATATTAAAATTTACATAAAGGTCAAAAAAAGTTTTAAAAGTGTTTTTCTAATCTCTTTAAAAAGTCAACATTTCCCCAAGAGTGACTTATTTTTTTATTAATAATTCAAGAAGTTACTAGGTATTTTTTCATATTGCTTGCTGTTATCAAAAATTCAAGATACTAAGGTAGTTACATTAAGTGACATCTACTGTATGAGTCAACACTATTACTAACTGAAGAGTGAATAGTTGAATATTTTGTATTCCTGGTGCAATACAATTTTTTTTTTTTTTTTTCAAAATTTTCTTAAAATGTTAATAATAATGTGAAACCTTAATCTATCATTTCTGCATCCACCGTATTCCTGCACTGATTGTTTTATTTCTACAGCCCCTGCACAAAATATACTTAAATAATGTTATCGAAACCCGCAAGCGTCATTCTTCAAAAAGTTGTTTTCCCGCATTTATTGTGGTAAAAATTTTCTCCTCACTGAAATGAAATTAAAAGTCATTCGAATCCATATGATATGCAAACCGGAATTAATTCTTTTAACTTAAAATGCACTGTTTTATGTTGATAATGGCAACAAAAATGCTGATGAAAAGTGGTTGTATATAGCAGAAAATGTGTTTATGTACCCATTGATTAAATGTTGTGACATGTGGTGTCCTAAACATAATGTATAATAATGAAAAAAATGAAAATAATGGCAAAGAAGCAGAGAATAACGTTCATGACGATGAAGCTGAGCTGCCATTATCAGATCTGTTTAATGCAATTATGGCATTTCAAACTATACGAACATTTATATATGTACATGAAATTATAAAAAATGACCAGAAAATGTTGTAATTTTGAAAATTTATTTCTTTAATTAAAAAACAAACAAACAAACAAACAACAACAAAAAAAAAAAAAAAAAATAAAATTATTGATTTTTTTTAAATAAATACCAATTTTCTATAATTTCCATTTATTTCTTTTGCAGTTTAATAAGCAACAAATTAGTAATTTATTAAGATACTGCATACACTGCATTCTTTATAATGCATAATCATTGTGTTTTTTTTTTTTTTTTTTTTTTTTTTTGTGTGTGTTTTGAAGTTAATCCATATTCACTGTTTTCCTGCATTCATGGTTTTTTTCCCCCACACCCCCTTGAAAAGCGATAGATGGAGGTTCTACAGTAATAAATTTTGCATAACTATGCAAAAAGTAAAAAAAAAAAAAAAAATCTTATTATTACTTAAATGTTCAACAAGCTTCACTTATTTGATAATACAATTCAAATTTACACAATGTCTTTGAAAAAATGTCAAAATAAAAGGTTACATATTTTTAGGGCCCATTTATAAAAAAACTCAATTTTGCAAAAAATTAAAAAAATAGCGAAAATACAGTTAGAAAGACATTTAATAGAACTAAAAAACAAAAGCATTAATACTACATAATAAAATCAATTACAATAGATTTTTTAAGCTTTAAACAAAGTTCTAATCAATATAAATATTAATTTAGAATCAAAACTGTTGTTTACACATATTCATATTCAAAATCATGTATTTAATCTATTAAATCATCATTATGGAATATAATTTCACTGTAGGATTAAGCATTCTCATTATATTTTTAGATATTTGTAGTGACAAGAAGAATATATAAGACTTGAAATGCCTACTGCAATTGATTTTATTATATCACATTAATCATTAATGTGTTGTTTTATATTTTTATTAAATTCTAATTTAAAAATCCCAAAAATTTTTAAATTCTGATTAAGATGCAACATTGCTCATTTGCTGGAACAATGTCATAATTCAAAAATCGCGATTTTCTAAGAAACACATATTAATTTTAAAGATTGAAATATTTTTTGGAAATTATAATGCTAAATTTGAAAAAAAAAAAAAATAAAAAAAAAATAATAATAATAAAAGCAATTTGCTCATGTGACATATGGTTAAGACAAGGAGGTGAATTAATGGCCAAAATGTATGCTACACAGCTTCCCTTAACTTTAAAATTACTCTCAGTTTCACTTATGACACCTTTGCTGCTAAAATAAGTTTCATAAGGAAATCTTAAAAGCTAAAAAATGACTTTCTACTAGTTAAAAGAAAGTTCACATCGTTAAAATTGTCCCTGTGGTATTAATCTAAAAATTAACAAAAAAATGATCTTTAAGTTATGACACTGTTAAAACAAATGAGCAATACGTTTTCTTATTTAAAAAATGAAACATACTTTAAATTTATCATTGATCCACTGTTCTTGAATTTCGTCCCTGTTAGTGACACCAGCATGATATGAAATTGATTTAATGCCACTTTTCTGTAGCACATTGGCAACAGTATCACAATCATTCCTAGGAAAGAATATTAATAATAAAAAGAGAACTTATTTTAAATCAGAGAAAGAAATTTTTAACTCTTAAACTTTTACAAAGGCTTTATTTCAGATCAAACAAATCATAATGATAAATAGTCAGTGTTTTTCATTACAATTGAATTCAATTATTGAAAAAATATTTCATAGAATATTTCCACAATATAAATAGTTTTGAGACAATATATGTATATATATACAGGGTGATTCATAAAAGATGGGCAGAACTTTAAGGGGTTATAGTACACTTAAAGACAAATAATATTAAATAGGAGACTAAGGGTCCCAGACGTATTCCCAAGGAGATAGGGGGCATTAAAGTTTAGGGTCCGAAATTTCAAATGATTATAAAAAATGGAAAAATTGGTCGATTCGTTTGCGGTTTTTGCAAAAAATTTTCTTTATGCCAGTATTTTCTTGAAATAAAATTTTAAAGTTCAATTTCAAAAAATGCCGATAGGGGGCGCTTTAGACTTTGGAGTAACAAACAACTATTTTTTAACGTTATTTTTTGTATTTCTTTAAATGATTTCGAAAGCTTAGACTTAAACTTAAATTTTGATCTAAAAATCTGAGTCCTAACGAGTAGTTAAGTAGCGTAAACTGAAATTTGAAACCCTTCTCCCCCCAGAACAAAAATCAGTTATTCCCGATCTTTGTGTCGTAGATTAGGCTCTAACTACTGCCGCGTTTTGCTAAAATTATTCTTTATGTCAGTATTTTCTTGAAAATAAATTTTAAAGAAAATTTTCAAAAAATTCCGATAGAGGGCGCTTTAGACTTTGGAGTAACGAACAACTATTTTATACCGTTATTTTTTGTATCTCATTAAATGCTTTCTAAAGCTTAGACTTAAATTTTCAGCCCAAAATCTGAATCGTTAGACGTGGTTAAGTTTCAGGGGAGAGGGGTTTGAAATTTCTACTCCTGAGCACAGTTCAGTTTACCATGTCCACACATTGTGTGCTGTGATACGAAGTAAAAAGACACAAATTAGGATTATGTTACCAAAGCATATTTATTAACATGTAATTACAATAAATGTTCAAAATTGTGACCACCAGAGGTTATGCACGCAGAACAACGGCGAAGAATGGAACGGCGAACATTCGCGAAAACATCAGGCTTTTCGAGCACTTCCCCTACAGCGGCGGAAAGTCTGGCGACCAGTTCCTCGGGGGATTCAATGGGTGTCTCATACATAAGAGCCTTCAATTGTCCCCAAAAAAAGAAATCGAGGGGTGAAAGATCTGGCGAGCGAGCAGGCCAAGCAACAGGACCACCTCGACCAATCCATCTGTTCGGAAATGTGATGTCCAGATAGTTGCGGACGTCTCGTACGTAATGGGCTGGCGCTCCATCGTGCTGGAACCACATGACCCGCCGGATGCGTGGAGGAACAACGTTTAACAGGTCTGGCAGCACATGTTGCAGAAATGTGAGGTATGTTTTACCGTTGAGGCGTTCAGGAAGAAGGTATGGTCCGATTAGGTGGTCTCCGAGGATTCCTGCCCAAACATTGATGGAAAAGCGTCTCTGATGAGCATGTGGATACGTAGCATGTGGATTGACATCCGCCCATACATGTGCATTGTGTGTGTTAAATGTACCTTCACGTGTGAAGGTACATTCATCGGTGAAAAGCACAGTTCGTCCAAAATGTGGATTTAGCGCGTTCTGCTGCAGAAACCAGCGGGCAAATTCAATACGATTTGGATAATCCCCTGGAGACAGTTTCTGGACTCGTTGCACATGAAACGGGAGCAAATGTTCATCCTTCAGTACCCTCCAAGTCATGGACTGTGAGGTATCCACCTGCCTAGCCACTGTTCGTGTACTTGTACTTGGCTGCGCCGCTACTACATCCAGAATGGCTTCTGCAACAACTACTGATTCGTCCTTTCTTGCACGACCTGCATTCGACCGGGAAGCGAGAAATGATCCCGTCTCACACAACTGTCTGTGCAAGCGCTCGAAAGTTTTGCGGTTAGGCAACCGCCTGTTGGGAAATTGCTCTCCGTACATTCGTTGTGCCTCTGCACCATTTCCATCTGTCGCTTCGTAAATTAAATGCATCTCAGCCTTTTCCTTATTCGTGAAGGGCACCATCTTCCGATTCATTACTACAGCGACTTACACTTGACTCACCGTTCAGTGGTTTTTATGCCTGAATCGTGTCAAAATTTTGCATACGTGTTCTTCTTCTTCCCCATTTGACATTTGCATACTTTCTGTCTCCTTCTTCACCCGGTGACTAGCGTCAGGAATGGAGCTTTAACGTTTGCATGAGCGACGTTTCCAACTGTGCCAGTGCCTTTATGAGTGAATTCCGACTATGCAGTCCTTGACGAAAGTTGTATTTTTGCCTCGTATCACAGCACAGAATCGTTGGGCATGGTTAAGTAGTGCAAACTGAAATATGTTCAGAAGTTGAAATTTGAACCCCCTCCCCTCGCTACTGAACCACGCTCAGCGATTCAGATTTTGAGCTGAAAATTTAAGTTTAAGTCTAAGCTTTAGAAAGCATTTAATGAGACACAAAAAATAACGGTATAAAATAGTTGTTTGTTACTCCAAAGTCTAAAGCGCCCTCTATCAGAATTTTTTAAAATTTTTCTTTAAAATTTATTTTCAAGAAAATACTGACATAAAGAATAATTTTAGCAAAACGCGGCAGTAGTTAGAGCCTAATCTACGACACAAAGATCGGGAATAACTGATTTTTGTTCTGGGGGGAGAAGGGTTTCAAATTTCAAATTTCAGTTTACGCTACTTAACTACTCGTTAGGACTCAGATTTTTAGATCAAAATTTAAGTCTAAGCTTTCGAAATCATTTAAAGAAATACAAAAAATAACGTTAAAAAATAGTTGTTTGTTACTCCAAAGTCTAAAGCGCCCCCTATCGGCATTTTTTGAAATTGAACTTTAAAATTTTATTTCAAGAAAATACTGGCATAAAGAAAATTTTTTGCAAAAACCGCAAACGAATCGACCAATTTTTCCATTTTTTATAATCATTTGAAATTTCGGACCCTAAACTTTAATGCCCCCTATCTCCTTGGGAATACGTCTGGGACCCTTAGTCTCCTATTTAATATTATTTGTCTTTAAGTGTACTATAACCCCTTAAAGTTCTGCCCATCTTTTATGAATCACCCTGTATATATTACTAATTACTAAATATCTTATTAAAATACCCTTTTCCCCCCTATAAACATATTGTTAATTAATTTTGCTATGGCAAAAGTTTACTAACAGAATTTAAATAGAGAAAAACCTCATTACAAATATCTTGTTTTGTAGAGCTAAGTAGGCAAGAAAGTATAAAAATTCTTTTCATAATCATTATTATTTTTTTTTTTTTTTAAAGAGCTGGTCTTCAATGCATAAACAAATTCTTAGAAAAAAAATTAAACTAATTTAATAAAATTATTTTTATGTAACAAAAGTTGAAAACACACACACACACAAAAAAATAGACCACTAGAGGAATCAAAGCTTATTCCCAGAAGCAAAAGATATTTATGGAAAAAAAAAAAAAAAAAAAAAAAAAAAAAAAACTATATCTTGAAAATGCATAGCACCAAATGCTCCTGCATCAGAGCTTGCCTTTTATAAAATTTAATTAGTCATCACAGTTCAAATATCATATTTTTATTTTTTATGAAACTATATATTATCATTTTGTGAAAATACATATTTATTTTTGTTAGCATTGCTTTTAATGGGATAATGTAGGCAAGGAGCAAATAAGTTTTACACTAACTTTTTTTGATAACGTTAGAAATATAATTTTAACAAGTGGATAAGTGTGATCGGAGATTGCACAGAGGGTTTCGGTTAATATCTACTTCAAAACACATTTTTTCACTAACTAACAAATGAAAAACAATTTTCTGGTGCTATTTTGGGATTTCTTCGGCAATCGCACCAACCAAAACAGAATATTAACAGAATCTTCCTCTAAATGTTGCCTTGATTACATAGATTTGTTGATTTCTCTATCTGAATCTGCAGATTTAGTGAAGGTATGCAAGTAAATAAAATTATGAATAAAAGTAAAATATTGCAAAGCTTAGTATAATTTTCAGGGAGACGAAACAGGTCACTAAAGGCTGCTCTTAATTTAAATGAATAATAATTTAATAAATAGAAAAAATATTTCATTTTGCATGTAAAAATAGATGATAAATATTGTTTAATATGATGAAATAAAAACAAATAAGCACATGACGTGATCTATCCATTTTACGTGATCTATTTAATCCATTAGTGCATGTTACATACATAATAATTTTATTTAAACTTGCGAGCAATAATTAGAAGAAATGAAATTTCAATTTTGAAATTTACACTATTGCAAACTTTTAAGCTTGTAAATATCACACATTTTCAATTTTTACACCATCGTATAGGGAAAAGAATATATTTTTAAATGTCTTTTGTTTTAAAGCTGTATCTCAATTTATTTTTGAGATATTAATTTTTTTGTGGTTTGTAATACCAATTTTGTAATTGTGGCAACAGAAGTATTCCATCTCTTTTAAAAGTAAAGGGTAAAAAAAGAAGTAATTTTTATATCTATTTAAACTTATGGGGCAAGAATTAGAAGAGAAAAAACAACGACAAAATGAACCGATGATTTAAAAAATAATATTTAAATGAAAATAATAGTCTTTTTTCAAATGTTTATGATTTGTTGTGTGACAAGAGGTATTCAGCTGTAAGCACATAAAATTTGAACTCCCTGGCATGTATAGTTTTGTATACAGACTCTGTGACAGACAGACAGAGGACAGAGACGAATAAGGTTTCATCAGATGAATGAAACCCTAAAAATGAGTTATTTTTATTTGTCAACATGATATTAAAGTATTTGGCCAGATTGGTTTCAGTGCCGAATAAACAGGATATTTGGCAGAAGCTGGATATTTGGTGCATCTATGCTTATAACTCAACAAGCAATTCATTTATAATGAAAAACTTTTCACTTGCAAATCACTTCAATAACCATACCAACAACTCAGCCAATGTCATTAAAATGTGACAATTTTTAAGGTTAAAAATGAACACATTTATGAATAATAAGAAAAGAAAGGTTAAAATATTTATTAATACTGCTAACTAATACTATTACCAATTACTATGAACAAATAAAATCTGTCATTTATGATATGATTGATCTCAATTATTTACACATATACAGGGTGAAGATTATAAATTCAAGGTACAAACTTTAAGGTTCGAGAAAAGACACTGAAATAATCATTTATTGCATAGGTATGGCCACAAATGACGTGTTGAGGTACAAACACTAGGGGGACCAAACTGATCTTTTTTAATTTCAAAATTTATCATTCATTCCAGAAAGGACATCTCCTATAATATTCTTTTTTATTATTATTTAAGGCAGACATTTCACAATGGCTTAAAAAAATGTTTTTTGGAAATTTCTCTCATGAAATCAAAATTTTTAAATTAAAAAAGCACAACTAGCAAACCTTTCAAACACAGGAAATATATGTGGAAAAAAAAAATCTTTAAAATTCAAAACTTTTGATTTCGTACTGGAAATTTTCAACAAAGAATTTTTTATTTATGTAGCCACGAAATGTCTGTCTTAAATAATAATAAAAAGAGAATATTATAGGAATTTGAAGTTAAAAAGACAAATGGAAAAAACAATTTGGTCCCTTGGTGTTTGTACCTCAATGCATCACTTGCACCCATATATTCCTATACAGCAATTGATTGCTACAGTGTCTTTTATCAACTCTTAAAGTTTGCATCATGAATTTAGAATCACTCTATGTCTACATTAATTTCTTTTCCCATAATATTTTTTACACAGCATAATTTACACAAAAAACTACTTTCATTAATTTAAATTACTTAATAGAACTAATAAATAAATGGACAATGTAAAACAAAAGTGCAAATTATAAATATGTGTGTACAAAAAGGTGAAAAACAGCTGTTTCAGAGCTTCTGAAACTCCATCATCAGTACATAGATTTACATTAGTGTTTAAAATATAGAGGTACATAGAACATTAAATATTTGGCTATTGCTAATTTTGTTGATCTAAGGATCACAATTGTAAAAACTCCAAAATTTTAATAATTGAGAAATGCTTATCAATTTACAATCTTTATTTTTGGAAAGCTTATCAGTTATGGAAAAATTCTGACAGCCTGATTAATGTGTCCAATACACCCAATTTTTCTAAAGTTTGACTGCCATTTCTTTAATTTACTCTTCCCCCCAACTTTTTTTTTTTTTTCTTTCAGCTCAAACTATTCCAAAATGGCTAAGCACTTATTATTATCCTCAGGTATGTGGGAAATACAGGAAAAAAACTATCCCCTCCCCCCTGCTTAGATTAAACCCTGCATTCCCATGTACCTGAAGGGGGGGGGGGGGCATGTGCCCTGGGTGTTAGGATGAAGGGGCACCAATTGAAGATTTTGTTTGCAGATTTTTCTTCATGTCTGTATTTAGTGCAGTATTATAATTGTCCTCTCTGGAGTATGCCAAGGCATACAAAATTCTAAAGAAAACATGGCATAAGGTATAAAATGAAAAATTTTTTGATTCTTTTTAAATCTGTTTCAAGATTTTAATGAATCATTTGACAAAACAGATTATGTAGTTCAGTATTACTTATCTTATGATTACATGTTTTAAATTTTAAAATAAGTTGTCTAATAAATTAGCTAATTAATAGAATTCTCTTTGTAAATATGCAGACTGGAGTGCAAGAAAGGTTAGTTTTGGCTTTGGGGAATGGACATCATCTCATCACTGTTATTTTTCAACACTCAGACATTTTGCTGAAAACTGCAAACTGCATCACTCACATACTTCTGTATTTTGAACACTAATTTTAACCTTTACACTAATGATGAAGCTGAAACAGCTGTCCCTACTCATTTGTAGACACACATTTACAATGTGCTATTTTTACACTGTCCATCTTTTTCCTAATATATCAGCACAAAGCCCAATATTTCAAATTTAAGTACAATATACGAGCCAGTTTTACTATACCTAGAAAGGCAATAAATGATGCCACACATGTTTTTGAACTTTGTTTTCAGAAGATCTATTATTTCAGCCATAATGCCTTTTGTTTTCTGCCGAACTTCATATTTCAAGTTTGGCCGATTGAAACTTTGTAAAAACCTGAAATGAACGCATCAGTAATAAAAAAAAAAATTAAATTATTTTTTATATATATATATAAACATAATTAATATCAAATAATAAAAAATACAGAATTTTCTTCCCAAAATATATCACTTGAAAATTATTCAAAATAACACATAATTATTATAACAATGTTGTCAAACCACAGCTTACAAATTATAATAATAATAAAGAATATTGTCCAGTTAAACTGATGGCATTGAGCTCACAGGCTATGCATACTAATTGTACATTACAGCCTTATATTTTCAAGGGTTAATTCCATTCGAAAAAAAAAATTAAGAAGGGGAAACAGCTCTCCTCTTTCCTCTTTTTTTTTATACTTAATCATTGAATCTCCTAAATTATCAAAGACATGCTTTATCATATAAAAAATCTATATCCAAAATTCAGAGCAAATGAGATAATTCTTAATAAAAACCCATTTAACATTTATATAATTTAAAAGGAGTTATTCCCCTCTTTTATACTTAACCATTAAACTTCCAAAACTATTTAGAGATTTGAGCGAAATCTGAAAATTCTGCTTGAAAAACCCATTTATATAAATTAAGGGGAGGGGCATTAGAACCCCCGTTCCCCCTATTTATACTTATTCAATGAACACCTAATAACAGTCACGGAATCGCCTCATCAGAATGATCCTATATCTAAATTTTGAACGAGAACTTAATTCTGCATGAAAATCCCATTTATATCAACTAATGAGAGGGGCATGAGCCCCCCGTTCCCCCTCTTATACATATCGAATGAACTCCAAAAACTAATCAGGGAAGCGCCTTGTCAGGATATACCTATATACAAAATTTCAAGTGGATTGGACATTTTTATCATGAGTTATCGCGTTACGCATGTACAAACGTACATTTGAACGGACGGGCACATAAGCTCTCAGGCTATGATAGCCTGTGAGCTAAAAAATATAAGATTTGCTAAAAAATTGTGTTAATGAGAGATGAATGGATAATACAGTAGAAAGTTGCTTCTCTTGCACATACATACCCATTAGGGTTAAAAGAGTTTACAAAAAAATGTGAGGGGCTAGTAGTTTGTAGTAATAAGACTAGCATCATGGGTGAAATAAATATACCCAAGTCAAGACTGAAACCTTTTCTGAGTATTGGTAATAATGAAATGGAAATAGACTAGAGGATTTCTATGTCTTGCATTAAAATTCTTGATGGTAAAAGTGCTGTCATTTAAGCATATAAAGTACTATTCATTATCAGTCGAAAATCTCTCCAAGACTGAAGATCTTGCACCCATCACTAGTACTCTTAAATTATGTACATTCTTCTGCAGGCAATATTATATATTTACTAAATTTATTATTTAAAGATTACATAAGATTGACAAAATTGTAATTATCAGGTAGTATTTTAATCTTTGTAGAGAATAATTTGACAGGTACTTAAGCTGACAGCTGCTCAGCTTCCAGGTCATTTTCATGAAGTGACCAAGAAATGTACCAAAAAGAGAAGTAGGGATCAGGGTTTAATTGTTGGCAGTTGCAGTACTACATGTCACACATAAAGTTAATATTCTATGCCAAATGCATTCTAAAATAATGTCTCCCTTCCCACCGTTTACACTTATCAATATCAATCAACAGTATTATTACATTCATAAAATAAAATAGGGTCAGTTACTACAACTTTTTCTGTTAATTACATGCAGTTAATACTGAACTATGAAATTTAAATAAGGTAAATGTAAAACAATCTTTTTGATATACAGTGTATCTCCTTTTTATCACTGACAAATAAATCATTCCTAAACTATTAGTTTCAAAGTTATAGCTGTAAACATGTTTCAAATTACTTTATCATATAAAAATCTCTTGAAATATTTCACTTTTTATTATTTTTTAAGTTACAAAATTTATTATTTAATATGATCCTTGCATTCTAAAGATTATATTCAGAAGAAAACTGATTCATGCTTAAACAAGTAAAACAGTGAAAATTCAAATCTTCTGACACAAAATATCGAAAAAAGAATTTATTAGATGTTTATAAAAATGGAATCTTTATTGTTTCACTTCTTGCAGCACGGAACAAGTTTTTCTGCCTTATAGAAATTTATTTTAAGAGCTATTTTGATACAAACATATTTTCAGATAATGAAGAATAACATTTGAAACATGCTCTAAAAACACATATATCATTTTACACAAATCTTCACTTAAGGTGTACACAGAAAGTTGTAGTTTTATAAAAATTGAGTGCTCTTGAGTAGACTTACTCATCATCAGGGTAATAAATTAATGAAAGTATGCGGTTGTACGCATTTTAAACAACTTCAGTAACATTCAGTTTAAACACCTTCAGTTTTCTTTTATAAAATAATGTGTGTGTTTTTAGAACATTTATATAATTTTTAGTTATTTTATGTAATATAAGGTAAATCTGGATTCAACAAATATGTTTTTAGTTTTATCATAGCTTTTTTTTTTTTTTTTTTTTTTTTTTTTTTTTTTTTTAACAATACAAGTAAAACTTATAGTTTAGTATAAGCTATAAGTCAATGATAAAAAGAGACACTCTTTATGTATATAGATATCTGGGTCATTCCAAAAATAAAGCACCCTTTGGTGTCCTGATACTTTGTATTGTTACATTTTCTAAAATTTGTTTCAAAATTAAATTTAAATATTGGAAAATATATTTTAAAGATATTTTTCTTTAATGCAATTTTTAAATTTGAGATAAATTCCATTTATTGTTATTCGAATAACTTTCTTAATAATTGTGTCCTGTCAAAAGCCATGTCCCAAGAACAATTTTTGATTTTTTTTAACCCAATTTTTTTACTATATGTATCGTTAAGTTATCTTTCAGGATGTTTTTTAAGTCTTTGTAGTCTTTCTGTTATCCCTATATACTTTAAATATTTTTTGTAAATATTTTTTTCATTTTATAAGAAAAATTCATGTGTTTTGTCCCCTGTGTTACCCCCACCTTTTTCTTAATATTAAAATAAGAATTTACAACCTAAATATTGTTAACAGTAGTCATTCATGTACTTTTAGAGTTAGCATTCATCCTAGGTAGTCATTTTCCTCATTTGTTAAATTTTGAAGAATGTTATTCAAGTAAAGGTGATTTTTGAAGGTAGGTGTGTTTTTTGTCTGTCCCCTGTGTTACTATTAATTTATTTTGATTAATTATTAATTTTCTAGTTTACTGGTATTTAAATTGTAAGTCTTAGTTAAAAGAAAATATTCCATCTAACTTTACATTGTTTCTATGAAAATAGTAATACATAGGTGATAATTTATTTCATTTTGTCTCCTGTGTTACTAGTCCCCCGTGTTACCATAATATTGGTAACTATGTTGTTAAGGGACATAAAACTCAAGTTTAAAAATGAAATGCAACAGAATATCCTGTTTTTTAATGCATTTGTTAGTCTATATCAGAAATACATTATTAATTAATACTTAAGTACACTTTTAAGATTGTTAATTTTTATATGTTCAATTAAAATGTCCCCTTTGTTACTTTATTGTCCCCTGCATTACTGACATTTCTTTTATCAGAACAAAAGAATTTTTTTTTTTTTTTTTTTTTTTTTTTTTTTTTTTTTTTTATGAATCAGTTTTATAATATGCACTAGCTAATATGTATAAAGTTTTATACAGGGAGAATACAAAAAAGGGTAACACAGGGGACATAATATATCTATATCATGAAAAAATATATACATAAACAAAAAACTATGTGGCACTGAAAAAGAACATTTATATTAAAGTGTTAATATTGTAAAAGCAATTCTCTATTTTAATAAGAAAAAATGAGAAGGCTGTTTAAAATATGGTAACACAGGGGACATCTTTCAGCCAATGTGCATGTGTTTCTAAGTGTAGTCATAAATATTTTTTAAAAAGTGTGCAGCTGATATTCAATTTATACTCTTGAATATGTATACAAACCTATCAAAGATATTTTTATTTCATTTTAAATGAAAAAATTTTTGAAAAAATTGGTTGCCTGTAAAGTCGGTATATGGGCGAAAGTTTTACGTGACAACGACTTTGAGTTGTAAAATAATTTTAATGTGAATATTCATTCGTATAGTAGGAAGAAGGATGAAATAATAATAACAATTTAAAACATTTATTTATACAAAGAATTATATTTAAAACATTAATTTATACAAAGAATCTCGCACTGAATTTCATATTAACAAAATTTTATTTTTACCTTTACACATACATACGTATTTATATACAAATATACATACAATAACTTGCAATACACTGTGTTTGTTAAACACATTTTACTTCATGTTTATTGATGTCAAATGTTGAATTTTGTAAACAGCATATTAAAGAATTTTTCAATGAGCAGAATATAACTAAAGTAAAATGGCTTTCACTAATCACATATCATTAGTTTTCCATAATATACCACCGAATTACGAAATAAACTACACTTATTTTCTTTGTACTTTATACTAATAACTAATACATAACGTATTTCGTCTTAGTTTGATACTATCTAAAATTCCTATTAAGCACCGCCCCTTCCTTGCAGCGAATTCACATTCACGTTCAGAAAATGGTCCCACAAGTGACCGGAAAAAGTTAAGAGAAAAGTGAGCACGTATCGTGAGCGGAGCGTAACGTAACGTAACTTCTTGAAGTGTCTCCCGGCAAACCAATTTACAAGACGTTGTCACGTCAAAAAAAAAATTCTCAAAAGTGACCTTTAATTTTGGAATGACCCATCTACTCTTTTTAATTAACCTATTCTTTTAACTTAAAAACATATGAGAATGACTTTCACACTAGTTGCTTTTTATACTGGAAAAAAGATGAGAATTATTTAGAACAAGACCAACAGCTAGCAGCAGTTATTTTCAAATTTTATAAACAAAATTTATAGTAATTTTAAACCTCATTAAAATGAAAGAAATTTTTAAATAAATTATTACATTTCATTTACTTACCTTTATTACTTTACAATATGTTGTATTAAAAATAAGTGATAATATGTTTTGCATTACGATTGTATGTAAATAGCAAATAGCGATATTGATATATTAACAATTTTTGACTGATTTAACCTTATAGTTATTACAAAACATATTAATATTTGAGCGATGTTTGTAAATTTTCTTTTCTACATTGTCTTAATATGAGGACAGTTAAATTTTAAAGAAATAATAATTTTGAGATTATCAGCAAGAGGACACCCCTCCACATCTCCATACAAAAAAATTTTCAATTATGTTCCCCATTATGCCTAACTATGTTGATTTCAAAACAAAATAATTATTTCTGAGTATATTTTCTTTTCAGAAATCCATATTTTGTTCTAAATATATACACATATTAATATAAATTCTTAAAAAAATATTTCAGCAATCAGCAGCGATAAATTACACATGATGTGCCAAATCTGCAAGATAATGTCAAATGTATTATGACAAAGATAATGCAATGAATTAAAATTAAATACAAAATGTAAAATTAGTTCAAAATTAAAAACCAATTTTTTTTTTACTTCTCTTGGTGTATATCATAGGATGAACATTACATTTACTGCTTAGTTTTCCATTTTAATCTAAAAAACATCACTATTATAATTAGTTTTAATAGTTTAGAATAGAAAACATCTTTAATTCAAGAAACAATTTTACTAAAACAGGCAAAAAAGCAATATAATAAAGAAAAAAATAACATATTTTGTAGCTACAGTGAAACAAGAATATTATAAAAGTATAAGATCACATTACAAAAGATAAGAAGATATTAAAAAAGTAAGCAGTTAAAAGCCTCAAGCATACCATTTGGGAGACTTCATCCCCAGCTGATGCAAAATATCCCCCCGAACTCTTGGAGTAGCAGTAGCTGTCAAAGCCATCAGAGGAACTTTTGGAAACTTGTCTCTCAAGACTTTCAACCGCTTATAGTCAGGTCGGAAATCATGACCCCACTATAATTAAAGATGAAGAAAACTATCAGTTTACAAGAGTAAAATGATTCTTAAATAATATGTAGTTGGGGAACAATCTTGAAATCTTTACTTATGGAATTAAATAATAATTAAAAACACACTTACATATATTCTAAGAAATACTTTAATAATTTTTATTTATATAATATTTTATATGAATACTATTAATCTGTGTGTATAATATTATTTCGTATTAATAGATAAACCTAATACAGTTAGATTAATATTAATGTGAAATATTTATTCTATACCAATTAAGAATAACCCATAAAACAAAGCTTTTTATAATTTAATAGTTCTCTTGATCTTATCAGTAATATATAATCTATCTTAAATATATCTTGTCAATAATAAATTATACATATATATTTTTTTTATAACCACAAAACTGTCATATATGCATCTGAATTTTATTTAAGAAACTTTCATCAAATTCAGAGTTGCATTAGTGAATGAATAAAAATATTTATAAAAAAGCTAATTAAAGTTATTTTGTCATCAAAATCTTTCTAGAGGTTTTAACACACATTTTGTAGCACCAGAATAAATTAATACAATATAAATGAAACAGTTGCAAAGTATGTGAGCCAGTCAGATCTCAAATCCCTCTCTTCTGATTCTATGTGCAAAGGCATCTGTATTTTTTCAAGATTCTTATCAGACAAATTAACATTTTTAGCTTCTTATTGTGGTATACTCTTTTTAAAGGAATTCTCTAATTGGATTGCTTGACAAAATATCTTGCTTCATTTTATATCTTACTAGCTAACCTGCAACAGAATTGATATAGCCTTTAAAAAAGAACAGGAAGGGAAAAAAGGAATTCGAATTTTCTTAATTTTTCTTTTTTCTTTTGTATGAATTAATTTTTTTGAAGGCAGCTTTGGCCCTCCATAGATGTGATAGATGGGATTTGGTATCAATCATTTGTTTTTCTGTATTTTGAACAGCTTGGCTGTTACGCGTTTTGAAAGGCAAGGAAAAATAAACAAGTATTTGCTTTTGCTCTTTCAAATTTTTGGAATGGTGTTTTTAATACAATGGCATATCTTTTTTTTTTTTTTTTTTTTTGTCTTTTTTGGTCTTTTTTATTTGCAGGGTTTAATTAATATCTTAACTTATGATAAAAACATTAAAAATCTGGGCCTAAGGTACATCGAGATTTGCCTTTAATTATCTCTATTGAAACATTAGATCTAAATATATTTTCCTAGTTATTGCTCTTACACACACCCACAGACAAATTCTTTTCTTTTATTAGTAGAGATGTGTATTGAAATCTTAGCAAAGCTGTGAGAAAATTTAACATTTCAAATAAAATTACTGTAGAAATAATTTGTCAAATAAACTAATAAGAAACATACTTTAAGAAGAGTATAGCAAGGACAAGTTAAAACTAATTAGTTTTCTCATGAGAAATTTGAAAAATACAAATTCATCTTATGCCTATAGTATTAACATAGAGGGAAAGATCAGACTGACTTTAACTTTCACTGTTAACAAGGTCAATTTATATTTAAAATCTGCAAGCTCCTTTATTATAACCTTTTATCTACCAACTGTACTTATAAGTACCATTAAAATAACTTATTATAAAATACTTATTGTAATACTGTTTAGAATGAGTTACAGATACATTTTTTAATCTTGTTCCTAGAGATGCGAATGCTCAGAAAAAAACCGGAAAAATTGGGAAAAAAAACCAGTTTTTTTCGGGGTTTTTCCGAAGGCTTATTTTTCAATTTTTCCGGACTGGAAAAATTGAAATTTCATTTATGAAATAATATAGTGAAAATTTTGTAATAGCTACATTCTCATACTTTTTATTTTATTTATTTTTATGTTGAGTGTCTCACATGAAAATTTTAATGTGGGTAATCTGATCTCTGTGCAGAAATCTGTTTGAGAAGACTTGAAAGGATCCTTCACATTTTTTTCTTGTTTGAAACACAAGACCCTTTGCAAAATTTCTCTTAAAAATAGAAATTTCAGAAAAAGTTTAATCAACAAATTGAATCTCATGCCATACAGCAGCTGAATCTTATTAAGTTGCATATATGTATGTAAATAACTTTATTAAAAACCAGGGTTGGGTTTCTGACGTCAGAAACTGGTTTTTTCCATGACAAGTGTCAAAAACTGGTTTAAACCGTCAAAAATTGGCTTAAACCGTCGAAAACGTGTAATGCACTTTAAACATTTTAAGAACGAGAGAAACATTGAGTAATTTTTTATTTAAAATTAATTGTACTGTAATTTAATAATTATAAAAAAAATTAAATTACTTTAATTGCAATAAAACATTGTTTTTTAGAATGTTCAAACAGAAGAAAATGATTTTGTACAGTTAATAATCTGGATCAATTTTACCCACAGCATCGTATAGCACTTAACCAATTTAGCACATTTATTTACACCCAAATGGTTCATGAGTTTAGAGTGTCTGAAGCCAAAGTTACAAAATACTCTCTCAATTGATGCTGAGCTAGCAGGACTTGATAGCAGAAGCATTGCCAGTTGAGCAAGTTTGGAGGCAGGCCAAATTTTCAGATTTATGACAATTTTTTTTTTCTGGAAATTATAATAAACAATACAGTAAAAGTGAATTTTTAATATTACCAATGTTCTCGCTGTTGCTATCCAATGCGCCAGATTGCGACTAAATTCTTCATTTGGCGGGTAAACAAGCGATTAGATTCGCCAAATTGCTAGTGCTCAATTTTTTCTTTTTCTTTTTTCATACATATGCATATATTTAATGTATACATATTTTTTTATATTTATAGGGGATAACAATCACTGTCACAGCTATAAAAACTTTTGTTATTTTAGAACATATTGAAAGAAAGGAAATACATTAAAAAGTTTTTTTTTTTTTTTTTTTTTTTTTTGTGCTACACGGCGGATTTGTTTTTCTAATACTTTTCTCATTTGGCGAATGTTTTTCATTTTTAATTAGCCAAATTACTAACGTTGATCAAATATCAGCGAGAACACTGAATATTACATCTAATATTGTATATTTGTGACAGATGTTTAATGTGGAATTTTACAGATCAGTGTAGTATTTGAGGTTTCTGACGAGGTTTTTGACAAGAGGTTTTAGCCATGACGGTTTAAACCACAGTTTTAACCGGATAAAACCGCACACTGTCAAAAACTTGCCAACCCTGTTAAAAACGTCTAAATAGGAACCTAAATATAGTAATAATTTCTTATTAAAAAATTCTGAATATATTTTGTACAAGTATATACAAAAAGTTCACAATTTCACAGAAACTTGATTACATGAAAAAAATCTAGATATGTATGCAACTTCCCTTTTTAAAAATTAATTCATGTGTAAAATTATTGCAATAATATGCCGATTAATGGAAATGATAAAATTAAAAATTCAACATAAAATTTTGAAGTATGCATTTATTACTTTAATCTATCTTTTCAAGAAGTAAGTATTGAATTCGTGAAAGATTTGACTTCCAGTTTTTGGTGTATTTAAACGTTTTAGAAGGTCCTGAACACATTTTGATGGTTTTTGGAAAATATCTGTCATTCTGTGAGTCTGTATGTGACAAATTTTATGGGCACTCTATCTCAAGAACTGATGCACATAATTTCACAAAACTTTTGATTCAGCTACACCTTGATATAAATTTGAAATGTTTAGTTATTAGTGTATATCGCCAAACCGATGGCGCTGCTGTGCTGCTGCATTCATAATTTCTGCAATAGTTCTATCTCAAACTAATGTATGTATTTTTATAAAATTTCATATTAAGTTAATCTTTGACATAACTTCGTGCTCATTACTTTTTGGTGTAAATTGTTCAACAGATGGCGCTGCTGTGCTGCATTATTCATGATTATCGCAATAGCTTTACCTCAAGGATGATTTAAAAAAAAAAAAAAATCAAACTACAGCTTCAGACAGTTTCTGATATACGTGAATGTTGTTTAGTTTTTGGTGTAAATTGCCCTATAGGTGGCACTACTATACTGCATTTTTCAAGATTTCGTTATAGCTGATTAATTGAATGTTTTTTCAAGGTGTTGAATCTAAAATTGACCTCCATTTTACCTCCATAAATTACAGTAATGTTGCAAAAACATGGGCAGTTTGCATTAGAAAAGTACAACTGCAATGAAAAAAAAAAAAAAAAAAAAAAAAAACCCATATTTTATTACAAGTAACTATGTTCCAAATTATACTTTCCCTCTTGATTAGACTTTGAATTTTTGTAGTTTTCTAAAGCACAGTAGAAGTTTATCTCTGTATGTAACTGCTTTTGTTAATTCCTCAAATAGTGAGCATTTTCTATTTGTAGTGTTCTGTTTTCATAACTTTTGAGTTCCACTCTTAGAAATGTAAAATTACCATGTGAAAACATTATTGAATATGGTTTCTTACTCAAGAATAGAATATTAGATTTCAGGGTAAAAAGGAAAAAATTACATTTAATTAAACTTATATATATATATATATTTCTACATTTAGTGAGTAAAAATCTAACAGTCAATAAATCCTATGCTATTTTTTAGTTGCAGACCTGAATAAGCCAAAGTAAAACTTAGTTTTGTTTGAATTTAGATTATAAAACTAAATCAAAACTTTTTTGAGTTGAGATTGGAAAGCTATACCAAAACTAAACATATTTTATAAAGGAAATAAAATTATAATTCTAAGAAAAAAAAAATAATAATGTAAAAATATACATTTTTTAAACAAACAATGGAATTTTTGAATACTGATATTCATAATAATGACAAAACTGTAATAATTTCTTTAAAAACTATACTTATGTAAATGGAATGCATAATTTATTTCATTCCAAACTGCAGACATATTGGTTCAGGTTTTTACATTAGGTCAATTGGTAGTTAAACATGTAACTGAAAAATCATTTCAACAGAGATATGATATAACAAACAATAGCGTTTAATAAAAATTCTTAGGTTGTGGAAAAAAAAAACTAAACTTTTAAAAGCAGGCTTTGCTATTTTCTTTTTATTTTGTAATATAAAGTGAAAATAATTTTTATTTAATACATATAAATGGGAAAAAATGTTTATTATTTAATATTCTCTAAGAAAATATAATTTATTTGGGAGAAACAGGCATGAAAAATCAATTTTTCCGTTTTTTCCCGAAAAAAACCGGTAAAAAACCAGTTTTTTTCCGCCACTTATATTTTTCCGGAAAATTTACATCTCTACGTTCCAAAAGGATTATTAGTCATACAAAAGAAAAATATTTTTAAAAGGGTGATTTCTTTTGCCTTTGCATCTTTTCAGCTTTCTTGGCACTGAGGGAGGGGAATGGGGATTTTCCAATGCAGAAATATTTCTATATTTATATTGGAAGAACATCCTATTTGTACATTTCATAATTCTACAAAATACCAAGAAAACAATTTAAAATAAAAGAGTTGGGTTTTAAATATTGCAAAAAATCCCTGTAAATTCAAATTTAATTAATCCTGCTAAATCCTTCAATTCCTTAAATATTTATTAAATGATTATGTAAATCTTTTAATTTAGCTTAAACAATTTGCATAAAATGCTTTTAGAATGTAAAGGTAGATAAAGGGTTAAGATTAATATGAACACAATTTCAAATACTTTTTCACAGCCATAAAAGTATTCACACAGAAAATATAACATCTTGAAATTGGAGCAACTTTGAAATCAAGTATATTTAACAGGCTGTAAGTAACAAACAGTGGTAAAACTAACCTGACTAACACAGTGGGCTTCATCAATTACAATTCTTTGCATCATATTTCTTGTATAAAGACTTTCAAGACATGTCATAAGCTTAGTACTGGCACTTATCTGCAAGAAAAATAACAAATACAACAAACAGAAAACAATAATAAAGATAATATTACATGGCCTGAAGTCATAGAACATCTGATTTGTGGAGAATTTTTTGAATTTTAGAAATGTAAAGAACACACTTGGCCAAATGATTTTCCAGTGAATGAGGGCAGATAGAAGGAAACCTACATGATTTTTTTTTTTTTTTTTTTTTTTTTTTTAATCAACTCTGTGGCAAAAAGTTACCATATTTTCTGCAGGAATAAGCCTGAAATCAAAACAAGAGAGATAATAGGTCAAATTACAAGAAAATTTGAATACTTTGCTCACACCCCACTTTTTCATCCCTGTATTTGGTAAATGACACAACCTCAAAAATTCAGCATCATTTGGACCAAGACCAGGTCATATTTTGGAAAATCCCAGATTTCTGAAAGAATATCAAAATTACTTCTGATAAATTACTTCATAATATCTTTAGCCAAAATTTAATTTACAACCAAGTGATAATTTGATAAAAAAGTTAAATATATTAAAACTTACTTTAATTGAAATTTTCTCCGTTGTCAAACAAACTCATAAACAATGAAAAATTTCCCTTTGTGAGTGCTTTTTCTCTTTCCACCCTTCAAGATAACATTTTTTTTTCTTTTTGTACAAAATTGCAGTATATTTAGTTTCTATTTTTTAATATCATAAATGATCATCGAAGATCTGATTCAATGCTCAGCACACATTTTTACAAAACCTTTCTAATTTTCTTATCATACTCACTTCATCTGGGACAGACAAATTTAAATACGTTATTTTAGAAGCAACATTCTCTGCTTTTGAAAAGGACTACATATTAACATCCATAACTTTTGAGAGGAAAAATACACATTTTCATAATACTTTTTTTCTTTATCCCACAAGACAAAAGTGTGATAAAAAATGAAAAAGGAAAGAAGGGATGATTTGGATGCCAGAATTTTGAAGTTGCTGGATTTCTGAATGCCGAATTTTTGAAATTACATAGTAATTCCCATTAGAAAATTTAGAATGTCTATTTTCTGTTACTTTGTAGTAACAAATAAGGTAATCAAGGACAGTAAAGCAAGGTAATAAACAAATAAAACAAAAAACAAACAACAACATAAAATAATAACTTTGTATGTTGGAGGGAGGGGAAAAAGGGAGACATTTCAAGAAAGAATAATAAAGGGAAAAAAAATATCATTTAAGAAAAATAACAAGTAGAACAACAATAGAAATTAATGAATGTTTAAAACACTTTAAAATTTGTGTATTAGATTAAGAAAAGCACAAATTATAGGGAGGGGGAGGGGAGTAAATGATTATTCATTTATTGTTGTTTCAAAGTAATAAATAGACAGATTTTGTTTTTTAAAACAAAAAAGATTTTAAACTGTGTGATGCTGATCAAGCAAAATGAAGATTTTGGAAGATAGTAAGGCAAAAATAATATATATACATAGATGCCAACATTGTAAATACCATATCAGGAGTGAACTTGTTAAATTTCAGGAGTTTTGGACACTCTTCAGGAGTAAAATAGTCACTTTTCAGGAGTCGTTTCAGGAGTTGCACATAATTTTTTTTGAGGTATTTTTAAAATATTTTTTACACATACTTTCTCAATTCTCAACCCTGACAGCTTTTGTATTTATTCATACAAACAAAATTAAAATAAGTGTTGCCACTTTTTTTGTGTAATTAAAAAAAAATCTAATAAATTTATACAAATGGAATATTTTTTATATTTACAGAGCAAAAAATCCATGATTTCTATACTAGATGTGAAATTCATGAAATATTTTTTCTTTGCAACTGGTTTGCTAACAAAGTGATTTCCTCCCACAACTGACAGACGAAAATAGAATCTTTTGCAGAGGTGACGAAAATCGCGATCATTTCCAGAGACTGACTGCCGAAAATCGCGATCATTTTCATAGACTTGACTGACGAAAATCGCTATCTTTTCCCGAGAGTAATTAACTAAAATCGCGATCTTTCGACGCGAATAATTGGCAAAAAACGTGATCCTTTTAAGCTAATGATTTACGAAAATCGCGAATGACTGACGAAAATCGCGGTCATTTATCGCGAATGACTGACGAAAATCACGGTCATTTATCGCGAATGACTGACGAAAATCGCGGTCTTTTATCGCGAATGACTGATGAAAATAACGGTCTTTTATCGCGAATGGCAGACGAAAATCGCGGTCTTTTATCGCGAATGACTGACGAAAATCGCAATCATTTCCAGAGAGTGACTTACGAACATTGCAATCTTTTTTCAGAATGATAGGCAAAAATCTATTTGAAATGATTTTTTTCCAGAACTGACAGACGAAACCCGCGAACATTTGTCGCGAATGATTCACGAAAATGGCGATCTTTTTCCGAGACCGAGTGACGAAAATCGCGATCTTTTGCCGAGACCTACTATCGAAGATCCCTGTTTTTTCCGAAGACTAACTGACGAAAATCGCGATCTTTTCCAGAGACTAATAGACAAAATCGCGATTTTGTGTCATGAATGACGAAAATCGTGGTTGTATTACGCGAATGACTGACGAAAATCGCGATCTTTCACCGGGACTAAGGAAAATTGCGGTGTTTTGCCATGACTTACTGACGAAAATTGTGATTTTTTACCGCGAATTACTGACGAAATTCGCGATCTTTTCCTGAGAGTAACTGAAGAAAATCGTGATCTTCTGTGGCGAACAACTGACGGAAATGTATTTACGATGTATTTCAATGACCTATTGTAGAATTTCGCGATTTTTTGCAATGATTCATCGAAAAAGATCGTTATATTTTGTCCATAATGATCGAAAATATCGCGATTTTTTTGCCGCAAATTTCCGTATTTTCTACCTTATTACCGTACTACCGTATTTTAACGTACTTTTCCGGAGAAACTCCGGAATTTCCGGAGAAGTTGGCATCTATGTATATATATATATATATATAGATAAAATTTGAGAATTTTTAAGATTAATGACTGAACTATTGTTAGCAATTTCCCAAATAATTTTTTAGTCAAAAGTTTAATTGTAAGTATAATGAAATTATGTTTTATTTGGAATTCTAGTACTATCAGTGCAGATTCCTAAATAGGTAAGTTTTATTCTAATAATATACCAATACATAAAGTTTACAACAGAAACAACATACAATGAGTTAATCAAGCTTTTTATTCATTTTACGAACAAGTTGTCTCTGAGATTGCTCACACGGTCAACCTTAGATTTAAAATATAACTATAGAAATAAGCCTTTAAGATATGAAAATATGTGAATATCTTTTAGTTATAAATAATAAAGACAATTATATATAATTAATGAGATAGACAAAGGCGAAACAACTTAAAATATGTAGCACAACTCAATATTAAAAACTTAACTGATTTGTAATAGTATTTATGAAATATATATATTTTTAAAATATACATGAAATTCTATAAAAGCTTGTAATTATTGCATCAATTTAACAAATGCCAATAGGGGAAGATAAAGTTGAAGGGGAGGGGGGGGGAGGAAAAGAAACTATATTTGTAATCACCTTTTCTGGAGTCACATATAGCAGTTTAATACCTGGCTCTCTTAAAGAGAGCTGTGAATATACATAATTCACAGAAGCAGCATCAGCATCTCCAGTAAGGCTGTATGCTGGAATCTAAAAAATAAAAAAATTAATTTAAATATAGAAAGTATAGCAAAAATTCTCCTCTTATTGAAAATTAAAAAAATACAACAATTAAATGAGTTACTTTTATGTGAAAATATTAAACTACAGGATATACATTGTGTCATTTATATCTGATATAAGGTATGTTCAGATAAGATTATCACACCCAAAGTTAAAATTTTTTAAATAGATAAACTGATTTAAAAAAAAAAATAAAAATAAATAAATAAATAAAAATTGACTAAGAAAGCAGACCCATTTTTAGCACTGAAAAAAATATAAAAATAAATAAATAAATTAGTCAAAATTTGCACCAGTAGCAATTTTTTTAAAGAAGGGGTGTCCAATCTTTTTTGGAAAATCTACAATCTAAAGAAGAAAAAAAAAAAAAAAAAAAATGTGTTCTACTTCCAATTTTTCCATCACATACTAAAATTTATGAAAAGGCAAAAACATGTTTGTTATAGACTGATTATGAGATTTTTATGCAAATAGCACTTTTTTCCCTGTAAGTTTGAGTAGTGAAGATGTAAAAAATATGATAAATTAAACAAAAGTATAAACTTAAATTTAGTTGTTAATGAACATTTTTAGAGGTTCTGTCAGATTATATATAAAATAAAAATGAATAATGTGAAACATTTAATCTTAAACGAATAGTAAGTACCTAGTTATTGAAGTGGCTTTTGAATTCTTAGCTTTTTCACAAAACGGATGATATGGAGCATTTGTTTAATAGAATACCTGTATATTTTTGGATTGAATTCACTGCAGCACTTGTTAATATTTTTTGATTGGCGATTTTAGACACGTTTGATTAATATAGGGACTTCTTTTAAGTAAATTGTGAAAACTAACTTTGGGCAGTTAACAAGGAACATTTCTATTTGGATTTCTACATATTATTTTTTTTATTTTTCAGGAAGTCTTTGTGTGCCACTGCCACTGTTAAAATCCTGCTATGTCCTATTGTGACATGCATGCCGCGAGTTGGCCATCCCTGGTTTAAATTTAAAAAAAGGGAGTTGATGAAGATAATATGGTCACATGTAGGTAATTTATGTCTACAGGTCACTTAAAATGAACAGATCTAAATTTAACACCAATTATTACAAAACCAGTTTAATATATAAATAATAGAAAAAATATATGCAACAAAAACTTTTTTAAAAGAAACACGTGTAGACAAATACATTGACAGAAAAAAAAAAATCCCAACACCAAGAAAAACTTATTGCAGAATAATGAAATTTGGACAGTGTATTTGTCTAGTTAACATGTTTAATTGAGTAGATTTTCAAGATCACAAATTAATTTAAGCTCAATAAAATGCCTTTCAAATGTGAAATGCTGTTACATTAATAGCTGGTATAACCTCCAGAATTTTGAATGCAAGCCTGCATACATGCATGTATTGTGTCAGACAGGTGCCGAATGTCACTTTGTAGTATAGAGTTCCATGCTTGTTGTACTTGTGTCAATACTGTTATGATCAGTGCTGGCTGTAGCTGATGCTGGAATTGTCGCTGTGGGTGCGCCTCAACTCCTACTGATAACTTAGTAAAATATTTTAATAAATTAGATTTAAACTTCTGAAAAAAGAGCCTTAAAAAGTAGTTGAGATGAGGGGCTGGTCGGGGTTTTAATCTTATGTCGTTACGGCGATGTACAGGTCGACACCCCTGGTGGGTTAGTGACATTTAAAATTTAACAAATTAAACTTAGTTAACCTAGCAATACAGGAAAAATAACCAGTATGAAGTGTTGATAATGCATTGTTATAACCTTGAAAATATCTTGTCATATCATTAAATCAAGTAAGTATATTTTCTGAATGATAAATCAGTTGCTAAATTCACTACCAATCTGTAAAAATTCATGCAAAGTGATTTTCTAAATGAAAAAACATGGATTTAAAACACTACTTTTTATTCAATAGAAAAAATGGCATAACGTAACTTGAAAACAAAACAACTTGAAATAAACTGACTATTTGTCAGTAAAAATAACGAAATTAACAATAAATATATTTTTATACTCATCTCTTCCAATCAGAGATAACTTCTTTCTCCTTTGCCTTGCCTTTAACGTAGTATCTTCGAAAAAAAAATCCGGCGTAACTTAATAGCATCTTCATAAAAGAATGCTAAAAAAAACTTTGAAGACTTCTAATGGTCATTCCGGTAAAGAATAATTTTCACTTCATATACCAATGCTATGCAGCGATACCGCAGAACGAAGCATAACGTAGAACGAATAGACTTTTAAAACCACCGGTATTTATTTTTCCAGCCGGTCTTAAAAGCATTGCCAGATTTAGTACTTAAATTCAAAAGAAAAACCAAAAACCCAAGAACCGATCTCTGATTGGCTGAAAAAGAAATACGCCGATAAACTTCACAATTTGTGAAGTTCACCGGCACTTACGAAAACTTACTCTCCGCGCAGGGAGATTGCGTTGCGTTTTGCGTCAGCGTAACTGACGATTACCTGAAGCGACTCCATGCGACAACCAACCATGCATGCGCTCAAGTTCGCGCTAGAAAAACGTAAACATATACGATGCAGCTGGAATTAAATAGCTTAAATGAAAATAGATAAACGTAAGTGCAAAGAAATAAATTGGTTACTTTTAAAATAAGATAAACTTACGTTTTTAAAAAAAGGGGGGGGGGAGAAAACTTAAATATGAATTTTTTTTTTTTTTTTTCTTTTGGAACATTGGCAAAAAGTGGGGAAACCACGTTAAACTTTACCCACAGAACGCCCCCTTTTCCCCAGCTGGTTGCCACATGGAGTTATACACTTTTAAATCACTTAGAATATACATATATATACTTTGAATTAACATTCGTGACATTAAACATAAATACAGGTACAGAAAATTTACTTTGAAAAATATATATATGATGCAAAAGAAAAATATGATGCAGAAGAAAAATATATGATGCAGATACACTTAATTGTAGAAAATGGCTGGAATAGCTCACAGTCCAACTTGACTTAAAGAATTTGATTTTAAAGTTCTATATTAAAAGTTCGTGAAAAGTTCTAATAAAGTTCATCGACTTTCTAAAAAAAAGAATAGGACTACGACGTATGGCATAGTTCCAAATATATCCTAAGGGATTAGATGAAAGTTTTTTTTTTTTTTTTTTTTTTTTTTTTTTTTTTTTTAACACCGATTACTTTTACTGCATCAATATTTGTCGAAATTTCAGAAACTGATCTTTGCTCAGTGCTTTCGTAAGCAAGTCGGCTAAATTTTCTTTTGAAGACACATGTTTTATGTCAAAGACACCGTTTTGATAAAGGTCTCTCACAAACTTGTACTTTAAATCAATATGACGAGTTCGGACATTGTCCGTCGTTGTCTTTGTAAAGGAGATGGCTGCTGTATTATCGCATAACATGATAGGTCGCTGTATTGAGCCTGGTTGAAATAGTTGAGGAAAGAATTTCGATACTTCGTGGATAGTATCAGATAGGAACTTTATTTCCTTTGCAGCTTCGCTAGCTGAGATGAACTCGGCCTCCATTGGAGAGAGAGCCGTGCAGGTCTGCTTGGCGACACGCCATTGTATGGGATTGTCGTTTAAGAGGATTATGTGACTTGACCAGGATTTACGATCATCTAGATCGTTTGCCCAAGATGCATCGACGTAGGTTATAATTTGTAAAGGTGGTTCCGATGTTTGGAGCTTCAGTCCCAGGTTAGCTGTATTGGCCAGGTAGAGCAGTATTCGATACAACGTCCGATAGTGCAGGTGCGATGGCTTTTCAGTATATTGCGAGATTGAAGATACGTACCAGGCGATATCGGGTCGACATCTGTGGCTTATGTATTGCAAGCAACCCAGCAAACTTCGGAATGGAAGATTTTCGGGCAGTTCTTCACCCTCTTGAGCTGAAACTGGGATAAAGCCAGGAGAAGCTGGTAATGTTATCCTAGAAAGACATTGAACATTAAACTGTTGCATACACTTTTCAATATATTGAGAGCAGGTTATATTTTTAAACTTATTATCTTCTTTGTTGAACTGTATTCCTAGTAATGTGTGAATGGCTCCCAAATTCTTAACTTCATAAATGTTTTCTATTACACTAATAACTTCCCGTAAAGCATCCTCATCTTTTGCAAAAATGGGGAGGTCGTCAACATAGACCAAAACTATTGCAATACTTTTATATGCATAGACGCAATTTACCCCCGGTACTTCAGAAAAATTATTTGCGATGAGTTTTGTATGGAGGTCGTGGAACCAACATCTTCCTGCCTGGTGCAGGCCATAAATTGCTTTATTAAGTTTAAGAATGTAAGTTTCCTGACCTGGTATTACGTATCCACATGGCTGTCGAATATACGTTTCCTTATCGATGTTTCCATACAAGTAGGCACACTTCACGTCAAGTAGGCAGTTTTTCCATTTGAATATCATTGAGAATAAGACAATAAAAAGACGTATCAAAGAAAAGTTGACTACTGGAGAAAAAGTTTCATTGTAGTCTAACCCCTCTCGTTGGTTGTTTCCAAGCGCAACCAATCTGGCTTTGTAAGTTTGAACTTCCCCAGATGCATCTCGTTTTACCGTGTAAACCCATCTCGTACCGATGACTTTCTTAGTGGGGTCGAATGGTACTGGAGTCCAGACTTTCCTTGCTAACATGGTTGAGATTTCTTTATTCATGGCATCTTTCCACTGTTCTGCTTGTGGGAGAGTCGCAGCATGTTTTGCAGACTTTGGAATGACAATTTCTGTTAAGTTAGCTTCGTGTATTTTAGAAAAGGTAATGGGTCCTTGATAATCATTACTTGTTGAAAAATTGGCTACGTCAGAGTCATATGAAAGATTGTTTTGCTTACAGTATTCATCAAGGTCTTTAGTACTTCGTAAACGTTCACCAGTGGGTGCAATTATATAAATGTCATGCCTACCTGCTGACGCCCCCTTTTTTCTTGTAGTGACGATTCTTGTGAAAATCAGTTTACTATCCTCCTCTTCATTGCCATCGCCAGTAGTGTCATATTCAATCTTTTTAACAAAATCATACTCATCTTCTGAACTTTCTTTATCTGAAGAGTTGTCGTGTGATTTACTGGCACTTAGTTCCTTGTTTCCATCATCTGGCTTCTTTTTTGTTATTTCTGCTAATGTTGGAATGCTAGAAGTAGAAGGTTCTTCGGGATGTACGTCAGGCAAAACATGACTAGAGGATAAACCTACGGTAAACGGTTCTTCAAAATCGTGAATACTGTTATGAGATAATTGTGGTTGTTCCTTTGGATTTCCTAATTGAGCTTCATCAAATGTGACGTGTTTTGATTCAATAATTCGGTTTTCACGAGGAAACCAGACTCTGTAACCGGCTGTTCCGAGTCCATATCCAATAAACACACCACGTTTAGCCCTGGGCTGTAACTTGTTACGTTGTTGCTTTGGCTGGTGGACATATGCTACACAGCCATAACGGCGAAAATGGCGAACAGATGGTTTTTGTCCATACCACCTTGAGAACGGGATTGCATTAATTCCTGTATGTAGGATTCTATTACGAATATAGTTCACTGCCATTACGGCTTCAACCCAGAGTTTGGGAGGGAGGTTGGCTGCTTGACTAAAGGTGCGAACCCCTTCAAAAAGTACTCTATTATAACGTTCAGCAACCCCATTTTGCTGGGGGCTGTATGCCGAAGTTGTTTCATGTTTAATTCCTAATTTGGTGACGAAATCATTTATTTGCTTATTGCAGAATTCGAGGCCGTTGTCGGTGCGAATGACCTTTACTTTTCTTTCGGATTGTCTTTCAATAAACTTTATAAAATTATTTACTTTCGAAGGAACCTCATCTTTCGTTCGCAGGAGATAACAAAAAGCTCGGCGACTGTAGTCGTCAATGAAGGTCAGAAGATACCTATGTCCGTTTCTAGAGCCTACTGGCGCAGGACCCCAGATGTCAGAATGAATGAGGTCTAAAATTGCTTTAGAACGAATGTGTGAAAGCCTTGGATGAGTAGCTCTTGTGCTCTTACTTAATATGCATGGCTCACATTTTTGTTCGGAACCTTGAAGTTTATCGCAACCCTCAATAAGTTTATTATTGACCATCTGCTTAATAACTTTAATGTTACTATGGCCGAGTCTCTCGTGCCACAGCATGATGTTATTTCTATCTGCTGCATAAGCTTGATTAAAGTTAAGTCGGTTATGAATAGGTAATCTGCTACTATTATAAGTTTGCGTTTCAATTTTATCAGAAACTTCATTACTCTCCGAGTTAACTATTTTGGAATTACGTTCAACTTTTGGTTTATCTTCCTGGGCTGAATTAGATTCGGAACTTAAACTTGATTTAGATTTCAATTCTGGCCTGGAAGTTTTAACTTTACTCGCATATGAGATATGATTTTTACTGGGTGAAGTTAGAATATTAGAAACTTTATTTTCCGATTTAGCTTGGGTTGAAGAATTTGACCGAAATTTTACTTTAGTTTCTTTCTCCGCTTCCCCACTATCTGATTTAACTTGGGTTAACTTTTCATGTTGGAGTTCTGTTCCTTTGGATTTTGTTTTTAGAGCTTTAAGAACATAAAAGTTATTTTTACGTTGAGCGGTGTATAAATATTTCCACTTACTGTCATAAATTTTGAAACCATTATCGAGTTTGGCATGTAAACCAGCCTTGTCCATTTTACTCATACTTATGAGGTTTCGGTGTATATTTGGCACATACATGACGTCAGTAAGCTCAAGAGTATGAATTTTATCTTTATCTTTAATTTGAAAAGAGACTCTTCCTACACCTCTTACTAGATGGGGAGTTGTTCCCATACGGACAATAGCTCCGGGAGGGGGTGACTTAAGAGAAACAAAAAAGTTTTTATTTTGACAAACATGTGCCGTACTTGCAGAGTCAAGTGTCCATTCCCAACATGGGGGTAACAGTTCTGAAGAATAACAATCATTTGTTTCTAATTCAGTAAAAAATGTGTTATTAGGCTTGTCACTTTTAGATTTTAAACTTAAATTTTTATTTCTACAAAATTCCGATTTATGACCTCGTTTACCACAGTATCTACAACGTGTAACTACTTCTTCGTTTTTATCAATACTGCTCACACTTTGAAACGTTTCCAAAGATTCATTTTTACGCTTTTCACGACTTTCCCGAGCTGATACTTCGCTTAAAAGTTCTTCTTTAATATTTTTATAAGTAAATTTATCCTCCGGTAACTTTTTAAATTCTCGAACTAAGTACTGATACTGATCTGGGAGATGACCTATTAGCCTGTAGCATTTATCTAAATCGGATATTGTAACCCCGGCATTAGTTGCCCGCTTATAAGCTTCCTCAAATCTACATAGAAAACCTGATATATCCTCGTCTGAGTGCATATGAATATCGTAGAAATCATTAAAACTATTTATTTTGGAAGTTATCCCTGTAACTTCATAATGCTCTTTTAAAGTGTCCCATATTTCTGCAGGATCACTCAACCTTGCGACTAAAGGACTAATGTCACTAGAAATGTAAGTTTTAAGTATACCGGAAGCACGAAGTTTCCATTGATCACATCGAAGTTTTTCAATAGGGGTAAGTTTACTTTCCTCTGGCCATTGGGTTTTATTTAACCAAAGAGTAAGTCCCTCTGTATCTAAAACTTTTTGTATTTCTAAAGACCAGGCTTGATAATTATCTCGAGTTAAGATTGCATTATCATTAAAAGAAGCCATTTCTTTTCACTATCTCTTCTTACTATATAAAAATTTTTAACTTCAAATTTTTCATTAAATATATACTTCAAACTAGTAATAAAACAACAACAATACAAAAATATTAACTTTGAACTTCATTACTATAAGTATTTCACTTTCATAAATACATTTAAACTTAATCCAAAATATTTCCTGTATACTAGGTAGCTGTAGATCTTAACCACGCTACTTGGCTACCAATCTGTGGGTGCGCCTCAACTCCTACTGATAACTTAGTAAAATATTTTAATAAATTAGATTTAAACTTCTGAAAAAAGAGCCTTAAAAAGTAGTTGAGATGAGGGGCTGGTCGGGGTTTCAATCTTATGTCGTTACGGCGATGTACAGGTCGACACCCCTGGTGGGTTAGTGACATTTAAAATTTAACAAATTAAACTTAGTTAACCTAGCAATACAGGAAAAATAACCAGTATGAAGTGTTGATAATGCATTGTTATAACCTTGAAAATATCTTGTCATATCATTAAATCAAGTAAGTATATTTTCTGAATGATAAATCAGTTGCTAAATTCACTACCAATCTGTAAAAATTCATGCAAAGTGATTTTCTAAATGAAAAAACATGGATTTAAAACACTACTTTTTATTCAATAGAAAAAATGGCATAACGTAACTTGAAAACAAAACAACTTGAAATAAACTGACTATTTGTCAGTAAAAATAACGAAATTAACAATAAATATATTTTTATACTCATCTCTTCCAATCAGAGATAACTTCTTTCTCCTTTGCCTTGCCTTTAACGTAGTATCTTCGAAAAAAAAATCCGGCGTAACTTAATAGCATCTTCATAAAAGAATGCTAAAAAAAACTTTGAAGACTTCTAATGGTCATTCCGGTAAAGAATAATTTTCACTTCATATACCAATGCTATGCAGCGATACCGCAGAACGAAGCATAACGTAGAACGAATAGACTTTTAAAACCACCGGTATTTATTTTTCCAGCCGGTCTTAAAAGCATTGCCAGATTTAGTACTTAAATTCAAAAGAAAAACCAAAAACCCAAGAACCGATCTCTGATTGGCTGAAAAAGAAATACGCCGATAAACTTCACAATTTGTGAAGTTCACCGGCACTTACGAAAACTTACTCTCCGCGCAGGGAGATTGCGTTGCGTTTTGCGTCAGCGTAACTGACGATTACCTGAAGCGACTCCATGCGACAACCAACCATGCATGCGCTCAAGTTCGCGCTAGAAAAACGTAAACATATACGATGCAGCTGGAATTAAATAGCTTAAATGAAAATAGATAAACGTAAGTGCAAAGAAATAAATTGGTTACTTTTAAAATAAGATAAACTTACGTTTTTAAAAAAAGGGGGGGGGGGGAGAAAACTTAAATATGAATTTTTTTTTTTTTTTTTCTTTTGGAACATTGGCAAAAAGTGGGGAAACCACGTTAAACTTTACCCACAGTCGCCCAATGATATCCCATACAAGCTCAATGGGAGACTGATCGGGCGATCTTGATGGCCAAGGTAACATGTCGACACTCTGTAGAGCATTTGCATTAAATCAGCGATATGAGGATGAGCATTATCCTGTTGGAAATCTCCCCCTTGAATGCTGTTCATGAATGGCGGCACTACAAGCTGAATTAAGAGACAGACGTACGAATTTGCAGTCAGTGTGTTTGGGATAATCACGAGAATACTACTGTTGTCATAGGAAACTGCTCCCTGGACCATGACTCCATGTGTATGTCCAGTGTGTCTAGGCCACAGACAGTTTGGTTGCAGGCGTTCCCTCGATCTCCTTCAGACCAGCACACAGCCACCATTTGCACCCAAGACAGAACCTGCTTTCATCAGAAAACACAACAGATCTCCACTCCATCCTCCAATAAGCTCTGGCTTGACACCATTGGCGTTACAAACAGCAATGACTTGGAGTCAGTGGAATGCACGCTACAGGATGCCTAGCTTGGAGCTTTCCTTGAAGTAATTGATTTCTAACAGTTTGTTGTTGTCACTGTGGTACCATCTGCAGCTCGAATTTCTGTCAAAGACACAGTACGATGCACCACAGCCTTACGTCGAATACGACGGTCTTCCCTCTCAGTCGTTCCAATTGGTCCCCGGAACCCGGTCTTCTTGAGGTAGTATCATCCTTTTACCCCTGCTCCCAACAATCATGCACACTGGATCCATTCTGTCCAAGTCTTTCTGCAAAATCGCGGAAAGAAAATCCACTTTCCCGTAGCCCTACTTTACGACTTCTTTCCAACTCGGAAAGCTGATGATAATGGCTTCTTCGTCTTCTTAAAGGCAATCGTGCTCAACCTCAACTCAATTCGTCAAATTTTGAAGATAAATAATGTTCATGAACTTTACAGCATGCATTTAAAGCAAATCTAATATGAAAGTTGTGAGTGGTGCAACCAGACCCCACTTATGTGCGAAACGCAAAATTTGAATTGTTGTCATCTTTCAGATGTATAAACACGCCTACAAAACTTCGTTTATCTAACACAAGTCATTTTTGGTGTTCGGATTTTTATTTCCATCAGTGTAATTACAAATACTTTGGTTAAATAAAAAAAATAACAAACTAACCAAAGAAAATTTTTTAATGTACCAAAACAATTAACAGCAAAACAATAATGGTTGCTTTCTTGTGAATGTGATCCAGAAATGCACATAAAGCAGAACTGAACTAATTCTTTTGACTTTTTATTGCATTTAAATGTCAAATTTCTGATTCGACTCAAACTAATGGCATTATTATAGGTTGGTTATATTACTAACAGATACATGGCATTTTTATGGAAAAGTAGCACGAAGATCATTAGGTAATGACTAATAAGAATTAATGATCACAAATTATCAATATCATATCTGCAAGAAAACATTATCTGCTATTTTTTCCCCCTTATCAAATAATCACTTCAAAAAATAACTGATTTCAACAGAATTCTTAATGTTTTCCTAATGAAATACATTTGTAATTTTTAAATTTCTGCCATTTAATATACTTTTTAAAAAACAATAACATTTGATTATAAATTTAAAGTTACGAGGGTTTTAAAAAAGAAATACTTTTCCAGCAGATATTTATTGGCATCATAAATTTAAAGCTTTGTTCAAGATAATGAGCTAAAACTTACATCCATGGAGCACAGCTTCTGCACTTGATCTAAAATGAGAGATCTTAAGGGAGATACAACAATGGTCACACCAGTTGATACTAAAGCAGGCAATTGGTAACACAAACTTTTACCTCCACCTAAAATTCAAATTTGTTGAAAAAGTAAAATAACACTTAATTTTGATAATAGTTATATTGGCATCGTGAGAACTTGACATTCATTTACTGAATAGAATACTGTTGATTCCAATATAAAAACCTTGTTAAAATTTGACATGATTTAGTAGGCATTTAAACCATTTGCTTTGTGTTATCTTAAAATATACCGATTTCTCAAATTAATTCAAAAACATAGGTGTGCTCAACTGTACACCAACAGTGGCGCCAACTTATATGGCCCCATCAGCTGCGAGCGCACCCAATATTTTGGTATTTGTTCAAAATTTTTTGAGCCCACCCAATATTTTTCTAAAGTTGGCACCACTGTACACAAACATGATCAGGGTTCATACAGAGTTGGGAAGAAAAAATCCAAGGAGTACATAAAAAATCCAAGGAGTCCAAAAAAATTTAAAGGCATCCACTTTTGTTGTTATTTACGTGGCATGCACTTGCACAGCCCCAATTCCGCAGGGATTCTGCGAGTTACCGCAGTTCGTTTTTCCAATACTTGAAGAGCATCCATATTTTTAGTCCGTTTCCAGTTCACATGTTGTCTGTTTTGATTCATTTCACGTTTCTATCGATTAATCGTTTTTCAAGGTCATATGTCGTCATGATCGTTTTTCAAGGCCATCGTTTTCAAGGTTTCGTTCATGCGCGACGCGATCGGACGTAATCCAGTACGCCATCGCAGTTCACTTCGCCGTGAATCGCGATTTTCATTTTTGCTGTGAGGCAGGAGGTATACCTCAGGCTTTCACGTGCCAAGGTCACGATCTATTTAAAGGACGTTCGATCGATCTGAAGGGCAATTTTTTTAAACGATGTTTTGTTTCTTTTAAAGTGCCAGAGCTCCAGTTGAGCTCTGTTGTTTTTATTAAAGTAAAATGACATTTCAATACGACTTCTTTAACAAAGAACTATGGTTTTTTTTTTATAGTTTACAATACCTAATAATTATAAATACACTTTGACTGAATTTCATGACGTTGTGGTTTTATGCAAAGGAACTTTTTTTGAAGGAATGATGGTTGTTCATGCTGTTGATGCTCTCCAAGTATGTGAGTACTTCTATATAGCTGACTTAATGAAATGTTTTTTTTGAGAATATTAGTGTTGTGTATGCCTGTGACTGGCCATTGTTCATACATTGCTCATACATGTCATACGTTATTGCTATTATTGAATTTGCATTTCTATTTACATTAGTTATTTATTTGATTTATTTATTTATGCTTTAGTTATGCAATAAACGTTAGTTTTTTTAAGGAAAACCAAAATTTTATGCATCTTTATTTTTAAATTTCTACACTTACGTCACCCAAGCCGGCACATACTTAACTTCCACACTCTGCTCAATTTAATTTAATTTTAGACCGGACCCAGGTCCGAGAACAGGAGGTTTTTCTGTGATCTTTTGATAAAATCTGTGTTTTCCTGTTTCTCTTATTTATGAAATCGATGTTTTTTCGAGGATTTTTAGTCAAAATTTGCATTTTTATACGATCTTTTCTCGAAAACGCCGTTTTATTCCCGCAATCTTTTGACGGAATCGTCATTTTTTCCTGCAATTTTTTAACGAAATCGGCATTATATCCGCAATCTTCAGACGAAATTAGCATTTTATCTGCGATGATTCATGACACTTTGGTGGTATGATCCCAACCAATCCAGGAATGCCGCTGGACTTAAAAAAATCCTGGGTCTCTTTCTAACAAAAGCGGGTCCCCACTCTAATGAGTCATATTTTTAGATGCAAAAATTGAACTTGTTCATTTGCATTAGAAAAATGAAATTGAATAAATATTGTTTTAATAATAAATAAAAATATAAAACCAATATTAGTTGTTTTTAAAATTATGAAAAATTTTCTTTACTTGTTTAAAAATAAATTTGCAAGATACAAATTTAACTATAAAATATTGAATATTTGAAAGTAGAAGATAACAAGTATCACTATTGTTTCCATTTCTTTTAAAAAAAGGGGCAAGACTGATTTATAGAAAAAGACATTTTTGCTGAAAAAAAAGAATACTTCTGTTGAGTAAAGTGATGAGACTTTTTGTTTAATGAATGGCTGTTTTCCTGAGTCACATTTACTCAGAAAGACTTGGAGCAGTCAAAAATGGATAGTGAATCACGAAAATCCGTTTTTAGAGCACAAAAAAAAAAAAAAAATTAATTTTGAAGCAAGAAAATTAGCTTTTGGAACAGGAAAATTCACTTCAGGCATTAATGTTTTTTTTTTTTTCGTGCCCTTTTTACAAAATTTGAGCCTTTTCACGATCTTTTGACGAAATCTGCCGTTTATTCGGGATTTTTTTCACAAAATTTACGTTTTTCGAGAATTGTTTAACGAAATTTGCTGATGTTTCACAAATATTTTTACGAAATTTGTCGTTTTTTCGCGATTTTTAGACGAAATTTGCCGTTTTTCGCGATATTTTGAGGAAATTAGCCATTTTTCGAGATTTTGTGACGAAATTAGCCATTTTTTGGCGAGTCTTTTGAATAAATCTCTCGTTTTTTTGCGATTTTTTGACGAAATCTGTTGTTTTATCGCGAATTTTTGACAAAATTTGTTGTTTATTCGCACTTTTTTGAGGAAATTTGCCTTTTTTTTTCGATTTGTGACAAAGTTAGCCATTTTTTCACGAATCTTCTAAAGAAATTTGCCTTTTTTCGCTATTTGTGACAAAATTAGCCATTTTTCGCGTATCTTGACGAAATTTGCCGTTTTCAGTGGAGTAGCTAAGGGGGGGCAAGGGGGGGCATCCGCCCCGGGCGCCGAGGCCTAGGGGCACCAAATTGAGAGAAATTGTTATATATCTATATTGGGGTGGGGGCGCAAAATTTCTTGCTGGCCCCGGGCGCCAAAAAACATAGCTACGCTACTGGCCGTTTTATCAAAAATTTTTTACAAAATTTGCTGCTTTTCCCAAATTTTACAAAATTTGCCGGTTTATCATGATTTTTTGACGAAATCCGTCGTTTTTCGCAAATTCTTTGAAAAAATTTGCCGTTTTATCGTGATATTTAGACGAAATTTGTTGTTTTTTTCGCGATTTTTTGAGGAAATCTTTGCATTTTTTCGAAATTTTTTGAGAAAATTGGCCATTTTTTCATGAATCTTTGACGAAATTTGCCAAAAAATAGTCCTTATTTCGCAATTTTTTAACCAAAGTCGCCATTTTTATGGCTTTTTTAACGAAATTGCACGTCTTACGGGACGCGTACTGCGTCCCATCGGCTATTTTTTGCGTATTTTACGCGCTATAGCGAGTCCGCGGTATCCCTGCAATCACTGCTGTGCTTCTGATGAATGACGTGCATAAAGAGTTTACCGTGCGTTTTACAATCGCGATTTTTTTTTTTCTTTTTTGGGAGCAATATCGCTTGCGTGCAAAACCGCAATACAATTTAAGGAGTTTCTAAGGAGTATTTTATTTATCTAAGTAGTTCTAAGTACTACTTGGGAACGTTTTCATTTCTAAGTAGTTTCTAAGGAGTCCAAGGAGTCTGTGCGAACCCTGCATGTTTATCTTCTTCTTTTTTTTTTTTTTTTTTTTGTATTTTTTAAATAAAAAATATAATAGAAAGTTAAAAAACAGCATTTAAACTAAGAAAAAATAAATAAAATAAAATAAAAGTTCAACAGTACCCTGAATGCAAGCTTACGTATTTTGGAAAATCTAAAATGATTAGTAATTGACTAATCTAAAATAATTTAAATTAAAAAAAAAAAAAAAAAAACTAAAACTTGTATGTTTTCTAATTTCTTAGGGATGTTAACAAAGTTCCTATATTTTATTATAGCATCTCAACTAAAACACAGGAAGATAATATTTATTTATATTTTATTGTTAGCTACTGTTGGCATTAACAGAATAAAATCCAAGAAAAAGGGAATAAGATTTTTTACGGGGAATATAAACATATAGTAATAATAACAGTAAAAATTATCCATGATAAGAAAAAAAAAAAAATATTTTTAATATTAAAAAAGAAAGAAAGAAAAAAAGAGGGTGTGGTTAGTTTCATGCAGTCAATGTGCCTATACATCTATAAAACAAGTAATTAAAGATAATAAAGAATTAGTTTTATGATGTAGGAATTAAATTACGCAAATTATTATTCATCTTTGATAAATAAAATAAAAAAAGAATAGAAAAATTCTACAACTATGATAACAAAAACATTTCATAATTAAGTTTTCCTGACTAAAAAAAGGAAGACAAAGAAATACTTAAAGACTATTGAACTTGCAATTAATGAATGTAAAGACATATTAAGAGATTTTTACATTCAGCAATGCCGTCTACACGCCATAGCGTGTAAATTATGCAAAAATCGGCAATAGACGCAGAAAAATGGCAAAAAATTGCGAAAAATGGCAAATTTCGTAAAAAAATTTGTGATATAACAACTAATTTCTGGCAAATTTCACCAAAAGATTCGTGATAAAATGGCAAACTTCTTATCAAAATCGTGATAAAACGACAACTTTTGCTAAAAAATCATGATAAAATGGTAGATTTTGTCAAAAAATGTAAAAAACCCAGCAAATTTCATTTATAAAATCACGCAAAAATGCAAATTTTGTCAAAAAATCACAAAAAAGGTATAATTTGTCAGAAGATCACAAAAACATGGCAGTTTTCGCAAAAAGACCGTGAAAAAACGACAAATTTCATCAAAGAGGGAAAAAAAGAAAGGGGGAGGGAAAGTTAATGTCTTGAGTGAATTTTTCTGTTCCAAAAACTAATTTTCTTGCTTCAAAATTGTTTATTGCTGCTCCAAAAGTGGATTTCCCTGCTTCACAATCCGTTTTTGATTGCTCCAAATTTTTCTGGTTGAATGTGACTCCTGAAAGCAACCATTCATTAATTTACTGATTTATTCAACAATTTTTTTCCTTTCAGGAAAAATGTCCTTTTCAATAAATCAGTCTTGCCTTTTTAAAAGAAATGCAAATAATAGTGATATGTGTTATTTTCTGCACTTGAATAAGCATTATTTTATAACTGGATTTGTATCTTGCATATTTATTATTTAACGTAAAGAAAATTTCTCTTAATTTAAAAAAGATAACATTGGCTTTAATTATTTATTTATTATTACTCAAACCAGCGTTCGAAATCCTTGGTGGTCCGCTGGTCCGAGACCACCGATAATTCAATCGGACCACTAATTTGAAAAAATTAGTCGTCCGCAGGACCAGTGCCTCTTATCGGACCCAGAGAAAACCGCAATCGACTGCATATATATTTTTTTATTATTATTATCAGCGATGCCGCGGGCGGGCTACAGCGCGTAAATTATGCAAAAAAAATCGGCGATGGGACGAAAAAAAAACAGCTCTTAATCGTCCCACGGGACGCGTAATTTCGTCAAAGGATCGCGAAAAAACGACAAATTTCGTTAAAAAATCGCGAAATAACGACTAATTTCCGGCAAATTTTGTCAAACAATGTGGAAAAAAATGGCCAATTTTATTCCAAAACCCCCCAAAAAGCAGATTTCTTCAAAAGATCGCGAAAAAACGGCAAATTTCGCCCAAAATAGCGATAAAACGGGAAATTTTGCCAAAAAAATTGCGGAAAACGGCAGATTTTATCAAAAAATAGCGGAAAAATGGCAGGTTTCTTCAAAAAATTGCAAAAAAAGTCAGATTTGTTCAAAAAGTTGCGAAAAAACGACAAATTTTTTCCGAAAATCGCAATAAAACGGCAAAGTTTGTCCAATAAATCGTGAAAAACGACAAATTTCCTCAAAAAATTGCGAAAAAACGACAAATTTTATCAAAAAATTGCTAAATAATGACTAATTTCTGGCGAATATCATTTTTAAAAAAATCGCAAAAAAAGGCTAATTTTATCTTAAAACCCCCAAAAACCGCAGATTTCTTCAAAAGATCGCGAAAAAACGGCAAATTTCGTCCAAAAATCGCGATAAAATGGCAATTTTTATCAAAAAATATCGCGAAAAACAGTATATTTCGGTATACTTGTTATCTTCTACACTTAATTAAGCATTATTTTATAATTAAATTTGTATCTTGCACATTTCATTCTTTAAAAAGTACAGAAAATTTCTCTTAAATTAATATTGATTTTAATTACTTATTATTAAAAAAATTATTGAATTTTATTTTTCTTGTGCAAATGAACAAGTTCAATTTTTCGTCGAAAAATATGACTTATTATTAGTGGGTGACTTATTATTAGTCCTGGATCCTGGGGACCCAGGATTTTTCAAGTCCAGCTGCATCACTGACACTAGCTACAATTCCACCACTCTGGCTACAATCTGGAGAAAAATTGAAAAAAATTTGCATCAAACCTTACAGTCAGTTGAAATAAGTAATGGCAAAAAAATATCTAATTAATAATTTGATAGTTTTTCTTTTTGTACTGTTTATTTAATTTTTAGTAAATTATAATTTTACATTTTATTATGCTGAAAATTTTGGATAAATGCAAAGTAAGATTGGTTTATTTTCCAGGGAGGGGTGGGGGGAGGCCACTCTAAGTGTTAGAATTATTTAATAGAATTTTATGTAGCGGACCAGTGATGATGTCTGAGGACCAGTAAATTCTCATGCTTACTGGTCCTTGGGGGACCAGTGACTTTTTTTTAGGATTTCTAACGCTGCTCAAACAATTATTGCATTTCATTTTTCTTTTTCAATATGAACAAGTACAATTTTTGCGTCTAAAAATATAAATAATTATTAGTGGAGATCCCCTTTTATAAAAAAGGGGCCCAGGATTTTTCAAATCCAGCGGCATCACTGACATTGCATAAGATAAGGGATTTTATTTCTTACCAGTTCCAGATTAATATCTTGAAACAAAAAATGATTTAAAAGAATTTTATATACTTTGAACAATGCAATATAAGCATGATTTAGGACAGAAACAATTTATTAATTTTGAAATTTTAAATGAATGAAAATGAAAAGCAAATTTTTACAATTATAATATTATTTATTTTTTTTTTTTTAATGATTATTAGGATGCAACTACACAGCAAATAAAAATGATAAGGAGAAATATAATTGGATAAAGATAGGAATGGTCAGGACTTATTAACCAGCAAAACATTTAGATCAGAATTGAAAAATATTTACTCTTCTCCCTTCCTCATTATAGACATTTAAAAAACACACAAATATCTTATGAATTGAAAAATAAAATAATAATAATAACAAGCATAGTTTTGAATTATTAGTTACACAGTTGAAAATAAAAGTAAAGGTAAGTAAACTTTAAGTAAAAGCTAAGTTTTGAAGCTGTGCACAGTGCACAGAGGTACCAGGTATTTTAAGTGAGAAAAATATTTAAAAAGTATACATTACTCTTGAAATTTTAATTACATTTTACAGATTCACTTTAAATAAATTACTTATAATCGATTTACATGTTAATAATTTTTGAAGTGAATGTTATAGGTTACTCAATTTTAATTCTAAACACAAAAATCTGATTTGAAACTCACAAAAAACTTGAGCATCTCTTCAGCATTGTATCCAGTTTTATAACAGTGTCTAGATTTGAATTAATTTTATTATTAGGGATGGGACGAATATTCGGCCACTATTCGGTATTCGGCCCTTTTGCCGAATATTCGGTTGGCCGAATATTGAAGGCTTGTTGACCGAATACTTCAGCCGAATACCTGTAGCCGAATATTTAGAGATATCTTGCCGAATATTGCTAAAATCTCGCCGAATAGTGAAAGATATCTTGCCAAATAAATTTCGGATTTAAAGAATTTCATTCTTGCAATTTTTTTTTTCTCTAACCCAAATTAGCTACTTCATTTATGAAGTCATTCTCACTCTTACTTACAAAATATAGAGTTATTCAGATACTAAAAAATATACAGCCTTTCTGTATTTCCTATAAAAGTTAGTGATATTCTAGAAAATGCTGCCCAAGTTGGAGATTTAATTGTACGGGAAATGTCATCATTAGAGAATGATATATTACAATTCAAGATATAAAAACACTGCCTTATTCTAAAACGCTCGAATATTTATTAATGTCTGCAAATTCTATGCACATATAAAAAAGGCTCTTATGAAATTCATAACTTATTTTCTATAAAGTAAGAAATGAAAAAATTTATTCACTAGGTGTGTTAACGAAGATTCATTTTCAAAATTAAATATAATATCACCATTCCAAATACAATGGTACATCTGAAAGCAGAACTGGTATCAAACTCGATACACATTAGATGACACAACTTGCTTTATGAAGATGGTTTTTATAAATATTTTAATATAAATTCCAAATACTCAACAAAATAATTTTTTCATTCTATAATTTTTACTTTTAAATAATTATTTGCATAATTACTGACTTAAATATGCAATATTATTATGTATATATTTTTAATTTAATCTTTCTTCCTTCATGTTGTTATCAATTTCTGATTATCCTTTTAATGCTTGTTGAATAAGTTGAATATTGTATGTGTTGATTCAAATGTCAAAGATTTTGTTAACATATGCATTCTGCTTTAAGCATAACCTTTTGCTTTAACGTAATTTGTAATTTAAAGCTTGGCATCTGATTTCAGAACAGTCTCATTCTTACAAATTTGCTTATCACTAGGGACACAAACTCTAAATGATCAAATTTACTTCATTAAAGGTTATTTCAGAAAATATGTCCTTGTGAGTTCTGAGAGAGAGAGAGATTAAGAATATTATTGATTTTTTATGCAAGAAGTATCAATTGATAGTAAAAGTGAAGTACATTCTTCATATTTTAATGGAAATATTTTCCCATCTTGACTTACTGAAAATCAATTTGATGTACATTAGAATAAAGGATATAATGCAATTTCATAATTTTTTTGTGTTAAAATAAGTTTTTCAAACTTAAAAATACATTTAAAAGCACATTAAGAGTAATAATTATTAATGAGCTCTTATTTTTTAAATTATATATAATCAAAATTTATTTTCTTTATTAGAAAAAAAAATGTACTATTCGTCTGGCCGAATATTCGGTATTCGGCCTAAAATTTGGCCGAATATTCGGTATTCGGCCAAATCGTTATTCGTCCCATCCCTATTTATTATTATTTATACACTATTTATTAATATTTAATTGAAACCTTTCCCCCCTCTTTCCATATTTTAATCATGTGACATGCTACACTGGTAGAGCAAAAAATAATTGTATTTTTCCTGCTCATGTCTAATGTACAAAAAAGTAACAGTAAGAAACCCGCAAGATTAAATAAGTTGATCAGAAGATAAAAAAAGTTCAGTCAATAGTGGTAGAAAAAACTGACAAGCCTTGGGAATGGTAACTGCTCACTTATTAAGTATTTGTAGATATGAGTATGAGTTAATTTATATGTTGTTAAATGCATTATATAACTAGTCAGATATGGAAATAACAAAACTTTCTTCTATCTTATGCATATTAATGCTTCCTCAAAAATGCAGCATAAATGCACCACTAATTAGATGGTTTAAACCAAAATCTAGTCAGCAACAACTTTGTCAACTTATAAATGAATCTGAAGTTTGATGAAAATACGAGCATTAGTTTTTAAGATAGAACTATTTCAAAATCTTAAAGAAAAAAAACAACAACAAAAGAAAACTGCATAACAGTGCCAAATGTGGGTGGCATACATTAAAAACTTAACAGGATCGATTTTATATTAGGTTCTAACTGAATCTGAAACTTGATGAAAATCCACGCAGGTACGTCAGATACATTTATTGAAAAATCGTGAAAAATGCAGCATAGCAGTGTCATCTATACGGTGATTTACATTAAAAACTAAACAGCACTAAATTATACCAGGGACTAACTAAGTATGAAGTTTTAGAAAATTTTGTGCTTGAGATTGAGTTCTTGAGATAGAGCTATTGTGATAATCACAAATAATGGACCATGCCAGCACCACCTGTTGAGCGATTTACATCAAAACATAATCAGCACCATGTTATATCAAGTACTAAGTAAGTATAAAGTTTTATGAAAATCCATGCACTAATTCTTAGATATGGCTATTATGGAAATTGTAATTAAGACAGCATAGCAGTGCCACCTATTGAAAGATATAAATCAAAAACTAATTAGATCAGGTTTATATCAAAGTCTAACATAATCTAGTTTTGTGAAATTCCATGCATTATTTCTTGAGATAGAGCTATTAGGATAATCACAAATAATGCGCCATGGCAGTGCCAGCTGTTGAGAGATTTGCACCAAAATGAAATCAGTACCATGTTACATAAAATATTAACTAAATCTATGAAAATCCATGCAATAATTCTTGAGATATGGCTATTGTGAAAATTGTGAATAATGCAGCATATCAGCACCACCTGTTGAGCAATACGCACCAAAAGCTAATCAGATTTAGTTTACATCAAGGTTTAACAGAATCTAAAGTTTTGTGAAATTCCATGCATTAGTTCTTGAGATAGAGCGCCTACAAAATTTTTGTCGCCTACAGACAGACATTTTGTAAAAACTAACATGTTTTTCAGTTTTTCCAACTCCTAAAATGAGTATATCTGTCAAAAATTGGATTTCGAAAATTTTCACGCATTCAATGCTTTTTTCTTGTTAAGACAGAAAAAAGTAAAAATACAAAGTAAAGATCCCATCTTATAATTGACCAGGAGCAAATTCCTAAATGATTAGCAGAGATATGTTTAGATTTTAGAAAAAAACTAGATCCTTTAAAAAATCCTCCACACACACACACAAGAAAAAAAAAAAAAAAAAAAAATCCCAAAACAGGATTTTTTATAAAAATTGTCACTTTAAAAAACAAGACTCTTCACAAAATTCTTTATTTTAACTTTGACAAACTTTTTCCATCTCCAAATTGAATCTCTCACAAATTTAATCATTCAGAAGTAAATTCTGACTTATAGCGCTCACATATATATATATTTATATATACGGGATTTTATATGATATATATGTGTTATTTATATTTATATAATATTTTACATATTATATTACACATATATTTTACATATAAAAATCTTTTAAAAAATGTATAAAGAAAAACTTTAATATAATAATGACTTCAAATTCACAAAATTAGCATAAGATTTTTCACAAATATAAAAAACTATTAACAATTTCACAAAAACAGGACTCTGTGAGAAAACTCTGGACAGATCCCTGGGCTAATTAATAAGCCATTGGTTTTAAATGTTCAGCTACAAAAATGTTACAAATGTTGTTCCTAATCTCACAGAAATCCATTTACATTAAAATAGGTAATTTTTTTTAATTAAGAATTTTTAATTTTTATGTAGTCTCTGGATCCTATAAATAACATTAAGAAAAACCTTATACATGATGTAAAAAATTTCATTTTTGTATGACCTATACTTATCAAGTTTTGACATTTAGAATTTCCTATCTATTTTTAATGCCAAAAAATGCAGGATATTCAAAAAGCTCAAAGCAGCGTAGCTCAATAAGTTTTGTCCACAAAAGAATGAAATATTTATTAGAGCATTCATTTTTTTCTTCCAGATTACCTCAAAAAATAAATGAAATAAAAATAAAATAAATAACTCATAAAAATATATAATTAATGATAAATTAAAAACATTATTTTAAAACACATAAAATGTTATAGAATTCTAGCATCATGCATTAAAAAAAAAAAAAAAAAAAAAATGCATAGACTAATAAGTAATAATACCTGTTGGCATTAGTATAAAGCAATCTTCTCCTAATAGAGATGCATTTATAGCTTCCAGCTGATTATGCCTAAATTTTTTCAAGCCAAAAATGCTTTGAAATACTCGCAAAACATCTTGAGAAAATGGAAACTTGAATCCTTTATACTGCGAACTTGCACCATCATCTCTCTGATTACCATAGAATTTGCCAGCAATGACTAAAAGAAATTATTAGTTACACTAAATTGAAATTAAATTTTTAAAATACATTAAATGTACAGAAATTTAAGTTACAAAACTGTAGAATTAAAATTAAACCAACCAGGATTGCAACAAAATGGCAATTATATGTTTCTCACATAATAACCTGGCTATTGTTATTAATTCTTTAACAAACTGCTTATTTATTTTTATTTTCTTTTTTTAAATGATTTAAATTGTTTTGTTCTATTATTAATTAAACTTTTTATTTATTTATTACGATTTCTTTTTTAAAATAATAGAAAAGAGTTACAAAATATATATGTAACTGGAATTGAAAATGAAGTTTTTGCCAAATTAGCATAAGAAAAAAAATTGCACCAAAGTGGTGCATATGTGACATCTTTGCCGATAAATCAAGCACTCTGTATTTTTATGCTAGCTAGGTGCATCACAAAATATTGTACCCATGGCATTTTTTCGTATTTCATTAATTATTTAAAATATAATAATATAATCCTTTACTCATTTCATTTATAATACATAACTTTAATTTTAAATTGAAAAGTTTAAAATTCATGACTTTTATTTATTTTTTTTTTAAGTAAAAAGAACAGAAAATAATAAAAATAATCATATTTTGAAGTCCCATAATTGCAGCGAAGGAACAAAACATAAATAAATCCAATTTACCACAGCCTAAATCTTTTCAAAGGACTTTTGCATAGTAACCCATAAGATGTGTTTCATTTGGATTTTGCCATTAAACAATTAACAAATAATCGTGATTTTTGTGCCACATACGTTAGCTTAATATACATATAGATGCCTGAAATTCTAAATCTGAATGATAAAAATTTAAACAGAAATCTTTCTAAATATGCAATATTGCATGCAATGTAGATTTAAAAAAATAAAGATGCATTAATATTAATGAATCAGAAGTGCATGGAAACATCTAGCAAAAACTGCATTAGATTAAATGCTTGCGAAAGTGAAGTTTTTGTACGTGGCATTGAATTTTTTAAAAATTTAACTGCTATGTAACTTCAATTTTTATGTAAGATTAATAAATAAGCTTTGCATATAATTTGAGAGAGCTATAGGTATTCAAAACAGCATTCTGTGCAGTTTTACTGAATCATTTCAGAACTGGAATTCAAATATGGCTAAATTGTTGAAACTCTTATGTTGGCTGTTTCTCTAAGTAAAATAACAGAAGAAACTAGTATATCAATAGGCAGAGAATCTGGAAGATTAAGATGGCATATAAGAAGGCATCATGACAGACAGACGAACATTGCATAGAGTTAAGATAAACTAGTCGGATGTGGCAATCCTAAAACTTTCTTCTACCTTATGAATGTTAATACAGTAGACTCCCTCAAATCTGCACTCCTAAAATCCGCACATATTTTACGGATGTAAACAATGGACTTTTCAGTTCAGATGTAGATACACATTTTGACTTTTTTAATTTTATATCAATGCCATATGTTCTGTAATTTGTAATTTTTGTTAAGGTTATTGAATTCATGTTTTTTTCATGAAGAAAGAATAATTTATTTCTGAAAAAATTAAGATATTGCTGATATCATTGGTAATCACAATCTTACTATACATATTTATGTATTAATCAAGCTTTTTTAGTTATTAAGTCTGGCTAAACCTGAAATAAAGCTTCATTATTTTATGATCTTGACGTGAATTCAGGCATGAAAGTGGACCAAAGAAAAAAAGGAGGAAAATTTTTTTCAACTTCAGATGCCAAATATAAAAAGAAAAAATAAAAAAATTCTAATGGCGACATTTTATAGACTGGAGTGCAGTTTTAAATTTTACAAAAACATAAAAATTACAAAAAATTTGGTAAAAAAAAATTCAAAATTCACAGTATAAATGTGTATCTCTTGATAAAACAGGGGACCACAGCCATCAACCTTCTGTAGACCTAACAGAAAAACGACAGATTTCCTCAAAAGATCTTGAAAGAACGAGAAATTTTGTCTAAAAATCACGATAAAACGACAAATTTTGTCAAAAAATTTGCGAGAACGACAGATTTCGTCAAAAAATTCACGATAAAACGGCAAATTTCGTCAAAAAAACTCAGGAAAAGCGGCAAATTTTGTTTAAAAATTTCGATAAAATGACAAATTTTGTCAAAATTCTCGAAAAAATGGCAAATTACGCCAAAAGATTCACGAAAAAATGGCTAGTTCTGTCGTAAATCGTGAAAAAAATCGCAAATTTCATCGAAAAATATGCAAAAAAATGACACATTTCGTCGAAAAATTCGCGAAAAAATGCCTAACTTGTCATAAAATTCGAAAAAAAACCCCGGCAAAGTTCCTAAAACAGTTGAGTAAAAGCAACAAATTGTCAAAAATTCGCGATAAAACGACAGATTTATTCAAAAAATATTTGGGGATATTTTTATTTTCAAAACAGATTCCAAAGGTAAAAATATCCCTAAAGATTTAAAGAAAAATCTGCAAACAAAATTGAAAAATTAAAAAACGGTCTTTGTATATAATAACCTCAAGTATTCAATACAAAATAAATAAAATTTAAATTATCAAAATGCAAACTGTATGCTTAAAAAGATTTCTCCCATAGGATTAACATTAGCGAGCGCGCATTCTTGAGTGGTGAAGCAGCCTCTGAATAGAGGTCTGCACGGGGCGAAATTTCCAGGCCCGAGCCCGAAAATTAAAATTTTGGCCCAGGCCCGGCCCGAATGCCAAAGATATTGGCCTGACCTGGCCCGAGCTCGGCCCGGACCGGAAAAATTTTTTTTTAATTCGGCCCGAACCCGGCCCAGCTCGGGTGAATTTCTACAGAACATTGATCTTTAGTCTACCGGAAGAGTTCAGACCAAAAAAAAAAAAAACTTATCTTAGTCTCTTTTTTTCTTCTTTCATGTTTAAAATCTTTATTTATGCAGCAGTGCCATAGGCAGCAGTGCCATAGGAATATTTACGCTTTTAATGAATCTTTGTTTGTTGTATGTAAATGTTTCAGTTATCATTAATATTATTAATGCATTTAAAAAAAAATCTAAAAAATGGTATACGGTAAAAGTAAAATCTTCTAAGACATTGGAAAGAAAAAAATACTTTCTCTTCTTAGCAGATGTAAATGTTTAATATACTTTTTTTCTCGCGTATTGTTGCATTCATTTTGCATGAATGAACAGTTTAAAAAAAATTTGCAGTTTTCGGTTTAAACAAAAATTTCGTTATAATCATTTTTTTTTTTTTTAATGTGATTAATTTTATTTTGAGACGCCTAGTGATCTATGATTCTTTAAAAAGAATAAATTCTAATGTTTAATTGTAGAATAATGATGACTTAAAAGTATATTCCTATTTTGCAAACATTTTTGGACCAAGCCAAACTTTACTGATTTGTGAACAGACTTATTTCCACGTCGAGAAAAAGATTTTCATATGGGGAGATTCAACAGGAACTGATTATTTTGGGCCGTGAAGACTAAAAAGAATGAAATCAGTCTCGGTTTCTACGGAAGAAGTAAGTTAGGCTCGGCCCGGCCCGATACTCCAGGAAAAAAAATTACGGCCCGAAAAGATTAGTGACTAGGCCCGTCCTGAGTCTTCAGAAGCAAGGCCCGAGCCCGGCCCGAATGACATTAATGCAAATCGGCCCGTGCAGACCTTTACCTCTGAACGCAAATATCGTAAAAGCTGTACTTGTAAATGGAGTGTAAATGCACCATAAATAATTGTACTAGTGTTCTTTGTGGCAGAATGTATATAATTTATCAATGCCATATTCTCATTTATTTCAGAAATTATATAATTCATCGATCAACAGTATTTATAATAATAATGATGAAGATATCAGTCTTAAAACTCTTAATTATGATTAGTAGTCAAGTCTTGCACGTACTCGCATTCGGGTATTTTAGTTATAACTGAAAATTCCACTCGAAATAAATTCAAACGCAACTAAAAAAATGTTTAAAAAAGGTTGACCTGAAATTGAGATATTTTAACCAGAACTGAAGTGCAATAATAATAAAACAGAATTTATATTAGCTCGTATCCGTCGCGCTGCAAAAATAATAGTTATTCTGGAAAACAAAACAACTGAAAAATTATCATCACTGTTTTAAAGCTCATTAATCCAGATTAAATTATTCCCTCCCAAGATTTTTTTTCTCTTCAGCGTCACAGTGACCTATGGACCCAGGTGTCAGAAAACAGCTGCCAGTCTAAGGCTGCGGGCACACACAAAGTTTTTTTGCGGTTTGCAGGCGGCACGTTTGATGTAAATGAGTTTTTCAGTTCAACTTCAATCCAAGAGTAGCACGGGAATCTTTCCCTTCAGTAGGGTTAAGAGAGTGATCTTCCGTGACCATTGTATCTCCCTCGTTTCCCACTGTCAGTAAACCGTAAGTGAGAGAAAAGAAAAGGCAGTTCCGGGAATAAAGTTTAACTTCAGAATAATTAATGTTTGCCCGGTCCTTAAAAATAGATTTTCACCCCACGAAATGTACCGCATGTGATGCTCCTGAACGTAAATTGACCGCTGACCTTGACAGATAGCTCTTCGGCGATTTGTGGGTGAAGTCTAGAGGGTGAAAGATAAGTCCGAGAATTACTCCCGGAGCTTCTTGGACAGCCCCCCCCCCCCTCCCAAATTACCAGCAATATTTTCTTTGGATTTTTGCATCGATCCAGAGAATGGCCAAAATCATCTTCAAAAAGGCAGATTTCCACCTTTAGGCGGAACTCTTTCATCCCTGCATGAATTAAGTTTTTTGGAGGCTGACCAGTAAAACATATAAATTCATTAAAAACCAGGATTCAATAATTTTCACAAATCCAATATTTTTTCTTGTAAGGATAGAATAAAGTAAAAATAAGAAAACTATAACAGTGACTGCTGATCTGAATACCTTGATCACAAATTGTATTAATACTAAAATAGTACAAAGGGAAATACAGATTTACAAGAAGGTGGTTCTAGGCTATATTAGTCAATATTATATAATTTTTGGAAGATGTTCCCATATTTCTGTCCACCCCTATTCTACAAGGGTGGACTGAAATATAAAATATATATATATATGTATATATATTTTTATACACATATTAATAATTAATATAAACATATGCATGCATACACACACACAAAATAGCAAAACAACAATGGAATTTTTACTTTTAAAACAGTGAAAGAAAATTTTGAGTTAAATATTTAAACTTAACTAGGATGAAACTGCCAATAATTGATACCCATCCAGTAGTTGATCAAATTTTTTGAAATATTGCATTATTTTTGGCAGAAATGAGTTTTCTATGTGGCACTAAACATAATATTGTTGTGTGAATGTCAGTGCATCTACTGTTACATCATTATCATCTGTCTGCTGTAAAAGTAGCCTTTTTTTTTTTTTCTTTTTTTAAAATACAAAGTACAGTAGACTCCCTCAATTCCGCACTCCTAAAATCCGCAACTTTCTAAAATCCGCACATAATTTATGGATGTAAACAATAAAACATTTAACTACTAAGAATGTATTTATTAAAAATATAACACATTTCTCAATGGTGTACAAAATGAGAATTTTAATATGAGCTTGTACAATTAAAATAAAATAAAAATATCAACGTTTCGCGCCATCTTCAGGAAAATATGATAATGAAAGGACTAAGTTTGCTTCCTGATAGAGAGATATTTTTATTTTATTTTAATTGTACAAGTTCATATTAAAATTCTCGTTTTGTGCACCATTGAGAAATGTGTTGTATTTTTAATAAATACATTCTTAGTAGCTAAATTTTATAGTGCAATTGTTCAGCATATATTTATAAAACATTTAGTTCAGATGTAGGTGCAAATTTTATCTTTTTTAATTTTATATCAATTCCATACATTTTTAAATTTGTAATTTTTGTTAAGGTTATTGAATTCATGTTTTTTTATGAAGAAAAAATAATTTATTTCTGAAAAAAGATATTGTTGATATCATTGGTAATCACAATCTTACTAAATATATTTACGTATTACTCAAAATTTTTTAGTTATTAAGTATGGCTAAATTTGAAATAAAGCTTCGTTATTTTATGATTCTGATGTGAATTAGTAATGTACCTTTATGAGGCAAGTTTCATTGAATAATTTAGAAAAAACACAGTTCATTTTTATAATGAATATTTAATTGTACATTATTGATTATTAACTTGACCTTTGCTTTTAATATTTTTACCATTCTAAAAATTATCTAAATTTTTATTATTTTAGTTTATTACTCATTTTAACATTTTAGTATATTGTAAACATTCATTATACTTTTGATATCATTTTTAATTACATTCAAATTACTCTTTTAAGAATATAAAAGCAATGACCAGAAATCCACAAAATTCTAAAATCTGCACAACCTATGGTCCCAAGCTGTGCGTATTTGACAAAGTCAAATGTATGTACATTTTAAAGATTTATTTATTAAGAGTTGTATCTATCATGTTAGTTTACTTCTAAAACTTGAAATGGAGGAAATATAATAACAAACCTGTAGTACTGACTTTATTTGATTAACTACTGGTGGGGTCATCCAACATGCAAAAAACTAACAAGCCAAAAAATGTAAAACAACTATACAAATGTTAATCAATTCCTGAAATTTTAAATAAAATATTATGTGACCATAATGTTGGAGAGAAAGAAGCTCATTCAAAATTATCTTACTTTTTTCTTTAGCTTCATTCTGGACAACACTTTTATTTAATTGGGACATAGTTTCTGCAATAGAACATTACAATAAATGTACAGTAAAAACTTGAAAAACAACAAACCATAAATTAGTTTTTTTAAAAACAGATTCATAACATTACAATGGCAAACAATAAGACAATGAAAGCTACATATTTAACAGGATAATAATTTCCAATGTAGTAAAATACAATTTTTTAAAGACCTGTGCAAAAATTTTCTGACTTCTAAAAACAAAGAAAAATTTTTCTTTAGGTATGTAGGAATGCATTTAGCATTGCACGCACCTAGTAATAAAAATGTTACTTCTTTTTATGTCCTAACTAATATCTGAGCTAAGTGCACGCCCAAAAGCTGCCGATTCTCTAATCTGACACTGCCGTACAGTGGTTGTATTATGAGCTACATTATATAAGAGTCAGGAAGATATATTGGAGATATTCATCATGCCAGAAAGTGTGTTGGATAGTGAAATTAGGATAATGATGTATCTCTTTAAGATGGCTATATTTCCTGTAATTAATAATTCTTCAAATTGAATTCTTTGTAAATAAGTTAAGATCGAATATAACCATTTTATTTACAAAAGTGTGGTTTATGTTTTGAATAAAGTCAGATTCTATAAGTGATGTTCAAAAGTTGGATATAAATCTGACAACTGCAAAGAATGTTTTAAGCATTGAAGCATTGCTGCTCGGTTATACAGAATATAAATTGAGATGTTTCAACAAATAGGTAATATTGTTGGGAACTAATAAGTTTAATGATGCTAAAAGTTATTCAAGTTGGATATCGACTGAGAAAATGAAAGTTGGATAGCTACTGAGTTTTATTTTTCATTAGTTATGTCAAACTTGAAGCATTTAAAAGAATTAGAAATTTCATCTAGAACTGAAAGATCATCTAGTATTAAAAATATATCTAATTTTATTATCAGATCTGAAAGGGATATAAAAACATTACCAAAGACATATAAATTCTACAAGTTTTGATTTGAAAGTCAATATTGATGATTATAATGAAAAAATTAAAAATTAAAGATGACTTTTCAGTCAATCTCATGAAATTTTGCAGTGATAATAAAGATGAAAGTAATTCTGATAACAATTCTAGTAGTAAAAACAATGAATTTTCAATAGGAATGCATCAATAATGTTTTGTATTACTATTCTATAAACTATTTTCATGAAAAAAATCTCAATATAATCTTATTAATAATAGAAAGACAGGATTAGTCATACCTTTCTAAATCTGCAGAAAATTGTAAATACTTAAAAATACTGAAATAAACATATATGTTGCTGCTTAAACAAATTAAGAATGATCATTGGAATTGGGTTCAATAAACAAACTGATCCTAATAAAAAATATATATTTTTTGAAAAAGAAAATATAACAACCTTTTGATTCAAAATTAGTTAGTAGGGGTTCATTTTCCAAGATAACATCTGAAATGAGAATCAATTTTGTCAAGTTAAAAGTATAAATAAAAAAACATAAAAATATGACAGAAGCAATTAAATACGCAATATAACAAAAATTAAAACAAGTACATCAGGGCTTGAATTTCAAATTTTTGAAGGAGGGGAGTCTCCCTACCAACATTTATAAATGGAGGGGAGTTTAGCTGTTTGGGAGGGGGGGAAATTTTAAAAACCCGCTATTATTTTATGTACTATTTAAAGAATTACCAAAATACGGACATGACAAAATATCACTGAAGCAATTTTTATCAACAATTGAGAATTATGCAAAATGTGCAAAAAAAAAAAAGCTTTTATACTGTCTAGTTTTTACTTCTGGTAAATTCTTTCCTGGTGCTAATTATTTTTGTTACAGATCTAATTATTGTATTAATAATAATTAATGCTAATTAATGTTTTAATAATTAATAACACTTCTAATTAATTTAATTAATTTATATTTTTAATTTATAAATTTATAATTAAAACCAATATTATTTTTCTCTATATTAAAAGTGCAAGATTCACATTTAATTATAAAATAATGCTTATTTGAGTGTAGAAGATAAGAAGTATCACTATTGTTCGCATTTCTTTTAAAAAGGGGCAAGTCAAATTTATCAAAAAAGACTCTTAAAAAACTAATACTTTTGTTGAGTAAAGGGGTACTTTTTGTTTAATGAATGGCTACTTTCAGGAATTGCACTCAGTGAGAAAGATTTGGAGCTGTCAGAAATGGATTTTAGAGCAGCAAAGAAATAAATAAAAAAATAAATTGAAGCAGGAAAATTAGCTTGTTGAACAGAAAAATCCACTTCTGGCAATATTATTTTTGGGGGGGGGGAAGCCTGGGGGAGGGGTTCCCTTTGAAGGAATTTGCATTTTTTCACTATCTTTTAATGAAATCTGTCTTTTTTTTACAATCTTTTCAGGAAATTTGCCGTTTTTTTTTCGGGATTTTTTGACGAAATTTGCCGTTTTTTAGCAAATTTTTTGAAGAAATTTGCTGTTTTTAGCGATCTTTTGATGAAATCTGCCGTTTAAACGTGATTTTTGACGAAAATTGCCATTTCTTGCGATATTTTGGGGAAATTGGTCGTCTATAGTGAATCTTTTGTCAAAATTTGCCGTTTTTCGCTATTTTTGAACGAAATTTGACGTTTTTTCGGGACCTTTTTGAAGAACACTCCCATTTTCAGGATTCTGTGACGAAATTAGCTATTCTTTCGCGAATCTTTTAACGAAATTTGCGGGAAATTAGTCGTTTTTTCACGATCTTTTAACAATATTTGCCGTTTTTTCGCAAACTTTTACGAAATCACGCGTCCTGTGGGACACATAATATCTGTTTTTTTGTGTGCCATCTCCGATTTTTTGTGTAATGTACCCGCTATAACGCGTCCACGGCATCACTGTTTCATAATTTTTGTAATTGAATGCATTAATTATTTTTATTATTTATTTACTTATTTTTGAAAATTCGGAACATAATCACCTTTTTTTGCCGTGGAAAATAGAACGAAATTCATCAATCGATTGCAGGAAAAAAATTGCGAAATTTGTCAATTGGTCGCGGAAAAAATCGTGATTTTCAATGATATTTCACGGTAAAAAAAACTCACAAAATGTGTCGATCCGTTGCACAAAATTCACAAAACGGTCATAGAAGTTGATCATAGTTTCAAAATGCAAAATTTTTAGGCGGGAGACTCCCGTCCACGTTATTTTTTTGGGCGGGATTTCAAAATTTTGGGCGCGAATCCCGCCATCCCGCCCTGAAATTCAAGCCCTGTACATGTAAATCCTAGTATAACGAATTTTAATTTTTCTTCAATATCATTTGAAACAAATTTAGAAAGTCCAAAATAGTTAATACTTGAAATAGAATAAAACTTCCATAATAGATATGCCTGAATAGAAACATAGCCATTTTAGATAAAAAATTTTCAATCTCGAAAATATTTATTTGCATGCTTTTATCTTGAAGCAATAGACAAATTCTTTGATCCTAAAACATCTGTTATTTAGAAATTATAATCTATATATAATTATTATTATAGATGAATTTATATTTCCGATTGCTAGCCTCTTTAGTGAAATTTTCTGTTTTAATATGAGCGTATCAATCCAAATAAAACAAATATTTTTTAAATAAATCAAATTGCACTAAGACACTGCTAATCCAAACTAATAGGGACCAGCTCCTGTTTGGATTACCCGAAATTCTGATAAAAATAGAAAAGAAAAAGATGCATGCTAAAAAAATGTAAGTTATAAGTACTCAGTAATTAGTAAATATCCTCTAATCTGGCATTTTAAGGTCCGGATCATTCGGCGCAATTTTCAGAAAATAAATTTCTTGTTACTCATTCTTGATGTTTATAATAACTGAATGGAACTCCAGAATGTGGAATTACATAACAACCTATTACAAACAATTCAAAATCGCATATCTATACAGACATGTAACAGACTCAGGAAAAAAAAATGCTGAACTTTTACAGCCTCGCGGACTTTTGACGAAATTAGCATTTTCTCGCAACATTTTGGCGAAATTAGTGTTTTTTGCAAACATTTTACGAAAATCGGACTTTTTTCCATGGTCCTTGCAAGGTCCTTGAAATTTGCATTTATCCAAAATACTTTAGCAATATTCGAGGTTTTTCTCACCATTTTTCACAAAATTTGCATATTTTCCACGATCTTTTGAGAAAATTCACATATTTACCACCAAGACGAATTTGACAAAATTCGCGATTATTCTTCGATCTTTTGACAAAATTCATTATTTTCCTCCAATCTTTCTTCAAAGTAAGTCTAATTTTGTCAAAATTTGTATATTTTCTGCGATCTTTCGTCAAAACTCTCTTTTTTTTCGCGATCTTTCGACAAAATTTGCATATTTTCCCCGATCTTTTGACAAAATTGGCATACTTTCAAGAAAATTCTTTTATTTTTAACTATCTTTCGACAAAATTCGTGATTATTCTTCGATCTTTTGACAAAATTTGGGTATTTTCCATGATTTTTTGGAAAAATTTGGGTATTTTCCACGATCTTTTGGCAAAATTTGCATGTTTCCTGCGATCTTTCAACAAAGTTCGCGTATTTTCCATGATCTTTTGGCAAAATTTGCGTATTTCCTGCGATCTTTCGACAAAGTTCACGTATTTTCTGCAATCTTTTGGCAAAATTCACATATTTCCCCCTATCTCAACAAAATCCACGTATTTTCATTGATTTTTTGAAAAAATTAGAACATTTTTTCGATCTTTCAACATAAATTCGAGTATTTTTCATGATTATCGGATGAAATTCAAGTATTTATCGTAATCCTTTAACAAAAGCTGTGTATTTTTCCGTAATGCTTTGACCAAAATCGTGCTTTTTACGAAATCCTAAGACGGAAATAGCATTATCTCCCACGATCCTTTGAAAAAAATACTTTTTTCCACGATCGTTCCACGAATTTATAGGTTTTTGGTGATATTTTGGAGAATTTTGTGTTTTTTCTTGCAGTCCTTTGAAGAAATTTTCCAATTTGGTACGGTTAGTACTCATGTTTTTGTTGTATTTACCCCCCCCCCCCCCCATAAGAATGCCAGCAAATTTTAATGCATATTTTCATCGACCCCAGAGATTGCAAAATTCATCGACAAAAAAGCAGAATTCAGTGTTTCTGTGGAAAAGTAACATGTATGTCTATATTATATCGACAAGAGGAGGGAAAAACATTTCTGTAGATAATTTGCAAAATCAAACTCTTGAAAGGAAAAATAAATTTTTAGTATCTGGAGTAAATACTTTTTGCAGTTTAGAAAAGAATTTTATAGTGACTGGTAAAAAAAAAAAAAAAATACATATTTGAGATTTTGTTAAGATGGCTTCTAAGAGTATGGCTACAGTGCACATTTTCATCTTATATTCAAGTACATATGCTGTAATTCTACACTATTGAGTTTTATCTTATTTATTTTATTCTATTCAAGCTATATCAAAATTTAAAAAATTGCTTTACTGCCATTTTTTGTTGAATTCTACTACACGTTCTTCCCAACATTAATGTTGTAATCTTGAAAATTTTGTAATCTAACATATTATTAAATATTTGCTACAACACGCAAATTGCAACAACAATGTATTTAATTTTATGGCAATCTATGCTTTTAACATATTCCAATTTATTATGAAATTAGCTTCAGACTGGACTCCCTTTCTGGAATGATCTATACATTAACGTGAAAAAATAGTAGTTTTCTGTTACTTTGGCTTCTGGGACTTCGGCATTAAAAAAAAAGTTTGGTACACTTCAGATTTTTGAAAGTGAGATTTGTGACAAATGATATTAACTGCCATGAAAACAAATTTGATCAACTTTTATGCTTCTTTATGCATATTTATATAAATATTTTATACATAAATATAAAAATTATTATATATACTTTGTTATATACAAGCTGCATAAGTGTTATTGAGGAAGCAGCATGTATTAAAAAATATTGTATGTATATTGTCAATATGGAAATCAGAAAAGTCTGATAAAGATAGTAAGGGAAAAAATAGAAGATAAGTTTGGAGATATTTATGCAGAAATGGGTAATACTGTATATTCTGAGAATAATACAATTTTACTGGTAATAGCACTGAAAGAGGGATCTTTTGCTTTGAATTTCTATCAACATTACGTTACTGTTTAAACAAATTACTGTATTGAATAAATTTATGAAATCATGCTTTATTATACGATGAAACTTTTTTTTAAAGTATAATAATTTATGTTTCTGTTTAAGTTTTCTATTCTAATGATTTTTTTTATATTTCTTAGATGCTTGTAAAGGTCTTTTTCGCAAAAATGGAAGTCTTTCACGGCAAAATGAGTTAGAAATTTTGCTTTGATTAGGTGAAAATATTGATTTTACCTATCATTCATACATTGTGTATAATTGTGCTTGTGTTTTAAAGAGCTTCTTAGCAGAAATGCCTGAGCCTCTACTATCTGAAGCCCATTATTCCGCTCCCTGCCAAATAACAGATATTTATGATTTCAAATTCTTTAAAAGATTAAGATTTTCGGCACTTTTCTATTTTATTAACACCTGTCAAAATGTATACTAATGCACCATTTATTTTAAGTTTGGCCCTGGAAAGCAGGGTTGGCAAAAAACCTGATTTTTTTTACCCCCCCCCCCCAAAAAAAAACGGTTTTTTTCGTTTAAACCGAGTTTTTTTTTAAAACATCCTTTCTTATTACATATACATGTATATTTATTGATTGAAAAAAACACTGTTGGATTATAAGTAGTGTACCGTATTTTCCTGCATATAATCTGCACCGGTGTATAATCCGCGGCCGTAAATTTTAGCAGATAATCCACACGGGTGTATAATCCGCGGATTATACGATGCTCATTGTTTTCAACATTCCAAAATACTAATAAATAAAGTTTCTATTAATTTAGTTGTCCTATTTAAATGATAATTGTAAATAAAATAATTATAGGATAACTGGAAGTTAAAACAATAATTGATAGTATCAATAATATTTGACAATAGTTTAATAATTTTTTCCTTGTTCTTCTGCTATAACGGAAACTCGATTATGGAGATTGATTATATTCGATCTATTACCAATAATATTTGAGAATTGTTTAATAATAGTAGGTAAAAATATTATTTAATAATAATAATTTTTAGTATTTAATAATAAGTAAGAAACTCTTATTCCGTAAATAAGACTTTTTTCCTTTTTCTTTTGCCACAATCGAACATTCGATTATGGCAATCAATTATATTCGATCTATTACAACTTCTGCATTTTCTATTACATTCAGCTAAATTCAGCTGTGTAACCTACGTATTTTCTTTTTCCACGTGACCAATAAAAAAAGATTCAGCTAACAAATGAAAAGATTGCAACTTTTGATCAAGATGAGCTGAGAAACTCTGTATTCTTCATACAAGCATATTGCTAAAAGACTAGACAAATATTCTTTAAAAATCAGAGGCCACTCCCACAAGAACGTACACATCATATGTGAACCAATCACAAGCAGCCCCCCTTGAGCGGTTTCCCAAACAATCATTTGATATGTTTAAATTTTAAAATTGCTGGTAGAAATGGGAAATCAGTTCTGCTTGAAAAAAAAATTCATCAGATTATCCGCACTTGAAATTTTCAAGGTTTTTTAGCAGATAATCCATGGATTATACCCAGGACAGGGTGAGTAGCAACATTTTAGTTTTAAAAATAAACACCTGTAAGCACACTTTTAGAGAAAAAGAAGCACCCATTTATGCACATATATGCATTACAGGGGTGATTGTGTTCCTGGTGTACCCCGGATTTCCGAGCTTTTCGATTGATCCTTTCGGTTTTATGATATCGTTACACTTAGTAAAAAATTCAAACATTAAAAAATATCAAGAATTTTGAAAAAAATTAAAAGAAAAAAACATTAATTTCTTTAAGGAATCGCGCAGAGAACAAATTTCTTTCTAGAATCAGGGGTAAAAATGCAAATTCGTTTAAAAAAAAAAAAAAAAAGGCAAATTTAGTTGAAAAACGTGAAAAAGCGATCAATTTCGTCAAAAAATTGCAAAAAAAAAACATGAAAAGAAAGATAAGTTTCGTCAAAAAATCACAAAAAAAAACCCAATCAATTTCCTCATGTAAGCGCGAAAAAACGACAAATTTCTAGAAAAAAAAGTCACGAAAATACAGCAAATTTCACAAAAAATCACATAAAAACAATCATTTTCGTCATTCAAGCGGGAAAAAAATGTCAAATTTCTTGAAACAATCACGAAAAAACAGCAAATTTCATCAAAAAATCACGTAAAAACAATCAATTTCATCAAATAGACATGCAAAAACGGCAAATTTCGTGAAAAGATCGCGAAAAAACGAGATTCCTTCAAAAGATTGCGAAAAAACGAGATTACCTCAAAAGATCGCGATAAAACGAGATTCCTTCAAAAGATCGCAATAAAGCCGCAAATTTTGTCAAAAGACTGAAAAAAAAAGTCATTGCTGGAATGGAATTTTCTGTACAAAAACTGTTTTTGCTGCTTTAAAAACTGATTTTATAGAGCCCCAGCAGCAGAATTTTTTTCTGCAGTCTGCAACACAAGTAAAAACTTAAAAAAACAGTCTGCAGACAAATCCCTCGCATTACATTATATGCACTCAAACCTCCCAAGTATTTGTGATAGACATAAAAAAAGTATACTTAAAAAAAAGAAATTGTCTTTGTACTCAGAATTTTTAACACCTCATACATTTTCTGAAAGAGGAGGTGGGGGGGTCCTCTTTGACAAAAATTGACATGGGTTTTTCACAATCTTTTGACGCAATATCATTTTTCGCGAACTTTTGACGCAATTTGTGTCAGGATATATGCTCTGTGATCTCATCACTGTACATGCTGGTGGAAATAAGCTAAGTCTGGAGGAACTCTACATGACCTGTTTTACTTGCCTTTTTATTTCAAATATAAATAAACTTTTCCGTTATTTATATTCTATAATCTAGCCTTTAAATTCATCCTACTTTTATTTACAATAGACGAATGTTTCAGCTCACGGCATCTTTGTTTTGCTTTTGGCTAATTAGCTTTTATCATATTTAGCCGGAAACTGCTTTAGTACAAGTGATCTTTAATAGATGGCATAAGCAGCTCTATTTGATTAGGGTACCTGGACCGTGTTTGTAAGAGTAGCGTCATGAGATCAAGTACGCATGCTCAGTGGAAGAAAAGTGGAGGATGGAAGAAAACGCGTGCAACCCTGATTTTTATGCTTGGCGCTTCCTCGCCCTTTGGTTACTTTTGATAACAGTAATATTATTATTTTAATGATCGTTCAAAAGAGACGAAAGAGATGAACAAAATAATTCTTCTTTTATTAGGACGATATTATAAATAAACGTTTTATTTCTGTTTTTGTCTTTATTATGACAAAAGTAATATCAAGTGAAATTCTTTTATTCAAATACATTTAATATTTAATTTAAATTGGTTATTTAGTATACAACAATACATATTTACTTACAGATTTTCTCATTAGACTATTTGTAAAAGGAAGACCCTCAACTTATCGAACTTCGGAATTTTTTAACGAAATTTTTAGCGTTTATTTAAAAAAAAAAAAAAAAAACTACAAATTTAGCATTTTTCAACTAAAGCGTATATTTTTATGAATATTCACATTTAGAGTGGATTTTGTATAGATTGTTCAAAATATGAAAACTATCAACCTATGCCATTAAAGATTGCATTAAAAATGGTCTTCACCTTTTTCTTTCTTTCTTTCTTTCTTTCTTTCTTTTAACCTTGTTAACAATGCAAATATTTTTGGCATATTCACGACCTCATTTTTATACGGAAAAGCATGAAATCTGCAGATGTTACTATTTAAATGCCAAAAAATGCACCATTCCTTCAGTTTTCCGTAAAAAACTTTAACACCTATATTACTCTTTTATTATCATCTGTTATATTCAATCAATAACTCGACTGTGACTAGTGCCTCAAACAATTGACAGAATATGCAGTTTTTATTTCCATTTTCCAAAAATTATATCGGAAAACGAGAAACGTTATTTGATTTCTTACAATCGAAAAAAGAAAAACGTAAAGTCGTATGTATTTTCTAATAGAAATAACCTTGTGAATACGGTCAAAAGTAATCAGTTTGAGTTTGAGACCAACCCTCGAAATTCCTAGGAAAAATAAGAAGAAAAATTTATTTTAAAAAAATTGGCTTTTATTGGTTGTCCCCATCCTTACTTTACTTAAAGTGGCTCTCCAAAAAATATTTCCCTCCCCCTTCCCACTGAACAACGGAAAACTTATTAAATCCTTTTTAAACATAAAAACAGGATATTTCAGGTATTATTACTAAAATGATTTGCAATCTAAAAGTTTTTTATTTACTCATATACTAACTATATTTTTATAAATGATCCTTGCTTCAGAAGACAATGTTTTCCTTTTCTGCGGTGTCGCGTCCGGAAATTAGGCGAATGCGTCAACTTTTGACAGCATTTGCCGAAAAACTTCTTTTTTTACCAAAAAAGGGGGAAACATTGCTATTAAATTGTTTCTAAATAAAAGAACACATTAATTTGATACGTTTCTGAACGAAAATAAATTTAAAAATGTGTCGGAAAATAGTCGGTTTGTATTTAAGAACAGTCTTAAGCATACCAAATTGAGAGACGAACAAATTCACGGAAAATAAAATGCTTAAAATTACCTGTCAAAATTACACAAGTTTGAACAACTAGTATCAGATTCACAAAAGAAAGAAAAAAAATACTAATAATTTTTGCAATAGCAGAATATAACTTTGCTTATGCAAGCAATTTCTGACAATTTTTTAAAATATGCCTTGTGCTTAGATAAAACATATTTATGTACTATTTTAATGTTTTACACTTTATTAAAAAAAATATTTTCAAGAGATTTTTAGTGGCAATTTATCGGCTATAAATACATTTTTCCTTTGGTTGCGGCCCCATCAGTGGCCGCGAGATTCTGACCTCAAAACTGGTAGACGGCAGGTGTTGGGCTCGAACCCAATCGCGGCCGTCGGCCTAACTGTTCGGAGTTTTCCGTGGTTTTCTTCGAACCTTGGATTTCTATGCGTAAATATGGGTTAGGTTCTCTTAGAAAGACCCCCACGGAGGGCATCCCACCCATTAGGGCCTATATTCCAAGCGTAGATAATTGACCGGCAGAAAACAAATCAAACCAAACCTTTGGGTGCACGCGTTTGTGCGGGAGGGGGTGGGCGGTGATTTTGAGGTTAGGGTTTAAACTGAGCTCACAGATACATTTAAGATATAATATAAGCATTTACTTCATACGACGTTATATTAAAAATATTTTTCCTACAGCCCTGAAACACATAAAAACAAAATGAAAAAAAAAGTAATAATGTGTTTCTAAAATATGTGTATTGCTTATTTCCATGCATAATTTATGCTTAGGATGCCTAAGACATTAATAAATAATTATATAAATAAATATATATCAAGAAGCCACACATTTAAGATCTCATTGCGCATCTTCAATGCATGAAATTTTCAGATAGTCATGCGTGAAATTTTAGTTTCCAGTTCTTTAGAGTCGAACAGCGTTTTTAGATTTTCAACATTTATAGTACATTTTCAATTATAATTGGCCTCTCCTCAATGGCGGCTGATAGAGGTTCATTTGTCGAATGGAAAGGGCTAATTTTTAAACTACAATTTTTTTCCTTTTTTTCTTTTCTTTTCTAATTGCTCTATTTGGTATTGTGCAGTAAGAAAAAAAATTCGATCTTCTAAATAACTTTTCATAAAATTTTCGTCTTTAATCCCTTTTCACATTCCTCGCTCTCCATGTAAAATTATTTTTAGAAAAAAATTCAACTTACTATTTATATTCCCAACTTCCATTTTTTTTTTTTTTTTTTTTTTTTTTTTAATTACGTATTTGATGTATGAAGCATCCTACTTAACCCCTCACTGCACCATGTGCCGTATCTAGCACATGCCTGGAAAAATTATAATTTTTATTATGTGCCATAAATTTGGCTTAAAAAATGTCGATGAAGCTATTATGGTAGGAGTTATTTTTACCGAATACTTAAAATTATCAATATTAAATGCAAATAAATATTGATTATAATTACTATTTTCCCCATTATTCAACAGATATAGATAATAAAATAAGCTTTTTAAGAAAAAAATATCAACCGACTTCAAAAAAGCGCTAAAAAGAATTAAATAATTCTTTAAAATTCTCTAATGACAAAACGTTATTCAATAAGCACACATCGGATATCAGGTACTGGCATAAAAAACGGTTAAATTTAATATGTATAATTTAATATCCACCAAACATAGATTTTAGAGATAATATTATTTTACAAGAGATGAATTGACATATTTATGATTTATTTTATGAATATATACATATAAAAAGTAATGAATTGCTTTTTGAAGTTGGTGCCAAACAATCACAATCGATAATGTTTATCCCCATTTTAATTATGGTATTAGGCATAATTTAGCTACAATTCTTAATATACATCAAATAGTTTGGCACCAACTTCAAAAAGTAATTCATTACTTTTTATATGTATATATTCATAAAATAAATCATAAATATGTCAATTCATCTCTTGTAAAATAATATTATCTCTAAAATCTATGTTTGGTGGATATTAAATTATACATATTAAATTTAACCGTTTTTTATGCCAGTACCTGATATCCGATGTGTGCTTATTGAATAACGTTTTGTCATTAGAGAATTTTAAAGAATTATTTAATTCTTTTTAGCGCTTTTTTGAAGTCGGTTGATATTTTTTTCTTAAAAAGCTTATTTTATTTCCTACTTTTTAGTTATGCATACCGTAATACATAATTATGTGTACTGGCACACGATAGCTCTTTGCAATGCATTACTAATGTACGCACTTTGCTAAGTTCTGATGTATTCAGTTTACTTGTCACTGTTTGATTATCAACTTTTCTGAAACCACTTACAATATCGGTTAGTATCGTTGTGAATCTTAAGAATTTCTTTGTATGGTAACTTTTTCAGACGAGATCTTCCACTTCGAAAAGCTACCGCATTTATGAAATCTTAGTCTGCATCGAATCCTACGGTCATCGAAAGTGGGTATCAAAAGGTGACAATCCATCAAGTAAAGTTCCTTACACATAAGAGCGCGACATAGTGCTTCCATATACAGGGTGTCCGAAAAGTCTGGAAACGGCCGAATAACTCGAGAAATACATAGGAGATTGAAAAACGTAAATATACGTGTTAAATATTTTTAAATAAGCTACTCTGTGATACCAAATTTGACCTTCGAGATCGACCCCCTGGGGGTCAGAGGGGGTCCAACTTTGAAATCTTAAATTATAACCCCCATTTTTTATTGCAGATTCGGATTCTACGGACAAAAATACGTAACTTTTGTATTTGATGTTTATTTCAAATCTTCGTTTATCACGGTGTAATCGAGCATATTAAATCGATACATATTCCCGCTTTTCCAACGGGATTTTCCCTAATCGAAACTGATTGGGCAGAATTTTTGACGTCAAATTCCTCGTCTTTTGCAATAATAGCGTTTCCTGAAAATCACCCGTGGCGATTATTTCAATAGTGCTACACTGTTAAAAATTTGACCCATTTGTTGCAGCGTCACTCCACAGCTATTATAGAATATCTCTTTTGTGACCAATGAGAATGCTTCATAACACAGTAAAGTAATCGTTTTCTATAAAAGCGGTGGAGTGACGATGCAGCAAAAGGGTCCATTTTTTACAGTGTACTTTACTGTGTTATGGAACATTCTCATTGGTCATGAAAGAGATATTCTATAAAAGCTGTGGAGTGACGCTACAGCAAATGGATCAAATTTTTAACTGTGTAGCACTACCGAAATAATCGGCACGGGTGATTTTCAGGAAACGCTATTATTGCAAAAGACGAGGAATTTGATGTCATAAATTCTCCCCAATTAGTTTCGATTAGGGAAAATCCTGTTGGAAAAGCCGAAATATGTATCGATTTAATATGCTCAATTACACCGTGATAAACGAGGATTCGAAATAAACATCAAATACAAAAGTTACGTATTTTTGTCCGTAGAATCCGAATCTGCAATAAAAAATGGGGGTTATAATTTAAGATTTCAAAGTTGGACCCCCTCTGACCCCCAGGGGGTCGGTTACGAAGGTCAAATTTGGTATCACTGAGTAGCTTATTTAAAAATATTTAACACTTATATTTACGTTTTTCAATCTCATATATATTTTTCGAGTTATTCGACCGTTTCCAGACTTTTCGGACACCCTGTATATGAGCACGCAGCAAAATGACTTCATATATTAATGTATAGTAAAATGCTTTTCTAGTGTAGTCAGTCAAAAGTACTCCCCCTTCGCTCAGAAAAAGTAAAAAGAAAGATTTTAGCAAAAATCGCACTATGCTTCAATCGATAGACAGCAACAATCTAATACCTATACAGGCAGTAATGGCATCGGAAATGAGCAGTGTCGATTCGACGAGGAATCTGAAACTCATAACCAATACCTGGCTGACTCTATAAGAGAGTGACAGCATTTGATTCCCAAATATTTCTTTTACAGACGCTTTTGCCCCAACTACACTGTTAAAAATTTGAAACTTTTGCTGTACACTGTTAAAAATCTGCTGCATTTTTTTGCTACGCACTCCACCGCTTGTATAGAAAACGGTTACTTGACTCTATTAAGGAGCATTCTCATAGGTCGCAGTAGAGACATTATATACAAGCGGCGGAGTGCGTTGCAACAAAATGCAGCAGATTTTTAAAAGTGTATTATCACTTCACCGCTTATATAGAAAACGATTAGTTAAATGCATTATGAAGAATTCTCATTGATAAAAACAAAGATATTCTATAAAAGCGATGGAGTGACGATGCAGCAAAAGCTGCAAATTTTTAACAGTGCATTGCATTGCCAGGCATTTTTTATTATCGAATTTGATGATGATTTCCTGGAAGAATTCGATTGTACTCGTATGAGAAGTTAACAATATTGACGAAAATTGCCCGCTCAACAAGATGCTTGGTGACTCGTTTTTGTCCAGAATCGTTTCAACCAATTATATACTGTGCTACATGTGTCGTCATATTCATATCGAGGAATCCTACACTGTAAAAAAATTGACACTTTTGCTATATCATCACTCTATTGCTTTTATAGAAAACGATTACTTCACCCAATTACGAAGCATTCTCATGGGTCAAAAGAGAGATATTCTACAAAAGCAGGGGAGTGACGATGCAGCAAAAGGGTCACATTTTTTACAGTGACACTGTAATCGGAAATGAGAGGTGGCGTATTCGAGGAGGAATCTGAAACTCATTACCTATACCTCGCTGCCTCTATAAGAGAGTGACAGCATTTTATTCCCAAATATCTCTTTTACAGACGCTTTTGTCCCCATTACACTACAAAAACTTTGAGCCTTTTGCTGCATTATCAGTCCACCGCTTTTATAGAAAACGATTACTTTACTGTGTTATGGAGCATTCTTATTGGACATAAAAGACATATTCTATAAAAGCTGTGGTGTGACGCTGCAGCAAATGGGTAAATTTTTAACAATGTATCACGGAGCATTCTCATGGGTCAAAGGAGAGATATTCTATAAAAGCGGGGGAGTGACGATACAACAAAAGGATCAAAATTTTTACAGTGTACACGGTAAAAAATTTGGCCCTTTTGCTGCATCGTCAATCCACCGCTTTTATAGAAAACGATTACTTCAGCCTATCGTGGAGAATTCTTATGGGTCAAGACAGAGATATTCTATAAAAACGGGGGAGTGATTATGCAGCAAAAGGGTCAATTTTTTTACAGTGTACACTGTTAATAAATGTGAACCTTGTCCAGTTAGGATTTCACACTTTGGAAAGATCGTGTGTCTATGTAAGTGTAACTTAAAAACATGAAAAATGAATGTTTCTAATTGGTCGATTGCTTCGAAAATATATTGAATTTTAATGTTTTAATTTTTTGAAAAGTTCTAATCAACAGATTTTTATGAAATTTGAATGGGACCACATGGGCCCCATACGCTTTCAAACAAAAAAAGAATTATCAAAATCGGTTCATATTTACGAAAGTTATGCGTGAACAACAAATACATACAGGTCGAAATCATAACCTCCTCCTTGAAGTCGGTTAAAAATAGAAAAAAATTGTGCAGTTGAGGGTTAATTTTATAAAAATGAACTCTGTAGTGAGTTATTTCTAGTAATTAGATATTTTTATATTATTAAATTACAGCATAAACTATTTTAAATGTAATTTTTTCGATGTTATTACTGCTTTAAAAACTATAATTCTTTTTAATTATCAAAATATAGCACTTGAATCATGATAAATATTAAAACTTAATTTCATTAAAAAAAAAATCGATCAAACGAAATATAACATGTTATTAACTGATAATAAATTATTAAAAATAAATAAATAAAATAAAATATTAAAACTTAGTTATTTGAAAGAATTGGAAAAAAAGAGTAATTAAATAAAGAATAATTAAATAAATAAAGAGTTAATAAATCCATTTAAAAAAGAAAAAGAAAAAAAAGGATTTTTTAAAAAATAAGCTCATTTTGTAACAAAATAAAGCAATACAGTACTTTAAAACCCAAAATGTGTACATATAGTACACACCATATAATATCAAATTTTAAATTGAATTATTTTTCCTATTTTTCCCATTATTAGACCGATCTATAGATTTAAAATAATATATTTTTTAATCATAAAAATAGAAAAAAATCGAGCAGTGAAGGATTAATTTCATAAAAATGAATACTGTAATAAGTTATCTGTAGTAATTAGATTTTTTTTATGTTATTAAATTACGACATATATTTTAAATGTAATTTTATTCAATGTTATTGCATTAAAATTTATGTTTCTCTTTAATTATCAAAATATAGCCCTTGGATCATATTTCATATTAAAACTTAGTTTCATTAATGATAATAATAATAAATCTAAAGAAATATAATATTTTATTAACTGATAATAAATTATTAATAAATAAATTAAATTAAATATTGAAACTTAGTGTTTTTTTTTTTTAACTAATTAAAAAAATACATTAACTTATAATAAATCAATAAGGGAAAAAAAGAGTAAAATGTTTCTTTTTAATTATCAAAATATAGCCGTTGGATGATATTTAATATTAAAACTTAGTTTCATTTAAAAAAATCAGTCTAAAAAAATATATTTTAATAACTGATAATAAATTATTAAAAAAAATATGGTAATCTCAATAAAGAGAAAAAAAAAAAAAAAAGAAAGAAAAAAGAGAAATCTAAAATATTGAGGATCGAACCCACAATGTTTGGGTTACGAGACTTGTATGCTAACCATTACACCAAACCATCTGCAATGTTTAACGCGAAACAACTTTTTAAACCATGACACAAGTTCATAAAGGCATTTGGCGCTTGGCGTTCTTCTATTCCTCGCCAAACTTATTTTGATTACTTATGACGGAAAAAAAGAAAAAAAAATACTTCTGATGCTATTCCATCAAAACAATGCAAGGATATATATACAATTTAGTCATACAAATAAAAATAATTCAAATTATATGCATATATATTAAAATATAACGAGAAAATGATGGGATATTGCTAGTGCTGGCAGTACGAAAACGAAACTTATGGAAGAAAACAAATATTTTTTCATGAAAATTGCGAAATTCGTAGACAAAAGTGTATTTATATCCATAATATAAACATTTCTGAACCTGAAAATTGATGTTAAAAATCGAAAAAAGCATTAAAATATTATGAATGAGGAGGATTTTAAAACCCTCTGTTTTCATCCCATGTAAAGTCTATGATAGCGGTGCAGTCGATCGCCTGCGGCGGTTGAAAACAGATTTCGACCAATCAGAATTTATTGCCATCATGTCGCAACTCTTACCGAAGGTTGAAGGAACACTATATTTGATCACGGTCGTTAGTGCTACTACTACGCATGACCGGAAGTGTACTGTGAGAACTGGCAGTAGAGGGAGCTGGTGATGCATGCATTTTCGCCGTTCCTAACCGATATTGCAAAATAACATACTGAGCATGCGTGCGGACTTAAAATGAAATTCTCTTTCTAGAAAAACTGTACATACAGGGTTTCCATATTGGCGCTTTTATCTTATCAGACGAGACATTTTCATCTGATATTACATTATTAATTATTTCATTTTTATTAACAAAAACACTGCTTTAGAAATAATTCATGTGATTTTTTAGTATTTATTACTAACGCAATTAGGATATTATTTATTACTCAACAGATAAACAGTTAAATTTTGCAAATGAGCTTATCAATGAGTAAACGTATTATTTATAAAAATGTAGATGCAAATATATATTATTCCTTTTATAATGCAAATATGTTATTCCTTTATAATAATAATAAGAATGATTATCTTATTTAACATCTTGTATGTTCTGCTACAAAAATAATACATCTTTAAAGAAGCATTAATTTATTTTAAGTAATACATATAAATTTAAACTTAATAATTTATGATTTTTACAAATTTAATAATGCATTATTATTTTAGATCCTATATTACATTTTTATGTAATTTTATTAAATACTAAATACATTTATTATAACTATTTATAAAAATATTATTACAATGGTCTTCCTTTTTAAATATGGCTTCATAAAACTGTTTTTTTTTTTTTTTTCTTGTTTTTGTTTTTTAAATTCAGTTATAAGAAATTAAGTAAATCAGTTAAAAGCTATCTATTCAGATAATTATAAATTCTTTTAATAAATTCGTTTAAATAACTGGATATAGATGGCATCTCAGAAAAGTTTTCTTTCTTTCTTTTTCACTTTTTATGCATGTAAATAATTCAGTTTCAACTTTTTTTTCTTTCTTTTTTTTAACGATAAAATATATCTATTTTAACTTAAAAAAAACTTTTCTTATGCTTTGATTTTAATTTAACTTCCTCTCTTTGCTTTTATTACATCTATCAAAAATACAAATTACTTTGCAAGGACATAGATTATTATTAAGAATTTTCTTTAAATTTAAAATAGAGTTTTTTAGTTATACCATTTTTAAATTAAGTTAAATAATTATTTATAAATAATAAATAAGCAGTGTCTAGGTATTCCAACTACCTAATTATATTTAATATTTTATTATCAAATTATTTATTGATAGTATAATATTTAATATTACATAATTTTCATACAATTTATAGCATATTTGAATGTAAAATAAAATAGAATATTTGATAAAGATAAATTATTTTATTTTGTAATAAATAATTATCAAATAATTGTTGTTGTTATAATATTATAAAATTAAATGTGTCAGTAATTTATAGATAATGTACATATAGATAATAATATAGATATAGATATAACAAATTATCATATTTGCTGATTTATTATTGATAAATATAATAATACAATAATAACTTAGATCATCATCAAATTATTATTATATTAGTAATGTAATAATATCCACATATTTCAATAAATGAAATTTTACATATCAATATTTCATTGAAAATTAATGATAATTTATATTTATTTATAAAATATTATCTTCAGATAATAAAGAAGATAATATTTATTAGCAATTACATCTGTTTTATTTATAGCGAAAATATTTGATAATATTTAATATTGATAATAAGTAAATACTAAAATATTATAGAAATAAATAGTCAATAAATCATTTAATGATAATATGTATATATAAGTTTAATTATTTAAATACTGCAAATAAGCTTATTTTTTTTACAAAAGACTTTAAAATTTATTGAACAGTTAAAAAAATTTAATCATTATACAATAATTCATAAATTATTATAATTTTTTTTAATAGGATGTACCATAAAATATCTCTTTAACATATATTTTAATATTATAAATAAGACTAGTGGCCTTCGCCCGCTACGCTGGTCGGTTTATCTAAAGAAATCTTGAAGAAGTAGTTAGATAAGGTTCAGACATACATTAAAAAAAAAAAAAAAAGCAAGTCGATCATTCAAAAAACGTTGGGAAATATCAAATATTTACTGTAATTTTTTAAGAAAAACAAAGTTTCGAAAAAAAAAATTAAATCGAAAAAAAAATTACACTGACATATTAATGCAAGGAAATTTTCCCAGAGAGAAAATTCGCCTTGAATACAATATTTCAAATTCTTTTAATTGCTTATAGGCGTTAATGCCAACATAGTGAAAAAAAATTCCATGCTGGGAATCAAACCCGGGCCATCAGTATGGCGCACTGACGTTCTACCGACTAAACCACATGGAACGACAGCCAGCTTGAAACTTTCTCATACTTAAGTAGACTGGCGAAAACATAACGATAGCGCGTTTTAAAATCGCACAGTGACATCTATTGGATTTTATATGTACTAAAAAACGTTATGTACTAAAAAAGTGAGCAGCGCACCTAATAGTTTCTTTTGTTTCTTTTTGTTACTTTTTTGTCTGTTGTCCGATTTTGATGAAACAAAGCCTATACACTGCCCGGGAGTGTGCATTCTTCATTAGTGAAAACCGCATAAAAATCCATTCAGTAGTTACGAAGATAACCTCGAACAAACAGACAGACAGACAGACAGACAAAAAATTCAAAAAATTTTTTTTTGTGTTTCATTGGTTTTCTTTTATCGCCCTGACTCCATTTTTGTCAATTATCTTCAATGTACAGACACACCGGGTCCTACTGTTTTATTATATGTATAGATATTAAAATAATAATTAAAATAATATAATAAATTAAAATAATAATTAAAAGATAAATTTATTTATGTAATATAGATTAATATCTATTATAAATATTTTTTGCATTGATACCACAACAATATTAATATTTGATAAATTATTAATGATAAAAAAATTATTATGAAGAATAAAATACTTCAATAAACTATTTAAGTATCTTAATATGATTAAATCAGAAACAAATTTAAAATAAATTAATATTGGAGATTTAAATCGCTAGATTCACAAAGAAATAAAATATCAAAAGAAAATCTCAAGTATTAAAACGCCTCTGTAAATCTAATAATAATAATAAAAATTTTCTTGTTAATGTAGTTAATTACCATTTATTATCTGTATCACATTTTTGAACGCCAAAAAATAATAGCCAATTTAGTATGATGAAGTATGCAACCTCGGTAAACCTCTACAATTTTTCTAGTAGAGAGAATTTTAATGAAGTCCACACGCATGCGCAGTTTGTTATTTTGCAATATCGGTTAGGAACGGCGAAAATGTGTGATGCATGCGTAGAATCCTTTTCTGCATGACTGTATCGTATATATACTGAGAGTTCGTTGACCTCAGGTGCAGTTGACGTTCTCCCTTCAGTCGTGATATGTTGTTGGAGCTTGCTTTTAAGATGCTGTTTGAAGAACTTCGTACTTTAATTTAGTTCGTTTAATACTCGGTGAAACTTTTATGTTTTCTGTCTTTTAAATGAAACAAGTCGCTGGTAGACTATAGAATTTTTAAGACAGTTTTTTTTTCTTGGAGCTCGTTTGTTAATTTAAAAGCCGTGGCATGTTTTAGTTTTGCTGGAATGACTTATTGGGAAATACTTATGTAATTCAACAAGAACTGATATCTCTTTTGATGTCCTAAAGATGTAGTCCAGTTTTAAAAAGTTTTTCATCATTTGTAAAGCCCGGTGTTTTTCGTACGACTCCGAAGGAAGTAGATGTTGGACTTGTTTTTGTGAAGATATCGTGAATGATGTTTTGGTTTCGCCAGTGACGTGCCTTTTTTGACAGCGGAGGTATTTGCAAATTGAATCTTTCTGGTTGCCATGTTTTCACACTTAGTTTTATTTTATTAAACATTGAATTAAAAATAAGTTTTTCAGTTTGAGCTCCGGGGTAAATATACTTTATTATTATGAAATGTCTTTTGCTTAAGTTATATTTTGTTAATGCAATTAAATGGATTAAGTCAACTATTGTTATTGAAATGAAAGAATTAATCGATAATGTTTAAATGAGATTTTAATTATATTTTATATAAATTATATTAAATTGTTGACTATATACATAGATATATTTTATCTCTGCTTTTAAATAAATATCTTTGTTTAATTTAATTTACTGTCTTTACTTTTTCCACCACTACATATTTTATTTTCAGGTTTAATCAATAGATTTAATACTTTAATACAGTTTCTAAATTACAATAGCATTATCTTTAAATCAACCATATATGTGTTAGGCTATGTCGGAAGGTCAGCTTATGTTTAACCTTTCACTGTGTGAGTTAAACTCTGCTTATAGATTGGGTATTACTAATGTAATATCCAACATAAGGGTTATGGGCATTAAGCCTTTCGCCCTAGCTACGATTAGGTTGATTTATATTAATTAAATTTAAAATATTTTTCATAAATTCTGAATTTGATATTTATTTTTTTTTTGAAAATTTTAAGTGGTTGGCTATTTTGACCGTAAATGGTTTAGTCGTTTTTCGTATGGTGGAATTTATCGGCCCTTGTTGGACGCTAAAGATAGTTTTAGTTGGGGGGGCCGATGTTTTTGATAATTTTAACATACTACAGAAATTTAAAGTTTAATAAATGTCAGAAATTTAAAGTTTAATAAATGTCAGAAATTTAAAGTTTATTTGAAATTTAAAAACGTCAATGTTAGTAAATGTTATAAATTTAAAAAAAATGAATGTTAGAAACTTAAGTTTTTGGGGATTAGAAGTTTAAAATGTTAATAAAAGTTAGAAGTTTAAAATGTAAATGAGAATCGGAAACTTTTATAGTTAGGTTTATTTATTTTTTTTTGAAAATTTAAAATTTAAATGTTAGAAAATTTAAGATTTAAATGTTAGAAATTTAAAATTTAAATGTTAGAAATTTAGAAGGTAACAAAAGTTAGAAATTTAAGGTTTAATTTTTGAAAATTTAAAAGTTAACGATTTTTGAGAATTTAATATACAGTAAATGTCCGAATTTAAAATTTTTAAGGGTTAAAATGGATAAATGCTATAATTTAAGGTTAATAAAAGTTATGTAATAGTATTTTTTTTTTACTAGTTAAATATTTGAAGGCAAAGTTAACTAAAATTTTTTTTTGATGATTTAAGAAATATATTAGTTTAATAAGATAGGTAGTATAATAAGATTGAATATACTTATAAAGATATGATTGATAAGATTGAAATGGATTGATTTTTGTTATTTAAGAAGTTTATTAAAAACTTGAAAAGTAGATTAATTAGATTGAATTTTTATAGGAATTTAAAGATTGTTTAAATTTATGGTAGCTTTAAATAAATATAATGTTAATTTGGATAGTTTTTCATTAAGGGAGTAAGTTTAAAGTTCAAATATAAAGAAATTTAATACAGGTATCATTAAGATATTTTGATAATTTGTAATTTAGTTGGTATGGTGAGCTCATAAATAGTGAGACATGGCAACTTGCTTAATATATTGAAGAGTCTAAGATGTTTAAGATGCATTCAACTACAAGCTGATACTGTGTAAGCTGAGAAGTGAAGATGCTGAGCGGTTTTATGTCAACCTGTTTACTTCAATGAATGGTGCTTTTATGAAATTGCCTGATGAAGTGATTGTGCTATGTTGACAAGGACTGTGACAGCCTCTTGTGTGATTTTTGCTATGAAGTGAACTTTTGGCAGTGGAGCGTGATGGGCTCCATTGTCAGTATTAGAGACTCTCTACATGTGATTTTTTTTTGGATAAATTATGCCTCTGCTGAAGTGGGAACTTTTTGAATTGTGGGACATTGAAAAGAAGCTCCAGAACTTGTTTGGTATGACATTGAGAGGTTCCGGAATTTTTAGTGTGAGAAGCTCCAGAAATTGTTTAGTGTGACATTGGGAAGCAGCTCCAGAATTTTGCTTAATGTGATGACATCTTTTGACAGTCAGTTCAAAATATCTATTTTATTGCTTTTTTGTGTTAAAGAAAAATGAAACCCCATCATTAATTGTTTATTATGCAAATTTTTTTGGACTGCAGGCCCTCATCTTGTTAAATGGAAATTATTTATTTTTCTAATCTTTGAAAGTTATTGAAGTTATGAATAAAAATTTAGATGTGTGAAAATTGTTTTAGATATGATTTATATTTAATATAAGTTGAAAAATTTTTTAATGCTAAGTAGTCTTTAATATGCATGACCTTGCCTTGTTTGAGTTTAAAGCATATGCATGGCTAAGGGAGAAGTTGAGTTTAAAATAAAGTTTAATGAAAGTTCTAATGTAAATTTAAATAGATTATGAACTTAATGCTTTTACAGTATAAATATTTGAAGTTATAAATCTTGTATTGCATTTCAGGTTTAGTCTTTTAGTAAGATAAAAGTATTTTTGTTTCTCTTTATTAGTTAATACAAAGGTAATCCTTGTGGTTTAACTTTTTGAAGTTGAAATTTAATAAGATAATTGAACCAAATTTAAGTAATAGTTAATATTTATAACTTATGTTTTTAGTGTGGGTGGTTTTTCTCTAAATTTTGTGTAAGGTATTGAGATAACCTGGACTCACGAGCTGAAAATATGAGTTTAAATTTTTTATATAGCTTTGAGAGGTCTATTTTTATAGGTAGAGTTTGACCACTTTGCCGGTTCCCGTGGGGTGGTCGCGGTTGAAGCACTGTTTCCCCGTGCCCATCGCCGGTTGAGTGGTTAAGTTTTTAATAGTTTTGTAGGAATATAAATTAAAAGTCTGTAAGTTAATAAAGTTTAGAAGCAATAGTTTATTAATTGATAATTCATAGAAATTACTTTTTGCTATCATTTAATTCCTTTATAATGACTTTAATTTTTAACATGTTTAAATAAATGTTTGTTTTGGGGGAATTGGATCAGAGATTTAAAACATAAAAATTTTTTATGGCTTAGTAATGAATTTAAATTGAATAAATGGATAGTTAAAAAAAGATTTTTTTTTTTGAGTTAAAGGTAAAAATTTGGTTTTGGATAAAAATAGTTTCCTGCATCTCTTCACTGCTTGACGGTGGGAGTTGATATTCAGATGTTTACAATTCCCCATCGTTGAGTAGTGAGATTAATTGGGAGATGTATATCAAATTGCATGTAGTTTTGGAAGATACCTGGTAATATTATTTTTATAGATGCATTCTGGGGCATGATGTGTCGTGCAGATAGGGCTATTTTTGGTGGTATATAGTTAAATGCTCATTTTTATGGAAGTTGAGACTCCATGAAATTTAAATCTTTTTATTTCGTTATTTACAGTTAAATCTCATTTTGACAGGTAGTTTATCTCTGGTTTTTAGTTTATTTTTATTTATACATAAATTATTAAACGTTGTTTAGAGAGATTTAATGGGGAGTAGTTTTAGGAGATAGAGCATGATACCTACCATATTTTTGTGAACTTAACCGAAATGGATTGGTTTACGTGTGTTATTGTGGCCAATGTTAATCTGCATGACATACATCATAAGGAGGGATGCTATGTTCTTTGTATAATCATGAATAATTTTTTTGTGAAATTTAATATAGCTTTTCCTAGATTGTTTTGAGCCATGCATGTGTCTTTTGAGATTTAATGTTTCACTTTGTGACTTGTACCTTAACAGAGTTAGTTTCAGATGAAGAAAAATTTATCAAGTCTCTGCTATAAAAGTTAAATTTCTAGGCAATTATGGTCATGCAACTACTTCTGAACTTATGAATTATTTTTTATACAATAGTAACTTTGTTATATTTTTGAATAAAAATCTTGATATGATTTAACTGTTGCTTAAATGGAAGTATTTAAAGATTTGCATACGCTAGTAAGTTTTTGACTTTTAGCCAGTTTGGAAAAAGTATTCCTAAGAGTATGCATATTTACTTTGACTTTCTACCAGGCTTTTCCAGAGCTTTTTAGAGTGAAGGACATTTTTGCTGAGCCAATTGTGGCTTTACTGGTGGTCAAAGTATTTTTGGATGAGCAGCATGTGGATTAAAAAGTTAACTTTTGTTCTTATATTTGTTTTATATTTTTTAAAATGTATATTATGCTAAATTATTGAAATAATGTCTATACACATTGTTATTGATCAGTTTTTATGAAAAGGGAATCTTTTACAGATTAATTTATTTTTAGAATCTTTAACTAACAGATTTGAAAATTTGATTTTAAAGGGGGGCTCTGCAGTTCTACTGGAAAAGATGTAGAAAAATTTGAAAATAAGTTTTAGAATTTTTAAATGTAAATTTTTAATATTGGAATTCCTGGATAATTCTTTAGATTATTGGATGTTATAAGGAGTTTTCTGCTAGATGGTTTGGGATCCTTAATTATTGACTGTTGGCCGGTAGTTTTAAGTAATATTTGATATATAGGGCTTTAAGTTTTAGAACAGGCACCTTTTTAAAGTTAAGACCTGTTATGTAAAGATGGATTTTGTTCTATTGGAAGGAAAGTTGGTCAAATGGATTCCAGAATGAGGTCATCTGGCAGATGGTGTAATTTACTTCCCCTGAAAAATACTTAACTGGGGGAAACGTAAAAATTATCCTAGGTTGTTTCTCCTGGGATGAAGTATGAAAGGGGATGAAGAATAGAAAATTTAGCAGAAATTTTTGTAAGAATTTAAAGTTTTGGAATTTCTAGGTTCTTTGGTCTGGTATTGTGGAATTTCCGAAGAGTTCTTTAGAATACGTGTAAAAGAAGGTTAAATTTTTTTAGGAATTGGAAATAGTTTGAAGAGGTAATTTCTAATCAAGGCTGGGTGAACAATTTTTGGTATAGTAACTTTGGACAAATGAAGAATGTTGAAGTCTTGGAAATTGACCATTTAAAGTTGGTTTACTGGTCCCTGAATATGTCTTGTGATGCCTATGGTTGCAGTGCTGATTGGTTTGGATCAATGAGGAAAAATGGTGTTGAAGTCAGTGTTCTAATGATATAATTTGTGCTACAGGAAAGTTTTGCAATTCTTGTTAAAATTTTTGGATTACCTTGATATTTCATATCCGATGCTACGTTTACCTTTGTCTGTTATTTTTGAGAGAATGGGAATGATGTCCAGGGTACCCGAAAGCGAGTGGTTGTGTGAAAGGGAACCGGGTGCATTCGGTGATGAAAGTTGAATGAATGTGACGTACACCTTTAATTGAGTGTTCTACCTGTTTTTTGGGGTAAAGTTGTAGCTAAATGTACTCATATTATAGTTTTTGATGCTGTGAATGGATGATATTGGGAACACTGTGTGCTAACCAGGATTGTAGACTTAATGAACCGGTTTTGGGTCTGCATGAATGTTACTTTTGGTCCATGGTTTGAGTCAAGCTGCATTGCGGGTGTCATGGGACATTTTGTTTTAGTTAAGTCCAGTTGTTAAGTATTAGGTATTGGGATCCTGAAAGGTGGTGTCGATGTCATTTGATTAGATAGAAATTGCCTCATTGTGTAGGGATATTGGAGATAGTTTAATGTGTAAAGATTTTTTTAGAAGGGTTTAATATGTAATTCTTGATTCTAAAATTTTTATAGACAATATAGTGTTAAGTTAAAGTATTAGTGTTAGATGGGTGTTTTCATTTATATATAAGGAAAAATTTGATTAAATCGAGATGTTAGAATCTAGATCTTTCTGATGCAAGTTATCTATGTAATGAGTAGTTGAGGACATTGTGTTAGTCACATCAGAATGTACTGGTTATGGATTCATATAGAGTTAATAAGTATAAATACATATTTAGTGTAAGATGGACTGAAAAAGGGGAATGTTTACTGTTTGTTTTTATACTTTTATTTTATATGATGTCATTTTTGATGTAAATATTTATTTCGGGGCTCAAATTTATCTTTAACTATTTTATTTATATAAGTGTATTCATGATATTGCTCTTCTTGAAGGCTTGGAAGGATATTAATGAATAATGGTTATATTGGTTATTTTTGGGATTCCAGTTTTTAATGGTCGGCTACAGATGTACCATGGGTGTCAGGAAGAGATTCTGTGACTTGTAAGTGGTTTTCCTGTATGCAAGAGTGTTAAGGCTGTCCAGATGATGAGAGGGGGGGCATTTGTCAGGATATATGCTCTGTGATCTCATCACTGTACATGCTGGTGGAAATAAGCTAAGTCTGGAGGAACTCTACATGACCTGTTTTACTTGCCTTTTTATTTCAAATATAAATAAACTTTTCCGTTATTTATATTCTATAATCTAGCCTTTAAATTCATCCTACTTTTATTTACAATAGACGAATGTTTCAGCTCACGGCATCTTTGTTTTGCTTTTGGCTAATTAGCTTTTATCATATTTACCCGGAAACTGCTTTAGTACAAGTGATCTTTAATAGATGGCATAAGCAGCTCTATTTGATCACGGTCGTTAGTGCTACTACTACGCATGACCGGAAGTGTACTGTGAGAACTGGCAGTAGAGGGAGCTGGTGATGCATGCGTAGAATCCTTTTCTGCGTGACTGTATCGTATATATACTGAGAGTTCGTTGACCTCAGGTGCAGTTGACGTTCTCCCTTCAGTCGTGATATGTTGTTGGAGCTTGCTTTTAAGATGCTGTTTGAAGAACTTCGTACTTTAATTTAGTTCATTTAATACTCGGTGAAACTTTTATGTTTTCTGTCTTTTAAATGAAACAAGTCGCTGGTAGACTATAGAATTTTTAAGACAGTTTTTTTTTCTTGGAGCTCGTTTGTTAATTTAAAAGCCGTGGCATGTTTTAGTTTTGCTGGAATGACTTATTGGGAAATACTTATGTAATTCAACAAGAACTGATATCTCTTTTGATGTCCTAAAGATGTAGTCCAGTTTTAAAAAGTTTTTCATCATTTGTAAAGCCCGGTGTTTTTCGTACGACTCCGAAGGAAGTAGATGTTGGACTTGTTTTTGTGAAGATATCGTGAATGATGTTTTGGTTTCGCCAGTGACGTGCCTTTTTTGACAGCGGAGGTATTTGCAAATTGAATCTTTCTGGTTGCCATGTTTTCACACTTAGTTTTATTTTATTAAACATTGAATTAAAAATAAGTTTTTCAGTTTGAGCTCCGGGGTAAATATACTTTATTATTATGAAATGTCTTTTGCTTAAGTTATATTTTGTTAATGCAATTAAATGGATTAAGTCAACTATTGTTATTGAAATGAAAGAATTAATCGATAATGTTTAAATGAGATTTTAATTATATTTTATATAAATTATATTAAATTGTTGACTATATACATAGATATATTTTATCTCTGCTTTTAAATAAATATCTTTGTTTAATTTAATTTACTGTCTTTACTTTTTCCACCACTACATATTTTATTTTCAGGTTTAATCAATAGATTTAATACTTTAATACAGTTTCTAAATTACAACAGCATTATCTTTAAATCAACCATATATGTGTTAGGCTATGTCGGAAGGTCAGCTTATGTTTAACCTTTCACTGTGTGAGTTAAACTCTGCTTATAGATTGGGTATTACTAATGTAATATCCAACAATTTGCACCTTTTTTCGCATTTTTATGACAAAATTTGACGTTTTTTCTGATTGTTTGACGAAAACTTCTTTTTTTGTGATCTTTTGAATAAAATTGTTGTTTTCTCGCGATCTTTTGAAGAAATTTGTCGTGATCTTTTGACGACTGCTGTTTTGTTGCGATTTCTTGAAGAAATTTGTTGTTTTTTTCGCGATCTCTTGAAAAAATTTGCTGTTTTTCGCGATTTTTTGAGGAAATTTGCAGTTCTTTCTTCTTTCATGATTTTTTAACGAAAACTGCCGTTTTTACGTGATCTTTTGAAGAAATTTGCCCTTTTTTTTAAAAAAGCTTTTGAAGAAATATTTCGTTTTTTCGTATTTTTTGATAAAATTTGCCGTTTTTTCGTGATTTTTTGATGAAGTTCGACGATGTTTCGCGATTTTTTCACGAAAACTGCAGTTTTTTCGCGATCTTTTCACGAAATTTACCGTTTTTTTCGCAATTTTTTGAATAAGTTTCCCGATTTATCGTGATCTTTAGACGAAAGCTGCCTTTTTTGCGATCTTTTGACGAAAACTGCCGCTTTGTCGCGATCTCTTGAATAAATTTGCCGTTTTTTCGCGATCTTTTGCAGAAATTTGCAGTTTTTCGTGATTTTTAAAGAAATTTACCGTTTTTTCGCGATTTTTAGAAGAAATTCGACGATGTTTCGTGATTTCTTTACGAAAACTGCCGCTTTGTCGCGATCTCTTGAATAAATTTGCCGTTTTTTCGCGATCTTTTGCAGAAATTTGCAGTTTTTCGTGATTTTTAAAGAAATTTACCGTTTTTTCGCGATTTTTAGAAGAAATTCGACGATGTTTCGTGATTTCTTTACGAAAACTGCCGTTTTTCCGCGATCTCTTCACGAAGACTGCCGTTTTTTAGTGATCTTTTGAAGAAATTTGCCGTTCTTTCGCGATCTTTTGAATAAATTTGCCGTTTTTTCGAGATTTTTTGAGCAAATGTTCCGTTTTTTCGTGATTTTTTGATGAAATTTAACGTTTTTTTCGCGATTTTTTGAAGAAATTCGACGATGAAGAAATTTGCCGTTTTTTCACGATTTTTTTGCCGTTTTGGGGGGATTTTTTTGACGAAAACTACCATTTTTGTCGTAAACTTTAGCAGAAATTTGCCACTTTTTGCGATTTTTTGAAGAAATTTGCCATTTTTTGCAATGTTTTGAAGAAACTTGCCGTTTTTTCGTGATCTTTTTAAGAAATTTGCTTTTCTAGATATTTGGACGAATTTTGCCGTTCTTTTCGCGATTTTTCGACGAAATTCACGTGTTTTCTGCAAAATTGATTTCTTTTCGAAGACTATTTGTCGAAATTTGCGATACTTTTTATGTCCGAATTTTTGGATTTAGGACCGAAATTTTTTAATTGTTGCTAAATTTTTAACAGTTGAAAAATAATCTGCAGACATTCCCAAGAGTCTGCAACGTACGTCGCAGCGTTGCGTCGATTCTAGTCCCGGGGTAGCAGCATTTTTCTTCTTCTTAATTCCTTGCTTTTTCTAAAGCTGTTTTTTCTGCTCCAAAATTGTTTGTTTCAAATTTTGTTTTTGAGTGAATATGACCTTTGAAATTAATATGGTTATGGAAATTTAGGGAGTACCAAATTTATACTACCAATGCCATTTTTCGTCTATTACAAGAAAAAGTTGGGTAGAGGGGTCGTCAAATTTAGAATTTGTTCCGTGCACAGTTTTATCTTCGCATTTGATAGATATAGATTTTTTTTATTGTTTTATGTTCGCAACTTATTTTGATCGATCGTTCGACGATATATATATTCAACTTACTTTGGTATAATAAAAAACTCAAATGGCAATAATGAATAATCACACGCTCACACGAGAGTCACAAAAGAAAAAAATATGCAACACCAGAATTCCAGAAAACCATGCAGAACAAAGAACTTGAGTTCAGAGTTCCGAGAATCAAAGGCTGAAAGATGAGGGAGGAGCTAAAAGTGGACAATACGAACATTTCTGGGGTGCGAACGACGTATCATCGGCCGTTCTAGATAAGGAAAAGTTGTTGTTTCGCTTTTATTGAAATAGTTTCGGTTCAGGATCGCGAAAATTAAAACAAGAAGTTCGTTCAAAAATAGGCATTTCAAGGGAGAGAGAAAAAAAATAAGCACCCTGGGAAAAAAAGAAGCACCTTGTAAGGACCTGACAATTTTGCCTTGAAAATAAGTACCTTGTAAGCACCTGTAAGCACCGATACGCACCCTGCAGGAAAATACTGTAACTTCATTTAAAATAATTTAAATCAAATAATTACAGTGAATTTATGTAGAAAATTGAAAAAAATCATATTTTAATTTAAAAAGTATTAGCAAACAGACTTATGTTCAAAGAAGAAACTGTTCTACACAGTGAAACATTGATACTCTAAAAATCTTTATAAACAATCTTTTTATTACTAATAATAAACATTTAAAAGTAGATTGATAAATATAATGTTCTTTTAAACAGTTATTCTAATAATAAATTTGATATACTTTTGGGGATTTTATTTTTTGTGAGAATTTGAAGGCAGTATTTTTGTTCATTAGCTTCAGCAGATAACAAGAGGGAAAAAAAAGGAAAAGATTGTAATAGTTAAAATGCGCTATAACTAGCACCCAATCTTTGAATACTGTTATTCGACTTCATACTTTGATTTTAACTCTTAAAGATTATCTCCCCAATCAAGAAAAATTTCTTTTACAGCTTGAGTAAAATTTTAAAAGCGTTAAATAATCTGCTTTAAATATATATATATATTAAACATTGAATATTTTTAATCTATTTTATCTTTGATCAATTCCCATGTTTGAAGCTTTTTCTTTAGAGGAATAGATATGTTCACCAATGCATACTAATTTTAATCATATACATAAAAAATGACCTAAACCCATTATATTCAATTCTTATTGCTGAAATAAAGTGTTAAAAGTAGAAATTATTTATATCCAATAATTTGAAACACGTAAATTATAAAGAAAAAAGAGAAAATGCCATTAGAGTTCTTCTAAAAAAACCAACTGGTTTTTTTTTGAGAAAAAAATCATTTGGTTTAAACCTGCTATGTGTTGTATTTGGGGAACCCGATCCAAGCGATATCTTGGCAGCTAAACTCATCAAACAGACGAGTCAGCTCAAATAGTATATCGCCTGGAAGCAGATTCCTCAAATACAGATAGCAGCGCGTGTCGAATAGTGGAAGTACATAAATTAAGCGTTGTGCCGCAAGTTAAATTAGTTATTTCAATATACTGTCAAGAATACCTGAAAAAAAAGGAAAAAGTAAAAGTAAATAAACACTCACCCCATCGAACACACATATAATATGCAATAACTAATGAATTTATTTTAGCAGAGTAGAATACTTCGTTGGCCAACGAGAGGTGTTACAGAAAAATTAAATGAAATTGAGGCTATTTAGCTAATTATACATCCAAAGTTTCTTTTTGTAAAATCCATATCATAGTACTGAGTAATACACATGTTGAGGGCAGTCTTTGCCTACAGAAGTTCAGTCTGAACGCACGAAGAGTTCGTCAGTAGATGGGAGAGTTCTATTCTAATTTCAGGAAGAGAGCTTCCTCTCAGAAATGAACAGAAGACGTCATCGCAGGAAAACTGACAGATGCAAATTGGAGGTAAGGATTGTTAGACTATAAAAAGTATTTCCGGCGTTGATGAAAGTTTCGCTCGCTTGTCTCCTCTCAGAGATGTATCGAAGCCGCCATCACAGGAATATCTTGCAGTTTTTTCTCTACTGACAAAGAATTAAAATCATATCACTAGGGGCTGGAGATGAATTTACTATGAGGGCTACTATTCTTTATTCCTATGAACCATCGCTACTTGACATCGAAGCTCTTCGAGATATTATTTGCTGCAGACCGGAAAATTGTATAACATGCTAAGTGAAGAACAGAATCGGACCCTCGGCCAAAGGCCGCGAGAATGACCTCCTCTCTCTGGCTGAAAACTCTGAATCTGCCCGAATTGCCCGCCAAAATTTCAGCGCTTGTCCGCGACGCCACTCTCAGCCAATCAGAAGCGTTTTTTGGAAGCTTCTACAGGGGAATTCCCCTAATTTTACATGGGAGGTGTTAGAAATTGAAGTCACTAGAAGCATCTGGAACAATCTCAAGCATGATGACTCATGTCCAGCTACTAGGAGGTATCGTGAAAGAAAATGGCGATGCTCAAAAAGGAAAAATTAGCGATCGTCATATAAAAAATACGGAGATTACCTTAAATTTTGAGGTAGCATAAATTACAAATTATACTATTAAAAGAGCGGGCGATTACATGAAAATGATTTATATTTAAAAATAAGACTGATTAATATAATTTTAAGAATGAATAATTAATAATAAAATAATTTATAAAAATATTATTTTGTATATTGCTATTATGTCAAATAGGGGAGCTGCGATGTATCAAATGAAAATATTGGATTTATTGGATATATTAATGAAATTATGGAAGATTAAATTTTTTTTTTAAATGAGTATTAATTAATTAATTTTTATTAAAATATTGATCTGAATTTTTTTTTAGAATAAAAAAATAATCTGAAAATCCTCCCTACAACCTAGCAAAACCGTGGTTTAAACCATGGTTAAAACCAATTGGTTTAAACCATGCCAACCCTGCTGCAAAGGATTTTTATTTTAAGTCATATCCACAAACATTGTGATTTTCTATTGAATGAACTATACTCAGTTAAATTCTTATATTTGCAAATCATCCCAATTTTCTATTTTTTGCTTGATAAAAAATATTTATTGAATTATATAACTTATATTTATTACTGACAATAACAATAATACAGTAAAACCTCTAAATAACGAACACCTTGGGAACGCAGAAATTGTCCGCTATTCGGAGGTGTCCACTATTGGGAAAACCTCAGAGATATAAAAATCGCCAAGAAATGCTTAATAGTTCATTAATTGACATTTAATATGTTCTTAAATCTCTATTATAAGATTAATAAGAAATTAAAATTATTTTTTAATAAAAAAGATTTAAATAAAATTGTGCACACTTTTAACTGCTGTTTATTACATTCTTACATACAAAAAAAAAAAACCTGTTAGAAAAGTTTACTTTTGCTTGCGATTACGTGTAATTTGTTTTTCAATGTTATGTTATTGGTCTTATAGAGTTCAGAACGGGGATAGAGATTTTCAGTTTTTGACATTAAAAACATAAAATCATAAAATCTTCCGGGGGGAAATAGACATTTGAATGCTCTGGGATCTGTCCCTCCCAGACAACTCCCTGAATTTAACAGTGAACGTGAAGAAGACATTTCCTCAGCCCACCCTCTTCATTTATCTGTGATCACAAAATTTGTGATACATTGCCCTGATAAATTTAGAGACTTTTTTACTTTGCTTTTTTTTCATTTTTTTCTTGTTAAAAATAATTTTTCATCCTTTATCGCCGAAAATACTGTCCGCTATTTGGAATGTCCGTTATTCAGAGGTTAAACATACGAAAATTTAGGTTTTGGGAGTGGGGATTGGAAAACTGTCCGTTAAATAGAGGTGGCTGCTATTTGGGAGTGTCCGTTATGGAGGTTTTACTGTATTATAATATATGTCTTTATACACCATTTATTTATGCTTATATATATGAATAAACAAATGACTTCTTCATATTAAATTGCACAAGTATTGAAAAAAAATTGCTTGTGTACATGAAACAGGGGAATGGGTTGCTGGAAAATATGCATGAAAAATTTCCATATCCCCCACTCTATCTCATAAAGGGAAAAAAAAACTGAAAAGTACTTAAAAAATATAACTTCTGGAGCATATTTTCTTCATCAAATAAGAACAGAAAAAATTACAAATAATGCAAAGTACTATTAATATATTGAACCAAAAAAACATCAGAAATACATATTTACCAAGGCTATCTTCTACATCAGAAAAATCTTCTATGCTGTCTGCCAAGTCATTTTCAAAATCTTTAGAAGTCCCTGGTTTGTGTTCAAACGGTTCCTTATTAAAGGAACTAGCTTTCACAAATCCATTATTAGATAAAGAGTTTTGTTTTGATGTAGAAGCTAAATTTATTGATGATGAACTAAAAGATTTGTCAGTTGAAAATGATATATCACTGAATCCGTTAATTTCATTTACACTGGTTTTAAATGAATCATTTGTTGAAGATGATTGTCTATTAATTTCTTTTGCATTTGCTTTAAATGATTCATTCATAAAAGACGATTGTTTGTTCATTTCTTTCGGATCTGTTTTAAATGATTCATTCATAAAAGACGATTGTTTGTTCATTTCTTTTGTATCTGTTTTAAATGATTCATTCATAATAGACGATTGTTTGTTCATTTCTTTGGCATTTGCCTTAATAGATTCCCCTTTATAAGACAATACATCTCTTATAGGAGTAGATGAACTCAAATTGGAATGGGATTTCTGTGACAACACAGCGTTAAATGACGAGGGCGTGCTGAGTTTTTTAAAATTTGTACTGTCAAGAAAATCATCATCGTCATCAAGATTAACATCTGGATTATCTTGCACAATTTCACAATCATCACTTGAATTGGAAGCATTTAAAGAACTCTTGGTAACATAAGCTTCATCCTCACTCAGAGACTGACGCTGAAGAAATTTTTTCCTAGAATAAAATAATATATATTACAAACTCAATAAGAATTGGTAAATGATGTTACCCATTAGGAGTAAAAATATTTTATTTTTCAAAAACATTTCTGCCCATGCTTATGAGCAACCCCAGTAAGCCAAATCAACTTAAACTTCGTCTTTTTGTCTTTTGTAATATAGTAAAATATCAGTAATTAATAAAAAAACAAAAATAATAAAATGAAAGAAAATTTTAAAAATTATTAAATTATTAAAAGAAAAAGGTCAACTAAATAATGTATGACTAAATATGCATAATAAAGTTCAGATACATTTTCCTTGAATTATTCAATGAAACTTTCCTTATATAATATATATATATATATATCTTATTAATTCATATAAAAATCATACAGCAAAGAAGTTTTATTTTAAGTTTAGTCAGACAAAAAACATGGGCTCAGTCATATTATTAAAAATTACAAATTGAAATACGTATAAAATGATATAAAACTAAAATAACCTGTAATTTTATTTCTACATCTAAACTAAAAGTTTCATTGTATACATCAGTGATAACTTGCAGATTTTTAACATTTGTGGATTTTTTAGCTGCAAATTGCAAAGAGTCTACAGTACATATTTGATGTAGCATGTTACCTATGTTTTCTTTTAAGGTAAATCCCTGCTCAAAAACATGAAACTTTCTGACGCATTTTTAAAAGTAAAGGAACAAAGGCAGGCTTGACTATTGAAGAGATTCAGAATCGAAATGAGTTTTCCATTTTTTGACAAACAAATTACTTATCAAGTCAGTGTAGACTCACTCAAATCCACACATCACTGCAAATGTAAACCATAAAACTTTTAGTTCAAATGTAGGGACAAAATAAAGGACATTTTTATTTTAATATCATTTTCATATTTATTTTTATATGTAATTCTAGTTAGTATGACTAAACTGGAGCTTTTTAATAAAAGAAAAATATAAATTGATTTCTGGAAAAATAAAGATATTGCTATTTGTAATCTTTTTAACCAAATAATTATGTGTAAACATGTTTTTTTAGCTATTAAGTCTGATTAAACCTGAAGTAAAACTTCCTTGTTTTATGATTTTATTATGAATTAGTAGGGTACCTTTATGGGGTAAGGGGCTATGCAAATATAACATTATCAGCTTTTTTTGTATTTTGAACCCCCCCCCCCCTTACGATATACATATCATCCCTTGATCCCCCCACCCCCTCCCATGTTTGCTACACAATGTATTCAACAGTAAAATCCTGTTGCATTTACCCCATAGGAGGAGGTGGGGGAAGCAAATAGAAATTCTTAATAACAAACACTAACTATAAAAATATAAACTACTAAAATATAATAACTTCTCTGTTATTTATTAATAAACACAAGCTTTATTTCAAATATAACTTCACATATAGTTTCTCGATCCGTGATTACATATGCATACACATATGAAGAAGAATAGGAATGTCAAACATTGGGGGTATTCCATATTTTAGAATTAAATAATTTTAGAATAATTTAGTGATTTTAATAAGAAGTTTGTATCTTCATAAAAATAGATAACAGCCTAAAAAAGGATAAGATGCTATTTTGAACCAAAGACCATGTTACAAATAAAAAGAGAAAATTTTGTTTGGATCAAAAATGATATTGATATCTAAAGCCAAACACTCCTCCTCCCCATAAAGATATCTTACGATATCATATGCCATACTCTCCTCCCCTCTCCTAAAATGACAATGTTATATTTGCACAACCCCTGAGTTTAATTAAATAATTTAAGAAAAATGCATCTCATCTTTATTATGCATTTTTAATTTTACACCACTTTTACTTGACCTTTACTTTTAATAATTTAATCTTTTTTTTACTATTTTAATTTATTACTTATTTGAATATTTTACTATATTATAAGCATTCATTATAATTTTAATTGCATTATTACATTCAAATTAATGTTTAAAAATTATAAAGTAATGACCAGAAATGATGGCTGGTTTTTCTCCTCTCTTGTGGTCTTGTGTCTGAAAATTTAGTTGAAAATGTCCAATTTGATAGTATTTTTTTAAAGATCTCATGCTATTATTTAAAAAAAGAAAATGTCTTTTGGTTACATAGATTTTGAATAAAAACACCTAATTTCATGCATTTCTGAACAAAAATTATCAAAAAATGTGTCAGAGTAGCTTTTCTGGATTAGAGTCTTTGGAGTATTATAAGCATTCATTATAATTTTAATTGCATTATTACATTCAAATTACTGTTTAAAAATTACAAAGTAATGACCAGGAATGACGGCTGGTTTTTCTCCTCTTTTGTGGTCTAGTGTCTGAAAATTTAATTCAAAATGCCCAATTTGATAATACTTTTTAAAAAATCTCATGCTAATATGTATTTAAAGAAAAAAAAAAAAAGTCTTTTGAATCCATAGTTTTTGAATAAAAACACCTAATTTCATGCATTTTTGAACAAAAATTAATCAAAAAATATGACAGAGTAGCATTTTTAGATTAGAGTCTTTGTAATGTTATGGAAATTTTTATTGCATCATTATAAAAAGCATAGTTTTTATTGAGATAGTTTATGAATTTTTCAAATTACTCAAAATTTAAAAAGGTCGAAAACTATGTCAAGAATATCTATGTTTTTTAGGGAGATGTAATTAAAATCTTAAATAAAGATACACATCTCTTACTACAGCATAGTAATAAAAGAGAAAGGCAGAGATTATATGCTACAACAAAATGAAAAAAGCTAATTCAATTTCACACAGGATGTTCATGTGCATGAATAAAAATATTTTATGTCTTTAATGTGGTTTTTTTTTTTTTTTTAGTATATTTATAATTGTATAGATTAGTAAAAGAAATCTTTTTGGCATTTGTATGACAAAAATATGAGAATTGTAGTTTACCATCATTCTAAATTAAAAAAAGAAAAAATTCTAAAATAAAAGTTAATTTTTACAGTAATATTTTAGTAAAATTTTTACACTTATTCTAAATTTACCTTGATAAAAACAAAATAATTTGAGAAAAATAAAAACTGAATGCTTTGCAGAGAAAATGATGCTAGAGAATGCCTAAAACGAAATTTATAATAGAAAAAATTATGAAAAAACCATCTGAATTTTTTCACATAGTCTATGTAAAGCAAACTTTCCCTTCTTGTAAGAAATATAAAATTGAATTTATCCAAGAAACAAATCATTATCTGCAAGTTATTTGTATGCCAGAAAACTTTTTTACATGCCATATTGGGCACACATGTTATAAGTTGTCATGCAAAAATAGACTGCTAAAAAACATTTTTGTTAGAAAAATAAAGTTAATAACATATATTTGTTCATCATTTAGAACAGATATGACAAACCTTTTTACATATATGTGCCAATTTTATATATATATATATATATATTACGTGACTATTACATGCCAGCTTAAAAACAAACTGATCAAACTATAATGAATCAAAATCACTGGAAAACTTTTATTAGGATTTAAAGAAACATGCATAGCATATTTCTGTAGGTGATAATCAGGGATGGGGAATATTTCAAAAATATTACTAGCCAAGGATTTATATCACCAGCCAGCAAGATGCAACACACACGCAGTTGAAAATAGTTATGACAAAATCACAGACGATTACAGAATAAATTACTATAACTAGAATGCATTTTCATAATTCTTCTTTTTTTTTCTATAATATAAAGAAATACATACAACAGAGGCAAGCTTAATATAAGATAGAACTCAATACACTATTTACATTGTAACAATTTGGAAAATTAAAATATATTGAAAAAGTATCTCTGATAATGTATCTATATCCTGTTGGAAGAAAACTGTACTTTGTTGTTCATGGATGGCGCATGTCCATAAACTGTTTGTATTGTTATATTTGGCCATGACTGGCAACATTAGTATAAAAAAAATTAAAAAGCTGTAACTTGTACTAAACGTAATAAATTTTTTCTTTCCTTTAATCTCACTTGATATGATTTTATAATAGGTTATGGGGCCCAGTCACGTAGGTGGCCTTAAGTGAGATTTGTTTTCCGGAAAGATTAGCTAGTTTTAAATTAAAACTTGTACGTACGTTTTTATTTGAGTTTACGACGATCGTTAAGCCTAACGAAGCAAGCGCTTTTGTGAACTGTTTTCTGGACTTTGTTGTTGATTTTCCAAGTCAAGATGGAAAGTGACAAAGTGAAAATAGAAAAGCTTGTAGATTCAAATAATTGGTCACAATGGAAATTTCAAGTACGTGCCATTTTAGATGCTCGCGATGCGTTAGAATTAATCGATGGAACGCATATGCAACCGACAGCCGGTAATCCTAATTACAATGCCGAAATGAAAAAATGGAAGAAAGCCAACAAAGTGGCAAAAGAGATTTTTGCGACAATGGTAGATAAAAAGCCACTATCTTTAATTATGAACTGTGAAAATGCTAGAGAAATGTGGGTGAAGTTATTGGATGTGTATGAGCAACAATCAGTGGACTCTGTTTATTTACTTCAAACTCAATTCCGAGAGTATCGCTACGTTACTGGTGATGATATAGCTACACATATCAGTAAAATTGAATCTTTCGCCCGACGTTTACGTGAACTTGGAGAACCAGTATCAGATTCATTAGTGATGACAACTATTCTGAATACATTACCTTCACAGTATCGCCATTTTCATAGTGCTTGGGACTCAACATCATTGGAAAATCGTACGCTGTCGAAATTAACATCTAGATTGATGATTGAAGAAACCAGATTAGGTATTGCTGATGCGAATATAAATCGTGAATCAGCTTTGTTAATGGATAAATGTCAACCAAATAGTTTTTCCAAAATCAGAAATGCTGAACATGTTCATTTCAAGAAAGAAAAAGGCAAATATGACAAAAGAAAATTGAAATTACGATGCTGGACATGTGGAGGGCCACATCTGAGGCGTAATTGTGTCAAAAATCAACAAAATAATAGAAATCTTGATAAGAAAAATGAAGATGCTCATGCTCAAGGTTTTGCCTTTGTAAACACATTTAACTCAGATAAATCAGGAAGATCAAAATGGATAATTGATTCTGGTTGTACTCAGCACGTGTGTTGGAAACCTGAATATTTTACGACGTATAAAGAATTGGAAGAAAAAATTATGTTTGAACTTGGCGATGGCAGAAAAATATTAGCCAAAGGTATTGGTAATATCAGAATTCGTTCAAATCTAGATGGAAAAGAACACCATTTTTGTGATGTTATGTATGTTCCTGAAATGAAAGCAAATTTATTTTCTGTAAGATCAGCAGCAGAAAAAGGTTTCAAACAAATCATCGAAGGAAATAAGTGGAAATTTATGAAAAACAATAAGCTTATTGTTGAAGGATATCGATATGGAGATATGTACTTCTTGGATATAGATACTCTGGAAAATAAAGAAACCAGTCTTATGGTAAGAAATCATAAGAAGCACTCTCTTCAAGTATGGCATGAAAGACTTGGTCATCAGAGTAAAAATCATGTTAAAGAATTGCTGAAAATGAAAGGAATTGAAGTACCAGAAACTGATGAGACAGAATATTGTGATGGTTGTGCAACTGGAAAATTTCAGAGAACTAATTTTAGAGAAATGCCAAAAGCTACTAAAGCAGGAGAGCTAATCGTTAGTGATGTCTGTGGTCCAATGCAAGAACCATCATTTCAAGGTTCTAAATATTTTGTTACATTCAAGGATGATTATACCCAATTCCGCAAAGTTTATTTTATGCAACATAAGAGTGAAGTGAAAGATAAATTGCAACAGTACTTAGCATATGTTCAAACTCAAACTGGAAATACAGTTAAGGCAGTGATGTCAGATAATGGAGGAGAGTATAAAGATCAAGATTTCATAGATTGCCTGAATAAAAATGGAATTGAAATTGGACGATCACCTGCATATACACCTCAACAAAATGGACGTGCAGAACGTGAAAATAGAACATTGCTAGAAATGACAAGAACAATGTTGTTGACAAAGGGACTGCCAAAACGCTTCTGGGCTGAAGCATTGAACTGTTCTGTATATATCTTAAATCGTACTGGTAAAAGTCGTGAGAAAAGTAAGACACCTTATGAAGCATGGTATGGAAGGGAATATTCATTGAAGCACCGGAGAATTTTCGGAAGTGAGTGCGTTGTCCAAATTCCTAAGCAAAGACATGCAGACAAGAAGTTTGGTAGAACAAGTATGCGTGGAATCTTTGTGGGGTATGAAGAAGTTACTGGAAATTATAGAGTATATACAGGTGAAAATCGAATTGAAATAAGTAGAGATGTTGAATTTCATGAAGTTTCAGTGCCCAATACATTGATAGATTTGAGCCAGGGAGAGCAAGAGATAGAATTGATAGAAAAGGAGGACCAAGTTGATCAATTAGAACAACAAGAACCAGTGAAGTACCAGTTGAGAGATCGAGCAAGAATAAAACCGCCTATACGTTATTCCCATATGTGTCAAAAGGTAATCGAACCCCAGTCATATCAGGAAGCTATGGAAACACCAGAGAAACAAAAATGGATTGAAGCTATGGAAGATGAAATGTATTCTCATCAAAAGAATGGCACTTGGGAACTTGTGCAACCTGATAAAACCATAAAACCATTGACTGCCAAGTGGGTTTTTCGTGTCAAAACAAATGCAAATGATGAAGTTGAACGTTTTAAAGCACGTTTGGTGATTAGAGGGTTTGAGCAGCAGTATGGCGTGAATTATGAAGAGACTTTTAGTCCTGTTATAAGGTATGATACTGTACGTTTCTTATTTTGGTTTATATCATTTAAGAAACTAAAAGTAGCCCAATTTGATTGCAAGACTGCATTTTTAAATGGAACATTGGATGAGTTGATATACATGGAGCAATCAGAAGGTTATAATGATGGATCTGGACGTGTTTGCAAATTGATTCGAAGTTTGTATGGCCTAAAACAGGCACCTAGATGCTGGAATAAAAGATTAACTGATTTTTTAACAAATGCTGGATTCACAGTTAGTAGTTATGATCCTTGTGCATATCTGAAGTATGTTGGTGAAAATCTAGTCATAATTGCTGTATATGTTGATGACGGGCTGATTGCTGCTACTAACAATGAAGATATCCAGACACTTCTTAGACAGTTGCAAACTGAATTTGAAATCGCAATCTGTGAAGATGTCAAACAATTTCTTGGTTTCCAGATTGAATTAATGGAAGATAAAATAAGAATTCATCAGACAGCTTATGCTAAGAGAACACTCGCAATGTTTGAAATGAGTGACTGTAAACCTGCTAAAGTGCCAGTAGATAAAAGTTCCTTGGATATCCTGTATCATGAAACCGAAGTAGATTCTGAACATCCAATTGCATCAGCTATTGGAAGATTAATGTATTTAGTTGTTGTTTCAAGACCAGATTTGGCATATGCAGTTGGAAAAGCTGCACAGTGGATGTCAACACCTACTGTTGGTTCATGGAAATTTATCAAGCATATTTTGAGGTATCTGAAAGGTACATTAAACATGGGAATCCACTACAGTGGCTTAACAGATGGTTATGTCAATGTGTTTTCTGATGCTGACTACGCTGGTGATGTGCAAACCAGAAGATCCACAACAGGATACATTTCTACTTTAGGTGATGGTGCTATTACTTGGAGTAGTCAACGTCAAGGATGTGTGGCACTTTCTACCACACAGTCTGAATACATGGCTGCATCAACTGCATCCAAAGAGCTGGTCTGGCTGACCAATTTGATACGTGAATTCCATCCTGGAATAAATGGGCGTCTGCTTGTTGATAATCAAAGTGCAAACCGGCTAGCCAATAATCCAACTAACCACAGGTGCACCAAACATATAGACATTAAATTCCATCACATAAGGGAATTAGTGGAAAAGAAGAAAATCTTAATGGAATATGTGGACACTGTGAACCAAGTAGCCGATATGATGACCAAGCCTATGGGTCATTTGCGTTTAAAAGAACTAAGTGCTAATATTGGACTCTCATAATACAGTTAATTATTAATATTTCAGGAAAAGTCCAGTTTTAGGGAGAGTGTTGGAAGAAAACTGTACTTTGTTGTTCATGGATGGCACGTGTCCATAAACTGTTTGTATTGTTATATTTGGTCGTGACTGGCAACATTAGTATAAAAAAAAATTAAGAAGCTGTAACTTGTACTAAACGTAATAATTTTTTTCTTTCCTTTAATCTCACTTGATATGATTTTATAATATATCCTACAGTTTTTCAAAAAATTAAAATGCGCTTGCCTTGCCAGAAAATCCACTCACCATTTGCGAGCAAAATGATGCATTTCCCCAACCTTGGTGATAATAATTATCAGAAGTTCACCTAGCCACTTTCAGCAAAGTTCTGCACTCTTTTTGCCTTTTGATTTAAAAATAGTCACTTTCATTGCTTTTCATCTAACAAATTAGCATCTTTTTACCACTCAATAAGACAAAGCCCCCTTTCTTTATATTAAGAATTCTTCTCGCATAGTAAAATCTAAAAACTGATTCAAGGTTGCCTTGAAAAGAGTCCACTAATTTTTAATATCTTTGCAATGAGCATCTTTTACAGAATTCATAATCTTTTATCATTGGTTTTTCACAATAGAAATTTATACCTACTTGAAATGGGAAAATGTCCTGATTATTAAATAAAGCAAAATTTATAATAAAAAAATAATGGTGGGAATAATCAAGGATTCTGAGCACCAAATGTGTCACATATACATGATACTCATCCTGAATGTGTAAAATATTAAAAATGGCTTTATAAGTTGTAATAATAATAAAAGTATCTTTGAAAATCAAAAAATTTCCTTAATCGTCCTGATTGTCTTACAAAAGGGCAAGTTTGTAATGTTATTCTCACTGTGTTTTGTGTTAAAGTTTAAAATAAAATTATTCTTTCAATATTATATAAATAAGCTTGATTACAAACATGAATTTACTAAGAGTATTAATCCTTATTCAGCATATTAAAAATACTTTAAATTATTATATTACTTTAAATAATGTTTAACGCTGCAGTGAAACCTGGAGCATAATGAAGGTATTAACATAGATTTACAAGTGAGAGAGTTAAAAATCTGAAAGTATCACAAAGAATACAAAACATATCCAAGTGTTAAAAAATACTATTATCTTAAACAACAACACTATATTTTTCTAATAAAAATAAAATCACTCGAGGAAAACTCTGAATGATGGAAACAATTATATTTTAGAAAACTATTTGAAACACTTATTAAATATGATTTCCATTGTTGCATCTTGCATGAAAAATAATTAATATCAGATCACACTTTTAACAGAAAAAAGCTGAATTGAAGTTATCTGATATGTGAGTTTTCATACAGTAGACTCCCTCAAGTCTGCAATTAGATGTAAACAATGAAACATTTAGTTCAGATATAGGAGCAAAATTTGACTTTTTTAGTTTTATATCAATTCCATGTATATTTTAATTTGTAATTTTGTTAATAATACTAAAATCATGTTTTTTCATGAAGGAAGAATAAATTTATTTCTGAAAAAATTCAAGATATTGCTGATATCACAGGTAATTACAATCTTCTAACCAAATATATTTATGTATCAATCAAGCATTTTAGAAATAAATCTTCCTTATTTTATGATTTTGATATGAATTAGTAATGTGCCTTTATGAGGCAAGTTTCAGTGAATAATTTAGGAAAAATATATTTCATCTTTATAATGAATATTTAAACATGCATTATTGATTATTAACTTGACCTTTGCTATTAATATTTTAATCATTTTAAAAATTATCTAAAATATTATTATTTTAGTTTATTACTTATTTTAATATTTTATTATATTCTAAGCATTCAGTATAGTTTCAATTGCATTATTAATTACAATCAAATTATGATTTAAAAAAATGTAAACAAAGCAATGACCAGAAATCGGCACAACCTCCGGTCCCAATCTTTGTAGATTTTAAGAAGTCTACTGTATTATCCATTAGCAAAAATACAGACTTACACAGATAATCAGATTTTTTTTTTTTTTTTTTTTTTTTTTATGACAAATGCCAGTTTCTTTAAATAGCTCTGGAATTAAATTTCAAGTTTCCCTGATATTGCTATCAAAGTACTCATTTATAATGCTTTCCTGTTTGATAGTTTCCAAATCTCATTTCTTTGATATTTTTTGAGACCATATTGAACCAAATTAGAATCCAATAAACTACAATTAAAGTTTTAGACAAGCTCAGCTTTTTAAAATTAGTGTATTTTATATAGATACCTTAGCATTCCCCCCCCCCCCCTCCTTCTTTCTTATTTTTTTTTTCAACACACAATGAATGTATTTTTGACATGGAATGTTTTGACAATGTTTTACACAATGAATGTATTTTTGACATGGAATCAAAAACTCATTTCATAATTCTCACCTTAATATTAAACTATAGAGTTTCTTGTTTTTCTTTAAAAAATCTTTTTCGGCTTCAAGAATGTCGCATATTTCAGACATTATTTTAAAAATTCGATCTTTCATAGACATAGAAGATTCTTTGGACTTCTTATCCAATTCCTAAATGAATAATAAAAAAATAAATAAATAACTTGTTTTCCAGAAAATTATACATTATTGAATTGAAAAGACATACAGAAAAGAATTTGATTTAACCATACTTCAAAAGACACAACAATATGCAAATTTGCAACTTTTTTTTTTTTTTTACTTGTATAAAATTTAGAATAAAAAATAAAAGTTTTTAGCTTTGTTACATTGAAAACTGTGTCTAAAAAAAGATACCGAATCAAGATTTCTATCTCTTTATTTTTTAAACACAGAAAGATTAATTGAAAATAATCATAAACAAGATCATGTATTACATAATATTATAAATGGTTTTGAATACTACTAGAATGTTATTATTAAATTTAATGTTTTTAATTTTTACAATCAAGATATTTAGAAAACGCATGACATAATCAAAAATTTGTTTTCAGTAATTAACATTCACAGACAGGAATAAATTTGAATTCTTTTTGTGTAGCCCTATATACAATCAATAGACTTTTTTAAATACATATATCTCAAATTCTCACTATTGCCATACATCATTATTACATCTCAAATGCATCAAAAAGCACATGCCCATTCGTGCTTGTTGATAAAGATAATAAATGCCTGACTGGAAATTTTACAAACCCTGGGCATGATGGATATACCGTAAAATCCCGTTAATCCGTCCTTCCCGATCAAACGCCCCCTCCCCACTTTATAAAGAATTTGAAATTTTCAAAAAATTCCGAGAATGCGCCCTCCCTCCCCATTCTCAAAGGCGATTGAGAATGGTATGAATCGTTATGAAATGTATAAATCATGAATCTTTGATGAAATGTGCGTTTTTTCGAGATTTTTAAATTGATTTCATGCTTGTTTTGGGTTTTTTTTACAAATTTCTCCTTTTTTCTGCGTTTTTTCGACAGAATTTACGTTTTTTTTATTTAAAAAAAAAAACCAAATTTTTTCAAGTATCAAAATTTATGATTCATTCATTTCATCATGATTCATATTTGTAAATTTTGATGAAAGAATGCAGAAAAATCCCGTGCAAGCGCCCCCCTCTAACTATTGTACGAATTTTCGTCACATTTGGGGGGGCGGATTAACGGTATTTTACGGTAGATATATTGAGACTTGTTATTAATACAAACATTCCACTGTTTATTTACCTTAATCACCCATTTCAATGTTTTTTAGTCTTTTGCATTTTAATTTGCTGTCAAATTCATGGCATCTATTATTTTTAGTCCATGAAAACATAATTCAATTAAATTACAACTTTATATTCTACTCTAAAAAAATTCTAACCTATCATAAATTGAAAGATCATCTTTCCCCAAACTTTCAAAAAATTAGTGTCAATTTTTGCAGATTTTTTTTTTTTTTTTTTACTCCCAACATTCCCAATCCATATGAAAATTTCCCCAAAATTTTATGTTATAAGATTGTAAATATTCTGTATTATCTTAGGTATAGAAATTCTTTTTCACAATGTCTCAACTTATTCATGAATATATACAATACATATCATTCTGGGATCGATTTTACAAAGATCATATGGATTATTAATTTATAGTGAAAATTCTTCTGTTTCGATGAATTATGTAATTCATTGTCAAAATCTTAATCAGTTGTGCATTTTTTACAAAATTTTCCTGCAATCTTAGATTGGATATATTCAGTACCCTTGGTGTCATTTTGCTTTAAAATAGTTTTAAGCCTACCCAATATTTTCAAAAGTTAGTTTCAAAACCTGTTTAACCCAATGTTTTCTCATACCTAATTATGAATTTATACTCATTTCCTAGGAACATCCCCTGAATAGAAACATCCTCTGTATCATCATAATTGTTGAAAATAATTCAATGCTAGTGAAAAAGCAGCTAATCACATTACTGAATTAAGTAATGTTTAGCATCATACATAAAGCTCAAAGCCAGATGAAAGACCTTTGAGCTCTGCCCTCTTGTAAAATGAATGAGTTAAGTAACCATTAACCCTTTCTGGCGTGGAGTAAACCTGTTTGAAATAATTAACTTACACCAGAATCCTCGTGGCAGAATATGCATGACAATGCGACGGGCACCACAGTTTTTTAAGGACACTTGCAGACTCAGCAATGCCTCGGACACACTATAGCAAGTAAATTACACAAAAAATAGCTTTTAAGTATGTGTGGGACCCGTAATTTCATCAAAATACTGCAAAATAAGCATGAATTTCTTTCAACGATCACAAGAAAAAACGCAAATTTCATCAAAGCATCGCGAAAAAATAGCAATTTTCTTTTTAAAATTGCGGGAAAAAAGAATTTTGCAATAAATCACAAAAATAGGCAAATTCTTCCAAGAAAATCCTGAAAAAAATTTGGAAAGTTGTACAGGAAGAATTGACAATTTCATCATAACATCTCTAAAAAACAACAAATTTTGTTAAAAGATCATTTAAAAACTGCAAATTTCGTCAAAAAAGTACGAATAAAGGTGAATTTTGTCAAAAAATCCCATAAAAAGTGGCAGACTTCATTGGAAAATTCAAAAAACTGGCCAATTTTGTCACAAAAATTCTGTAAAAAGGCAGACTTCACCAAAAGATTGTGAAAAAATGACAGATTTTGTCAAAAGATTGTGAAAAAAAACTACAGATTTCTTCAAAAGGTTGCAAAAAAAGACAGATTTACTCAAAAGATTGCATAAAAACGACAGATTTCATCAAAAGATCGCAAAAAAGGACAGATTTTGTCAAAAGATTGCAAAAAAAGACAGATTTTGTCAAAAAATTGGGAAAAAAAAAAACAGATTTTTTCAAAAGATCACAAAAAAAAACTAACAGATTTTTTCAATAGATCACAAAAAAAAAACTCAACAGATTTTTTCAAAAGATTGAAAAAAAAAAAGACAGGCTTCGTCAAAAGACCATGAAAAAACAACAGATTTCGTAAAAAAATTGCAAAAAGAAAAATGAATATATATTGAGAAGCAGAAATTAAACAGGTTTCAATAACAAATAGCAACCTTTATTAAAATCATAATTAAAATCAAACAAACAAATATAAATGTAAAATCATTTGGTAAATAAATAAATATAGATATAAGTTCTTATATTGAATTCAAAGTTATATCATTCACTTTACATAAAAAATGGACTAGAGCACCAGATAGAATAAAAGAAATCTGTTTTTATACAATAAAGGAAAAATTATATTTACTTTAAATAAAAAATAAAGTTTTTGTAAAGAATACTTTATCTTTAAGTTTAACTTAAGCCATAATTCTCAGCTCATTTCAAACATATACTTTCATATCAATTTCTAATCACTGATGTAAAAAATATATAAATAGCAGAAAACATTTAAATTTAATTCCTAAACATCCATCTCCCCTTCCTACTACAACAAAGTCAAATCAACTTCTTTCAAATAATAAAGGCTCCCAAGGAACTCAAGCTGCCACTCAAGAGTACCTTCCAAAAATGTCGCACCTGCCACATGAAAACATTCCCCATTAATCCTTCTCTGCCACAAGAAGATTTATATGGAGGGTGGAGCAGAAAATGAAGAATGAACCAGCTCAATTACAGCAACATCCCAACAGAGATCTCATGCATACCAGCTTCAGATCCTCCCAGGGAAAGCGATTGTCAAAACAATCCTCAAGTCATTACTAGCACGTCACTTTCACCGGCTATCGTAATGCTTGTAAAACAAAATACCACTGCATTAAGCATAAACTTATTGTCAATAAGTTGGAAGTCGACAAGATTAATTCTGAATAGAAGTACAATAGACGAAGTCTATATTTAAAAAGATATGTTTAAGAAGGAGAGATTTAAAAGAAATATTATTCTTAAAAGATAAATACAATAAAAATAAAAACTCATCTGACATTTGCCATAGGTGGCCGGCACCTTGTTGTTTACGTTGCTATATTCATTTACACGTCATGTCAGTTCCTTTCTTCCAGCATCACATTCATCTTAAAACAATAACTCCAAAAATTTTATTGAGCTGGACTTCATAACTTCATATTCACTTTAAAAGGAAACAATTTTACTGGCACAACCAATGTTTCAGCTCCGAATTTCAAACATAACGACACTGAATGAGACAAGGCAAATCCTCAAAGGCAAAACAACAGAGTTTAAATATCCCATCCTCCTCACTGGCAACGCCCCCTCACGTGACATCCACTTCCTGGTTTAACGCCACTTCCGGTATCTCGAATGTTCCCGGGAAAGACGATCCAATAGCAGTCAGCCACGGGGAAACTACGTATGCTCATGGACATGCTATGCCACCTATCGCTAGGTCCGATAACTCTTTAGAAAAACATCATAAGTATTCTATGAAGGATGGAAGATATTTACTGGGTGAAACAAAAATGTCAATGCCGTAGGAATGTAATTATTGACGAGCATTGAAAGGTAAGTAGATGGAATATAAGTAGCTGTTAATTATGCTGAAGTATAAAAGAAAGATAATAGGTATTGTATTTATAAGTTGAAATTTAAACACAGGAAAAATAAAGATAATAAGCGTTTAAATTGAAACTTTGTTTCCATTATACTTTAATTATTTAAAAGCAAATAAAAATAAATAGAATTTATTTTAAATGTAACTTTACTTTAAACTATTGTAAATAAATATAGTAATATGTTAAATAAAAGAAAGGTTGAGTGGAATGACAAGAACTTAGGGAAAACATCTCTATTTCCTATCAGATCGGAGCCATGGTCACTTCGCGCCTATCGTCCCGTTAAAAATATTTGGTTTTGCACGGTTGGCGCTACGCGCCCATAAGACATTTTTTTGTATTTTTGGTTCATCAGAAGAAGACTTTTACGCAGATTCTGAATATGTAATCAGTTTTTTTTTTCTACTTTAAAAACTGTCTGCATGATGGTTTAAGAAAAAACGCGCAAAAAAAAGTTTCGGTATATTTTGGCCTGTTTTATTTCTAAGTTCAATATTTTAGCGAAAACTACGGTAAATATTCGACGGCAAGTCAAAAAAATTGATGCGGAACAAAGCGCTCTTAGTGCGGAGAGAAAAAGAGGTTTTCGGCTGCTTCTCCTTTTAGCCAAAGGGGAAAAGTTCAAGTCATTCACCGCAAGGTGGCGCAGTGTTCTGCTTGAGAGCTCCGTTTGGGAAATGAGATGTTTTGTGTTCCGCTTCCCGAGCGGTTTTTAATTCATAACTTTTTTTATTTTGGTCCCACGGTCTCGAAAATGCCCGAAATAACTTTCCCGAAATTTTTCGAATCGAAAGACACCTCTTGCGAGTTCCAAATCGCCCGCGTTGCGAACTGTAATCGGCTTCAGACAGACAGACACACAGAGGCACACGATTTTATTAGTATAGATGTGACTCCTCAAACACCCATTCTTTAAACAAAAAGTATCCTATAAACAAAAAGTAAACAGTTGTGTCGAAAATTTTGGAAAATGATAAAACAACATTGCCTTGTTTTAAATAGAGCATTTTCCAATGTTCCTTTTGTTATCTAATCTTCTGCCTAATGCCTTAGATAAATCCTTCTATCACAAGGTTTTTTTTTTTTTTTTTTCTTTTTGTAAATGATAGAAACAGTTTACACACACATATGTGGCCATAATTAATTAGCACTACAAAAGCTCAAAGAATAGATTTAGATAATATGTTGCATCTTGCAGACTTTTTTTTTTTAAATATTAGCGTTGCAGACATTTGAAGATAATGAATTTATCAGAAATTACGAATTAGCTTATTTTCAGGAATGTTGTAAGAGGAAAATTTTAATTAAATATTCTTGGTGCGCCAGTAAAATTAAGTGTCCTTTTTTAGGAGCACCATGCAGGAAATGGTTAAAAATGCCCCCCCCCCACCTCTAAATTTGTTGTGTCAGATGGATAATGGAAATTAGTAGTTAATATTGACATAGAAGTTTCATTGTATTTATAACTCAGAGTTTAATTTATAAAGAGAAAAGTAGTTTCTTACATTATTTTGAACATCAGGCACACTTGGAGCTTGAACAATTTTTTTATCTGGCAATTTAGGTGGAACTGTAAAAAAGATAAATATTTAAAAAACTCAAAATGCTTTAGAATTTAGGCTAAGCAAAAACAAAAAAACTTACCAGGTTTTGTAAAATTCAAATTATTAGTGACTTCACTTTCTTTGTATCTGACATGTTTAGAGAACATATTTTCTTTAAAGTTATTTGGCAGATCAGAAATGCTATTTGTATTCTTAATAACTGTTGAGTTATGAGCATGAGGAACTTCAGAATTTTGTTCTAAATAAATAAATGAAACATTTAAATGTGGAAGTCTAACTTAAAATGTCTTTTCACAATCTGGATTACAACTAAAAATATACACAACATTATTGAGCAGAATAAAAAGAAAAACACATGACAGCACATAGCAAATAAATTTGGATAGTTTTTAATATATGTTAAAAACTGATGAAACAAATATAAATGATATCTTAAAGTTTAAAATTATCTTTTGTGAGCTATAGTTCACAATTTTGGTATCACTGATGTACAAATTCTTAAAACTTCCTATAAGATCCCCCTCCTCCCCCAACCATTGTCTTTCATTAAAATTAGCTTAAATCCACTACATTGACAACATTTACTTAATGATTCTTAGTCTTTACAATTTTATGCTATTGATATTTCATTTTCCAGTATCACTATAATAAATAAATAAATATATATATGTGTGGTTTTTTTTTTTTTTCAAAAAACACTTTTATTAAAATTCTCAAAAATGAGACAAATATGTTTTTCTAAATGCGTTAAGCGTATAATATCTTGAAAAAAACTTAGCTACACAGAGTTTAGGTTAAACTGCAGTGAGCTCGATTATGGAAGAAATTGATTTAAGTGGGAATTTTATTAAATTAGCCAACTATTGCTAGGAAAATATTTGACAATATTTCACCAAGTAAGCTAAAATTTGGTGCTATTTTGATAACTATGTCATTAGTATTTTTCAAGAATTATTCATTGTTGAAGCTGATGCTGTTTTCTCCATTAGAAATCAAACATAACTGTTAAATAAATTTACTCCTGTCTCTCCCCCCCCCCCCCCTTCAGGGATCAAATTTTTAAAAATCAATATCCAATTCATATATTGCCATCAGGAATACATATACATTCCATATTTTAAAGCCGTATGTCAACAGGAAATTGCTGAAAAATGGGCAAGATATACACAAACAAAACTGTAAGATAAGAGAAAGCATGTAAAAATTAGTTATTTTTGTGCATTTAACATGTTGACCAACATAGATTCTGGCTTTTTTTCTAGACATTTACAAAGCATTTCTCAGTATTTATTAAATCGTTTCAGAGATTAGAATTGAGGCAATTTGTTACATTTTTAGTAGAAAAATATCAATTTTTAGTCATTCTTATACTACACTGAATACTAGACTGAAATCATCAAACATGTTTAGAGGAATGTGTTCTTTTTAAATACATGGCATTATATTATCAATAGCCTTATTTCATAAAAAAAAAATTGTCTTCAATAATAAAATTACTAGCACATATATTCATATGATAAGGCAGTCAAAGTGTTAAATATGAAAATGTTAGCTTCATGAATGTATCAATTAGTATAAGTTTAAATTTGGTAAAAAAATTGAAAGAAATAAAAGAAAACTATTCTTTTGAATTTTATTGAAACCTTCTACAATGGTCACTCTGAACAATAGTAACTTCCGAATACCGGTGAGGTTTTAGCGTTACTGAAACTTTTCTATAGAAATTACATTACACTAAACCTCTGAACAAAGATTTCCGAATAATGGTCACCCCACAGCATTTTTATTTTATATTATGTTTTAATTACAAATGAGACTGTAAAGAGTGTAGAGGTGGATTTTCTTCTATGATGTCCTTATGAATTCTTTATCATCTCTAGCTATTGCTTAGAAAAATCCTGTTTGTAAATAGGTGAGGGGAGAAGGGTTGGTTTATAAAGCAATAGCGATTTTTTGAATTCTTAAATATAAGGAACAAATCTTGACAAACTTTATGTTTATGGTACTGAAATTTTGAAGAAGCACAAACATTTGACATGACTCTTTCTAATTTAGAAAGAAAAATTATTAGTTTTAACAGTTGCCATAAGCATGTACTTCAGCACATTTAAATATTAACAACGATTAAAAGCTATCAACTTAACTAAATGCTATCTACTCATTTGCTGTCAATTACAAATTTACCAACATTACAAAGAAAGTACTCAGCTTTTAACATTATATTTCTGAGGAAATAGTCTGTGATAAATATTGTAAACACACACAAAATAAATAAATAAATAAAAACATCTTGGCTGGATCTTTGGTTACTTTGATTACTATTAAAAAATAAATAAATAAATAAATAATAAATAAATAAATAACCTGAAACAACTTGAACTTCATCTGGTTCATTTTGCGAAAAATAGTTTCTTATGTCAGGCTTCTTCTTTTTGAAATTAAAGCTTGGAACATTTCTGAAAATGTAAAATATGCTTTTTAAAGAAAAATCTAATAATTTAAGCAATTTTCAAAAGAAAAATGTACAGATAACTAAAATATAAAACATTTAAAATATTAATAAGTCATTTATTTAAAATAATAAATAAATCTATATCAATAATGAAAATTCTTTTTTATATTAAGTCTTTATTCAGCGTGGCTACAGAAATGATGACAAAAAAGTTCCCTGATTTTTCCCTGATTCCCTGATTATCTGTATCAGATTTCCCTGATTTTTATTATTAAAGAGCATATACGGTATTTTTTTTTTTAATGCATGCTGCTTGCTTGTATAACACATTTATCCAGCTTGCAAATATCTCTTTTAGGAGAAAAAAGCAAAAATTGCTCAGTATATAATTAGCAGAGGTGGCAAGTATTACAATTTATCCATAATTATTACTGATACACAACAAAAGTTAAGGCATTATGGGCATCAGATAAAAAAATTGCTAATTTCATCAAAAGATCACTTGAAATAACGCAAATTTCGACATAGAATCGTGGAAAAAATACAAAAATTTGTCAAAAGATCACAAAACACGCTCATTTCTTCAAAGTTATGAAAAAAAGTGTGCAAATTTAGTCAAAAAATTGCAGAAAAGTATGAAATTAGACCTAAAAATTGTGTAAAAAATACAAATTTCATAAAAGATTCGTGTAAAAACAAGAATTTAGCCTAATTATCGTGAAAAAAAGTGCAAATTTCATTCAAAGATCGCGAAAAGCATGCAAATGTAATCTAAAGATCGCGAAAAACGTACAAAATGCTGAAAAAAATAAAACCATATAAAAAATGTGCAAATTAAAGAAAATACATGGTATTTTTTTAACATATGCTGCTTTCTTGTATAACATCCTTATCCAGCTTGCAAATATCTCTTTTGGGAGGAATAAACAAAAATCCCACAGTATTTAATTAGTAGAGGTGCCAAGTATTACAATTTATGGATAATTATTACTGATACACAACAAAAGTTAAGGCGTTATGCAGGGATCCAGAATATGTCCGATCCGGCGATCTAGGATTGAGGGAAATGTTAGCCATTTGGGGGAAATTTTGCACAGAAATATACGATTGATTTAGATTTTAATCATGAATTTACATAATTACTCAAGACAGAAAAATTTTCATTACAAATGGGTCCATATGGTGACCTGTACAAAACTGATCTCAGAATAATATGTACCGTATATATTTGCACATATGTTGAAAAGTTTTGAAAAAAAAAAAATATATATATCCATACCTAACGTAATAAAGAATCATATCGTAAAAGTTTGGGGGAAATTCGTATATGGATTAGGAGAAATATTATGCAAAAACATTTTCTGCACCCCTAGCGTTACGGGCATCAGATAAAAAAATTGCTAATTTTGTCAAAGGATTGTTTGAAATAACACAAATTTCGATATAGGATAGCAGAAAAAAAAAACACAGAATTTTGTCAAAAAACAACATAAAACACTCATTTCTTCAAAGTTTTGCACACACATACACAAAAGGGCATAAATTTAGTCAAAAGATTCCAGAAAAGTACGAAATTAGACCTAAAGATCGTGTAAAAAATACAAATTTCATCCAAGTTTTGCGTAAATAAATGTGAATTTTATGAAAGGTTCTGTATAAAAACAAGAATTTTGCCTAAAAGCATGAAAAACAAGCAAATTTCAACTTAATATCACGAAAAACGCACAAATGTCGTCTAAAAATGCATAAAACTCGAAAAATGTACAGATTTCGTAAAAAAGTCATGCAAATTTTGTCAAAAACTAGCGAAAAAGTATACATTTTGTCAAAAAATCGCAAAAAAGTGAAAATTTTGTCAAAAGATTGCTAAAATTGATAAATTTTGTCAAAAGATCGTGAATGAACCAACGTTTAAAATTTGGGTTTATGGCACAATCCCATGTTATTATTGATTTAACATAGCCTGTTTGACAACGAATCGTTGTTGGTAAGGTGAAAACAGAAATATTTTCGGATAGAGAAAAATTTCCCTGATTTTTGAGTCTTTTTTATAAAGTTCCCTGATATTTCCCTGATTTTTCCAGATTGCTAAACTTCCCTGATTCCCTGATTTCCAGAATCTGTAGCCACCCTGTTATTATTTTAGCTTCCAATATTATGCTTTTCAATTCAAATATATTTTCAGAAGCCAATGTTTAAGAATATTTTAATGAATGACCCAATATATTGGGCCATCATAAAGAGCATCTTTATTCACTAATCGGAAGACATAGAATTATACTAATTCAATATAGCAGGTAACTGGGTTAAGAGTTTAACCTTTGACTTGCCTTTTTTTTTGGGGGGGGGGGGGATTGTTTTTATGGGCCATATTGTTATATGGCATGCACACCTCAATGTTTAATGTACCATTTAGAGAGAAAAACATTTCAAACAAATCTTAATCTGTTAGAATCTAATTGTTAGTGCTGAAATTGCACAATATTCACAATATATTGGTTAATGACTTTGTAAGTTTAAATACAAAATAGACAATCAACTTTTTTATGCAGTGACCAATGGTCAAATGCATAGAGATCAGTCAAATCCCAAAAAACTTGTTATGCAAAGCACATATCTTAAATATAGGAGTAAATTCATGATTGCCAATAACCATTTTTTGCTTTAGCGACTAACTCATTATAAGGATGCCCTTTTTCCGAATGATTTTCAGATTCCTTTTACTTTTTTATTTGTCACAGGATTGTGTCTCTTCCTAATCCCACAATATTTATCACTTTTCTTTTACCTTATTGTTCATAATTAAAAATATGATTAAACAAAGATGCAATATTTCTTCCTGAAATCTTAAATTTATCGTACTGTGAATGATGTGAGAATGGAAAAGAAAAAAATTATATATGTTTGATGTGTGACTCAAATCATTTCAACATCAGTGGTGTATCACAGTTAGCTGGTTATGCAGAAAAATTCGAGCCGAGAAAAAAATTATGTTTGGATCCCACTCATTAAATTTATAGCTCTGAGATTGTTCAGATATGTTCTTACAGTTCATGCAGGCACTTACTGAATATTGGCATGTGATTCTTCTATGAATTAGCAGAATTCCTCGAATTATTATTAATTTATTTTTTTAAGAGATTTCTGCAAAATCAATTTGTCAATCTATCATTAAAAGAAATTAGGAATTTCCTCATTTAGTCATGAACTTTGTAAAAATCATATTGGAACAATCACGCAAATTTTAATTGCTAGCTAGAATAAAACCACGAATTTCATCAATTGTTCACAAAATAAACTAGTAAATTTATTCAATTTGACATGGAATAAACCATGATTTTTGTCAATCAGTTGATAGTAAAAAAAAGATATTCATCAATCAGTCGACAAAAAAAAAAAAAAAACTGTTTTTAAAATCGACTAATTAACAAATAATGTGAATTTTGTCAATCATTCAAAGGGAAAAAAAAAAAAAAAATTGTCATCCGTGAGAAATACAGCAAATATCAACAATCATAAGAACTGAATTTTATCATCCAATTAGAGAAAAAAATAAAAATTAAAGAATATAGCCCCTTCTTTTAGGATCATTTGACGAAATTTGTGATGTGTATTTACAATCTGATAAAATTAGTGTTTTAATAAAATCAGTTTTTTTTTTTTTTTTGAGAAAATTTGATTTTTTTTTTTGGGGGGGGGGGGGGATTTTTTGATGAAATTTGCATTTTTTTTACAATTTTTTTGACAAAATTATGGTTTTTAAAAATCTTTTGGGGAAAGTAACATGTTTTTCAATAACCTGTGAGGAAATCTGCTTTTTTTGCATCTTTAGAGAAAAATTTAGTTTTTTCACAATCTTCTCAGAAAATTCATATTTTTCTGTGGTCTTTTGAAGAAATTTACTTTTTTTTTTTTTAATCTATTGACGAATACCACTTTTCTTTTTCGATCTTTTAATGAATTTCATGTTTTCTAGTGATCTTTTGTTCAAATTTGTGCTTTTTTTTTTTTTTTTTTGCAATGCTTTGCGTAAACCGCGAACCTTTAAGTAAATTTGCGTTTTTTTTGCATATCTTTTGAAGAAATTTTCCTTTTACAAAAGTTTTAATTATAAGTCCCTCTTAAAATCATTAGAATTTATTACTGCTAAAGGGGGCAGTGCCATATTTATGACAGGACATTTGGGGCATGTGCCCAGGAGCCCTAATTTTCAGGGGCCCCCAAAAGCTGCTGAAGGTTTTTCAATTATTGACCAAAATCTGATATTGTTTTAATATCCAATGAAATTTATATTCTATTATATTTTTAAAACATTGTATACTTTGCAATAAACATACATTTAATGTCTGAATTTAAAAAACTATTAAGGATTAAATAATATAAACTAAGACAGACTTGAATACATTTTTAAAAAATAAATAAAATTTTATATACGAAAAAATTAAAACACTAAAAAACATTTAAAAACACAAGAGTAAACATTGCTACATGCAAGGCCTCATCAGTACAAATAATTATTCATTGCATAACAAACATTGGAACAAATCAAGACAGTTACAGTTATTATTATTTTTTTAGAAAAAGATGATATTCATTTGGACAAGCACAACTTCACATGAGCATCATTCAGAGTTGGTGATCATAAACAATCGCCATTATTTTAATTGCCTGAAATTTTAAATAACTATAGCTTAGAGCCAAAAATTTATTATTACTTGTTGCATACTTTATCATTCCAAATATAAAGGTTTGCACAGGAAACGATAATTCACATTGCACAATTTATTATAAAACATCTACTTATTTAAATTTCATAATTGTGAAAATAACTATTTAAAAATAAATTACATTATCTTATTTAATTGTTTAATGATGTTTTTAAGTCAATAACGGTTACTTTAGCAACTATCATTTTTCAATTATTTTTTAAGCCATCAGTGGAAAGGAGCCCACTTAAGCATCTGTGCTGAGGGCCTCCAAATTTGTAAACAGTCTCTTAGAGGGAGACTTACTTTATGTACTTTACTGCAGTAAAAAGAGATGAAAGTGTGTTTCCCCTTACGTATCTTGTAATTCTTTACAAAAACCGACAATAAATTATTTTCTTCTTTTACATTTATAAATAATGACAACTCTGATAGAAAATAAGCTTAAAAAAGTGAAAGAATTTGAAAGTAAAAAATTAATCATACTTACTGTGGTTTAAAAGTAAACTTTTGAACATTTTGAACAGATGAAGAGTTAAATTCAGAGCTAATACTTTTAATTTCTGGTTTTTTCACTGTAAAAGGCGTTTTTACTTGGACAGACTGTGGTGTAGTACCTGAACTGAAAGAAGGCACTCCATTTGGTTCTTCTAAACTTGAAAGTTTCTTGAAAGTGAACTTTTTGCTAATAAGAAAAATAATTCAAGAAATTTAGTATCCACAGCATTTTATACTAGAATTTTATCGCTATATAGTTATTAGTTAAAAAATAATTTCATACATAGTATAAGCAAAAATATATTTTAACTGATGTTATTTATTTTAACAGATTAATGTTGAACCTTTAATAATTTGGAAAACAAACTTTCCATTATCATTAGATTATACCATATAAATGGATCTTCACATTTTTTTCCCCATTTTGAAGAATTAATAAAATCAAAGCAATAAATTTTGCACATATTAAGAATAATTTGCCCTTTTATGTTAGCAGAAGTCTGTCCAGACTTTCCTGTTTTTGAGAAAATTTTTCTCACACTTGCGAAAATTCTAGTCATAATTTTGTGAATTTTAAATTCAGGGCTGGGTTTTTGCCGGCAGAAAATGGTTTCTGCCGTGCCAGTGGCAGAAAGTGGTTATAACCAGTTTTAATCGGCAGAAACTGGCAGAAACTCATTTCATGATATAATCTGAGACTTTTTTAGTAGTATTAAATTGCTTATATGCATTTTATTAAGGATAAATAACAAATAAAATATTGTGAATAGTTTCAATTAAAAAATAAATAAATTTGTATTAGAATTTGATAGTTTTGAATTTGTCACAAAGAATCAGCCACATTGTTTGCATATAACGGAAAATCATGAAAATGATATTAAGGGCATAGCAGTTAAAATTGTAAATAAATATGATTTATATAAAATAAATATCAATATTATAAAATAATTGTATAAGATATTTCATAAAAAAGTTTTACTGTTATTTTTGTGCTACAATTATTTACTTATATATTTTTTCACAAGAATCATTTCTCTTTGTATGTAGTAGTAAAGAACTTAATAAGTTATTGTGGTGTATTATTTATTTAAAAGTACTCAAAGTGTTGTTAAGATATCATAGAATTTTTTGTAAATTTATTTTTCTTAAACTTTTAAATAGAAATTCAACCATAAACAATAATATCACTAGTTAAATTTGTACAGCATCATATTACCATTATGAAAATTTATTTTTCAAATAACATAATTATTCTATAAATAAAGTATAATGATCCTTTTGAAACTTTTTCTACTTTGAATAACATTTATAATCTTTATTTTAATTTTTTGACTAAATTCTTTATATATTAAGTAATGCGTAAATTATTAATCATTGCAGGGTAAATTTCTTATTAGTATAATTTCTTAGTTTCTGTCACTTTTTGGCCAAAACTAGTTTCTGCCATGCCGGTTTTAACCGGTTATAACCGCTGGTTTTAACCACCCCGGAAGAAACTTGCCAGCCCTGTTTAAATTATTGATGTATCAAGTCTCTACTTTCACATATAAAAAAGCTAAGTAATATGATCTTTGATTCAACTATTCATTTACAGACCACATTTTATTTTTAAATGATTAAATTTGTGAAAGGTTAAATTTAAACATGAAAAAATTCTGTGAAAGGTCCTGTTTTGGCATAAAATGTTTTGAGAAGAGGATAAAGAATTTTGTGAAAGGTCCTGTTTTAAGATGAATTATTTTGTGAACTTTCCTTTAAAGGACCTAAAATTTTCCTAAACATATCCCTGGTTAGCCAAGTGCAGGGTTGGCAAGTTTTTGACAGTGTGCGGTTTTATCCAGTTTAAATCGTTATGTCAAAATCCTTGTCAGAAACCTCAAATATTACACTGATCTGTAAAATTTCACATTAAATATCAGTCACACATATACAACATTAGATGTAATATTAAAAATTCACTATTACTGTATTGCATAACATCATTTCTGGGAAAAAAAAAATTGTAATAAATCTGAAAATTTGGCCTGTCTCCAAACTTGCTTAACTAGTAATTAGTAATGCTACTGATATCAAGCCCTGCTAGCTCAGCATCAATTTAAAGAGTATTTTCTAACTTTGGCTTCATACACTCTAAACTTAGAAATCATCTGGGTGTAAATAAATGTGCTAAATTGGTTATGTGCTGTAGGATGCTGAAGGGTAAAATTTATCCAGATTATTAATTGTACACAATCATTTTCTTCTGTTTGAACGTTCTAAAAAACAAAAATGTTTTATTGCAATTAAAATAATTTAATATTTTTGTAATTATTAAATTACAGTAATTAATGTTAAATAAAAAATTACAATCATTAAGACTTATTCAATGCTTCCCTCTTGTTCTTTAAATGATTTAAAACACATTACATGTTTTTGATGGTTTAAGCCAGTTTTTTATTGTTTAAACCAGTTTTTGACGTCAAAAACTCAACTCTGGCCAAGTGCAAATTTTGATTAAAAATTTTAGTTGGAAAACGAAAAAAATCCCACTGTAAGATTTAATAGATACCATATAAAATGCTATATTTATCTTTTGGAGAATTAATGAAAATCAAAGCAACAAACTTTACACACATTAAGAATAACTGATACTTTGTACTTTTATCAGGGTTGCAAAATAGCCAGCTAAAATTTAAAAAAGCCAGGCCGGCTGGCTTTTATTGATTTTAGCCGGCTTTTTTTGGCCAAAATTGGCCTTTTTTGGCCATAATTGGCTTTTATACAGTGAAGCCTTTTTATTATAAGCAACACATTTTTAAGTGTCTTTTAACTAATTTTAATGATGTTTAATTTACTTTGAGTTTAATAAATTTATTTCTTAATATGAAAAATTGAGATTTTAATTATGATTCATTGAGAAATTGGGTTATAGCCCAAATTTTCAATAATGAAGACATTAATACTAGAATAACACATTGATGGAGTTGCTAGTGGTTTATAGTCAGAATTGCAAATATGTCAGCTAAATTATAAAATGGCCATACCAAGTGCTTTTTCTGATTTACATTGACCTTTAATCCTACCGTTGTTTTTCCATTTTTACTGCTTTATAAAATTAAAGGTTACTTAGTTACATGTTTTATTACTTAACTGATTTTAAGAGTTATTAAAATCTCATGTTACTTACCCATCATACATAGTATAGGGTAAGTCTTGCAATCGTTTTGAAAATCGAAAAAAATTTTTTGACGGATTTACACGTTTTAGATAGTGGAGATTCCAAAAAACATATTTTTAGAAAAAAAAATTTTGCCGTCCGTCTGTCTGTCTGTCTGTAAACGCTCTATCTCCCGAACAAATTGAGATAGAGACTTGAAATTTTGTATGTAGTTAGAATGTAAGAATAGGACGAACCCTATTTAATATCAGCAACCTCGATTATCCGGAACTATTTTTTTCGGACTCTCGAAAAATTCGTTCTGATGAAAGGTATATAAAAATTTTCGAATTTTTTTGTTCTAAGGAATGGACGTAAAAGGCAATAAAATAACACACATTTTGCATATAGAACGAAGTGGATCGGATTATTAGTTGCCGAGATATTTGTAATCTTGTTTTCCACATTCTTCGATTTTTCATGACCCTGTATTTCATTCAAATTTCAATTCAGAAGTATATTTTAATTGGAAATGAGACGATTAATCCGACGCAGTTAATTGTTAGTTAATAGAATCATTATTTTTGGAGTTATAAGGATGTTTCTTTTACGCAGTACGGTAGTACTTGAGTAGTTTGGCGTTTTATATAATTTGTCGAAATTGGTACATCAGCAGTTCTTTAATATAGCATTACTATGTATATTAACAATATTTAAATTTTGTTTATGAATTGCAATGCATTGTATAACTAGTTCTCACATGTTTTATTTTCATATACATATCCATGATGGGTAAGTATTACGGTGGCCCCCAACGACTAGTTTTATTCGCTATAAACATTTAAAATCATACATATAAAAAAAAAAAACACCATTTCTCACTATTGAAAATAGTATTTCAAATTATGCAGATTTCATAATATATTATATTTCACAATTTATATCAGTATTCTCAATTAGCATATGCATGAATATATTCATTCATGCAAGTAGGCATATATATGCACTTTTAAATAACAAAGAGCTACTCAAAATTTTAATTCAGCAAATTTTATTAGAACATTCTTTGTTGTTTAATTTTATGTAATTATGTATTAAACGTTCCTCAAATATTGAATCCTTCCTAATTTCTCTTTCAACATTGTTCATTTTATGACTTAATCTTTACATATTGACCTGTAACAATGTTCCCATGAATGCTTTGATGTGTTTCATTTTGTTAGTGTTCATTTTAGGCCATTTTTGAAGGGTGCAGCACCCTGCCCTTTTTAAAAGTAGTAAAATGCACCTCTGATTTTACCCAGAAATTTTTGATAAATATTTTTTTTTATTTCGTAGTATTTCTAAATTTGTGTGAAATTTCCAAAAATGATAGAATTTTTTCATTTCTTTAAGAAGAAGAACATGAAACTATTCAATCATGTTTTAATTTAATTGTATTTTTAATTTTTATATCATAAAATCATTCGAAATTAATGTTACTTGATTTATCATATTTAAAAATTATGTGTTTTGCTGCTTTCTTTTTTCCCTTTCTAAAGGCAATAACAATTTTTTTTCTTGAAAAAGTGCCCTTTTATGATACAGTAGTGCCCTTTTTAATGAATAGCACTTTGCCCTTTTTATAGCTATAGGGAACACTAATTTTGTCATAATTCCATTAAATATAATTCTTAAGAATGTGTAATATAAGTAGAACAATGAAATGTAGAAGTTTAAAACACATTTTTTGAGTATATTTTCTTTTTTCCAAGATTTATATTTTTCAGACATAATGCCTTCACAGTTGACTCCTAGCAGTTATAAAGACTTATTTATTTGAAAAATTAAATAGAAATTTATAACTTTTTTAGTAGTAAATTATTAAAAATGTATTTAAAATAAATCAATCAAAATTTAATATGGATTCAATACAAATTAACACTTTAAAAATAAAAGCTGGCTTTTTTCAATTTTAGCCGGCTTTTTTTAAGTGGATAAAACCAAAAAAAGCCAGCCGGCTTTTTTTGGCCTGGCTAAAAGCCGGCAACCCTGACTTTTATGCCAGCCAGATTCAAATCTCGCTAATAGAATTTTTTGTTGCAATTGGCATCTTTTATTTCTTACATGTGTAAAATAGAAGCAATACTCAAAATCAAAATGAAATAGAATGCTTTGTTTTATGGTACTAGGGGGGCCCCGCCCCCCTGCTCGCCAACCCCCCGCGTAATCGCTTCGCGATTCCAAATTATTGGCTACCCCCTGCTTACTGCGCTCGCCAATACCCCATTGTATGAATAAGCAGTTGCAGACCTTTCAAATGATGTGTCACACGACTGGTGTTGTAAAGAAATTAAAAATGTGCCCCCTGGGGGGGACAGAGTGGGAGGCGACACAAAAGACATCCATAATATGAATAATCATCTGCAGACCTCTCAAATGATATACCACACGACTGGTGTTGTAAAGAAATTAAAAATGTACCCCTTGGGGGGCAGAGTGGGGGTGACACACAAGACATCCATAAAATGAATAAACAGTTGCAGACTTTTCAAATGATGTGTCACACAATTGGTGTTGTAAAGAAATTACAAAATGCGCCCCCTCTGAGGGCAGAGGGGGGGGGGGGTTACACACAAGATATCCATAATATGAATAAGCAGTTGCAGACCTCTCAAATGATGTGTCACACAATTGGTGTTGTAAAGAAATTAAAAATATGCCCCCCTGGGGGGCAGAGTGGGGGATGACACACAACACATCCATAATATGAATAAGCAGTTGCAGACCTTTCAAATGATGTGTCACACAACTGGTGTTGTAAAGAAATTTAAAATGTGACCCCCCACCCCTGGGCAGAGCAGAGTGTGGGGGTGACACACAAGACATCCATAATATGAATAAGCAGTTGCAGACCTTTCAAATCTTGTGTAACACGACTGGTGTTGTACAGAAATTAAAAATGTGTCCCCCCTGGGGAGCAGAATGGGGGATAACACACAAGACATCCATTATATGAATAAGCAGTTGCAAACCCCTCAAATGATGTATCAAGCGACTGGTGTTGTAAAGAAATTAAAAATTTGGCGAAATATTACAGTTATCGCCAAGTTGGCGTCACTTTTAACAACTAATTTTGGTCGCCAAATTTGGCGATATATCGCCAAGTTGGCGACAAACTTGGCGATTGTTGGCGATGGTAACCTTTCCTATCTTTATGGTAACCCATACGGCGATGCATAGACGGAGCCCTTTCCTGATTGGTCTATTCGACTCATGGAAGGAGTGGACAACCCGGATTCGTTAGTTCCGGAAATCTTCCACATCAGCATCATTCCAGGAGTCATTCCTTTTAAGGCTAGTTTTTTTTTACTATAGAAGGATTTCCTATGTTTCTTTTATTATTAAATTGTTCCAAGAGGAAGTTTGGATGCTGCCTATTGAGTATGGATATTTTGATACAGGTCTATGCGACTGCAGTTTCTCAACAAAATGTATGAGGAAATGTAACAAAGAAAAATATTTTTAGCATTAATAACAATAAAAAAGTAAAATTATTAGTTCTTTCAATTAATTTAATTTTACTAAAGAAAATTAATTTTTAATTTGTTTTAGTCTATTTAATTTCATTTTAAAAATCTTAATGGCCTTAAAAAATTATTATAATAAAAAAAATCTTGTTTTATATTTTCTTCAAAGCATCATTGATTTAAAAGGCTGAAAATACAAAATTCTTAGGTGCTTTTCCATAGCAAATCCAGACTTATATAATCAAAAACTTTTTGCACACATAAATATTGGGTCAAAAACTACTATTTAAATTAAAATTTAATTAATATTAATTAAAGAATAATTAATTTAGTAAAAAAAAAAATAATAAAGCTAAAAATTCACAATAGGAACACAGAGATGATTCTAAATAAAAAAAAAATTTGGAAATTCAAAGAAAATTTTCTGAAAGGTTAGAATCCCCATGACACTAATTATTTTTGTTTTTCGCCAAGTTAATTTTTTCCAATCGGGTGGATTTCAGGCTGAGTGTAGACTCAAGCTGTAAATTTGGTTTGGCGTTACAGAATTTTCAAAAGTTAGTTCAGTATAGTCTTTCAGGTAACTTTTTGACTTTTGATTTGTAGTTTTTTGCATAATAGGGATTTTTTCATATCCTAAAATGTTACATTTTAATCACTTATGTATGTTGTTAATATTATTCATATATATTGACTTATAACATGTATGTGTGTATATTAACTTCATTTTATGAATTAAAAAAAATCATAAAACAATAACACTTCAAGGGATTAAAAATATATATAGAGAGATTTTTTTAATTTTTAGAGGAAAAAAATCACAAACCCAGTTAGTCAATTGCATTATGCTAGGTAACAATGGTGGTACAGTAGAAAAATATCAATTCTTGAATAAAAATAGACAAATGAAAACTTACACTGCAACAGTCTTCGGTTTAGGAACTACAGCCTCTCTTTCTCTTGAAGCATAAAACCGTGCAAGATGTTCTTCTAAATTATTTTTTGGCAAGTTGTTCATACTCAAGAATCCTATAAATAAAAATAAACATTAGAAGAAAGTATTCTTCTATCTTCAATAGAAGAAAATATTGTAATCAAAATTTTTTTCGACTTCTGGTTTTCTAGATTTACACATTTTAGGGAATAGATTCCAAAAAACTTGATTTTTACAAAATGTCTCTCGGTGTGTCCGTATGTTGCCATTGCACCATTGAAAAGTGTATGAAGATATGCATAGAATTGAACCTCTTTTTTTTTTTGTATGTTTCTGATTGGGGCAAGCAGACCCTCCAACAATTTTGAAATATTCTGCCAAAAGGAGGTACTGTAATAACAATTTCTGTACCATTTTTGATATTGTATCATCTAAAAATATATGAAATTATGCATAGAATTGAACCAAATTTTTTGTATACCGTAAAATACTGTTAATCCGCCCCCCCCCCCCCCCAAACATGACGAAAAATCGTACAATAGTTAGAGGGGGCGCTTACACGGGATTTTTCCGCGATCATTCAACAAAATTTACAGGAATGAATCATGATGAAATGAATGAATCATAAATTTTGATACTTGAAAAAATGTGGGATTTAAAAAAAAAAAAAAACATAAATTCTGTCGAAAAAACGCAGAAAAAAGGAGAAATTTGTAAAGCATGAAATCAATTAAAAAATCTCAAAAAAAAAAACACATATTTCATCAAAGATTCACGATTCATTCATTTCATAATGATTCATCGCATTCTCAATCGCCTTATAGAATGGGGAGGGAGGACGCTTTCTCGGGATTTTTTGAAAGTTTCAAATTCTTTATAAAGTGGGGAGGGGGCGTTTGATCAGGAAGGGCGGATTAACGGGACTTTATGGTAAGTGTACGGGTATGGATAGTTTGTCTTCCCTGAGTTTGAAAAAATCCACCAGAAGGGGGGGGGGGGGGCTGTAATGGTGATTTTTGTGCCATTTTCAATATTGTACCACTGAAAAATATATGAAGTTATGCATAGAATTGAACAAAATTTTTCCTTAAGTGTTTGTCCTCCCTGAATTTGAAAAAAATCTGCTGGAAGAGGCAGGGCTGCTGGCTTTTAGCCGGGCCAGTTTAAACCGGCCGGCTTTTTCCGGTTTAATCCACTTGCAAAAGACCGGCTTTTACAAAAACTTTTTTTTTATCTATAAAAACTATTCTTAAAATGAAATGTACAATTAATTAATAACTACAGTCAAAGTTCTATAAACCGCACAAGTTGAGGCCAAAGATTGTGCGGATTTTAGAATATTGTGGATGTTGGATTATTATGGATTATACATCATTTTATTATTCTTAGACAGCATTTTAATTCAATAATCTATAATAATAAAAAGACAAGTATGTTTGTGTGTCAGCGCTGTTCTGAAGAGACCGCTGCATGTAGAGTTACCAAATTTGGAGGGAAGGTACCCCTATACATGTAGTTTTGCACCTCAAAGCCCGATTTTTGATTAGAATTTTTTAATTTAATCTTTTAGGTGATTTTTAATGCTCTTTTTATATTTCGAGGCGATTTTTCCATATTAGTGAAAGGAATGCAGTTTCATTCTTTACACTCAATATAGTAATTTTTTTGCTCTTTTCAATAAAGTTTATTCGGAATTTGTGCAGCAGTTTTTGAACTTTTAGCGAATTTTTTTATTGCGATTTTTAAAGTTTTTTTTGCATTTTGCAGCTATTTTTTGACAATGATAAAAACAAAATTGATACAAACTTTCAGCCTAATGAACTAAATTTTGTCGGCTACGATTTTTCAATTTCAGTGATTTTTAATGCTATTTTCAATGCAATTTTTGACAGATTTTTTGATTTTGTGTCCATTTAGCATAGAACTTTTGTCATTTCTTCAAAATTATTGTTTTTTGTATATATCATGATCTTATCTATTCTTGAATTGCATGTAAGAAAAGAAAAAAAAACATAAAATTAACGAATGAGCAATAAAGTTATTAATTAGGATATTCACAGTAATCTATAATAATATAGAGACAAGTATATGTGTGTGTCAGCGCTGTTCTGAAGAGACCGCTGCATGTAGAGTTACAAAATTTGGAAGGAGAAAAGGTACCTCTATAAATGTAGTTTTGCACCTCGAAACCCAATTTTTTAAATTTAATTTTTTAAGCGACTTTTAGCGCTCCTTTTATGTTTCGAGGCAATTTTTCCATATTAGTGAAAGGAATGCGGTTTTATTCTTTTCACTCAATATACAGGGTTCACACAGAGTTTGCTAAATGAAAAATAAGGACTCTGTAAGGATTTTGTAAGGGCTTCGTTAAAAGAAAAATAAGGACTTCCTAAAGTTAAAAAATAACAGTACATATAATTACTTACATTAAATTTTAATCGTAATAGATTGAAATTTTACATAAAACATAATTATGTAATTTTATAACAAAATATATAACATTAGTTGGCTAGCAACTGTTTTCTAGAGATGTAAATTTTCCGGAAAAATATAAGTGGCGGAAAAAAACTGGTTTTTTACCGATTTTTTCGGAAAAAAACCCGGAAAAGTTGGAAAAATTGACTTTTAATGATTGTTTCTCCCAAATAAATTATATTTTATTAGAGAATATTAAATAATAAATATTTTTTACCATTTATTTGTATTAAAAGAAAATTATTTTCACTTTATATTACAAAATAAAAAAGCAAAGCCTGATTATAAAAATTTAGTTTTTTTTTTTACAGCCTAAGAATTTTTATTAAACGCTATTGTTTGTTATATCATATCTCTGTTGAAATGATTTTTCAGCTACATGTTTAACTACCAATTGACCTAATGTAAAAACCTGAGCTAATATGCCTACAGTTTGGAATGAAATAAATTATGTATCCCATTTACATAAGTATAGTTTTTATGCTTCATGCAAGAAAATTTTAAATACAAAATAATTTGTATTCATTGGAAACTTTAACATAAGTACTAAGCTTGTCTATTTTCCAATTCCAAATATGTGCAATTAAATTGAACAAAATCAGAAAATATTCTTATTTCTTTCTAATGAAATCGAAAACATCTCATCTAAATTGGTTTATTTTTCAAAAGCTGCTCTAAGTAAATACTGTCCCACATAGTTATTGGCTCTACATTTAAATATTCAGCTCAGGGGTCGATCCAGACAAAATTTAGGGCCTATTTAGGGCCCCTTCACAAAAATAAATTTATTAACCACTTCAACGACTGCCCCGAGATAAGTCGGGGGTTAAAGCACTATTTCCCCATACCCGTCATTGGTTAAGTGGTTAAAATGGGCCCTTTCACAAAAATAAATTTTATAAAATAGGCCCCTTCACATAATTCTTTTCCACAAAAACTTATTTTTATTATTTTGTTAGATTTTAAAATGTGTAAATTTGTACATAAAACCAGTTCTTAAGAAACAAAAACTTTAGAAAAGGGTTTAAAGAAGTTAGTTTTTGTTAAAAAATACTTGGTTCGAACTTGAGTCACTAGATTCCAGCTGTCGTCACAAAATGTTGTTTTTCACAAAAATGAAGGAAATTCACAAAAATAACTGCTACTTTTCACAAAATGGGCCCCAAGAAAAAAAACCCTGCAGCTTCAAACGTAAAGTTTACATTTTATTTTGTTCTTGTTTGGATGGAAATAAGGAAAGGGAAGGCAAAAAAAAGTCATGGCCAGAGATATTTCTTTCTACAGAATGGCATGGTCAATGACAGTAAAAAAGATTATTTACTTTTGTTTTGCCTAACAATAAAAAAGCATATGCAATATTTTGCAAATAAATATCAAATATGAATTTGTAAAATTTCATATTTTGCAAATAAATATAAAATATATATCAAGGTACATATTCACTGATAAATATCACCGAAATCTTATATTTTGTACCATTACAATACTACACGTCTTTTTTTATGACTTTTTAGCGCGGAAAAAGTTATTTATAAGTAAATGAATTATAAAAATCTTTATTATGTAAAAATATATAGTCATTGATAAGCACTAAAACTTTTCCGAAAATATTCATTATCAATTAAAAAGTTTATGTCATCAAAAGCACGCTTAAAATGATAAGATTCTTATTCAATTTGAATTTTAATTATTAAAAAATTTGTTTTTTAGAATTAATTGGTGATGCATTGTTGGTAAATAACTTAAAGATTACAAAAAATGAAAAACTTGGATAAAGTTAAGGCATAACTTACTTTTATTAACAATTAACAGCTGATTTCTTCCAAAAATTGTTAAGAATATTCAAACCATAATAAACAAATGAAATTTTCGCGCTGAAAGAACACTGTTGCCATTGATTATTATCAAAATAGACTTCAGTATTTTTATGCGAATTGGAGAAGAAAATCTTTGATTTCTAGAGTTTCTAAAGATAACATGTTTATATTAGAAAGTATAATTACTTATTTAGATCAAATATATAATTGAAATTTATTAATATTACTGGATTATTTTGATTGACAAAGAATCATTCACTTCGATTCATTCAACTCAATTCAATGAAAAACTCACTATTTCCGTTTATAAACAAACGTAATGAATGGTAAAATGTTGCTAGAATCATAATTTAAGATGTTTTGTTCTGGTTGATAAAAGGTTTCTACTTTTAATTATCTTATTTAAATTAAAATTAAGAAAAAATTTCTTAGTATATTTTTTTGAAAAATTGCCAGTAATTTTATAACCTGTAAAAATATATAGTACATAAAATATTTTGTTTCCCTTTCTGTTACATGTTATTTATTCGCGCTTTTGTTTAAAGGATTAAACCTTAAGTAAAGTAGCGTCAATTTAATATGTTGTTTCTATACCTTGTAAAGTTCTATTTATTATATGTTTTGTTACGAAATTTAGAATAATCTTCGAAAAAACAGAAAATATATAAATAATTTTCTGCACTATATGTATACATTTTTAAGCTATTATTTCGCATAATCAGTGGCGCAGGAAGGACCTTAATATGGGATGTGTTTTGAACCTTTGTTATCTATAAAAGAAATAATTTCATTATCACCAATATTCATAAACAGTTTTGTAGCTGTAAAAAATCTAGGAGGTATGTGTTAAAGCCATTAAGGCCCTTACTGTTTATTTTGATATGTAAAAATAAAATCGAAAATTCGCCCAGCGGTTGCATGAAAAAAAAAAAAAAAAAAACTGCAAATTTCGCCAATGAATCATGGAGAAAATGTGGAAAGTCAATACATTGTCATTTGTGAAAAAAAAAAAAAAAAAAAATCCTGTGATCGGTCACTGGAAAATATAGAGAAATTTTTTGATTCCATGCATGAATACATTGCGAAATTCGGCAATTGTTCATAAAAAATAATACAAAATTCTACACTGATAAATGGACTCTAAACAAACCAGTTCAAAATCTGTTTTTGAGCAGAAAGCAAACGTGCCCTTTTTTAAAAACAATTTGCCCTCTTTATTAAATTCATGCTTAGCAGCCCTTTTGTTCTAGAGTCAACATTACATGTACAAGCAAGCAAGGTTTGTTTTTACTGCTGTTTATATCATCTGTACTAATAAAAGAACAAATCACTTTGGCTGTGTGTGATGGCTAACAAAACCTACAGCACTTACAAGGCTCAAATTTTTTGTGAAGTTAGTACCTGATGTACCTGAAGCTCAGAATTTTAATTTTTTGATTAGTTTCCAAGTTATTAATCATGAAGCTTAACTTACTCTCATCAAAAAGTTAATTTCTTTGATCCTTGGGTAAAGAATACGCTTGCATAAACACATTTATACACTGAAACGAAGGAAAGAATATTTTTCCAAGTTTATTTCTATTTCTATCACGTTGTTTAAATCCAAGTCAATTAAACCACTCAACACAGTTAAACTTGAAATATCGCACTTTTAGGTTTCAAATACTACAACCAATTTGAAAAAATGTTGCAGTAAACCTTTTAGGAAAAAAAAAAATCTAAAAGGGCTGTTTATTCAAAAAATGTTTTTTTCTGTCAAAAAATGTCAACTCTCCTCCAGGATGCAATTTTAAAGGCATAAACAAACCAGAAATATGCTCTTGAAGTTGAAACTTTCTTTTAATGAATGATGTAATCGATTTTTTAAAATATGGATTTTAACACTTTCAAATACAGTGGTTAAATGAAGTCACTTTGCAACTCATGGGAAGGTTATTTTTTCTATGCTAAAAGTATCTAAGCGTACATATTTCAACACAATCTTTTAAAAGTACTTCAATAGACCATATTTGCACATTCTACAAGACTTTTGAAAAGTTCAGATGGGAAAAATATTTTTTACAAAATAAAATGTGCAAAAAATTTGATAAATTCAGTAAAAAACTAATTATTTCGTTGCAGTTTTACCACTCCAGGGTGCAATAATTACTACTGACAAACCAAAAATATATTCTTAAAGCTGAAGCCTCATTATGCTTTTTCTTATGGTTCGATTGGTTAAAAAAATATGACATTTAACCCTTTCAAATACATCGATAACTGCAAATCACTTGGCGGCTCATGGACACTATATTTTTTCTACGCTAAAAGTAACTAAATGTTTGTATTTTAACACAATCCTTTTAGAGCATTTCAATAAACCAGATTTACGTCGCTTGCAAAAATCTTGAAATTTTTAAATGGATAGATATATATATTTTTTTTCACAAAATAAAATGTGTGAAAATTTCTATGAAATCAGTGAAAACATGATTGTTCCATTGCAGTGTCTTTTCTTTCAGTATGTATTGACTCTAAAAATTTAATTACCCAGAAATTAATAAAACAAACAACATATGCTTTCAATTCAATATGTTTTCATGATTTTTTCATTTAAAAATACAAATTCTGACAAAATGTACTTAAAGATATAAAATCATACAAATGTGAGTTTTATTCAAGGGTCATTTCTGAAATAGATAACACATTTGACAACTAAATAATATCCCAAAGTCTAACAATGCCGGGCAGGTCACTCAAGTTTGGAAATAAATGTCACTTTCTGGAGCTAGAATTTCAGCAAGTAAAAAAAAAAAAAAAAAATTCATGCTATAGTCAAAATGTACCAAATTTTCGGTTTGGAAATAATAATGCTTTTAACTAATAAGAATGTAGTTATTAAAATACAACACATTGCTCAGTGGTGCACAAAGCAGGAATTTTAATATAATAATAATAATGCTTTTGTTCTGTCATTGATGTAAATAGAAGTCTATGGATGTTGAAGTCTTAAGTCTGTAGATGTTGATTGAATAAATATGGACGAACAACACTCCACAAATGCAAAACAATTAATTTAAACATAAAGTACTTAAAAATCACACAGAGATTTCTTTTTCATGACGAACTCACATGGAACAGCTTTTATGCAAGGTTGAGATATGACAAAAACTTTATAAAGGGGAACTCCAGTTATATGTTTTCCTCAGGACCAAATAACAAAACGTAAGTCGGTAAAATGGTCTACCAGACATTTCTTATAATATTTTGAATACTTTCTTTTCCTGAGGCATTTAAATTGCTTTTTACATCATAAACAGAAGTTTTATAAACATTTTAGCACATATGATTATAAATTTGTGAAAATAGAACAGGGTAAAAAACAAAAGTACACATATGAGTTATTTTACTGAGAAAAAACATGATTTTAAATAAAGTATTGCGAAAAAAACTAATTGCACCAAAAGATCATGAAAAAAATGTGAAAAATTGCAGAAAAAGAACCATAATTAGAACACATAGGGGTACCCCCCCCCCCCTTCCTCTGCTGTAACTTTTCAGAAAATTTGCTGCAAATTTCAGAAACTTTTTTCAGTCTCCGCACAAAAATAACCAGAATTGGATATCCAGCAATTCCGCGGACGGGCTATAGCGCATATATTATTCAAAAATTCTCAGACAGGATGCAAAAATGCCACTCTTACGTGTCCCTAGAAATGGGTAATTTCGCCAAAAAATCGTGAAAAACGGCCAATTTCCTTAAGATTGCCAAAAAAGGACTGTTTTCCAGCAAATTTTGTCAAAAGATTCGAGAAAGAATTGCTAAATTTGTCACAAAATCCCAAAAATAATGGCAGATTTCATCAAAAATCGATATAAAACAATGCATTTCGTCAAAAGATGAACAAAAAACGACAACTTTTGTCAAAAAATCTTGATATAATGGCAGATTTCGTCAAACAATCGCGAAAAAACGGCAGATTTCGCCAAACAATCACAAAAAAAAAAAAAAAAAAGGCAGATTTCGTCAAAAGGACACTGAAAAAACTAATCAAGAAACTAATTTTCCTGCTTCAAAATTGTTGCATTTCAGTTTTCAAATGAACAAGTTAAATTTTTGAATAAAAAAATATGACTTATTAGGGACCTATTTTTGTAAAAAAAAAAAAAAAAAAAGAGACTCAGAATTTTAGAAGTCCTGGGTCCTGGAGCCCCAGGAGAAAGAAATTCACCTTGTGCAAGAGCAAAACTAAAAAATCAAACAAAATTTCTATTTTTTTTTTTTTTTCTTCTTCTTCTTTTCCCTAATACTTAGCCAAAAATGCCTTTTTTTTAATTGAAATTTTCTAAACAGTAAACTGTTTAGAAAATTTCAATTAAAAAAAATGTTTATGCCTATAACAGGATTTTATTAAAGTTCTGTATGTTGGTAAAATAAATTTTCATTAGTCTAACTATAAATAATTTCTGCTTTATTCATGTTAATAATTTCCTTTTAAAGTACACAAATCTAAAATGTATATTATTTATATATATTAATTAGCGATTATATTTGTTGCGATTGAAATTCCTGTCTTTGCTCAAAAGTCGTTCTTGCAGTTTTCAGCTTTTTTGTCTTCTGTTCAATCTCATACCTGCAATGAGGATTGATAAAATGATTGTATATTCCTATTTAAATTCATTTAATTATTATTTCTTAAATATAATCTCTGAAAAACACTCATTTCTGAAGAGTGGTCACTTTTCACCAGTCTCACTGGTGACCGTTATTCAGAGATAACACTGTACTTTTAAGGGGCTACTTTGACAGTGTCTAAATCACCAACATCAAAATCATTGTCTTCTTGAAAAATAGCAGCATCTATAATTCCATACATCACATTATTGATGTAACATTTTATGAAAAATCAAGTGAATTTTTTCACATGGTAATTCAAGCCAAACATTGGATAGTTGATTTACATAAATAAGCATGTCATAACAGAATTAGTGTTGCCTATTTAAACAGATTTGGCAGTGTGAAGAAGAAAAAATAGGAGATATCAGTAATTTGGGAGAATGCATTTTTTTCCTATAATGTATGTACTAAAAACTGCTAACTTTTTCTTTGCTGAATTTTTCCTCACAATTTTTTAATATCAATTATATACAGGTTTTCGATTTTGGATGATTTTTCACTGAAACATTATGTAGTCAGCTTACATACGGAAATATTCTGAATTTTAACACCTGCTCATTTTATGTGTTTCTGAACAAAAATGAAATAAAATTTGAGTCATAAAATTGCTCCTTTGAATTTGAGAACAGTGTTAAAAACTACTATGTATTTTTTTAAACAACCCAATGTGTATGTTTATAATTTGTTTTGCTACTTCTAAAACTTTTTTAAATAATAGTTGTAATTTCTTTTTGTTTTTATCTTTTCAGGCTCTACAGTATTAACCATGTCCATATCATTGCTTCCATCCGAAGTTTTAGAGACCATATTTAGTTTTCTAGATGGCGAATCATTTTGTATTGCCAGAGGAGTTTGCACAACCTGGAATATCATCATTAAAGACATGCAAAAGAAGAAATGTTATTGGAAGAACTTTTGTTTCAGAGAAATTCCTATTAATGTTTTAGAAGAAATTCTTGGATACAAGAGCAAAGTTTGGGATGGTATTGATTGGATGATCATCTATAAGAAATGGTTTAACAGTCGAATGATGTTGAGTTCACCCCACTGGAAAAAGAAGATCCATTCATTTGATAAGAATCCCATCACTTGTGTTCGTGTGTCAGGTACATTAAACAAAATAAATAAATAAAAATAATAGAGGAGTTTTTTTTTATTTTTATATAGCATAATTTCCCAATTGTTACGCTTCTAAGGTACAGTTGTAAGGGGGGGGGGGGAAGTAAACACTCCCTAAGGGTTGTTCAAATATAACGTTATCATTTTTTTTGGTAATTTTGGACCTCCTCCCCTCCTTTCAATATCATACAATATCATTTTTCAAACTCCTCCTCCCCCTCTAGTAATAATATCGTTATCAAAGTGCAATTTTTTAAAATTTATTTCTTTTGTTTGAAGTAATATAAAAAATTGGTTACATTTATTTTTTGCATACTTTATTGATATCATACCTTATCCTTTTTTTAAACCCCTCCCCCGGCTTTCCAGTATCGTTATCAAAGAGTTTTTTTAAATTTATTTTTTTTGTTTGAAGTGATATGGGGCTGAATTTTAGATGAATTTTAGGAGCTGTATCCAAAAATAAGTTTGGTACTCAGTTGTTGAAATGCTACAGAATGACCATGTCACTTCTACTAATGTATTATTTCTTGACATTTCACTTGCTTTGTGTCAGCCCAAATGTTTAAGTAAGATGACTAATATATATTTTAACTATGCCTTTCTGGATGCGATACACAGCCCCTTAAACCATCATTTTTAATGTGTATTGCTCATAATTCAGAAACCACTTGAGAGAAAATTTTAAAATCGAGAATTTGCATAAAGATAGACTTAATAAATATAAATATGGCAAAAACTACTTTGTTATAATTCATATTTTAAATATTAATTTCATAAAAATTCATTTTATAAAATTTTAAATTACAAACTCAATGTATTTATGTTTGGGTTTTTTAGTATTATAACCAAAAAAAAAAAAAAAAATCACATTAGGAATATAATTTCAGGAGATATTAATAAAAATATGAAAATGTAATTTAACATTAGAAGCTCTGAATTTTGAATATTTATAATTAAAAAAATTATTATCCAAATGACTTGAAATTTTGCCTCTAGACATAATTTAAACCAATGATTTAAAATATATTTTCAAAATTGGCTGTTGCCATTAAAAAAAAGTTTGTTTTTTACTTGTAGATGGTCTCCTAAGAAAATTCTATATATGTCATTTAAAAGTATACTTTTATTTCCAATCATTTGACACCAATAACTTTTTTTTATTATAATTAGTTGCAGAGTTAGTAGGAGATGTTTTTTTTTTTTTTCCATGACTGTAGACTTTACAATAATCTGAAAATAATGACATTGTGGTGCAAATAAGCTTTTTTAACTTGTTCATTAAACACAAGCAAAAATCTTCATCACAACAACAAAAAAAAGCAAGAAAATTTATTCTGATTTCTAATAGATAAATTTTTATCTTTTACTTGTGCTAATTAAGCTGTAAGCTTTTGAAAAGATATCTTTTTTTAGAAAAAAAAAAGTCATAAAACCTAACCTTCTTTTATACGCAAGAAGATAGTCTCAACATTCGCGATTTTAAAATTCATGGTGGTTTTCATTAACCTAACACTCGCAAATGTTAAGGGGTCATTGTAATTGTTTTAAGAATTAGTCCAGCCAACTGATTGTTTTTTGTAATTATTTTTGTTACATTTTTATAAATTCGATCAACCAACTCTTTTGAATATTTTCATTTGTCAAATTTGATAGCTTTCAACTCATTTTTCTTTAGGATCTTGGGTTATAACTGGACACAGCAATGGACTAATATGTGTTTGGAATTTGGAGACTGGTGATTTGAGTCAGAGCTGTATGTGTCACTTAAAGACCATAAATGATGTGGCATTAGTGGATCTACTTAATTTAGGTATGGATTTTTTCACTTTCAGAGACTGTTCTAATTGGTACACATGAGCATGTGAACTCCAAAAGAAACACAGATAAATACATAGACAAAACAAAACACAGTATTAAGCACATTTCTAGATTTTTGTAAATTTTCTGAATAAGTTTAAATAAAGCCTGCTTTTGAGTTTTGATCTGTTTTTTGCTGAACAGAATACCAGTATTTATTTAAACAAACAACAACAACAACAAAAAAAATCATATTATGAAACACCAAAAATATACCTATGAATAAAGATGAAATCAAGCATTCATCTGTCACCACTCAACAATTAAACTTGAAAAAGTGGTGATGGAAAAGATGGAAAAAACAGTCAAATGCAGGATTTTTTATTTGATCTTTTCCACATTCTTTTCCAAACATGTCAGATATTTCCAATTTCACATTGCACTGGCAATTCAATGATCCTTTTATTCTCACACTTGCTGGTCAGTAAATAAACATACCTATTTTATTATTTTTAGGCCTTAATTCTAGACAAATAATTTAAAAAAAAAAATTATGTAGTTAGCTTTTCAAATATCTTAGTGGGACTTGTGTAGTCAGTAATATAAGCATATAGTGTATAACTTTACTGTTAACTTATTTTAGATTTCAAAATAAATTGGGCATTAGTATCTCAAGCTTATTTTAAACAATGTAAATTAAAATATTTATGTTTAATGTAAACTCATTATATCTTTTTAAAGTTAAGTATTCAATGATATAATATCTGTACTTATTGACAACTAAAGAAATTATTCTCTCTAGCATGTAACTGGCTACTAAAAAAATAAACTTACTAGCTAGTGACTACTAAGCAAAATTCCTTATTTTCATCTTTACCTATAACGTTAAGACATAACTTAAAAAATACCCAAGAAAAACAAAAGGGTTTAAGTTTTTATACTTTCTTTATGGAAAAGACAAATTTATAGCTTAATTTTTTTGTTTTTATTTTAAAATACACTAAAAAAAATGAAGCAACTACTGATAAATTATTAAATGAATAAAAGCAACAGTTGTCTGTTTCATTATATTCATTGTAATTCAAGTTTTTAAATCACACATTCTTTATATTTTTAGAATTTGTTTTGATTTTAAATAAACTGTAAGCATCTGGAAAAAAATGTTCAATCAATAATATTTCTGTTTTATAATTTATGTAAATAAAAATTTTGTAGTTTTTCTTTTATGTATGTATATATATAAGATTTTGTATCTTTTAGGATCTTATTATGGGTTAGATGATCTGCCTTGGGCTCACCATCATATGATTACTATTTCAAAAGACAGATATATAAGCATTATACTTTTACTAGAACCACTGGCCCATTCTGATTCTCGCTCTCAAATTAACTATCATACAGATGATATAAAACAAATCAAGTAAGAATATATAATTTTAATCCATTTTTCAGTTAATTTTCAGCAGTGGAATTATGCTTGAAATTATTGAATATTTAACATGTCATTTATCACATATTGCAAACTAACCATAGAACCAACAGTGTGAAAGATGTCCAAGTTGAGAATCGAACCCGGAACCCTTGGAATAGTGAGCCAAGTGTTCCACCATTTAAGCTTCAGGGACAATACTCAGCTTAGCATCTTTAACTCACATATGTTGGTAAGGCTGCAACTGCAGCACAAAATGAAAAAAATCTTCATGAGCACACAATATCTTGCATGGAACATGAAACACAAATAATCCAGAACCGGTGATTACATGTATAATTTTAATTAATTTTTAATTGATTTTCAGTAGTGGAATTACATTAAAAATTATTGAATATTTAGTACATTATTTATTTCATTTTGTAGTGCAGTTGAAGCCTTACCAACATATTGAGTAAGAGATGCTAAGCTGGATATGGCCATTGTAGCTTAAACGGTAAAGCACTTGGAACACTATTACAAGGGTTCTCAGTTCAATTCCTGGCTTAGGCATATTTTGATAAATTACATATAAAATATTCAAGTAAGAATACTTGTATTATGCTTGTTTATTTAAATATTAGCAGACCAGCCAATGTTCAAAATTAGCAGTTAGTCACCAAATGCAACTAAATTATTTTATTTAGGAGTAACCTCATACTGATAGGCCTGTGTTTATATATTTTTAAGCTGAATGTATCATGTAAAAGTAAAATATATGGTTTTTAAATGGGCATTATATTCTTTTCTGTATTTCAATGAAAAAAGTAGCAGATTTAGAATTTAAAGAGTGCAGATTTTTTCTTCTTCTTCTTCACATCAGGTCATTTATCAGTTTAGAAAATGTCTCTTACTGTCCAAACTTTTTGAAGTTGTTATCTGTTATAATTTTTTGGAAGCCTGTATCAAAAAATTGTGAACATATATTGATATTTAGTTGTAAAAGGGCTGTATTTTCTTCTCACTATTTTTTTCTTTTTTCCTTTGATTATTTAATACTAAAGACAAAATAGTTTCTTATCATCCAAACTCTTCCTAATTTTCATGAGTTATAATGTTTCCTAGCATATGATTTTTACGTAAAAATGTGGATATTTAATTGTAAAAGCATGATCAAAAGCCCCTTATGTATTCAAGACTCAAGTGAAAGTTTTTGTAGATTTTATGATTACTTTTTAAATACAGAGTAATCTCTGAATAATGGTCACCAGTGGGACTGCTAAAGAGTGAGCGCTTTTCAGAGGTTTCACTTAAAAAAATAAAATCAGAATTAAATAAATTTGAGTAAAACTACAATCATTTTAATTAATCCTCACATTAAAAGATCAGTGATTTGCAATTGCCCCCCCCCCTTTTTTTTTTTTTTTTTTTTTTTTTTCCTTGTTTAAAATATTTTGTTCAAAGGAATTACAATATGTGTTTTGATTTTTCTATTCAACTCATTTTCATTATTATTTCATGCAAAATTTTGGACTTTACAACAGGGTTGGCAAGTTTCTTTCGCAGTGGAAAAAACTGTGGAAAAAACCATGGAAAAAAACTGTCCGGAAGAAACAGGTTTCTTCCGCAGTGGAAGAAATGGAAGAAACTGCTATTCTTTACAAATTTACCTTATAACTTAAAACTTTGTCAGATACAATGTCTTCTTGCTATAACCTTAAATAAATTAATTCCATCAGATCTATACAAATTTAATTAAATATATATGCTAAATTAATAATTACATCAGCTTTGAAGCCAAAATCACACAACACCAATCTAAAGATCTTCAACCATTGGCTAAATGAAGAAAAGAAATTTTATCTAAAATGTTCAAAATCAATTAAATGTTATCCATTTTAATTTAACAAGTGTATTTTTTCGGTTATTGGAAAAAAAAAAAAAAAAAAAAAAAAAAAAAAGATGAATATGGATGAATATAAAAGATAAAATTTAAAAAAAACTTTCAAGTCCTACAGAAAATTTGGAGACTTTAAAAGCATTTCGACATACTCATAGACATGGGTGTAAAAATCTAAGCACCAGCCGACAGTCTCTTATCACTTAATTTTATTTGTTTTTTTTCACTTAATTTTATTTGTTTTTTTCACTTAAATTTTATTAGAATTTTTGCAAAAAATATAGATTAAAAATAAGGAATAAAATTTAGTGGTGAAAAACTGCCCACTGGTGCTTAGATTTTTATATCCGTACTCATAAATATTGTTACGAATTTTGTAAATAGTTAGTGTTTGTACTGTAAAATAATGTAAATAATCTTATTAAGCTCCATTCCTTTACTTATATTAGTTTTTGTTACATTGTCTCTGTTATCAAGCAAACTTGTCCATTATTTTCAGTGTATGTCTACGGCAGATTGGCGAAATAATGAAGATATCGCCAAGTTGGCGTCACTTTTGGCGACTAATTTTGGTCGCCAAATTTGGCGATATATCGCCAAGTTGGCGACAAACTTGGCGATTGTTGGCGATGGTAACCCTTTCCTCTCTGGTAACCCCCCTTAGGTATACTGATACATTGTTTGTTGTTCCGTGGATTTTTTCGAGTAGATTCTAGAAATTTCTAGCACATGCTCCGAACCTATATAAGAAGAGAAGCGATGCGAGCTGTTGTTATTATTTACCAGTCAGTCATTCAGTGAGCTACTAGAGATTGTCCAAGCAAGTTTGCTTGATCTACGTTGTTTTGAATGTGATATAGTGTTGAGACATTGTATAAAGAGTCTCTGCGAAGTATATTTGTACTTGTTCGATAGATTTAAACAGTTATTTTGGAATATCTTGTAATATTTGTGAGTTTCGAAGACTCTGTTGTTCTGAAGATCTGTAAATAAATTATTTTCTACTTTTCTAAGAGAAAAGAGTTTGAAGTTGTCTAACCATAAGATCGAAAGAACCCTATATACGCTGCAACATTTGGTGTCAGGAGTCGGGATCTTATGGCGAAAACAAGAACAATGGACGGTCAACTGAAAGAACTGTTAGAAGCTATTAATGGAATAAAGGCAGAATTGACGAAAGGCCAAGAAGAGTTGGCGGTAAAGATGAATAAAGGCCAAGAAGAGTTGGCAGAAAAAATGAATAAAGGCCAAGAAGAGTTGGCGGAAAAGATGAATAAAGGCCAAGAAGAGTTGGCGGAAAAGATGAATAAAGGCCAAGAAGAGTTGGCGAAAAAAATGAATAAAAACGAAGAAAGAATGGAACAGTTGACAAATAAAATTGACAAATGCCAAGAAGATGTGACTGAAAAGATTAATAAAGGCCAAGAAGAAATGAAGAAAACTTTAGAAGAAAAATTCTCGTCGGTAGAGAGAAGAATAGGCTCGGTAGAAGAGAAAATGGCGGAAGTAGAAGAGAAAATTCAGAATGAAGTTTGTAACTTTGAAGAGAAAATCAGTAACGTTGAAGAGAAAATACTAGGTGAAGTAGATGAAAAGCTAAATAAAAAAGTACAAGATCTTGAGAAGAAACTTTCAGCGTCTAGTGGTAATTATGAAGAATTTAGGAATCCGCCTGCTTCTCCCGTGCACATTAAGCTGTCGACATACGATGGAAAGAGTTCCTGGCAAGTTTACAAGACCCAATTCACTATTGTAGCTGAAGCGAACAAATGGAGTGACGAGGTGAAAGCTTGTCAACTGGCAGCATCTTTAAGAGGAGAAGCCGCCGACGTGCTGCAAACATTGCCCGATATGACGCAACTCAATTTTGAGACTCTAAGTTGTGCACTTGAAATGAGATTCGGCGAAAAATTCTTCAAGGATTATACGAGAATACAAATGAAGAGCCGCCATCAAAAATCGAGTGAAACCCTTCAAGAGTTTGCCTCGGAAATTGAACGGCTTGCAAATTTAGCATTCATTGACTGTCCAACAAATGTACGGGAAATGCTCTCGCTGCAATATTTTGTAGACGGAATAAAAGATCCAGAAGTGCAGAGAGCGGTACGAATGGCAGATGTACAGGATTTAAAGGCTGCACTACTATATGCCTTAAAATTGGAAGCAGCTACACAAGCCAGCCGAAGAGATCGTCATTCAGTCCGAGGGGCAACGGTGAACAGAAGCTCAGACACTGAGATCGACTTCTTGAAAGAAATTAGGAAATTAAATCAAGAGATTGAAGCTTTAAAATATGGAAGAACAAGCGCAAGAAGACAGAATCTCACGTGCTGGGGATGCGGTGATACAGGACATCTCCGAAGAAATTGCCCCAAAATCCACGAACGTGAGATAAATTCAAACAGTCAGCAGGGAAACTAAATTTTGGCCATCTCGCGGGGCGGAGGTTGCCAGAGAATGAAAAGCCCCACCTGAAGATCCTCCAGATATCAAAAATGAGTGGCGGTGATAATGAATTATATGTGATAGGCTTTATTAACGGAATTCAATGCCGTATGATTGTCGATACAGGAGCCAATGTGACAATAATAAGAGAAGATTTGGCTCGAAAATTGAAATCTAAACTCATCTGGACTCCACCCTGCGTTACCCTGCAAACTGTGACGGGCGACAAGATAGTCATATATGGAAAGGCCAATTTAACCATCAACTTTGGAGGAAAGAAATATTATCATACGGCATATGTGGCTGACATAACAGATCCTTGCTTAATCGGGCTAGATTTTCTGAAAAAGTTTGGCTTCAAGCTTGATTTCAAAAATAACAAAATGCTCTCAAAATTTGAAGAAATAAGTCTTTTTGGATTAAATAACGAAATTGAATGTAAACAAGCAGTAATAGCCAAAGAAGACATCAATCTAGATCCAAGAACAGAATTTTTAGTTCCAGCTGTAATTAAAAATGAAACTAATTACCGATTTGGCCATATAGATTATCCAGAAGACAATAGTACACAAGCAGGAGTATTGGTGGCTTCTTCTGTGGTAGACCTCTCGAAAAAGACCATTCCAGTCAGAATTGCTAACATCAGTGATAAGACGAGGATTATCAAGAAAGGAGAGGTGATAGCGTCATGTGCTCCTGTGACGTGCATAAGTCAAAATTCCAGTCACTCTGAGAAATCTTCAGATAATTTAGTCAAGGATTTGTTACAAAATACGGACTTAGATCCAAACCAGAGAGATGCTGCTGAAAGTTTAATTAGAGAATTCCAAAGTTTATTTTCCCAAACATCTGAAGACTTTGGACGAACTAAAATGGCACAACACCGGATTGACACGGGAGATCACTCTCCTATTAAACAGCACCCTAGACGATTACCTTTTGCCAAGCAAGAAGAGGTGCAGAATTTAATTAAAGATATGGAAGAAAATGACGTCATCGAACCATCGACAAGTCCATGGGCGTCTCCCATTGTATTAGTAAGAAAGAAGGATGGTTCAACAAGATTTTGTGTAGACTACCGCCGACTGAATGACGTCACTAAAAAGGATAGTTACCCTCTACCAAGGATCGACGACACTCTCGACACACTTGCGGGCAACACTTGGTTCTCGACTCTGGATCTGAAGAGTGGTTACTGGCAGGTAGAGATCCACCCCGACGACCGCGAGAAGACTGCCTTCACAACGGGACAAGGATTATGGCAATTCAAGGTAATGCCTTTTGGTCTATGTAACGCACCTGCAACTTTCGAACGGCTTATGGAAACGGTTCTCCGGGGGCTGTCGTATGAAGCATGTCTTGTTTATTTAGATGACATCATAATCATAGGAAAATCTTTTGATGAACATCTGAACAACCTCAGGCGGGTGCTACAAAAATTAAAGGAAGCTAATTTGAAGTTAAGCCCTTCGAAGTGCAGTTTGTTTCGCAATGAAGTCGCCTACCTTGGACACATCATTTCGGCGGAAGGAGTTAGGACTGATCCGGAGAAGATATCGGCCGTGAAAAATTGGAGTCGTCCAGCAGATGTTCACCAGCTTCGAAGTTTTCTAGGATTATGCACCTATTACAGAAAATTCGTCAAAGGCTTCTCGATGACTGCAAGACCACTTCATAAATTAACAGAAGCCAATCAAAAATTTATGTGGACACAGGAATGTGACGCTGCTTTCGAAAAGCTTAAGGAGGCCTTGACATCTCCTCCAATTCTGTCGTATCCTCAAATCGATAAACAGTTTATACTTGATACGGATGCAAGCAACGAAAGCATTGGCGCTGTATTGTCCCAGGAAATCGACGGCCAGGAGCGTGTTATCGCCTATTTCAGCAAGTGCTTGTCAAAGGCCGAGCGAAACTACTGCGTAACAAGAAAAGAGCTTCTTGCTGTAGTGAAAGCCATAGACCACTTTCATCACTATCTTTACGGTCGAAAGTTCCTGATCCGAACTGATCATGCTTCTCTAACTTGGCTATTGAATTTTAAGAACCCTGAAGGCCAGATAGCCAGGTGGATACAAAAGCTTCAAGAGTACGATATGGAGATACGCCATCGAAAAGGCTCATCACATGGAAATGCAGATGCTCTCTCAAGAAGACCCTGCTCAGAGAATTGTAGATACTGCGACCGGGCTGAGAAGAAATTTAATGTCAAAGGTCCTATAGTAAGACAAGTTACAACTGGGTCTACATCATCGCAAGATCCGTGGAGTGACGAGAGCCTGCGTAAAGATCAACTTGCTGATCCTGAAATTAAGCCCATTCTAGAGCTGAAAGAGGAGTCCAACAGGAAGCCCAGCTGGCAAGACATGGCCCATTACCATCCTACGACTAAACGTTATTGGGCTCTCTGGGATTCCTTACATTTGAAGAACGGCATCTTGTACCGAAAATGGGAGTCTGACGATGGAAAGACATGTAGATGGCAACTACTACTCCCTAAGTCGAGAATTTCTATAGTCCTTCAAGAACTGCATGGTAGTCCCACAGGAGGTCATTTTGGTGTAATGAAGACCCTGCAAAAGGTTCGAGAGCGTTTCTACTGGAATAATGTTCGCAGTGATGTAGAGAAATGGTGTCGAACTTGTGACACCTGTGTAGCACGTAAAGGTCCAAAGAGGCGCACCCGTGGGCGACTGCAGCGTTATAATGTAGGAGCTCCTTTCGAACGAATTGCACTAGACATCCTGGGTCCTCTTCCTAGAACATCTGATGGCAATAAGTACATCCTCGTTGCCATGGACTACTTCACTAAGTGGCCTGAAGCCTACGCCATTCCTAATCAAGAGGCGATAACAGTAGCAGACATACTAGTTCAACACTGGGTTTCCAGATATGGAGTTCCTCTTCAAATCCATTCCGATCAAGGAAGAAACTTCGATTCGACTGTGTTTAAGGAAATGTGTGGACTACTCGGCATGGACAAAACTCGAACTACACCCCTACATCCTCAATCGGACGGCATGGTGGAGCGTTTCAATCGTACCATCCTAAATAGCCTCTCTCTCCTGGTGTCTAGAGACCAACAGGACTGGGACAAGAAATTGCCTCTTTTCCTGCTTGCCTACAGGAGTGCCACTCATGAGGCCACTAGTTACTCCCCTTCTCAAATGCTCTTTGGTCGTGATCTTCGTCTGCCTGCTGATCTTTTGTTTGGCCGTCCTCCTGATGCTCCTTCATCGCCTGAGGAATATGTCGATAAACTCCAGGCGCGGATTGAGGAGATTCATCGTCTAGCGAGGAACCGAATCGGACTGGCAACGGAAAAGATGAAGACACGGTACGACACAAAGGCAACAGGACATGAGTTCAACGAAGGTGACAAAGTTTGGTTGTGGAATCCGATCCGTCGTAAGGGACTGTCGCCAAAATTACAAAGAAACTGGGACGGTCCTTACATAGTCGTCAACAGGCTGAATGACGTCGTCGTACGCATACGAAAATCGCCACACGCCAAACCCAAGGTCGTACACTATAACCGGCTAGCCCCTTATTTTGGCCAAAGTGATTAGAAATTCAAAACTAGAATTTTAGACCATGGTCATGAAAGTCACTTTTTGTAAATATGTAAATAGTAATTAGTTCTTATTTATGTAAATTTTATTATTATTGTTATTATTTATTTATTTATTTATTTGTTTGTTTATTTATTTTAAGTGTTCTCCTCTAACTCAAGGATTGCACTGCCCGGGACATGCAGTCTTTGAGGAGGGGGTAGTGTTACGAATTTTGTAAATAGTTAGTGTTTGTACTGTAAAATAATGTAAATAATCTTATTAAGCTCCATTCCTTTACTTATATTAGTTTTTGTTACATTGTCTCTGTTATCAAGCAAACTTGTCCATTATTTTCAGTGTATGTCTACGGCAGATTGGCGAAATAATGAAGATATCGCCAAGTTGGCGTCACTTTTGGCGACTAATTTTGGTCGCCAAATTTGGCGATATATCGCCAAGTTGGCGACAAACTTGGCGATTGTTGGCGATGGTAACCCTTTCCTCTCTGGTAACCCCCCTTAGGTATACTGATACATTGTTTGTTGTTCCGTGGATTTTTTCGAGTAGATTCTAGAAATTTCTAGCACATGCTCCGAACCTATATAAGAAGAGAAGCGATGCGAGCTGTTGTTATTATTTACCAGTCAGTCATTGAGTGAGCTACTAGAGATTGTCCAAGCAAGTTTGCTTGATCTACGTTGTTTTGAATGTGATATAGTGTTGAGACATTGTATAAAGAGTCTCTGCGAAGTATATTTGTACTTGTTCGATAGATTTAAACAGTTATTTTGGAATATCTTGTAATATTTGTGAGTTTCGAAGACTCTGTTGTTCTGAAGATCTGTAAATAAATTATTTTCTACTTTTCTAAGAGAAAAGAGTTTGAAGTTGTCTAACCATAAGATCGAAAGAACCCTATATACGCTGCAACAATATTTTGAGAAAAATAGTCTTTTTAAATCAGCATTCAGATATGCATGCTAAATGCTAATATAAATAATTGCAAATTTGTATATTTACTATGCTGCACAGTTCCCAATAATGCATTTTTATATGAAAATAATGTATTTTTATATAAAAAGAAATATTTTACAGGTAGTTTTTTCCCTCTCTTTTTACATAACTATCATATTAATAAATAAAAAAAAATCCCTCTACCTTTAAGGTTATAAAATCCATCACCCATAAATGTCTGCTGAGCCTGAAGATTGTCATTAAAAAAAAAAAAAAAAAAAAAAAAAAAAAAAACTTTATTTTTCCAAAAATAGTGTTTTTTAACATTAATTAAACTTTCCAATTTAGATTTCATATAATTATACTTTTAATTTAATTATTTTACATAGTTAATATACTTTAATTTTGAGCATGTTTTGTTTTCTGTTGGTTTCTTCTGTTTTTTTTTTCCAGTTTCTTCCACTGTCCTGGAAGAAACCCAACCCTGCTTTACAATGGTTCGCCAAAACTTTGGTCTATATATTGCCGGAAATTTTGGATGATTCTATATTTTTCTATTTCCCTTTTTTCATCATTTTTTCTCTTTCTCTATCGTATCTTTCACCATTTACTGTTTAGAATCAAAGGTGTCAGTATCTGCCAAATCTTTTTCGAGACATACAGACTTGCTGGTCTTCATGTTAGTAAAGCTACCACTTGCGATTAATTTTTAATTCTATCTTAAATTTTTTTTTTTTTTTTTTTTTTTTTTAAAGTTTTTACATACATTTTGACAACATCTGCAAGATAGATACAGTCAAACCTCATTAACATGAACACGCTTAGCATAAATTACTTTTAACGTGAACTGCTTTCACCTATGTAGTCTCCTATAAAGACGAATACAGAGATTTGATACTGATAAAATGAATTACTGTTAACATGAACAAAATTTTGATTCCCCTTTAGATGGATGTTAACAATGTTTGACTGTATTACAAAATTTATTTAGTTTTTTAAATTTTGTTTTGAATAAATTTTAAAAATAATCTTGTGTAGAAACTTTGTGTTAGTTATGCCCAGTGTTCTCGCTGACATTTGATCAACGTTAGCAACTTGTCTAGTTAAAAATAAAAAACATTCGCCAAATGAAAAAAGTATTAGCAAAATAGATTCACCATGTAACACAGAAAAATTTATCTTTAATTGTTTAATGTATCCCTTTTCTTTTTAATATGTTCTAAAATAACCTAAGTTTTTATAACTGTTACAATGATTGTTATTAAGTTAATTTCAACTATCCCCTACATATATATTAAAAATATGTATACATGCATACGTATGAAAAAAAGAAAAAAAGAGAGAGAGAGAGTGAGAGAGAGAGAAAGAAAAAGCAAAAATTGAGCTCTAGCAATTTGGCGAATCTAATCGCTTGTTTACTCGTTAAATGAAATATTTAGTCACAATTTGGCACACTTGCGAGAGTCCTGGTTATGCTTGCCCCAGTTCTAAGAATATTATCTAAATTTTCCCCATCATTATTAACATGTTCATTTTCTATGTCTAGTGTTTTGGAAAAGGATTAAGAAATTAAGTAACTTTTTGTTGAAACGTCAAGTAAATTTTGTTTGATCTCTTTCTCATTTCGGTTTGCAAATAAATTTGAAACTGTATCAGGAACTGTTGAATTATTTTTCTCATGGCATTTGAGCGGCCATTGAATTTTTGAAATTTTTTGTTCCATGAAGGAAAACTTTACTGTGACTGTCAAGGGATAATAATAAAGATTAAAAAGAAAATCATTTGAAAAAGCTTAGAAAACTTGGTGTGCTGTTACAAGGAGCTTCTGAAAGTAAAAAAGAAATATTTGTCTGTTCAAACTTCATTGTAATACAGTTGCAAGGTATCCGGCTTTTGGGGTACCAGTATTTTAATACAGAAAATATTTTATTGACTACAAGGAGGAGGTTATGATTTCGACCTGTATGTATTTCTTGTTTACTCATAACTTCTTTAAATATAAACAGATTTTGATAATTCTTTTTTTGTTTGAAAGTATACAATATTCATGTGGTCCCATTTTAATTTCATTAAATTCTGTTGATTAGAACTTTTTAAAAATAACAACAAGTTCTTTTTGCAGCAGTCGTCCAATAAGCGTTCATTCTTTTCAATAAAATATATTCAAACATTAAAAAATTTAATTTCGCTTCACATTACATCATATACAAAACATGTCACAAGAATTAAAGATGAGAGAATTAATATAAAATAAATAAACATAGATAATAGACTTAACAGTAACCAAAAAATACAAAAAATATGATACTACCAAAAGAAACTATTACTCTTGCACAAATTTTTTTCATCATTCAAAGAGCAAAATCTGGATTGTACTAAAGTCGGGATCTAGATAGATTTTGCGAGGTTAAAGAAAGCAGACAAATGCTAGTTTGTTCTAGCTGTTTGGCTCTAACACATATGAATATATAGTTTTAATTAACATGCTTATAATTGAATATAAAAAAAAATTAAAAAAAATTATTTATCACAAATCATCTTTCACTGTTGCAACCATTTTCAAATCATAAGCATATTAAAACTATGCATTCATATGCGTCAGCACCAAGTTGTCGCCAAGCTTGATTCTTTTTTTTGATGACAGTTAGTATTTTTTTTTTTTAAGCATATTTTATTATTTAATTGGAACTTGGATGATTTAAAAGAACAACATTTTCTCGAAGATAACAGTGGAATTTAAAAAGCTGGAGACTTGCCAGTTCTGTTGGGAGATTCTTTTCAAAATTTGAATGGAGCAGCTAGAAAAACAATAAATTCTAAGTTAATAACTTAGGATCCATCCATAAATGATGTCACACATTTTTTCAATATTTTTGACACCCCTCCCCCCCTCTTTGTCACAAAGTGTCACACATCATCATACCCCCTCCCCCCCTTTTGTCACATGTCACGTTGTATTACATAACATGTACTTACAGTTCAGGGACAAAGTTCTATGTTATCGATCATATTTCAAATTTTATTTTTAAACTTTAACTATGTGTTTTAATGCCATTTGTGAGCATAACAGTAAAAATAATTTTGTACTTATTTTGTATGATATTAAATTAACGTTTACACTAAAAAACATAATTAACATACAATAATAATAATAAAATATTAATATAAAAAAGAAATTGAAAACAGTAGTATTTTGGAAATTAAAATGGAATTTAATATGTTTGATTTTATCTTTTCTTTACTTTATGAATACAGATTTCATAATTTAATCTGGTGACTTTTAATGCTTTTATTGTAATCAAAATGTGTAATGTCACACTTCTTTTTGCTCCCTCCCACCCCCTTATCACAATTTCACGAACCCCCTCCCCTGTCATCCAAGTGTGACATCATTTATGGATCTTATTGATTTATTCTAAATTCTTGTACTGCAAACATATTTTTTTTTTTTTTTTTTTTTTTTGCTAATGTTAGAATTTGTTAGTTAGGTTTTGGAAAATTTTTATTAGTTAGCCTTTTTTACGTATCTGAATGTGCCTCGAATTACATGGCTAGTCTTGGTACAAATTGCTGAAGCAAGTTGAGGTATTTCTGTAATAGAAAATTATTTGCCAAAATGTCAGTAGAGGCTTACTCTGGGGACTTACGTTTTTGGTGTATGTCTATCTTGTGATAAGTGTCACAAAATTATTCACTTAGCCTTAATTATATAGAAATGTTAGTGAAATACTGAGAATTAGCACTGTAGTTTCAAAATTAAATTTTATTAATTTGTTGGCACAGATGTCATATACACACACCATTAGCACAAGTGCAACAAAATGGCAATTTTATGCCTCATATGGTAACCCGGTGATTGTTGTTTTTTAATTAACTGTTTATTTACTTTTATAAATTGATGTAAATTGTTTGTTTTATAGTTATTAATTAAACTTTTGTAATTTATTATTATTTCCTTTTTAAAATAATTTAAAAAAATATATATAACTGATATTTGATAACAAAGTTTTTGCCAAACTGGCGTCAGAAAAGAAAAAATCGTGCCAATGTCGTGCATATATGACATCTGTGCCAATTTGTTTAGAAATATAGACCCTTTTCTTTTATGATTGCATTTTAATATACCAGTTGAGGTTTAACTAATTCTGAAATTTCAGCTGTCAACTTGATGAGATGATTGTATGTGCTGCCGCTTTTCAAATGAACAAAAATTTGTTGAGATTAATTACCTGGTCTATAAATTTTTAAGAAATCTTTGAATAATCACTTTTGTTTAGTGCCAAATTCATAAAACTGTTTTTCATAATCTAGGATTTTTGGTGATATTTTCGCTGTCCGGAGTCAAGACAATACTCTTTCATTGTGGAAAATGAAAATTGTTAGGCATCCCTTTTTCGATCTCGAAGTTAACCTGCTCCAAAAAATTGCCGGTCCTGAAGATTACTTACTTTCTATTGGACTGTGGCATGATGAGGCAAGTATTTAGTTTATCTGCTAAATAGTGTATTTGGGTTATAGAAATTTGTGGTAATTTATTGTGGTCACTAACATGTGAAATACATTTTATTTATTAGTCAGACTCCTGGTTAGTTTAGATCAAGGGTTGTTAACCCTCTTACTTCATATTTTTTTCTTTTATCAAAATAGATTTTTAAATTGTGCATTTATTTTATTACATATTTCAAATCTGTATGTACTTTAGAGTTAAAATGCATAAATTTTTTTGTAAAAGAATTCTTTTCTTTTAAAGTAGAATTATGTCACAAAAAATTGTGAAAATCACGAGTTGTGCAAATTTTGTTACATATATGGGTTGTCCATAGGAATTGTAAGCATCTACTTGCCTTTCTTGTGCCTTCACCAAAAACACATCTGTGGCTAAAAGCTAAAGAAATCAACAAAGATTTCACTATTTATAGCCATCTTTTTTTAAATTCATTTTCAGTGTTTAAATGTATAATTTGACACATGTCTGTTAAATTTGCATTTTATTTATTTATTGGTGAATTTCAAATTTCATTACATATTAACCAGAAACATTTTTTTTACTATTTACATTGTTTTCGGTGCAAACAGCGTTAGTTTTCTGAAATCAGTTGCACAGAATTGAGATAATTTTAAAAAATATATATATATTTTTTTAATTTATTTTAAAAATCATGAGAAAATCAATAAAATTGAGATAGTTTTCAAACTGCTTTTGTAAATACATTATTCTCCTGTTCAGTGATGTAAAAATCGAAATTGTATGGTGTTTTAGAAGGGATAAAAAGAATACAAAGCTATAAATATTTAGCTATTTACAAGTATTTCATTTTGTGTTTTAGTTTTTGTATTACTGGTTTGTAACCGGGCTAAAAATGGGAAGTAAGGTAACAAAAACTATCTATAGTATGTCACAAAATCTTCTGTCTCAAAACTGCACAGAGTTTGTTAGTGCACTCATCATCTATTATTGGATTGTATATGTTTATGGATGCATATATCCTGTACATACAGACATATAGATAAATGTAAAGATCGCAAAGTAATGTCTGGGTACAAAAAAACTTTTGAATGCAAAGTTTGAAATGTACAGGAGCAAACTGGGATGATGTTTGGGTTTTATAATTATGACATATATTGTTCCAGTTCATAAAATTATGGTAAATATTGTTTTGGTTTATGCAATTATTAAAACATATTGTTGCAGTTTTATACTTATGCTATCTTCTTATCCTTGCTGTAACTTTTTCATTATTATTTAAAATCTTAAAAACATTTAAAATTGTTTTTTTCCATTTTTAGAAATAAGTTTGTTTATACTTACAAAAAAAATTACATAATTAAGAATAACTTTGAAACAGCATTCCAGGTCATGAACTTTTCCATTTCAAGCTCTAACTGAATGGATAAAGCTAGTGTTTGCCTATAATACAGGGTGATTATAAATGAATATCTCAACTGTACAGAGTATTAAAAGAAAGAGGAAAAAATAAAAACCTGTTGTTAATTAGAAATGAAAAATAAAATTCAACACAGTTACATGCATTGAATGACCCTCCTGAAGCACAAGAGCTATCGCAGTAGTATGATAATTCATCACACATTTTGCTTTAGCATGTCCAATGGAAGCATAAGCTGCTTATCGTGTTGAGCACATGGGTCAAATTTGATTGAGTCATGCAAAATTCAGGATATTTCTATCATATGTCTGCTGGATTTTATGTCAGCTACTGATGCTACAGTAATTCCAATTATTGCTATCACAGGTAATGTAGTAGCATAAACGAGTGCTAATGGAGCCACAATGGCAGCTAATATACCCATAGTAATTACTGCTGTTATAGCTTTATGGCTGTGAATAAATGATGGATCTGCATCATAATTTTAAGGAGTAAATGAGGATGATATTTCCTCTTTTATTTTTGGAAGATAGCATAATGAGCATGATGCTTTGGCTCACCCATCCCCTTTTGCCAATAATACAGCATATCCAGTGTGACTCGTTGAGATATGTATGTCCTAAGTTTATCAACCACAATTCATCGTGATCAAACAAGCACAAGATCTTTTAAATACTCCCCTCCCCCCCCCCCCAAAAAAAAAAAAAAAATCTGTGTTGTCTTGGCTTACAGGTGGAGTTAGATGTAAATTTTAGCAACAAAAACTAGATCAAGATTAGATATAAACCTAGTTTTATCTCTAGAGACTTAAACCTTTTTGGAAAATTCTAATATACACACATACATATGCCAGTATTTCCGTAGTCTGGTTTTTATTATGTTTCAATGTATTTTTACAAACTCGCATGACATTATATATTCTCCTTATTTTCATCCAATATATATTGAATATGATGTAATTTTTTCTTTTTTGAAAAAATCTGTTAAGCTATTTATTTTATTTTGGTTTTCATGGGGAAATCTTGCTATCAAAAAGTTATCATATAATATTCAATTTTTCTTAAGTTCATCAAGCTATTTTTTTTTCTTTTTTATGTGCAAATCTTGCAATAGTAAAGTAATTGCTGTAGTAACTGTTTATTGGGGGGTTTTTTCATTGCTCGCAACTCTATAACGAAAAACATTTATTTTTTCCTGTCATTGTTCTGTAAGAGTTTGTTTGGTCAGAGCCATGTTAAGGCAGTATTTACAAATTTTCACCCTTTCCATTTCTACCCCTTTGGACCAATTTTGTCCATTTGCAATCCTCACTGAGATATCAACCATCTCATTATATGTGGCGAGCTTGAAGACAATTCGTGCATAATTGTTACTATTGTGCTGACAAAATTTAGGACATACATATATATATACATAAACTTTTTAGATGTGGGTGGTTTTAAGTTCCTGGGCTCATGTAATAATGTCATGCATTGAAGAAATTTTTGAAAAGTCACGCCATGATAACGATTGCAACAGGTAGTATTTCTTACAAAATCTATCTAAAAAAGTTATGCTGAGAAAAGTGTGGTACACTAGACTCCCTCAAATCTGCACAGCTTGGGACCAGAGGTTGTACAGATTTTAGAATTTTGTGGATTTCTGGCCATTGCTTTGTTTACATTTTTTAAACAGTACTTTTAATGTAATTAATAATGCAATCTAAACAATAATGAATGCTTAAATATAATAAACTATTAAAATAAGCAATAAACTAAAATAATAAAAATGATTATTTTTAAAATGATTAAAATATTAGCAATAAAATGTTACAAATGATTAGAACATTAAAAGCAAAGATCAAGTTAATAATCAATGTATTTGATTAAATGTATTTTTCCTAAATTATTCATTGAAACTTGTCTTATAAAGGTGCGCTACTATATTACTAATGCATATCAAAATCATAAAATAAAGAAATTTTATTTCATGTTAACTAGACTTAAAAATAAAAAAAACTTGATTAATACATAAATATTATTTGGTAAGAAGATAGTTATTACTAGTGATATCAGCAATACCTTGAAATTTTACAGAAATTAATTTACTCTTCATGAAAATGCATGAATTCAGTAATTATTTAAAAAAAAATACACATGGATTTGATGTAAAACTAAAAAAGTCGAATTTTGTCCCCATCTCTGAAGTAAATGTTTCATTGTTTACATTCGTAAATTATGTGCAGATTTTAGGGCTGCAGATTTGATGGAGTCTACAGTATGAGTTACCATACCAGAGAAGTTCAGATTGAACACTAGTAACTGTGTTGAATTTAAATAGTTCTTTTTTTTTTCTTGTGAAAGTGTTTGACAAAATAATGGAGAAGTACCAAAATAACTTTATAAGAAGCCTTGGATTGTTTATCTTTCATCTTTCAATAACCAATCTTTAATTTAAACACATCACTCATTGTTTGTAAAAAGTGTGACATGAGGCAGATGCATAATTACTATAAAATTAACATATGCCAGCAAGGATTAATACATGTCATGGTGCACTAGTATCAATACACATGATCACACATGGGTTTTTGAAAATGGTGTATATATTTGCATTATCATAGCTTCAAAATTTAAAATGATTGACCTGCAATCTATATTTCCCATGAGCAAAAGTTTTGGAAACTCTGAAACTTCACTGAACAACACTGTGCTCACCCACAAAAAACAAAAAAAAAACAAAAAAAAAGACACATCTCGCAAAAATTCCTGTGTTTTATTTCACTAATAACTGTGTTATAGGTGTATCTTGCTATGAAAACAGTTTCATAAGCGTAGTTTTATGGAAAATTTCTTTATTGCTCTTTATGACCATTTGTGACCACAGAAGCAGGGTAAATTGTATGGGAATGTAAAATTACTTAACCCTCTAAACCACATCCTGCATATTCATTCTTAATGTTTTTATGCTTTCATACATGTTTTTACACTTGCGTACAGAACTAGGTGCTGAAATTTCATGTTACAGTAAAATCATGGAAATTTTCTTTTTCCTGTCTTGTGAAAAATATTTTTGTTGAGATGTGTCACCTTTCTTGTGGGTGAGCAATATATCTTAATAATACAGCTTATCATACTTAAATCATAGTTATGTCTAAGTATAAATAAGGAGCACATTTATAAATACAAAAAGGGTACTTGCTTTCATCTTTAGTTCAAGGATGTTAAACTATAATATTTAATCTAATTCAAATCTTTGCTAATATTAAATATGAAATTAATCTCAACAAATCCTTCACTGTGTTTATTATTATTATTATTATTATTATTTTTTTTTACCTATAAAACCATATAATATTCTCATTACAATTTTTTTTTTTTTTTTTTTTTTTTTTGCTTATTATTATTAAATTCAAAATAGAGTTGGCACCAAAACTGCATACATTTAAAGCAGTTTTGGTTCCAACTCCTATGGAAGAGGTGTCTGCAAGATTAAAGGCAGGGTCAAGGAATATGCCATCTAGTGGCAGGGGTGCATAACTAGAGAATTATTAAGTAGATTGCAGTTTCTTTTGTGTGAATGACAGTAAAACTTTTTTGTTTCTATAAAATGTTACTTTAAAACATTGCATAGAATAAGTTTTAGGTTTGAAATATTGTAAATAAATATAGACTAAATAAGTGTAGTATGACTAAATATTAACATAAAACATACTAAGATGAAATATCATTCAACTATGGGATACAAATATCGCTGATTAAAATATGTTCTATTTTAATTATGTTTATAATGTAATGAAAGATGACTCATTAAATTTTGTAAGTACTTAATATGTAAGTGCAGAATTTTGAAGTAGTGTCACATTTTACTAAATTCTTGATGAGCTAAGTAATACAAAATTGTATACACCATAGTACTTCCTATGATAATATAATGTTTATCACTGTTTAGAAATGTATAGAATTTAATACTAAATAAAATATTCAACTTTAGTTCTATTTTTCATTTACGAATTGCAGACAATAAAAATCTAATGTTTTCTTGGTCGTATCGACTTTTATTATTTAACTTGCAAATATTTCATTCTTTTAATTTAAAAACCTATTTCATTATACGTATATTCGGAATAACTTTAATTTTAAATGTATGTATTAAATGTTGTTTTGTTAAACAAAGAAGTATTGTTAATTTATTTGTTAAATATTTTACAGTTCTAGACAATAATTTTCCTAAAATCGTTGATTAGACTATCTCTATCACTTTTTTTTTTTTTTTTTTTTTTTTTTTTTAACAGACAAAGCTATTTTAAGAATTCATATTAAAAATTCAATCATAAATTTCAAGGTATTCTCTCAATCATAACAGATTAATAAAATCTACGAGATTTATTGCAAAATATTTTTGTTACAGCTTATTTCGATAAAATCATGTACATTTAAAAAAATAGCCACAATGACAATATCATTTGAATTTCGGGATAAAAAGTATTAATTTGTACTCATAAGTACCATATAATGCAACGAAATGCATTATATGGTACTTATGAGTACTAATTAATACTTTTTCTCCTGAAATTAAAATGATGTTGTGACTATTTTTTTAAATGTACATGATTTTATCGAAACAAGCTGTAACAAAAATATTTTGCAGTAAATCTCGTAGATTTTATTAATCTGTCATGATTGAGTGAAAATTCAGAAAATATGTGCAAGAAATGCGGAGATAATAAGCATCTGCACATATATGACGTCAAACCCGCGCATTTATTTGCACCCCTGCCACCACCTGCGCAGCTTGTTAACTTACGACAGAATCCAGCATTAAGTTGGAACGCTCTAGCAGCTCTGGTTGGCACTGATTATTGCTACGCTATGTCTGGGGAACAGCGATCCAAGCAATACTAAGCAGCAAAACTTATTTAAAAAAAACTAAGTTAGCTCAAAAATGGTATTGCCAGAAAGCAAATTCTCCAAACACAGCCAGCAGCTCGCATCGAATAGTACTAGACATTACGTTAAAAATTTAAGAAGTTACTATGAAAATTAATAATGTTTGTTGAATCTTTAAATATTCTGAAATGCATAAATCCTGAAAGAAAATGACTCACCCCGAGATGATTGTGCAAAATGAGGACGAAAATATCATAAGAATATACCTTCTTTTATTTTTTTTAAACATTTCAACTATTGCTTACTGTGGCCACAGATGTTACTCAGAATTAACAATGCAATGCTATTTATTACAAGATGTGATGTATGAGCACCAAATGGTAGATCATGGTAGACGAAAGTTTTTACACTGCTACAATTCTTATTATTTTAAAAGTTCACACACTATTGTGTCCTCAAGGTATAGGATGCACCTCGATGACGTTGAGATTATTCGAATTAGATGACTCCTTCTTACAGCTTTGCATGGCCTAAGACTCCAAGATGTTCGATGATGTTTCAGGAAGGAATCCACTGAGCCGGAGAAGATTCGATAACAAAATTACGGCGACAATTTCGACGATGTTTCAAGAAGGAATCCACCGGGCCGGAGAAGATTCGATAAAAAATTTACTGCGACAATGACCTCCCTATTGTATAAAAACTTATCTCGACAGCAGGACTGTAGATATTGCGAGACTATCTAAGATGACACGACAATCCAAACATCAAAGAAAAATTGCAACAACGTTGGCCTTTGAAATGTGTGACAACTTATTCAACTGCGGGGCTGGAGATGTTACTAGAATGTCTAAGATGGTTAACCACGGTAAATACGAAGAAATAACATGAGGTGAAGATATTTCCAAGATTTTTTCTGCCGCCTGCTACCACTGCGACTGCAAATTTCTCACTCCCGGCCAAACAGGCCAGGAGCGCTACATGCGGTTACCTTATTCCACTGCTTTGGTGAATCTGTCACATAAATCAGAGATTACTTCGTTCCCTTCCCAGAAACGCACTCAACAGCCAATCAGAGAGACTTAGTTTTCAGTCTCTCTCGGCTTCTAGAACTTTCTCGATGAGCATGAGTCATACGGAGCAGTGAATCCTGAATTTTGGCACGTAATTTGTTCAGATGGAAAGTTGCCGAAAGATCTGGAATGTTTTCATCTATGATTAATCATGCTCAGCCGGGAAGAAACATCAAAAAAAGAAAGATGGTGACACGCCATTTTGAAAGCACGGCCAGCGTTATTTAAAAATACAGAAACAGTCATTATTTTTAAAACTGCATAAATAACAAAGTAATTGTTCAAAAAGCTGAACGATTATGTTAAAATAATTTATATTTAAAATAAAGGCCAATTAATATAATTTGAAGAGTAAACAACTGATATTAAAATAATTTAGAAAAAATATTATTTGGTAGATTACTATTACTATTTAGTGACATTGGACGATGTATAGATTGATAAATATAAGATTTAATGGATTTATTAATGGAATTATTGCAATTTAAGATTACGTTTTTAAAATGGCTATTAATTAATTAATTTTTTTTTCTTTTTAAATAATGATTGGAATTTTTGAAAACAAAACACTGCCTAACACACATCCTAACAATTATAACATACTTTCAGGAGACTAGAAAATATGGTGCATAATAAAGGAAGTCCGTTATAAACAATAACCAATAAAATACAATGCATAATGTAAAAGAAAATGGTGCATTGAAGCACAAGCAATAACATTGACTTAAAATAGAAATTGTATGAATGTATCAAAATAAAATTGAAAAAGAAAGAAAGAAAAAACATTTTAAAACTTACATATTTATTTAAAAAAAAAAATAATTTTATGTTTTACATTTTTTTTTTAATTACATGACACAGTAAAATTTATACTTTTATTCAAATTAGAAAACATACCTCTTCCATAAAAAGTAAGGCAGAGTTTACAAGCTTTTTTACTTTCCTTCAGCTTGAAGTACAATTATCTCCTTTCTTTGTCAGCAGTTTGTTGTTGATAACAAAAGGTTGGGGAAATTCCACAGTGGGATGGAATAGATCAGTACCATTAGTCTACTTCAGCATACTTGAAATCTATATCATAAAGGTCAGACGTATCTGTGCGTAATGCATATGTCATTTTGCAAATGGCAACACTTTCCCATGCAATTTCAGTTTTGCATTTTTTGCTACTGCAAATTTTATACTTCTAAACATCTCATATTTCCAATGTACCTTTAAATGCAATTTGTTTGAAAGCTGTATTTCATTTTATTTTTGAGATATTAATTTTTTTATAGTTTTTGGTACCAATTTTGTAATTGTAGCACCATAATCACTCCATTTTCTCTTAAAATTGAGAAAAAAAAAATTAAAATGCATATATTTTGCAAAAAAATATCGTCTGTTTATAAAATTCAGTGATTTCGGTTTTATTTTGTTTTTATTCATCAATTAAATAAATTTAAGTTTTGAGTTAAAGTGATTTTAAAGTGATCAAATTAAAATACCATTTTTTGAAACTTAGTGAATACAGATATGAGAAGTAAGTGTTTAAATTTTGAGAAGATGAAAACTATGACAGATTTTAATTTCACGTAAAATTCTATGATCGTGTCAATTTGGAATAAATTTTGTTTTTTTTTCATTCACATTTATACCAAACATAAGAGTCTCAATTGATAAATTCATCATAATAGCTGATCTTTATTTGTTTACTTTAATCAGTAAAATTCAATAAAGTTTAATTTTAAAAATTAGTACAACTGAGTTTTATAGTATTTTGTTAATCTTAGCTTAAAATAATATATGTTTTAGAAGAGTTAGACTGATCAATATAAGATGTATTTTTTATAATATTTGTTTGAGAGGTAGACTGATCAATATAAGATGCATTTTTCACTGTAAGTCATTTTGTAGATTTATTATAAATCAATAAAGCAGTTCCTTTTTAAAAAATTTTTCATCGAATTTTGGTGGGTTTCACCTCGTGCAGTTAAAAGTGAAAAAGGCCATTTCACACAGCTAAAATGTCATCTATTTACATTTATTAAGATCTAAATAGATGTATCCTTTAACTGTAGGTGTCTTTTTTGTGATTTAACAGTACTTTTCATTTTTTATTTATTTTGTAGAATCATTCTGGAGGATGGAAATCTTTTCTTAACCCTTTATGTACTGAATTATTTATCAAGAAATCGCTTCACATCAATAATTGTCTTCTTTAATATCTGAAGATATACTGGAATTTTTAATGTGAAATTTAGAAATATTTTTTTTATAAAAACTGCTTAAATATATCGGTATTTATAATTTTTTTTTTAAATATTTAAAAATAATCAAATTAATAAACCAAAAATTTTCATTAGAAATTTTATAATTCTTATAAAAGCAATGTATTTAAATGTATTATAACCCTCTCTGTAAATGGAAAGTTTTTTACCGTCGAAAATATTTCATATAACTTTTCAAAGAAAAAAAAGATATACGTATGAAAATGATTTAAAAAATTACTTCTTTTTTAAAACATTTAACTGTTTTTCTATTCTAACTAAATCAGTCGAGTAATGTAAATTGTGTGGTAAGAAAAAGAACTTTTATTAATAGACTGATTGAATTAGTTTTTTATTAAATTTTCTACAATGATACTTATAAGTATTGTCAGTAGATAAAGGGTTAAAATTCATCTTTGCCTGTTATTATTAATGAGTCTTCCCGGATTTTTTGTCCGTAATCAAGAATGGTTAAAGAATAAAAGGGTAATAATTGCTACTGAAAGAGAATATTTGAAGGAAGAAATAAATCTAGCCTTAGAACTCACTGTATTAAGTAAACGTCAAAGATAGTTTATCTATTTTAAAACCAGAAATGCAAAGTCAAATTTTATTTTTGTTTAAATCTAAAAAGCATGTTATAACCAGATTAAGGCTTTTACAGAATCTGTTATAGCCGAAGTTGGAAAGTTATTACTTATACAAGATTTCATTCTAGACCAAGCATCTGAGTATGTTATAAGCAAAAGTATGTTATATCTCAGGTGGGTGATTCTCAAAATAGGGGACAATTTATGTCTTTCGGCATACAAAAAAAATTGAGAGGTTTTCTGTCATGCTTTTATATTTAGATATGTTTGTCTTAATATTATTAATTATTTGCACTCAAGAATTACTCACTTTTTAGTTAAAAACACCTTAAAATAACAGAATAAATATTCAAAATGTCATTAGCATGGATGTCCACAGCAGCTGTGCCTTGTATATACTAGCTTTTTCAAGAGTTAATATCATGTCTATAAAATAAAACAAATGTTATTCTTTCTTTAAATTAATCAAGGAGAGGATTGATCCAAGAAATTTCTTTTTAAAAATAAAATTATAGTATATAAAAAAAGAATTAAAGTTTGTCCTCCATATTTATTTTCAAAACAAGGTCATACTATAACAGCTGGTTATTAATCAAAATTTCATTTTCACATATGACAATAGTTTGGAAATATTAAGTTTCTCCATGGCAACAAGTGGCCATTTTATCCCAGCCTGAAAATAGAAGCATGTATTGTATTTTAAGAATAGAAGTTGAATATTAGGGGCGTACATCAATTGCATGTCATTAGAATGGCTAATAATTTTCATGTTTATTTTATAATTAAAATTTTTATTTTACTTATTTGCATAGGACTTTTGTGTTTTAAAAAGCCCCAGAAAGGAGTATTGCATTGTGATTGTATTATGGCTCATAATCTTATTTAAATTAAAATTTGTCATTAGCATGGACAAATATCAGTGTCATTAGCAGGGTTTTTCTGTCCATGCTAAAGACTCCTATGTGCATAAATGTAACCATTGCTTATATTGTATCTTTTATAAAGTTTAATTTTACATATAAATTTAGGTATTACATTTATTATCCCTAAAATATGCATTAAATCTGTCAGAAAATCACTAAGACAGCTTCTTACATTTTTAGTGTCAGAATGTTGCTCATGTAAACAAAGTTTGCTCATTGGTAATGTTTTTACTCTCCTTATACGAGGGCTATCCAGAAAGTAGATTACGTTTTGGAATAAAAAATAAACAAAGAATAGGAAACAAATTTTATTATATACAGATGAAAGCCACACTCAAATACTACTTTTTTACATAGTCACCATTCAAATTAAGGCATTTATCATAGCGATGTACGAGCTTGGAAATTCCTTCGTCGAAAAATTTGCCGCCTGCGCCTTCAACCACTTCGTTACCTGTTCTTGCAGCTGTGCGTCGTCATCAAAACGCTACATAGCCAGCCACTTCTTCATTGCTGGGAATAGGTGGAAGTCGCTCGGTGCCAGGTCGGGACTGTACAGCAGATGAGGAAACAACTCCCACTTAAAAGATTCAAGAACGAGTGACATTTGCCGTGTGGGGCCGGCTGTTGTCGTGAATCAACAAGATCTTAGAGCTCAACATTCCTCAGCGCTTGTTTTGAATTGCTCTTCTGAATTTTTGGAGAGTTTGGCAATACCTTTGAGAGTTTATTGTAGTGCCTCTTTCCAGGAAGTCCACCAAAAGCTGCAAGAAGAGGTAACGAAGTGGTTGAAGACGCAGGCGGCAAATTTTTCGACGAAGGAATTTCCAAGCTCGTACATCGCTACGATAAATGCCTTGATTTGAATGGTAACTATGTAGAAAAGTAGTATTTGAGTGTGGCTTTCATCTGTATATAATAAAATTTGTTTCCTATACTTTGTTTATTTTTTATTCCAAAACGTAATCTACTTTCTGGATAGCCCTCGTATGTATATATGTAAAAATGGAAACCATTTGCTGAAAAGGAAGGCTAATAAATATAGAAAAAAATATTTAAACAGGAAGAAAATAAAAATTTCTTAATATATTTATTCCATGCAATTTGTTTTGTCATTAACATGGCTCAAAAAATACTAATTATTTTTTTTAAAGTTAATTTTTAAATATTTAGCTCTGCTGACTACATGTAAAGTATACCTAATACTATATTAACAACACATATTTTTTTCAGAAATTTTGCTAACAGTAATTTTTTTAAGATTTTACTTTTGAAATTGTCCCCTATTTTGAGAATCACCCAGGTACATTATGACCAGTTTTGACTGTATGTAAATTATAAATGCAGGAAATGGATTATTCAACCATATCAATAAAAGTAATATTAATTATGAAAATTATAAAATGTTTTAATACTTTGCTTAGTTAAAATATTTTCTATCAATATCAATCATATTTTTTGTGCATTATTTTATTAAAATTTTATGTAATATTTTTTTTCTTCAATAGGTTCAGTGTATATCTAACTCTGGCAAATTAAAATCTATAGCTATCCACGAAGATAGCTGGGTCGAAGAGAGAGAGTTTAAAAGTTCTTCCGATAGTGATGCTGAAGTGATTATTGCTATAACTGCTGCATTTTTATTTAGGCAAAAAACTGTGATAATGTTAACATGTAAGTTTTTTTTTTCTTTTAGAAGTATAATATAAAAATTTTATACATATTTGCAAATTCATAGATCTTTGTGTGATGCAGATTAGGATCTTCAAGCTAAAAAACTTCAATGTAACAAAAAGAAAAATAAGAGAAAAAATATTATGAAAAGCCTAGCTTTCATTATTTTACATAATCTTTAAGTAATTCTACATGATAAGTATAAATATGTTTAGTTATGTCTTATTAGGTTGGTTTTTGGAGTACTAGGAGACCTAGATTAATAGTTTTTGGGTTAGTAACTATTTTTTAAGAATAGAACACTGTTTTGCAGTCACAGAATCATTTTGCTTTTTATATAAACTATTGTGATGCATTCATCCAATGAATATAGCAGGGATGCAAGTACTGTACCACAAATGGCAATTGTAATAGTATTCTTTTCTATATTAAATATCGGATATTCTGTCATTAAATAAATCAAGAAATACTATTAAAATTTAGTGATAGGAATCGGTCCTTTCTGGCGCAGCATTATCATCTCTGATATAAACTTTTTTTAAGTCAGTGCAAAACTTCATTTTTCAACAAGCATTGCTGACTATTAAAATAACTTAGATTATCAGTTTTTCTTTTCTTTTTCTTTTATGTATAAACTAGCAAAAGCCGTGCTTTGTTTAGATTCGCGAAGCATTATTTCATAAGATAAATATTTGAAAGTAACATTATTTTATATTATTTTTGCATCTTTAGTATTTAAATTTTAGAAATGTAAATTCAGCCAAATAATTAACAATTTCCTCGGAATTTTTTATCTATGATATAAGACTGGTATAAATAAAATATTTTCAAAGCAAAATTTTACAAAATATTTTTTAATTTTTAACTAAAAGTTTTAAAGATGTTTTTACATTTTCCAATAGCCTCTGGTGTTATCTTCAATGATTTGAAATAGGTATGTTTTCAATCTTTGTAATCACATCAGATAATCTTTGATAGCAATCTTAGAATAATACATTCAAAGAAGGTTATTTCTTGAAAATATTTTTTTTTTTTTTTTTGGAAAAGCATTTGAAATCTGCTCTTGTTGATACTAAGAACTATTAAATGTAATTTTTTTTTCATTCTAATTTCTTCTTTTTTTCTGCATACCAGCATATGAAAATTTTTTATATTGTAGAATCTCTCGTAAGGAAATTTTCTATTAAATGTTAAACCTTGAACGGTTTTCACCCTCGACAACGCTGCTACGTGCGTTAAGCAAACTGGTGTCTCTTTATCCCCAATATCTACTACTGCTTTATCTAATGTCAAACCTTGGGATTTATGATTTATAACTGCAAAAACTGATTGCAAAGGAAATTGTTTTCTTGAGCAATTTATGCTTCCATTTTTCCAGAATTTAATTATTGGGGGAATTGGTACGCACCAATTCTTATAAGTTAAATTACTGTAGTATTCAAATTTATCCATGATTATTCGCGATATCTAGTCTGGTAGCTTGTGATTTTTTTTTTTTTTTAATACGCGCAACAAAGTCTAAAGTACTGTTCACTAAACCTTTTTCGGTCCACAAATAAGAACGTAACATTACTTTAAATCCAAATGATAAAGTAAGAAATGATTAAAGTCCATTTGTCGTTTCTAAATCGGCCAACTTTGCTTTAGTACATTTATAAAGAGCTTGAATCGAGGCAACAACTTTAAGCAGTTCTTTTATTTTTTCATTCATATGACAAATTAAAAAATTAATTTTATTTGTTTACAATTCTTTTGTTGCCACTTTACAAAAAAAAAAAAAAAAAAAAAAAAAAAAAAAAAAAAAATCCATAATACAATTTTTTTAAAATGTTTAAGTGTCATCTGTGCAAACGATTTTGCGGAATGATGAAAACATATTTTATTTATTAAATTAATCATGATTCTATCTATAAATACTTACTCCATGATTTATATATTTTTTTTCTGAAAATATACGCGTTTCATTTTTTATTTGTTTGCTAAAATGTGTCCGCATTGGAAATGCATGTAAAATAAATTAAAATAATAATTTTTTTTAACGTTTTACTGTAAAAAAATTATATTCTGCAAATCTACAGATCATAATTTATTTTTGTGTTTAATTTGAAGTTAAAATATTGAATGGTTTTTTTGTAAAGTGTACGACAAAGTGTAATTTGAGTGGCCTAGTAGAGGATTCGCTTCGCTCATCCTAATAAATTACTTATAAGCAATTTTGGGCCATGGGCAGTTCAAATGTCAACTTAGATTGTATTTTCCGAAAGATATTTTGTGTTTATCAAAAAATGGAAGACATAGTTTCTGAATAGCAACAGATACCAATTTCATGCATTTCTAAACAAAAATGAATGAAAACTTGTATCATAAAGTTATCCTTTGGATTTAAGAACATCCTTAAAAGAATGGTAGCTAGAACAGTAGTGGTTCCTCTATAAGAAGTTCAAGAGCAAGTGAAAACCCAAATTAAATAACTAGATAGTGCCCTTTAACATTTGACAGTAAATAATTTGGGTACTACTCTGTTATCCCATCGACTAATTTCGCCAAATTACACAAATCTCCAAACTAGTAGCCAAACTATACATATTGACATAATTTTTATTTTAAATAACGAAAAAACAAATAATTAGTTGAATATTAATACAGTAGACTCCCTCAAATCCGCAAATCAGAAATCCGCAACTCTCTAAAATCCGCACATATTTTATGGATGTAAACAATGAAACTTTCAGTTCAGATATTGGGACAAAATATAATTTTTTTACTTTTGTATCAATTCCATACATTCTTTAATTTGTAATTCTCTTAATAATACTCAGTTCATGTTTTTTTCATGAAGGAATAATAATTTTTTTTGGAAAATAATTCAAGATATTTCTAATATCACTAGTAATCACAATCTTCATCAAATATATTTATGCATTAATCAAGATTTTTTGGTTATTAAGCCTGGCTAAACTTGGGGAAAAAAAATTCTTATTTTATGAAATTTGATGTGAATTAGTAATGTACTTTTATAAAGCAAATTTTGTTAAATAATTTTGGAAAAATACATTTCATCTTTATAATGAATATTTAATCATACACTATTTATTATTAACTTGACCTTTGCTATTAGTACTTTAATCATTAAAAAAAATATCTAAATTTTTATTATTTTAGTTTATTACTTATTTTAATATTTTATTATATTGCAAGCATTCATTATAGTTTCTATTGCATTATTAATTGCATTCAAATTGCTGTTTAAAAACTGTAAACAAAGCAATGACCAGAAATCCGCAAAATTCTAAAATCCGCACAACCTCTGGTCCCAAATTGTGCGGATTTGAGGGAGTCTACTGTAAAAATATTTATAAAAAGTCGAAATAAAAATCACTTAATGACATTTTAAACATGTGAATCACATTTAATGTCATTGAATGTGACATTCACGATCATCCATTATTGGCATTTGGTGATAATTTTTTCGTCTATGGGATAACCTAATAGTACCATAATTTGAATGTTTCATTAGAAAAATTCTTAAAATTTTAATGAGTTGCTTTTAAGTTAATTATTGAAACTGAGACAAATTTATGTGCTGCATAAATGATTCCCATTTTTTTAAGGTGCTGTCAGTCTACTCAAACCCTTAAAGTTTATTCTTAAATTGTGTTGAAAAATAAACATAAAATGAAATGTGAGCTTATATAATATAATCACTTGAAAGTTGTTTAAATTAAATTGTTTAAAGTGTCTTTTAAAAATGATTTTTTTTTAAATTTTATTTAAAATAAAAGGATTTTTTTTTCTTTGAGTAGAATATTTTGTACTATTTATTTAACACTTTTCAATTAATTTCTGTGATACCTTTTTCAAGATGCATTAAAGATCAATTTAGCAGGGGGACTGTTTTTTCTTTTGGGAAATAAAGGACAAATTTTACAGCTAAGCTATTTAGAATGACGATTGTTTTGCAAATTTAATGACCGTACATCACATAAGTTGATCAGATATATTTTGGATTTAAACCTTTAGCATTATTATTACTTTCTAAATTACAAAAAGAAAAAACATAGCAATTATACAGTATAACTTTTTTAATCTAGAATTATCACGATTACAGTGAGTCCGGATTATAGAAAATTCCGGATTACAGAAGTTTTATAACTAAAATGCAAGTAGATTAATGATAATACTAAGGCAAAACAAAAATGTAAGGAACTGAATAATTGAAAACGTTGAGAAAAATCAATTCAAACTGCTCAAAAACGAGTGTTTTTTTAAAAAAAATTATATAAATTTTATGCAGTGTCACCATCTGTCATAAACTTTAAAAACAACAAAGTACAATTAAAAAAAAAAAAATTGTGATTTCTGATTTAGGAATACTTAATAAATAATGCACATCACAAGAATGATAGAGTTGTCATGAAAAATATTGAAGAAATAAATTCTAAACCCCCCAAAAAAATTACAGGCAGAAATTTATGACTTACAATTATAATTTAAAAATCAACCTTATTATTGCCGCAACATATTTGAAACTGTGATATTTAAAGCTAATGTTATAAATAATTAAATATATAGTAACTATAAGTATCAAAGTAATTTACAAGTTAAATACTTAAGAGAAATAATAATAATAAAAATCCGATTTTGCGATATCTTCAAAACAATTTATTATCTTTGGAAAAAAATAGTGAAATTTTTTTTCCAAAGATAATAATGATAATTCATAATGATAATTCATCAATAGATAATAATGATAATTCATTAATCATGAATTTTTAAAACTTAATATCTAAAAAGATAAGTATAATTATTACACATGTAATTTAGAAAGTTCTTACAGTTTTAAAATTGGAAAAAAGAGTTGTGTTATTACATAATCTTTTCATTTTCTTAGCCATTTTCTGAAATTCGTTTATATATGAGCTATGGCACCATCTATTATCTCTAATTCAAAATAAAAACGAATAAATGAACCAAATTGTCCGGATTACAGAAGTCTTCGAATTATAGATGTCCGGATTAAAGATGTTATACTGTACATGCAGTTATATTTAATTTTATTGTATAAGTATCTGTTAAAATGACACTTAATGTATAAGAGTTTGACCATGGAAAAAACTTTTCACCTTTTATCTCATGCCTGACAAGAGAAAAATATTGTCATTTGTACAAATTCCGAGTGTGGTGCACCTAAAACTTATTAACTAGGGGTCTGTCTGTCAAGGATTTTATTTTTGAAAATATATTTCTTATTTTAATGAATTACTTTAATTTGAAAAAAAAAATAATAATAAAAATTTGTTAAGACATGATTCACAAAGACTTTATTATAATGATGCCCTTGTATATTTATGTCCTAGTATAGTATGCAGAAACTGTATTAAAAATTTATCATAGTTCCATATCTGCCAACCTTTTTATATTTTTTGGTCCATATTAAGCATATTTTGAACCAGGAATGTTTTTATGTATTTTATTTCTGTGAAGTATTTATTTGGTTTCAACTTTAAAAGTTTATCCGATTTGGATAACAAAAAAAGAAGTTTTTAAACTACATAATTACACTCAGTTATTAAACCATATTAAAAAATAGATGAAGTATCTATTATATTAAAAAATTGCACAATAATGTAGCTTTGATCATTAAAAATAAATTTTCTCTATCAACTCAAAAATTCCAATGTTACACCTAAAGTAAGCATCTGAAATTTAAAAAAAAAACATCAGAAATTGTCTCAAAAGAAGAAAAAAAAATTATTTCATTCTAAGCATAAAAATAGGCCTTGTGAATTTATGTAAGCTATGATGCAACTTTTAGGATTAGGAAGCAGTCATTTTAGGGGCTGTGGATATATATTGTTATCATTTTAGGGGGGAGGGCAGGTCTGGCATGTGATATTGTAAGATATCTCTACGAGAAAAGGGGTTTGCTTTTTTATATCAATATCATGTTTGATCCAATCAAAATTATCTTTTATTTGTAGCATGGTCTTTGATTCAAAATAGTACATTATTATTATTAAGGGAGACCCGTACCCCATTTTCGGCCAAAAATCATCAAAAGTTCAAAAAAAATTTTTCTCAGAAAACGATAAAATACATACATGCAAAATTTCAGAACTCGGGGACACTTGGAACAGGTAGAAAATGAGCTTTTTAAATTGTACTCACTATAGAGTTTAAAGGACTAGCGGCCATTTAAAACGTGTTTTCCTGAGAATGACTTTTTTCATATTTTGCCTAAGTTCAAAGTACTAAGGCTCAGTGGTAAAATGATTTAGAAACAAAGTGTTTATGTTTTTAGAATCTTAAAAAAATTTGCAACAAAAGTAAGGAGAGATATTTTTTTAACTATTTCTGAAAATTTTACATAAATTGGTAAACATGAAAGTTATAATGAATTTAAGGAAATTTACCATGCATATTTTTTTTTTTTTTTCTTCCGTTTAAAATAGAAAATTAAAAATATCTCTCCTTAGTTCTTTTCTATTTACTATAACACTATTTAAGAAATTTTAGTAATACCAAAATATTGAAAATTGAATGAGGAGTAGTAATTTTAAATAGTTTATTTTTTGACAAAAAAAAAAAAAAAAAAAAAAATCGAAAATCCCCATAAAAAATATACTTTTTAATAAAAAGTGAATTTTTTTGCTAATTATTCCTTATACAGCGATTCTTAAATAGTATATCAAAATTCATTACTTTAAAATCAATAATAAAAATTTTGGGTTTTTTCTTACGGGTCTCCCTTAAGTCTTATCTATTTTTATGAAAATACATAGTTATTTATTAAAATCGCCAAATTATTATAAAGTTATCTAATTCTAAAATATGATATACCCCAACATTTGACATTCCTATTCATCTTCATATGTGTATGCATACATAATCACGGTTCGAAAAACTATGTGTGAAGTATATTTGAAATGAAGCTTGTGTTTACTAATAAAAATAAGAGAAAGAAAAAGAATGTAGTCCATTTGTTTTGTTGATGAGAATTTCCATCTGCCCCTCCCAACCCTCCTCCATTCGGGGCAAATACAACAAGACTTTATTATTGTTGAATGCACTATGTAACAAAAAGGTATTATAAAGTACTTTTAAATAGTAATTATTTCTTTTAAGCGTTATTTGAATAAAGTGATATTGGCTTCTTTTCACTTGAATCAATAAAGTATGCAAAAAATAAATTTAACCAGTTTTGTATATTATTCAAACAAAAGAACTAAATTCTAAAAATATTACACTTTGATAATGATATCATTACCAACGGGGAGGGGGGGGGGGGGGGTTCGAGGGATGATAATAGATGTATGATATAATATCAAAAGAGGGGAGGAGGGAATCCAAAATTACCAAAAAGTTGATAACATTATATTCGCACAGCCCCTTACATGAATAATAAATAGCAATACTGAATATTGAATTTATTTATCTTTTTCAGCTGAAGGAAAGATTATCCTGTCTGTCGATAAAGACTGCTGTAAACATTATTACTTAATGAAGACTTTAAAAACTGAAGTTGTAAGCATAGCATTTCATGGCACAATTTTAGCTCTGGGAGGTGAGAACGGAAGGTTATTTTTGTACTCCCTATTTTCCGAAGAACAGCTCCTTTCTGTTGACCTCTCAAAGCCAAATGCAACTTTAAAGCTGAGCGAAGCCTCTATCATTTCAATTGACATCACTTACCAAGACGACTCACCTGTGATAGCGGCATCGACCAATGACAGCATACATATCGTAAAGTGGTACAAATTGAGTATGAGCCATCAAAGAGTGAGGAAGAGAGAACTGTCTCATCTCTTCCCTTGATTCATACTAGGCAATAATACTTGCTTAAGATTTTGTGATAATTGTAAATTTTGTATGAATATTTATATTGACAATAAATTTCTTTGTTTTGTAAAGTTCTGACTTTATTTAGCAATTAATCCTTTCCCATTTCAGGGATATGTTTAGGAAATTTTTAGATCCTTTAAAAGACCCTTCACAAAATAATTTATCTTTAAACAGGACCTTTCACAAAACATTTTATCCCAAAACAGGACCCTTCATAAAATTATTTGTCTCTTAAATAGACCTTTCACAGAATTTTTTCATCTTCAAATTGAACTTTTCACAAATTGAATTATTTAATAATAAACTCTGGCTTGTAAATACGCAGTCACCAAGGAGCATATTACTTAGCTTTTTTATATATGAAGGGTAGAACCTCAAGATATTGATAATTTAAAATTCACAAAATTCTGACTAGAATTTTCACAAATATAGGACCCTGCATTTTTCAGAGAGTTAAGTGATCACATGAAATTTTCATGTATTTTTAACTATAAACAGTAGATTCCCTCAAATCTATAAATGTCTTAAATCTGCACATCATCACATATGTAAATAATGAAACTTTCAGTTCAGATTTGAGGATAAAATTGCAGAATTTTTTAGTTATATCATTCCTTATATATTTTTATGACAGAACTCATGGTTTTTCATGATGGAAGTATAAATTTATTCCTGAAAGACACCAAGATTCTGTTGATATTTCTAGTAATCATGATTTTTTTTATTAATAATATTTGTATATTTAAGCATTTTTTTATTATTATTAAGATGGCTAAACCTGAAATAAAATTTCCTTTATGATTTTTATATGAATTAATAGAGTGCCTTTATGGTGCAAGTTTCATTGAATATTTCAAGGAAAATCTACATTACGCATATTCAATTATACAATACATAATTAATTGCTTACTTGACCTCTACTTTTAAAAATTTAATAATTTCCAAAACTTTCTTATTTTAGTTCATTACTTATTTTAATATTTTACTATCAAGTATTCATTATAATTGCAATTGAATTATTGTTACATTCAAATTATTATTTAATATAAAGCAATGATCATAATTTCACAAAATTCTAAAATCCACACAACTTTTGGTCCCAAACTGAGCAGTTTGAGGGAGTATACCATATAGGATGTTTCTGAACTAATAGAATAGACTTTCAAGAATAATAACAAGCATAGGTCATTTTTGCATATAAAATCAGGATCATCAAATTATATATTCAAAAATACAAAGTATCTTTTACTCAAGATGAATTTATGTTTTTGGCCATAATTTTAACAATATTGAGAATATTATAATGATATTTTTTAACTGACTTTAGTTTTAGTGAAATATATTTTAAGAAGTTTTGACAATGGTTCCCTCCCCTCCTCCCCCAACTGTATCAAAAAACACTGTACTAGATGCTCCACCAAGTCAACACTAAACTTGCAGAGCACCTATAGTGAGTAAAACCTCACCACCTTCTAATCTCCATTGAACTTGTGAACTGCAGAAATCTACTGCAGCATGTAAAATAATAATAATAATAATAATTTGCAGAAGAATGAAATTTCATCAATTGTTTGGATACTACCCAACACAAAATTTCATAAGGTAGTAAAATCCGCAAACAGTAAATAAATTACTGCTCCATAATTTAGAATGCAGTTGATAACACATGTGGTACCACTGACCAAATTATAGTGCACTTCTCATGATGTCATCTTACTTAAAAAAAAGTTACTTGAAAATAATATCACTAAAATATCTTCATGTTTATTAATGTTGTGAACAAAAATTCAGGTTCCTGTGAGTCACCTACATATTTTATTGAATAAATGGCTTGCAACTCTTGTTTTTAATGCTTTTTTTTTCCCTTGGTACTTATTTTTACACATAAAATTTTCTTCAATTGATTTAGAAACATCCTGTATATGAATATGCTTTTATGGACCAAGTTTTAAGATTTATACAACTGTATATATATATATAATATCAAATAAAATTAATATAACATTTTTATTAAAATTCTTAGATTTTTTAAATACAACATCAATTAAAAATTAATGTAGTGTGAATTCATTATAAACATGGAAGTTCATACATTTTTATAAGATTATTGTTGACTTTAAATGTCAATGCACTTCGTAGATGTTTGTTGTATTTCATATTTCAATAGTATGGGTAACATTTTTTTTTTTTTTTTTTTTTTTTTTGGGTTTCTCTTAAATTTAAATGAAGAAGTAAATTAATAAAAACTATTTCAATGTTCATGTTTCTAAAAACTTTTTAATTTGCAACTATTTTTATCTCATACTTTCCCATTTTTGATAATTTTTGAAATTAAAATAAATCACAGATAAACTGTAATAGATATAAGGCTTTTTGGTAATTGGAGTCTCAATTATTGAACCAGCTTAATTGAAGACTACAACACTAAAAATATTTACTATATTTCACATATCTTTCACATTCAAATACAAACTTATAAATATTCTTACAAATTATAATTTAAAAACTTTTACAAAATATAAGCTACATGAACTAATGTACTGAATCTCCAACAATCCTTTTGTTCATCTTTAAAAGTTGCTTAAAGATTAAAGATATTAGTTATATATATTTTGCTGAATGTTCTAAATGCAACAATATATTGTTATGAATTTTGTAAATAGTTAGTATTTGTACTCTAAAATAATGTAAATATTATTAAGCTCTATTCCTTTGCTAATATTAGTTTTTGTTACATTGTCTCTATTTGTTAACTTTTTATCAAGCAAACCAGTCTATTACTTTTCAATGAATGTCTATGGCAGTTTGGCGAAATATTATAGTTATCGCCAAGTTGGCTTCAGTTTTGACGACTATTTTGGTAGCCAAATTTGGCAAAATATTGCCAAGTGTGAATGCAACAAATTTGGAACAAATTTGGCTATTGTTGGCAATGGTTCCCCTCCTCTATTGTACCCCCCCCCCCTTTATAGGTATACAGATACATTGAGTGCTGTTCTGGTGTTTTCTGGATTTTTTCTAGAAACATGTAGAAATTTACAGTGTGCATGCCCTGAGCCTATGTATAGGGGAGCGATGCAGAGCAGGATGTTATTATTTGTCAGTCAGTCATTGAGTGAGTTACTAGACGATTATTTAAGCTGGTTTGCTTGAGTATTGTGATTTATCTATGCTGTTTTGAATTTGATATAGTGTTGAGACATTGTGTAAAGAGTCCCTGTGACATATATCTGTACTTGTATGTTGGATTTGCACAGTTATTTCTGAAAATCTGGTAATATTTGTGAGTTTCGAAGACTCTGTAGCTGTGAAGTTTCATAAATAAATTTTTTATTTTTTTATACGCTACAATTTTTTTTCTGGTCCACGAATGTGGGCCTGGGTTTGAATCCACTTCTGACACCAAAAATTGTAGTGTATATAGGGTTTTTCTGATCAGCTACAGAGTCTTTGAAACTCACAAATATTACCAGATTTTCAGAAATAACTGTGCAAATCCAACATACAAGTACAGATATATGTCACAAAGACTCTTTACACAACATCTCAACACTTGTATCAAATTCAAAACAGCGTAGATAAATCACAATACTCAGGCAAATCTGTTTAAATAATCGTCTAGTAGCTCACTCAATGACTGATTGACAAAAATTAACAGCCCGCTCTGCATCGCTCTTTTATATATAGGCTCAGGGCATCCACTGGAAATTTCTACATGTTTCTAGAAAAATCCAGAAAACACCAGAACAGCATTCAATGTCTCTGTATACCTATAAAAGCGTTACAATAGAGAGGGGGGAACCATCACCAATTTGGTGTTATCGCCAAATTTGGCTACCAAAATAGCCGTCAAAACTGAAGCCAACTTGGCGATAACTATAATATTTTGCCAAACTGCCATAGACATTCACTGAATAGTAATAGACAGGTTTGCTTGATAAAAAGTTAACAAATAGAGACAATGTAACAAAAACTAATATTAACAAAGGAATAGAGCTTAATAAGATTATTTGCATTATTTTAGAGAACAAATATTAACTATTTACAAAATTCGTAACAATATTAATATTGAAGCATTTAAGACCCCTATCCCTGCTCGCGAAGACACTCACGAGCTAATGCTATTCCTATGGGGAGGCATTTTTCTAATAACTCTTTCACATTTTGACATTTTAATTTTAATTTTTTTTTCTTTGCATTGGGTAGCTGAAATCCCAAGATCGCTCCTTGATTACTTTTTGATTTTGATTGCAGGTATTTTTGATAAAGCTACCTGCTTTTCAAGCAAGTTTTTATCAACCTGCTTGAAAGGTGGATATATGTTTTGAAAAAGTTGATATATGTTGAAAAGGCCGATATATCTTTTCAAGCAGGTTTATCAACCTGCTTGAAAGAAAGTGAAATATTTCTGAACCGGTTCTGAAAGTGAAAGTAGCTTTATAAAGAATATCTGCGACCAAAATAGAAAAAGTAATCAAGGAGCAATCTTGAGAGGGACCTCAGCTATCCAATGCAAAAAAAATTGAAAAATGTCAAAATGCAAAAGAGTTATTAGAAAAATGCCTCCCCATAGGAATAGCATTAGCTCACGAGAGTCTTGACGGACAGGGGCCTTATGCTAATTTGCATTTTAGAAATTAAATGAATAAATTAAATATATGAAAACTGTTCTGGCTAATTCTCTAAACAGCTACTTAGCCAGTGCATGATCTGTTTGAACTGTCCATTTCTGAAATGAAATGAACTTTTGTTGACATTAGAATTCTTTAGATGTATTGCTTTGAATGACACTTTATTCAAAGCGATGTTTTGTGTCATAAAAGAAGTTGATTATCTGCCAAATTTCATCCATTGAACCTATTAGATATTAGATTAAATTTGAAATGATTATTTAGAATAACTCAACCAGAACGGAACAAAAGCATTACATCAGCAAAATCTATGTTCATACCCATCATCATCAAGAATTTTGAAAAAAAAAGATTGCACCATAGTTTAATTTAACACCATAGAAAAATTTATTTAAAAATGTATATATATTCCCCTCCCCCAAAAAAGAAAGAATAATACTAATTATGAGTTTTTCAAACAGAAACCCATTTCTAAAAGTTTTATTATGCAAATTTAAAATTGCAAATTGTTCTGAGAAGTAGTTTGGGATGATGCTTAAAAAACTAACCACATTGCTATCCATTTGGAAGCAATTGCAAATGTATGAAACATTAGGAGATCCAAACTTTAAACCTTCATTTCTTTGCTTTAAACATTCTTTCACCTTTTTTTTTTTTTTTTAAGAGAAGTTTGCTTTTCATGGTGTTCATTTGATTCATTTATCATATTTTATTCATTATGTCACTTTGATCAAAGCTTCTTAACGATAATTGTTCATATTAAATAGATGACATATTACATGCACAGTAATAAATAACTTTTATATATTTAAACTAGAAGTAAATAGAATACGTGCAAGTAGAAAGAATCAGACGATATGCGAAAACAAAACTCATGCAAAACAAACAAATGTAAACACAGCTGGGAGGTCACATGTCGGTGGTATATGACGTCATGCCAATAAAGCCCATTCTTGATTATTTCATGTAAGCTCGGTCCCAATTACATTGGATAACTGAGGCTTTACTGTAGTTCAACATTTTGTATTCAGAAATGTTATTTTTCATAAGCAAAAGAAGTTAAGATAATAAAGAGATTTTATTTAAAAAATACTTAAAAGCTGGATAATTACAGTAAAAAAATTACTGAGTGTGAATCACTATACAACAAGCAAAATATACATTTTTAAAAAGTATATGAAATTTTTTTTGAAATACATAATAAATAACAAAATTAAAATAAAATTTACAGCTAAATTTTCAAACATAAGTCATTCTTAAAATTTTTTTCAACTTAAAATAAAATTTTGTACTTTTAAAGCACCTAAACAGAAAAATATATGCATGGTCCCATCAGATATCCAGGCATAATTTTTGTGCATGTATACTGGCATATATTTTGGCATTCCAGTGTATTTACTACACTGAAAATTACACAATTGTCTATTATATAGTCATGGAATTTACAAGTATTTTACAAGAAAAATACTGTCAAAATAATCATTCATCATCATCCTGAAATAAAAAGATAATATAAAATTGTTAGGAAATCAAAAAAAGGGAACATCAATTACAAATTATTTCATTATAAAATCATAAGACAGTCAGTTAAAACTTATTATATTAGCCACTCTTGGCCCCTCTTAAATGTACACTATGCATTAAATCATATTGCTTTTATTCATAATTTATTTTAATTGCTCAATTTTTGTTCCAAATTAGAAGATTCTGCTAGAAAAATAAGCATAGATGTCATATACATTGGCACGATTGCAACAAAATGGCGATTATATGCCTTACATAGTAACCCCACTATTGCTGTTTATTTACTTTTATTTTAAATGATTTAAATTGGGGTTTTTTTCTGTAATTAGTAACTAAACTTTTTTTTAATTTATTATTTCCTTTCTAAGATAACAGAAAATAAATATATATGCAACTGATATTTGAAAACGAAGTTTTCACCAAATTTACATTTAAAAAAAAAAAATTGCACTAATGTTATGAGTATATGACATCTGCGCTGAAACTCCAATTTGAAACTGAAGCATTTAAAATTCATGACTTTTATTTATTTTTTTTTTTTAAGTAAAAAGAACAGAAAAACAAAACAAAAATAATGGTATTTTGAAACTTTATAAGTGCAGCAAAAGAACAAATCGTAAAAAAACTTAATTTATCACGACCTAAATCCTGCCAAAGGATTTTTACACAATAACCAATAAGATGCGTTTCATTTGCGTGTTGCCATTAAACAATTAACAAATATTTGTGATTTCTGTGCCACATTCTTTAGCGTAATATATATAGACTATACAAATTATGTAACAATGTGTCATTATTTTGATCAGCAGCAAGAAATGGAATAAATTAAAAACTTTTCAAAGCTGATGCAATGAAAGAAAAACAATAGAGATTCATATGTTATAGCTGAGGGCAAAGTGAATTACTCATTAGAATGATTATTTTTCAATCCTTTCAAGGATGCTGTTTGCTCAGGACAAATCTTTATTTTAAATAGAGTCGGCCAAACATCACCAGCAATTTTTAAGTAATTTTTTTTTTCTTTTTTAGAATGAATGTTAAAATAAACATTTTTTTCTCTAACAAGAGCATTTGTAAATTCTTGTGTGAAGCAATTATTTCACTATTTTAAAAACTGAATTACTTTGTTTCTGAAATGGCTAATTGAGTAAACACATATGAATAAAAATTTGTCATTGGGTGAGGGCCACCATAATACTTATCCATCATGGATATATGTAATATAAGATATGAAAATAAAACATAGGTAAACTATTTATAAAATGCATTGCAATTCCAAAATAAATTTATTTTTAATACATAGTAATTTTCTATTATGGAATTGCAAGTACTATTTGATTATACCGTCGACCCCATTTCAACAAATTATACAAATTGCCTAACTACTCATAAATTATACAAATTAGAAATTATTTTAAATAATGAAAAAACAATTAAATTAGTAAAATATTAATAATAATGCAAACAAAACGTGAAATTAAAAATCACTTGATAATGTAACATGTTTAATGTCAAGAAAAAGTAACATTTACGATAAGCCATTAACGGCATTTGATAGCTTTATAGTCAACGGGATAATCAATCAGTATTGAATTGTGCAATCCTTACTTCTGTAATCCTTATGTAGTAAATCCTTCTTGAATTGTTAAAATTACTTTAAAACCTTTTTAACTCTTTGTATCACTGTGCTGCAGATCTGCAACAGACCCAAAAGTCAATAGTACATACATAGCGAGTTTTAAACCACGATTTTATTTGTTGTTCTTATTTCCCAGCACATAATTTAATGCAAATTAATCATAGGAATTCCCAACAGATGATAATACTGAATTAATTTCTCATACAAAAGTTTTTTTTATTATTATTATTTGAGAAACTTTAAGTTGATATTGCAAAAATTAACTTAGTAAATTTTGTCAAACTAAACAAGTTGGAAATTGCACGTGAAGCATAGCAAATGAGGTGCGTTTGTGCTATAAGTTTTAAAATATTCAGATCTTGCTGATATAGTAGAACGTACTTTGGATACAGTATAGTGGTCGAAATCTTTGTGTTCCTATAAATATGAAGGGAGTAATTTTTATTCTACTTCATTAACGTATATCTTATTCATAAAATGTGAAGTAGGTTAATATAATTAAAACACGCCCCAAATAATGTTTCCCCTTATAACATTATTTAGTGGAATACATTTGTGTGGCCTTGTAATTTAATAATAAATATTCTCTGCATCCCAGATTGTACAGAATGTAGATTTTAGTACATACATCATAGATTCATGTCAATTATATTATGTTCAAATGAGTGTAACACCATTAAAATGCATTTGAAACATTTTTTCTCCATTGACCCTAATGTATCAAAATCCTTTTGACGGTCTCTGTAATTGATCTATGCATCCGATTTTCATAACATTTGAAATGACTCGACAAAATTACGCAATAATTATACGTTTTAAATTTCAAACGATTAAAATGCATTTGAAACTTTTTTTCCTATTGATTGTAATGTAACGGAATACTTTTGATTGTCCCTGTAACTGATCTATGCATTCGATTTTCATAACATTTGAAATGACTCGACAAAATTATGTAATAAATATACGTTTTAAATTTCAAACGATTAAAATGCATTTGAAACTTTTTTCCCATTGACGTAATATAACGGAATCCTTTTGATTGTCCCTGTAATTGATCTATCCATCCGATTTTCATAAAATTTGAAATGACTCAACAAAATTATGTAATAAATATACGTTTTAAATTTCAAACGATTAAAATGCATTTGAAACTTTTTTCCCATTGACGTAATATAACAGAATCCTTTTGATTGTCCCTGTAATTGATCTATCCATCCGATTTTCATAAAATTTGAAATGACTCGACAAAATTATGTAATAATTATATATTTTAAATTTCAAACGATTCGGTTGGATAATTTTTGCGTTGTTATATGCGGACAGACAGACGGACGGAGTGAGCGACAACAATAGGTGCTATGTATTTACATAATTACGAACGCACCTAAAAAGCTGGAGAAATCCAAAAATACTTTTTTTTTAAAGGTAATTTTGTGTGCTTTAAAATTTTGTATTAGAAAATGGACACTATGTATGAGAAGTATGTCGATTTCTGTCGATTGTAGATGTGAAAAAAGTACTCTTAGTCAATTATTGTATTAGTTTAACATTTTAAAATCTTAAATTATTTTTTACATGCTTAAAACTAACATCTGAGTCAATATTTTTTAAATCAGAGTTATTGATTCACAAAGGGTTAATAAATGTGTGCATATCATAAGCATCGATACACTGACACATCTTTAGAGATGATTTAAAATAATTTAAATTGGTTTTAGTAGTTCCTCGTAATTTGTCTAAGGACTGAGGATGTTAAAATAAACAATTTTGAAAAAAAAATTATATATCTTCTATCAGAACGAATATTTCAAGAGCTTGAAAAAAATAGTTCTGGATAATTGAAGTACTGATATTCAATAGGCTTCTTTCCATTCTCACACACTAAGCACACACCAAATTTCAAGTCTCTATCTCAATTTGTTTGGAAGTTAGAGTGTTTACTGATGGACAGACACACAAACAGATAGATGGCATTTTTTTTTTTTTTTAAATGTGTTTTTCAGAATTTTTAAATGACTAAAATGTGTAAATATATACATAAAAAAAATCAATTTTTAAAATGATTATAAGATTTACCCAATACTACATATAAGTACGTAATTAGTATTTAAAAATATTCAATTTAACTTTTACAAATAAGTATCTCAAAAGATAAAAAACATTCATTCTCATAATCCATAAAATGGTACATTAATTTTAATTAATTAAAATACAAACTCACCCATTCACTGGGATCAACACCCTCAAATTCTTCTTGAGGCAACTCACTTTCTTGCAGTTCACACTGAGACTTCATTGCTTGAATGAGCTGTCACAGATAAATTTACCAATCACTACCAATCATAAAACATATCACATTTAACAATACAGTTGAAGCCCAATATAACGTGGCTATTGGGAGACATGTTTCACATCTGCATTATAACTTAATCGTGGTATATCAGAATGGTGCTCAAAGAAATGGTACAAACTGATGGGAAAAACTTACCCTCTTTGTGAAATGTAATTAATTTTATCAATCACTGAACAAAAATTTAATCTTACACTATCTTAAAAAAGTCCATAAAGCTGCTATTAGATTCACGGACTTTTAGGCAAGACAAACTTTTCAGACGATTTTTACTCCAACATTTTCCCGTTCAAATAGAGAAAAAGGTTACATTTGTCCTTGAAAAAATTGGAGGAAAAGCTAAAAAACCAGTTTCTACTAGCGCCAGGCGTTAATATTTATCGCCTACTTGTATCAATCGCTTATCTCTGATTCGTTCAAACGTTCGATGTTGGATGAAAAATCTAAGCTAGCCCAGATTTTTTTGAACCTGTGGGAAAAAGTTGGGGAGACACTGCAGTTTGCTATTACACTGGATGTTGGGAGGATATTTCACGAAAAGTTGGAGGAAGTCAAGTGTTGGCTCAAAAGTCTTACGGGATGTTGGTGAATCTAATAGCGGCTTAAGTGTTGTTTGGTGCACTGAAGGGTTTTTTTTTTTTTTTTTTTCGGCATATTGTTTCACATTAGCAAGATGGAGTAGATGAACATAATCTGAATCTTCTTGCCTTTCTATCCACGAAATTACCTTCATTAAATGTAAAATGACTTCACTAAATGTGGAATGTCATCTTTCATTACCACATCATTTTTATTTTTATCATCATCTTGCTCATTACAATTTTCATAATTACAGCGTCAATGATATCCTGAACTTTCATGACCTCTGAAATTGGTTTGTTGTTAATTTCTATCCAGTCATTTAAATTGTCAACAGAAATATCGAGATGCAAAACACTAACTGCTGATTGGAAGTCCCTCAATGTGTTTCATTGAAACTTTAAATGCAAAATTTACTCTAAAATTGTTCTTTTTTTTTCAGGGGATATACTTTTTCCCTCATTAAATTCGAATTCACTGTATATCAGACTGCGTTATTTCGGGCTTCTACTGTACTTGTTTATTATTATGACAATTTTACCTGATCTATAATGAACAAAAAAAATTAGATACCATGAATAAGTCTGACAGCCAGAAATAGAGGACAGTTTACCTTTTCAACAATTTGGTTTATTTTTTAAAAAATATGGCTCAAATGGTGTACTCACTGCATTTAAATGTAACTAAAAGTACATTTTTTTGGAGAAAAAGGGAAGAAAAAACTAGAATTTATTTAAATTTTTTTAAAAATTAAAAAATATGAGTTTTTTTTAAAACACCTATAACTTTTTAAAATATTAAATATTTTTAAATATATATATACATATATTTTTTAAGATTTTTAAATGTACATTACACAAGAATGTGGTGCATAGATTTTCAGATGCATTGAATATTGCATTTAATGTTTTTCCTGATAGTGTAAAATGATGAAATCTAACACATCTTCATGTACTTCTATTTATTTTTTAATAACAAAAAACTTGAAGGCTCATTCTATGTGCAGATTTATTACATATATAATAATGAACATATTACAAAAAAATTTTAATCTCTATCCTAAATACAAAGGGAAAAAAGTTGGCATTTTTAAAACAGGAAAGTGATAAAAATAAGAACACGGAGAAAATGTCAATTAAAATTTTAATTTGTGTGGGAAATTGTACTGAGTGTATAAACAGAATTTGCAATATAATTGGGGTATATTGGGATAAAAATGAGGTATGAAAATATTTAAACTCTTTCATTTAACAATAAAAAAAATATTTTTTGACTATATGTGAAGTAAACTGTCCTGTTAAAAGGGTAAGAATCCAGTTTTCAGCCAACTATCCTTAACTGCTGAATAAACCCTTCAATAATATGTTTCAAAGTATGATTTATTAACAACTTAAGAACTAAATAATCTAGCAGTTTTATATGCCACAATTTTTTTTTCAATTATCTGTTACAATAATTCAAGACATAGAAAGTTCACTGTGTGCAAAGCATGTATAAAGTACAATAACAAGCCTTAGCAATACTTTTCATTCATGAATATAGAAAGAACAAATACATCTAATATGAAAAAGGAATTTTTTCTTTTAGAAAGCATCTGAATTTTAAAACATTTTTAAGCTTCTCTAGCACATAAAAAATATTAAACAGTTATTGCTAAAAAGACTGGAAATTTTTCTTATACTGGAATGTTTGATCTAATGATTTCTTCTATTAGATGTAAAAATAATTCTGCTTAAATGGTAACATAAGGAATTTTTTCAATTGGCCGCTATAATAAAAAGGGGCTATAATGAAAGATTGTTATATCGAGCATTTTCTGCATATGTACTATAGGGTGGTTATTTGATCAGAGAGATTATAAATCCATCCTTACATGAAAGTCTTATGTTTATAATTCCGCTCCCTTTTTGGAAACTTTTTAGATTTGCCTTTGGATCAATCGCAGGTGATAAATCACCACATACTGTTTCAATCGACATAATTTACAAAAACATTTCTTGTGACGATATTTTCTTTCACTTTATTAAACAATTAAATTTTGTTACAGTATCTTAAAAGTGATGTAAAGTGTTTCATACTTGACGCTTTATTTTTTTTTCTTTTTCTTGTTAGTGTTTTATGAGGGATTGTGTTTCAAGAAAAATAAAAAAGTAAATTTTGTAGGTAAAAAAAAAGAAAAATGCATATTTTTGAAAAATTCACAACAGAATGAACAATTTCATATTTCATTACATATCTTTATGAAAAAAGTTTTAAATCCAATCAATAAATGGGAGAAACAGTTTGTAATCTTATCTTTACAACATGTTTAATTGCTAATTTTTAATGTTTTGAGAAAATAAAATTTTGTTGTTCTTAAAACTTTCTACTCAATAAAATACACTAAATGGCTTGAATTTCAAATTTCAAATTCATATATTTACACTATATAGTACTTGTTACTCCACTAATTTAGCAAGTCAATTCCAATTCTGATCTTGTTTTCAAGAGAAATTCAGAAAATATGAAATGATTTGAATTTTGGCCAATATTTCAGAGAAATATGCCATAATCTTACCTTTACAACATGATTAATTTAATTGGTAGTTTTTGCTATTTTGAGAAATTAAAATTTTGGGGTTCTTAACTTTTCACTCAATAAAATGCACTAAAATGGCCTGAATTTTTTAAATAAAATCTCGGTACTAATTGGTCATTCCCATCGACCAATTTCACCATATTATAGGAATTGCCAAATTATACATATTGACATAATTTTTATTTTAAATAACGCAAAATGAAATAATTAGTAAAATATTAATAAAAGTATAAATAAAAATCATTTAATGGCATTTTAAAAACATGTATCGTATTTAATGTCATTGAATGTGATATCTATGATCAGCCATTATTGACATTTAATCTTATAGTTTGGCAATAGTTTTTTGGTCGATGGGATAACCAAGTAGTACCAAAATTTTTACATATTTATACTATATGGTACCTGTCACTCCAGTAATTTAACAAACCAATTCCCCTTCTGATCTTGCTTTCAAAGGAAATTCAAAAAATAAAATATGATACGAGTTCTGGCCAATATTTCAGGAAAATATGCCACCATTTAACAAAACAAATGAAAAAACTAGTAATAAATTTTTCAACTATGTTGGTAAGTATTAATAAACTGCCATGCTAAAATATTCCATTAAAGATTCAGCAGAAAAATTGCTTGCCATTTATTTTTAGGTATTCTAAACTTCACTGCAAAGAAGTACTTACTCTTTCTTCTTTTTCCTTACTATTCTGTAAGAAAGCTAAAGAACTCTCCAGTGTAACTTCACCTTCAAACATTATACCAACAGGAGATTCAGCTGGCTTTTCAGCTTTCACTGGTGGTGGAGCTTCACTCACTGTAAAAAGAAAATTCTAAGTTCACACAAGATTTAAATTGAACCATGTTTTTTTGAGCATTCATAAGCATATGTGTATGGAATGGAATTAATATAAATACATGAAAAACACTACAAAAATGCTTCATCATACAAAATATTTTACTATATAGCTGCTATAAAATACAAATGTCTTTAAAACATCAGGTGTTAAAATAATTAAATGCTCCAGGTGCTTTCAGCTTGATACAAGCCTTTTTCAAGAAGAAATCAATATGGGAAAAACACTCAAAACTCAATGTCTATTGGCACATACCGGGGGGAAAAAAGCTTTTTGTAGGCACACAGATGGTCTTAACCACTACAGAAGGAGGGGGGGGGGGAGGTTGAGAAAATACACAGAAAGCTTGTAACTATTACAGATGAAGAAAGAGGGGTGGGGTAAATTGAACCATATATGCAGAATTTGATATGAAAAACCATCATTACAACAATTTGTAGCCTGCGTTAAAATTTCTAAAGATTGCAAAATTTTACAACTATAAAAATCAGAAGCTTGTATAATGACTCACTCTATTAAAAATGATGTCAATATGTTTAGTATCTTCTTGAGAGGCAGTAAGTGGTCCATTTTTACAAATATCTTGTTTATGCTCTTTAAAGATTTAGACTTTAAAGAGCATAAACAAGGAATAGGAATCTCTTAAGAAATAGGAATCTCTTATTGGTCATACCAATGTAATTTAACATTTTGATTCTTTACTTTTGTATGGTATAATGTAAACTCCTGATTTATTCTCCATACCAATAGCACCAATTATTTTAGTACAAGATTAATTACTTTGATGTTGTCTCTAGCTATTACTGTTATATTGTGTTTCTTTAAAATGCATTTAACTTTTTTATATAAACCAGGCATATAATCCACTGCTATAAATTTAACTTCTTTTTTACTACCATACTCTATTCTAAATATTTCTGCCTGCTTAGACTTATAAACTAACTTCTCAATAAATTTAGACTGTTTAGCATAGTCAATTTATTAATGTATAAAATTAAATTTAGTTCAAGTGCAAAAATGATTAAGGGAACAATTTACCTTTTCAACAATTTTCTTTATTTTAAAAAATATGGATCATATGGTGAACACACACTGCATTTTAATAGTCAACAAAAAGTACATTTTGAAAAATACATATTTTTAACTATATAATTGATTAAAATTTTTAGAAAGTTTATAAAAATTGGAATTTAAAATATTATATTTTTGCCCATTTTATTTATTTATCTTTTAAAATTTTCAAATATGTATTACACAAGACTGTGCATGGATTTTTAAATATATCTCATATTACATTTAGTATAATTTTTTTACTGATACTTATAGTGAAAAACAATGAAATCACATCTTTATATACTTTTTTTTTTAATAACAAAAACCTCTGAAGGCTAATTATATGCCCAGATTTATCCCAGATATAAGAAAGAATATGCACATAAAAGTTTAAATCTCTAGCTCAAATACAAAAAAATGCTTTGGCATTCTTAAAATATGAAAGCTAAGAAAATAGGAGCATGGAGAAAAAGTCATTTAAGATTTTGATTTGTGTGGCTAATTGCACTGAATGCATTAACAAAGTTTACACAATCTCATGATATAATTACTGTATGGATTAAAATAATCATTTAATATTAAAAAAGAAAAATTGATTTTTTGGGCAATTTTAAGGTAAACTGTCCCCTTAACAATGTGACAGACATTTTTCTTTATTTCTCGAGATTCATAATTTTGAGGAGAAAAGGTCAACTTTAATGCATTTAGCATTCTATGAAGAATATAATAAGAATAAAATAGTACTGAATAAACTTTCACTTACAAGGCAACATGTCAAATGGTCTTAAATCTACAGTATCATAAGGCCTATTTACTCCAGAAAACCATTCAGAACTGGTCATCACTGGCAGCCATGTTTTCAAGGCAGGTGGAAATAAATCATCTTGGAAAAATTCCATCTACGATAAAGAAACATTTTCAGAACAAATACTCAATTATTTTATATTTTACATTAATAAAATCCTTAAAATCCCTTTTCTAGCTAAACTTAAAGTGCAAGAAAAATGTATTTTCAGATAATGTAATGTTTTGTAAGAATTAGCGAATCAAGGAACATAGTTTAGAAAACATAGTGGCCATTTTTTCACTTGTTGAAATAAAATTTTTATCATTAAAATAATTTTAACTAGTTTATTACGAAAAAGAACTAAGACATAAAAATCTATTGAAAAGAAAATTAGAAGAAAAAAAAAATATCTCAAATATTTAGGTCTTTATTAAACAATACACAGACATGAAAATGCAAAAGTTGGGTGAAAAAGTTCAAAGTTCAACAAAAAATTATCAAAATATTAATGTATGCACAGTTGGATATGAGACTATGCTTTCACATAGATCTAAATAATAAGCCCCATAAAGGCATTCAAAATCTTCCATGCCTTAATGCCATTTAAAAATGATAAAACAGCTTTTAATTCCTCCCCTTCTAAGTGTCTGAACCATCTATCTCTACTTTGCTCTTTAAAAAAAATTACATGCTAAGGAAACAATTAGTAGATAATTTTACTGTAATATAAAATATATTATTACTAGCCACCCTTGGCGACCAGTTTGGTCTCCTTTCAATGTATACTAAGCATTAAATCATGTTGCTTTTATTCATAATTTATTTTAATTGCTCATTTTTTTGTCAAATTAGAAGATTTTGCTAGAGAAACAGACACAAATGCCATATACGCACCACATTGGCGCAATTGCAACAAAATGGCAATTATATGTGCCTCACATGGTAATCAGACTATTGTTATTTATTTATTCAAAAACTTTTTGTTTGCTTTTATTTTCTTTTTTAAAATGATATAAATTGTTTTATTCTATAATTATTAACTAAACTTTTTTTTATTATTATTATTTCCTTTTTAAAATAATAGGAATTAGTTTTAAAATGTGTACGTAACTGGTATTTGAAAACAGAATTTTCGCCAAATTGGCATCAGAAAAATAATGTGCCAATGTGGTGCATATATGATATCTATGCTGATAAATCAAGAACTCTGTATTTTTATGCAAGCCTGTTGCAGATAATAAATTGCTAAATATTGTACCCGTGGCATTTTTTTGTATTTCATTAATTATTTAAAACATAATAATATAATCCTTTCACTCATTTCATTTATAATACATAACTTAAATTTGAAATTAAAAAATTTTAATTCATGACTTTTAAGTAAAAAGAACAGAAAAAAATAAAAATAATAATATTTTTAAGCTCCATAATTGCAGCAAAAGAACAAAAGATAAATAAATCCAATTTCCGACAACCTAAATCTTACCAAAGGACTTCTGCACAGTAACCTATGTGTTTCATTTGGATGTTACTATTAAATAATTAATAAATAATCATGATTTTTGCGCCACATACGTTAGCGTAATATATGTATATAGAGGTTACACTATGTGAAAGTAATTTTAGAAAAGCAGAAAATAAACTTTACCCTTGTGCGAGGAACATGAAATGACATGGGCTCTATGGTCGTGGTCGTTAATCGTATTGCTTTGGCGAATTCGACTTTTCTGACATCACAGACATGCTTCGGAAGAAAAGAGACTGCTTGGTGAGGAGTCGGACACTTGTAGTGAGATAACGGGTGGAAATGAGGGCTGTCAGAAGAGATTTCATATGCAAATATAATGGCATCTCCCTGTAAAAATGAATAATTAAAATTATAGAACAGATTACTCATTTAAGGCTCCACAATAGTCACTGAAAAAAGACCTGGACAATAACAAAGTCTATAGGGCATTGTTTTCAAATATCTCGCTCAAATTTTAATATTTTTACATCTTTTTTTGCATAGGATAGCTGAGGATGATTCACAACTGGCCTAGTTTTTATTTTTTTTTATTTTGCCTATGTTTTTTTTATGTTATGATAGTTTCAATTTCAGAACCGGTTTTGAAATTAAAAGTAATTTTTTTCAAAAAATCAAACAAAATTGAAAAAGTAAAAACTAGGCTGGTTGTGGATCGTCTTCAGGAATCCTATGCGAAAAATCATGTAAAAATATTAAAATTTGAGCGAGATATTTGAAAAGAGCGCTCCCATAGACTTAATTTTATCATCCACGTCTGTTTCTGTGACTAATGTTGTACCTTAAGAGCGTACACTAGTCACGCGGTAAAAGCCGAGCGCTAATGTTAAGTCTATGGGGCCATTCTTTTCAAATATCTCGCTCAAATTTTAATATTTTTGCATGATTTTTTTGCACAAGATAGCTGAGGGCGATCTACAACCAGCCTAGTTTTTACTTTTTCGATTTTGCTTATATATTTTTTTATATTATGATGGTTTCAATTTCAGAACCGGTTTAAACCGGTTCCGAAAGTTTAAGTAATTGTTTAAAGAAAATCTGAAACGAAAACTGAAAAAGTAAAAACTAGGCCGGCTGTGGATCGTCCTCATCTATCTTGTGCAAAAAAATCATGTAAAAATATTAAAATTTCAGCAAGATATTCGAAAAGAACGCCCCCATAGACTTTACGTTAGCGCTCGGCTTTTACCGCTTGACTAGTGTGTGCTCTTAAGGGATTATTCATAAATGATGTTCACACATTTTTCCCAACATTTTTTATCCCCCTCCCTCCCCCTTTATCATAAAGGGTCGCACTTCATCATACCCTCTCTCGTCATATGTCACACAATATTACATAACATATACTTGTGGTTCAGTGACAAAGCACTATGTTATAGACCATATTTAAAATTTTTTTTAACTTTAACTATATGTTTTACTGACATTTGTGAGCATAACAATAAAAATGATTCATATGCTTATTTTATATGATATAAGATTGAGGTTTGCAACAAAACATAATTAACATATAATAATGATAATAAAATAATATTAATATGAAAAAGAAATTGAAAACAGTAGTATTTTGGAAATTGAAATAGAATTTAATATATTCTGTTTTAAATCCTACCTGTATTTTATAAATGCGAATTTCATAAGTTAATCTGCTGTGACTTTTAATGCTTTTATTTTAATCAAAATGTGTGATGTCTTTTCTTACTCCTTCCCACCCCTTGTCACAAACTGTCACAATTTCACAAATCCTTCCCCCTCCCTCCCTCCAAGCATGACATTTATGGATGGCTATAATATTCCTTTCTTTCATGCCTACAAGATATCAAAATATACATTTTAATGAAGTATTTATTTTTAAAAAATTTTAAATAAAACTGAATTATTTTTGCTAATATAAGCCTGTGAATATTTACCAACAATTATTTATATATTTTTATTGAGAATTTCAAGAAAGTTTTAATTCCATAAAATTACTGTATATCTTTAAAAAATCCCTGCTGGCTTGACCTACATGCAGATGGTAGATTTCAAAGTTAAATATTAATTTCACCAACAAAAACTAAATCAAGATTAGAGATAAAACCAGTTTAACAATTTTATCTGACAGGGACAAAATAAGTGTTATTCCATTCTTTGGACCATTCTTGATCAGTTAAAGTTATCCTATTGACCAAATCCATGGCACATAATGAGAATTATAGTATTTTTAGGTATGTGCCAGATGTGACACACAGTGCAGTAAAGGGTTAAATAAGAAGTAAAAAAGAATTCTTTTTATAGTTCATTAACAAAAAGCTTTAGAGTCATTTTCATTTTCTACAAAGCTTCAATTTTAAAAGAAGGTAATTTTGGAAATTCACAATTCATTAATATTTTAATTAAAAAAACCCTAAAAATAGCAATTTTCAAAAAAAAAAAAAAATCTATAAAATTAATCATTGCTGCTATAATAATGATGAAAATCTGTGACTTACTTTCCCAGTTAAAAATAGAGTCCCACTGTCTTCATCATAAAAAGGAATTAAAGTGGCAGGGCTCACATCTAAACTGATGTCTTCAATAGGATCTGTAATGTCTTGGCAGTCATACAGGTAAATCTGTCTTTCTGACACTCTGCAAAAGACAAGAGTAAAATACTCTGACAATTAACAAAATATACATTTGACACCAGAATGTCTGAAATTTGGTAACTAAGAATAAATATGTAATATTTATGAAAGGATAAAAACTAAACTCCTTTTTAAAATTTAAACTTAAAATTAAAATTAAAGAGTTTAAAGTCCCAATTAATATTTTAAACTTTAATTCTGATGCTTAAAAGCAGTTTGCTCCTGATAACTTTATTTTCCAGTAATACACCTTATTGCTTTCAAAGATCATTTTTGGATGCTCTTTAAGATTAAAATTGTTTAGCTAAGTGCTTTTTGCATCTATTTGTGGTTAGGACCTCAAGTGTAACCGACCCGGGAATTGTGCCGGCTTTGACCACATATCAATCAAAAACTAATGAACCAATTAAATTAAATGTTCCTCCCTAATTCACAACTGTGCCCCCTGCTGAAAATATTACAATCCACAACATATTACCCAGAACTCGCACGAAAAACAGGAGATTTTACAGTTTTGAGAAGCCTGCCTAACCTATGGCCATCTAACTAATCATAATCCACATAAACGGCTTGGGCGACCTCCAACCGGACTCGCGGAATCCATCTGTAAGATGAGCGGCCTAATAAAAAGACTTCGAGCCAACAAGAGGCTCTCGAGTTAATTTCTTATGCCATGATTCATGACACTCAAGAAAACATTACATATAGATATATACATATTAAAAACATGCTTTCATTAAAATTCATAAAAAATTAGAAAAAATATGTTTTTTAAATGCACTAAAAAGTAAAAAAAATCTGGGGAAAAAAAACCTTAACTGCACAGAGTTCAAATAAAATTGTGGTGAACGCAATGGTGGAAGATTAATAAATTTGAATAGAAATTTTGCCAAATTAGCCAGGTTTCCCCAAGTTGGCTTCATATATGGCAACTTATTTAGTTCTATTGTGGTAACCCTGTCATTAGTACTTTTCAAGAAATATTACTGATGCTGATTTCTCCATAGGAAATCAGATGTAACTATTAAAAACATTTTTTTCCCTCCTGCTGCCTTATCCGCTTAAGGAACAAATAATAATAATAAAAAAAAATGTCCAATTCATCTATTGCCCTCTGAAATACATATATATTCTAAACTTCAAAGCTCTGTGTCTAGAGGAAGTGGATGAAAAATGGATCACACTGCCAGATACAAACATAATTGCAAGTTTAAAAAAAAAAAAAAAAAACATGTTACAGAAGGAAAAAAAAAAAAAAAAAAGGAGGAGGGAGAGAGATAAAATCTATATGCCATACTTACAAACTAAAAGTTAATAAACGTTTTTAATTAAAAAACTCCAACTAAACTTCCAAAAATTTGAAAGATAAAGATAGTGATTTAACATAGCTAAGTCACAATATACTTAAAAGTAAAAAAAGCGATACAATTACAAGACAATACAGTTATAAGAGTTAACAGTTACAAAGTACAACGATTACTAAGTTTTCAAATTAAATAAATAAATGGAAAATAAAATTTTAAAATAATTCGTATTGCTGATTCATTAGCAGAAAAAATCCAATATTATTTTTAACTGATACCTGACTTTGTCAAAATAAGCAACTCAAACAATGTATATTTGGTAATTATAAGTTTAATTTGAAAACTTCAAACTTAATTTCACAACATTTTAAATCATTGCACAATTTGCATATTATGATAAGGTATAGTAAAACCATAACCGTCAGTATTTTATTATGTCTAAATTATCTAGCGTTATAAGAAGAACGGAAAACTGAACTGTATTAAAGTAATTACTTGCTAAAACCAGATACAGCCAGGTAGGTACCATTTATCACCCAGACTGCTCGGGCTCCTCTTAGACCTTTAGGTCCAGAACCTTCTTGAACAGGTTCAGAAGATTCACGCGGATTATAAATCCGAACCTTTTGGTCTTTACTCACTGATGCGATACTCTGACCATCAGGACTCCATGCCATACACAAAATCTATAACAGAAAAGCATATCACACACATAAAAAAATAATATTTTAAAAAGAAAACTCCATTTCAGAATTATAATTATGAGATAAATTTTCGAAAATTAAACTCATATTTCAATGAAAAACAAAATTGTTAAATCTTAATAACAATAAATATTCTACAATGAAAAGATAAAAACTTATATTATAAATAACTATTTTGCTTATAAGACATTACTTTGCTAATAAAACATTTCAAATACAGTAGACTCCCTCAAATCTGCAAACCAGAAATCAGCAACTCTCTAAAATCCGCACATATTTTATGGATGTAAACAATGAAACTTTCAGTTCGGATATTGGGACAAAATTTAATTTTTTTAGTTTTGTATAAATTCCATATATTTATTAATTTGTAATTTCCTTAATAATACTCTATTCATGTTTTTTTTTCGTGAAGGAAGAATACATTTTTTTGTGAAAAAAATTCAAGATATTGCTGATATCACTGGTAATCACAATCCTCTTACCAAATATATTTATGCATGGAGATTTTTTTGGTTACTAAGCCTGGCTGAACTTGAAAAAAGAATCCTTATTTTATGATTTTGATGTGAATTAGTAATGTACTTTCATGAGGCAAGTTTTGTTGAATAATTTTGGAAACATACATTTAATCTTTATAATGAATATTTAATCATACCCTATTGATTATTAACTTGACTTTTGCTATTAGTACTTTAATCATTCTTAAAATTATCCAAATTTTTATTATCTTAGTTTATTACTTATTTTTATATTTTCTTATATTGTAAGCATTCATTATAGTTCCAATCGCACTATTAATTGCACTCAAATGACTGTTTAAAAAGATGTAAACAAAGCAATGACCAGAAATCCACAAAATTCTAAAATCTGCACAACCTCTGGTCCCAAGATGTGCGGATTTGAGGGAGTCTACTGTATATTTAAAAAATGACATGTTTCAACTCCTTTTCATCGAGTCATCTTCATAATGTAAATAGAAAAATCACAAACACAATGAACATGAAAAACTGGAATAAACAATTATTGATTTCAAATTAAATATATAAGGCTCTCTATATTTTCGACATTGTCCATGTCCCAAGTATGTAATTATTCTGCAAATTGTCCAACCAATTTCCTAAGTCCACATTTTAAATGTTTTATTAATAAAATAATGTCTTATACACAAAATAATTATTTATAAGTTTTTACCTTTTCATTGTATAATATATATTATTATTACAGTACACTCCCTCTAATCTGAACAGGTTGGGACCAAGGGTTTTGCAAATTATAGAATTTTGCAGATTATAGGTCATTTCTTTGTTTACATTCTAATATTTGGAAATTATCAACAAATGTAGTAAATATACAGCAAATAAATGACACAGAAATGAAAGAAAATATTTTTTATGCATAAAACGCTATACTTAATATCAATAGGAACACATTTAAATTATATAATACAAAATTAATGTAAAACATTTCTATCTATTTTTAAATCTATCAAACATCACAGTGATAGTGGTTTGCTTTATCATTTTTTATTTATGCTATGCAGTTTAATCTTGATTCCCTTAAAAGTCAGGATTTCTTGATCAGTAACATAAGTTTGTTTTTTCTAAAAAAAAAATAAGATATTTATTCGCAAGAGCTATTTTATCTTTTATATAGCCAACAAATGTGCTCAGAATATAGCAGTCTTAATAGTTATTTATAAGATACATAAAGCATTTCCTTCTAATGAATGCAGAAATGCATTAAAAATTTCTAAATTCATCAATACAGTTCAACTTTGGTCAAAGTGTGCATTATCTTGGTTAAAAAAAGGAGATTTTAACTGTTTGCTTATATCTAAAATATAGTGTGGATTATAGGTGTTTGCGGTTTGGTTTAGTTTGGTTTATTTTTGTCGTCCGATTATCTACACTAATGGGATATAGGACCGGGGGGGAGTGCCCTTCGTGGGGGTCTTTCTAAGGGAACCTAACCCGTATTTACGCAAGGTTCGAAGAAAACCACGAAAACTCCGAACGGTTAGGCCGACAGCCACGATTGGGTTCGAACCCAGCACCTGTCGTCTACCAGTTGAGAGGTCTGAACCTCTCGGCCACTGGTGGGGCAGGTGTTTGCGGATTATATGGTTGCGGATTAGAGGGAGTGGACTGTATTACGGTATAGTTATTAATGGACATAATCAAGACTTGCTGCTTTTATATTTCACATTGAAAATTTATGAAGAAAACCACGAAAACTCCGAACGGTTAGGCCGACAGCCACGATTGGGTTCGAACCCAGCACCTGTCGTCTACCAGTTGAGAGGTCTGAACCTCTCGGCCACTGGTGGGGCAGGTGTTTGCGGATTATATGGTTGCGGATTAGAGGGAGTGGACTGTATTACGGTATAGTTATTAATGGACATAATCAAGACTTGCTGCTTTTATATTTCACATTGAAAATTTATGTTATTTATCAAAATCTAAATGAATGCACCTTCAAATCAAACTATAATGAAGTTCATATACATATTTTTTGAAGACTGACTTACCACTTAGAAGATCACTTATTTTTTACATACTTTTATTTAACTCTGCCTGTTTTTAGTAATAAAGATAACATTTTGTAATAAATTTTTTAACTTGTTTCCTGATATGTCAGAGTTATAAAAATTATATTCATAAGTATACCTCCAATGACACAACAATATTTTAATATTTTTAGAATTTAATTATAAATTTAATTTTAATGCATTTTCGATTAGCTTGCAATAGGCGATTCATAGCCCAATATTCTCTGTAAATTGTACAATTACATGCAACTTGAATCGATAGTGGATTTAATAATGGGCTCATAAATGCTTAGGACAACACGCCAAATAGCTGTGAAACTGCAATAATGAAGTACTTTAAAAGGTTAAAAAAAGTAGAAGATAAATTATAAATAAAAAATAAAGAGCGATAAATATTTTTTATCAATTAGTAGTTAAATATTAATTTACAATTATATGTTGAGAAATCAATTTAGAAATTATATAGTTTAATTAATGTTTTCATATTTTCTTTCTTGTTTCCATATTTTAAAGAAACAAAGCAAAAATTATATTTTTTCTAATAAATTCACTTGCTTGTGCTTTCTATTTAAATGTAAAATACAGCAATTTTTATATAATTTGTATACAATTGTCCATGTCAAATTAATGTATTGTAATAAAAATTTTGTGAGAAAAACATGAATTTAAAAAAATGAGGTATTATTTTCAAGATGAACATTGAACTCTTATAAAAGAGCATTTTAACTATTTTTACTTTTACACTTATTAAAGAGCTATAGTCAAATTAGCAGGCTCATATTTTTGCAACAGATTTCAGCATCCATGATTTTTAGAAATGAGATTAGATGATGCAGATATAATGAATCTACTATTTTAATGTCAAGAATAGGTGTTGGCATAGCATCATTGCATAGTCTGTTGCAATGTGAAAGAAAAACAACTCCATTACTGATGTTACTTTGGCCTGGGGCAGTGCTGCCAATAATCAGATTATTATTCATTTCACTTTGCAGTAGGCTGTAAATGTTGCTATGACAGTATTTCCTCCTTTTGTCCCTGCTGACAGGCAATTTCATTATCTGCACTATCCAATATATCCCAAAATCATCATTGCTAAAATTGGCTGTAAAAATGAAATGTAACTTTTAGAATTATTAAGCATACATTTCATCCTGAAAAACTTCAATTTTACTATTAAATCTACTGTATTTAATTTGTTTTTAAATTTTACCATTTTCTATTCATTTACAGCATATTTAAATTTGTTTCTTATTTAGTATGCACAATTCAATTACAAAATAATAGAATGGCTTTAGATTAAAGCCTAGATGTTTAACTTTTAGTACCAATCAGTAATTAGAATATAATATTTTCTTAACTGTTTAATTATTTCTTATATTATTTTTTATAAATTATAAGTATTATTTATTCTTTTTTAGTTGTTTATTATAAAAACTGCTCCATGTATTGTAAAAACATAAAAACACAGTAATTAAATATAGAATTCTAAAAAAATCAAATAAATTCGATTTAAATAAAAAAAATCTGATTTAAATCAAAAAAATCTGATTTTTTTGATTTTTTTTTTTAAATCATGATTTTTTTAAAAAAAATCATTTTTTTCCAACCCTGTGTGCAATTTATACATAGTTTTGTTATTACTTACCCATCATACACAGTGGCGTAGCTAAGGGGGGGCAAGGGGGGCGTCCGCCCCGGGCGCCGAGGCCTAGGGGCGCCAAATTGAGAGAAATTGTTACATATCTATATTGGGGTGGGGGCGCAAAATTTCTTGCTGGCCCCGGGCCCCAAAAAACATAGCTACGCCACTGATCATACATAGTATAGGCTAAATCTTGCAATCGTTTTGAAAATCTAAAAATTTTTCTTGGCGGTTTACATGTTTCAGAAACTGGAGATTCCAAAAAACATATTTTTAGGAAAAAAAAATTGCTGTCCATCCGTCTGTGTGTAAATGCTCTATCTCCCAAAGAAATTGAGATAGAGACTTAAAATTTTACATGTACTTAGTATGTAAGAACGGAACAAAGCCTTTTAATATCAATAACCTTGATTACCTGGAACTATTTTTTTTTTTTTTTGGACTCTCAAAAAATTCATTCAGATGAAAGGTATGCAAACATTTTCGAATTTTTTTTATTTTAAAAAAGTGGATGTAAAAGGCATTAAAATAACACAAATTTTGCATAAAGAACAAAGTCAATTGGATTATTAGATGCCGAGATATTTGCAACTCTGTTTTCCACATTCTTCAATATTGTATTCGAATTTCAATTCAAAGATATATTTAATTTGGAAATGAGACACTTAGTCTGACACAGTAAATTGTTAATTAATATGACCATTATTTTTGGAGCTATGAATAAGTCTCTTTTATGCAATTCGGTACTACTTGATTAATTTGGAATTTTATATAAATTTGTCGAAATGGATTCATCAGCAATTGCTTAATAAAACATTACTATGTAAATTAAAAATATTTAAATATACGTTTAAACTTTGTTTCGGAATTGCAATGCATTTTATAAATAGTTTCCGCATGTTTTATTTTCATACATTATATTATGCATACCCATGATGGGTAAGTATTAAGGTAGCCCCCAATGACTAGTTTAATTGTGTTTTATTGTAAATTTTTTGCTACTGTTTTATCTATTATTTTACAGTCTAATTTTCATAACTGTAAATGTATTTCTACCTGATCTGTGCTCCCAGTAAGGCGAATTTTCATTTCTTGTGAGCAAAGATCCCATATACAAATGGAAAGGTCACTCGATGCGGATGCAATGACATCTTGTGCACACGGATGGAACTTGATGGAAGTTATTCTCTCGGAATGACCTCTCACAGAAAAATCGGGTTCTTCCAGCTTTTCAGAAAGACCATTGGGTATCACCCAAATTTGAAGGAAGCCATTTTCACATGCTAGAATAAGAATTATATAAAATTATTATTTACTAATCATTATATTTTCAGAAACAGACACATAGACCATTATAATGAATATCCCTCAATTTATATAAAGTGGATGTAAAAGGCATGAAATCAAATTCATCAATTTTAACTGAGCAAAAGAGTATTCAGGTTAGGATTTGAACTGGCTTAAGCTGCCAACTGAGCTGTCCTGGACAAATCTGGCACACATAATTCACTCAGACAATATTTTAAGGTTAATTAGATGCCATTTTTAAAGTTATCTGAATCACCTATGTCTGCCAGAGTTGTCCAGGATAAATCAGTTGGGAGCATAAGCAAAAGGATCCTCGTTCAAATCCTGATATGGACACTTTTTCACTCACTTGGAAAATTGCAACCCAGTATACAAAAATGTCTAGATTTATAATCAGGGATGCCACTCAGAAAATAGCAAAAAAGAGGAAATTATGCGTAAAGTAAAATTTACGACATTTTTCACAACTTTATGTGTGAATTTTGAAAACTATATTGTTTATAATAAACTAAATAAAAGAATTACAGCTTTTCTTTTGTTGTAAACTTTTAATTTATAAGAGTAAGTTAAAATGATTTTTCTTTAGTTCACAGTATTTTACATCAATTAAGGTAACCCAGCAACAGATTCAGTGAAGAATTTTATGTATCGCATCATTTTAAACCAATTCAAGTAACCCAGCAATAGATTCAATGATTATTCCACGAGTGAATAGCAAAATTTTGCAGGTTGTTTTTCTTATTTGACGAAAATAACTGTTTTATTTCATGATCGTTTGGCGAAAATCACCGTTTTATTTAGCGATCGTTTGACGAAAATCGCCGTTTCACATCATGATCGTTTGATGAAAATCATCGTTCCACATCGTGATCTTTTGACAAAAATCGTCGTTTCACATTGCGATCGTTTCAGAAAAATCACCGCTTCGTTTCGCGATCGTTTGACGAAAATCGCCGTTTCATATCACGATCGTTTGACGAAAATCGTCGTTTTATTTAGCGATCGTTTGACGAAAATAGCCGTTTCACATCATGATCGCTTGACGAAAATCATCGTTCCACATCGCGATCGTTTGACGAAAATCGCCGTTTCACATCACGATCGTTTGACAAAAATCATCGTTTCACATCGCGATCCTTTGACAAAAATCACCGTTTCGTTCCGCGATCGTCTGACGAAAATCGCCGTTTTATATCGCGATCGTTTGACGAAAATCGCCGTTTTATATCGCGATCGTTTGACGAAAATCGCCGTTTTATATCGCGATCGTTTGACGAAAATCTCCGTTTTATTTAGCGATCGTTTGACAAAAATCGCCGTTTCACATTGCGATCGTTTGACAAAAATCGCCGTTTCACATTGCGATCGTTTCAAGAAAATCACCGTTTCGTTTCGCGATCGTTTGATGAAAATTGCTGCTTTATATCGCGACCGTTTGATGAAAATTGCTGCTTTATATCGCGACCGTTTGATGAAAATTGCTGCTTTATATCGCGACTGTTTGATGAAAATTGCTGCTTTATATCGCGACTGTTTGATGAAAATAGCCGGGTTTTTCCCCCCGATTTTTTAACGAAAATCGATGTTATATTTCGCGATCGCTTGACGAAAAAGGTTATTGTATTTCGCGATCGTTTGATGGAAAAGGCTGTTTTATTTCGCGATCGTTCGACGAAAATCGTTATTTTATCTCGTGATCGCTTAACAAAAATTGCGAATTCTTAAAAATTAAAAAAAGCGGAAATCCGCCAAAAAGCGGAAAAGTGGCATCCCTGTATAATTAAAATTCTTAACATTCAGCAGCAAAAATCTATTCACTGAATAAAGAAGAAATGTAGATTTCTGCAGTCATTTTGCAATAAATTGAAATTGACTATTGAAAAAAATAAATAAAAAGTACTTCTAAGGTTATTTTAAATAATGTTAATATCATAATTAGTTTATTTTATCCTTAAGTTCATAGTTATTATAAGGAAAATCTCATTTACCAACGGCCAAACGATGACAGTCAAAAGGATCCCAACGGAAATCCATAACACTGACACCACTTACAATACCAGGCATGTCGGCAATAGCAGGCACACGACCAGGTTTGGAAAGCTGAAATGATAAAAAATAGTGTTAAAATGGAAAATAAATTTATCAAAAAATTAAATCTTTTGTGAAATAGTCTATTCAAACATTGGACAATAAAATAATATTTATATAAACATTAATGACTGCCTTTTATAAGGAGGAATCAAATATAAATAAGAATTTTTGTTTCTTAATTTATTGGTACAAGATACAAAATAGAAAGTAACTTTTTTTTGGGGGGGGGGGGATACTATTTGGTTATTCTGTCGGGCAAAAAACTATCGCCAAACTATAAATGCCAATAATGAATATTCATGAATGTCACATTCAATGATATTAAATATGATATCATGCGTGTTTAAAGTGTCATTAATTGATTTTTATTTAACCTTTTTTTTTGTATTTTTATTACTATTCTACTAATTACTACTATTATTATTTTTTTTTTTTTTTTGTTATTTAAAATAAAAATTATGTCAACATGTATAATTTGGAAATTAGTTTGGTAATTTGTATAATTTGGCGAAGGTCAGCGGGATAATAAAGAAGTAACTTTTTTTATATAATCTCCTGATTTCAAAACACATTTTTCCCAATGGATTGAAAGTTTTTAGATATCGTGATCATAGAAAGATAAGGGTAATGTCTCCAACCAATTGTGCATGAAAATTTCAACAGCAGTGTCATTGCCGAATCCTTCACCTCATAATGCTTTTTCCAAAAACTCAAACATGTGATAGTCACAGGGGAATAAATCAGGACTATAAGGGAAAGAGGATGTCCAGTGTTGTCCAATGCATTAATTTTAGTTTTGAAGACATAATGTTTTACAAGATAGATCCAATTTTTTTCAGCATATATTTTTTTTTTATTATCGTTATTAAATTCAATCTTAACTATACAATAATGTAAAATTTATTAATATAGTTCAAAGAGTTAATGTAAAATATTTATCTAACTGGTATCAATACATACAGATACAACATAAAAAACTTGCATTAATTACTTAGCTTTAAAGTTTTTACTTCTGAATGTAATAGATAGAAGAATGAAAAGGCATGTTAATCAAATCAGAGCTGCATAATAAAACAATATTTAATTAAGTAATAGTCTCTACAGTTTTAATTTTTACATTACAGTTAGGATTTCATTATGTACAGATTAAAAGCTTGACCTGAAAAGATTTGGAAAGACTGAGCATAGAGTCGAGTGATTAGCAGAGATCAAAAGAATTATAATTGTTAAATAATGGCCAGTGACAGTTTTACCAGCAGCAAGTCTTTATAAAAAAAATAATTCACTTATTTACTTCCACAGCAAAATTTAATTTTTTCCTCTCTCCCTTTCTCAATCTTTTTACAAATTTTGTTGAAATGCAAAAGTTAAACTAAGTTCACTAGAATAAACTAATCCTTTAATTTTAAGAGTGCAAGTTCCATAAAGAAATTTCTTCACAATCTTAGAATTAATCAAAATTTACAAAATCTATGAAATATATCGCAGTAATTTATTTATATTTATCACACAGTAATTTGTAAATATTATTTGTTCTAGTAGAATATTCTAACAAATTTGATCAGTTTTTTTTTTTTTTTGTAACTATTTCTGCTATTAACATCACTTTCCTCAACTAATATGTACCATACAATGATGAATGAAGTATCATTGAATAGGACTTTTTGCTCGCATGTTACACTGCATACTGATTTTTTGTTATATACTTTTAGGTTACGCATCATTATACATATCATTTCTCATGTCAACTTCCACTTTTCTTATAAAATGCACACCAATTAATGGGGTATTATATGGGGTTTTTGAACCAGCATTTGACATAGTACATTCATATTTCATTTAAAACAAGTAGTTTGATTAAAAATTTGCAGTTAATTATAAACTAATGAAAAATGTATAAGAAAACAAAGTAGAAAATTTTAGAGCAAAAACCTTGCATGGGTCTACTGAGAAATTTTAATTTTTAAAAAGCATCAAAAATGCAATTAAGTAGTTAAGATATTTAACATTAGATAATACAAAGATCTCCGTTTCCATTCATGAATACTTTAATTAAAAATTTATAAATTAATACAAACTTCCAGAACTGCCAAAAAATTCCCACCAGCTCCAATGGCAACAGCTATCCTCTCTTCATTGGCATCGAAACAATCACTTTCACCGGGCATTGTTTTGGTAAGTGATACCAAATCCGTCAAGTGACATTCTTTAGGGTATATCTGTCCATTTAAGTGCCTGAACTTTGATTGCCTAACTGAAAAAAATAAGTATTCGAATGAATGGGGATGTTAAAAATAGCATTTCTGCAATCTTTATTAAAAACTAATTTTAAATTTAAATAATAGTAAAAATAAGAAGAAAATCGGAAGATTTTTTATAAAATTGCAATTACACTATATGCAAGTTTTTCTTAGATAGTTCCAAGGGGGTTCTGCACTCTTCCTTCCCTTTGATTTATAAACTAACACCCTCCTTTGCCCCTCATCCAAAAAATTAGCACCCTTCTTTCTCCTAATCTAGAAAGTGAGCCCCTACTCTTTTCTGTTTCAAAAAATTTGTTTGCATGGTAAAAATTTCCTCATAGTTATCTTGAAAAGAGTTCCTTGAATTTTAAATATTAAAAGCGACTTTTAAAATATAAATCAATGCCTAAAAAAACATCAACAGTACACTTTAGAATCTAAAAAGTGCTTGAGGAATTAAAAAAACACCCTTAACCCCCTGACTGCCGAGCAAAAGGGTAAAATTGTAATGTTGTTTTCTCTGTAATTTATAAAAAATATTTAAAAAAAAAAAGATGCTTTTTCCTACCTGATACAAAATATGTTATTACGAATAGGTGTATAATCTTTGATAGCATTCATCCTAACTTAGATTTTCAAAACTGGATTTTATTTGTAGAATTACATTAATTTAAATATTGCTTATGTTGCAGTGTAACCTGCATCTTAGTGAACAGAAAAATCCGGTTGTGGCAATCAGGAAGTTAAGAATTAAAATGTTTCATTTTTTTTTTTTTCATCCATTCTGTCTCTTTTTAAACCTGGGAGGAAATACTGATATATAATACAAAATATATTATTATTATCATTATTTTAAGTATAAATAAAATAAACATGAGATAATACTGTGCACAAGTACAAGTTAACTCAAGATAAACAGAAAAATTAAAAGCTTCACCAAAGAAAATGTATAATAAATACCAAATGAAATATTTTCAAAATTATTTTTGTTTGCAGTAATTTTGTGGAATTAAGTTCTAAATGTACTGTGTAATGCTGGGACATTTTAAAGTAATTTGAAATATTTAGTCAAAAATATACTAGAAAGGATATTGTACTTTCGTGATGAATTAACAAACAAAATCAAATATTAATGCACTAATTCCCACAATCCAATGACATTAAAATACAAAAACATGCTGATAGCTCAATATTATTTTCTAATGTTACAATGCTATAAGGTATCTAAGTGTTTCATTAGATTTTTCCTCTACTACACAATTCATTATTTTTTAAATGTTAAATTATTTACACAAACACTCCTAATAGTTTTGAAATAATTACAGTACAAACTCATTTATAATTGTTTAAAGTAAACTGCAGGTTAATATTTGCTACAATATTAAGGACACAATTATATCCCAAAATAACAGGAAAATGAGATTTTTTAATTATAAATTACTGTAGTAGATCATTTTATCTGTCAAATTTAAAATCAGTTCCATTTTAATTTCAGAATTTTCCTTAAATCATTGATGAAATTTTAAATCTCTATAAATGGTAGAATCTCTCTCTTCTTTCCAGAATTAAGAAGTTTAAAATTAGGAATATTTAAAAAAAAATAATGTGATTAAAAAAAAAAAAATCCAATATTGTATATGGTGAGATTAAGAAAAGTATCAATTTTTAGAGCTTTCCATTTTTCTGGATGACAGGCACTTATATTTAGGCATTTATTGTTCTTTGTGCAAAAAAAAAATCAGAAAATATTTTATATCTACATTACTTTCTGGGAAACAAGCAGCATTATTAATACAACCATTATTATTATTCATATATTAACACTCTGAGAGTCTTGCAAAAGGGGAAAATTGTAATATAGTTTTCTCTGCATTTTGTTTTAAATGCTAAAAGAAGATTATTCTTTCAAAATTATATAAAAATCTTAAACACAAATATAAATGTTATACTTGAAAGTGTTAATTACTGTTCAATATATTAATAAATCTATTAAATGAATAGAATTATATTATTTTAAATATTGCTTGTATTGCAGTGAACGTGTTAATACTGGTTTGTCAGTGAGAGGGTTAAAAAGACAAAGCTGGTTTTTTTAGTCATCTGGCCTGAGCTTTCTATTGAACATACTTTGATAATTATTTTTTAAATGAAACTATTTTATTTGTAAATGTGCTCACACTTGCTATTTTTAAAATAATCTCATTTTAATTTTAAAAGATTTTATGAAATTTCTTCTATTTGGTGGCAATCAGGTTACATCCATTGTTAGAGAGAAGGGAAACAATGAGAATTACCATATCACTACAGATGCCATTTTCACTTTACAATTAAAATAATTTTTAAAAAATATTTAACAAAAAATAACATCCCAATAAAAAATAAAATACTTTTACTCATAAAACTGTTACATTTTAATATTCTTTTCATTTTGTTGATATTGAGATTAAGACTAGGGATGCACCAAATATTCGGTATCTATTCAGTATTCGGCCATGTTACTGAATATTCGGTTAGGCCGATATCAAACTATTCGGTTACGCCAAATATTCGGCTTGGCCGAATATGAAACTATTCAGCCAAACTACTCTGTTTCTAATCTGTTTCTTGCTTTTCCCAAAAAAAAGTCCTTAAAAAAGAAAAACTTTTAAGAAATAATTAGTATTAGCTATCAAGGCAATTTTTGTTCATGAAACCACAATCAACTTATTGAGTCATAAATACAATGTATTTCATCTCACTCTGAAGTGTTTTCATTTGTTCTATTAACAATAAATATGATACCATAACTGTATTTTCAACTCACATGCTTTGATTTCTGTAAAATATGATATGATGGGAGGGGTCGAAAATGCCATCATTAATAAGAAAAGAACCATGAGCTATATGTTCCTTTATTCAAAATTAAATTAAAAGTATTTGTACTTTATATTGAAAAAAAAACTCCCTTGTGGTATTGAAAAAGGACAATTAAGAGACTGTAAAGTTTTCTCCGTCCATTTTTTCATTATTTCTATTTGATTTTAAAATGTTTGTTTTAATTCATAGAAGAAACCATGAGATTTAAAATTTTAGTGATTAAAAAAGTCTCATAATTGTTCTTCTTAAATAACTCAAGGCAGATTTTTTTCAATACTAAATGTTCTTATAAAAAACTCCTGTTTATCAAAATGTAAGTTTCTTTTATTAAATATTATGTAAAATTGTTTTAAAAAGTAACATTTTAATATCTTTAAACAGTGAAATATAAAAAGTATTTGGAAAGCCGAATATTTGGTATTCGGTTGAATAGGTACTATTCGGTTAAACAAATATGTGGTATTTGGCCCAACAATTACTGTTCGGCTAACCGAATATTCAGTATTCGGTTCACCTGTTGGCCAAATATTCAGCATTTGGTATTCGGCCAAAATCACTATTCGGTGCATCCCTAATTAAGATGCTCATGTCAGAGAGCTTCCGGGAGTGAAATGGTGTCATAGTAAAAATTAAATGTGTATTTGCATCAATAAAACTAAATATTCTGTTTCAAATGTATCAGAAGAGGCATAAATTTCTGAATTTTGATGGCACTCAAATTAGGACATCAAATCAAAAGAGCAAATATCCAGATGCTAGGTTGTAGCTGTCAAACACAACATCAAATTTATGACTATGTTTATTAATAATCCACAGTACACTAACATATTGTTAAAATAGTGAATATGACTATAAAAGTATGCTTGTGCATTTTTTATGATAAAAACAATGTTATTTTTAATTTTGTTGAAAAAAAATATATATATGTGGATTTTCTTATAGTAGTGTAATTTTTGCTGATTTTTCATTTTTCAATACCAAAGATCAAAACTTCAATGAATAACTACAATATTTCTTCTCTAAATTGTATGTTGCCGATTATGTATAGGAACAAAATTTAATTTTCCAATAACTTGAAAAATTGAAATTAAACTTTATTTCAAAATATTTGTTTTAAGGATCAGGCCAGTGAATATAAGATTGATTTTTTATTGTAATTATTTTTATGATTTTTTTTTTTCTTTTTTAAATTTAATCAATCAATTCTTTTAACCCCCTGACCACTGAGCAAAAAGGCAAAATTGTAAAGTTTTTTCTCTGCAAAATTGAGGAATTTTCCATCATGGTATAATTTTTCTGTTATGTATATGCTTATAAGCCTTGAAAGTATCAATCATAATTTAATTTCTTAAAACAGGATTATATTTGTAGAATTATATTAATTTAAATAAAGTTTCAACTGCAATGAAACCTGCAACCTAGTGAACGATATATCCGGTCACAGCAGTGGGAAGGTTAAACATTTTCATTTCTAGAATTCAATTGATTGAGACTCGTTATAAATTGTTATTCATTTAACAGTTAAAGATAGAAATATGTTAACTTTTATATTGAGTTAGCTATAATAACATCTTACTTCCAAACGAATAGACACTCCTTCTATTGTTCTGCGGAGGATTGTTATTCTTTATATTTTCTTTGCGCGTTTCTTCATTTACCGGACTTCCAACTTGCTTTGTATCAGATTTTACAACACTCTGTACATTGATCGACTTGGGAGGTAATCTAGGCTTGAATAGAAACATAAATAATTTCATGAAGTTTTATTAAATGAAACATAATACAATAAAATAAAATATAATAAGTATATAAAATACACACAAAGTTTGAATTAATACTAATAATTTATTCCACAACTGAAAATTACTCTAACAGATTTTCAAACTTAAAGTAACAAAAACAAGTGTTCCTATATCTTATTAAATTAAATTTTTTAAAGGGTCAGTAAACTGTTATTAATTTGTAATAATACAAACACACAAACTATTGTGAAAAAATATCCCATAAAAATCAAGAATTTCATCACAAAAAAGATTATTTGAAAAAATAAACAATCTGATTTAACAGTTTTTTTTTTTTTTTTCAGTAAGTTTTCTTTTTTTTTTTTTTCCTTTATGCATGTGTGTGCGTTTGAAGCATTAATAACACATTTTAAGTTACTTTTTAAAAATATTTTCAGCTTCTTTCAGCAAAAAATTATTACAACCATTTTAAATTCAAAATCTTTTAACTATGAAAAATACTTGGCAAAATAATATTGGGTGGAGAACTTTTAATATTCAGAAGAATGTGAAAAAATGTCAAAAGAAATCTGATTTAACAATTTTTGTATAAAACACAAATTACTAATAATTTTTTTATTATTATTATTTAAGGTAGTCTGTCAAGCATAATTTATACAATAAGATAAATAGAAAAATAAATAAATAAATAAATAAATAAGAATAAATAAAAATATTGATAAAGACTAAATTTATTTTGAGGCAAGCAACTTTTTAACTACCTTTTCTGCTATCCGTGGTTTTTCTCTTGTAACTTTTTCAATTTGAGCTTCAGTTTGAGGTATTGTTTCTTCTTCTTTTTCTTCTTCTACTTGTTCTTCTTCTTCATGATCTGAAGAAGAATGATCTGAAGATTTATCTATGGAAATCTCAGGAATTATCATTTCCTCTGGAGCAAGGCTAGGAATTTTGTCTTGAGAAACTTCAGAATCCCTTGAACTGACTCCTAAATTATGATTAGACTTTATATATGGCTTATCTGGATTGAGCTGCATTTTCTTAACCTGTAAAAATAAAATTTGGAATTTCAAGGATACATACTGTAATTTAAGGCTTATAATCAATGGACTATCTGTTAAAAACTTTAAAAATTTTAAGTGTGGATTATCTGCTGAAACTTTTCTTAAGCAAAAGTTCACGTCAGATATCCAGTTTCTACCAGAAGTTGTAAAACAAAAATGTAATCAACTGTCATGTGATTGTCTGATATTAACCTATTGTGAAGTTGCTTGTGACTGGTTCACACATGACATGTACATGCTAAATGGGAGTGGCTTTTCTCATTTTTATGTTAATTTTTTTTTAGTCTTTTCACAACAATGTTCCTATAAAGAACAATGCGTTTCTCATCTTTTTCAAAAATTGCAATTCCAATCTTTAGCTGAAACGAAGAAGAAATTTATAATAATGGCATGTTAAACTGAACATTATTAAAAAAGCGGAAGATGTTGAAGATAATTTAAAAACAGCAAGTATATTATTAATATTATTATTATTATTATATATAATTAAATGTTTTATAAAACATTCTATGTCTTAAATATAAGATTCAATGAAAAAAGTTTTAACCTGTAATTATTTTATTATTTTAATTAATCAATTAAATTTAATTATTTTATTTTGTTATCAGCTGAACCTCTTTTATAAGGGCTAAAAATTGCAGTTGCAGATTATAGACTGGAAATTAAGGTAAATAGAATCATTTAATAGCACAAAAAGTTTAAAAAACATTTCTTAAATGTAAATGTTTCCTATATGTAAGTCTATCAAAAATGAAAAGTTAAATCTGTTACAGTGCTTTTATCTATTGAAGACAGATTAAAAAAGAAAAAAAAAAAAAAAAAAAAAAAAATGAGGAGGAATAAACTTTTCTTAAATCCCCTGTTGTACATAGACTGTATGCAATTAGAAATATAAATTGGTGCAGAACACTTTTCAATTCAATCTCAAAAATTTAAAAGAGAAATAACTACAAATTTGTCTTAAAAAATAGATTTAAAAATCAATAACATGATATTTGAATTTGAGAAAGTATGAGATTGAAAACATCAATGAAAATTATTTTTATGTTTGTAATTAAAAATTTTTATGGCCTTAATTATATAAATTACCTAAAATAAAATTCTTTTACCATCTTTAGACCCAAAACTCATATTTTTTGAGCAAATTTTGCAATTTTTGCTTAATTGAATTCTATTAAAATAATGAAACAAAATTTAACTAGACAGTAAATAATAATAATGAGAGTTTTAAAAAGTTCATTGCTCATAAAAAATAAATAGATGAACTTGAAATTCAGTAGTTTATAAAACAGTTTCTGCTAATCAACTATTAATTATGGTTAAAAGAATACACAAATAAAAGTTCCATTTCATGCACACAACCTTATTTTATATTATAATACTAATCAAATAAGATAAGATCGCTACATAGAATTCAAAAACCAGATTTTTAATGTTAAGTTCTAATTTTTTTTCACTATAAATTTTGCTTTCATTAAAAGTATGTTTTTATTGTTTATATGTCTTTTCCGAATATCACATTAATTCATTTTTTGTATCATGAAATAGAAAAAATATACTTTAAATATGAAATGTGTTGATCAATTTAATAATAATAATAATAAAAAAGAAAGTCATTTGTTTGTTAGAATAATGATAATATTAGTGGCACAGCTACCAAAATTGGCAAGTACATGCCCAGAAGAAATTTTAAAAAAATTAAAATGAGTTTATTTTTAATTTTTTAATGTTATTTTTAATTCATTATAAATAGTACTGTGACAGAAAAACAAGGCCAAAATTAGTTACAGTGAATAAGAGCAAACATATACAAACATAACAAAAGTTTAAGCTTATAAATACTGCATTTATCAAGTATTGCAAAAAACTTCACTAAAAAAAAAGGAACAATGTACTGCTTTAGAACAAACATTTTATCAGTAAATTTATACATTTTAAGATAATATTTATTCATTTAAGAAAATACATTACCTACTTCTGTATCTATTATTTATTTCATTACTGTGCTGATTTTTAAGCAAAAACTGATGTCTCTTTCAGTTTACAAAAAGAATCTAATATGAATAAAAGTAACTGGTAAAGACCATCTGTCCAATAGAATGGACAATAAAAAATGTTTGTTTATTCTCTAAAATGTACATTAGATTACTTAAATTGCAATGTCATTTCATTGATACAACATTTAAAATTAGATGTATGTAGCATTAATGAAAAAAAAACCTTTAAAAAATACATAAAATTAGTGTTAAACTGCCTCTTTAACCCGTAAGCATACACATCACGTATTTTTGACCCAACGCTCACTATCATGCTCAGGAATTTCTCAAGACTTGCACCTGCTACTTCTGGTATTTTACTGGGTGGTCTAACAAGAGGAAATCATGGGAACAGAAACTTGAAACAGGAGATTTTTCTATAGTGGCTAGTGTGAATGGGTCAGTTTTACCCAACATACAAAATATACAATTTTTTATACAAAATATTGCTTGTAATGCAATTTAAACATCTTTTTTCAAGAAAAAATCGTTACAATTATGTACTAAATATGCAAGCATTTCAAAACGATAGAAAACGAATGAATGCCGAAAAAAGATTCAAAATTAAAGGTAAGTTTTTTTGGGGGTTTTTTTGTTTTGAAATTTGATTTTTAAAACAAATAATATATCTTGTTACTTAAAAGACTATTCAAATAATACTTTTGACTTTATTTTATTTATAATGTCCATATTTTACCAAGAAGTTCATGAAAAAGTGTGTGTGGTTATGTCTTAGAAATGGGTGTATGTGCTGAAGGGTTAACTTTAACAATCTTTCTCTTGTTCTCTGCTATTTTCAAATGATTAAAACCCATATCTAGCTGATAATTTTTTTTTATTATTTCAGCATACAAATAGAAGCACTAGACTATCAAGCATAATGGACAACAAGTATTTAAAGTTCGAACTGAAACTAAGTATTTTATATAAAAAATAAAAATATCCAATAGAGCTGATGCAGAATCTAAGGAGGATATAGCATATTTTAGCACTGAAATTTGAGAAAAATGTATTCAAATAAGCTTTTCTACATCAGGTGTCTATGCTGACTTTTATCATAGGGTCCTGTTTTTGTGAAATTGTGAATTTTTTTTCTTATATTTGTGAAAATTCTAGTCAGAATTTTGTGAATTGTAAATTATCGATGTCTTCAGATTCTATTTTTCATCTATAAAAAAGCTAAGTAATATGCTCTTTGGTGAGTTCAACTGCTTATTTACAAGCCAGATTTTACTATTAAATAATTAAATTTGTGAAAAGTTCAATTTGAAGGTGAAAAAAATCTGTGAAAATTCTATTTAAAAGACAAATAATTTTGTGAAGGGTCCTGTTTTGGAATAAAGTGTTTTGTGATAGGTCCTGTTGAGGGATAAAAAAAATTCCTGAAGGATCCTGTTTTAAGAAAAATTATTTTGTGAAGGGTCCTTTAAAGGACCCGAAATTTTCCTAAACATATTCCTGTACATAGAAATAAATTGACTTTAAAGATGATTCAAATAAATAAATTTCACTAAATGTCGTTAAAAATAGTAAAACAAACCTGAGCTAATTTTCCTGCAAACCACTCAGAAGATGTCTGACTAGATTCTGGAGCAAAGGTTTCAGGAAATAAATCTTCGTGAAAGCTTCTGTAAGACTTAAAAATAAACATTCATGGATTACGGTAATTAAAAAAATAAATAAAAATACTAATACATGATATAAAATGTTTACATTTAGTTGTTTTACACACACAGCAGAAAATGACCTGCATTTCAAATATAAACATATACTAATGATCTGAGCTGCCCAAAAAATTAATCTGATTTCAATCTTTTAGCCCAACATAAAAAATTTTAATTTGTAAATTTTTAGAATTTTTTTTTTCTTAACAACTTTTAACATATTTTTTTTTTTCACTATCTGTATTTTTAGCAATTTATTTGCATTTCCACAGCAATATTTTGACTTTCCTAAAAGGAGTGTGGTTTCAATATTTTATCACAATATGGCATATTTTTTGCCCTTTGCAATTTTTGAATTTTTAGCAAGTTTTTCAAAACCCCAGAAATAAATCCTGCCCGTAGAAAAATGTTTGAATTCAGCACTTTTTAAACATTTATTTAAGTTATTATCAGGGTCTCAGGAAATGCTGAGCTAATCTGATAGTGAAAAAATAAGCCCAATAAAGAAAATAGCACTGCAAAAATCAAAATACGGAACAATTAGCAGCTATACAAATGAAAAGCATTTAATGATATCAGAAACACAATCCGATACTGGCAGTAAAGGTACAGAAGTGATGTAAGAATCTCATGCTTTTCATTTGAAGAAGAGAAACACATGTGGCACAAAATGTTAAACGCTACATTTTAAAAAGAACAATACAGTAAACTCAATCAAATCCGCACAGCTTAGGAGCAGAGGTTGTGCGGATTTCTGGTCATTGATTTGTTTACATTTTTTAAATAGTAGTATGAATTTAATTACTAATGCAATCAAAAATATAGAGAATTCTCACAACATAATATTACTAATTCCCACCAAAATCATAAAACAAGGAAGTTTATTTTTGGATTTAGCCTGACTTAATAACCAAAAAAGCTTGATTAGTATATAAGATATGTCAGGTGAAGCTTTGCCTGACTGCGTTGTGCCGCAAAATAATTTAAATTGATTGAATTAAAGTTTAATTTATAGATAGGTAAAATAATTATAATATTAAAAGTTATGTTTCTTAAAATATAATTATTGTTTTGAAATTGCAGATCTGAAAAATAAAAACATATAAATAAAAAGTAGAGTACTCACCCCAAACATGTAGAAAAACACACTAAGCGAAATTAAATTCGAACAAATATTTATTTGACATAGACATATCTTGAAAATTAAGTTTCAGGATCCTGAAAACCGATGACAATATACCCAAATAGTTTCATTATGTATAAAATACAGTTGCATACAGGATATTGAACGTAAATTTTACTTAATTTCCATTCAAAAAAAAGATAAGTCCTGATTCATAGAGTTCATATAAGAGGGAATTTAACTATTGTTCAAATTAATAAGTCCATAATAGTTTGTATAACTGTTCATTTCTTGGGAATATTTTTTGTGTAGGTCAATTTTTGAAAAAGATAGCTGCGGTAATGATTCCTGAGAATCCGTATCCTTCTGGAACGGCAAAAATTGTAGGTTGGCAATGTTGTTGTGAACTCATCAGAAATATTCCTGCTCACATTAAAGGAGGCTGCTGCAATATTTCCTCCGTATCAGGATCGGTTAAAATTGGAAAAATGGCAATGCTGTTGTAGACACTATCAGAGAAGAATGTTGATGACACTTTGCTGTTTCTGATTTTCTATAAGAACATGATCAGCACAAAAAAAAAAGATTTTAATTCTTGATAGGATTACGGGATCCATAAACTAAGGCACCTTCTTCACCGACGTCCTTCTATCGCTCTGCCCCAACACTACGGGAAAATTCCCGAGCGAGGGAGAAAAACCAGCGGCGACCTACATGGCAGGAGGATCAGAGTAGAATGAGAGATAATTGAATGAGACGCGAGCGGACGTTAGTACGATCGCTCCACGCTCAGCCAATCAAAAAAAAGGAAAAGAGGTTGTTAGCTGAATTTAGAGAAATTCTTAAGGGGAGTTAGGTGAAAAGTATAATTTAGTGGCAACAAGAAATACGCGGGGTTTTAAGAGACGCTACAATTTCGTGGAAAAGGGTGAATCATGAGATTGGAATTTCCGTTTCTCCACAAGATTCACTAAAAAAGTGCGCTGGTGTATAATGGCGATGTTGGAAATACAAAAAAAATGGCGCGCGTAATTTTAAAAAGAGAAAAAGCTAGAAAAATACTAAGACACATATCTGGCTAAATATTGGCTTAATCTTGCTGAAATTTAACCAGAGTATTAAGAAAAAAACAGATTTATTGAATGGATAAAGATTTAAAACTGAATATTAAAAATAAAGGTTTTAGAATTTATATATTTAGGACTTAGTACATATTGTAAAGAGAAAACAACATCGCGAATCTTTAAAAATAAAAACAAGTTAGCATATTGCTAAAAGTAAATATTATTGATTAAATTAATTACTATTAATGGGAATATTAAATAGAAATAAAATTTTAAAAGCAAATTAAATTAAATTTTAATCGGAAATGTTATGGAAAGTTGTTATAACATAACATTTATCTCCCCTCAATAGAAAAAAAAAGGACAAAAAAAAATTTTGAGCTATCGGCTTCTTACCAAAAGCACCAAAATATAAAAATTTATACGAGGAAAACCATGAGATTTTAACGATAGATATTACCTCAATCATCTACCAACTTTAATTAAATAAAGATCACATGATTAAAAAAAAATTTTAAAATGAAGAAGTTAATTATTGCAAATTTAGAATAGTACGATTTAAAACCAAATTTCCAAGAATTCTGAAAAACAAAAGTATAACTAGAACTGACTTGCTATAACCCTAGCGAAAACAATTCCTGAAAACACATAAACAATCATGACAGTGCATAAAATTGTAAAGACTGAAAATAGGAACATAGTAATACAAAATATACCTAAAAATAAATACAGGAACATGTAATTGCACAGAATAAAATAACAAATTAAATATGCAAAACCACATTATATAGGGGTGAGTTAAAAAAAATATATAAAAACCTGAAACTCTCATGTGTAGACCATTACAATTTTCTAATGTGAACCAGATATAAAGATATTGTAAACAATATCATCAAAACAGAAAATCAATTACATAGCAGTAGAAAAGCAGAATTTGAATATAAATGTGCTTTTTACGTAATTTTTAACCATTATTACACAAATCATTATATATAGAAAATAATCTATTGAGACTGAAGTTTTTATTCCAAAGCAATAAATAAAATACCATCAGAAAACTTTATCTAGTAATCAAATGATAAACTCTTATAACACATTAACAAATACTCTTGTAAACACTACACAAGTATTAGTACCAAGAACTATTCAAGAGAAAAAATTTCAGGATATTTGAGGCCTTCAGTGTTGAAGGAGAGAGAAAAGAAAAATTTGATTTCAAAAGGTAACTTAATACATATTGGCTCTCATAAATTTATTTAGCAAATAAAAGAGAAATTCAAAAAATTCTTATTTATGCAAATCCTGTGATTCAGTAGCATGTACTTCTAGAAAGGGATATGAGTTTTTATAGAAAAGATTTCTTGATTATTTCAAGAATTGTTTTAAATATTTAGAAATTTTAATTTAATAAATCTTTTATTTGAATTTTCAAATTTTAAAACAATGTATTCCCATAATTGAAATATTGAAAGCTGAGGAAGATTCAAAACTAAATTTAATAAAATAAGATGATTTTTTAACATTGTGTTGATCATCAAAAAACGTAGAGAAGTTTCTCCATAGTATTGAGACACACAATGTGAAAGACTACTGATTTCTAATTACATATATATTTTTTTTATATATATTTTTCATATTATTTTATATGCATATATATATTTCACTCATTCATCCATTCATACAGTGTGGTAAAAAAAAATAACCAAATGTCAACAAAATTAATAAATTGCCAGGCTGAGTCACTCGTCAGTGAATCATAACAAAAGTATCAATAATTGTAACATTGGTTGACACCAAAAAAAAATTATTTTACTACCCAAATTAAGTAACTAACCTTAGTACTTACTAACCACGAACTAAAAGGAATGAAACCAACTGAACGAGTTAGCTTGGGAGAGAATAAAAAAGATTTGAAAAAAGAGATGAAATCAAAGTAAGTCTTTATATTTTTAGATACATTTTTATGCATTTATTTCATTTTGTTTTTTCATTTCATATTTATTTTTCTTTTTCTTTCATTTTCATTCAATATTTTTCATATTTTATTTTCATAAATTTTTTGTTTATTTTTTATTTTATTGTTTATATTCATTTTTCATAATACATAGAATATACGATTTAGGAGATAGGAGATAGGGTACCCTTTAAATAAACTAACTTTAATGTTTTGACATCCTCAGCAAAATTTGAAGTTTCTCACAGTGTAAAAAAATTCTATTGTAAATTGAATTGTAGAATAATAAAATTTTAAACTATAGCATAAAACTAATACAAATAAATGAGTTATCCTATCAGAATATTTACAATATCGCTCGAGAATAGCCGGAAGGAGGAAAGAAAGCTATTTTCTTTTGTGACCCATCCTTATGGAAGCCAGCCAGTGTACCATCACTTAGCTTCTCCGGGCTAATACCAAACAATTCGTTCATGAATGGACAGCCCCAATGATAAAATAAATAACTAATAAAATAAAGTAATTAAAAATTTATCTATTGAGTAGAGAAAAATGCGCGTAGAGCATCACAACCGTCTGAGCACCAAAATTTTGTTGGTTGCAGCCCAAGAGCAAGAACTTGTTAACTTGACTCCATAACAGTAGCGAGTCCCACATCTTTCCAATTGTACAAAAAAAAATTAACATCTGGCTAGTTGACATGCCTACCATTTACGGGGATTTTTGGGTCTAGGCACGGGAAAAATCCACAGAAACCCTGGGTGGCATCTCAACCAGTGAAAATATCCAAGATAACCAAGGATACCTTTAAAAGGGGGGGGGGGGGGGGTAAAGTGTCTGCTATAGTATACCAGAAAAAAAAATACATCATTTAAGGGATAAGAAAAAAGACACTGGAGAATATAGAGTTATTAAACTTCATTAATTTTTTGAAAAGAGAAAAAAAATTCATTTGAACAGCACAAGAATCACTAAAATGTAAACAGTATATATTTGAAATTTCAATTGAATCAAGGAAAGTATTTCAATTTTATTAAATTCATAAATTAATATTTATTTTCTTTCTTTCATTTATTTTATTTTAAATTATTTATTTTTTACTTTATTTATTTATATTTTATTTTATTTTTATTTATTTATTTTTATTTTATTTAATTTATTTGTTTATTTTTTATTTTATTTATCTATTTTTATTTTATTTTATTTATTTTTTCTTTCAAGCATACACCAGAAATATTAACCAAAAAACATGAAATTACATCAGTGTACAATATGCACCTTGTACTCTGAGTTCTGCCTGCAGAACTTAGAACCTCATATTAAATTATTAATACACATGTGCATGTGAAGATAAAAATGAGTCATTTTTAAAAAACCAATTATTGCACTTTGAATGAATCTTAAATAAAATACTGCTTAAAATAATTCAAAAACCAGCATAAAAAAATTGAGAGCCCATGTACTATTTATTCTTATAGAAATCCATAACAACTATTTTGCATGCCATAAATTTATCAAATTTTATATGAATATAGCAATTCTAAATTCATTATCTTTCAAAATTATCAATCAAAATATGATATAAATTAATGTGTATGAATAATAATTAGCATTTTATTTTTTTTATTTATTTTTTTTTTTTTAAATATTTATTGTAATCAGATATTTGACTTTAATCACATAAATGAGTTCAAAACCATCAGATTTGTTTACTTAGTAAAAAAAAAATTCACAGATGGAAAAACAATTTTTATAAAATTTTTACTGCATGTAATAGTAATTATTATTAATATTTCGTTTTTTTATTTTTTATTTGTAAATTATAAACTAATCAACACAAAATGTATGAGACACATATGACTTCAATATTGTAAAGATAAAAATTCAAAATATAAACACTTTATTTATAAAATAAATAAAAATATTTTGAAAAATGTATGTATAAACATAAACCCTAAGCATTGGTCTGCACATGAGATAACAAAAATATAAAATACTCAGAAAAATTTTAGAAAGGCATTTTAAATTTTAAAGTTTATAATTAAAGAAAATTAATATTACACTTTATTATTATTACTATTATTATTAATTTATTTTATTTTATAAAATAATTAATGTTTAAATCAAGTATTTATTAATATTTCATTAAAAGATAACTATTAAGTGAGAGAGAGAAGAAAAAAAAAATTTAAAGATCGGTACCCCCAGGTAAATTCCTGAAGTCGAGGCACCATAAATGTCAGGTGAAGCTTTGCCTGACTGCGTTGTGCCGCAAAATAATTTAAATTGATTGAATTAAAGTTTAATTTATAGATAGGTAAAATAATTATAATATTAAAAGTTATGTTTCTTAAAATATAATTATTGTTTTGAAATTGCAGATCTGAAAAATAAAAACATATAAATAAAAAGTAGAGTACTCACCCCAAACATGTAGAAAAACACACTAAGCGAAATTAAATTCGAACAAATATTTATTTGACATAGACATATCTTGAAAATTAAGTTTCAGGATCCTGAAAACCGATGACAATATACCCAAATAGTTTCATTATGTATAAAATACAGTTGCATACAGGATATTGAATGTAAATTTTACTTAATTTCCATTCAAAAAAAAGATAAGTCCTGATTCATAGAGTTCATATAAGAGGGAATTTAACTATTGTTCAAATTAATAAGTCCATAATAGTTTGTATAACTGTTCATTTCTTGGGAATATTTTTTGTGTAGGTCAATTTTTGAAAAAGATAGCTGCGGTAATGATTCCTGAGAATCCGTATCCTTCTGGAACGGCAAAAATTGTAGGTTGGCAATGTTGTTGTGAACTCATCAGAAATATTCCTGCTCACATTAAAGGAGGCTGCTGCAATATTTCCTCCGTATCAGGATCGGTTAAAATTGGAAAAATGGCAATGCTGTTGTAGACACTATCAGAGAAGAATGTTGATGACACTTTGCTGTTTCTGATTTTCTATAAGAACATGATCAGCACAAAAAAAAAGATTTTAATTCTTGATAGGATTACGGGATCCATAAACTAAGGCACCTTCTTCACCGACGTCCTTCTATCGCTCTGCCCCAACACTACGGGAAAATTCCCGAGCGAGGGAGAAAAACCAGCGGCGACCTACATGGCAGGAGGATCAGAGTAGAATGAGAGATAATTGAATGAGACGCGAGCGGACGTTAGTACGATCACTCCACGCTCAGCCAATCAAAAAAAAGGAAAAGAGGTTGTTAGCTGAATTTAGAGAAATTCTTAAGGGGAGTTAGGTGAAAAGTATAATTTAGTGGCAACAAGAAATACGCGGGGTTTTAAGAGAGGCTACAATTTCGTGGAAAAGGGTGAATCATGAGATTGGAATTTCCGTTTCTCCACAAGATTCACTAAAAAAGTACGCTGGTGTATAATGGCGATGTTGGAAATACAAAAAAAATGGCACGCGTAATTTTAAAAAGAGAAAAAGCTAGAAAAATACTAAGACACATATCTGGCTAAATATTGGCTTAATCTTGCTGAAATTTAACCAGAGTATTAAGAAAAAAACAGATTTATTGAATGGATAAAGATTTAAAACTGAATATTAAAAATAAAGGTTTTAGAATTTATATATTTAGGACTTAGTACATATTGTAAAGAGAAAACAACATCGCGAATCTTTAAAAATAAAAACAAGTTAGCATATTGCTAAAAGTAAATATTATTGATTAAATTAATTACTATTAATGGGAATATTAAATAGAAATAAAATTTTAAAAGCAAATTAGATTAAATTTTAATCGGAAATGTTATGGAAAGTTGTTATAACATAACAAGATATAATAAAACATTAAAGATAAGGCGTCACTTTATTATTTTTTTTTTTGCATAAATTCTAAGTGAGTTGAGACATTCTCTCTTCCCTCCTCCCCAGAGCAATGAAATGTCCCTCCCCGGAAAGTTTGAGATTTTGTATTTTCAATAGTCAAAAATTGCAATTTCTCCTCCAGAACTGTGTAAAAAATGTATAATGTCCCCCCCCCCCTCTCCCCGGAGCCACAGAAGTCCCTCCCAGAGTGTCTGAATTCAACACTGAATAAAAATGTAGCTGTTATGTTATCCATAATTATCAACATAGTAAACTACATAAATATACCTTTTAAAATTGATTCAAAACCCAGAAAAATACACCAGAACACTGCATCACATGTAAAGAAAAAGATTTATCGGGAGTTACCAGATTCATATTTGCAATTCATATCATCAGTTCAATGATTATAAAATATATCCAAAATAAAGTTGAGTTGTTTTTCTTTACTGTATATCATATGCTTTGTAAAATTTTCTATAAAATAAAGTAACAAAATTACTTTTATTTATGTAAATTATTACAAACCATGCATTTGTTATACTATTTGACATGTCTGAAGGTACAACATTTTTATTGTCTCAAGGTACAATCACGACATGATTTAAGTAAAATCAAAATTACAGTAAATCTAGGAGCACTATCATTACCGTATTTTCCGGGAATACCGCCGCACTTGGTTAAAAATAAAAAATAAAACTGGTTTAATGCCGCACCGGGTATAACGCCGCTCCGGGTATGTTCCCACATTCATTATTAGAGCAATGAAATAAAATTATTAACTGATATAAAGTAAAACATTTTGATCTTAAATAAATAACTTATCTTTTTTTGTTGTACAGTTATTTCAATGAAACCAGAATATCATCCATTTGCTGCGCCACGATTCCCGTTAACTTTTGCTAAATTGATAACATTCAGCTTAAATTTTGCAGGGTAACTGCAGCACTTACAACTCACATCTGAAGACATATTTAAGATAAAAATTACCGCAAAATACTGTTAATCCTTCCCCCAAACGTGACGAAAAATCATAAAATAATTAGAGGGGGGAGCTTACACGGGATTTTTCCGCGATCATTTCACAAAATTTGCAGGGATGAATCATGATAAATTGAATGAATCGTGAATCTTTGGATGAATCATGAATTTTGATACTTGAAGCAATACTTGAAAAAATTTGCGTTTTTTTTAAACGTAAATTCTGTTGAAAAAACGCAGAAAAAAGAAGAAATTTTAAAAAAAAAACCCAAAAAAAGCATGAAATTAATTAAAAAATCTCGAAAAAACGCACATTTCTAAAGATTCAGGATTTATTCATTTCATCATGATAACCGTTCTTTTGACATAATTTGTACTTTTTTAGAGATTTTTTATCGTAATTCGCGTTTTTATTGCAATCTTTCGTCGAAATGTGGGTTTTTTGGCGATACTTTGGCGAAATTCGTGATTTTATTGCGATCTTTTAAAGAAATTTGCGGTTATTTTTCATGATTGTTTCGGAAGGAAGGGCGCTTTTGCAGGATTTTTTGAAAATTTCAAATTTTTTATAAAGTGGAGAGGGGGCGGATTAACAGGATTTTACGGTATATATGTAAATTAAAATCAATTTTAAGCATCAGATTCTTTAACCTTAAAAATATAATTCCACGTGCATGTGTATAATTACAGCGAAAGCAACGAAAGTTTAGATTTGCCGATCTGTTTTCAAAAATTTTAAATTAATTAGTCCTATTTACAAGCCGCACCTAGTTATTGGCCGCACTTTTGTTTACAAAACAAAAAAATCTAGTTTAATGCTGCGGCGTTATTCCCGGAAATTACGGTATTTTCTCATAGCCAAAACATTTAAAAAATCTTCTCTTTCATATACAGGGTGTCCCAAAAGGTCATGTCCAAACGGAACACATGGTTGTGTCAGGTCATGAGGAAACAGAATTACATAGGAAAGGGGGGTCGGAAACGCGATCTAAACAGTGAAATTGCATCGTAACCGTCACGCAAAGAAAAGATAACAAACGGTGTAAAATATCTTTATTTTACAACAAAACAGTACCAAATAAAAAAGAAAAATGCTACAACTCATAGTAAGTGCTCATCCAAGTGCTCATCAACTGGTTCATCCTTTCTCTGCAACGTCCGCGCTTTCGTCTGACATCGCTTATCGCCCTCTAGCGGATTACAATCGCGTTTCCGACCCCCCTTTCCTATGTAATTCTGTTTCCTAATGACCTGACACAACCATGTGTGCCGTTTGGACATGACCTTTTGGGACACCCTGTATATATATATACACATATAAAATAAAAAATAAATAAATTGCAGTTGACTTTTTGTAAAAGTATAAAGTTAAAAAATGAAATTTGATTGTGAGAAAACATTTATTTTGGAGTAGTGAAATTTATTTTTCTCACCAGATCATTAATTTAATGCTTCTTATGTTATCTGTTGCTATGATGAGACCAGTTGGTTATAGGTCACTATTAGACATAAACAAATGATCATTGTTGCCAATAATTTTTTAGGGATTGCCAATGTACTAAGGTACAACACTCTCCCCTACACAATAATTCAATATTTAGATATAAATCAAAAGCTTTTAACATAAAATTACCTGTAAATTTTGTTCTTTTAAAGGCTTCTTTTTATTCATTTTTATAAATTAATCATTTTAATAGACATTTAAAATAATACTACAAAGTCTCATAGGTTTATATGTCTTACTTAACTCTTTCACAAACTGTTTTATTACAGAAGTATGATAAACTCTCTCACCTTCCTTGGGATTTGAAAAGAAAGAGGCAATACACAGTTCTTCCCAAGAAGTAATAACCTGTTGACTTCAGCCTCCATTAAGCGTAGGGCTCTTTTGGGGACCATGGCACCACCAAATATTTGGACCTCACTTAGATGTTTTGTAGCTGAAAATTTAAATATTAATAGAATCACACATAAATAAGTTTCACTAATATAAACAACAATAAGAAAGACAGGAATAACATAATACAATAATGTAACCATACAATGTCGTATACTCGCGTATAAGTTCAGAAATTTTAGGGAAAAAAAAAACTTTAAAGTGGGGGCATCGACTAATACGTGAGAATAAATAAAATAATAAATAAATAAAATTTTGGAAAACATTTTGCTTGGGAATCATTTTTCTTATTCTCTTTTCTTATTCATTAATGTAATAACATCAATTCTTATGTCTATATTGTCTTAATTCTGACTTTTTCATTTTTATATCCAGCATATAATATGCACCTACAAATTTTGATGAATTTTCTTGTTTCAAAGTGCAGCATTATATGGCATAATATGTTGTAATTAAAACAACTTTTTGAGCCATAAAATACTGTGAAAATGTAATGTCACAGTAAAAAAAAATTAAACTGCAGACTATTTATAATTTGTATTTAAAAAGTAGTAATAATAAATGTAAAAGAATTTATTGACACGACATTATAAAAAAATTACATGATCTAGTAAAAATAATGTGTTCTGCTTAGCAAAAGAACAATTTCAATTAATTTTCATTCATACGCAAAAGCATGTATACCTTACAGTCTATCAAAAGCAGAAAGCATGTAAACAGTTACCTTCTTGTAAAAATGGAGCATAGTCTAAAATTTCACAAAATATCACTGCATGGTCAGCCTAAATAAAAGAAAACAGGAAAGTTTATGTCATAACCTATGCAATAGATCTAATTAAATATTATATCTAACCTGATAAATATTGAAAAGAAGGGTACAAATGTATATAGTACAAATGTTTACAGTATTATGATAATAACACGGTTCTCAGTAGAAATGAGTTCGGGCTTATTTTTCAGAGGCCGGGCCTGTCCAAGCCCTAAGATTTTGAATCCGAGCCCGTCCGAGCTCGATACCAATAGTACACAAGTAAAAAAAAATGCATGATATATATATTTTTTTAAATGTGATATCTCTTCATAAATATATACAGGACAGTTGCACCATAAAATTTAACTAATAATAATGTATTTATTAAAATACAACACATTGCTCGGTGATGCACAAAACAAGAATTTTAATATACATTTGTACAATTAAAATAAAATAAAACTATTAATGTTTCGCACCATCTTCTGCGAGCATCTTCAGGAAAATATGATAACGGAAAGACTAAGTTTGCATCTTGATCGAGAGATAATATTTCTAATAAATTAAAATCTAAATGAATTAAAAATTTTAAAATGTTGCCACTTACATGTGAGTAAAAATTTAAATATTGCAACGAAATAAAAATTTTAAGATTCAATGATGTTATGCCATAACATCATAAAATCTTAAAATTTTTATTAATTCTCTCTTTCCATACAACAGTTGTATGGAAAGTAATCATTGGTTAGTCAATTTTTTTTTTCTATTGTGTCGAAATGGCGTAGCAATTTTTAGTGTATGTTTTCACAATGATAACTGTTTTTATTTTTTATTTAGACTGCTAAAAGAAAGTCTGAAATATTTACATGTTTAGAACTAGGAGATATTTAGAATGTGCTCATTTATAATAGTTACAACTATTAAATAGTATGGTAAAGGACTAATTTCAACAGTGAATTACAGCAAAACTTTTGTAAGTTTGGTGCTTGAGATGAGTTATTTTTTTTTTTTTTTTTTTTTTTTTTTTTTTTATCGGTATGACACCAGTACACAGATAATGATTAACTGACAATAGATAAATGTACATTGCATAATCATTTCTGTCTTTGAGTGTTGCGAAACAGAACTGATGTTGATTCAGTATCGCTATAAATAGAACAATGTAAATAATGGCTTGATGCAATTGAACATGTAAAGCGAAATCGAATCATTCAGCAATGCAGATAAGAATCTCCACCTTATAGGCACATATGCTCACACAAAAAAAGGAGCAGAAATTGACCTCATACAATTTGGAGAGTCTGATTTTTCTTTTACTCGCCAAATTGAGGATTTTGTTGTAATTCGGCACAATGGCAAACAGCAGCAAGAACTCTGGATAAAAGGTATAAAAAAGGTTATTAAATTTAATATTTATACAGTATGGAACCATTTATCCGGAAATCAGTTAATCAGAAAACCAGTTATCCGGAATGCTATTTCTAATAGACTGATGTTAGGATCTTTGTAGAAAAAAGTCTCATACACTGCCAGTTTGACATACACATTGTTTGAAACAATTGTATAGTTTGATAAATGCATCTAGTATTTGAAATAGAAGCATATTTAATTGTATTTTGGATGTTTTCATTTTTATGCAGAGAAAACAGAAAAAATTTTGTTCCCAAGGAATTCTCATAAATTATCTTCTGTCAAACTCTGACTTTTGATCTTACTTGCACCAGATTCTTAGTTCAAGTAATCTAATAATTAATTAAAATTAGAAGTAATACCACAATCACATATATTCCATAAAACTTATCAAATGGATGCTGCTTTAATGCTCAATCAGTTAACTGGAAAAACCGGAATACATCTGACCCCAACCATTCCGGATAAATAGTTTTGCACTGTAGTACATATTCACAATTTGATTTAATCAAATCCAATTACAATGAAAATAAAAATATTACCTGGGCAATAAGGAACAACATGTTTGTATCAGGATCGTGAAGTGGAATAAAGGCTCTGAAAAAATAAATAGCTTTGTTTAAAAAAAAAAAAAATGATAAAACTTTGTATCTAAAAGCAATTTTGATATCAAATATAACACACAAAAAATACTACTAGATCATTTTATTTCACAAAAAGGCTAATCCTTGAAATATACAAATTTATTCCAGCAAAAATTAAATCTAGGTGAGCAGAAATAAACAGAATTGCAATTGACTTATATACTAAAAAATATACACTGTGGTGTCATTCAGAACTAAACCTTTATTTCATTTTGAATTTAAACAATAAAAATATTGTAACTCTACATTCAAGATATTTTCTTTTCTTTGTGGAAAATAGACTAACATAACAAGAAGTGCTGGAAGTACAAAGTAATTGGGTCAATGACACTGAACATACTGTATTCTGAAATAGGAAGCCTATCAGCATTGCTTGGATATGGATAATGGCTACTTCCAGTACCTTACAAAAGGCTGCTAAGTATATAATTACAAAAATACTAAGCCATTTTATTTTAGATATAAAATGATAAATGCACCAATATGATGAACATGAAAGTTAACTAGATATAATTTTATTTTAATCGACTACCAACAGAATTTTTGTTTTGAAAGCATTTAAAAGTTAAGTTTTTCAGGTTTATCTTCAAAATTTATTAAATACACATAATTTATTTTAGCATCGTAACATTGTTCAATTCAAAACATATTTTCACAAGAAAATATTATTCTCTCAACACTTTTCATAGAATGACATTTGAGCAATTTTTTGCAGCATTTTAACCTTTTAATTTTTTGTGCAGCAGTCAAACATTGAACTTTCCTTCTGTGATAAGGGCAAAAACCTAGGTCTTTATTTATGATAACTTGTATAGTTCTACACACTACATTATTTTCTGTATGGATTTTATTATGCAGAAAATTGCGATTTTTTTTCCACCTTTTCACAAATTCTTTTGGAGTGCTTTTTGTAAGAAATATGAATCAGAAATATGAATCAGATATATGAATCAGATGTAGACATATTTTTACAGATATTAGTATCCAATAATCAATTTATAGTTCTTTATACAGTTCAATTCTGTTAATAAGAGTCTGGCTAATATGAGGACACAGTTAAAGTAGGCAATTTGCACATTAAGAAAGGCTCATCATTGAAACATTAAGATTTCCTTACTTATTATGCACTACAACAATAAAATCACAGCTATACTTCATTTTTCTTTCCAGGGGCACTTCCCTTCTGACCAGTAGGGTCAACTTTTCTAAAATATTGAATGGGCTTAAAATTATTTTAGTAAAATAACATATGATTTTTCCTTCTTACTGCGTGTGTGTAGAGAGAAGGGAGGGGGAGTAGCATATGAAAAAAAGGATAATTTGAAGGTGGTTTATGGTGAATTTATGAATTTTTGAAGCAAAATGTAAAGTTATTAAACTTTTAAATTATATTAACATAACTTCATACATTAATATTTATTATAAATAGCATAGAAATTATTAAATTTTGAATGAACGCGATAAATATATTAAATTACAGGCTATTCAATATTATGTAACGGGTAATTAAAATGCAATGCAGATCTGACACAAAATATGCAGGATACCTGGCTTTGAGAGAAGTTTAATTCCACCAAAGAAGTTTTCAGTTCTCCTGTAAGTCTAAACTATTTTCTAAACAAAATTATTTTGATAACATCAATAAAACCAAATTTTATTTCTGGGATTAAATAAAATAAATAATGGAATAAATCAATGGAAATTGTATAGGTTCAGTGATCAGATTATTGTGTGGGCTTGCACCCCACAGTTTCATATAAGTTGGTCCCACTGCTTCTCACTCACTTTTGCAAGCTGACCTGAAAATTACATGTAATACTACCATAGATTTCACAGAAACACAGTCTCAGCTCGTTAAGGTCAAGGATAGGCAAGCATCGCTGTTAGTGAAAAGGAGTATAATACAAGGAAAGCATTTCAAACTCTTCAATTTGAATTTTGATTAAAAAGTAAAGTAGAAATAAAGAAATCTTGTCAAATGACTATAATGTAAACATACTATAATGTAAACACCAGGTAACACTGCTCATTGAATTTCTAATTCACAATTATATCTTTATTAAAAGCAATCAGTGCCAAAAGAAATTATATTTTACATAATCATGGAGGTAACTTATGCCATTTCATTCCATTCTGAACAATTCAATCCATCTTTTACACTTATGAATTCTGCTTTAAGACTGATTTTGTTCATGTCCTATGAGACATTAGTAGCTGGAAACTTGGATCATAAGTAACTGATTAGAGGCAGCCATTGATAGCATTTCGTAAATAGGAAGAAAAATATTACTTAATATGTTGTAATTAGCACAGAGCTTTGATATTAAATTAATTTTAGCACAGTAGACTCCCTCAAATTTGCAACACTAAAATCCACACATAATTTACGGATGTAGACAATGAAACTTTCAATTCAGATGCAGAGACAAAATTTGACTTTTTTAATTTCATATGAATTCCATTCTGTATTTTAATTTGTGATTTTTGTTAATATTACTGAATTCATATTTTTTCATGAAGGAAGAATAAATTTATTTCTGAAAAAAAAAACTCAAGATATTGCTGACATCATTGGTGATCACAATCTTCTTATCAATTATAATTATGTATTAATCAAGCTTAATTTGGTTATTAAGTCTGGCTAAACCCGAAATAAAGTTTCCTTATTTTATGATTTTGATCTGAATTAGTAATGTGCTTTATAAAGTTTCATTGAATAACATAGGAAAAATACAGTTCGTCTTTATAATGGATATTTAATCATACATTATTGATTATTAACTTGATCTTTGCTTTCAGTATTTTAATCATTTTAAAAATTATCTACATTTTTTAATATTTTAGTTTATTACTTTTTTTAATATTTTATTATATTGTAAGCATTCATTATAGGCTTGATTTAATTATTAATTACATTCGAATTGCTGTTTTAAAAATGTAAGCAAAGTATTGACTAGAAATCTGCAAAATTCTAAAATCTGCATAACTTCTGATCCCAAGCTGTGTGGATTTGAAAGAGTCTACTGTATTTAAATAATTAGTAAAAGATTGTATTGGGGAAAAAAAATCTAGAGAAAACTGTGCATTTTAACTCTTTGTTAGAATTAAATCTAGCATACAGTTCAACAGTGCTTGTGATATACAGAAATATATAGTAAAATAATTTTCTTTTCAAATATTCTTTTAAAAAGTTCACTTTTGACAAACTTATTTCTGCTCTATATGCATGCGTGCACACAACAGAATTTTTGGGGGCGATCTCAAACAAAAGTTTGAACAAAAATGTTTTTTTTTTTTTTAAATAACTGTTAGTATTTTAATTATGGTGTGTTTTTGAGCTTTATTTTTTATTTTTTGGGGGGTATTACGAGTAATGTTCAATAAGAAGACTTTTATAACATGAAACTGCAATAAGAGTTTGACTGTATAAAATTTTCAATTAAAACAAAGGCATTTTAATTGCTTAAAGATTTTAATAGCAGAAAGTCAATGATAAAAGACTAATTTGGCAGGCCCTTTGGCTTCCATCTTTAAAATAATTATAACTTTTTTAAAACAAAACTCGTTAACTAACAGAAAATTGTCAATCCCAGAAATAAATTGTTTTACCAATATTTAAAATTCTAATTTTTCTGAGTGTAACACGTTATTTTGTAGCCACTTTGAAGTGATATCATGGCAGTTTTCACAAAGATAAGTATTGAAAATTTCATTCACATAGCATCATTGAGAAGAAGTTATGAATAAAAATTCAGATTCTGTTTATAATGAGTTACCTTATATTTTTAACCAAGTGAATATGACACTGTTTTCACTTGTGTTTTGTTTGATTTGCCTATTTTTAGCATACATTTTGAAATCACCATGTGTATATATATATATTGGTTAGGGAATATAAATGATATTTTTTTAGATCACATACATCTATGGTAACAAATGTAAGTAAATATTACCTACAACAAAATTAACTACAGAAAAAAATTATTGTTTTAGCTTTTTTTTTTTCCTTTATATGCAAGCTTTTGTACTTAAGACTTTTCGAATTTAAAAAGACAACTTTCTAACATAAGTTTTAATTCTTATTTGTAAATGCATGAAACATGCAAATGCTCATACTCAGAACCTATATAATAAAAAAATATTTTTTTGTTTTTTCATAAATGCAATAATTTTTTTTTCAAAAAATACTGTCAAAATTGATGTTTTGAACTGAATTTCCAGAAGAAAAGTGAAAAAACAGTCAGGGAATGGAGAAAATTGTCTCGTCACATGATTAAAATCAGTTATCTATCAGTTAATAACTTGATAGATAATTTATTTAAGCACCAATCAATTTCAAATTGCTTCAAAAAGTCAAACCTGCAAATTTTATTTTTTTACATTTAAAAATGATTCTGTCAGAAAATTTAAATTTGTTGAGCACTGAACTAGAGATCAGCAATAATAAAATTTGACAAGAATAAAAGCTGAATAAAAATTCCATCCTATTAGTTGAACAGATTCAATCATGAAAAAGATTATTTCAAACTGATTAAAAGAAAATAACTAAATGCATTCTTTAACTAAAGTCTATAGAATTCTCCAATTCCCTTTTAAAAAGCCAGGTTTATAACAATCAAAGAAATCTACCTATTTTAGACTAATATTGGTTGAGTAAATTACATAACAATAAAATTCCATCCTGTACATTGTACAAATTTAGTGACGCAAAACATTTTTTAAGAAAATGCTATAACTAATGTCTAACAAATCTTTCTGTGCTCTTTTATAAGTTGCACTTATCATAAGCAATGAAAGATATATCAGTGTAGTATCAGTTAGTAGATAGTATCAGTTGAGAAGGTTGCAATAGCGTCAACAAACTAACATAAAATAAAAATTCCAGAAGATTTAATACATGAAAATTAATTGAGAAATTGATTAATATCAAATATATATATAATTCCATTCTATTAATTAAATTTCAAATTGCTTCAAAAAGTCAAATCTGCAAATTTTATTTTTTTACATTTAAAAATGATTCTGTCAGAAAATTTAAATTTGTTGAGCACTGAACTAGAGATCAGCAATAATAAAATTGCAATAATATTAATTGTGCATATTCAGTCATGGAAAAAATTATTTCATACAAATTAAAAGCATGTTTTAACTAAGGTCTATCTCATTAGAGTCATATTTGTAATCAGCAGTGAAATTGACTTACTTTAGACTAGTATCAGCTGAGTAGGTTGCAACAGGTTCACCTAAATTACGTATATCTCTGAGAAACACTTCACGCTGTCTTTCCTGGAATGATAAAAATTTCAAAATATTAAATCTTAAAATGATAAGCATTATAAGTACAAGAAATTCCATATGAAAAATTTTAAAGCAGAATTTTCCGTAAGATAATATTGCAACTGAAACACTGGTCACAATCCACTATTCAGTCAAAAACATGAAAAAACATCACTTTTCACTCCCAGCCTAACCCATATTTTTGCTTGTAACTTTCATTAATAATTAAGATATTGCAATGAGATTTTCAACACAATAACTCTGCTTCAAGTGAAATAGGATAACATCATGGACATTGTATTTCATTAAGTGTGATGATTACATAATTTGATATTTTTCTGAATGAAATAATGTACAGGCCAGCAATCGAACACAAGATTGTTGGCTTAAATTGTCAATGCTCTGCCAATGGACTCTTATCTGTGGGACATCACAGAAAATTGAGCTCTGCATTTCAACTGCAAATTGGATGCAAATAAACCAATAGTTCAAAGTGTACTAGAGAGATGCACTATACCACTTGCAGTATAAAACCAAATATTGTTCAAAGTAAAACAAGTTGAAAATTGCACGTGAAGCATAGCAAATAAGGTGCGTTCGTACGATAACGAAGTTTTAAAATATTCATATCTTGTTGATATAGTAGAGTGTACTTTGGATACAGTATAGTGGTCGAAATCTTTGTGTTCCTGTAAATATGCAGGGAGTAATTTTTATTATACTTCATTAACGTATATCTTATTCATAAAATGTGAAGTAGTTTAATATAATTAAAACACGCCCCAAACAATGTTTCCCTGTATAACATTATTTAGTGGAATACATTTGTGTGGCCCTGTAATTTAATAATAAATATTCTTTGCATCACAGATTGTACAAAACGTATTTTTTACTACATATTTCATAGATTCATGTCTATTATGTTCAAATGAATGTAACACCATTAAAATGCATTTGAAACTTTTTTCCCATTGATCGTAATGTAACGGAATCCTTTTGATTGTCCCTGTAATTGATCTAACCATTCGATTTTCATAAAATTTGAAGTGGCTCGACAAAATTATGTAATAATTATGTATTTTAAATTTCAACGATTCGGTTGGGTAGTTTTTGCGTTGTTATATGCGGACAGACAGACGGACAGACAGACAGACTGAGCGACAGCAATAGGTACTACGTATTTACATAATTACGAACGCACCTAACAAGCACATGGAGCAAGGGCTGAATTTATTGGACTATGAAAGATTTTCAAATTCAGCCGCAAGTCTATGGGCCAAATTATGACCTTTTTTAATTGTTTCAGGATTACAATTCTAGCTTCAAGCCAAACCAATACATTTCCTCTCTGTAATCTGTAATTTGTTCTACAATCTGTGATTGATATGTAGATTTGAGTTGTCAGAGACGTTATCACTGATAGGGTCCATTCTGTTACCTGGGTAGAATATCAGCTGATGCAATTCACTCAGACTTTTTATTTGGGATATTGGCATCTGGTCTGCTATGAAGAAAGCTCAACAGAATGTACCACAGATACTAGAGCAGCATAAACAATGGTTACATAGATACATTTTACTTTTTAACTCAAACATGATAAAGATATCATACAACTGACATACAGTAAAACCCTGATTATCCAAAAAACATGGGACCAAAGCATTTTTGGTTAACCAGGGTTACGTAGGAATTTTCAGATAACCAGGGTTCCATAGGAATTTTCAAATAACCGGGAGGCTTATGGCGAAAACTTGTTTGATGAAAAGCTGTGATTGTGATTTAGAACATCATTGTAGTAAAAATGTAGTGATACCTTATTTAAAGTACCCTAAATGACAAACCACAAAGTGAAGCTATTAGATACGCCACTTTGATATATTAAGAACAAAAAGATGTAACAGCATCACATGTGTTGTTATTTAAAAGGTGGCATGATAAAGCAGCATTGAAACGATGCAAAGTTGAAAAACAAAAGAAAATCACAACATATAAAAAATAATAATGAATTGCCGTATGTGTCCATCTAATAAAGTGCCCAAAATTACGCAATGGATTAAATAAGTAAGTTGACTCTGTTTATTTATTTCATACAGAGCACACTTTTTTAACACTATTTCTATCAGTGTCCAATAACATCTTTTAAAGCTTTGATTTTTACTTATTTTGCTTCTGATTTTTAAATGCTAATAAATATCAAAATACCTTTTTAATGTATCAAAAATGATTTGGCATTGTTTTGGTCAAAAACTTACAAATAAAATAATAATTAAAAATCAAAATATGTTGAAAGGTGTCATTTGACATAAATAATGTTTTGATAAAAATAATGTTGACAGTAAAAACTTTCACATTTATAAAGGACTTTAATGAATTTTAAGGTCTTTCGGTTAAGCCGTTTTTCAGATGACTGGGATTCGAATAACTGGGGTACTACCAGTGTTCTCGCTGTCGCTCGCCAATGCGCCAAATTGCGACCAAATTCTTCATTTGGCGAGTAAACAAGCAATTAGATTCGCCAAATTGCTAGTGCTCGATTTTTGTTTTATCTTTTTTCTTTTTCGTTTTTTATGCATATGCATACATATATATATAATTTAATATATACATATTTTTTATATTTGTAGCGGGTAAGTTGAAATTAGATTAACAACAATCGCTATCACAGTTACAAAAATGTAGGTTATTTTAGAACATATTGAAAAAAAGGGGTACATTAAAGGATTAAAGATATTTTTTTTTTTCGTGCTAAACGGCGAATCTATTTTGCTAATATTTTTTTTTATTTGGCGAATGTTTTTTTATTTTTAATTAGCCAAATTTCTAACGTTGGTCAAATGTCAGCGAGAACATTGGGTTCTACTGTATTTCCAATTGAGTGGAAAAATGTCAAGGCCAGGAGTCAAATCCTAGATCTTGTGGTTTAAATTGACTATTAAGCGGCCTGGATGTTATATTATGTTGAGCTGTCTAATAAAGGTCTGTACTGGCTGTGATTTATAAAAGTTATTTATCCTCCACAGTCCTGAGACAAACATTTAGAGAGACAACTAAAAACAGTTTAAAATTACTATACAACATCTTTAAAAATGTACCATTTTATATATCGATGCTTATACTATGTACACATTTATTAAAAAAGACGAAGTAATTTTAACAATTTTAAAGTCATATAAAAAGTGTTATTGAGTGTCTCTTACAGGCAACAACGAAACTGAAGAGAACCTGTTATATAATAATTTGAATTTCACACTGATTTTATTCACAACTGGCATTTTGAATGTGAATTTGGGCTGAGATTTTCTCAGAGGTCAATGTTGTCCCAAATTTGTTTATTTTTTTACAGTCAATTTTTCCTGCAATATAGACATAGAAATAAACATAAATGATGTACTAATGCCTTGTACATATAAATCTCCTAAAAGTAGTAACAGTTATTAAAACTACATTGATGAAATGCTGCAAAAAATGAGAGATGTTGTTCTACAACAAGTATTAAAACAAATAAAAACAACTAAAAAAATATTCAATTCTAATCATTACCTTAAATAATAAATTATGAAGGCAGTATGATAAGTAACTTGGCCTCAGTCAGAGGTGGTGCTACTATAATTTAAAAAATGATTGATTTCGTAAAGGTGACCTTCTGTATTAAACATGGCAATTTGCCAAGTCACTAAATGGTTTAGATTGTGAATGGAAGCCATTTGAATAGAGCAACTTTAGTGATATTTCAACAATGGAAAAAAATGAATACTGAACAGTGATAAAAAATTAATTTTTGAAAAAGAAAACAATTTATGAGATTAAAGGGGGGTTCAAAAAAGTTTATGAGGACTCTGTGCTTTTCTTATCTACCATAAAATATTGTACGGCTGAATTCAAACATGACCGTACAAGCATTTTTGATAAAGAATGTCCAATTGAATTCACAACATCAGAACGGATTTAAAAAATCCACGATATTGTAATAAACGATCAGACAGTAAAAGTGCCTGAGATTGCTGAGACTACAGGCATCTCATTCGTAAATGTGTGTATTACAAGTGTATCTATATTTTTGTTTTCATGAAAAACAATATCACCATACCTTAGTTATTAATTTTGGTTTTGTATGTCTTGCCTAATGGTCATTCTTTAATCATGTTTCAGTTTTTGGTTCATTTTAATGCAATTTTATTTTAATATTTTTTTAATGACAAAATGACATTTTTATTATTATTTATTTTACTCTATTGTAATAAAAGGGGTTACACTGCCTAACAAGATTTTTAAGGCTTATTTAATGATTTTTTAGTTATGAGACAAGTGATTTTACTCCACTTAAATATATATATATATGAAAAAGTTACAAATTAAAAAATACTAAATGCAAATTTTTAATATTTATATTTGATACATTAAAACTGAAATCAGATTTTTTTTTAAATGAAAATTTCAATAATTTTTGGATTTTCAATGACAACAAGAGACAAAAAAAAAATTAGACAAGAATTGCAAGGGAAAATATTTTACTATGTGGTAAACATTAATATAAAATGATACGACAGACCAAATTAAAAAGACAATTTATTATTGCTTTTTTATGATGGAATGAATAACATGTATAAAACAGAATTCAAAGGAAGAAAATATTGCAAAGTTTTTGTGGTGTCTTTTTAAAGTACAATAGAATATAAGTCAAATTATTATTATTTTTTTTTTATTAACGTTAATTTAGAAACATGGTGGGTAATCTTTAAAAAAAAAAAATAGGAATACAAACTATTTATAAAAAGAAAAATACATTAAGTATTTAAAAAATAATTATTTAACTTTTAAAAGATAAAGTTAAAATTAATACATAATAATTAAATAATATTAAAACACAGTATTAAAAGGCATCATGATATTGAAACATGAAAATTTGTAATTCATACAACATCTCAAATAAAAAAATTCAACTTTGGAAATAAATCTATTAAGCACTAAAAAAGTTAGGTAATAAAACTTAGTTCATTTTAATAAAGCTACTACAGTTATAAAAACACCTAAAAAAACAGCTGCTATTTGAAAGGGAAGATGGCAGACTACTAAAGTAATTTTTATAACTTTAAGCATTATAATTAGACTTATTTCTTCTTATTATTATTTTTTTAAATATCAATTCCATGTTAGTGACAACATTTTTTTTTTTTTTTTTTTAAATCTAGATTTTTAACTCCCCTCTCCCCTAAAATAAAAAACTTATTATTTTTTTGGGAGGAAAAGGCTAAACTTTTTTTTTATTTTTTTTTTTTTTTTTTAGGTTAACTACTGCCAAAACTATTCTTAAAATTACTAAAACTGCTTCAGTTTAAGAGCAAAAGGTACTTAAAGGCTGTTTATCCTCAACTGCTCTACTCAACAAGCACAAAACATTCTGACACATTTACAAATTCATTTTTCAATGGAAAGATATGAAATTGGAAAGCCTATTTGGAATCAAACTGCGTTTTTCTCTTTAAATCAATTAATAGAATATTTTTTGAGTAATAAGTGATTTTAATAACATGATCAGGGATATGTTTAGGAAAATCTTAGGTGCTTTAAAGGACCCTTCACAAAATAAATTATTGCAAAACAGGACCCTTCACAATTTTTAATAGATTTTCTACAGAACTTTTTCAACTTTAAATTGGACTTTTCACAAATTTAATCATTTAAATATAAAATCTGGTCTGTAAATAAACAGTTGAACTCACCAAAGAACATATTACTTAGTTTTATATATATATGAGAAAAACTTTACAATTTCACAAAACAGGACGCTGTGGGAAAAGTCTGGACAAACTCCTGATGTCAAACATGTTTTCTCTCTAGTTTGAGTGGTTATTCTTCTGCACATAAATTTAGTTCTAAACACCCACTTTGACACTATTTTCTGAAAAATCAATTGTGTTTGCAAAAAATGGGAAAATGAGTGAGATTTGATACTTTCTGAACAACAACACAAGCTAATTTCATGCATTTTTGAACCTACATAAATTAAAACTTATGCCATAAATTTGCCGTTTTGGATTCTTAAATAAAAACTATTTTTTATCATTGATTTCAAAACAATAGTAGCCTCTTAAGTAATAACTTTTTTTTTTTTTTTTTTTTGTATTGTATCAATAATATGTAACTTAGAATTTTAACAAAACTAATGAAATTAAGAAAAATAATTCAAGATTGTAAGATATATTTTTTCAATTTTGTTTTTAAAGTATCCTTTTAAATTGTATGCTTTCACAAAATATATAGTTTAAATGCATGGTAGTTAAAAGGAAACTTACACTTCCTAGTCCAGTGGTTATCAGTTGGTCAGTATCCCCTAACCAGGTCACTCTAGAATCTCTATCACTGTAATGACTGTCAGCAATCTGTAAAATAGAATTAGCATGAAAGTAAAGTGAAGAATGTTTTACAAAATTTTATATAGTTTCTCTAATCATACGGACAAAGGTGAAAGGGTTGATGGAGTACGATGTTACATTTGTAGAAAGAAAAAGTTTCCCATAAGAATGATCTTAATAAATAATTATTTTCCATTTCAATCTTTTGCATACAAATTATGAATTAATGAAATTTACCTTCTACAAAAAAATTTTCTTCAATTCTTGAGAACAGAATGAAGATGCATGCAATCACTCAATAAATTTGAAAAACATTCTGTCTATTAAAGGTTGAAATCTAAATCGATTTTAGGGAGATTTTGATCAATATTAGCAATTCTACTGAAATTACTTTTTTAATGTGTTATCATTTAAATAAAAATGATATTATTCGGAAGCAGTGTTTTTTATCAGAGTGAAAGAAAATCTATGAATTTGCATCTTAAACTAACATTTTTTTTTTTTTTTTTTTTTTTTTTTTTTTTGTTACTTCCAAGTATTGAAAATCTATAGTATAAAAGCAGGATCACATATTAATCACAAACATCTTAACCCTTTATCTGCTGCATTATGGATTCATGAAAATTTTACATTCTAAAGCATTTTATGTAAATTTTTTAAACTAAATTAAAAGATTTACATAATAATCATTTAATAAATTTTTGAACGATTGTAGAAGGATTAACTAAATTTGAATTTACAGGGATTTTGTGCAATATTTATAATCTCACTCAAATCTTTTAATTTAAACTGTTTTCTTAATATTTTGTAGAATTATAAGATGCACAAATATGATGTTCTTACAATATAAATATAAGAAGGGGGGAGGATTGTACTTTGTGCTTATATATAACTAAATAAATAAACGACGTTCAAGAGCACAAATACCACAAAACAAAAGATGTTAAAATATGTTAAAAGCATACATGTTTCGGGACTTCTTAAGTCCCATCATCAGTGCTAAAAGTATAAAATGTAAAAGAAAGTCACATCGCAAAATAACTCATGTAACTGAGCTCGCCGTTCAGGCGAACTGACTAGAAAACGTCGCAAAGCGACAGTAAAAACAGGCTGGTACGCGCACCCAGAGGAGACCAATCATCTGTCACATCTTACTGGAACAAGTCCAAATCAAAGAGAACAGAAGGGGGGGGGGGGAGGGGGAGTGAAATCATAGGAATGGAAACCAGACATCAGAAAATCTTGGAGTACTGGACATGTCATTAACTAAGTTATTAGAATTTCTCCATATATGATAAGCTTCCCAAAAGTCTAAATCATAAACAGATGAACAATATTGTATTATTGAGGCTTCGGAAAATTTAAAGTTATGACTATTGGACCAGCAATGGCTGGCGATAGCGGAACGTTTTATATCACAATTTCTAACGTTAGCACTGTGCTCTCCCACACGCTTTTTTAAGGTACGCTTCGTCTGACCTATGTACATTTTATTGCATTCGCAAGAAATCTTATAGATGCCCCAATGTGAAAAATCATCTATTGGATCTTTGAGATTAGAGATCTACCAGAAATTACAGAATTAGAGAATTTTATATATAATATAAATATATAAATATTTCCTAAATTAAAAATCCCATCCTCCTCCCTCAGTGCTAAAAAAGCTGGAAAGATACAAAGGCAAAAGAAATCACCCTTTTAAAAATATTTTTGTTATGTGTAATCAATAATGCTTTTGGAACAAAATAAAGTAATATATCTGTAACTCATTCTAAACAGTATTGCAACTAATAGACATATTAAACAAATTTTATAATAAGTAATTTTAATGGTACTTATAAGTACCGAAAATTTGGAGTAAAATCTCCAAACTAAGAATAAGAAACTGACACCATTAATAGAACATTAGGTGAGAGGAAAGAGAAATTGGAAAAATGTAGAAATGATTTTCCAGTCAGAGTGAAAAAAAAAAAAAAAAAAAAAAAAAAAGGTTACTCTCCCCCCCCCCCCCCCCCCCTTTAGTAACTCAGTTAAAGCAGAAACTCTAATAAACAGGGATCAGATAACCTGAACTCTGCTGTATTTCATGAATTTTATACGGGATTTCTTTTGTAGTATTGTAATTTCTGGTAGATTAAGCTGTAGCTTTATGTGTTTAAAAGTTAAATTTTTTTCCTGTGCGGCCTATACAATGAACTTCTTCATTCCTAACTGGTTTTTGGAAATAAAATATTGCATAAAGCTGCAAAAAAAAAAAAATAAAATAAAATAAATAAATAAATAAATAAATAAATAAATAAATAAATAAATAAATTTTTAAGTATTAACAGAAAAAAAAATTAGTGCATTTTCAAACTAGTCGTTAGGGAGCCACCGTAATACTTACCCATCATGGATATGCATAATATATGAAAATAAAACATGTGAAAACTGTTTATACAATGAATTGCAATTCCAAAACAAAATTTAGATGTACATTTAAATATTTTTAATATACATAGTAATGCTCTATTAATGGATTGCAGATGAATCCCCTTCAACAAATTACATAAAACTCAAAACTACTCAGGTGGTACTGAATTGCATGAAAGAAACATCCTTATAGCTCCAAAAATAATAATGCTATTAACTAATAGTTTACTGCATCATATTAAGCATCTCATTTCCAATTAAAACATATCTTTGAATTGAATTTTGAATGAAATACAGGGTCATGAAAAATCGAAGAATGTGGAAAACAAGGATACAAATATCTCGGCAAGTAATAATATGATTGACTTTGTTCTTAATGCAAAATTTGTGATATTTTATTGCCTTTTATTTCCACTCCTTAAAATAAAAAATTTCAAAAATTTTTATGTACCTTTCAACAGAACGAATTTTTCGGTAGTCTGACAAAAATAGTTCCAGATAATCGAGTTACTGATATTTAATAGGCTTTGTTCCATTCTTACATACTAAGTGCATACAAAATTTCAAGTCTCTATCTCAATTTATTCGGGAGGTAAAGCGTTTACAGACAGATAGACTTACCTTATACTACATATAATGGGTATAAAAATGAGAAATAAATTTTAATGAAAAATAAGGTTTTATTGAGTTAAAAAATTTTTAATAAATAAAAAATTTAGTCATTTTAAAGCCGTAATTTTTGTTTTTCTAACCAGACAAAATTAATTGCAAAGAATTATGGTTTTTATAAAATTTAAAAAAAGAGTTTATCAAGAGAAGATTAACATAAATAGGGATGAATTAGAAAAATTACCTGGTTTTTTGAAGAATCTCTTGGATCCCAGATTCTTAATTTTTTGTCCTGACAACAACTGGCCAAAATATCACCCGAAAATTTCCAAGAAATAGATTGAACTAAAGAAGGATGTTCCAAACAGCCTGAAATTTTAAGAATAAAATATTTTTACTACAATCAGATTTAAAGTAATATGAATGTCCTTTAGCATTGAATAGGATATCTCATACAATGATGTTGCATAATAAAGTGCAAGTAAGCTGAAAAATGAAATTTGTTTGTGACATTCTTTTTGTTGTAAATCTGCATGCGTATAAAACATTAAAAGTACATGGCAATGAAAAAGCAGTTATTTTTCTTTTGCTGATGGCAACAAGTGGCTTGTTGTGAAAATGAAACCTGCTAAACTTCATTTTAATTGGCTACATTATTTCTCGTGGTTTGAAATATTTTGCCCATTTCACGTTAAAAATTGAGTTTAATATTACAACATTTTGATATAATTTTTAGACAATGTTACAATGATTTTATTCATATAACTGCAGTTGTGTTGCAATGAACAAAGGAGGACACGTTAAAAATACATTTTGCTTTTTTTTTTTTTTTTTTTTTTTTTGAAAATGAGCTGACAATGTTAAGTTCATAGTTTATGCAGAAGACAAAAATGTGTTAATGAAGCTGTGGATGAAATAATTTAAAGAAGGTCCATTTGAAATAAAATTGAAAGGCTTAAGCGAGCTACAGAACATTCCAGTCATTGGCAAAATAAACTTATCCAGTAAATATAAAACTATATGAATTTACTATATGCAGTGAAATACTAAAAATGTGGAAATATGACAGATGTATATGATTTTTAGCACAGATGCTCTGAGTAGAATCAGACATTTGAAAATATTGTGTTACAGAAAGTAGTTATTCTAAATATATACTGAACTAAAAGGATAACCAAAGTTGAAAAAACTTGATTAAGATTTTTTTTAAAACATCAGAATATAAGTAATGTTTCTTTTATATTTCTTCCTAAATGAAGTAGGAGATGTATTTAATTAAAGTCATGCAGTGGCGCAGCGAGGGGGGGGGGTTAAACATTCAAAATTTGAATCAAATCGGATAATTTTACGTAAAAAGCCATTTATTTAATTTAAGAGAGGTTATCCCCCATTTCGCCTCTATACTTAACCATTAAACTCCCAAAATTCTTCAGGCATTATAAACTGTAACGACGTACTGACTACTGACAATTTTAATCATGGCAGAAAATAGATAGCGAAGTCTTATTGTGAAAAGGTATGCAGGGGTGAAAGTATCTTCATTCAAAAGCTGAGAAGAATAGGTGCTATTGACCTCAAAGGACATGTCTAGAAAATGATTGCACTGGTCTAGTGGCAATGAGCTGAGGGGGACACTGGGATTATTGAGCATTGAGATGGAAGGAATGTAGTTGGAAGAGAGACATGTGCTGGTAATGTACAAGAAAGTACATTGATGTAAGATGGCTTAGACGTGCTAAGCAAACTGTAAAATTGGAGCGTGGCTTCCATGGAGTTGTAATGTTGTTTTAGATATTTTTTTTATTAATTTATCTATGGTTCTAATAAAGAACTTGAAAAATTAAAAATGTATTATTGATGAACTTAACAAATAAACCAACTGAGTAAAGAGAAACTCAGGCCGCGACACCACAATATTATATATAAGCCTTATCAGAAAGAACCTATATCCAAAATTTGACACACATTGGATAATTCTGCTTAAAAACCCATTCATCTTATTTAGGGCGGAGGGGGAGGGGGGTAATCGTCCGTTCCCAAAACTAATCAGGCAAACATATTTTCAGTATGAACGTATATCCAAAAATTGAACCAAAATAGTTAATTCAGCATGAAAAACCCATTTACCTAAATTAAGAGCCTCCCCTTTCATACTTAACCAATAAATCCCCAAAATCAATTCCTTGTCACTTTTTTTCCAGTAAAATTTTTTCCTTATCCCTTTTTTCCGGTAAATTTTTTTTCCGTGTCACTTTTTTCCGCTTTTGTAGTTTTATGTCATTTTTTCCCTATAACCTTTTTTACGGTCACTTCTTTTCCTAGATTCAGACAAGTAGATATCATGCAACTCTATCCCCCCCCCGAGCCGAATTCTAGCTGCGCCACTGAAGTCATGAATAATTTATATAGCATTTCATGAAATAAATACATATAATATGTAATCATACATGATGCATATATAACATGTATACCGGGTGTCCCAAAAATGACTGATGGATTTTAAAATTCAATTGCAAACAGTGACAGCTATTTAAAAAATTTTTGCAGGAGGGTTATATGCAATGTCAGGAGTTTGTTTACCGTAATTTTTATTTTAGTTCTAATTTCAAACAATAGATGGCACTGACAGTGATTGAAGGCCAGGTGATCAGAGTTGAGTGAGGTCAGTTTTGGCGTCAATCTAGACTTCAATTGCCGTCAGCGCCATCTATTGTTTGAAATTCGAACTGAAATCAAAAGTTATGGTAAAATAATTCCTGACATTATATGTAATCCTCCTGCAAAAATTTTTTAAATAGCTGTCACCTTTTGCAAGTTATTGAATTTTAAAATCCATCAGTCATTTTTGGGACACCCGGTATAGTGTACAGTTATAAGAGATATATGCCATGAAAGACACAAATATTACACATACATTGATATATATATGGTACATACATGTTCTGGTCAAATATAAATTTTGTTTAATCAAAACTAATTTTTGGCATAATCATATTTGTGGGGAATGCTATAACAAAGCAAGACATGTCAAATCCAGATTACAAAAATTTTCAGATTAGAGAAATTTTAAAACTAGAATGCATAAGCATAATATAACAGTTAAAAACAAACAACTCTACAATGTTTACAAGATTATGACAATTTTTAAAAGATAATGACAATGCACACATTTACCACTAACAACAGGAATTAATAATTGCCTACTGCCTCTGAATATTTCCATTAGGTGACAAATGCCACTATACTATGGAAATTATTACACAAATTTATTGCAAAAGAGAATACAATAAGGGCAATTCTCTTTTGAAAAAAAAGTAGAAAAAAAACCTTTAAATGATATTTTAGTATTTGTGACTCTAGGATAATCATAAAAAAGGTTGTGCAAATATAAGGTTATCCTTTTAGGGGGGGGGGGGGGGGGGGATGGGGCGTCTGACATATGATATCAAAAGATATCTCTAAGGGGAGGGGGGGGGAAGTTGTCTTTTGATATTGATATCATTTTTTATCCAATCAAAATTTTCTCTTTTTATTTTTAATATGGCCTTTTGTACAAGATAGCATATTATCTTTTTTTAGGCTACTATTTTTATGAGAATACAAAGTTTTTATTAAAATTGCTAAATCATTGTAAAATTATTTAATTCTAAAATATGAAATACCCCAACATTTGACATTCTTATCCTTCTTCATGTGTATATGCATATATAATCATGATTCAAGAAACTATATGTGAAGTACATTTGAAATGAAGCTTGTGTTTAGTAATAAATAAAAGAGAAAGAGAAGGAATGCTGTCCACTTGTTTTGTTGATAAAAATTTCTATCTCAAGACCTCGTCCCCTTCTCTATGCGAACTAAGTGCAATAAGACATTACAGTGAAACCTCCAAATAAGGGAAACTCCGAATAAGGGACACTCCGAATAAGGGACACCTCTATTTAAGGGACAAATCTTCTGGTCCCAGTCCCTTGGTATAGGACGTGTAATGTATTTACCTCTGAATAAGGGACACTCGATTTAAGGGACACTTGAAAATTAGATTAAAAGAGGATGGCTTTTTCATTTCAGATAATGAAACAGTCTGTAATGAAAATACAGATATTTCAGCTTATCAAACAGAGAGTCATGTTGATACAGAGGCATACAACACAATTGACGAGTATTTATTTACCCACAATTCTGATTTGACATAATTAGATTTATCTTCGTTGAAAGTTATGCTGAAAATTGTGAGGATGATTTTCAAAGTGGAAAATAAAAGAATATTGTGAAATAAAGAACTTTTACACATGATTTAAGGTTGTTCTCAAATCTGAAAGTGCAACTTTCATGACATAAGTTTTAATTTATTTTTATTCAGAAATGTCTGAAACTAGCAGGCATTGTTGTTCAGAAACTATGTAATTAAACTTTTTTTTGTTCTTTTCTGCAAGCAAAATAGATCTTTCAGAAAACATTGTCAACATGGGCATTTTGAAATAAATTTCAACATGAAAGAACAATAACTACTCAACAAAGGGTGAAAAACATCTTTGTCACGTGATCAAAATCGCTTATAACTCAATAGGTAATTTATTCAAAACTTGAAAAAACAGTTCGATTCCAAATCGCTTATGATCAGCCATTTCAATTTTATAAATTTCCTTTAAAAAATGAATTTGTAAATATGTTTTCTGCTTGTTGAGCAGAGCAATTGAGAGATTTGTTACCCTAAAATACACAAACAACTGAATACTTTTTATGTATGTACTGCTGATAATGAAGAGCTAAAATTGATGTACGGTAAATGAATGCTTGAAAAGTTTATACAGTAAAGCATCGTTTATACGACGATCACTTATACGACGTTTACATTTATACGACGTTTTAATGTGGTCCCGATTAATTCCTATTCATTTTAATGTAAAAATATATCTTTTATACGACGCCCAAAATCGTTTATACGTCGATTTTCCGATTATGTATAGGTTTATTTGTCTATTTTTCTTGTGTATTTTACGAACAAGCGGAAGTTGGCAGCTATGAATGACACCAAAGAGCGTGTTTAAGTTTAAATGCACTCCACCTTATAAAAATGTGGGCTGGTGTTCGATTAGTCTGAAAAATCAGCTTACGTGTAACAGATTACACTGGGACGGGTCATTCTTTTTTCGGGGATGGTCAGCTTTCCCGACCTCTTTTAAGTTGCAAATAGACTATCTTTCTAACTGTTATCAGCATTGGCGACTTTTAATTGGCCACGCGGGGTTTTTGATCTTTGACTTTAAATGGAAAGGAAATGATGTACTGCAAATGAGGAACCTTTCGGCGAAACATAAATAAAGGTACGCATATTTAAATTTCTTACTAATTCACTTCCCCCATTTTTTGGTTAATTGTTTATTTTGCTTCTTTAATTTATAAATTCATGCAAATCATTACATTAAACATTAAAAGTGAAAACAAAATTAATTCTAGTTTTGGAAATGAAAATCGATTATACGTCGTTATCGTTTATACGACGTTTTTCGGTAGTCCCTTCGGCGTCGTATAAATGATGCTCCACTGTAGTGAAAAATTGAAATTTACAAAACAATCACTTTTCATTGATTACTTCAAGTAATTTTTTTTTTTTATGTTCTTACACTTTTTACATGTACACAGTTTGCATAAAAAAATGCAAATCAATAATTTTACAAAGCATTTAATAATCAATCGAAAATTTTAATAAATTAATTATCTATTCCTTTTATGTCTGGTTAACATAATTTATACACTTCAAATACATTTAAACCTCACCTTTAATGTTTTGTTAGTTTTTTATCCTTCTTGACGATTAATTAAAAATAATAATAAAAACTCTGAATAAGGGACACCTATTTAAGGGACAAAAGTTTCGGTCCCATAGGTGTCCCTTATTCGGAGGTTTCACTGTATTACTTTGAATGCAGTATGTAACAAAAAGCTATTATAAAATACTTTTAAATAGTAATTATTTCTTTTGAGTGTTATTTGATATAAAGTTTTTTTTTTTTAATATGCAAAATAATTTTATATTGACTTCTTTTGTTAAAAGTATGAAAAATAAATGAAACCAGTTTTGTATATCCAGGGATGCCACTTGGAGAAAAAAAAAATAATAATAAAAAAATTACATGTAAAGTAAAAACTAAAAGTAAATTAAATGTGCACTGGTCAAACAGTCTGAAATATGATGCGATTTCATTATGATGAAAAGTTAAACAAGTACATAAAAAATGTTTTTACTTTAGTTTCACAGCATGTTTTATATCAATTAAGATAACCCAGCAACAGATGTATTGAGTTCCATTAGAAATTTTATTTTGCATCGTATTAAATCAATAGATTCCATGACTATTCTGAGAACGAATAGTGAAAACTACGTAGGTTTTTTGCAACTGTTTGAAGAAAATCGACATTTTATTTTGTTATCTCTGACAAAAATTGTCGTCTTATATCGTGATCGCTTGACACAGATCATGAATTCTTAAAAATTAAAAAAAAGCAATAAATCTGCCATTTGGCAAAAAAATGGCATCCCTGTATATTCCTTCGAAAAAAAAAAAAAAAAAAAGATAAATTCCAGAAGTCAAAAAAAATTTACATTAAATTTTTTCACACAATATTATTACTGAGGGAGGGGGGGGGGGAGTACAAAATTACCAAAAAGTTGATAATGTTATATTTGCACAGCCCCTAAATTAACTTTAATATAACAACCTTTGATTGTTTTGTTGTTATTGAAATAACACAATAATACCTAATTTAACATTTATTAGCACTGATGTGACACACCAAAAATTTTATCTATGCAAATAAGAGCACATAAAAACTCACTATGAATAGATTGAGCATTCACATCCCACAACTGGATAAAATTATTTTCTGCAACACTCAATATGCAGTCAGCTTGAGGGTGAAATTTCACATTTTCAACTCTGTGCGGAACTTGAATTTCAAACTCTGGATTGGACGGAGGTTTACAATCTGACTCAAATCTCCAAATTTTGACCTAAATCATGAATAGATATTTGTGTATGTATACTTATGCACAAAAAAAAAAGGCTTAACATTTAAACATAGTTTCAGGAACATGAATGAATGTATATACAGTAGACTCCCTCAAATCCACACAGCTTGGGACCAGAGGTTGTGCAGATTTTAGAATTTTGCAAATTTCCAGTTATTGCTTTGTTTACATTTTTTAAAAAGCAATTTGAATGTAATTAATTATGAAAGCAAAAGTATAATGAAAGCTTATAATATACTAAAATATTAAAATAAGTAATAAACTAATAAAAATTTAGATAATTTTTAAAATGATTAAAATACTAAAAGCAAAGGTCAAGTTAATAATCAATAATGTACGATTAAATATTCATTATACGGATGAGATATATTTTTCCTAAGTTATTCAATGAAACTTGCCTCATAAAGCATACTAAATACTAATTCACATCAGGATCACAAAAAAGCAAAGCTTTATTTCAGGTTTAGCCAGACTTAACTAAAAAAGCTTGCTTAATGCATAAATATATTTGGTAAGATTGTGATTGGCAATGATATCAGCATTATCTTGATTTTTTTCAGAAGTAAATTATACTTTTTTCATAAAAAAACATGAATTCAATAACCTTAACAAAAATTACAAATTAAAAAATGTAATTGGTATAAAAGCAAAAAAGACAAATTTTGCTGCTACATCTAAACTGAATGTTTTATTGTTTACATCCATAAATTATGTGCTGATTTTAGAGAGTTGTGGATTTTAGAAGTACAGATTTGAGGGAGTCTACTGTAGTAAATATGGGTAGAAGCAGATATAAAAGATTATATAAATATTACAAGAACATTATTGCATAAATATTTCTCATGAATATAAAAATATTTCATTAACAATAATTTAAATGAAAATAAATTTGCAAATTAAATCATTATGGAAACAATTCCCTTATGCCTCCGGGAACCCCTTTAGGTGATGCTCATACCTAGTATCAAGACCTGCTGTACTTTGTAGCCCTATACATAAAGGCTAGAGAACCGATAAAATTTTTCTGTAGAATTATATTTTATACATTTTTTATACTTTTAATTTTTTATTACTGGATTTTTATTTGCCTATTTAACGCTAAAAGTGAGTTAAGTTGCCAAATACAGTACTACAAATTTTTTGTTTACTTTATCCCTGGAGTGTATTTAAAGTGTTTCTTAGAATTAAATCATATTGTGATTTGTTTGATAATTGGTAGCATAAAAAACAAGAATTAGGTTTTTTTTCTATGCAGACAATAAACACATAAATAGTAGATATATTTCGATTAAAATCTTTCAAGATCACTGCAAACTTTTTCTTACATAAAATACAAACTTTTTTTTTTTTTTAAGTTGGATAGAATAAAATTTTGAATGTTTAAAATGTAATGTTGTATTAAATGTTGTGTTTTTCGGCAAAAGTAATCAAATTAATATTTGTATACAATTTAGAAAATGTACTGTGCCTAATTAGGTCAGACATTACAATTTCTAGTAAAGTTCAAACCGCTGCAAAAAGCAACTATGGCATTCTACAGGTGTTGCCGAAAAGCTATTTTTGAAAAGAAACGCTAACTTTTTTCCCACCAAAAATGTGAATATAATGTATTTTTTTTTTAAATTAAATCCTTTGGTTCTTGAAGGAATTTTTACACTTTTTTCAATATTTTATACTTATTATTACCTAATTTGCATTTTTAAAACTTTTCTAAAAAAACGTCTGTGCTAATAATCTAATAAGTGATTTTTAAAATTGCATTTTCGAAAAATTATGCTCCTTTGATCAAAATATATGATTTTAAGAGAAAAATACTATTGAATTTTAAACTTTGTAATCACCAAATAATAAAATCACCAAAATCATCTTTTAAATCACCAAAAGTGATTCCCTTGTCAGTAAACGAGCCTACATTTCAAGTTGAAAAAGTTTTTTCATGTATAAATTTAAATCAAATTGCAATACTAAAACTGATTATAAAAGCTTCAATATATATATACATATATTCCTTAAACTGCAAGGTACTACTTGGTTATCCCTGTCAACCAATTTCACCAAATTGTACAAATTGCCAAACTAACAGCCAAATTATGCATATTGACATAAATTTTATTTTAAATAACCAAAAAACAAATAATTAATAGAATATTAATTGAAATGCAAATAAAAAGTTCAAATAAAAATTATTTTACGGTGTTTTAAACATATTTATCGTATTTAATGTGACATTCACGATCATCCATTATCGGTATTTAATCTTATGGTCTGGCGATAGATTTTTGGTCGACGGAATAACCAAGTAGTACCAACTGCAATATGGGATTTACTCATAATCACTGATTAAAAACAGTATTTAAACAAAAGTTTTCAACTATGTAAAAAATACAAATTAAATACAATTTCTAAAATACTTACTTGACAATCTTCAGATCCAGTAGCAAGGATAAAATCATCGTATGGGCAAAAATCAAAATCTGTGACAAAACCTGGAATGATTTCAATCTATAAGTCTATGAAAATCATATATTTTTAAATACAGTAGACTCCCTTAAATCCGCACTCCTAAAATCCACAACTCTCTAAAATCCGCACATATTTTATGGATGTAAACAATGAAACATTCAGTTCAGATATTGGGACTAAATTTGACTTTTTTAGTTTTATATTAATTCCATATATTTTTTAATTTGTAATTTTTGTTAAGATTATTGAATTCATGTTTTTTCACAAAGAAAGAGCAATTTATTTCAGAAAAAATAAAGATATTGCTGATATCATTGGTAATCACAATGTCACAAAACATATTTAAGTATTAATCAAGCTTTTTTAGTTATTAAGTCTGGCTAAACCTGAAATAAAGCTTCATTATTTTATGATCCTCATGTGAATTAGTAATGTACCTTTATGAGGCAAGTTTCATTGAATAATTTAGGAAAAACACATTTCATTTTTATAATGAATATTTTATTGTACATTATTGATTATTAACATGACCTTTGCTTTTAATATTTTAATCATTTTAAAAATTATCTAAATTTCTATTATTTTAATTTATGACTTATTTTAATATTTTAGTATATTGTAAGCATTCACTATTCTTTTGATTTCATTATTAATTACATTCAAATCACTGTTTAAAAAATGTAAACAAAGCAATGACCAGAAATCCGCAAAATTCTAAAATCCGCAAAACCTCTGGTTCCAAGCAGTGCGGATTTGAGGAAGTCTACTGTATTTGATTAGAATATTAAATTTTTGACAGATTGAATGCAGGTTTTTCAACTCCTAACAAACAGTTATAACTTTAAACTTGACCATGAAACTTTTAATCTTTTCCAGCATGAGGAAATTCTCTTTGCAAAATGAAAAATTATTGACCGACACCGGAATTTATAAGTGACTTTGTTAGAAATTAAAAATGCCTTAATTCAAGCTTTCATTGTAAAAGCAAAATTTTACTAAAATATTCTTGGTGTGCCGATTGTAAGTTTTGAATTAAAATTAGGTGTGCCCAGAGTGAAAACATTGTGCTGGAAAGGGATAATGGTAATGGAAGAGTATAAATATTTTGTTACATTGTAACATATTTTTCCCCCTTAATTGTACAAATTGAAATTTGGGTTCAACAACCTTTAAAATATGTTATTCCATAACAAGAACTCGTTTCTGTATCTTCTCCCCCCCCCCCCCCTCCCATTAAGTCATTTCCTTCTTTACAACCAAATGCATTTCTAAATTTTGCACAATTAAACTTTTTAATTGGCAACTACATGTGCATCTCAAACAAAATTAAATAGAAACTAAGATACATTTATTTTAAAAAAAAAAATTTGATACCTTTATGTTTGCTGGGCACAAATCTTGCCAAATGAATTATAATCACAAATAGCAGCTGTTATATTCTGCATGTATAAATAAGAAACAGATCTGTTGAAATAAAAAGTTTTGGTTTATGGCATTATTTATTATGTTTTTATAATTTCAAAATATATTAGTAAAAGGTGTGTATTTTAAATTAAATTTATGTGAATGATTGCAATATAAATATCCTCTTTGCTATCTTGTTGAATGAGAGCTAAAAACATAGTATTATCTAATTCAAACATTTCATAAGGTATGTGTGTGCGTGCCCAATACGTCAAGTCTTACTTTTTTAATCAATTCATATAGGGAAGGATTTTGTTATAAGTTTTTACCTGTTAATACTTTTTAGCTCACAGGCTATCATAGCCTGAGAGCTTATGTGCCCGTCCGTTCTGTATGTACGTTCGTGCGTAACATGATAACTCATGATAAAAATATCGGAACCACTTGAAATTTTGTATATAGGTATATCCTGATAAGGCACTTCCCTGATTAGTTTTTGGAGTTCATTCGATATGTATAAAAGGGGGAACAGGAGACTCATGTTTCTCCCCTTAATTGATATAAACGGGATTTTCATGCAGAATTAACAGTTTTCGTTCAAAATTTAGATATAGGATCATTCTGGTGAGGCGATTCCGTGACTGTTATTAGGTGTTTTGAATAAGTATAAACAGGTGGGAACAAGGGTTCTAATGCCCCTCCCCTTAACTTGTATAAATGGATTTTTCAAGCAGAATTGTCAGATTTCGTTCAAATCTCTGAATAGTTTTGGAAGTTTAATGGTTAAGTATAAAAGAGGGGAATAACTCCTCTTAAATTATATAAATGCTAAATTGATTTTTATTAAGAATTATCTGATTTGCTCTGAATTTTGGATATAGATTTTTTTATGATAAAGCTTGTCCTTGATAGTTTAGGAGGTTCAATGATTAAGTATAAAAGAGGAGAAAGGGGAGAGCTGTTTCCCCTACTTAATTTGTTTTTCGAACAGAATTAACCCTTGAAAACATAAGGATGTAATGTACAATTAGTATGCGTAGCCTGTGAGCTCAATGCCATCAGTTTAACTGGGCAATATTCTTTTTATTACTATTTTTTTATGCTTGAATTAAAATAAAATAGAGAGGGAATAATTGAGCCTAGAAAGTAGATAAAGAATAAAAGGCATCTTGAAGTAGGAGAAGGATTATAACAGTGTACAACAAATCAAATCTTTAATAGGATTAGGGCTAAAGAGATTACACTGTCTTTAATGGGATCTGCCATTAGCAAAGCTTCTTCCTGACAAGGTAACATATTCCGAACTCTAATTTTAAATAAGAAACACTGGATAAGAGAATGGTCACAGTTGCAGGATTATTTGGAGTTTTATGGCTGTGTTAGTAACATTGAATATTTACCACATAACATAAGTTAAGAATATGCAAACTAAAAAAAAATAAATGGGTAGAGGGGAGCAATTATTTTGTTTCAATCTTTGTCTGAATATGCATTTTTGCTATAGGTAAGACAGAAGAATTTAGAGGATTATTCAGACATGTTTATTATTAGCACATAAGAAAAATTTAAATAAAATAAATAAGAAACAGTATACTGCAAATCAAAAGAGGAAAACAGAATTTAAATGATTATGTTTTATTATCATAAAGCATCAAATAGAGTAAAATAATGTTTATTCATTTTAAGGAGTTTGGAAGATTTAACATTTAGTGAGGTGTAAGAAAAAAAAAAAAAAAAAAACATTTAAAATGGATATTTTGACAGTTATTTATTAACAGAATATAATATCACATCTTTATACTTTAATACACCTTGAATACTTTAGAATTTTGCATTATATAGATCATGTGACACATATCATTAGACTTTCCTTGTAAACATGGCAAAAAAAATAAATAAATAAATAAATAAAATAAAATAAATAAAAAATAAAAAAAAATAAAAATAAAAAAAAGAAGAAGCCTAGAACATATGAAGATATGAATTCCAAAACTCGTTTTATCTAAAATTTAAAAAATCATATTTTCTCTATCAATTTGCACTGTAATTAAAGGCTCATTCCATCAACCGAAAAAAATTCAATTTTTAACCTGAACATTTCAGATTTCAGGGATCGTTCTTCATGATGATATAAATATAAGCATATTTTTATTTTTTATTTATCATTTATCATTTTAAATTTTCATACAATTAACTATTTAAATTTTGAAAAATTGCCATTTTTTAACTTGTATAAATATTTTCAATTTTAAATTTGTCAAGTTCTATCAAAACTAGAAAATTTTGTGAGCATTCATTTTAAAGAGGTGTTTATAAGGTTTAATTTGATATGCAACTTGACTATGTATAGTTTTAAAATAATAATTATATATATATTTTTTTTTCAATTTTTTTAGATAGTGTTTTTTAAAAATTTTGAAAAAATAGCATGGTTGTTGTAATATTATAAGTTTAAAATTCTAAAGTTTTTAGAGTGGGATCTCAATGGGATCAGGAGTTATGAAGTAAAAGCTAAAAATTACCACACAAATTATAAATAAATAACAAAATAGATAGAATTTTTATTTTGGTGGTAATTTTTAGCTTTTATTTCATAACTTCTGATCCTATTCAGATCTCACTCTAAAAATTTCAGACTTAAGTTTATAATATTACAACAAACATACAATTTTTAAAAAAATTTTAAAAAACACTATCTAAAAAAATTTTTTTTACTATGCATGGTCACCTTGCACATCAAATCAAACCTTATAAACTCCTCTTAAAAACATGTAAGTGAGCCAAAAAATGAAGATTTTTCAAAATTTAAATAGTTATATGAAATTTTAATGCAATAAAAAAATTATAAACTTATATTTTCATTTATATCTTCAGGCAGAATTATTCTTGAGTCTCATTGAAATCTGAAAGGGTCAGATTGAGTCACAAGATGATTTGACATGGAATAACCATAAACCTGCACTGAGAAAACTAAAATATTCGAGAAGACAAAAAATGAAAAAAAAATTATTTTGGTATATTATTAGTATTGTTAAATCTTAGTTTACAATAAAAACCAATAGATGCAATTAGAGTTTTTTTTTTTTTTTTTTTTTTTTTTTCACAATTACCCAAAATTTGATATTTTACATCAAGGCAAGTTTTGAAAATCACATCCTCATATTTATATATAGTAGAAGATCTTTATATTGCATTCCTCAGGATAAGAAGTTGTGCAGATTAAATTTTTTTGCATAGCACAAATACATTTTCATTTCACATGTTGTTAAATTACTTTATGAACATGATTCAAATATACCAAAACTAAATGATTATATCATTCATTTTTAAAAAATGCATTCAATAATAACAATTTTTACTTTCTTCTATCGTTAATCGTTATAAGAAGAAAGTATCGGATTCGTGAAAATTTTTTGAAATCTGGTTTTTAATGAATTTATGCATTTTAAAGGGCAGAGAACCCGAAAAACCCGTTTTTACAAAATATCTGTCAGTGTGTATGTGACAAAAATTTTGTGGACACTCTTCTCCAGAACAAATGCACAGAATTCCACAAAACTTTAAATTCTGTTAGACCTTGATATAAACTAGATCGACAGATGAAGCTGCTAAGCAGCATTATTCAGAATTTCCACATCTCAAAAGCTAGTACATGGATTTTCATAAAACTTTATATTTAGTTTGTTCTTAATATAACAGGGTGCTGATTAGATTTTGGTGCAAAACGCACAACAGGTGGCACTGCCATGGTGCATTATTCATGATTATCGCAACAGCTCTATCTCAAGAACTATGCAGGAAATTTTCTAAAACTTCAGATTTAGTTAGTTCCTGATATAGATTAGTGCTGTATAGTTTTGGTGTAAATTGCCCAACATATGGTGTTGCTATGCTGCATTTTTCTTCTATTTTGCCATAAATGTATCTCAAGAACCAATGCATGAATTTTTATCAGACTTCAGATTCAGTTAATACTTGAAAAAAAAAAAAAAATGATTTTCATTAGTTTTTGGTGTACATCACCCATTTGTGGCGTTGTTATGCAGATTTTTTTTAAAGGTTTTGCAACAGCTCTATCTTGAAAACTAATGCACAGAGACTTCAGATTCAGTTATAAGTTGACATAACTTGTTGCTGACTAGATTTTGGTTTAAACCATCTAACTGGTGGCACTGCTGTACTGCATTTTTCAGAAAGTATAAATATGCATAAGATATAAGAAAATTTTGAGATTGCCACATCTGACCAATTATCATAAAATTCTGAATTTAGGAGATAAAGATGAAGTAACATCTGAATCTTAGTCCTTTAGAGCAGCAGTTCCCAGCCTGGAATATGCGTATCCTTGACAGGGATGTAGTGGAGGGTATACGCAGGTACATGCCGTATACCTTCTGGATTTTTTTAAGGAATATTGTATACTTTCCATTTCTCAAGAAAGCTAGGATATACTCTCGGCCTTGAGCATATACCCTCTGCTTAGAAGGCAGAGTTTTTCTCTGTTTTTTCTATGACTGCACCACTGATCCTTGGGGGTATTTGGCAGGCCTGCTAGGAGTATGTGAAAATAATGTTGGAAATGGCAGAAATCAGAAAAAAATTGCTAGCAAAGTAAAAAAAAAAAAAAATTGTTAGAAATGACAATATAATTTCTATAGATTTATTTTGTGGTTGTGATAAGAAAATTACTATTTTAAAAAAGCATATTTGCATTATCTAGTTAAGTAAAAAGGGGGGGGGGGAGAGCATGTTTATGAGAAATGGTGATACTTCAAAATGAAAAGCCTAAAAAGGGGGCATATGAAAAAAATAAAGTTGGGAAGCACTGCTCTAGAGGGTAACAATATGGCTATAATGAAGATTGAAGGCACCTATTAACTGCAAATCTCAATGTTTATATTTGAGAAGTTGTGTGTTACACAAAGAATTGCATTATAAAGATCTTCTGTGAATTAGGACTGCAAAAAAATTTGTTGCATTTGTGATATACAGTCGAGTCTCCCTTTAACGAAACTTCATACATCAAATTTCTCTATATAACGAAATTCTAGTAGGAACGGTCCCCTTTTCGCATGATTACATTAAAAACAGTCTCTATATAACGAAATATCTATCTCCATATAACGAATTTTTTCATAAATTGGTGTTGATTTATTCAGTTTTAAAAAGTTTCGAAATCATAGGGAATCAATTTTCCGTCACTTATTTTTATTTATCGTCAGTGCTGAGTTTTTCTTCTTTTTTTCTATATTACTTCTCTCCTTGTTCTTTAAATCCAACGAATTCATCCCACTTCCCACACACCTTTCCGCATCCTTCTCAAAACAGTGTCAATTGGATTGATACACATGTAAGAGAGGAATCAATGAGAGGCCTTCAAATGAAGGGAAATATTAACTACAATTTTTCATTCCTTGCTAAAATTTGAGCATGTTTTTGAGAGTATAACAATTTTAATATTAAAGCAAAAAAATTACAGATTTCTTCTTCTGAAATTAATGCAAGTCTTCCTTATTCGATTTTCATTAAGCTTTCAAATAAATGTCTGTTCTCTTTTTTGAAACGGCTTAACCCTTTCTGGCGCACTACTCTTTAAAGTTGGAATTTAAAGAAAAAAAAAATAGGCAATCTATTTAGGCCTAGAGGAGTACACAGGTATTGTTTTGTAAAGATTGCACTAACCATTTTAATTATACAGCTGTTGCCGAAATGGTAACTTCCCATAAGTAAAGCATTGATAAGCACAGTGAGAAGCGCATATTACAGTAAAACATTTTTCCTATTATTTAAAAACAGTAGAGTTTGATCCAGGGTTGCAAAAAAGCTGGCTAAAATTAAAAAAAGCCAGGCCGGTTGGCTTTTACTGATTTTAGCCGGCTTTTTTTGGCCAAAATTGGCCTTTTTTGGCCATAATTGGCTTTCATACAGTTGAAGCCTTTTTATTATAAGCAACACATTTTTAAGTGTATTTTAACTAATTTCAATGATGTTTAATTTACTTTGAGTTTAATAAATTTATTTATTAATATGAAAAATTGGGATTTTAATTATGATTCATTATGAGAAATTGGGTTATAGCCCAAATTTTCAATAATGAAGACATTAATAGTAGAATAACACATTGATGGAGTTGCTAGTGGTTTATAGTCAGAATTGCAAATATGTCAGCTAAATTATAAAATGGCCATACCAAGTGCTTTTTCTGATTTACATTGACCTTTAATCCTACCTTTGTTTTTCCATTTTTACTGCTTTATAAAATTAAAGGTTACTTAGTTACATGTTTTATTACTTAACTAATTTTAAGAGTTATTAAAATGTCATGTTTTATTCGCTATAAACATTTAAAATCATACATACAAAAAAACACCATTTCTCACTATTGAAAATAGTATTTTAAATTATGCAGATTTCATAATATATTATATTTCACAATTTATTTCAGTATTCTCAATTAGCATATGCATGAATATATTCATTCATGCAAGTGGGCATATATGCACTTTTAAATAACAAAGAGCTATTCAAAATTTTAATTCAACAAATTTTATTAGAACATTTTTTGTTGTTTAATTTTATGTAATTATGTATTAAACTTTCCTCAAATATTGAATCCTTCCTAATTTCTCTTTCAACATTGTTCATTTTATGACTTAATCTTTACATATTGACCTGTAACAATGTTTCCATGAATGCTTTGATATGTTTCATTTTGTTAGTGTTCATTCTAGGCCATTTTTGAAGGGTGCAGCACCCTGCCCTTTTTAAAAGTAGTAAAATACACCTCTGATTTTACCCAGAGATTTTTGATAAATATTTTTTTTTTTCCGTAGTATTTCTAAATTTGTGTGCCCAAAAATGATAGAATTTTTTCATTTCTTTAAGAAAAAGAACATGAAACTATTCAGTCATGTTTTAATTTAATTGTATTTCTAATTTTTATGTCATAAAATCATTCGAAATCAATGTTACTTGATTTATCATATTTTAAAATTATGTATTTTGCTGCTTTCTTTTTCCCTTTCTAAAGGCAATAACAATTTTTTTTCTTGCAAAAGTGCCCTTTTATGATGCAGTAGTGCCCTTTTTAGTGAATAGCACCATGCCCTTTTTATATCTATAGGGAACACTAATTTTGTCATAATTCTATTAAATATAATTCTTAAGAATGTGTAATATATGTAGAACTATGAAATGTAGAAGTTTAAAACGCATTTTTTGAGTATATTTTCTTTTTTCAAAGATTTACATTTTTCAGACATAATGCCTTCACAATTGAGTCCTAGCAGTTATAAAGACTTATTTATTTGAAAAATTAAATAGAAATTTATAACTTTTTTAGTAGTAAATTATTAAAAATGTATTAAAAATAAATCAATCCAAATTTAATATGGATTCAATACAAATTAACACTTTAAAAATAAAAGCCGGCTTTTTTCAATTTTAGCCGGCTTTTTTTAAGTGGATAAAACCAAAAAAAGCCGGCCGGCTTTTTTTGGCCCGGCTAATAGCCGGCAACCCTGGTTTGATCTCTGTGGTGCTGCCATCTAGAACTCATAAGAAAGGTTTAAAGTAGCCATTAGAGTAGTTTTTGAAATATTCACGGAGTTTTTGTGTCTCTAAACAGGGGGAACTTTAGGTGTTGCCGGCCTGGCAACACTGCGTGTTAAGGGGTTAAATAATTAAGAAATAAAATGTTGGGTTAATATTTACTTTTAAACATTTGAAATTCTTAATTCAAAAGATCAAAAATAATATTTGTTCAAATTTCACATATTAAATACGATTTTTATCATTTTCTATACATCGAATTTCTCTATATAACGAAATTTTTACTGGAACGGTGGATTTCGTTATGTAGAGACTCGACTGTATATATACTGAATTGGCAATAATAATTTGTAATATGTAGTTTGTTCACTGTAAAAATTTGCAACAACTGCAACTAAATCCCAGGTTTTATTGATTTATTTATTTCCTCCAACCAATAAAAAGAAAATAAAAAATAAAAATAATAAATATTCAATGCAATACTTTAAAAAGAACTTTAGGTCATTTTATAATTGATAAGTTAGAGTGGGGAAAAGAAATCTAAAACAAGTATGGTAACAAACTTACATATAACTATGTCGGATTGAATCTTTAAAATGAATGGTAAAATTCAGACATTTAATTAAACATATAGCCAGCAAATTTAAATGACAAAATAAAATCACAAAGTAGGCTTTTGAGGTTTTAAATGAGGCATCAAGAATCAGAATAGACCACCTTGGTAGCAGCAATAAAAAAAAAATGATTTTCGTAATTTCTAATAATTTTGTTATATTCTTTTAGACCAATTCTACTAGTGCCAAAGGAGATTGTGTTTCTGCATCAAGCACAGGGTAATTAAGTTGCCAGGGCCAGAGTGAACCAAGCAAGTTGATCCCCTCTTAAACTGGCAACTTGATAACCAAGTTACGCTGAACATTTGTTAAATGGGCTTGTATGGAGGTGTACTAAATTGGAAATAAATAGTGAACTGTGTTAAAGTTAGATAAAAATGTTTTATTATATTAAAATTTGCAGTTTGTTGCTGCCTTAACCTCTTCAGACCTGAGGTACACAAATGTGTACTTGCATTCTTTTCCTCAAAAAATTGAACTGTTCGAATTTTTGGTATTTTTACTTTACTTCTATACAGCTGAATGTTTTATGCTTTAAAACAAAACCAATAAATGCCAGCACTAATGAATATTATCTCATAAAATAAATATTACTTTCATCTGAGTTTAGAAAATACCGTCAAGACATTGTGGCCAAGAAAGTAAGAAATATTAATGATTATTTAACTTAAATGCTTTACAATAAAAAATTTTGAGGATTTGCTGATCATTTACTTGTTTAAAGACCTTAATTTTGTTATTGCGTAATTTTATATTACTGATAGTTAAACTGACGTTTTAAGGAGATTAGTACTTTTATATCCATATTTGTAAACCTAAATTACCAGTCCCCTAAAGCATTGATTTCATAAAAATGACTCTTTCTGTCATCTATCATGTCATTTCGATTATGCAAAAGCAATAAATATATGTTTGTAGAGTCACTTTATGCTCAGATCTGAAGAGGATAGAGATCCTTTCTCTAGCAACTGTGTCACACAACCCGTGAGCAGGGTTACACACAAGATTGCCGATTGGCATATATGTGTGGGTGGTGTTTGTCGCCAAAGGCATTGTTACAAGATTAAAAGTACAGAACATCTACAATTTTACAGGTGCAGGACAGGGCTTTATTACTTGAATAGTTTCAAAATGAATAAAGTTCATTATACAACTAACAGATGGCATGGCATTCAGTGCTTTGATACTTCAAACTTGTCTTTCACAAAAATATGGAAATGTGCTATAGTTCTTATCCTTAAACACCTCAAATAAGTCCCTTGTGTCAAAAATGCAAATAGTGCTGCAAGTTTTTACATACCACACTTGTGAAATGAAACGAAATCACTTCTGAGTATAACTGAACCAGTTGAGTGTGTTGTGGTAACGTAAGCTTCAAAATGAAGCTAATTTGAAATTATGTTCTAACATGGTTAAAATTAGAAGAGATCCTCATAATATCTGGAAATATGGTAATGAAGTGTAAATAAAAAGTCTTGTCAAGTTTATTTTGAAGCTTGATATAAATATTAATCGAAATATGCTCACCCAGGATTGGAACAAATGCAAAAGAATTACGGAACCTTGTAAGTCTACTTAAGAATTTTAATTTTCTGTTTTTGAGTTTATTTAATCAAAGGTTTGAATTTTAAATTTACACATAACTGTCATTTTTTATAACAGAAATAAATGAACAAACAGTTCTTTATGAATTTAATGCCCACCCCCCCCCCAAAAAAAAGGGAAATCAAAGATTTTCTTTTTATTTGTATTTTAAATTAAGTGAATAATTTTTTTTGTAAAGTTCTAGCTTTAAACAGGGTTGTAATATTATCACCAGTCAAAATTAATTTAAATTAGGACAAACTGATTTTAACAGTTTAAAATTGACTAAAACCACTCAAAAGGGTCCAACCATTCAACAATACTAAATAATTTTATAGCTTGAGATAATTTAATCAAAATTGAATAGTTTATGCATTTAAAATAATAAATTAATATTCTTTATTAATAAAAAAAAATCTTATTTATCAATAAAAAATCAAATGTGAGACAAATACTTTACAGAAGATAGATGAGAAAAGTTTTAGATGTTTTAGACATGTGAAAAGGATGGAAAGAAGCAGATTGCCAAGGTCACTAATGAACTGGCAACCGGAAAGAAGGAACAGAAAAAGAAGACTAAGAAAATGTTAGAGCAATAACTTGAAACAGAATATGGAATGATATGGACTGAGTAATTCATAGATGGAATACTAACGTGAATGATGAAAGAAGCTAGATTTGACTTTTGGTTGAGAAAAATCTCATATGTGGAAAAATCTTGAAGATTTTTATAAACTCTAATATTAAACTGTTACTATATAACTATAATAGAAATAGTGATGGTGATTTACCGATTGAATAATTGTGTTTAAAATTAATCTATTCTTTTATAATAGTAATATTTAATATAATTTTAACTGGAGCTTCAATTGCTTTGATTGAATCAGTTACCTAATCTTAAATTTCAATAGTAAAAAGAAAAAAAAAATGTTTACTAGATTTCTAAATACAAAGGTTTTATCAATATTACTAGCAGTTTCATTATTAAGTTATGAATAACTCATTTAATAATTCGCAATTCAGAAAATACAACAAAGTTTGTTACTTGTAACCACTATTTGAATTCTAAACAAAATTTAAAAAACATTTCTTCTGCTTAATAAGATTTGTTATGCTTCACTTTCGAAGTGAAATTAAATATGTAATTGAATTATTTAAATATATTAAAAAAAAATTTCATGTGAAAAACTTGTGCATTGTTGAATTATTAAATATAGAAATTGAAATTAAATAAGGAGAAAATTTTGAAGTCTGTGACAAATCTTTCCAACTAAATAAGTTTTAATTTCTTTTCACAGTCAAAATGAGATCTTGACCACTTGACAGTCAAAACATATTTTGACCAGGGCAAATGAAACTTGTTTTTTTATCCAAGATTAAAACATACAGAATTCTGCTTGTAAATCAAAGTTACATTATACATATATATAACCATTTAAAATAAAACACAGTCATACCAGAATGTGCATGTAGGATAGAAGTATTTTTATTCCTTCCTCCAAACTCATTTAGAGATGTTATTCCTAAATTTCCTTGGCCTATAAACAAAGCAAAAATTATTTTTTAACCATCAAAATGTAATATGTACTTTATTAAATAAAAGAATATTCAAATCATTTAAAGATGTCTTTTTATATTAACAATACATAGAACTTTTGAATATATCATGTTTATCATCAAGACTAAAAACAATAAAAAAGTCAAAAGCTTTATCCTTTATAGAGATGGGCTGATCCAAACTTCAAAGAGAAAAGGGATGTGGCTATGCTGTCATTCTGTTCCAAAGTTCGAAAGAAGTGGAGGGTTCTTGGGTTATTCTTGATATACTATACCAAATTTTTGGAATGACGTACATTATTGTATGTCATCATTACAAGTGTAATTAGTACAATGTAGAATTTCTATTGGCTCCATAATTACTATTTTTTGATAATTCCTTTATTATTTTAGCTTCTTTAAAATCAATCATAATTTCTTTCAGCTGATTTTGTTTATTTAGAAATAGCTTTTAATTTTTTTATTTGTTATTATAAGGTGAATTAAGTATTTCAAGAAAATGGTATGTTGTATAATTTTTAACTTAATATGTGCTCTGTATGGCATATTTTTATAGCATTATGTTATTAAAAAATAAAAATAAACAAAATTCTATCAAATTAAAAATAGTATTATCAATCATTTTTACACATGGGCGAATTCAAAATACCTTCAGCATTTCTTGGAAATTATTTAGCCTGCATAACACAAAATTCTTATTTTAAATTACTATACAAAATTATCTTAAAAAATTCCATTTTTTTAAAACATGATATAAATTTTAAAAATGCAATCAAATTTATTTGAAAAACAATTGCATTTTATAAACCTTGAAACACAAATAAACAAAGATTTTTATGACATAGTGTTTTCTTGTTTTATGTTTAACATGTTGAATGTCATACCAGTCACAGGTGTGACAATGTAAAATATAATAAAACTAAATATATATTATATTGTTTTATGTAGTTACTGAAAATTTATTTAAAATTAACTTAACTTTTATTTATTAGCGGATTATATCATTAAATAAGAGGAGGCTTAAATGGAAAGTTCAGTATCAGTCACCAGTGACTATCATGGCACTCAATGTGTTAATATAATAGATTCCCTTAAATAAATCTGCAACTCTCTAAAATCTACACATAATTTAAGCACGTAAACAATGAAACTTTCAGTTCAGATGTAGAAACAAAATTTGACTTCTTTATTTTTATATCCATTCTATATACAGTAGAACCCTGCAAATTCGGACCCCGATAATCCAGATTGGTTTGGTCATTTTTTTTTTCAAGTTTGAGAAATGATTGGCTCATTTCCATAACATTAACTTGTTTCAGCGTCGTATTCTGAATAAAGAAAAACTTTTTCTGAAAACTTTTCGGAAGAATTAAGCAAAGTGAACATTTTTACTGTCTGTAAATATTTAATAAGTTTAACATAAAGGTGATTTTCTGTATGTATGTTCTATTTTATTTCATTTTTTTCTAATTCTCCGGATAATCTGGATTTTCAATAATCCGGATTGAGTCCGGTCTCAATTAATCTGAATTATCAGGGTTCTACTTTACATATATGTTAACTCTGTAATTTTCGTTAATATTACAGAATTCATGCTTATCCATGAAAGAAGAATATATTTCTGAAAAAAAAAAAAAAAATAAAGATATTGCTGGTATCACAATCTTGTTACCAAATATATTTATACATTAAGTTTTTTTTATTATTAAGTCTGGCTAAACCTGAATAAAACTTCCATATTTTATAATTTTGATGTGAATCAGTAAGTACCTTTATGAGAAGTTTCATCGAATAATTTAAGAAAAAATGCATCTCAACTTTATAATAAATATTTAACTATGCATTATATTGATTATTTACTCAACCTTTGCTTTTAATATTTTAATCATTTAAAAAAATATCTAAATTTTTATAAGTTTATTACTTTATTTAATTATTTTAATATTTATTACGTTATAAGCATTCATTGTAATCTCAATTCCATTATTAATTACATTGAAATTACTCTTTAAAAAATATAAACAAAGCAATTATCAAAAATTCACAAGATTCTAAAATCTGCACACCTTTAAATTCCAAGCTGTGCAGATTTGAAGAATGGAGTGCATGCATTTTTTAATTTAAAACTACTGCTTAGTTTTAATTAGTAATAACTAAGTGGGTAAGTGTGATCACAGATCGCACAGAGGGCTTCGTTTAATATATCCTTCAAAACACTTTATCATTAAATTAACAAACAAAAAACAGTTTTTCGGCACTATTTTGGCTTTTCTTCACCAATCGCATCAACCAGAATAGAATATACAATTTTTCCTCCAAATGCTGCCTTGATCGCTTTGATTTCTTGATTTCTCTGATAGAATCTGCAGACTCAGTGAAGCTACGCAAATAAATAAAATTATGGATAAAAGTAAAATACTGCAAAGCTTAGCATAAATTTAAGGGTAACAAAACTGGTCATCAGAGGCGGCTAATAATTTAAATGAATAAGAATTTAATAAATAAATAAAATATTTCACTTGACATGTCAAAAAAGATCATAAATAGGATGAAAAAAAAAAAAAGCATGCGAATCATTTAAGCCTTTAATTTATCTTGCATACATAATTTTATTTAAATTTGCTTGCAATAATTAGAAGAAATGAAATTTCAATTTTGAAATTTATGCTTATTGCAAATTTTTAAACTTATAAAAATCACACATTTTCAACTTTTACACCATTACCGTAAAATCCCATTAATCTGCCTTTCCCGATCAAACGCTCCCTCTCAGCTTTATAAAGAATTTGAAATTTTCAAAAAAATCCCGAGAAAGCACCCCCCCCCCTCCCCATTCTCAAAGGCGATTGAGAATAAGATTAATCATCATGAAATGAATGAATCATAAATCTTTGATGAAATGTGCATTTTTTCGAGATTTTTTGATTGATTTCATACTTGTTTTGGCCCTTTTTTTTTATACAAATTTCTCCTTTTTTCTGCGTTTTTTCGACAGAATTTATGTTTTTTTTTTAAACCAATTTTTTTCAAGTATCAAAATTCATGATTCATTCATTTCATCATGACTCATTCCTGTAAATTTTGTTGAACGATTGCGGAAAAATAAGATAAGCGCCCCCCTCTATCTATTGTACGATTTTTCGTCACGTTTGGGGGGGGGGCGGATTAACGGTATTTTACAGTATATAGGGAAAAAATGTACTTTTAAATGCAGTTTGTTTGAAAGCTGTACCTCAATTTATTTGAGATATAAATTTTTTTTTGTTGTTGTTCTTAATACCAATTTTGTAATTGTGGCAACAAAAGTACTCTATTTCTTTTAAAAGTGAAATGGAGTAATTAGAAGAGAGAAAAAAACAACGAAAAACCATGAACTGATGATATTAAAATTAATATTTTAATAAAAATAATAGTCTTTTTCAAAATTTTATGATTTGTAGTGTGATAACAGGTATTCAGCTATAAGTAAACAAAATTTGAACTCTGTGGCTTATGTAGTTTTTTTGTACGGACTTTGTGACAAGCAAACAGAAGATAGAGATGAATAGGTTTTCATCAGATGAACGAAACCCTAAAAAGAGGGTTCAGTTTCAATTCTTGAAAAACCCTCAAAATACAGGCTAATAATAAAAAGTGAAATTAAAATGCATCACAATTAAAAATACATAATATAAAAGTTCATCAGGTTTATTTTTATAACTGTTTATATTTTATATATATCACTAGGCAACAAATCTCATTTTCTGAAGCCTGAATTTCACTGGGGTCTCTATAGTTGAAAAATACAAATTGTTTTATGGAGGTCAGAATACTTTTCGGTTAGCCAGGTGCTAGTGTTATAATACATATGTAATATATAATACATACTAGTGTTATAGTACATATACATAAGTGTATATCAGCGTTAGAATTCCTAAAAAAAAGTCAGTAAGCATGAGAATTTACTGGTCCGCAGACATCATCACTGGTCCGCTATATAAAATTCTATTAAATAATTTTAACACTTAGAGTGACCTCCTCCCCCCCCCCCCCTCCTTGGAAAATAAACCAATCTTACTTTGCATTAATCCAAATTTTTCAGCATAATACAATGTAAAATTATAATTTGCTAAAAATTAAAAAGAGAAATTTTCTGTACTTTTTAAAGAATAAATGTGCAAGATACAGATTTAATTATAAAATAATGCTTATTTAAGTGTAGAAGATAGCAAGTACCACTATTATTTGCATTTCTTTTAAAATGGGGCAAGACAGGTTTATTGAAAAAGACATTTTTGCAGAAAAAAGGGATATTTTTGTTGAGTAAATGGGTACTTTGCTTAATGAAATGGTGTTTTCAGGAGTCACATTCACTCAGAAAGATTTGGAGCAATAAAAATCTGATTGGGAAGCAGGAAAATCAGTTTTTGGAGCAGCAACAACAATTTTTAAGCAGGAAAGTTAGTTTTTAAAACAGAAAAATTCTCTCCCAGCATTCACTTTTTTTTTTTTTTTTCCGTTCTTATTTGTTGAAATTTCCGTCTTTTCGCGTTACTTTGACGAAATCTTTTGTTTTTTCGGGATTTATTGACGAAATATACCGTTTTTCGCTATATTTTGTTTCAAAATTTCCCGTTTTATCGCGATTTTTTGACGAAATTTGCCGGTTTTTTCGCGATCTTTTGAAGAAATCTGCCGTTTTTTGGGGTTTTAGGATGAAATTAGCCGTTTTTTCGAAATTTTTTACGATATTTGCCGGAAATTAGCCGTTATTTAGTGCTTTTTTAACAAAATTTGTCGTTTTTTGAGATTTGTTTTTCAAATTTTGCCGTTTTATCGTGATTTTCGGGCAAAATTTGTCGTATTTTCATGATTTTTTGAAGAAATCTGCCTTTTTTTGCAATTTTTTGAAGAAATCTGCCCTTATTTAGCTATTTTTTTAAAAAAATCTGCCGTTTTTCGCGATTTTTTCGGGCGAAATTTGCCGTTTTTTCATGGTTTTTTGAAGAAATCTGCTTTATCTTTCGGGTTTGAAATGGAATTAGACATTTTTTCGAGAATTGTTTAACAAAATTTGCCGGAAATTAGTCGTTATTTCGCAATTTTTTTATCGAAATTTGCCGTTTTTTCGCGATCCTTTAACGAAATTACGTGTCTCGTCGGACGCGTAAGAACTATTTTTTTTTTGTGTCCCATCGCCGATTTTTTTCGTATTTTACGTGCTATAGCGCGTCCGCGGCATCGCTAAAAAAAAAATCTTATGTGCGATCGGTTGCTGTTTTCTCAGGGCCTGCAAAGACACTGGTCCTGCAGACCACTAAATTTTTCAGATTAGTGGTCCGATTGAATTATCGGTGGTCTCGGACCAGCGGACCACCAAGGATTTCGAACGCTGTATATATAAATGTACTGTAAAATATCGTTAATACCCGCTCCCTCAAACATGACAAAAAATTGAAAAATATTAAGAGGGGGGGGGGCACTTACAAAGGATTTTTCACAAAATTTGCAGGGTGTTTCACAATATTTGATGAAATTTGTGGGGGGTTTTTTTTTTCCTAATGTTTGACAAAATTCGTGGGTTTTTAGCGATATTTGACAAATTTTCAGTTTTTTTTTTCATGATTGTATAATGGATTTTGCATTTTTTTGGCTTTTTTTTAATACAAAATTAACGATTTTTTGATGAAATTCACAAATTTTTGAGATTTTTTAACAGAATTCGCTCTTTTCTACAATCTTTTGATGAAATTTATGTTTTTCCACGATTTTTTGACGACGTTCGCATTTTTCTACAATCATTTAATTAGTTTACAATTTTAACAAGATCTTTTAATGACATTCACATATTTTATCGCAATCGTTTGACGAAATTTGCACTTTTTTCGCAATCCTTTGACTGTGTTTTCTCTGTAAATCTGACATACTCGCATTTTTTTTCCTGCAATCCAATGACAAAATGTGCTTTTTTTTGACGATCCTTCAAAAAATTTACAATTTTTCTGCGATCTTTTGACCTGATTCACATTTTTTAGAGATCTTTTAAAATAATTTGCATTTTCAGGGATCCTTTGATAGTATTATTTTTAGATCTGACATAATTTGCATTTTTTCTGCAATCTTTTCACGAAATTTTCATTTTTTGGTGATCTTTCAATAAAATTCAGGAATATTTACAATCATTTGAAAAAATTAGCATTTTTTCACGATACTTTGACATAATTCACATTTTCTAAGCGATCATTAGATATTTTTCTTTTTTTTGTGGTTTTTTGATATATTTCCTGGGTTTTTTTAGCGATCATTTGATATGACTTGTGTTTTTTCAGCGATCTTGTGGGGGAGAGGGAACTTTGTCAGGATTTTTTGGAAATTAAATTTTTTTATAAAGTTAGAGGAGGGAGTTTGGTCAGGAAAGGCATATTAATGGTATATACGTGCATATATACACATACAGTAGACTCCCTCAAATCCACACTCCTAAAATCTGCAACTCTCTAAAATCCACACATAATTTATTGATGTAAACAATGGAACATCCAGTTCAGATGTAGGTGTAAAATTTGACTTTTTTAGTTTTATATCAATTCCATACATTTTTTATTTTTGTAATTTTTGTTAAGGTTATTGAATTCATGTTTTTTCATGAAGAAAGAATAATTTATTTCTCAAAAAATCAAAATATTGCTGATATCATTGGTAATCACAATCTTACCAAATATATTTATGTATTAATCAAGCATTTTTAGTTATTAAGTCTGGCTAAACCTGAAATAAAGCTGTGTTATTTTATGATCCTGATGTGAATTAGTAATGAACTTTTATGAGGCAAGTTTCATTGAATAATTTAGGAAAAACACATTTCATCTTTATAATGAATATTTAATTGTAATTCCATTATTGATTATTAACTTGACCTTTGCTTTTAGTATTTTAATAATTTTTAATTATTTTAGTATTTTACTATTTTAGTTATTTTATTATTTTAATTTATTACTAATTTTAATAGTTTAGTATATTGTAAGCATTTATTATATTTTTTGATATCGTTATTAATTACATTCAAATTACTTTAAAAAAAATATAAACTAAGCAATGACCAGAACTGTGCAAAATTCTAAAATCCACACAACCTCTGATCCCAAGCTGTGCGGATTTGAGGGAGTCTACTGTATAAGTATATATCTATACACATATTATATGTACAGATATTAATGTATATATATAACACTGGTGCCTGGCAAACTGAAAAGTACTGGATCAGGTAATAATAAAACTATAAATGCTACTGAATTTTTTTTCTTATACAGTGGAGCATCGTTTATACGACGCCGAAGGGACTACAGAACAAAGTCGTATAAACGATAACGACGTATAATCGATTTTCACTTCCAAAACTAGAATTAATTTTGTTTTCATTTAATTTTAATGTTTAACACGATGATTTGCATGAATTTGTAAAAAAAAAAAAAAAAAACGGGAAGGGGATTAGAAAGCAACTTAAATGTGCTTACCTTTATTTATGTTTCACCGAAAGATTCCTCATTTGCAGTACATCATTTCCTTTTTATTTAAAGCCAAAGCTCAAAAACCCCACGTGGCCAACTAAAAGTCGCCAATACTGATAAGAGTTAGAAGGATAGTCTATTTGCAACTTAAAACAGGTCGGGAAAGCTGACCATCTCTGAAAAAAGAATGACCCCTCCAAGTGTAATCTGTTACACGTAAGCTGATTTTTCAGACTAATCGAACACAGCCCACATTTTTATAGTGTAGAGTGCATTTAACACGCTCTTTGGTGTCATTCATAGCTGCCAACTTCCGCTCGTTCGTAAAATACACAAGAAAATAAACAAAAATAAACCTATACAAAATCGAAAAATCGACGTATAAACGATTTTGGGCGTCGTATAAAAGATATATTTTTACATTAAAATGAATAGGAATGAGTCGGGACCACATTAAAACGTCGTATAAATGTAAATGTCGTATAAGTGATCGTCGTATAAACGATGCTTTACTGTAATTAGTTTGAGCACAAGAACTTTATGTAGGAAAGTTACCTCCTTGTTCTACGTTGAAAGCAACAACAGCTGCACTTGATTGTATGTGATTACCAAAAGATGGTAATGAACCAATGGGTACATCTGTAATCCATTCCTAAAAACATAATATATAAAACAAATAAATTTTGCATAAAAGTATTTTTTTTTAAAAAGTGATTGGTGAAATATCCAAAAAGAAAAAAAAATTACTTCTTTATTTCTCGGAGTCTTTGGTACAGCATTCTTGAACTTAGATGGTTTAAATCGCCACATTAATACAGATTGATTTCTACACAGTGAAAAAGAAATAAAATTATCATTATATTTACAAAATATAAAAATCTTGTTTTTGATTGAAAAGAAAAAAAAAACCAAGAGATTCAATCAAGTTATTTCTAATTTTCAGGCTGACCATATTTATTTTAAGAAAAATAGGTACTTACGTATTAACGCCACCACAGCATAAATTGCGCTAATACGCCAATAAAGAGCAATCATGTTGTTCGCACACACATGCAACTATCTTTTGATTCCTTGTTGCCTTGTTGTTTGCTGACTTTTGACGTCATTTTTTGTGCTGTTTTTTTGTTCATGTTTGACACCCTTTTTTTTATGCACGTGTGAACAACAAGATTGCTCTTTATTGGCACATCAGCGCAACTTCTTCTGTGGTGTCTTTGATATGTAAGTACTGAAAAATAAAAAACAAAATTTCAGAAAAAAATGCACCAAAAATGTTTTGCACAATATGGAATATTAAATTAAATATACAGTTTTTTTTTTCTAATTTTAATAATTTCTATAATCATAGCAACTAAATTTCTCCTTTTTATTATTATTATTTTCAGTCAAAAAAGGGAGAAAAGAGAATAATATAGGAATTATTGGATTTCTTTTTATCCTTTTCAAATTGAAATTATCTTGTATTTCAATCAAAAGTGAAGACAATATTATGATTAAATTAGGTTTTTTACGAAATTTTGAAAAAATAATTCATTTAAATAACGCTATTAAATAAATTATTTATTTTAATCAAATTTTCAACATTTTAAGAGATATCTTTTTCATATTTTAGGAAAGGTTATTATTTTAAATTGTTGCCAATTGTAAAAACAGAAAAACTTTCAAATTAAAATTAAATGACAAAATCTTAAAAGCAGGAAAACGCTGAAAATTTCATGATAAATATTGTATTTACACATAATTATTAAAAGAGAAAGAAAACTTTAAAATAATAAATTCCTTCATATGTGTTAAAAACTTAAATCTGTTGTTTGAAGCTGTGTCGATATGTGGAAGAGTACTTGTACATATAGGGGAGAGTGCAGTGAAATGGGACAGTAGATTTTTCTCTTTACATATCATTCTAAACAATTCATCAATAAGACATTAGATGAAGCAATGATATCCCGATCTTCAGTTGATCATAAGCTTACAATTTTATAAAGAAAAAGATTATTTCAAGAATCAAAAGTAAATTTTCTTCATGTACTTTTTACATAATATATTAATGACTTGTTTATATAAAAATGTAATAGATTTCCTATTTAAGGAACAGTATACCAGTATATTATTCATAATTTAAACTATGGCTAAAAGTAGCATTTTTTGTTTATACAAGAAATTTTAAACAAAAGAGGGTAGAGGGAGGAATGGAAGATGCCAAAAAAAAGGAGAAATGGGACACATTTAATTTCTTCTTTTTAATAAGATAAATGCAAATGCTAATATGCAAATATTTTTAAAAAGTTGTATATTAATTATAAATAATGTTCATTTACTTCAAAATATAAATAAATTGAACTGGTGATTTCTTAATGTCATCTCTGACTGATAGGGCTGGGCGATATCAGAATTTTAATATCGTGATATATCGCTGAGCAAATATCGATAATTTTCGATATATCGATATATTTCAATTCATATGTCACTCCATCATAAATGTAACTGTCCTCTGTATAAAATACTACAAACACATAATAGTATATATATATATATATGTGTGTGTGTGTGTGTATGTTAATTATGAAGAAAAAACAAAAATATCAATATCTTAACATGTTCCAAGGAGCATAAATTTTAATTTTTATGTATTGATTCAAAATATGCAAATCCTTTACCTGCAAATCTGATCTAAAATATGTGTTATTGAAAACTTTTAGAAAGTTAAACATTATAAATCATTAAAATGAAACAAGAAAATGTATATAAGACAACAAATAGACATTAGATATATTGAAAGAAAATACTTTAATTACCTATAAACTTAGAATCTTTTTATTACAATACAAAAAAAAATTGCATTTCTGCAATTTTGGGTAGTAAGGAACACCTTCTTTTCGTTGTTATAATAAATAATTCTATTATTAGTCAAAATACAAATGAAAGCATTAGAATAATTAAATAATTTTAAGAAAACACGAAATTTCTTTAATAGAGTACGAAGTCCTAAATAAGGATGTTTTGCTAACTGACTTTTTTTTTTTTTTTATATATATATATATATATATATATATATATATAATAATGCTGAATTAATCTCTATAATGATCTTTTATTTTTTCTTTTATTTGTTTACAGATATTTTTCTAGGATGCTTTTACTTTCGAAACCAGTTTCAAAAATGAAAGTATTCCAGTAAAGAAAAAAAAACTTGAAACAAATATTAAAAAACGGCTTTTAGATCAACCTCAGATGTGCAATGCAAAAACAAAAAAATTATAAATAAATAAACAAAAACATGGAAATGCAAACGAGGTATAAAAAAAAATAAGATTGACATTGAGCGGATGTTTTTGCATTAGTGAACTCTTGAAATAAAAAGGAGCCATGATATTCAAAATCAAAACTATCCTCATTCTTTTATGAGAAATAAACTGTTGGTTTTTTTTCTTTTCTTTTTTTTTTACTTATAAAAAGGGTTTTGTGAAAGTATCAACTAGTTTCAATTGTTTAAGTGCGCGAAAAACACATTCAACGGCACATACAAACAAAGGGGGGGGGGGAGGAAGAAAAACAAAACCTTTTATTCTTTACCATTAAAAGGGAAAAAAAATTCATAACTCCTAAGTTAATTTGCCGATTTTTTTTTCAAATTTTCAGCAATTTGCAATAATAGTAAATTAGGCTGTGTGACAAATTTTTATTAAAATATAATAAGTTATTTCAAAATTTGAGCATCTTTTACAAGTGTCCAGTACAGAAGAATCTCAAAGAAAACGTGGGAAACTATCCATCGTTTGTTTTTGTTTATCGAACTCAGCCAAATCGAAACTTGAATGTTTATACAGTAATCATATTGTCATCTGCTGTGGATGGGTAATATGTTTTGCCAAGTAGAAAGACACCATCTATAGAGTTTTAGCGATCTTTCGAAATGAAAAGTATTTTCCTTCCTAATTTGAGAAAGATTTTCAATTTTTTTTTTTAGGGGGGGGGGGATTTTTTTAAAAACCCATACGCAAAACGGGTAAAAATATTAGTATCCAATAAACTCTAAAACTAAGGTGAATCACAATGAAAAAAGAAAAAACTTCTGCTTTAAGTAAAATTTCTGCTTAAAATAAATGATAAATAGAATTACCATACATGTAAATTATTAATGTTATTAATAAAAAATGTAAAATAATATGTGATTTAATATAATTATTTATTAATGCTATTAATAAATGAAAAACAAACATACAAGAAATATCGATTAATTGTGCTCACATTCTTGAAAATATGTCAATCAATTCTGCATTCCGGCAGCAATAACTGTACACAAGCTCACAGAAAAACAACAGTCAGCCACCGAGTGGAGTCAACAAGTGATTGTATCGGAAATGCCCTATCCTCGAACGAGCGTTTCAACTTCGATTCTCGAACGAACTCCGATAAATAAAGCGGTACATCAGAATAGTTGACTGTTCGCCCATACTCCGGTATATGCGCGACACCAGCCCAAAAAGTAGACTGTTCGCCCATATTCCGGTATGTGCGCGACACCAGCGCAAAAAGTAGACTGTTCGCCCATATTCCGGTGTGTGCGCGACACCGGCTCAAAACCGGAAGTATCAAGCAAGTGCCGATTACAGCGCGAACATTTGCAAAAGTAAACAACTTTTGCGCCGACAGAGATAGATTCGAAATTCCGTAACTCCGTAATTCCGAAAGTAGGATGTAATACCGTTTGAAACGATATATCGGAAGGATTGAAATTTCAATATCGTTACCGCGGTTTTGAAGAAATATCGATATATAACGATATTACGGTATATCGCCCAGCCCTACTGACTGACAATCCTGAATTTTCCTTCCAGTGACAGGGTTGGCATTTTTGCCGGCAAAAAGGTATTTTTGCCAGGACAGTGGCAAAAACTGGAAAAAACCAGGGGAAAAATGGAAAAAACCGGCAAAAATGGAAAAAACCTATTTGTCTTTAATGTGTAATAAAATCTGCATGCTAATAATGATAGTAACGGTATAAACAATTAAATTTAACAATGTACTATTTAATATTTTAATTTAATTTACTAATTAATAAATATTAAATATTTTAAATCTTTGAAAAATAAGTAGGATTTAGTCTTACTTAGGAATTTAAGAATAAAATAAAAAATTGCATACCTAAGGTCAGGGATATGTTTAGGAAAGTTTATGGTCCTTTAAAAGGACCCTTCATAAAATAGTTTATCTTAAAACAGGATCCTTCACAAAATTCTTTAGTCTCAAACAGCCTTCAAATTGAACTTTTCACAAATTTAATCATTTAAGCACATCATAGTAGCACACCCTCAAATATGTCCAGCAAGTAGTGCTGCTATTGAAGGATTTTTTTTTTTTTTTCAAGTTTTTCATTTGTGCAAACTAAGATTCGAAATAAACTATCAACAGATACTTTTTCATAACTTTACTGTTATGCCATGCTAAAGCAGCAAAATTTAGGATGTGAGGAAGATATTGCTGAAATATTTAAAATTTAATAGTTTTCTGCTTTAAATATAATTTTATATTAAATTAAATTTAGGTTACTATAACTGTTTCTTCAAATTTCTAACATATATAAACTATAAACATAAATGCTTTATTTAGTCTCAACAGCTCTATTATATGAATTAGTAATAATTGTATAAACATGAATAAATGAAGTTTCTATTTATTTATATAAAATTGGTATTTTTTTCATTTACATGGCTGCCAACTTCTATGCCTTTTTACAGCGAAACAAACACATTCGTACCAGAAATTCCATTTAACAAGTTAAGAAATTATGCAGTAGAACATACCATGAAATAAATTCTGGAAGTAAACTTTTAATAAATTATCTGGTTAAAAGCATGCTTATTTCATTTAAAAAGGCATAGAAGTTGGCAGCTCTGCATTTATAATCTTGTTAAAAAAAATTAGTATTCTTTCATAAAATGCATAATTATACTTATTTAACTTAAAATAAATTTAGAATAATATTGATTTTTTAATTAAATATGCAGTTTATTTTTTCTTTCGTGAAATATTTTATCTCTTTCTGGGGAAAAAAATTAAATGGACAGCCTATTTTTGCCACCTCTTTGGCAAAAACCTATTTTTGCCAGGACGGTTTTTACCAGGTTTTTTCCGCGGTTTTTTCCACCTTCGGCAAAAACTCGCCAACCCTGTCCAGTGAAGAAGATACTGGAATTTGATATTGTAGCACACACATTATCATACAATCTTGTGCCTTATCATATTGTTTTACAGCTGTCCCATACACCATATCTCTCTTAGCAGGGAGGCATGAAGCACATTTTAAAATTTATAATTTCTTTAATTATAAAGTTATTTCTGCAAATTATGTTTTTCTGTATTGCTCAAGGACATTAGAAAATGTTTCAATTTGTATACAAATCAAAATTTTTCTTTTTGTAACAAAGTTGATTTTCTTATTTTTGTGAAAAGTGTCCCATTCCTCCATACTCTTCCCTATATACTGGTACCTGGCTTATAGAAAAATACCAGATGGCATTAAAGAATACATATTGGTATGGTGCTGCTACAATGGGAAATACAGGGCTTGTGAAATATGCACAATTACTATGTGAAATTGTACTTCGAAAAATTAACTAATGAAGGCTATCAAATATATAGTATTGCCATGAACATGATGATGCTAAAATAAGCCTTTCAGCCACAGATCTTAATATAATGACACTCAATATCTCTTTTATAAATAAATTATAATGAACAAGATGGGTCATTCCATGTCAAATCAACCAAAAAAATTCAATATTCAACCTGACCATTTCCGATTTCAATGAAACTGCAAGGAATCATTCTCTATGATGATATAAATTAGGGCATATTTTTATTTTTTGTTTATAGCTTTAAATTTTTATATAATAAATTATTTAAATTTTGAAAAATCATCATTTTTTGACTTGCATAAATATTTTCACTTTTGAATAACTCAAGTTCTATCAAACATAGAAAATTTTATGACCACTCATTTCAAAGAGGAGATTATAAGGTTTAATTTGATATGCAAGTCGACTATGTATAATTAAAATAAATAAAATTTAAAATTTTTTACAATTTAAAATTTGAAAAATTTTTAGATAGTCATTTTTAAAAATTTTGAAAAAATATATGTTTGTTGTAATATTATAAGCTTTAAATTCTGAAATTTTTAGAGTGGGATCTCAATGGGATCAGTAGTTATGAAATAAAAGCTAAAAATTAACATACAAATCATAAATAAATAACAAAATAAACAGAATTAAATTGCTATTTTAATGGTAATTTTTGCTTTTATTTAATAACTCCTGATCCCATTGAGATCCCAGACTAAAAATTTCAGAATTTAAAGCTTACAATATTACAACAAACATACAATTTTTTCAAAAATTTTAAAAATGACTATCTAAAAAATTTTCAAATTGAAAATTTTAAAAAAATTTAAATTTTATTTTTTTAACTATACATAGTCGACTTGCATTTCAAATTAAACCTTATAAACTCCTCTTTGAAATGAGTGGTCATAAAATTTTCTATGTTTGATAGAACTTGAGAAATTGAAAATATTCATGCAAGTCAAAAAATGATGATTTTTCAACATTTAAATAATTAATTGTATAAAAATTTAAAGCGATAAACAAAAAATAAAAATATGCTCTAATTTATATCATCATAGAGAATGATTCCTAGCAGTTTCATTGAAATCGGAAAGGGTCAGGTTGAGTCACTGGTTGATTTGGCATGGAATGACCCAGATGCGTCTAATATCAAGTACTGTTAATCTCATAATATAACTGCAGATATGTTTACAAAGTTATTGGTGAAAATTAAGGACATGCAAGACAAAATCATTTTTAGTGACAATGAAGATTAAATAGTGTATTCACATGCACATTGCCTTGTAAATACTTATCACAGTTTAAATAGTTAAATACAAAATTTAAATATTTCTAGTAAGTATATGACATCGGTGACAAATACTTAATTAGAAATATTTAAATTCTGCTGCTTAGCAATTGCATTTTTAATTTTGCTTTGTATTAGTTGTTTGCTGAACAATTGCTCGCATTTATTTAAAAAATTCATTAGTCATATTTAAAAGAATAACTTTTATTTATTTAATATTGATGGAAAACTTTGTATCATTGAAGGGCAAACTCAATCTAGTGGTTAGCTTTAACACACTGGATACAGAATCAGAAACTTGAACGATCTTCTCGAGTACCATAACAACTCGATCTAGAGACTAGAGGACAGCTTTAAAGTAAGTGGAGTAACCATGTAAAGTTTACCTCGTTCGAAAGCGAAAACTCGGGTCACTTTACTTTAAAAAGTTCTTTTAGAAGATATATTTCTCTTTTAGCACTATGTTAAAAGTAGCCGATGCTTAACGAATTCTGCTAAATTCTACCTGTTTAATCGAAAGGATTGCAATTTTTAAATCAAACATAATATCATATTTGAGGAAAAGTACAAAATAAATATGTGAGTCAAAGGTACTACGTAATAATCAATGAAAATAAAAGAAAGAAAATAATTAACTTACTGATGATAAAAACTACAGATTGATTGTTGTGAGAAAGGTGACTGAAGAAAAAGTTAAAATACGTAGATTTAATCCGTGTTCTAAGAATAAGATAGTTTTCTATTGTTAAAACTGCATTACTCAAGCATGAGTATTATTCATACCATAACAGAAGAGTCAGCTGTCATTTTGGATTCGGAAACCGGAAACTCCTACTGTTTCGTTTCGAGTTTATCGAGTTGTTTTAAACCTCGTGAGGCATCGGAATTATTACATTTGAGCTTCCTTGTTATTCAAGAATTGCGCCATCTGTTGAGGAAACGTTCAAGACGTTATGTCAGGAAAATAATCTAAAAACTTATTCAGAATGTTAAAATCATGGAGGAAGAAGATAGGTGGAGGTGAACTAAGCCTTAAAAAAGGTTTGCAATGTGAATCCATTTATCGCTCAAATTTTAGTGTACCAAACAAAAGCACGTGGAAAATTGGAAAGCTTCCAAAAAAGGAAGGGATTTTGTATTAATAAGACGAATTGAAAGAAATGAATTACAGCTGGAGCATTTTTTAAGAAGAAATAGGAAATTTTTAAAATGGTCTTTGTTCTATTATTATTTATTAAAGGAAATGTTTACTTTTAAAATAATTGAAATTGGGAAATTATTATTATTATTATTATTAAATGTCATTATTATTATTAAATTTCAAATTAAAATTAAATAAGAAATTGAAAACGTTTGATACGAACTAAAAATTGTATTATTAAAAGTTTTCTTTTTACAGTAATTTTTATTAACACTTTTCAACAAAATTGAAAAATGTTTATGCATTCGTTTTGTCTGTCCGTCTGTCCGCGCTCTAACTCTCGTAAATATACTCGGAATGCAAAGAAATTTTACCATGTCATTGAAGTTTATACAAGCACAAACCCTATTAAAAATGAAGTTTCTACCACGATTAGTTCATTTACAGGGACAGTCAAAAGTTTTCGATTATATTAGGGCCAATGGGGAAAAATCGTTTAAATTAATTTTAAAGATGTTGCGGCCGGACAAACTTATTCACATTTATTTGCATCTACGAAAAGCACACTAAAATATGCAGCTAAAAGAATAGATATTCATTTACAGGGACACACAAAATAATTCTAATACATGATAATAAAGGAGGAAATTGTTTGCGACATATTTTAACGATGGTAAACGGTATCATGTGTAATCAAATTAATATACGTCGCTGAGACTTAATATGAGTAATTTCACGCATAATACGAAGTGCATAGCATTTACAGGGACACACAAAAGACTTCAAAAAGCATATTCTATTCGAAGTACTGTATATTACGCATGGTAACTGTTCCATGGATGAAAGGCATTTTTAATTATGATATGCGCTTTTAAGTGTCACTAAATGTATTCACATTATATGGTGTGCATAAATGCTATAATAGTTACACAATTAAGATATATAGGGTTATTCAAAAGAACTCGGAAAAGTTACTGAATGCGAGTGTAATTTATTTAAAGGTTTGTTTTAAAAAAAGTTTTGCATTTTTACGTCGTCGATTCGCATTTAGTTTATCGTGAAATGTTTGTTAGAATATAGATTAAATTATATACAGGATCACGCAAAGAACTGTATAAAGGTTTGTTTAAGGATGATAATTTCTGGAAATATGATTTAAATAGTTTAAAGATAGTTTAAAAATAGTTTATTTTTATTATTTTTTTATGTGATTAATTTTAGCAAAATACTTTCGTGTAATAAAGGTACTAGGTAAACTGCAGGGCTGAACAAAAGTATTGAAGTATGTTTTACATCTATTCGTATAAACTGCCAAAAGAAAAATTTCATCCAGCTAGGCATTTTTTTGCTAAACTAAATTTCTCCATGATATAGTATATATATCAACCGACAAATCAAATACAGAGCCATTCAGAAGTATTGAAACACATATTTGGTTATGGGCAGTAACACCTATTTCCCTGAATAACGAAGTTTTGTTAAAGAATTAAGGAAATTTGGACATTGTTTTATAATCTATGCTTAACGCGGGATTTTTTTTTTTACTGGTTAATACTTTGTAACGTAGATGAAAAATTTTTATGACTCCGGTTTGTGTGGCCGAGTTCTAACTCTTGTAAATCAACTCTGATGCTCGTAGCATTTTTTATATGTTATTGACGTGTACTACACCGTGATCGCTATTGAAAAGGAAATGTGTAGAATTTATAGTTCATTTGCATAGACAGTCTAAAGTATTCTGTTACATTATGGTCAATGGGAAAAATCGTTTCAAGTTCATTTCAATGACGTTATACCATTTAAAACATAAAGAAATTGATATGCATTTATAAACAGCAGTATAACAAGCATTTTGTAGAATATGGGGTTTGTTAAACATTTATTATTTATTTAAAGAACCACACAAAAGAATTCCGTTTATGGGGATAATGATATATGGTTGGGAGCTTTTAGCGGCCAAAATATGTTACTAAATTATAGTGAAATAGACATAAATTATTCACTGATTCTCCTCAACGCTACATTTCCGCACCCACATTCCTTTACAAATTTGCTCATTAATGTTCCCGCTAATTGCCTTTACATTTCTGATGCATAACTTTGAAACACCCTGTATAGGCATATTCAAAATGTGAAGAGTGTAGCTCAATATAGTTTAAAACCGGGCTTTTTCAATATTTTTCGTGATGATATAAAATTTCACGCAAAGGAAAGTAAGAGTGTTTAAAATGATATAATGTTGCTTAAACTGTAATGTTGAAAAATTATAATATTGCAACATTATAAAAAAAGTGATATTATAATTTTGCTTATTTGCTCAAAGCTTAAAGCTGCACAAATAAAAATGTATGTTAAATTTGCAGCGAGACTAGATCCTTGAATGGGTCGGGTTGTGTATTTTACCTGAACACGAAAATTCTATTCAAATCGGAATCCAACATAAATGTTTTTTTATTGATCTGAACCGCTAATATTTGAATTCGAATCCGACACATAAACAGTATTCCGCCTGAAACAGAGCTAATTTTAATACTTACAACGTTATTAAAAAATTCCAAAACATGTTTTAAAACAAATATTGTTAGCATATAGTCATGCTTTACATTAATAAGAACAATTTTTGACAAATATAAAAATTTTACTTCTTCAAAATAACAGCATTATCAATAAAAAATTTTGAGAAACAATTAATAAACAAGTTGGAAATTACACATGAAGCGTAACAAATGAGGTGCTTTCGTACGATAACAAAGTTTTTAAAATATTCAGATCTTGCTGATATAGTAGACAGTACTTCGGTTACATTATAGTAGTAGAAATCTTTGTGTTCCTGTAAATATACAGGAAGTAATTTTTATTACACCTCAGCAACGTATATCATATTCATAAAATGCTAAATAGTTTAATGTAATTAAAACACGCCCCACAAACAATGTTTCTCCGTATAGCTTTATGTAATGAAATACTTTTGTGTGCTCCTGTAATTTAAAAACAAATATTCTTTGCATCACAGATTGTACAGAATGTATATTTTAGTATATATATACTTCATAGGTTCATGTCAGTTTTATTATGTTTGAATTAGTTTAACACCATTAAAATGCATTTGAAACTTTTTTTCCCATTGACCGTAATGTCATGGAATATTTTTTATTGTTCGTGTAATTGATTTATGCATCCAATTTCTATAAAATTTAAAATGACACGACAAAATTATGTAATAATTATTTGTTTTAAATTTCAAATGATTAAAATGCATTTGAAACCCCCTTGACCGTAATGTAACGGGATACTTTTGATTGTCCCTGTAATTCATCTATGCATAATTGATCTATCTTAAATTTAAAATAACTTGACAAAATTATGTATTAATTATGTATTTTAAACTTCAGACGATTCGGTTGGGTAGTTTTTGCGTTGTTATATGCGAATGACAGACAGACGGATGGACTGAACGACAACTATAGGTGCTACGTATTTACATAATTACGAAAGTACCTAAAAACAACAGATATAAAGCATAATAAAATTTAAGAGCTGTAAAATAAATGAGCTGATTTTCACGCAGTAAAAATTTCGATTCTTATCATGTTTTTAAAATTATTAGAAAATAAATTACACATATTTTAAGATTAATCGCATTTAAATGCGAAAAATGAAGCATAAATACAGGGTTTCGATATTACAAATAGATTTATTCTAAATAAATAATTCAGGGATAAAAAAAAAATCAAGATGAATATATAAAAAGAAATTTGTTTTGTTACATATTAATAATTGCATTTAAATAATATTTAAAATATAATAATGAAAACATTCTTTTAAAATCATGTATGAAAACATAAGTAATAAATATTAATCTAAAATACAGATTTCTGATTGCAAACGATTTTCAGATATTAGCAAAATAATGTTATCTTTTCAAGAAACATGTTAAAAGATTTTCTATTTTGATATTTAAAACACATATAATTAAATAATCAAAGAAATTTTTACCTGTGAAGCGCTTTCTAATAAAAAATTCGACGATAAAAAACAAGAGCAATCAAATACGGGTTTTAACCGGTTTGAATTCATAGGCGAATCAAAGCACGTGGTTTTGTTTGGACTTAATGTGACTTAATGTAGGGTTACATTTTTGGCATCACCCAAATCATTATAGTTCACCTCCAGTATATTCTTCCTCCATGGTTAAAATCAAAGACATTTAAGTAAACTTATAAAATGTCTTTGTGCCTCGCAGACCTCGCTCATACCCCGTTCACACTACGGATATTTAAGATATCTCAGGCCTGGAACTCTCTCAGAGAGTTCTACAAACTCTCTCAGAGAGTTTCAATTCTCTCGAGCTAGATACAGGAACAACCACCTACTCTCATTGGCTACAAAGCTTTGCTTTTACTGATTGGCTGTTGTGACCGTCTTTATTTCAAGCGCATGCGCATACGCTACATTTGTTCAGTTCAGAGATACAGTGACATTCGCTGAGATATCTTAGGTAAATTTTTCAATGTGAACAGGCATCCAATTCCGGGAGGGTCCACTTCAAACACGGCGATCTTAAGATATCTTAAGTTTGTAGTGTGAACAGGGTATCAGAGAGTTCTACAAACTCTCTCAGAGAGTTTCAATTCTCTCGAGCTAGATACAGGAACAACCACCTACTCTCATTGGCTACAAAGCTTTGCTTTTACTGATTGGCTGTTGTGACCGTCTTTATTTCAAGCGCATGCGCATACGCTACATTTGTTCAGTTCAGAGATACAGTGACATTCGCTGAGATATCTTAGGTAAATTTTTCAATGTGAACAGGCATCCAATTCCGGGAGGGTCCACTTCAAACACGGCGATCTTAAGATATCTTAAGTTTGTAGTGTGAACAGGGTAAAACCCTCAGAACTCGCGGAGCTTGTAGTACTGATAAACACAGCTTTAGACGCGAGTTTAGACGCTTTAATTCTGCGCAGAATGCGAATTAAAACAGTGATGACTTCAGGATTTAACCATAACTAGGGCCGTGTTCAAAAGCGGCTTTTTTTGTGCGCGCGCGCTCAGAAGATTCTGCTTGGAGTAGGTACTATCGAAGAAGAGAATTTTAAACTTATTCAATTATTGTATTATTTTTATGGTTCAGAATTGGTAAATACAAATACCATATCTCTTTATCCTTTCAAAATATGATTTTCGTAACAGAAATACATACCTGTGACCACTCAAATAAAATTAAAAGTATTCCGGAAAAGTATCACGTGACCTATTTCATGTAATTAAGCCCGATTAGCATTTAAAAAATGACAATCAACCCTGCTCAAACCTTGACGCGCGCGACGCAAAAAAAATGATGGGCGATTTGATCACGTGATTGTGCGTTTTGTGCTTATCTCTTATTGGTTGCACGTTGTTTGTTTTCAAAGTTGGTAGGTTGACTAATACAATTTAACAATTGGTGATTTAATTTTTTTAATAATTTTATTTTTATTTATTTAAAAATCATTTATCAGTTGCTTTATACTTTTCGTATTAAGAATGCTGTTGATAAACCAAGGTTGAGATATCCACACGGGGGACTAGCTAAGGGGGGGGGGGTACCCTCCCAAAACATTGACAAATGTTGTTACACTTTGCAAATTTAAAACTTTTATGTCAAATTTAATTAAAATTTTAATAAAAACTGCAATACATTTTCTATTTTTGATAGAATTTGCAAAAGTTCTCTAATCAAGTTCTCAAAAAAACTCTAATTGGGAATATTATTAATTTTTTTACAAATAAGAATTGTATTACATTTTCAAAGTGCGTTAACTTGGCAAAATTATAAAACGAGTTGGCGAATATAAAAATTTGACTTGACAATATTAAGGTTTTCTCCCCCACCAATAAAAAGTCTTAGCGATGGCCCTTTATCCACATATTACAAGATTGATTTGTAATCTACAATACTGGATTGATTTCAATGGAATTTGCATTGTTAGTTAGATAATTTTTCAGAAGAAGTTTTAGTATGTATATATTTCTTATTTAATGATTGTATATTTTAATACCGTGTGGATAACAGGCCAAAATATGTCATAAAATATGAAAAACAAACGACATCCGAAATTATGTTAGTATAAGCAAAACACTTATTTATACTTTTAATAGAAAAATTATAAACATTCTAATCATACTTTATTCATTATAAAACTAGAAGGCAAACTCCAAATATTTCACTTCTTTAAAATATATGTATGCAGATATTCTTAATTTAAAAAAATGTATATCTTTTACATTTTGCTTTTATAATATTTTCCATTTTGATTTTAACACCGTAAAATATCCACGCATGCATTATATTTGCATCCTAATCTCAATAAAAAATTACTTCTAAAATTTTCAAAAAAAAAAAAAAAAAAAAAAAAAAAAAAAAGAAGAAGAAGAAGAACATTAATAATTATTTTATGCGGATATTTTCGCAGAAAACTTTTTTTTTTCATTTTCTTAATATATATATAAATCACTTTGGAACGATATTAATATCGTTCTAATTATCCTTTTAATATTCTAAATTTAGAATATTAAAACTTTCTCCGCAAAAATCTCATTTTCTCATATTTAAATAAGTATTTTATTATTATAATAGAAATACATGTGCTTCTGTATTATTAATATAAAATTTACCTTTAATAAAAATGTCTTATTTATTAATAAAAAGCAACCAAAAAAAAAAAAAAAAAAAAACACAAACCAACTTTTGGCCCGCGCAGGTTTCGAACCCGTATCGTCTGGGTTCAAGCTCAGCACTCTGACCATTCGACCAGCCAGCTCACTTTCATTTGTAACAGATTATCTTTATAATTGGCACTACAAGTAATTACATCCTCTTGATCTGTTCTCCATCTGTTACTGAGCGAACAGTTACAGTAACTGGTGGCACAGTAGCGAGGACTGAACGCACATCCCACCAAGTATAAGTATCCACTCCATGTCCGTGGCTCCTAGCGTGCGCGTGCAGCGCGCGTAATAGCTGAACACGGCCTAGGGCTGTGTTTTGAGACTCATTCACAAATCAATCATTCTTTTTGAATGAGTCATTCATTTCTTCTTAAATGATGTGAAAGGTTGTGAATTTGTGAAATTTTGCTGTTCTTTACCATTATTTATCTGTGAAATATTTATAACAGTATCTATAACATTATGATTATCTCAAAGCGAACCTTTTTTTACAAGCTTCGATTCTTTTCCTGTGCACTCCGTAGAAATGAAACACATTTAAGTAATTTTAGAACTATAACTAGTTATTCATTCCGTGTAAGTTTTCTGTAAAAAATATCTATTAATTTCCTTTTTCTATTATATATATTTTTATTGTACTGATGTAATTATTTTCTCTCTAATAGAATAACAACATGACTGAAAATTTCTTAGAAAAATTATACTTCACTGTAGGCAAAGAAAGGTTTAACACATCTATGGGTGTACGTAACCAGTATGGCGCCGATGAAAGCTACCATGAGTATGTCATTCTATAGTGTTCTGTATCAGATTCATATTAAATCCTTCCAGTCCTTCTTTTGTATGCAAATTATTATATTTCAAGAAGTTTAAGTAGGGGAACTTGGGGCAAAATGAAATAGGATGGGCAAAGTGAAGTGGTTAAACATTTAATCTGTATACAATGCCACATATCTGCATATATTTGCATTATGTTACTTCACATCTAGTTGTTTGCTGTCAGACAACAATCATCTCATGAGATCAGTATATATGACGTTAGTGAATATTTTTGAAATTTGATGATCATATTGTAATATTATTAGGTAAGAAAATAGCATTTTATGAATTATATAATGATAAAATTCTCATAATTATTATTGTAAGTTTAAATTAGATTCTTCTGCTGTCGAGTGAAGTATTTGTTTATTTAATATTAGGTCTACTTTTGGTTTGAAATTTTTATCAGAATTTTTTTCTACATGCTGGGCAAAATGAAATAGAATTTTAGTGATGGGGCAAACTGAAATATTTATTTCACTTTGCTCCTAGCGTATATTTATAATTTTAAAAGTGTAAAATAATTTTGTTTACATATTCAGGTGTATAATGGTAAGAACATACAAGAGAAAAACAGAGCAGCAATCCTGGTCTGAAGCATCAATGGATGCTTCACAGGGCTGGATTTTTGCCAGCAGAAAATGGTTTCTGTCGTGCCAGGGGCAGAAAGTGGTTACAACTGGTTTTAACCAGCAGAAATTGGCAACAACTGGCATAAACTCATTTTATGACATATTCTGAGACTTTTTTAATAGTATTACATTGCTTCTATACATTTTATTCAGGATAAAAACAAATAAAATATTGTGAATAGTTTTAATTAAAAAATAAATAAATTTGTATTAGGATTTGATAATTTTAAATCTTTCATGAAGAACCAGCCATATTATTTGCAGATAATTGAAAATAATATTAAAAACATGGCAATTGTTAATGGTAAATAAATGTCATGATTTATTAAGAAGTTAAATACTTGTTACAAATGGGTCATTCCATGCCAAATCAACCAGTAACTCAACCTGACCCTTTCAGATTTTGATGAAACTCTGCCTGATGATATAAGTGAGAATATATGTTCATAATTTTTTTTTTTCACATCAAAATTTTATATTGTTTATTATTTAAATTTTGAAAAATCATCTTCTTTTGGCTTGCTTATATGTTTTCAGTTTTGAATAAATCACTTGGTGACTTAACAAATATGTGTATCATGTGTAATGTCAAATGCATATTTCATTTATGATCATCCATTATCTTATAGTCTGGTAGTAATTTTTTAGTTGACGGAATAATCAAGTAGTACCGTAATTTTTAAGTATTCAATTTGACCGAATTATTTGGTATTCAGCAATCTAACTCAATTCATCCCAGAGCACTACCCCCTAATTTTTTCATATCACACTTCTCTTGAACGATCTCAAACACAGGAGTTAAATATTTCCAACTGAGTGAAAAATTGCACAGGCTGAATCGAGCTTACAGGGCCAATGCTTTACCATTGCCCAGTTAGCTTAAACGGTAAAGCGTTGGCCCTGTAAGCCAAGTATCTGGGTTCAATTCAGCCTGTGCAATTTTTCACTCACAAGGAAGGTCTCCATACGGGCATACTCAGAAAAATCTGAAAAAATTACAGAATGTTCTTCTCATATACTTATGCATGTTTATAAAAAAAATTTCGGCGGAACCTCCTTATAACGTCCGTAAAAAAATAATAAAAATTTCGTTTATTTGGCGATTTATCTCCGGTTGGCGAAAAAACGAAATTTTGAAAACTACGCTTTTACGCTTCGAATACTTTTTAAAGAAAAAACTTTCTATGTTCAATTTATTTAAATAAGTTTAGTTTAAGTAATTTTAGTTTTGCATTTTTACTTTACTTTAAGTGTAATTTTGTCACATACATTTATACGTACTTAAACAAAATGAAATTAATATATTTTATCATTTAAAACACAATTTAAATTGATTAAAATTGTTCCAAATTGAAAAATACACTGTTAAAAATCTGCTGCATTTTGTTGCAACGCACTCCCTTGCTTGTATAGAAAACGGTTACTTGGCCGTGAAATGGAGCTTTCTCCAGACTTGTATAAAACCAAAAACTTTCTGCGCACATAATAATGAGTCAAAAACTTTCTGCAAATTAATTTAATGTTAGGTGCAATTCGCGTTTTTTGGGCGATTCATGGTCGTAATTCGCTTTTTTTCGCGATTTATGAATGTAATTTGCGTTTTTTGAGCGATTTATGGACGTAATTTGCGTTTTTTATGCGACTCGTGAGCGTAATTCGCATTTGTTACGCGATTTATGGACGTAATTCGCTATTTTTATGCGATCCATAGATGTAATTCGCGTTTTTTATGCGATTTATGAAAGTAATTGGCATTTTTTTACACGATTCATGGACGTAATTTGCTTTTTTATGACCGTAATTCGCAATTTTTACACGATTAATGGACGTAATTTGCGTTTTTAAAACGATTTGCGGACGTAATTTGCTTTTTTGTACGCGATTCATGGACGTAATTCACGTTTATTGTGCGATGCATGGATGTAATTTGCGATTTTTATGCGATTTATGAATATAATTTGCATTTTTTGAGCAATTTATGAACGTAATTCGCATTTTTCATGCGGTTCATGAACGTAATTCGCTTTTTTTCATGCGGTTCATGAACGTAATTCGCGTTTTTATACGAATCATGGACGCAATTCGCTAATTTTTTTGCGATTCATGGACGTAATTTACGTTTTTTGAGCTTTCTGTAGAAGAAATTCGCGTTTTTTGAGCGATTTATGGCCGTAATTCACGTTTTTTATGCGATTTATGAACGTAATTCGCATTTTTTTACACGACTCATGGACATAATTCGCATTTTTTGAGTGATTTATGGACTTAATTCGCGTCTTTTAAACGATTCATGGAAGTAATTCGCGTTTTTTGAGCGATTCATGGACGTATTTCACGTGTTTTACGCGATTCATGAATGTAATTCACGTTTTTTACGCGATTCATGGATGTAATTCAAGTTTTTTACGCGATTCATGCACGGGGTTCGTGTTGTTTATGAGACCCATGCACACAATTCGTATTTTTTACTCAGCTTTTGGACGAAATTCACGTTTTTTGAGCGATTCTTTGTTGAAATTCGCGATTTTTTTCGAGGCTTTTTGATGACATTCGCGTTAACAGTAAATAATTCGTTCATAAAATTGAGGGAATATTTTTATTTTTTGGTACTAAAAAAAGTTATAAAACTAAAAATTGTTTCTTTCTTAAAATTTTCTGCAAATTTCATAAAATTTTCTGCAAATTTCATAAAATTTTCTGCGCACGGCGTGCGCGCGTGCGTCTATATTATGCGACTCTGGCTTTCTCATTGGTTGGAATAGAGATATTATATACAAGCGGTGGAGTGCGCTGCAACAAAATGCAGCAGATTTTTAACAGTGTATGACACGGCCAATTCACGGTGCTATGGAGCATTCTCATTGGTCAGAAGAAAGATATTCTTTAAAAGTAGTGGAGTGACGTTGCAGTAAATGCTGCAGATTTTTAACAGTGAAGTCAATTGAAATCAATTTTCAGATTCGTTAAAATCGTCTGCTTTTGGCGAGGAAATGCACTGTACGACAAATCCCGCGTCGCTTTCAGCTTTTCACGCCAATTATTCCAAACTATTTTATTTTTTTACATATCTAATAATGTAATTCCACCGCTAATTTTCACTGATCCTTTATTACCAACATGAGTAGTTTAATTCGTATTTTTTTCAAAAAATTCTGAGTATGCCCCCAATGGAGACCTTCCTTGTCAGTTGGAAATATTTAATTTGTATGATAACTTTTACCAATCAGTTTTATTGTGTTAAAATAATAGTATTTTCAAACATACTCATTTTTTCCTTTTTTTGTTTCAGTTTATTTTTGTTTAATGCATATCTACAATATTGAAATCTGAGCGTATGTATGTGATGCTATATCCACTGACCCTAGAAATGGAGAAACGACGTGTTTGTTTTGAATTGAAGGGAAGAAATCTCAGAATCCTAAATTGCCCATTTGTTTGTCTGTCCATAAGTCCGTCTGTCTGCATATAGCAACTCAAAAACTACTCAACCGAATTGTTTGAAACTTAAAATATATAATTATTATATAATTTTGTTGAGTCATTTCAAATTTTATGAAATTCTGATGCATAGTTCAAATACAGGATCAATCAAAAGGATTCCGATACGTTGGGGGGAAAAGTTTCAAGTGCATTTTAATGGTCTTACAAGCTTTTGAACATATTAATATATTGATATGCATCTATGAAGTATATACTATAATATATATTCTGTTCAACCTGTGGTGTAAATAATATTCCTTATTTATTTACAGGGCCACACAAAAGCATTCCATTGCATACTTATATATTTAGGCATTGTTTGGTATGCATTTTAACAGTATTAAACTATTTAATGCCCATCTAAACCAACTAGCGTAGCGGACGAAGGCCGCTACTCTATTTAGAAAATGCTGTCCTTTTATAGTTTTTACATTTTCTTTTTTTTTTATATGTACAGTTAAATTTTGTTATGATTTATTTTCTCACTTCACAGGTCTTTGCCAGCTGATATTGTTGCATATCCTAACTCTGTTGATGACATCTGCAAAATAGTTAAGTTGTGTTCTACTCATCGAGTTCCTGTAATTGCTCATGGGTCAGGCACTGGTGTTGAGCATGGAGTTGGAGCAGTTATGGTACTTTTTTGCATCATCTATCTATAAGTATTTACACTAATACTTAAAATTATATGTTGATACAGTAGACTCCCTCCAATCCGCACAGCATCCCGAAAGCTCTAGCTCTATAATCAGCAGAAACTGATTAAGAAAAATTAGCTTTTTAAAAAAGATTCTGCTGAATGGATCATGGCCCATGCATTTATAATTCGAGAAAATTTCAGGGATAATACATTGCATATCGTTCTATTATTCTTTTCTAAATTCTACTGTAGATGGTGTAACAAAAAGAGCTGAATCTTAATAGCCAAATTCAGTCTGATACATTAAAAAATATAATATCATAACATTATTTGTATCATTTTCAGCAATGTGGAAGGACAATCCAGGTAAACGTCCTTATTGCTCTAAAACACAAGATCAAATTCATTGATACATTTCAACTGATTCAAGATCTGTTGAAAGAAACCAACCAATGTAGTGGTTGGTTTCTTTCAATTGGAGAATCAATTTTCTTTCCTGGAGCTTAGTAATATTTGAAGTCTGCTAATACAAACTAAAACTGTTATTTCTCTGAAAGATATAAAATGAAAGACAAAACATAATACAGTAGACTCCCTCAAATCCACACAGCTTGGAACCAGAGGTTTTGCAAATTTTAGAATTTTGCAGATTTCTGGCGATTACTTTGTTTACATTTTTTAAACAGTAACTTGAATGTAATTAACAGTGAAATAGAAACTATTATAAGGGCTTACAATATGATAAAACATTAAAACAAGTAATAAACTAAAATAAAAAAAATTTAGATAATTTTTAAAATGATTAAAATATTAAAAGCAAAACTCAAGTTAATAATCAATAATGTATGATTAAATATTTATTATAAAGTACTCCATTTACATAAGTATAGTTTTTAAGTAAATGATTCTAGTTTAAAAAAATTGTTGCAGTTTTGTCATTATTATCAATATCAGTATTAAAAAAATTCCATTGTTTGTTTAAAAAATGTATATTTTTACATCATTACTTTTTTTTTCTTAGTATTATAATTTTATTTCCTTTAGAAAATATGTTTAGTTTTGGTATAGCTTTCCAATCTCAACTCAAAAAAGTTTTGATTTACGAGGGCTATCCAGAAAGTAGATTACGTTTTGGAATAAAAAATAAACAAAGAATAGGAAACAAATTTTATTATATACAGATGAAAGCCACACTCAAATACTACTTTTTTACATAGTCACCATTCAAATTAAGGCATTTATCGTAGCGATGTACGAGCTTGGAAATTCCTTCGTCGAAAAATTTGCCGCCTGCGCCTTCAACCACTTCGTTACCTGTTCTTGCAGCTGTGCGTTGTCATCAAAACGCTACATAGCCAGCCACTTCTTCATTGCTGGGAATAGGTGGAAGTCGCTCGGTGCCAGGTCGGGACTGTACAGCAGATGAGGAAACAACTCCCACTTAAAAGATTCAAGAACGAGTGACATTTGCCGTGTGGGGCCGGCTGTTGTCGTGAATCAACAAGATCTTAGAGCTCAACATTCCTCAGCGCTTGTTTTGAATTGCTCTTCTGAATTTTTGGAGAGTTTGGCAATACCTTTGAGAGTTTATTGTAGTGCCTCTTTCCAGGAAGTCCACCAAAAGCTGCAAGAAGAGGTAACGAAGTGGTTGAAGACGCAGGCGGCCAAATTTTTCGACGAAGGAATTTCCAAGCTCGTACATCGCTACGATAAATGCCTTAATTTGAATGGTAACTATGTAGAAAAGTAGTATTTGAGTGTGGCTTTCATCTGTATATAATAAAATTTGTTTCCTATACTTTGTTTATTTTTTATTCCAAAACGTAATCTACTTTCTGGATAGCCCTCGTAGTTTTATAATCTAAATTCAAACAAAACTAAATTTTACTTTGGCTTACTCAGGTCTGCAACTAAAAAATAGTGTAGGATTTATTGACTGTTAAATTTTTATTCACTGAAACCAGATTTTTTTTTTTTAGTTTAATTAAATATAATTTTTTTCTTTTTACCCTGAAATCTGGTATTCTATTCTTGAGTAAGAAACCATATTCAATAATGTTGCCACATGGTAATTTTATATTTCTAAGAGTGGAACTCAAAAGTTATGAAAACAGAACACTACAAATAGAAAATGCTCACTATTTGAGGAATTAACAAAAGCAGTTACATACAGAGATAAACTTCTACTGTGCTACCAAGACTACAAAAATTCAATGTTTAATCAAGAGGGAAAGTATAATTTGGAACATAGTTATTTGTAATAAAATATGGGGTTTTTTTTTCATCGTAGTTGTACTTTTCTAATGCAAACTATCCATGTTTTTGCAACATTACTGTACATTTTGGAGGTAAAATGGAGGTCAATTTTAGATTCAACACCTTGAAAAAACATTCAATTAATCAGCTATAACGAAATCTTGAAAAATGCAGGTAGTGCCACCTATAGGGGATTTACACCAAAAACTAAACAACATATATATATATTAGAAACTATAGTTTGATTTTTTTTTTAAATTGTCCTTGAGGTAAAGCTATTGTGATAATCATGAATAACGCAGCATAGCAGCGTCATCTGTTGAGCGATTTACATCAAAAAGTAATGAGCACGAAGTTATGTCAAAGATTGACTTAATCTGAAATTTTATAAAAATGCATACATTAGTTTGAGATAGAACTATTGTGGAAATTATGGATAATGCAGCATAGCAGCACCATCAGTTTGGCGATATATACTAATAACTAAACATCTCGAGTTTATATCAAGGTGTAACTGAATCTAAAGTTTTGTGAAATTATGTGCATCAGTTCTTGAGATAGAGTGCCCATAAAATTTGTCACATACAGACTCACAGAGTGACAGATATTTTCCAAAAACCATCAAAACGTGTTCAGGACCTTCTAAAAGTTTTAAATACACCAAAAACTTAAAGTCAAAATTTTCACGAATTCAATATTTACTTCTTGAAAATATAGATTAAAGTAATAAATGCATACTTCAAAATTTTATGTTGAATTTTTAATTTTATCATTTCCATTAATCGGCATATTATTACAATAATTTTACACATGAATTAATTTTTAAAAAGAGAAGTTGCATTTAATTACATATCTAGATTTTTTTTATGTAATTAAGTTTTTGTGAAATTGCGAACTTTTTGTATATACTTGTACAAAATATATTCAGAATTTTTGAATAAGAAATTATTACTATATTTAGGTTCCTATTTAGACTTTTTTAATAAGGTTATTTACATACATATATGCAACTTAATAAGATTCAGCTGCTGTATGGCATGAGATTTTTTTTTTCTTCAATCACTGCACTTGCGAAAGATTCAATTTGTTGATTAAACTTTTTCTGAAAAGTCCATTTTCAAGAGAAATTTTGCAAAGGGTCTTGTGTTTCAAACAAGAAAAAAATGTGAAGAATCCTTTTAAGTCTTCTCAAACAGATTTCTGCTCAGAGATCAGATTACACTCATTAAAATTTTCATGTGAGACACTCAACATAAAAATAAAATAAATAAAAAGTATGAGAATGTAGCTATTACAAAATTTTCACTATATTATTTCATAAATGAAATTTCAATTTTTCCAGTTCAGAAAAATTGAAAAATAAGCCTTCGGAAAGAAACCGAAAAAAACCGGTTTTTTTCCCAATTTTTCCGGTTTTTTTCCAAGCATTCCCATCTCTAGCCTTTAAAAACAAATACCGGTAAAAATGAGAATTTTAATTTTACATCCTCAATAATGACATTACCAGCAAATAATGCTGGTCTTAAAAGAATATTTTCTAACTTTTCTTTCATTCAGAACAAATTATAAAGCATTTTAGGTTAAGAAAGGTTAGCAAAATTAATCCTATACGATGGAATACTTTTAGTATATTATTAGCTTTTTACAAAAATAATTTTGTTCTTTTAATACAGTAAAATAATTGTATAAGATATTTCATTAAATAAACTTCTACAGCATCAGATTACTATTATGAAAATTTCTGTTTAAGTGACAAAAAATTATTATATAAACAAAGTATATTTATATAATCCTTTTGAAACTAAACTTTACTTTAATTTTTTAATTAAAATCTTTATGCATTAAATACCTGTGTGAATTATGAATCATTGCAGGTTAAAGTTCTTATTAGTATCATTTCTTAGTTTCTGCCAGTTTTTGCCACTTACTGGCAGAAACTAGTTTCTGTCATGCTGGTTTTAACCGGTTATAACCGCTGGTTTTAACCACCCTGGCAGAAACTTGCCAGCCCTGCGTATATGACATCTGTGCTCCTCAAATTGTGCGGATTATAGAACTTTGACTGTATAATATTTTTTAAATTCATCTTCACACAGGGTGGTGTGTCAGTTGATCTTGCCCTATTGAATTCTGTGATAGAGCTGAACGCAGATGATTTTGACTGCACTGTCGAGGCAGGAATATCTAGAAAAGCCCTCAATTCTTATCTAAGAGATACTGGATTGATGTTTCCAGTCGGTATTGTACTTTTTATTTATTTTATTTTATATGGGGAGAGAGAATTCATCCTATGTTTCTTGTTAGTTTCTCTCAGATTAGGGGCTGTCCATTAATCATGTGATGTTTTTTTTTGGCATTTTTAACCCCCCCTCCCCCTTGGTGATACATGGTGAGGTTCAGGACTACCCCCCCCCCCCCCAACCCTACATCACGTGTATTTTTTAGTACCTACAAAGAATCTTAATTTTTTTAGAATATTTATTATAAAATACAGGTTCAAGTATCATCAAATTTTATTATAGAAAATAAAAAAAAAACTACAATAATAATAACCTTAAGAGGTAAACAGAAAGATTGCAAGTTGTTTTGGACTGACATAAAAATAATAAAATGCGAAAAACTTTTTTGTAGTAATACATAAACATAATTTAATTTACAATGTCCTCAGACCACGGATTAGCAAGACTTTCTTCAAGACCAATAACTGGATAAGCATCTTTCAAGTTAATTGTAGGCACAGTGCTTTGTTGAAGATTATTCATCAAGCCACTCGGCATCATCATTTTCGTGCATTACGCAGAGAAACTCTCTCGCGGGAACTTCACTTCGTTCGCTGCCTGGCAACGGTGAATCAAGGTCACACTACAAGCCGCTTTCGACTTTGTACGCATTTGACGAAAAAATAAATACACGAAACGCCGCTTTTCGGTTCAGTATCGCGCGTTTGCCGAAAAAATAAATACTCGTGATATATTACTACACTCCCCTCCCCCCTTGTGATATTTCGTGATTTTTTTATAGACCCCTCCCCCCCCCCCTCGAGCCTCGCATGATTAATGGACGCCCCCTTATTGCTATTATTGTTTATTGTAAAAGTGTTGAATTCAGACACTTTTCTTTGGGAGGGATTTCTATGGCTCCCATGGGGGACATTGTAGAGTTATGGAAGAAAAATTGCACTTTTTTACCAATGAAAACACAAAATATCAAATCTTCCATGGGTGACATCTCATTGCTCCAGAGCGTAGAGGATGTCTCCTACCCCCCACCCCTCCAGACTACCCCCTGAAATCAACACTGATTGTTATCACAAATTATAGGATACTCTGATATGGGTGATTTTTTCATTTGAATATAATGTTTTAGTTCAATCAATATTACATTTAATGCAAATTAAACTATAACCAATGAATTTAAAACTTTCAATAAAATCTGTTTCTAATTACAGGGGTCAATCCAGTCAATATTTAAGTCTCTTTCATTAAATTCTTCTTTATAAAACAGGCCTCTTCACAAAATTTCTCTTGATATGACAGACGAAAATTCCATTCTGTAAAAAATATTTGTCATTGTGTTATTTCGTTAGGATTTTAAAATGTGTAATTCACAAGCAAAACAAATTCATTAGAAAGATAAACTTTTGCAGAAGCATTTTAAGAAGTTATTAATTACTAACTGTTTGGCTTTAATTTGATTAACTTGATTTCATAAAAGTATAATACTCTTTACAAATATAACTTTCACTTTTCACAAAAAAGTCTACAGTAAAAAAAGAAATAATAATAATAAATCATATATCGAATATTTGATTTATAAATGCCTCATACTTTTTTGTAATTATGTTGTAACAATTTTTATCTTATTCTTATCTAATTGATACTGGATTAATGTTTCCAGTCGGCATTGTACTTTTTTAATTTTGTATGAGGAGAGGGAACTCATCCTGTGTTTTATGTTAATTTCCATTTTTTTTTTAATCAGATTATTGTTATTGTTATTTATTGTAAAATTTTTGTGATCAGTATTGAATTCATAAAAAAAGATTTTTGCCTTATTTATGCGTGTGTTCACATGTGCCCCAGGCAAGGTTCTCGTTGCCATTTACCATTGCATCAAATCACAACAAAATGCTTCATTTGCCGATAAACGAACAAGCAGATTCGCCAAATTGCGAATGCTCAATTTCTGCTCTTTTTTTTGTGTGTGGTTATAGTTGCGATTCTTATCCATGTTACAGTATAATTGTTGTCGCTTTTCATATTCAATCACATTGTGCCATTTACATTATTATTTATAGACATTCTGACTCTACACCAATTCAGTTTAGCAACAGCCGAAGAAACAGAAATGATTATATGATAAATATTTCTCTGTTGTCAGTTTATCACTATCTATGGCCAATAATCAATTTTTTTTGCTGTTGGTTATAGCCAAAATCTCATAGCAATTTATCACTAAAAGAATGTTTGAAACATTTAGACATTTAGGAGACATTTAGAATGTACTTATTTTTCAAAGTTTTTGTAGCGTACAGTAGAATTTCTATTTCCTATGCAAGGACAAAAAAAAAAAAAAGTATTTTAGAACACATTGGAAAAAAAAAAAAAAAAAAAAGAAGGATACAATAAAGGGTTAAAGGTAGATTTTGCAGTGTTTTACACCAAATCTATTTTGCTAATATATTTTTTTCATTTGGCTACTATTTTTTATTTCTCATTCGCCAAATCGCCAATGTTGCTGGAAAGTCAGCAAGAACCCTGGTCCCAGGTATGTTCACCACTATCCCTCTACCGGGACACATTTGTAGGCAATTTTTAGAATAGTGATATAAATTAGAAATTCTTGATAAGTGCCAGGCTTGTATAAAACCAAAAACTTCCTGCGCACGTAAATATTGGGTCAAAAACTTTCTGCAAATGAATTTAATGTTTAATAAGATTACATGTTATATTATTTTGACATTGACGAAATTTGCATTTCTCATGCAATTCATTGATGAAATTTGTTTTTTACGCGATCCATTGACGATGTGCTGTCTTTTGTTGATATGAGAGTTTTCTACATGATTCTTTGTAAAATGCATATTTTTTACGCAATCCTTTGTTGAAATGAATGTTTTTTATGTGATTCTTTGTTGAAATTTCATTTTTCTCACGATCTATTGATGGTATTTCGTGCTTTTTCCCCGGAACTTGGACTAATTCGTATTTTTGTGTGATAACGTGACAAAATTGGTGATTTTTTTTTTTCTGCGAATGATTGACAAAATTGATTTTTTACGACAACCGTTTGTCAAAATTTGCAAATTTTGGTGTCCAAAATTTCAGACTGATGAATTTTTAAAGTTTTCAGCTTCAAATGCCTTAAATATTTGAAAAATTCGAAAATTGAAACTACTTTTTGTATGCTAACAGTAAATAAATTGTTCATATAATTGGTTGAATACTTTTAATTTTTTGGTGCTAAAAAAAAGTTACAATTTTTTTTTTTTTTTTTCTGAAAAGTTTATAAAATTTTCTGCGCACAGCGTGCGCACATCTGCCTATATTATGCAACTCTGATAAGTACATTTAAAAGTTTCAACAAAAGAACAAACAAAGTATAAACCTATAAATATCCATATTAATCATTTTTTATTTTAATAGCTCATAACAATTTTGAGAAATTATGAAAAATTTTCACATGTGCCCCTCTCCCCCCTATATGCATGTTTAGTTATGCATTTTTTTTTTTTACTTCAACTTTTCTTTTTTAATATTTTAATAATTTTTTCAATGTTGTTATTTTTTTCTTTTACTTAATTATTTTAATATTTTCTTATAATTTAGAGAGCTTTTAATTACATTATAATTACTGTTTAAAAAAATTAAACAAAACAGTGATTAGAAATTTGCAAAATTCCAAAATCTGCACAATCTATCTGGATTTGAGGGAATTTACTGAATTATCATTATTTTTTTTTTATAGGCAATTTTTTTCTGTTTGCATATAAAAATAAATAAATAGCTTCTTTATATTAAATATACTGTATGAATATTTTTAAAAATTGCTTGTTTATATGGAACAAAAGCAGGGCAATGCAAAATGGGGAAAGGGAGGGGGGTCCGAAATTAATGGAGCACTAAATTTATTCCACAAACCTGGTTTCCTCTCCCTTTTTTTTTGAAAATAAAAAAATATATATTTACATATTTGTATTAGGGATGCACCGAATAGTGATTTTGGCCGAATACCGAATGCCGAATATTCGGCCGACAGGTGAACCGAATACCGAATATTCGGCTAGCCGAATAGTAATTGTTGGGCTGAATACCGAATATTTGGCCGAATACCAAATATTCGGCTTTCCAAATATTTTTTATATTTCAAAATTTAAAGGTATTAAAATGTTACTTTTTAAAATAGTTTTACAGAATATTTAATAAAAGAAACTTACATTTTGTTAAACAAGAGCTTTTTATAAGAGCATAGTATTGAAAAATATCTGCCTTGAATTATTTAAGAAGTGCAATTATGAAACTTTAATTAATAAAATTTTCTACAAATCAAAATAAACATTTTAAAATCAAATAATGAAAAAATGGCCAAAGAAAAATTTTACAGTCTGATAATTGTCCTTTTTAAATAACTCAGGGCAGATTTTTTTCAATATAAAGTACAAATACTTTCAACTTAATTCTGAATAAAAGTACGTTTGGCTCATAGTTCTTTTCTTATGAATGGTAGTATTTTCCACCCTTTCCATCATATCATATTTTACAGAAATCAAAGCATGTGAGTTGAAAATATGTTATCTTATTTATTGTTAATCTAATAAATGAACACACAAGTTTTGACCTAGAGTGAGATGAAATACAATGTACTTATGACTCAATAAGTTCATTATGATTATGGTTTCATGAAAAAAAATTGTCTGCCTTGATAGCTATTACTAATCTCAAAAGTTTTTTTTTTCTTTTAAAGGACTTTTATTTGGGGAAAAGCAAGAAACAGATTATTTACTAAACAAAATTTAGAAACTTCTATCAGCACATAATTTATTCCTAAGGAGAATCCAAGTAAATTACCATTTTAATCCTTCTCATGGTTAATTTTCTTAAATTATACTTTACAAACAGCAAATAAATAATGTAAAAACATTCTATTTTATTTAAAAATGATTTTGTTTCTAATTATTTTAAATATAAATTAAAAAATTGACAGTTAAAAGTGGAAATAGTGAAAAGTTTTTAAAAGGTTTTTTTTAAGTATTGGATTCAGCCGAATACTTTAATATTCGACCATACCGAATATTCGGCTCAACCGAATAGTTTAATATTCGGCCTAACTGAATATTCGGTAACATGGCCGAATACCGAATATTCGGTGCATCCCTAATTTGTATTTTATCTTTTTTTTCTAATGAAAGTATGCTTATTTTTTGTTTCACTGTTATTTGGTTGTCCCTTATCCTACACCGAAATACAAATTTATGAATAAGGACTTCTTTCTTTCAAAACTTATTTTAAGCCTTTGTCTTAATCTCTTTTGCTAACCTTCTCTTTTCTGAGTCTGTAATTTTTTTTCCGTACTTGTGACAAAAACATATATTATTAAAATAACATGGAATTTTTTTCCTGGGGTATACAAAAGATTTGCAGACTGTAGTACTTTACTGTTAGATGCCTATTTTCTATATAAATTTTCCAGATTACCTTTGCCAAAATATGTGTATTGTTTGGAGTTCTTGAATTAAAATTAAACGTAAAGTTCCAAAATAAATGCAAAATATGTATTCAATAGAATTTTATTTATTTATTTATTTATTTATTTATTTATTTATTTATTTTAGATTTTAATTCATTAGAAATATTATTTCTCGATCAGGAAGCAAACTTAGTCCTTTCATTATCATATTTTCCTGAAGATGGCACGAAACGTTGATATTTTTATTTTTTTTTAGTTGTACAAGTTACTATTAAAATTCTTGTTTTGTGCACCATTGAGCAATGTGTTGTATTTTTAATAAATACATTCTTAGTAGTTAAATTTTATGGTGCAATTGTCCAGTATATGTTTATGAATTTATTTCTGTTTCTTCTACACTTATAAGTTTTATTAGATTAATTTATAACACGATTTTTCAATCGGTAAATCAATTATAACAGATGAAAATTCTCCATGTGGGTAAAAAAAGTCCGTGCCAGGATTCAAACCAGGGATGTATTGGCTGAAGCTGCCAATGCTCTGCCAACTGAGCCATTCCAGACACAAACACTGGTGGACTATTTCACTCATATAGCCTTAACAATCACATAATCTGGTTTGATACTCTGGATCTGATCAACAGAATAAATTGAAGGTCAATATATGGAAACTGCATGAAACGTTGCATATGAAATTATATTAGATTAATTTATAACATAATTTTAAATTGGTAAATCAGTTATAACAGATGAAAATTTTCCATGTGGGTGAAAAAAGTCTGGACCAGGGTTCGAACCGGGATGTATTGGTTGAAGCCGCCAATGCTCTGCTGAGGGATGGCTCAATTGGAAGAGCATTGGTGGCTTCAGCCAAATACATCCCTGGTTCGAATCCTGGCCCAGACTTTTTTCACCCACACGGAAAATTTTTATCTGTTATACTTTTAAGTTTTGTGATACATTTTACAAAGAGTGTTTGAGGGATGGGAAGAAAACAGGGCTGTAGCTAAGGTGCGTTATAGGCGGCTCAGCACTCCCTAAAATATTTTGAGCCCTCCCCGCCTGGAAAAGATTCCAAGGTCACTAAATGAATTTCTGTTCCGAAAATTCTGATGAAATTCTGTATAAAAATCTATTTTAGTTTTGAGATCCTTACGGAGTTTTGCATAATTACTAAATTGTATCTTAAGTAAGTATTTCTTTCAACACTCCCTCATCCTATTTGTACATATGAAGCTAGCATGATGTTTAATTTTGCACCAGTTTTACATTTGAATTTTTCATCGTCCTATTCTTTTCTTAGCATAAAATGAAGTTATTACAAACAGTTTAATAAGAAACATAGTACCTACAATGTGAATATGCACTAATTTATCTTTCTGCTTCACAGAGAGAGAGAGAGAATTATGAGCTCCCTTACATTCTCTTGAGCCCCCCCCCCCCCCTCTATCATTCACTTCTAGCTACGGTACAGAAAATATGTTGATGAACTTCCTTCTCTTGCCAAGATCATTTTCTCCATTTCACCAAGACCTCTATATTGGAAAAATATCATCTTCAATAGATAAAGCATTTTCCTAAAATTAATATATATATATACAGTAGACTCCCTCAAATCTGCAAACCAGAAATCCGCAACTCTCTAAAATCCGCACATATTTTATGGATGTAAACAATGAAACTTTCAGTTTGGATATTGGGACAAAATTTGATTTTTTTTAGTTTTGTATCAAATCCATATATTTTTTAATTTGTAATTTTCTTATTAATACTCTATTCATATTTTTTTCATGAAGGAATAATAAAATTTTTTGGAAAAAATTCAAGATATTGCTGTTACTGGTAATCAGAATCTTCTTACCAAATATATTTATGCTTTAATCAAATTTTTTGGTTAAGTCAGGCTAAACTTGGAAAAAAAAAAAAAAATCCTTATTTTATGATTTTAATGTGAATTAATAATGCACTTTTATGAGGCAAGTTTTGTTGAATAATTTTGGAAAAATACATTTAATCTTTATAATGAACATTTAATCATACACTATTGATTATTAACTGGACCTTTGCTATTAGTATTTTAATCATCTTAAAAATTATCTAAATTATTATTATTTTAGTTTATTACTTATTGTAACATTTTATTATATTGTAAACATTTATTATAGTTTCGTTTGCACTATTAATTGCACTCAAATTACTGTTTTAAAAATGTAAACAAAGGAACAACCAGAAATCCGCAAAATTCTAAAATCCGCACAACCTCTGGTCCCAAGCTGTGCGGATTTGAGGGAGTCTACTGTATTTTAATTTTCTTATTTAATAATCCTTTTTAAATAATATTTGTAAATTTACATGTGTACTTTTTTTGGCAAAATATTTGAATCCTAATGCTTACATTTTTCTATCAAAAATCAAATAATTATTTTTATTTTTTAAGATCCTGCTGCTGATGCATCTATTGGAGGAATGGCATCCACCTCAGCCTCTGGTACAAATGCCGTCCGTTATGGTACCATGAAAGAGAACATTCTCAATTTGGAAGTTGTGCTGGCTGACGGGTCCATTCTGCACACTGCAGGACCCAATAAACGAGCTAGGTATTTTTATAGATTCTATTTCTCTATAATCTATCTCTCGCAATTTTTGTAAATGCTTTTATATTATAATATATATTATATAAACTTTACAAAGTTCACTGTTTTACTTAAGGGTCCCTGCCTCCAAAGGCATTCACAAGCTAATGGAATTCCTATGGAAAGGCACTTTTCTAATAATCTTTCACATTTAATTTTTTTTTTTTTTTTTTTTTTTTTTTTTTTTTTTTTTTTGCGTTGGATAGCTAAGGTTCCTCTCAAGATTGCTCCTTGACCAGTTCTGGAAAGTGCAAGTAACTTTATAGAAAATACCTGCAACCAAAATCGAAAAAGTAATCAAGGAGTGATCTTGAGAGGGACCTCAGCTATCCAATGCAAGGAAAAAAAAAAAAAGCTTAAAAATGTCAAAATGTGAAACAGTTATCAGAAAAATACCTTCCCATAGGAATATCATTAGCTCACGAGTGTCTTCGTTGGCAGGAACAGGACCCTTAAGGAATGACAAAAATATCAAAAGAGATATTACAAGTTAAAAATATGCAAATTATTTATAACTTCTTAGTACTTTCAAGCTTTTCCAATCTCTTTATAAGAGAATATACTGTTTACTTATACAAATACTTCCCTTCATTTTGAAAATGAGAAAGCCAATAATTATTAGAGTTAAAAGTAGAAGTAGCAGTTTCTTAAATTCAACTTAATTAAAGAAAATATATATAATTACTAACTGCAGTTCTATTTATCACTTTCCTTTTTAAATTCATAGTTAGACAGTCGAAATAGGAATGTTTCAGATTAAATTCAGGTAGAACTAAATATTTAATTGCTGTGCCATAAGCTTTAACTGTTATAGTGCCCAGGGCCGTAGCTAAAAGGGTGCTATAGGCGGCTCAGCCCCCCCCCCCCCCCCCTCCCTGGAAAGTATTCCAAGATAACTAAAGGAATTTATGTTCCGAAAATCCAAATGAAGTTCTATTCAAAAATCTAATTTAGTTTTGAGGACCTTTCACAGTTTTCCAAGAATACTAAATTGTAACTAAAATAAGTGTTTCAACGTGTGCTCATCCTATTTGCACTCATGAAGCTTATATGATGTTTAATATTGTACTCGTTATACACTCAAATTTTTCATCACCCTATTATTTTCTCAGCATAAAATGAAGTTATAACAACAGTTTAGTGAGAAACATAGTAACTACAGTATGAGAATATGCACTCATTTATCTTTCTGCATGACAGAAAATATGAGTCCTTTCCCCCCCCCCCCCCCCCATTATTCACTTCTAGATAGATACTTCTGATAGTAAGAAAGAGTGCCATTGTGATTATAATTGGTAGTTTTAAATATGTTTGGCACAAAATCAGTTAATATGTCATTTTTCTCAAGTTTCCAGGATTTTTTTTCAGGATATGGAACCATAAATTGGGAATATTATATGATAGGGCATTGCTATATATTTTATTGTTTTTACACAGGATTTCTATGGGCTCTGTGATAGTGGATGGATAATAATTTGGTGTTGGGGATATGATTTTTGCATCATGAAAATCTGTTGTGACAATCTGATTGAAACTTAAACGAGGGAGTGAGAGAGATGTTGATTGCCATCAAAATTTTATATCTGCTTCATACTATGTCTTTGAGCTTCAGTCATTCCTATCTATTCCATTATTCTGTTGCTATCATTTCTAAAAAAAAAATGGCATTATACCCTAGCTCAGGGGTTTTCAAACTATGGTACAAGTACCAGTACTGGTATGTGACTTTTGTTTACTGGTACAGGAAAGTCTGACATTGGTAAATAAAAAATTACAACATGTAAAAGAGCAACAGCTCGATACCCTGTTGCCCTTTCTTGATTTGTCAGTTCGCAGGATCAGTTTTGTCTGCTCTCTATTATTATTGCTGTGACAGTGTTTTGCTTTATTTTATTTTAATGTAATTTCAATTGCAATTTTTAGACAAATGGAGTAATGCTTTGGCAGATGTCAAGTTAGTTCTTCATAGAATTTTTTTTTTTTTTTTCTTTTTTCAAGTTCAACAAAGAGTATTTATATTCTCTATTTATGTGCATCGATATTTATCATCCTTAAATGATGCACTTTATATTGGTTTTTCTGTATTAGATTTGAGGGGTTTTTTCTGCTGGTACGCAGAAGTATGAACGTCTATATAGTGGTACACTGATCTAAAAGTTTGAGAACCACTGCATTCGTCTTTTAGTGTTGGATCTTTTTTCATACAAAGTGACTTTTATAATTTTCTTGTAAATAAGTTTAACTCTTTTAATAATATATAATATAATATGCTATAAAGAACTCAGAAAAGCTTGAAAGTCCTAAGAAATTTTAAATTGAATGCATATTTTTAATTTGTAACATCTCTTTTATTATTTTAGTCATTTTTTATGTGAAACAGTGAACGTAAATTTCATATAATATACAGTCAACTCTGTGAAATCTGTCAGGATATATGCTCTTTGGTCTCATCACTGTACATGCTTGTGTGAATAAGCTAAGTCTGGAGGAGCTCTATATAACTTGTTTTTACTTGCCTTTTATTTCTAATATAAATGAACTTTTCCATTATTTAAATTTTATAATTCAGTCTTTCAATTCCTTGTACTTTTATTTACAATAGACGAATGTTTCAGCTCACGGCATCTTTGTTTTGCTTCTGGCTCACTAGCTTTTCTCATATTTAGCCAGCAACTGTTTTAGTACATGTGATCCTTAATAGATGGCATAAGCAGCTCTATTTGATCATGGTCGTGAGTGCTACTACTACGCATGACCGTAAGTGTACTGTGAAGACCAGCAGTAGGGGGAGCTGGTAATGCATGCGTAGAATCCTTTTCTGCGTGACTGTATCATATATATACCGAGAGTTCGTTGACCTCAATTGCAGTTGACGTTCTCCCTTCAGTTGTGAGATGTTTGTGGAGCTTGTTATTGAAATGCTGTTTGAAAGACTTTGTATTTTTAATCTTCGAGTTAGTTTGATACCCGGTGAAACATTATTTGTCTTTTATGATTTTTAATTAATTTAAACAAGTTTAATGCTGTTGGTGGACTGACGACTTTCAAAGACAATTTTTCCTTCTTTTTCTTGGAGTTCATTTATCTAGTCGAAAACCGTGGCATGCTTTAGTTTTTGTTGAACCTTGCTAGAGTGACTCATGGGGAAATACCTACGTTGTACAACAAGAGATGATATCCCTTTGATGTCTGTATGATGTGGTCCAGTTTTAAGATGTTCTTTATCATTTGTCAAGCCCGGTGTATCGTAAGACTCCAAAGGAAGTGGATGTTTGACTTGTTGTTTTCTGAAGATATCATGGACGATTTTTGGTTTTGCCGGTGAAGTGCCTTTCTTTAAATTAGTTCTTTCAGGTTGCCATGTTTCTCACATATAGTTTTATTTTTTTAAGCATTGATTAAAATAAGTTTTTTTTGTTTGAGCTCCGGAGTAAATAGACTTTATTATAAAATCCCTTTTGCTTAAGTTATATATTATTAATGCAATTAAATGGTTTAAGTCAACTATTATTATTGAAATGAAAGAATTAATTGACAATGTTTAAATGAGATTTTGATTATATTTTATATAAATCTATATTAAATTGTTGACTCTACATGGATATATTTTATCTTTGCTTTTAAATAAATAACTTTGTTTAATTTAACTTGCTGTCTTTACTTCTCCACCACTACGTATTCTTTACAGGTTTAATAGATTAATACTTTAATACAGTTTCCATGTTACAATAGCACTACTCTTGATCAGCCATATTTGTGTTAGGCTATTTCGGAAGGTCAGCTTATGTTTAACCTTTCGCTGTGAGTTAAACTCTGCTTATAGCTTGGATATTTAATTATGTAATATCCAACAAAATCTACCTAATCTTCAAACGTCTATTATCCATACAAGATGTTGGAATGTAAACAATGAAAATCTTCAGTACTTACACATTAACGCCACCGCAGCAGAAGTTGGGCTAATGTGCCAATAAAGAGCAATCTTGTTGTTCACACGTGCCGAAAAAATGGCATCAAAAAATGAGCAAAAAAAAAAAAAGGCTCAAGAAAAGATCTAAAAAGGCGTCAAAAATCAGCAAACAACAAGACGAGGAATCCAAAAGATAACTGTGTGCAAACTATAAGATTACTCTTTATTGGCACATTAGTGCAACTTCTGCTGCGGTGGCATTAAAATGTAAGTACCAATTTTTCATTAACAGTTAATCTCATAAAGTTAAATTTGGTCCATAAATGTTTTCAGTAATCAATTTTCCAATGAATAAATATTTAAACATAAATTGCATATACATATTTAAATTTCCTGAAGCATCAAAATTTTTTCTGTGTGCAGGAAGTAATGAATGTTCATAGACTGCTGCAGGAAAAAGCTATATTGAAAACAAATCAAAACTGAAACTATCCCTTTGTTGCGTAAATGTTTAAAATCTGTATTGTATATAATTTAAAATTCTTTTAATCTTAGTGATTAAATATAATCAAGCAGTGTTACATTCTGTATTTTTCCTGTTGTAATTTTTGTGCTGTTTCTAATTTATAGTCATACTTTAAAAAATGATTTGTAAACAAAGGCAATCTGTCACACCCTCAGTCTCTAAGTGTGTTGACTGTATAGTAGACTCCCTAAATTCCACACATAATTTTTCTAATGTAAACAATGAAACTTTCAATTCAAATATAGGGACAAAATTTGACTTTTTTAGTTTTATATAATCTATTCCATATATATTTTAATTTGTAGTTTTTGTTAATATTATTAAATCCATGTTTCTTCACGAAGGAAGAATAAATTTATTTCTGAAAAATTCAGGTTATTGATGATATTACTAATAAATCACATTCTTTTTTACCACATATATATGTGTTAATGAAACTTTTTTGGTTAAAAGTCTGACTAAATCTGAAATAAAACTTCCTTAATTTATGATTTTGATCTGAAATAGTAATGTACTTATATGAGGTAAGTTTCATTGAATAGTTTTAAAAAAAAGTACATTTCATCTTTATAATGAATATTTAATCAATATTGCTTATTAACTTGACTTTTGCTTTTAACATTTTTAATGCTTTAAAAAAATAAACTTAATTTTTATTTTAGTTTAATACTTATTTTGTATATTTTATTATATTTTGAGCATTCATTATAGTTTGGATTGCATTATTAATTACATTCAAATTACTGTTTAAAAATGTAAACAAAACACTGATCAGAAATCTGCAAAATTCTGAAATTTGCACAACCTCTGGTCCCAAATTATGCAGATTTGAGGGAGTCTACTGTATTTTATGCTTTAAACAAAGTAAAATATTGCATTTTGTCTTTAGTTTTATATCTTTCAGAAAAATAGTTGCCTATCTTAAATTATGGACATTTCTAGTTTTCTAAAGCTAAATGTAGCTTTAGTTTGTATTAGCAGACTTCATCCACTACATTGGTTGATTTCTTTCAACAAATCTTGAATCAGTTGAAATATAGCAATGAATTTGATCTTGTGTTTTAGAGCAATATGGTCCTTTCCCTGGATTGTCATTCCACATTGCTAAAAATGATACAAACATCTAGGGATGCACCGAATATTCGGTATTCGGCCTATTCGGCCATGTTACCGAATATTCGGTTAGGCCGAATATCAAACTATTCGGTTCTGCCGAATATTCGGCTTGGCCGAATATCAAACTATTCGGCCTGCCGAATATTCGGTTTAGCCGAATATCAAAGTATTCGGCCAAATCTTATATATTCAATGAAATCTTTTAAAACGCATTTTTAAAAACTTTTCACAATTTCAGCTTTTAACTGTCAATTTATAAATATTTTTAAAATAATTAAAAAGAAAGTCATATTTAAATAAAATAGAATGTTTTTAAATTATTTATTTGTTGTTTATAAAGTATAACTTAAGAAAATTAACCTTGAGAAGGATTAAAATGGTGATTTATTAGGATTCTCCTTAAGAATAAATGATGTGCAAATGCAAGTTCCTAAATTTTGTTTAGTAAATATCCTGTTTCTTGCTTTTCCCAAATAAAAGACCTTCAACAAGAAAGAAAAACTTTTGAGAATAGTAATAGCTATTGTTGTGTCGATATATTTTAATGAAAGCAGTAGACTGTATAATCACTTTTCACATTATTTAATAACACATTTCACAAATAAAATCCGCTGAGGGAACACAATACACACATCGTCGAGATTCACAGACTCAACACGTAAAAGTAAACATAAAAGAACAATAATATCCCTGCGCAGAGGGAAAAACACATATTATCCCTACGCAGAGGGAAAAGCACTGGGATAAAAAGCAGACGATTTTTTAATTAAACATACTCCCGGCCTTGAAAGCCGAAAGGGTTTCAAAAATTTACTCTAAAGGTAATTTACACAACTTAGTTATTGGCCTTTTTAATTCACTATTTTCAGTTTTCAAGGTAACTACACGAACCTTTTTATCAGATCCAGGGTGAGTTTCGATCACTCTAGCTAATTTCCATTGTAAAGGGGAGAGACCTTCATTTTTTATTATAACTAAATCACCTATTTTAATATTAGGCTCTTCTTTAAACCATTTTACTCTCTGTTGTAGGGTCGAAAGGTACTCATTGCTCCATCTTTTCCAAAAGTGTTGTTGTATTTTCTGCACTAATTGCCACCTGGTCAATCTTGATGCAGGTACCTCTGAAATATCTACTTCTGGTACTGAAGTAAGAGGAGCACCAATTAAAAAATGACCAGGGGTTAAGGCCTGTAAATCATTAGGATCTGAACTTAAAGGACAAAGGGGTCTAGAATTTAAACATGCTTCGATTTGAGCTAAAAGAGTTGAAAGTTCTTCAAATGTCAAAACTGAATTGCCAACGGTTCTTTTTAAATGAAATTTCATCGACTTAATACCAGCCTCCCAAAGTCCTCCAAAGTGAGGGGCTGAGGGTGGATTGAAATGCCAATTTATTTCTTCCGAACTTAAGTATTTTGTCACTTCTTCATTATGCTGAGAAGAAGCCACAAATTTATACAATTCTTTCAACTCCTTGCTCGCACCGACAAAATTTTTGGCACAATCACTTACAATTTCTTTTGGTTTTCCTCGTCTGGATATAAATCGCTTCAGACAAGCTAAAAAAGCCTGAGTAGATAAATCAGTCACTAATTCAATGTGAATTGCATGAGTAGAAAAACATATAAATAATGAAATATAACACTTAAAAGATTTTGAACCTCTACCTTTTTTAAATTTACACAATATAGGTCCTGCATAGTCAATTCCTGTAATAAGGAACGGACGGGTAGGTTGCACTCTAGTTGTAGGTAAATCAGCCATGATTTGTTTAGCTGTAGAAGCAGAAGCACGAGCACAGATTACACAATTCCTTACGAACTTTCTTACAGCACTTCGTCCACTTAAAATCCAAAACTTCTGTCTGATAACACACAATAATAGCTGAGGGGCAGCATGAAAATGAGATAAGTGAAAATATCTGATAATCAACACTGTCACTGGATGATTTTTTGGTAACAATATTGGATGGATTTGTTCTTGTGTGAGATTTGAATGACGAAGACGTCCTCCAACTCTGAGTATTCCTTCTTTATCAAGGAATGGAGAAAGATTAATCAGTTTGCTATTGCGAGGTAAACACTTACCAGAAGTCATACATTTAATGTCGTCAGGAAATGATGACTCTTGCACTTGTTTAATTATCACCTTTAAGGCACTCTGAATTTCTGTATGTGTAAGAAAGCCGAAGTTTCTTTTTGAAACAGGTAAACGAGAATTCGTAAGAAATCTCAAACACCAAGCAATAACACGTTTTAGCTTAGTAAATGATGATATATTTGAGAGAATAGGCATTTCCACACTTAATTGGGCTGTAGCACAAAAATAATTTTTCCTTTGTTCTAATAAAGCTTCGTCACAGAAAACACTCCCTAATTGTGATTTTGGAGAAGTGAAAGATGGATCACTGAGCCAACTGGGGCCATTCCACGACAGATCATGCAATGATAATTCTGAGGGTGATAGACCTCTTGATGCACAATCTGCTGGATTCTCCTTTCCCTTTATATGATGCCAGCACTCAGAAGGAACAAGTTGCTGTATTTCAGAAACACGATTTGCAACAAAAGTTTGCCATCTTCTTGATTCGGTTGATAGCCAAGAAAGAACTATTGTTGAATCCGTCCAACAATTAATTTTAGAGATGTCCAAACACAATGAATCTAGAACAGTTTTTACCAAACGGGCTGACAGCAGGGCGGCACTCAATTCTAATTTAGGTAAAGTTATTGTTTTTAAAGGTGCAACTCTTGTTTTTGCAGCTAATATTCTAACTGATACAGCCGAATCATTTGATAAGGATCTTAAGTAAACAACTGCACCATATGCCACTAAGGAAGCGTCACTAAATGAATGAATTTCAAATGTGTTAGCTGAAGGAATAATTGCTAAACGAGGCACAGTAATTGATGTTAAACATGTGAGTTCTTCCCGAATTTTTATCCACCTATTTTTAATCAGAAGTGGAACAGGTTCGTCCCATGCCAGATTACTTCTCCATAATTCCTGAAGTAGAATTTTTGCAGAAATTATAAAGGGGGAGATCCAACCAAGTGGATCGAAAAATTTTGCTATATCTGACAATATGGATCTCTTTGTGATTTCTTTTAATGTTGGTTCTATGGTGACACTAATTTTAAAGACATCGAGATTTGAGTCCCATTTTAATCCTAACACCTTTATTGAGTTATCGTTTTCAATTGATAAATCTGATTTAGACTGAATTAAATTTTCAGGAATGTTTTTTAGTACACTAATGTCATTCGAGGCCCACTTGCGTAACTCAAATCCGCCTCTTTTCATTAATTTTTGTAACTCTGATATTAATTTTATAGCTTCTTCGGGAGATGATGCACCTGTAAGTAAGTCGTCTACGTAAAAATCACGTAATACAACATTTGACGCTAATGGAAAATTTAATTTTTCATCCAACGCTAATTTCTGTAGAACTTTAGTAGCTAAATATGGGCTAGACGTTAGTCCGTATGTAACTGTAGTAAGACGATAATCACTTATATCATCGGAAAATTTATCCTTCCAGAGAATTCTTTGAAAATTTTGATCTTCAGGAAATATTTTAATTTGACGAAACATTTTTGCAATGTCAGCATTAATAGCTATAGCGTGTGTGCGGAATCTTAACAAAATAAAAAATAACTCTTGTTGAACCCTAGGACCTACAATTAAATTTTCATTAAGAGAAACATTATTTGTAGTTTTTGCGCTACCGTCAAACACAACTCTAAGACGGGTTGTTGTACTAGATTCCTTGATTACTGGATGATGTGGCAGATAATAAATTTCATTAACAGGTTTTTGAATTTCACTCTTTGGTATTTTCTCCATGTGTCCCATTTCAAGATATTCATTCATAAATATACAATAATTTTCATACAAATCGGGATCTCTATTAAATCGTTTTTCTAAATTTAGAAATCTTTTCATAGCTAACGATTTTGGTTCCCCTAATTCTTTACACTGCTTTTTAAATGGCAAACGCACAATATATCTTCCATTAGTATCGCGTGAATGAGTTGTATCAAAAATTTCCTCACAATATTTTTCTTCATTTGTGTATATTTCTTTTGAGGGGATGTTTTCTAACTCCCAGAATCTTTTTACATAATCTGTTTCAACATTTGCAAAATTAACTATAATATTTGGTTTATTTTCTGAAAATGTATCACTATCTCCTGTTATTAACCACCCATAATCTGAATTTACTGCAAAAGGAAGTCCTGGTTTTCCAAATATTTTTTCTCCTCTAATTATAGATAATGATAATGACACGCCAAATAATAAGTCTATTGGTCCCGGTTCATTCCACTTAGGGTCAGCTAGTGTTATGTTCTTTAAATGACTGAATGCATTAATATCATATGATACAACTGGTTGATTACTCGTTATCTTTTTCAAAATATAAAAAGTACCTAATCGTGTGTTTTGTTTATCAAAATGTGGAGAAAATTCCAATCTTACAACACCACGTGTCTCTTCGGAGTATCCCATTCCCAAGCATTTAATCTGTAAATTAGCAGAATTTCTTTTTATACCTAATAATTGTATTGCACGCTCACTTATAAAATTGTTAGTACTTCCGACATCTATTATACATCTCAGTAATTTATTGCCTCCATAATTATCTTTCACATTAATTAGCGCAGTTGCAAGTATGCCAAATGATTTTGAATTTATTTCCCCAAGACATGAATTTATGGACATATTTACATTATTAGATGATTCAGGAGTAGTCTCACTAGTATGATACGAGGACTGAGGCGTTACTTGGGTTTTTATATCTGGATAGTTAGTTTCTCGTCTTTCATAGTGTAATAAGCTATTATGACTCTTCAAATTACATTTTGAACAAACTCTTTTTGACTGACAATTGGTTAATTTATGGTCAGCAGATAAACATGCAAAACAAAGATTTTTATTTTTTGCAAATTGCACTCTTTCACGAACAGATAATTTTAAAAACTCACTGCATTTAGGTATTTTATGACTAGGTGAAGAACAATATTTACACTCAATATTATTAACAGAAGCAGTCATCGCAGTTAATTTAGGATAATTGTTTTTCTTATAAACACTATTTCCTTTAGCAGATTGTAATGAACGAGCATAATCTTTCAGAAAATTTATTAATTGATCTAACGTTGGAAGTTCGTCATTTTTTAACTGACGTCCCCACCACAATTTAATATTAGAGTCAAGTTTTTGCAAAAGTAAATAAATCAACAAAGTTTCTGAAAAGCCACTTACCTTCTGATCCAAGATTTCGAAAGATCGAACACATTCATTCGTCATATCCACTAAATTAAGTATTGCTGCCGGTGAATCGCCTTGCACGAATGGAAAATTTAATAATCTTCTTATATGAGAATATATTAATTCTCTTTTATTTGAAAACCGTTCTGTTAATAACTGCCATGCTACATTGTATTTCGAATCTTCAATAGGTATTGATTTTATAATTTTTAACGCGTCTCCATGACACGATAATTTTAAATATTGCAGTTTCTGAGCAGGCGATAAATTAGCATTTTCGTGTATACTTGCTGTAAACAAATCCTTGAAACTTAACCATTCATGAATATTTCCACTGAAAGTTGGTAAAGAAAGTTTAGGCAATTTCATTTCACTCACCTCCTTTTTTGGATTGTCCGTATTTATTTTTCTAGCATTAATTTCACGTTCAATTTTTACAGTTAATTCATCTAAGATGTCTTGTTGTTCATCCTTCTCTTCTATAAATAAATCAATGTCTTTTTCTTCACATGCATAAAAAATTGATTTAAATAAATTCTTTAACTCTTCATTTAATTTTTCAATTTCTTTTTTAAATAACTGAATTTGTTCTAAGTCACACACACTCAAATCAGTTTTGAAGAATTTATTTTTCACTCTTGTAATTGATGATTTTAAAACTTTTTTATCAGTCAATATTTTCTTATCCATTTTTTTTCTTGTGTTATTCTATTTGGCACTATTCCAATTAGCTCATTTTACTTTCGAATGAATTTTACGCACGCATTATTCTATTAACTTTTTAACTTGAATTTCGCAATACTCCGGCTCGACGGACCAAAATGTTGTGTCGATATATTTTAATGAAAGCAGTAGACTGTATAATCACTTTTCACATTATTTAATAACACATTTCACAAATAAAATCCGCTGAGGGAACACAATGCACACATCGTCGAGATTCACAGACTCAACACGTAAAAGTAAACATAAAAGAACAATAATATCCCTGCGCAGAGGGAAAAACACATATTATCCCTACGCAGAGGGAAAAGCACTGGGATAAAAAGCAGACGATTTTTTAATTAAACAGCTATCAAGGCAATTTTTGTTCATGAAACCATAATCAACTTATTGACTCATAAATACATTGTATTTCATCTCACTTTAGATCAAACTTATGTTTTCGTTTGTTGTATTAACAATAAATAAGATACCATACTGTATTTTCAACTTGCATGCTTTGATTTCTGTAAAATATGATATGATGGGAAGGGTGGAAAATTCCATCATTCATATGAAAAGAACTATGAGCTAGATATTCTTTTATTCAGAATTAAGTTGAAAGTATTTGTACTTTATATTGAAAAAAATCTGCCTTGAGTTATTGAAAAGTGACAATTAAGAGACTGTAAAGTTTTACTTCATCCATGTTTTCATTATTTCTCTTTGATTTTAAAATGTTCGTTTTAATTCGTAGAAAAAACCATGAAATTTAAAATTTTATTAATTCAAAAAGTCTCATAATTGTGCTTCTTAAATAACTAAAGGCAGATTTTTTTACCCTTGTTTATCAAAATGTAAGTTTCTTTTATTAAATATTATGTAAGATTGTTTTAAAAAGTAACATTTTATACCTTTAAACTTTGAAATATAAAAAGTATCTGGAAAGCCGAATATTCGGTATTCGGCCGAATAGTTAACTATTCGGTTGGCTGAATATTCGGTATTCGGCCCAACGATTACTATTCGGCCAGCCGAATATTTGGTATTTGGTTCACCTGTCGGCCGAATATTCGGCATTCGGTATTCGGCCAAAATCACTATTCGGTGCATCCCTACAAACATCATTATGCTATTATATTTTTTTAATGTATCAAACCTAATTCGGCTGCTAAGATTCAGCTCTTTTTGTTACCACTTACTGTAGAATTTAAAAAAGAATAATAGAATGATATGCAATGTACTATCCCTGAAATATTATCTAATTATAAATGCATGTTCCATGAAAATCCATTCAGCAGAATCTTTTTTAAAAAGCTAATTTTTCTTAATCAGTTTTTGCTGATTATAGAGCTAAAGCTTTCTTCAAAGAAAGGCTTAAGGAACAATTTCTCACCATTAGACTTATTCATAGTCTTTAGCTTTCATTCATAATATAACCACAAAAGTTATAGCAAATATTTTCTACATAGGCTTTACATTTTTATATATTAAACATTTTCTTAAATATTTTCTGATATAAGACATGTATTAGAGTTTGTTATGTAATAAGATAATTATATCCATTTTCAGTACTTAAAAGCTTACAAAGCTTTCAAACTGGCTTAGATAGATAGATAGACTTGAAAAACTTTTATTACCAACAAAGGGAGAGGTGATCACATCTTCCTTGGATCTGCTATTGTTATAGAGTTTGCAGCATTAACAAATTTCTTGTATTTTTTGGGAGATTCCAATACAAAAGTTTACTGCATCCCATGATTTATTTATTTATTTATTTCATGTGTACTAAATACTCGTACATGTAGAATACTGATTGTGGCATTAATGAATTTCATGTATTTTTGGGAACTCTAATGCACTAAATGTGCTTCATCTAGTGATATTGTTTGCTTTATTGTGTGCAAAGCTCTCATACATGCAGTATAGTGATCGTAGCATTGACAAATTTCATGTGTTAACTTTTTTTTCAACTGCATATTGATCACTTACATATTTGTAATATTGATGAGATATGCATTTAAACATTGTTTCTTACTGCTCATATTAGATTTTGTTATATGTATCTTATTAAATTTCTAAGTATCTTTTATTTATAAATGCAATATATACAAATGAATCATTTTTGGTTTAGTTTAATATAATAATTCGGTGGTTAAATTCTTATTATTATTTCAATTAATTCTTGTTATTAATTATTTCTTGTAATTATTTAAATTAAATATTGTAAATATAAAAATCAATTCTTATTATTTCTTAAAAACAAAACATTCTTTTATCCAAAATTATTTGAACAAATGAAATTTTACATCTGGTATATCACTGCTGCCTTTTAAAGTCGCACTATACTTCAGTGACTTTTTTTTTTTTTAACCTCTAAATTCATTAATTTGGACATCTATTAAAACTATCGAAGTAAAGTAATTATTCAAAAATTTAGCATGAACACATTCTTCCTTTGTTAATTAATCATTATAGTTTAGAGTTAGTATTTTAAAATATTTTGTGGCCTGCAGGATAATGGAGAGTGATATTACTTTTTTAATTCAAAGTTCTAAATGGCAGTAATGTCCACTAAGTAGGTAATAATACTGATATTAATATTTTGAGACGTTAATACAATAAAGGACCTATTATCCAGAATCCTTGAAATTGAAGACTTTCCACATTTTGGGTTCTATCAAAATTCAGAATCCTCCTTCTGAAATCTGAATTTTTCAAAATAAAAAAATAAAATAAATTTATAAATTTAATTGTATATTTCATGATATATCCAAGCTTTAAAGAAAGGGAAAGAGAGGAATAAAGAAAGTATAATTTTTTAGAATAATTTATAGCAATTTTTAATTTTTATTATTACTTCAATAATTTGTTTTAAATTTTTTTATGATTGCAATATGATTTTATTAGGATAATTTTTAGCAATTTTTTATTTTTATTATTACTTCAATAATTTGTATTTTTAAATTATTGTATAATTACAGTTATATATTTATTTATTTATTTATTTATTTAAAGAAATGAAATATCCTAAAATAGTTTTGTTTGTTTTGTACTTTTGGCTTTTAAACTTTCGGAAAAGAGATTTTACATATACAGTACTCTCCCTCAAATCCACACAGCTCGGGACCAGAGGTTGTGCGGATTTTAGAATTTTGCAGATTTTTGGCAATTGCTTTGTTTACATTTTTTAAACAGTAATCTGAATGGGTACTACTTGGTTATCCCATCGACTCATTTTGCCAAATTATACAAATCGCCAAACTAATTGCCAAATTATACATATTGACGTAATTTTTATTTTAAATAACGATAGAACAAAAAAATTAGTAGAATTTTAATAAAAATGCAAGTAAAAAGTCCAAATAAAAATGTCTTAATGACATTTTAAACACGTATATTGTATTTAGTATCTTTGAATGGGACATTCACGATCATCCATTATTAGCATTTAATCTTTTATTTTTACGATAGTTTTTTGTCGACGGGATAACCAAGTAGTACCTCTGAATATAATAATGCAAACAAAATTATAGTAAATGCTTGCATTACAGTAAAATATTAAAATAATTAAATAAACTATTAAACTAAAGTGATAAGAAATAAGAATTTAAAAAATGATTAAGCTGCTCAGAGTAAAGATGAAGAAAATAATAATGCATAATTGAATATCCGTTATAAAGATCAGATATGTTTTCTTTGAATTATTCAGTAAAATTATCCTCATAAAGGTATTCTTTTACTCCAAAATTATAAATTATGGAAGTTTCAGTTCAGACTGAGCCAGGTTTTTTTTCCATACTTACTAATAACCAAAAATACTTGATTAAATTTATTTATAAAAATACATTTATGCTAAATATATTTGGTAAAAGATTTTGATTACCAACCAGTAATATCAGCATTTTTTTTTTTTTTTTTTTTTTTTACATAAATTTATATTTCTTTCATGGCAAACACATGTTTAGTCAGATTATCAAGAATTACATATTAAAATCCATACAAAAAGATAGAAATCTAAACCATTTTATAATTTTATCCCTACATCTGAACTGAAATTTTTTTCATTTTCATCTGTGATAATGTCCAGATTTGTTAAGAGTTGCAGATTTGAGGGAGTCTACTGTATTTGTTTAATATTTTGAGTAATTGTCTTGAATTTGAAAGTGATACTTTTTCTCATCCAAATCTTTTATCTATTATTGTTTTATAGGAAATCATCTGCCGGTTATAATTTGACTGAGCTGTTTGTTGGTTCTGAAGGAACATTAGGTATTATTACTAAAGTAACTCTGAGATTGCATGCTGTACCAGAAGTGGTTTGTTTGATTATTTTTTTTTTCTTTGTAAGATTATTTTGGTGAAATTTTATATGTTGTAAATCTCAAATAAAGTTTTCACATCTTAATATCTTAATCAAAAATCTCTATAAAATTTGGTCTTACTTGGTTATCCCATCGACCAAATTACTGTTGCCAAATTTTAAGATTAAATGCCGGTAATGGTTGATTGCAAATGTCACATTCACTTGTCCTTAAACATGATATACGTTTGTTACATCATCAAGTAAGTTTTAATTTGACTTTGTGTTTTTATTAATGTTCTGCTAAAATAATTTTTTTCATTATTTAAAAAATAATAATAATTATAATAATTTGGCTAATAATTTGGCAATTTGTATAATTTGGCAAAATTGGTCGACAGAATAACTAAATAGTAGCTAAAATTTTACATTAATTATTAATTTTTTTTCCTTATTTTCTTTCTAAAAGAGAAAACTTTGTAAGTGATTTTTTTTTTAAACTTCTGATTTTTGACAAATTAACTTGTTTTAATTGTCGAGAGATTTCAAAAAACCTGTTTATGTAAAATTTCATTTGTATGTATGTACCCACTTTGTACAGTAGACTCCCTTAAATCCACAAACCTCAAATCCACAACTCTCTAACAGATGTAAACAATGAAACATTCAGTTCAGATGTAGAGGCAAAATTTGATATTTTTATTTTTATATCAATTTCATATACATTTTTTAATTTGTAATTTTGATTAATATTACTGAATTCATGTCTTTTTATGAAGGAAGAATAAATTATTTTGGAAAAAATTAAGATATTGCTGATAATCACAATCTTTTTAACAAATATATTTTTGTATTAACCAAATTTTTTTGGTTATTAAGATTGGCTGAACCTAGCATAAAACTTCCTTATTTTATTATTTTGATGTGAATTAGTAATCTTTATGAACCAAATTTCGTATGAAAAATGCATCTTATTTTTATAATAAATATTTTATCATACATTACTGATTATTTCCTTTGCTTTTAATATTTTAATCATTTTAAAAATTATCTAAATTTTTATTATTTTAGCTTATTACTTATTTTAATATTTCATTATATTGTAAGCCTTCATAATAGTTTCAATTTCATTGTTAATTACATTCAAATTACCGTTTAGAAAATGTAAACAAAGCAGTGACCAGAAATCTGCAAAATTCTAAAATCCGTAAAACCTCTGGTCCCAAGCTATGCGGATTATAGGGATTCTACTGCATCATGTGTATGAAGTTATGCTTTGAATTGAGTCAAATTTCATGCACATATTTTTGACTGTGACCAGCAGGTCTCAGTTGAATTTGGAGATATTTTGCCAGCAGAGCCCGATCAAGCAGAAGTTGCCCCCCCACCTACCTACCCATTTTCGGCGACACTTTCAGAAAAGTAAGAAGGTTTATTCGATGAGTTGACAAAGTTGTTTGGGTGAAAAGTGCTAAGGTTAAAAGCTTTTAAAATTTTTATTGAGTCATTCAGTATATTTAAATTTCATGTTTCATATTTTATAAAACAATATTATTTGAAAAGTATTTGATTAAGGGGGGAAAATCAGCTACATAATTTCTGGGCCCCTGAAATTGGTGGGCCGAGGCCCCAGAGGCCTGTGCATTAATCAGTCCCTGTTTACCAGTATGGTGCACTGTAATAGTGATTTTTGTGCTATTTTCATTATTGTACAAATAGAAAATTCGCAAAGTTATGCATAGAATTGAACAAAATTTAATATACAGTGTAAACACAAAAATTCGGCAGCAATCATCTCTCCCTAATTTCTTCCTTTTTTTTTTTTACACTTTTAACTTATGATTAAAGGGAAAATTCCAATTGCCTATGAATTAAAAACAGTGAACATTTAACAGACAGCAATATTTCTGATGCTGTGCTAAATAAAACCACAGATAATAGTTATTCACAGCTCAGAGGACAAGGACAAACAAAAGAAAAGTTACCAACGGATAAGTACATAAAATTTACTAAAGAATTAAGAATTTTATCTTCTTCAGATAAAAAAATGACTGTCATTACAAAATTGATTTTCTTCACTTAAACAAAAGACAAAAGAAACTTGTCAAAGAAGGATCAAACCAAAAAAATTGAAGCAATTAAAATTGGCATTAATGTTTCTGAAATTACATGAAGAAAAATGACTCCATTATTTATTTATTTATTAATTTTTGTTATATAGAAAATATCTATTAAAGTAATTTTTTTAAATATTTTTTTCACATAATTATCACTTTGTTTTGAATTAAATTATAACTAATGGTACAATTAAGAATATCATAAGTAATGGTATTAGTATAATTAGAAAGTATTTTTGATGTTCTTTCAGAAATCCAGAATACAATAAAACCAACCCCGTTTATCCAAATCCCCATTATCCAAAAATCGGCTTAACTGAAGGACCTTGTAGTCAATTTTAAATGTGAAAATTTTACTACCATTACTATTTTTATTGTGACACTTTTCAGCATGTTTCAATTCACGATTACTATTTTATTTGTAAATTTAGATCAAAACCATTCTGAATTATTTTTAATACATTGAGTATTTTAATATGTATTAGCTTTAAAAATTAGAAGCAAAATAAACAAAAATGAAGAATTTGAAAGATATTACACATTGGTAAAAAAAGTGTTAAAAAATCATGTTCTTTATGAAATAAACCATGTCAACTTACTTATTTGGTCCATTGCATAATTTTGGGCATTTTATTAGATTCACACAAATTGGCACAACAATTCACTTCTGTTTTACAAAATATGTTGTAATTTTCTTTAGTTTTTTCAACTTTAGGGTGCTTTGAATATAGTACCACAACATTTTTTATTACAACTATGTTCTAATTTACGGTCACAGCTTTTCATCAAACAAATTTTCACTATAAGGCTTCCAGTTATGCAAATATTGTTCTGGAACCCCGGTTATCCAAAAATTCCTATGTAATCCCGGTTAACCTAAAATGCTTTGGTCCCATTCTTTTCAGATAATCAGGATTTTACTGTATTCAAATATCCAACATAGTCTAACCTGCAATGTTGGATTTTCGAGATTTTCTTGTATACAATATAACTTCTTTAATCCGGAATCGCCGCGATTACAGTGAGTCCGAATTATAAAAATTCTGGATTACAGAGGTTGTGTAGCTAAAATGCATGAAGATTAATATAATACTAATATCTCTTATTAATATGGCAATACAAAATAGCAAGGAACTGGATAATTGAAAACATCGAGAAAAATCAATTCAAAATGCTCAAAAACGAAAGGTTTTTTTTTTTTTTTTTTTTTTTTTTTTTTTTTTTTTTTTTTTTTAATTATGCATATTTTATGCAGTGGTACCCTAATTCTGTGCAGTGTTGCCATCTATCGTCATAATTTTAAAAGTAACAAACGTACGATTTTAAAAAAAAAATTGCGATTTTTGCTTAATGAATGCTTAATAAATAATGCATATCACAAGAATAATAGACTCATGATGAGAAATATTAAAAAACTAAATTCTAACACCCCCCCCCCCAAAAAAAAAAAAACAACAAAAAAAACAAAATTACAATGAGAAATTTAAGACTTACAATTATAATTTAAAAATCAATCTTATAATTGCAATACCATATTTAAAAATGTGATATATAACGCCAATAATATAAAAAATTAAATATATAACAACTATAAATATCAAAGTAAGTCATAAGTTAAATACTTAAAAGAAAGAACAATAAAAAAAAATCCGATTTTGTGATATTTTAGTGCATCTTTCAAAAAAGAAAAATAACTGAAATTAATATCAATCATGAATTTTTACAACTTTGTAGCTAAAAAGACACCTATATTAACTACAAATGTAATTTAGAGAGTTCTTACAGTTTTAATATCGAAAAAAATAAGTTGTGTTATGCAATTTTTCATTTTCTTAACCAGTTTCTGAAATCCCTTTACATAAGATCTATGGTGCCATCTATTATCTCTAATCCTAAATAAAAATGAATAAACGTACCGAAGTGTCCGGATAATAGATGTCCGGACTAAAGATGTTATACTGTACATTTCTGGGCATGTCCAACTAAGTCTGAGTTGAATTTGGCAATATTCTGCGATCAGGGAGTATTGTAATATGTATAGGGAGTATAATTGAACCAAACTTTATATATTTTTTTTTGACAAAGGATATCCTGTCCAGGGCTGTAGCTAAGGGGCCACTATGGGCGGCTTGCCCCCCCCCCCCCCTAAAATATTTTGAGCCATCCCTGGAAAAGATTCCAAGGTCACTCAATGAATTTCTGTTCCAAAAATTCAAATGAAGCTCTATAAAAAAATCTAGTTTAGTTTGGAGACCCTTTCAGACTTTTGCAGAAATACCAAACTGTAACTAAAGTAAGTGTTTCAACACTCGCTCATCCTATTTGTATGTGTGAAACTAACATGATATTTAATTTTGCACCAGTTATACACTCAAAATTTTCATCATCGTATACTTTTCTTAGCATAAAATGAAGTTATTACAACATTTCAATAAGAAATATAGTACCTACAATGTGAATGTGCACTAATTTATTTTTCTGCCACAGAGAGAGAGAGAGAGAAGAATTATGATCCCCTTCCTACTTTTTCTTCCCCCCCCCCTATGGTTCACTTCTAGCTATGATAGAAGTGATAGTAATTGTTTTTTTTTTTTTTTTTTTTCCAAAGTACTGTTGTACTTTTGTACAGCGATGATCAGTTTACATTCAAATAAAACACTTGATTTGCAATCAACTGACATACTATAAAATAACAAACAATATTATTTTATTAAATATCATGATCAAGATTAACTTGTTTATTCTAATTAATGAAATGAAGCAGAAATTCAAGAAAATCAAAGTTTGTCTTGTATTGAAATATTAACATATTCAACAACTTTTTGAAAAATTAACATCTATGAACAAGAAGAAAATTTTAGAATTGAAACATCTGACTTGTTAACCATATATTGCCTCTCCATTATATGTCATTATCCGATTTTTGTTTTAGCAAAGCAGCTAATCGCAACAAAAAATTATAATTTATACAATTAAAAATCTATTGTATTTGATAATTATTTAATAAGGTAATGTTCATGCTTACTTATGTTATTTTGAAATTATAAGTTCAGTTTTTTTTTTCTTTTTGCAGATGATATCTGCTGTTAGTTCTTTTAAATCTGTACAAGAAGCTGTTAGTGCTGTGGTGGAGATATTACAGAACAGCATACCCGTAGCTAGAATTGGTATGAACATAATTCATTTTTTTTTCTTCCTAAAAATGATCACCTGCCAATTTATTTTAGACATATTTCACAATTACTACCTATTACAGTCATTAACATTGTGCAACTTTTGAAAAATTCCTTTAAAGTTTTTCATTATGTGACCCTAAGAACTGAAACCTTAAAGTTTGTCCACACGATAAAAATTGCAGTTTTGCACATATCCTCTTCAAACTCACCAAATGCATTGAACTGGCTAATATCTTGGCAAGGATTTCAAATGGGGCAAAATCAGAACCAAGGGAGTGGAATCAAGAAGAGGTTTTTAAGAAAACAGAAAAAAAAAATATATATATATCTTTTTAACTACAATACATGTCAAATTAATTTAAAGTTATTACATCTAGAAAAAGGGTCAAAAACTTTTTTGACATATTTTTGATAAAATTTAAAATGGACTCAAGGACTATATAATATTCTTTTAGCATCCAAAAAGACTGATGCCATAACTTTTCCGACTGATTTCGCAGACAGTGCCTTCTGTGGTAGTGAAAAACCACTTTGTCTCCATTGTTTTAATTGCTGCTTCGTCTCAGGGGTATAATAGTGAAACCAAGTTTTATCCTGCTGTTGCAAATTGATGGACAAAATACATCTTATTTGTGTTAAAACTGTCTTGACTCTCCTGGCAAGTCCTCATTCTCTGATGCTTTTGACCCATTGCCAATATGAGTGGCACCCATCTTGTTGAAAATTATTCAGTTAGGATATGAAATATTCTTTCAATGCTTATATATTAAGCAAATTCAGAGACCTTTAATCAACAATTGTTCGTAACCATATTGTGGATTTTTTCAATGATTGCAGGCATTGTGACAGTTTTGTGTCGTCATCTAAGGCTCTTACAATTATGTTTAAATTCCTTCGCTCACTTATGCACATTTGTAAATGATGAAGCAGAATCTCCTAAAGTATCCTGAATATGTTTATGGAATTTTGGTCTTTCTAACTTTTTTTCACAATGTTTTATAACAGCATTCTTTTCACTATTTTCTATTTTATTTTCTATTTTTCATTATTTTCATTCTCGCCATTTTGAACATCCTTAAAACTAATTCTATTTAAAATAATGCTAAATTAATTACTGCTTAACAGAACAGTATCTAATTTGACCTTTGTTTACAAGTCTGATGGTGTTATCTGTTACCTACATTTTATTCTGACTGGTGCTCCCATCTATGATTTATTTTAGCAAATTTTCAATTCAGTCTAGTAATATGGCTTCAAACATAATGTGCAGACTGACAGGATTTATACACTGTGTTGAGAACCTATAAATCAAATACATAAGGAAGACATTTTGGTGCTCAAATCTATTAGAAAAATCTGCAATTCTCCCTATACACTCTACCGCCTTGAAAAAATCCAGTAAAAACTCATTAGTTACTCTGGATAAAGCATCTAGCCAGATTTTAATTTTTATATTAGCAACAATCTTTATTTTCATTTTACTTCATTATTGATTGTTTGTACTTAAAAATTATTAATTCTGGAAAATAACTCTTCAGAAGTTCAGAAATCTTTTAATTTGTAAATGAGAATAAACCCACACTGACTGGAAAAACAGGTGTGTTTCGGACCATAAAATATTCATTAAATACTAATTAATCTATTTGGATAGTTAATGTTAGTAACATAAAATATTTTCTTCTAAAAATTGAAAAAAAATTCAGATATGAAAGAGTTAAATTAAATACTGTGTATGTTTTATAATAAAAATTGTGTGTTTTTATAAAAAAAAAAAAAAAGTTATGTTTGTTTTATAGTAAAATTGTGTGAATTTGGTAAAAAAATAAACTATTTCATAATAAAATAAAATAATGCTGCATATAAAAATAGAGTTTTCTCGTCAAAATGACAGAAAGAAAAAAAAATCACACCAACCCTGGTTCATCTATGTCTTCTCTAAAAGTACTCATACATCAGATTGTGTAAAAAATCCTAATTAAAAAATAACTTACTCTCTTTTTTCTTTCTTTCTTACTTTAATTTTTTTTTTTTTTTTTTTTTTTTTTTTTTTTAATCAGAACTTCTGGATGAATTATCTATGATTGCAAGTAAGAAGTACAGTAATTTGGACTATCCAATATCTCCCTGTCTATTTTTTGAATTTCACGGATCAAAAGATGTTGTTTATGCCCAGGCAAAGCATGTAGGTATGTGATTTTCTATTTTGTGTGTGAAATTATTTTTATTAAGGAATCTCTATGTATTTAAAATGTTAAGATTTAAATTTAAGTTCAAAAACTTACTTAAAAAAACAAAAAGGATGAATTTTATAAACTTTGAGCTTTTAACACTGAGCTTTATAATTGTATACAGATCTAATCACACCTATTAGCCTAATCATTCGGAGTTTTATATGGTTTTCTTCATACCTTAACCCTTTAATTCCCATGATAAAACAGGTTTTAGAAATTATGTATTTCAGAAAATCTGACTTTAGACAAGAAAGTTTCAGTGACTAATTTTGGTTTATTTAAATCCTTGTCTGTTATGAAATAAAGCGAATATTGCTATTTAATTCTGGTGGAAATTAAGATATACGAATTAAAATATCTCAAAATATCTCGGGCGGTTCGGGATCCTGAGAGTTAAATTTCTGTGTGTAAATATGAGTTATGTTACCTTAGAAAAACTCCCACAGAGAATGTATCTCCCTTCCCAGGCCTATATTCCATGTGCAGATTATCGGCCGTCATATATAACATCTATTAATTCACCAATCAACTTTTTACTGCAACTACATCACACCTTCAATGCGCACAAATAATAAGTCTTGCCCTTTCTTAATATCAGCAGCATTTTTTTTCAACTTTTCTGCATATCTTTTATTAGTTCAAATAACTGATTCAAAAGACATGAAGTCATGTGAATAATGCCACCCTTCATTAAGTCCTAAGAGCTTTGATACACCCTTGCTTGATGAAAGGTTGGAGAGGCCTGTCCTACTGCATACTTTCCAGTTTTGTGTTAGGCTCAAATTCAAAATTAAAGGGAAATGCGTCCACAAATAATGCTACACTTGGAAGGGGTAAGGGGGCTTCGTGAAATTATGACAGTTTGTGACAAGAGGGTGGAAGGGTGAAAGAAAAAATCTGACATCACACATTTTAGATAAAATAAAAGTTTTAAAAATCAGCAGATTAAATTTTGAAGTTATTTTGAAATTAAAAGTATTTTGTTTTGATAAAATAAAGATAAGATTTAAAGGCAAATATATTTAATTTTATTCAAATTTCAAAATTTTACTGTTTTCAAACGCTATGTATTATTAATATTTTATTACTATTGTATGTTAATTATGTTTTTTATTGCTAGACTCACAAATGTCATTAAAACACAGTTAAAATTTTAAATATGGTTTTTAAATATGGTTTTAAATATGGCCTGTCCTACTGCATACTTTCCAGTTTTGTGTTAGGCTCAAATTCAAAATTAAAGGGAAATGCGTCCACAAATAATGCTACACTTGGAGGGGGTAAGGGGGCTTCGCGAAATTATGACAGTTTGTGACAAGAGGGTGGAAGGGTGAAAGAAAAAATCTGACATCACACATTTTAGATAAAATAAAAGTTTTAAAAATCAGCAGATTAAATTTTGAAGTTATTTTGAAATTAAAAGTATTTTGTTTTGATAAAATAAAGATAAGATTTAAAGGCAAATATATTTAATTTTATTCAAATATCAAAATTTTACTGTTTTCAAACACTATGTATTATTAATATTTTATTACTATTGTATGTTAATTATGTTTTTTATTGTTAGACTCACAAATGTCATTAAAACACAGTTAAAATTTTAAATATGATCTATAATGTAGTTCTTTATTTTTGAATTGCAAGTATAGGTTTATTTAATATGCTTTGACGTGTGTCAAGATAGGTGGAGGAAGCATGGTGAAGTATGACACTTAGTGAAAAAAAGGAGGGGAAGAAAGTTAAAAATAATGAAAAAATGTGTGACATCATTTATGGACAGCCCTTAGTCAGACTAAAAAAAAAAAAATCTGTCTTTATTTAAAAAAAAAGTTCAAACTTATTTTAATGCTCAAGGATTCTATATTTGAAAAAGATTAAGTGCATTTCTGCCTATAATTAATAAAATAATTTTATCAGATTTAGTCATTACTTTTGGTATAGATTATGTCTTAATATTCTACAACCTTAAGCTCCTCAGTCCTGATGTTGCCTGTAGGAGACGCTAAAGAACTTCTTTAAATTAATTTAAATGTTTTTAGAATTATTAAAATTACTTCTAGACCTTTTTAATAAATGTGTGCATATCATAACCATTGATATATAGTCTCATCAGTGCCCTATTAAGGTTTTACAGGGCCCGAAGTTCTGCACTTTTTCAGAGCCTTTCATGCAAAATTAGTAGCCGGATTTTTTTCCCCCTCAAATAGTATTCCAGGAGTTATCATTAGATTATCAAACAATTTGCCAAGTCAACTAAAATCATTTTGGGGAAAATAATTCCTGAAAACTGCAATTTTAAGTAATTTGTCTTAAATTATTTTATTAAATTTGGGCCCTCATTAGCAGTGGGCCCAAGACTACGGCCTAGTTAGCTTGTGCGGTAATCAGGCCCTGATTCTCATATATCCTTAAAAATGTTTTTGGGTTATTCTCTACAATACTGCAAATTTGGCCAAGCAGTCTGACTTAAATGTTACATAGGTAAATTTTCTTAAAAACTGGATAACTTGCAAGTAATTGGTCAACTGTTGAAGATTTTAACAGCAGCAGAAATCATTATAAAATTTTAAATAAAAGTACTTATTCCCCATTCACTTTATCATTACCTCATAACAATAAATGTGAGGAAATGATGAAATAAGACATCTTAATTGTCATGAAAAATGCAAAAATATGGGAAAAAACTAAACTGATTCCTTGAAGAAGAACACTTAATATATAATATATGATAAAATTAACAATTTTGAAAATTACCAAAAATTTAGCATTCTGTGTGAGGGAATGACTGCTAATAAAAATACTCCCTGATTTTCTGATTGAAAAAAAATTCTAGAAAATTAACAAAAACTTACATCACCAATTTATGTTGCTGGCCTGACAAGTACTCAAATTAACTTCCTCTCTGTGAAGGATGTTAGACTGCTGCTTTTCTTCAATGATAGGATATTTGAGATAATAGCAGTGTGTGATGGAATGATGGTCTAACATGGGGAAACATATAATTGATTGAGTAGACTATATAATTATTGTAAAAAACAATATTTTTATTATTTTTTGTAAGGTACCAAATAAGAACTTTATTTTGCTTAGGGTTTTTTAATTATTTTTATTTCTGGATGGGAAAAATCAGGCAGTAAAGTATGGTAGTATGGGTTGTGGAAAGGTGAGGGAATGATATTTGTATGATATATCTTACATTTTTAAATATTAAATTTGTTTATTTTTAAATTTTACTTCCTATCCCTAATAAACAAACTTTAGACCTTCTAATAAAAGTAAAAATAAATAAAAATGAAATGAAATTTAGAGCATTTATATGGCTGGGAAACACTTTTTGCACTATTGCTGAGAATAACCCTTTTAATAGTTTTAAACTGGTTTTTGTAGTCCCACATAATATTTGTGTCAGAACTGAGTAAGTTATATTACAATAGATTTATTACAGAAATATTTATTTCATATTGAAGGTTTTCTATTGTAAATAGAAATGTATTTTCCATCTGATTTGCTTCACTTGCAATACTTCAAAAATAATGTATTTCTTATCCTTTTAGAGCATATTATAAAAGACAACTACAACTCTAATTTTACTTGGACTGAAGATCCTGAATCACGGAATGCCATGTGGCATGCTCGTCACCAAATATATTATGCAACCCGAGCTTTGAAACCTGACTACAAGGTATATTTTCAATAAATTTAAGCACTTTTTTAAAAAATATATATATACATAAAATGTTTTAGACAGCTTATTCGTTCTTTCCTATTTGATAAGACATTTTTGAGTTAAATTATTATAACTTATATGGCAATACAGTAGACTCCCTCAAATCTGCACAAATGCAGATCCAGCCCTATTTTTAGAGGAGAGGGAGTCATGTCTCCTTTTTTTAAGGAGAGGAGGGAGTCACGTCTCTTAATAAGCAATTTTTATATAGACGATTGTCCCCAAATCCAAAATAGCTAAATTTCTGATACTTTTGGGAAGTAAATTTCATTCGTAACAAAAAAAGTTGTATGAATATTCGTAAAAATATAAATGTATGCATTTTATTCAGATGCCAAGAAATTGAAGATTTTTCCATTTTCATATAAAATCAAGTAATCATTCAAGAAATTGAGCATTTTAGGTAAATTTTTAAGACTTGACAGTTGCGAAAGCCATCTTGAGGGACCAATTGGCTGTCACAGCCTGAAATTCAGTTTAAAATTTGACAGTTTATGGAAATTTTGCGAAAGATTCTTTGCCTTTATTGAAAAATGTAAAACATTAATCAATCACATTTGCTCTGAATGCATCTTGCATCTAAGATAAAAAATACTTCATGGGTATGTCAGAAATTACCTACTTTGGGTTTAAGTACAGCTTTTAAAAAGTTACAAAGATTCTGATTGCTAAGCAAAGGATAAATTTGAAAAAAAATCAATATATATTTCATTTTTTAAGTTTTCTTTAAAAAATTTATTTGTTCAGAGGGAGGTCATGACCCTTGTGTTCTTCCCCTTGGATCCGTCACTGAATATGCACAACTTGGGACCAGGGGTTTTGTGGATTTTAGAATTTTATGGATTTCTGGTCATTGCTTTGTTTACTTTTATTAAACAGTCATTTGAATGTAATTAATAATGAAATTGAAACTCTTATGAAGGCTTACAATATAATAAAATATTAAAATAAATAATAAACTAAAAATAATAAAATTTAGATAATTTTTAACATGATTAAAACATTAAAAGCAAAGGTAAAGTTAATAATCACTAATGTATGATTAAATATTTATTATAAAGATACATTTTTCATATGAAATTTGCTTTATAAAGCTACATTATTAATTCACTTTAAAATCATAAAATAAGGAAGTTTTATTTCAGGTTTAACTAGACTTAATAACAAAAAAATTTGGTTGATACATAAATATATTTGGTAAATAAATTGTGATTACCAGTGATATCAGCAATATCTTAATTTTTTCCAAACTAAATTTATTCTTCCTTCATGAAAACATATGAAATCAATAATATTAACGAAAATTACAATTAAAATATATATGGAATTGATATAAAAATAAAAAAAGTCAAATTTTGTCCCTACATCTGGACTAAATGTTTCATTCTTTACATCTGTAAATTATGTATGGATCTTAGAGAGTTGCAGATTTTAGGGTTGTGGATTTGAAGGAGTGTACTGTATATATTTAATTGGTATATTTAAAAAATGCCCCTGAGAAGCACTTTAGCTTTTTCTCTGTTTTAATAAAACAACTTATTCTTTCCTATTTGAAAAGACATTTTTGAATTAAATTATTATATCTTGGATGGCATTATATATTTAATTGGAATTTTTAAAAAAAATCTCCGAGAAGGGCTTTAACTTTTTTTTTGTTTTTATATTTGTGTTTGATAAGACTTGATTCAAGCAATTACTGTCGTAAATGGTAGCATATTTGTATTTTTGACATAATTTTGTTTAAAAATATATATTCACTGAGTGGAGAAAAGTGTAGATAACCAGTCTGGTACGAACCATTCTGGTCTGCGAATCAACTATAGCTTAACACCATGTTAGGCTTAAAGGAACACATATGCTAACATATGATAGCTAAATGATAATTTCTTCTACTTTAAATAATGTTTGTTAATCATATTTTCCTATAAAAAAATGTATATCATATCCAATTATGATGTATTAAGTTTAAAAAAAAAAAAAAAAAAAGCTACTATAAGCAATATAAACAAATGCTTCACCGTTGCCACTGAATTGCACAAATTCCAAAAATAAAAACAAATGAGCAACTCTGAGTAATTCGTAGTAAAAGAGCTAATATCCTATTATGCTTTTAAAATATTTTTTAAAGCATATTAAAGCCTATAAATATAGTTTGAAATACATTTTTCACTTTTTTCTGTTTACATTTATATGAGTATTATTTTATATGAGTAATTGTATGTGTTGCAACTAGAGGTCTGCATGAGCCAAAAATTCCAGGCCCAAGCCCAGCCTGAAAGTTAAAATTTCAGCCCGACCCCTTCCCAGCTTGAAAGTTAAAATTTCGGCCCGAATGAAAAAAATATTGGCCCAAAGCTCGGCCTGGTTCAGAAAAAGTTAAAAATTCGGCCCAAATCTAACCCAGTCCGAATGAATTTCTACAGAACATTGATCTCTACTCTTGCGAAAGAGTTTTAACCAAAAAAATTTATCTTAGTCTTTTTTTTTTTTTTTTTTTTTTTTTTAAATATTTATAATCTTCATTTATGCAGACGTGCTGTAGGCTGCGATATTTACGCTTTTATTGAACCTTTGTTTGTTGTATGTAAATGTTTCAGTTATCATTAGTATTATTAGTACATATTCCATGTAATGGAGACATAAAAATCTAAAAAATGGTGTATGGTAAAAGTAAAATCTTCTAAGACAGGATTGCATGGGAAAGAATAAAATATGTTCCCTTCTTAGCAGATGTAAATATTTAATATATTTTTTTCTCGCGTATTGTTGTATTCATATTGCATGGATGAACAGTTTAAAAGAAATTTGTAGTTTTCAGTATAAAAGATAATTCCGTCACAATCATGTTCTTTTTTTTTTTTTTTCTTTTTTCATGTGTTTAATTTTATTTTAAAACACCTATTAATCTATGATTCTTTAAAAAGTATAAATTATAATGTTTCATTGTAGTATAATGACAACTTAAAAGTATAAGTCTTTTTTGCAAAAAATTTTGGCCAAACCAAGCCAAATTTTACTGATTTATAAACAGACTTGGCCACATCAAGAAAAGGATTTTCATACGGGATGATTCAACAGGAACTGATTATTTTGGTCCATCAAGACTAGGAAGAATGAAATCAGTCTCGGCTTCGTACGGAAAAAATACATTAGACCCAGTCCGATACTCCAGGAAAAAAATTAAGGCCTGAGCCAGGCCCGTGCAGATCTCTAGTTGCAACATCTATTATCACTCTAGGTTTGTTTGTATATATTTTTCTGTTTCATAATACTGCATCCTTTTTGTATAGATTTTAAAAAAAATGATATGAAATAAAGTTTCCTTGAAAATTTGTAACTTAATGTACATATATATATATATATTTATATTTTTTAATTATTTTAAAGCTTAATTTTTTTTTAATTTATCACCATTTGTTTATTATAATAATACAATAGACTCCCTCAAATCTTCAGTCATCTAAAATTGTTTATCATTGCAGATGTAAATAATTAAACTTTAAGTTCCGGCATAAGAGCAAAATTACAGGATGATTTAGTTTTATACAATTTTTTATGTATTTTAATATGTAATTTTTGATAATATTCAATATCAATATAACTGAACTCATGTTTTTTCAAGAAGGAAGTATATGTTTATTTCTGAAAAAAAATCATTGCTGATGTCCCTGGTAATTGTAGTCTTTTTACCAAATACAGTCAAACCTTGTTTAGATGAAAACACTTAGCATGAAATTTTGTTTAAGACTAAGACAGTTTTCCCATCACGTTGTCTTGAAAAACTAGAAAAGATGCATTGTTTATTATGAACATGAAGGCAGATTTTCCCATTTACGATGAAATAAATATTGCACCTAATAAAAATTTCCTTGTTGTGACTTTTGCATTGACCTTCCACCTTAAAATTATTTTATCATATTTATTAAACTGGACAATTAAGGAAATGTGTTTGTTCTTGGAACTGAAATTGGTATAGTAATGACCATGGGAGAAGAGAAAAGAGTTTTGTTCTTTCTATGCTGATGTTGAAATTCTTTTGTGAGCAATTCATTTAACTGGCATATTTACAGGGTTAGCACAGACTCCTTAGAAACTACTTAGAAATGAAAACGTTCCCAAGTAGTACTTAGAACTACTTAGATAAATAAAATACTCCTTAGAAACTCCTTAAATTGTATTGCGGTCGGGGATGCCGCGGACGCGTTATAGTGTATAAAATACGCAAAAAATCGGCGATCGGACGCAGAAAAATAGCTCTTACGCGTCCCATAAAATGCGTAATTTCGTTAAAAAATGGCAAATTTCGTTAAAAAAATTGCGAAATAACGACTATTTTTCGATAAATTTCATCAAAGAATTCGCAAAAAAATGGCTAATTTCCTCATAAAATCGCGAAAAAACGACAAATTTCGTGTAAAAATCGCGATAAAACGGCAAAATTTGTCAAAGTATTCGCGAAAAACAACAGCTTTCGTCAAAAAAATCGCGATAAAACGGCAAATTTTGTCAAAAAATTCGGAAAATGCGGCATATTTTGCCAAAAAATTCGGAAAATGCGGCATATTTTGTCAAAAAAATCAGAAAATGCGGCATATTTTGTCAAAAAAAATTCGCTTAAACGACAGGTTTCGTCAAAATTTTCGAAAAAATGGCAAATTTTGTTAAAAAAAATGGCTAATTTTGTCACAAATTGCGAAAAAACGGCAAATTTTCTCAAAAAGTTGCGAAAAAACGACAGATTTTGTAAAAAAAAAAAATCGCGATAAAACCACAGATTTCATCAAAAAATCGCGATTAAACGATAGATTTCGCCAAAAAATCTCAAAAAAAGATAGATTTATTCAAAAGATTCGCGAAAAAATGGCTAATTTCGTCACAAAATCTCGAAAAATGGTAGATTTCCTTAAAAAATCGCGAAAAAATAACAAACTTCGTCTAAAAATCACGGAAAACGGCAAATTTCGTCAGAAGATCGTGAAAAAACTCAAATTTTGTCAAACAGGCATGAAAAAAAAACCTTATGCTGGGAGTGAATTTTTCTGTTCCAAAAACTAATTTTTTTGCTTCAATTTTTTTTTTTTTTTTTTTTTTTTTTTCTGCTTCAAAAACGGATTTTCCTGCTTTACAATCTGTTTCTGACTGCTCCAAGTCTTTCTGAGTAAATGTGACTCAGAAAAACACCCATTCATTAAACAAAAAGTTTCATCAGTTTACTCCTCAACAAAAGTATTCTTTTTTTTCAGCAAAAATGTCTTTTTCAATAAATCAGTCTTGTCAAAAAAGAAATGCAAACAATAGTGATACTTGTTATCTTCTACATTCAAATGTTTAATATTTTGTTGTTAAATTTGTATCTTGCACATTTATTTTTAAACAAGTATAGAAAATTTCTCTTAATAGTTTAAACAAAAATTATTGGTTTTAATTATTTATTTATTATTAAAACAATGATTATTGCATTTTATTTTTCATTTGCAAATGAACAAGTTCAATTTTTGCATCTAAAATAATGACTTATTAGTGGGGACCCGCTTTTGATAAAAAAGGACCCAGAATTTTTCAAGTTAAGCGGCGGTTTTGCACGCAAGCAATATTGCTCAAAAAAAAAAAAAAAAAAAAAAAATGTGATTGTAAAGTGCACGGTAAATTCTGTATGCACATCATTAATCAGAAGCACAGTAGTAACTGGTTGGGATCATACTAATAGCCACCAAAGTGATTTAGTTTTCATGGCCATAAGGGAAAGAAAAGCATGCCTGTTTGTGTTCCGGGGAATCCCCGGAACTCCGGGGATTTTACTAAGAGTGCCCCGGAAATTCCGGAGTTAATAACAACAAATCGGCATGCTTTTCTTTACTTTTCTATGAAGCTTTCCTTTCATCTGGACGTTAATAGCTGGGAAGCTTGATTCGAAAGTAACAAATCGCCCTTTAGTTTAAAAAATAGCGCCCCTCTTGCCGCTCATTCAAAAAAATAGCGCCCTTCTTTCCCCTCATTTGAAAAAACGCCCTTACTGCTGTTGCGTCCGAACTGAATGCGCGCCTGCTAGTTGTCTTTGATAGTGAACACCAAAGATAGGTGTCACTATCGTGTTAAAAAGAGTTTTCAGAGTTTCCACGCTAGTGGAGCGAAAGCTGAATTAGAAAAACCCTACCAAATTTATTCCAACTATGAAAAAGGATTTTTTATGTAAAAAGTGTATTGATACAATAACTAAGCAAATTTAAAAACAAATAACAACTTTATTGAGCAACATTAAAAGTAAAACAAAAATAACAATTAAAATCTATTTCTTAAACATGACATAAGTTCTCCATCGTTTACTCTATATCAATGTTTAATGAACTAGAGCACCAAAAAGAAAAAGCTATTTCAATTATATAAAAATGTATGTAAATGTATTTTTAGCTTAATTAACTTTAAATCAAATTTAACTTAAAGGTTTAATTTACTTTAAATATATGAAGTGATGATTTAAATTGTCAAAAGATAATATCTATTTAAAGTGAGAAACCTGTTTAAAAAAATACTTTATCCAATCCATCCAAATTCATCATATTGACCAAACATATTCAAAACATGCCGACGCCACTTTAAAGATCAAAAAGAAATTTAAATATTTTATTTAAATTTTACATATTAAACATCTCTCCCAAAGACTTATCAAAAACATCTTAGTCAAGCCAACTCTATTATTTTACTGGTCTCCTCAAAAAGCTAAACTGCCACTTTAGCATTTCCCTAATACAACACTTCCTGCCACTAAGTGTGTATTCCCAAACTAATGTTCTGCCACAACACCTGTTTGGGGGAAGGAGGAAAAGAAAAACTAAGTGAACCTCCTATCTATAAAGTTAATTTCCAAACGAACCTCACAGCGGTTACCGACTTTCGGGTTCAGGAAAGATAGAAAAAAGCAAAAGAATCTCACACATCACCGCCAATAAACAACTCCAGGCATCTGGCATGGTCGTCCATATCCCAGATCCTAGACCACTATTGCCCATATCGATAATGTGACGCGGAGACGGAAAGAAATATTTCCCGGTTCCTTTGGAACCGTCTAACAACATTCATAGAAAAGGATTCACTTAAAAACTGAATGAGTTGGCCAGATTAATTCAAAAATACATCAGATTAAAAACTAGACTGAAAAAGACCTTTAAAGAAGAGAGATTAAAAACATTTTTGAAAAATTGTTTTAAAGAATTTAAAAAATATAAAAAGGGCCTTTCTGAACCTTAACTGCCGGTGGCTGACCTCTCATGTTTACGTTCTCACATGGTCTTCATTTCCACGGCCAAACATCCCGCTCCGAAGATTCCATCTTCTAATACGAGCTTCAAGACTAAGTCCAGGTTCACGGCAGAATAGTAGTGGTCATAATGAAAGACTTAAATTCCAATTAAAATCTTGTCTAGCCTTTAATAAAAAAAAACATTTAAAAATATAATCTACTTTCCTTAAGGATACTCATCGCTTCACGCTTCTAATCGGCACTCTTAAAAAAAGGACATTTCAATTAAAAAGACAAACTTCTAACCCGTCAATACTGGCCGCCGTCAAAGTCGAAAAGCGAATGTTCCGCCGGGAATATAAATAGTTCAGACTCTTGTCTTGGGCAACTCCCCCTCACGTGACTTCCTCCTTCTGGTCATACGTCACATCCGATCTCTAGAAGGATCGGGGAAAACGGACCAATGGTATGCTGCTGTGAAGGAGAGGCACGCGTCGGAGATAGCAGACACGCTACGCCATCTATCGATGCTCCCGGTAATCTGTCAGTCTGAACTTTGATAATATCGGCGTATGTTGACAATGCAGGTTTGAGGGAATACGCTGAGCTCGAATACCGCTAGTTGTTATGAAGTTGACAGCATGTAATAAATAAGTAAGTAATGAAAAAAAGATTTATTTTATTTTAAGTTGAAGTTTAAACATTGAAATAAATAAAAAGAATGTTTAAACTGAAACTATAATTTATTTAAACTTAGGAATTTAATAAATGGAAAAATGAAATTTTATTTTAGAAATGGTTTTAAACTTTAATGATAAATATTAGAGATTGAAATAGGATGAATACATGAGTGGTTGAATGGAGGAACAAGAATAGGAGGGAAATATATTCATATTTCCTGTCAGTCTTCTCATTCATACATTTAAGACCGCGCGTTCTCAGAGCGTGCATTGCAGTAGACAAGTCTTTGACAGGTCAAGTTTTTTTTATAAGATTTTGTTCCAAAATTTCCAAGAACTAAAAACATTCTGTTCTTTTTTTTTATATCATGGATCAGAAAATTGAGGCATAAAAAGTATCGTGAATTTCAACAAATGATTGCCGAAAATTTTCGTCAATCGTTCACACACACACAAAAGAAAAAAAAAAAGAAATGAAAAGAAAGAAGAAAAACACGAATTTCATCAAGGAATCGTGGGGGAAAAGCGTATTTCGTTTTAGAATTGCGAAAAAAACGCTAACTTCGACAAAGGATCGCCGAAAAAGCGTTAATTTCATCAAAATGCAGCAGACAAAAGTGTGAATTTTGAAGAATCGGAAAAAACTTCAAAGTTCGTCAAGGAGCCATCGAAAGGATGCCAATTTTGTCAGAGTATCGGGTGTAAAATAGAAATTTGGTTAGAGAGCCATGGAAAAACGCGAATTTTGTTAAATGACCGCGGACAAAAGACTAATTTCGTCAAATGACCGCAGAAAAAATGCTATTTTTCAAAGAGCCGTTGAAGAAACGCGAATTTTATCTAAGTATAGAGACAAAATGCGCGAATTTCATCAAAATGCCTCGTAAAAATGCAAATTTTATATCAAAGGGCTGTGGAAGAAACTTTTTTCGCGACTCTGCTAAATTCACTTTTTTTTTTTATCGTAATCCGTGAACGAAATTCGTATCTTTTCACGATTCTCTGTCAGAATTCGTTTATTTCATGCGATTCTATTACAAAATTTGCATTTCCCCCCCCCCCCCCCCCCAATAATTTGTCAAAATTTGCGATACGTTTTATATTCGAATTTTCGGAGTTTTGAACGATTTTTTTAATTTCCGAAATGACTGACTCAATTTTTCTTGATTTTGTGGAAAATCTGATTAGAATCACAGAGGTGAAAAAATATGAAATTCACAGCAAATTTTCTGAAAGGTTACAACAGAAGTGGGAGAAAGGGGGGGAGCAATTCCATTCCCGGTACAAAGTTATGTGCTTTTTTTTTTTTTTTTTTTTTTTTTTTTTTCCGCGCCCCTATTTTGAAATTTGCATCTTTTTGCGACGTTCGTTTGACGAAATTTACCGTTTTTTTGCGATCTTTTAACAAAACTTGCCGTTTTTTTACGATCTTTTTACAAAATTTGCCGTTTTTTGCGATCTTTTAATAAAATTTGTCGTTTTTCAAGATTTTTAACAAAATTTGCTGGGGGTTTTTTTTACAATATTTTTACAAAATTTGTCTTTTTTTCATGATTTTTTAACAAAATTTTCTGTTTTTTACGATCTTTTTAAAGAATTTGTCGTTTTTCATGATTTTTTAACAAAATTTGCCATTTTTTTACGATTTTTTAACAAAAATTTTTCGCGATCTTTTAGCAAAATGTGCTGTTTTTTCGCGATCTTTTAGCAAAATATACAGTTTTTTCGCGATCTTTTAGCAAAATATGCTGTTTTTCGTGATCTTTTAATAAAATTTGCCTTTTTTTCGCGATCTTTTAACAAAATTCTTTATTGGTGGATACGAATAAATGTGCAAGGGGTGAAAAAAGGTAACATTTTTTTATGATTTTATACTTTATAATTATTATAGGAGTAAAATCCACAAAAGAATAAAATACTTGAAAGTTAAAAGCAATTCTATGTAATGGCTCATGGGATACTCATGAAGTTAATCGGTGATTATGATTTATATACTATTGTAACTTATTTTAAAAAATGAACATTTATTTTTTCAGGGGATTTAATCAAATGTTACAAACAGGCGTGGAAAAGTGAAAAGAATAATCCAGATTCACCTCTAAGCTTCTAATTTCAAAAAGTGATTACACTGTTTAATTCCTTCACAGCTAAATATGCAACTTGGATTTCTTCTTCATAATACGATTTATCATGCTCGATTTTGCTGATAATGGTGGATTCAGGGGTGGATTCTCGTCCGAAATTTCCAAAAATTTGAAATTTGGTTATCAGTTTCGCATAGTTGCCAACTTGTACGGTTTTCCACGCAAAAAACAATCGCGGAGACATGCAAATTTCGTGAAAGCATTGCCGAAAAAGTGCACATTTCATCAATATTTCTTGGAAAAGCAACGATTTCGTCAATGTTTTTGTCCACGAACTTTGTCAAAAGATCGTTGAAAAATGCGAATTTCCTGTGCGGATCACGGTTAAAACGGCAATTTCACCAAATATCGCAGATAAAACGCTAATTTCGTTAAAAGATTGCAGGAAAAAACGCTGTTTTCAATAAAAGAATGCTTACAAATATTTAGTCAAAAGATCATTAAAAAAAAAAAAAAAAAAAATTTCATCAAAAGATCACGGAAAAAATGCTGATTTCGTCAAAAGTTCGTGGGTATAAAATGCCGTTTTCCAGAAAAAAATCATGTAAAAATGCAAATTTTGTCTAAAAATCATTAAAAAAAAATGTCGATTTCATAAAAAAAAAAAAAAAAAAAAAAACACAGAAAAACTGCTGATTTTGTCAAAAAATCACAGAAAAACTGCCAATTTGGACAAAAGATCTCAGTTAATCGACAAATTTGCTAAAATATCATAGATAAATTGCTGATTTCGTCTGAAGATCGCGGATAACCCCCCCCCTCTCGTGGTGGGTAACTCGCGGAATCTCTGTGGAATCGGGGCTGTGCAAGTGCATACCACATAAATAACAATAAAAGTGACAAATCCTTAAAATCTTTTGGACTCCTTGGATTTTTTTATGTACTCCTTGGATTTTTTCTTCCGAATTCTGTATGAACCCTGATTTATCAAATTCATAATTTTTTACTGAAACCACTCAATGAATTTTGAAATTTTCTCCTGCAATTGATAAACAAATTTCTCTTTTTTTTTGTATGACTGAATCGTGAATTTCTGCAATTCTTCTTGTAGTTGCCTAAAAAAAGTATTTTTTTTTTTTTTTTTCACTACATTTGATTGAAAATTTTTCATATTTTCCCACAATTGATGTATTAATTCTACAATATTTTTCTGTTAAATGGATTTTACAATTTATTTTTACCTCCCTAGATCGATAAATTTTGTTATTGTTATTAACGATCCACTGTGGAATTTCACAATTTTTTGCATGATTTATTATAACTGAATCTCATGGTATTTTTCCTAAGACCAATCAATGAATTAATTTTTTCTTTTTTACAACATATCAATGCATGGAATCTATGATTTTTTCCATACCTGATAAACAAATTCTATGATTTTTTTTCATTGCAATAGATTGACAGAATTTGCTATTTTTTCTGTTATTAATTGGCGAATTTAATGATTTTTGCTTTTGACAGATGGGTGAAATTCAAGAATTTTTCCTTGCGATCCACTGATGAATTTTGATGAAAGTTTTTACATTTTGTCAAAGTTGAAAAATAGACTGTAAAATAACTCAACTTTCTTCTTCTTCCTTTTTTTTTTAACTTTATTTATTTATTTATTTTCAATAACTAACCCAATTTTTTTATTTAAATTGTTTTAATGGTACATTGATTAGTCTGTATTAATGTAATTCTTCAAATAGCACGTTAAATAGTTGTCAGTTTAAAACTCATTGTTTTTTCTTCCTTCTAAAAAGCTCAACTTTTCTCCATTTATAAATGTTGGGAGGAGAGACTCCCGTCCAGGGCCGTAACTAAAGGTGAATAATAGGGGAAGGGGGTTCATATTTTCTTCCTTTCTCTGATGCAGAAAGATACATTAAAACTAGTGCATATTCATACTATAGGTACTATGTTTTTTATTAAATTGTTGTAGTAATTTCATTTTATGCTAAGAAAAGAATAGGGTGATGAAAAATCTCAATGTATAATTAGTGCAATATTAAGCATCATGTTAGTTCCTATGTGCGAATAGAATGAACAAGTGTAGAAGCACTTTTTTTGGCAGTTTAGTATTTCACCAAAACTATGAAAGAGCCTCAAAACTAAATTAGATTTTTGAACAAAATTTGAATTGGATTTTCAGAACAGAAATTCATTGAGTGATCTTGGAATCCTTTCCAGAGAAAGCTCAAAATGTTTTATGGATGGCTGAGCCACCCCCTAGCTATGGCTTTGCTCCCCTCCTAGGAAAATTTTAATTCCAAGCCCTGCATCCTAAATATCTTTTGCTGTTTTATCAGATAATACAAAAAGATTTTTTATTCCCTTCAACTTAGCCTTAACAAGGTTTGACCGTATATTGATGTATTTATCGAGCTTTTTTGGTTATTAAAGTCTGGCTAAACCTGTAATAAAATTTCCGTATTTTATGAATTCGATGTGGATTAAATACTAGGGTACCTTTATAAGGAAAGTTTCACTGAATAATTCAAAGAAAATAGGTCTCATCTTTATGATGTATATTTAATTATAAACTATTAATTATTTACTTTGGTTTTACTTTTAATTAATTATTTATTTTTTTAATTATCATAATTTTTATCATTTTAGTTTATTACTTTACCTAATTTTTTAAATATTTTATTGTATTACAAGCATTCATTATGATTTTGATTGTATTATTACATTCAAAGTGCTGTTTAAGAAATGTAAACAAAGCAGTGACCAGAAATTCACAAAATTCTGAAGTCAGAACAATCGAGAACTATGCAGATTTGAAGGAGTCTGCCGTTATAATGGACATGGGATTCTTAATAAGCTAATTAAGTGGGCAAAACTTAGAAAGTTGCAGTAACGTTGCTACACAACCTGGAGAACCTGGAAAAGTCAGGGAATTGGAAAATTAGTCTAATAAGTCAGGGAATTTCAATATTTTTTCCCAAAACCAGGAAAAGTCAGGCAATTCGATAAACTTTCATTGTGATCTCTAAGATAGTTTGATTGTTGTGCGGCCAGAAGTGGGAACCTTCCGTGATTTGGCAAACTGCATTTTTAAAATTTAAAAATAAAAATCATCTACCTTTTTTTTTTTTTCTTTTTTTTATCCTCTACATTTTATATATTTTAATACTCATTAGTCATTATTACAGATTTTAAAACTTTTTCCAGCAGTTATTTTCATGTAACGATACTGTTTCCCCTTCCCTTTTGATTCCTGTTAGAAATAAATTTTAACTAGACAATGATTTTTATTATAGTTAACATTTTAATATTTGTGAACAAATATTTTGTCCAGTTTGTAGGAAACTTTATCTGAAAGCTTGCAATCATAAATTATTAAAGAGAGCGATTCCAATTGCAAAGCAAGATTGTTATTGATTTGTGTGGGGAATTGGGATAAAGAGCTTTAGCTCAGAGATTATTAGCAACTCTATTCAAGAAATTTTAGTGTTTTTTTAAGTAATATGACTTTTTTTTTTACCCTCAGCATGTACACTATGCGCTACACTGCTAGACCTGAATTTTCTTGAAATACACCTAGGAAAGTCAGGGTATTTCATTCTCCTAATATGAATAGCAACCCTGTTACAGAATTGCCACAATCAGTGATTATTTGCTCAAGCATGGCATTGGTTTGAAAAAAAAAAAAAAAAAGTGAATTAAAATAACACAATGAATGACTTAAATATAAACATCTTTATTCTTGACAGACTTTGCTTATAATTTTACAAATCACATAAGTTTCAACTATGAAGCGAGTTTAATGGGAATTCTAAAATTTTAAATATTTATCTTGTTTTATAGATTTATAAAATGTTTATGGATACACATACCCTTCCGATAAAATATGTACTGATAATCAGGGTTGGCACGGTTTAAACCAATTGGTTTAAACCACAGTTTAAACCAAATGGTTTTTTTCTCAAAAAAACCAATTGGTTTTTTTAAAAGAAATCTAATGACATTTTCATTTTTTTCCTTTATAATTTACGTGTTTAAGATTATTGGACGTAAATAATTTCTACTTTTAACACTTTATTTCAGTAATAAGTATTATATATAGTGGGTTTAGGTCTTTTTTTATGCATAGAATTAAACCAATTGTATTCTATTAAAAAAAACAATTCGTTTTTTAGAAGAAATCTAATGGCATTTTTTTTTTCTTTATAATTTACGAGTTTTAGATATATTGGGTTTACGTCATTTTTTTATGCATAGGATTAAAATCAGTACACATTGGTGAACATATCTATTGCTCCAAAGAAAAAAGTACAAACATGTGAATTGATCAAAGATAAAATTGATTCAATATTAGTATAAAATATTTTAACTTTTTTAATAATGCAGATTATTTAATGCAATTAATAATGTAACACAATGATCTTTTAAGATTTTGCACAAGCTGTAAAAGAAATTTTTCTTTTGGGAGATTATCTTGAAGAATTAAAAACAAAGACTGGTTGCTAGTTATAGCATTTTAATAATAATTTTTTCCCCTCTATTATCTGCTGAATCTAACGACTAAAAATGTTAACTTCAAATCGTCACTCAGAAAGAAAAAATCCTAAGAAATACTTCTTATGATTCGTATTATTCTTAGGGTTCGTTATTATTCATATTTGTAATTTATTATTTGAATAATTGTGGAAAATAATATTTATCAAATTACATCCAAATGTTTATTATTAGTAATCAAAAGATTGTTTATAAAGTAAAGATTTACAGGGCATCAATGGTTCACTGTGTAGAACAGTTAAAACTTTCAACATAAGACTGTTTGCTAAAACTGTTTAAAATGACAAATGATTTTTTTCAATTTTCAGTGTAAATTCACTATAATTATTAAATTTAAATTATTTTAAATGAAGTTACACTGCTTATAAACCAATAATGTCTGTTATTATCAGTAAATATGGGTGTATATGTAATAAGAAAGGATGTTTTAAAAAAACCCGGTTTAAACCAAAAAAACCTGATTTAAATCAAAAAACCCGGTTTTTTTGGGGTTTTTCGAAAAAACCTGGTTTTTTTCCAACCCTGCTGATAATATGTATATCTATCATCATGTTTACTCTCATCGGTTAAAATAATAAAAAAATGTCCTTTTCATTTTTTTTTTTTTTTTTTTTTTTTTGTATTTGCAGTGTATGATCACAGATGTATGTGTTCCCATATCAAAACTCACGGAAATGGTTCTGAAGACCCAGCAGGATATTAGAGATGCTAAATTGTTAGGTATGTCAATTGTTTTTCAGTCGCTCTTTTAATTTAGTTATGCATTTCCAAGATTTTCTTATGCCATAAAATACCATTAACCCAATTTTCAAATTTTTTAATATTTGTATTATATTTTAGAATTTTATTTTTGATTATAATTTTATATTTTGTATTATATATTAGAATTTTTTAACTAGAATTTCAAATTTTTTATAAAATGAGAGAGGGGGGGGAGGGAGTGATCAGGAAGGGCAGATTAATGGGATTTTGTGGTATAAGTTAAAACATCTTCTCTTTATGATCCTTTTTTAGTCAGTATTATTACTAAAGTCCCAATGGTAATTCCCAACCTGGGAAGTAATAATGCTATTTCTATTTTGAACTCTAATAATCATTGGCTTTCTCATTTTCAAAACAATATGACATATTTGTATCAATAAACAACTGATAATTTTACTTTCAACTCTAATTATTTGCTTTTTTATTTCCAAAATGAAGTGACATATATGTATAAATAAACAACTATTAGTTATTAAAATATTCTCTGATGATCGGTTAAGTCTTAAATAAAATCATGTTTATAACATGTAATATCTTATTATTTTTGTTGCCGTTAAAGTAAAAAAGTGAACTTTTTAAAGTTCATATTATATATTTTACAAAACTGTAAGTTATTTTTCTAACATTCTGTATTGCTTTTTGAAGTTATAAATTCAGTTCTTTTTTTTCAATGATCATTTGTTCTACTTATTTAGTTGAATAATTTATTATCCTATTTCACAGGTACTATATTGGGTCATGTGGGTGATGGCAATTTCCACACTTTACTCTTGTTCAACCCAGCGTGTGAAAAAGATGTTGAGGCTGTAAATTCACTGGCAAATAAAATAACTGAGTATGTCTTTTTTTAATGATCTTAGTAAAATTTTAATTATTTATCTTATTTTATTCAAAGGTGAGAATCTTCCCTGTTACGTTGGATTCCCACATTTTAAAAATCTCATTTAAATCTTTAAAACTCCTTATTTTATTTGTTTATATGTTTATTTGCTTGTTTGTTTTACAGTAATACATAATTATATAAACTTCTCTGTCCTCCTTGAAATTAATGCTATCCTTTTTTGACCAAACTGAACATACAATGTTTAAATTTAAAATGATTAAAATTCTTAACTTTTCATTTTTTCCTGTGTTATTTCTTATTTGATAATATAGTCAGACTTCGCTATCCTGACACCTGGTTTTCACATCATTCCACTTATCGTGTCAGTTTTTCAAAGTCCTGATTTTTAATGTAAAAAAACTCCAGATTTTACATTGTTGAATAATTTATAACTCCAGATATCCCAACAGCTCAGGAAAATTGTCCATTTTTCACAATCCATCTTACAAGCACAGAAATTAAGCGATAAGAAATGTCTCAGCCAAACTTTCCACAAAAGTGTCTAAAGCACTCATTGACATAAAAGAGAACCTTTATTTCAATCGTTTATCTGAATAAAAAACCCTGCACATTATGAATAACAGGATCAGTGAAGGAGAGATTTCTTCCTGCACGTTCTGTATCCGCCAATCCACAATTACTTACCCACAGGGATGTAGTGGAGGATATACGGAGGTATACACCATATACCTTCTGATTTTTTTTAAAAAGGAGCACCGTATACCCTCTGCTTAGAGCATATATATTCTGTTATTTTTACGATTACACCCCTGCTTACCCATTATTTTTCATACGGAGAGTGCAATATGTATTTGCTTTGGGAATGTTAAGCATTTCATTTCCACATTTTATTCATAGTGTTTAAAATTATTCACAGCAAACTGGCAAGAAACTCTAATACAGTTCATATTGGCGCAGCATGTTTCCAAAGGGACCTTGCACCATAAAACCCCATACAACCAACCAACCAACTAATACAGTTCATAACTGTTTCAAATATGCTAGTTTCAACCAAGTTCATCAGATGTTGAGTGTATAGAAGGTAATGAAGAAGACATCCCTCTTCCAATATTTCAAGAGTTTTAAGATTGTGAAATAGATATAATAATGAGAATGTCAAGACATATTTCGGTTTTGATAAGGATATTACACATCACCAGATGCAATGATTTCTGAAAGAGAAAAAGAGAGAAATTTCTTCAGACTCGGAGATCGAAAGTGATATGGAGCTAAAAGAAAACAAGCCTCCGACTACAACTGAAGCATTGCATTGCATTGCATTTAAATGATTGAAATCCAATTGTATCCAATTTTAGCAGTTGACTCATAGGTTTACCATCATGTTTTCTTACTCCCAGTCCTTCCTGTTTTCATATCTTTATGTGCAGAAAAACACAATGGTAAACCTACCAGTCAACTGCTAAAATCAAACTTTCAGGTGTTTTCCACCAAGATAGGAATTGGCAGACCAATTGCATTTTAGTTTGCTTTCAGTTTTTAAAACATTGTCTAAAAACCACTCCCAAATCAGCCTTTCATCCTGCCAGGGTCAATAAAATGAGTGCCATGCTTGCTTAAAAACTAAACATTGATGGTCCGACATTATGTTGACCACTTGGCAGGATGTATACTAGCACCTCAGTGTCTAACCAGTGTCTGCCAGGTGATAATTTTTAGAAAAGAACACACTGTTTTCAAGAAAGATATTCCTGTACTTTGTTTCAAAAAAATATTCTAAATACTCTTTTATGAGTAGAATTTTATGATAATTTTTCATGACAAATTGGATTTTGTAATCCTTTCCCTACAAAATTTGCAATCTTATATATATAGTGGTTGGTGAAATTTGCTGGTTAATGGACAAATTTCACAGATTTTTCCAGCTCCTAGTCGACGAATTTTATATATATATTTTTTTTTTTTTTTCCTTTCCTTATTTTCTCTTACAAGTTTCTGGTGAAACTCATGATTTTCAACCAACTAAAAAATTTTCATGATTTTTTTTCCTTAACTGACTGGCTAATTTACAGATTTTCTTCATACTATCACTTAACAAATTTCAAATTACTTCACCACAACAAAATGACAAAAATTATGATTTATGTACCACAATCAACATATATACTTTTAGAATATTTTTCTTACTCAGCCAGAAATAAAATTAATTTAAAATAGCTGTTGGGGGTGCCACTGTAATACTTACTCATCATCGATATGCATATTTTAACATACGAAAATAAAACATGCAGAAACTATTTATAAAATACATTGTATTTCCAAAACAAAATTTAAACATATATTTAAATGTTTTTAATGTACATAGTAATGCTCTGTTAATGAATTGCTAATGAACCCATTTCGACAAATTATATAAAACGCCAAATTACTCAAGTAGTACCGAATTGCGTAAAAGAAACATCCTTATAACTCCAAAAATAATAATCATATTAACTAACAGTTTACTGCACAGGATTAAGCATCTCACTTCCAGTTAAAATGTATCTTTGAATTGAAATTTGAATGAAATACAGGGTCATGAAAAATTGAAGAATGTGAAAAACAAGATTACAAATATCTCGGCAACTCATAATCTGATCGACTTCGTTTTCTATGTAAAACTTTTGTTATTTTATCATCTTTCATTTCCTTTCCTTAAAAAAAAATGTGAAAATTTTTATACACCTTTTATCAGAAAGAATTTTTCGAGAGTCCGAGAAAAGTAGTTCCGGATAATCGAGGTTACTGATATTAAATAGGCTCGTCCCATTCTTGCATACTAAGCACATACAAAATTTCAAGTCTCTATCTCAATTATTTGTTTGGGAGATAGAGCATTTACAGACAGATGGCAATTTTTTTTACTAAAAATATGTTTTTTGGAATATCCAGTATCTGAAATGTGTAAATCTATCAATTTTTTTTTTTCTTTTTAATTTTCAAAACGATTGCAAGACTTACCCTATACTACGTATGATGGGTAAGTAAAAAACCAATCTGAAAGGGCAGGAAGCATCAAAAGTTGTAAAATAATTTACAATGGGCACCAAATACATAAAGTACTTAAAATGAGGCATCCAGTGCATTAAGTAATAAAAAAGATCTGTCAAGTGCATAATGTAGTTAAAAAAAGCCTGCTGGGCACTACATCCTGCCAAATCGGCCTAGAGTCAGCATTATATACCTGATTTTTCATTGTTGTTTGAAAATAGTAATTGATTTGTCCTTAATTGCTGCTTTTTAATTTAGGAGAGCCTTAGCTTTAGACGGCACTTGTACTGGTGAGCATGGAATCGGCATTGGCAAAATGAGTCATCTTGAAACAGAATACAGAGAAGTTGGTATCCAGGCAATGGCGGCCATCAAAAAAGCTTTCGATCCTTTGAACATCATGAATCCTGGAAAAGTGATAAAAGTGCAGTAATTACTGAATTTTTAGATACAATGTAACTTGTGATATTGTGTCTGATTATTTGTGTATACAGAGCTTAATCTGCACCGGAATCCTGTTTTCATTAAATATTGGTCAGAATTCACCAGAGCTCATAAATGCAGGGCTCTGGAGCTCAGTGCAATAGCGCTTCTGAAAAAATGAAGCCAAAAGTACCCTTTCCTACCCATCTCATAGCTTTTGCATTCTTTTTTATCAAAACACTTATAATAGTGGAATAATTGACAGCTAAGTATATGATGTTAGATATATTTAATTTTTTTTACTATGCTAAGGGAAAAAAAGTGCCTTAAATTTTGCAAATAATGTTTGAAATATAAATTTGCAGATTAATGTGATAGGGAAGAGGGGAATGGTATAGTTGTTAGTACTAGTACCACAGAGTATTAGGGCTCCAGTACTTTTTTGTTAGAAATTAAGCCCTATGTGTTTTGATGTTGTTGTAATCTACTAAGGCACTTCCTTATAAAAAAGACCTTGACAGGATGAGAAAAAAATCTTCACAATAAGAGGCAACTCTTCACAAACACTGGCTCGCTACCTATTGACTACTTTGTACACACACAACTAACTTGTTCAGTATTTACACTGTTTAAGTACATAGAGATGCTAACCTAGTCCATAATCATGAGAGTGTTTGTCTTAAAATAGAAGGATGTTGCCATTTGCATCTAAAAAATGAGTTCATTTTATCAGCACAAACTATGTTGCTAAAAATAGTGGAATGAGTATTAAAAAACATGATACAGTAGACTCCTTTAAATACACAGCTTGGGACCAGAGGTTTTAGCGGATTTCTGGTCATTGCTTTGTTTACATTTTTTAAACAGTAATTTAAATGCAATTAAAAGTGCAATTGAAACTATAATGAATGCTTACATTATAATAAAATATTAAAATAAAAATAAATAAATAATAAAAATAAATAAATAAAAATAAATATAAATAAATAATAAAAATTTCAGTAATTTTTAAAATGATTAATATATTAAAAGAAAGGTCAAGTTAATAATCAATAATGTATGATTAAATATTCATTATGCATTTTTCTTAAATTATTCAATGAAACTTACCTCATTAAGCCACATTACTAATTCTTGTCAAAATCATAAAACTAGTCGTTGGGGGCCACCGTAATACTTACCCATCATGGATATGTATATGAAAATAAAACATGTGAAAACTATTTATACAATGCATTGCAATTTATAAACAAAATTTAAATATTGTTAATATACATAATAATGCTCTGTTAAAGAACTGCTGATTACCAATTTCGACAAATTATATAAAACGCCAAACTACTCAAGTAGTACCGAACTGCGTAAAAGAAACATCCTTATAATTCCAAAAATAATAATTCTATTAAATAACAATTAACTGCGTCGGATTAAGCGTCTCATTTCCAATTAAAATATATCTCTGAATTGAAATTTGAATGAAGTACAGGGTCATGAAAATCAAAGAATGTGAAAAACAAGATTACAAATATCTCGGCAACTAATTATCCGATCGACTTCGTTCTATATGCAAAATGTGTGTTATTTTATTGCCTTTTACGTCCATTCCTTAGAACAAAAAAAATTCGAAAATTTTTATATACTTTTCATCAGAACGAATTTTTTGAGAGTCCGAAAAAAATAGTTCCGGATCATCGAGGTTGCTGATATTAAATAGGCTTCGTCCCATTCTTACATACTAACTACATACAAAGTTTCAAGTCTCTATCTCAATTTGTTCGGGAGATAGAGCGTTTACAGACAGACAGACGGACGGAAATTTTTTTTCTAAAAATATGTTTTTCGGAATCTCCACTATCTAAAACGTGTAAATCCGTCAAAAATTTTTTTTCGATTTTCAAAACGATTGCAAGACTTACCCTATACTATGTATGATGGGTAAGTAAAAAGGAAGTTTTATTCCAGGATTAGCCATACTTAATAATAAAAAAGACTTGATTAATACATTTGGTAAGAAGATTGTGATTATCAATGGTATCAGCAATAACTTGAGTTTTGACAGAAATAAATTTATTCTTTCTTCATGAAAAAATGTGAATTCTGTAATGTTAACAAAAATTACATATTAAAATAAAAATATGTATAAAATCAAAATAAAACTAAAAAAGTCAAATTTTGTTCTTATATCTGAACTAAATGTTTCATTGTTTATATCCATAAATTATGTGTGGATTTTAGATTTGAGGAAGTCTACTTTGGTTATAATCAGGGCTCAACATATGTGATAGCCATCAAAATATTTTGTCTGGCAAGTATGTTTTTGGTATAGTCTAATCAGCTTTTTTTTTCTCTCTCTCTCTTTCTTTTCAAACAATATTTTATAAGCATGTAAAAACTTTTATTATCTGTGCCTCAACTTAAATATTTAATCCTTTAATAATCCTGCAAAATTTTTTATGTATCTTTAATATTCATAAAAGAACAGCTATGAAAAATATTTGAATTTATCTTATGTAATTTATTTTTATCTTAATCTCTTCACATATCATTGTATCAGAATGACATATTGCTCATCCGCAAGAAAAATGGTACATCTCAGCAAAAGTAAATTTCACAAGAGCAGCAAAAAGAAAATTTCCATGATTTTATTTTAACATGAAATAATAGCACTTAGCTCTGTATGCAGGAATGGAAATGTGCATAAAATCATAAAAGCCCTTTAAAAGGAAGACAGGATGAGGTTTAGAGAGCTGGGTGATTTTACCTACCCATACAATCCACCACTCTTCTGTGGTCACAAATAGACATATAGCATAATAAATGGATTTTCTGTATAACTATACTTATGAAACTGCTTGTTTAGCAAGGCACACCTATGACAAACCTATTAGGGGAATAAAACTCAAAATGAATTTTTGTAAGATATGCCACTTATCTTGCAGGTGAATGTTATAGTATGTATACTGTTAATGTTTTCCTTGAATTTTATGCACTAAGATATAATAGATTTTTATTCTGAATTTAAATATTGTAATTTTTGGTCATATCTATTTCTTATCTAAATTAACTATTTTATATAAATCTGTTTCATTAGTTTATTATTTTTATTAATGGAAACTATTTATCTTCTATCGAAAGAAATTTTAAAACCAAAAAAATGTTAATTTGATCTCATTTTTATTTTGCATATTGTAGTATAACTCCTGTAAAATTTCATGAATGTCAAATGTAACACCCAATTCTCCTAATTGTTCTATCCTTTTCACAAAAGTTCCAATTATAAGTCCTCCTCCCCTTAATAGAATTTCCTATCACTTAAGAAAAATCCTCAAACAATTTCTATGGATGGAAGGAAGTGGGACGTGCCAGCATGATGATTGCCTTGGAGACCTAGGTTGTCTAAGTCAGAACCTAAAACAAGCAGTAATATTTCATCGGTGTTTGTAACAAATGCAACAAAATTTATTCTCTTGAGCTCAAGCTGTGCCAATGTCATTTTAAAAAAAATGTTCTTAGCTTTATACAAAGGAAATACCTATGTCTCTTGCAGTATTACTTAATCAGTGCAGTATTACTTAATTAGTGTAGTATTATCTAATCAGTATTACCATTAAAATTTTAATGGAATTTGTATCACTTTAATTTTATGAAAATTTAATTGTTGTATGTATGCCAAGTTATTCCAGTCAAAAACTATTTTTGTATGTTTTTATCAAATAAAATATTTTAATAATTTTAGCCTGCCTTAATTGTTTAATAATATTTTATGACTCAACTTTTTACATTATTTTATTTTTTATTTTATGCAGAGTAAGTGTGCACAACGTGCAAACTTGTATGCGAAAATCACATTTTAATCCTGTTTTGAGACAGTGGAAAGTTGTGGATCTGAATTGAAGCGATTAAAGAATGTGATTGAAGAAACAATGGATATTGACTTTGGGCAACAACTTATTGTATAGTGTCTGTGTGAACATGACAAAGTTGCCGGCATCATGGAAAGTTAGGGAATTTCAAAGTAATCATAGAAATTTAGGGCAATTTCAAAATATACAAAAAAAGTCAGGGAATTTACAAATGTTTTCTTGAAAGTCATGGAAAAGTCTTTAAAAGAATAAAATAATAAATTAAAAATGGCAGGAAATTCATCAAGTAGTCTTGAAAAAGGGCGGGAAATCACAAAATTCACCAGGCAATTGAAAAAAAAAAAAAGAAATCGAAAAATTTGAAATATGATTGTAGAAAATAATTGCTAATTTTGGCAAAAGATTACAAAAATAAGTAGCGAATTCCACTATATGATCATTTGGTTAGAGATTTTTTTTTCTTTTTTTAGTCAGTCGCAGGGAAAATCATGGAATTTTTCGAGATTTGGTCATGGAAAGACAGATAATTTGCCAGTCCTGTTTGCCGGGAGCCCTGCATCATTATTTTCCTAACACAGAATTATGTGTTTCATGGTATGTTGTAAAATTCTACACAGCATTGGAGCAAATTGTTTGATTAATGTATTGGGAAATCAGCCAAATAATCAGAGAAAAGTCAGGGAAATTCAATATTTTTTCCTAAAATCTGGAAAAGTTAGGGAATTTGATAAACTTTTCATTGTGAACTCTAAGAGAGTTTGATTGTTGTGCAGCCATGAAGTGAGAATCTTCTATGATTTGGCAAACTGCATATTTAAAAAAAGAAGAAAAATCACATAAACCCCCTTCCCCCCCTTTTTTTTCTTCAAAAATTTCCTCTTATCCTTTACATTTTATATTTTTAATACTCATTATTACATATTTTAAAACTTTTTTCCAGCAGTTATTTTGATGTGACAATAAGTAATTATCACAAGCCTATCTCCCCACTCTGTTTTATGATTTAGCAAACTGCATATTTAAAAAAAGAGGAAAAATCATATAATCCCCCCTTTCCCCCTTTTTTTCTTCAAAAATTTCCTCTTATCCTTTACATTTTATATTTTTAACACTCATTATTACATATTTTAAAACTTTTTTCCAGCAGTTATTTTGATGTGACAATAAGTAATTATCACAAGCCTATCTCTCCACTCTGTTTCCCCTTCCCTTTTGATGCCTGTTGAAAATAAATTTTAGATAGACAATGAATTTGGGATATAGTTAACAAAATGAATGTTTGTGAATTCAGTGCACAAATATTTTGTAGCGAGTTTGTAGGAAACTTCATTTGAAAGTTTGCAATTATAAATCATCAAAGAGAGCGATTTCAATTGTAAACCTCTAAAGAGTGATTGTTATTGATTTGTGTGGGGAATTAGGATAAAGAGCTTTAGCTCAGAGATTATTAGCAACTGTATTCAAGAAATATTAGTCTTTTTTGAGTAATATAATTTTCTTTTAACCTTCAGCATATCCACTATGCGCTACAAAGCTAGATTAGAATTTTCTAAAAAATACACCTGGAAAAGTCTGGGAATTTCATTCTCCCACATGAGTAGTAACCCTGTTTACAATTTTGCAGAAATACTAAATTATAACTAAAATATGTTTCATCACTCGCTCATCCTATTTGTACATAGGAAGCTAACAGGATGTTTAATATTATACTAGTTATATACTCAAATTTTTCCTCATCCTATTCTTTTCTTATCATATAATGTAGTTATTACAATAGTTTAATGAGAAACATAGTACCTACAGTGTGAATATACACTAATTTATTTTTCTGTATCACAGAGAGAGAAAATGTATGCCCCCCCCCCCCCCCCCCCTGCTTCCTTATAATGTAAGAGTAGTAATAGAGGAGTCTAATGATCCATGTCTGCCAGAAGAGAAGTGGTGCATAAGCCAAAAATTAATGCCAGTAGTGGTTGACTTGTAGGCTTAAAATTATGTTTTCCTGCACCCAATTTTTCATTTTTTCATGCTTTTGATTGTATGGCAGATACAATGCTAAGCCTACAAGTCAACCACTAGTGATATTCATTTTTGGCTTGATATTCATTTTTATCACCACTTTGCTTCCGACAGACATGGATTGTTAGATTCCTTTATTACTACTCTTCCATAAAATAAAGGAATTTTTCTTGTGCTCAGTGACTTAGGGTTTTGTGTGGTCAGCTCTTAGACTATTTGGGTATAATGCGGTGTGACTGTGTACTAGAGAGAAGTGATTGGCTAGTCTGTTGAATGATAAGGTAAAAAATAAAAAATTATCTCAAACAGATTAAAAAACACAATTTTTTCATTTGATTTTCAACTCTTTTTGAAGAGGGGGTTATAATCTCATCTGATCCCTCCCCTTCTTTCGGTTCTGTCAATGAGGACTAACATGGAACTAACAAGAATGGTTATTTCGTTGTATAACACAAGAAACAATTGCAGATTTATCTTTAAAAAAAATAATCATTACAAAAAACAAAATTTAAAACTTATCTCAAACAAAAAGAAAAAATGAACTCTTTTTCATTTATACTGGAAGAGGGCTGTAACTCCATTAGCTCCCTTCTACTTTTTTGGATATAATGTGGTGTTATCGTGTACTAATATGGAACTAAAACAAAGGGAATGGCTAGTCTGACTAATGTCTTTTTATTTTTTGTAATTTTGGGAGGAAAACTCCAATTGCCTCTTTGGGTATAATGTGGTGTCACTACACACTAATATGGAACTAAAGAAAAGAAACCGGCTAGTCTATCAAATGATACAGAAAAAATAGACATTTATCTCAAATAAAAAGAAAAAAATAAGCTAAGCACTTTTTCATTTCCTTTTCAGTTATTTTCGTAGGGGACAGTAGAGGTCTGCACGGGCCGGACTTCTGCCCAAGACCAGCCCGGCCTGCGGGCCGTGTTCGGGCCTTGCTTCTGAAGACTCGGGCCGGGCCGGATGGGCCTCGTTACTAATCTTTTTGGGCCGGACCAGGCTCAGGCCTTAATTTTTTTCCTGGTGTATCGGGGTGGGCCAAGTCTAACTTATTTTTTCCGTACGAAGTCGAGACTAATTTCGTTCTTACTAGTCTTCACGGACCTAAATAATCAGTTCCTGTTGAATCTTCCCATATGAAAATTCTTTTCTCGAAGTGGAAAAGTGTTTTCATAAATCAGTAAAGTTTGGCTTGATCCAAAAATTTTTGCAAACTAGACTTATAGTTTTAAGTCGTCATTATTCTACAATTAAACATTAGACTTTATTCTTTTTAAAGAATCGTAGATCACTAGGCATCTTAAAATAGAATTAAACACATATGAAAAACAAGATTATGATGGAATTTTCGTTTAAATTGAAAATTGCAAATTCTATTAAACTGTTCATTCATGCAAAATGAATACAACAATAGGCGAAAAAAAATATATATTAAACATTTACATCTGCTAAGAAGGAAACATATTTTTTTCCAATGTCTTAGAAGATTTTACTTTTACCATATACCATTTTTTAGATTTTTTTTTTAATGTATTAATAATACTAATGATAACTGAACCATTTACATACAACAAACAAAGGTTCATTAAAAGCGTAAATAATGCAGCCTATGGCACTTCTGCATAAATAGAGATTATAAACAAGAAAGAAAAGAAAAAGACTTTTGGTCTGAACTCTTCCGTTAGAGTAAAGATCAATGTTCTGTATTTTCACCAGAGGTCGGGTTCGGGCCGGGCTCGGGCCTGGAAATTTCGGCCCGTGCAGACCTTTAGGGGACAGGAGTCCCATTAACTAAAGTGAAGGGAGCAGCTAGTTCATTGACTGATAAGGAGGAAAATGCAAATTTATCTCAAACAGAAAGAAAAAAAGCAGTACTATTTTTTCATTTCCATTTTAACTATTCCGAAATGAGGGGATGTAATTTTTTCCCTATCCTTGAGCATGTTGTGATGTCAAAGTAGACTAATTTGGGGTTAGGAAGAATGTCTATTTTGTTGTATGACAAAAGAAAAAAATACAGATTTATTTAAAAAAATAAGGAAAAAACACTTTTTTTTTTCAAATTTTTTTTCAATTTTTGAATATTTCAAGAGGAAGGAGAGGGGTGTAATCAGTCCCTTTCTCTTCTTTGGTGTCAATGTGGACTAACATGAAAATGGGACTAATGATCATGTCTCATCTGTTGTATGTTTGAAAAAAATTTAAATTTTTCCAAAGAAATAAAGAGAAAGAATCAACAATTTTTTCATATAACTTTCGAAATTTTTAAGGGAAGGGAAGGTTGTAGCCCCGTCAGTCCCCCCCCCCCTCCCTTTAGAGGGGGGCTGCCCATGAATGGAGGGGAGTTGAGCTGTTTGGCAGGGAGGGAGATAAAAAAATCTTTAAAGCCCACCATTATTTTACATGCCATATAAAGAATTATTAGTACAGAAATGACAAATAACATTGAAGCAATTTAAATCAACATTCCCTCCCAGTGCTAATTATTATTATTATTATTGCAGGTCAAATTAACTCTAGTTTGGGTTTGTGTCATTTTCAGGTTGAGTGTAGATTAATGGAATTGGATTCAGGTTTATATCCATTTTTTCAAAAGCTATTTCACTACATTATTGCAGATTAAAAACTAACCTATAATAATAAATATAGATATTTGTGTGTGTGTTTTATAAAGAGACCAGCGTGTTTTTCCTGCAATCCTAATAAAAATTAGCATTTATTTTTTTTTTGTGTGTGTGAACCTTGGTTGAAATTTCCGTTTTTTCATCAGCTCTTTGACACAATCTGCGTTTTATTCACGATCTTTCGGTCAGATTAACATTTTATTCGCATTTTTCCGTGATCCCTCTACGAAATTCGCGTTTTTCCGTGATCCCTCTGCAAAATTCGCGTTTTTTCCGCGATCACTTGACAAAAATCGCGGTTTTTATCATGATCCTTTAAAGAAAATCGCATTTTCCCCGATCCTTTGAAGAACTTCGTGTTTTTCTGTTCTCCTTTGTCGAAATTCATAGTTTCGCGATCTTTTAACGAAGTTCACTTTTCTCCCTCGATTTTTTGACGAAATGTGTGTTTCCTTCGCGATCTCTTGGAGAAATTCGCGTTTTTCCCGCAATCCAACGAAATTTGTGTTTTTGGCGCGACCTCTTGACGAAATTTGCATTTTTTTGCGATCCTTCGAAGAAATTTGTGTATTTACCGCGATCCTTTGCAGAAATTTGAGTTTTTCTGCTATTTTTTCATGAATCCTTTAACAAAATTCTAAGTGGCAAGATCGTTTGATAAAATGGATGATTTTTTCTGCGAACGATTTATGGAATTTATTTTCTCGGCCTTCATTTGTCGAAATTCGCGATCATGTCAACGATTTTTAATTTTTTTTTTTTTTTTTTTTTTGGGGGGGGGGATGGAATTTTGGAATAGAATTACCCCTGATTCGCTAATCGGCTGCGGAAAGTTTGTCAATCCAGCATGTGAAAAAAATTGGTTGCGGGAAAAAAGTCAATAATTTCAACTATCTTTCGCACAAAAACACTGGTGAATTGCGTCAGAATAATTGCACGAAAATATCAAGAAATTTGCAGGATGGTCGCGAAAGTTGATCGTAATTTCAAAATGCAAAAATTTTCCAGAAAATGGGGAATATTTTTGGACTGGAATCTCCCGTCTCCTAATAACACACACTTATCCATTATTTGAATCTAAATTAAATGTGTCATCAAATTAATCATTAAATATGATTTCTTTCTTACTATGGTTTCGATTTAGCTCACTTGTGTCTTCAAAATATTTTCCGACATCGAAGCGGATCGTGATCGATTTAATTAGAGCAATGATTCGATTGTGAAAAAATCGACTGGGAAATAAATTTTGCATTGACTCATTTCACACAAATCAACTGACTTACCAACCAACCCATCAATGTTTACGTTTCGCTGATGATTGTGTTGTTTATCTGCTTTGCTTAATATTTATAGAAAGAATTTGGACCAAAGAAAAAGTGTATTAGAAAATATTTTTCTTAAGCCCTTGCAAGTTCATATTTTCGATTCAAGCGTAAGTTCATTTGTCAGTTAATTATGTTATTTTTGATCTATAAAGGCATTGTAGCTGGGTTTCACCGTTTTAAAACATTCATTTCTGGCGCCATTAATTTCAGTTTTATTACTAATCAGGATTTTAATATCATAATTGTCATGTAGGTCAAAGATATTTTGTAAATGTCTTAGCACAAGAAATTTTTTAAAATATTTGTACAATTTGTTTAAAATATAAAGAAGACATTTAGGGTAGATGTGCCAGTAGTGGACACCATTCTGCATTTTTAGTTTACAAAAAGTTAACCAATTAAAATTTAGCTTTTATTTATTTATTTTTTTTTTTTAATTTCCCCTTGTATTCTATAATTTTAAATTATTGTTGACATTCTTAATCAAACCAATCAAGAAACAAGAAATAAAAGTTATCACTGTTATGAAGTTCAACTGTTTTTCAATTAAAATGTTAATGAACATGCTAACATCTGGCTTCATTTTATAAGTTGGCACAGATGTCATATACGCACCACATTGGCACGATTTTTTTTCTGATGCCAGTTTTTCAAAAACCTCATTATCAAATATCAATTACATATATATTTTTAAATTATTTTCTTTTATTTTAAAAAGGAAATAACAATAAACTACAAAAGTTTAATTAATAACTGTAAAACAAAACAATTTATATCAATTTATAAAAAAATATATAAAGTAAATAGACTATTTATTAATAAATAAACAACAATAACCAGGTTACCATATGAGGCATAAAATTGCCATTTAGTTGGACTCGCGCAAATGTGGTGCACACATGATATCAGTGTCAATAAGTTTTGTATATACTTTATTTTCTTGCAACTTTTAGCTTTGGCACTATAAGAAAACTTTGAATTATATACATTAATAGCCATTTATAAAATTTCATTTTTTTTAAAAATTTTTAAGAGGGTTTTCCATTACTGGAATGCTTAATTAATCATTTTCCAGCTATAGATACCTCATGTAAACATTGCTAAAAAAGCAATTTCAGTAATGTTTATAGCACTTAAAATGTTCTAACTTGACTGAAAACCTAAACAACCAAATTTAATTTTTAAATTACATTTACCAAAATGTAAAAGCACCCAAACTCTTATAAACACCTGTTTTTAAGTTATTTTCTGTGGTTAAAAAAATTCAATATTTTATTCTTTTTTAAATTGTTATTGCATGTTAACTACATTGCATATTTTATAATTTGGTAATCAAACCAGCCAGGAAGCAGAAAATATTGTTTAAGGACATAGTCAAAGAGGAGCTCATAAGGCTTAATCCCTCCCCATTTAAATAAATAAATAAAAATACATTACAAAGGTTTACAAGAAAATCTATTTTTTGTCTTTAAAAGATTGTTTATTCATCTAAAAAAAAAAAAATCATGTCTTCAATCATCAATTCTGTAGTTTTTTTATTTTGATAGTATTTTATTTAACATTTATAGGGATGCACTGAATATTCGGTATTCGGCCATGTTACCGAATATTCGGTTAGGCTGAATATTAAACTGTTCAGTTGAGCCGAATATTCGGCTTGGCTGAATATGAAACTATTCGGCCTGTCGAATATTGGGTATGGCCGAATATCAAAGTATTTGGCTGAATCCAATATTTAATAAAACCTTTTAAAAACTTTTCACTATTTCTACTTTTAACTGTCAATTTTTTAATTTATATTTTAAATAATTAGAAACAAAATCATTTTAAAATAAAATAGAATGTTTTTACATTATTTATTTGCTGTTCTTAAAGTATAACTTAAGAAAATTAACCATGAGAAGGATTAAAATGGTGATTTATTAGGATTCTCCTTAAGAATAAATTATGTGCTGATACAAGTTTCTAAATTTTATTTAATAAATAATCTGTTTCTTGTTTTTTCCCAAATAAAAGTCCTTTAATAAAAAAAAAAAACTTTTGAGATTAGTAATACAGTAGACTCCCTCAAATCCGCACAGCTTGGGACCAGAGGTTTTGCGGATTTTAGAATTTTGTGGATTTCTGGTCATTGCTTTGTTTACATTTTTTTTTAAATAATTTGAATGTAATTAATAATGAAATCAAAAGTATAATGAATGCTTACAATATACTAAAACACTAAAATAAGTAATAAACTAAAATAATAAAAATTCAGATATTTTCTTTAATTGATTAAAATACTAAAAGGAAAGGTCAAGTTAATAATCAATAATGTACAATTAAATAATCATTATAAAAGAGGAAATGTGTTTTTCCTAAATATTAAATGAAACTTGCCTCATAAAGGTACATTACTCATTCACATCAGGATCATAAAATAATGAAACTTTATTTGAGGTTTAGCCTGACTTAATAACTAAAAAAGCTTGATTAATGCATAAATATATTTGATAAGATTGTGCTTACTAATGATATTAGCAATGTCTTTATTTTTTCAGAAATAAATTATTCTTGATGAAAAAACATGAATTCAATAACCTTAGCAAAAATTATATATTAAAAAATGTATGGAATTGATATAAAACAAAAAAAAAAAAAAAAAAAAAAAAATAAATTTTTGCTCCTACATCTGAACTGAATGTTTCATTGTTTACACCTGTAAAATGTGTGTGGATTTTAGAGAGTTGCAGATTTTAGGAGTGCAGATTTGAGGGAGTCTACTGTATACAAAGCAGACAATTTTTGTTCATGAAACCATAATCATAATCATAACTTATTGAGTCATAAGTACATTGTATTTCATCTCACTCTAGGTCAAAACTTGTGTGTTCATTTATTACATTAACAATAAATAAGATAACATATTTTCAACTCACATGCTTTGATTTCTGTAAAATATGATATGATGGGAAGGGTGGAAAATACCACCATTCATAAGAAAAGAACTATGAGCCAAACATACCTTTATTCAGAATTAAGTTGAAAGTATTTGTACTTTATATTGAAAAAAATCTGTCTTGAGTTATTTAAAAAGGGCAATTATCAGACTGTAACATTTTTCTTCGGCCATTTTTTTATTATTTGATTTTAAAATGTTTGTTTTGATTCGTAGAAAATTTTATTAATTAAAGTTTCATAATTGCGCTTCTTAAATAACTCTAGCCAGATTTTTTTCAATACTAAATGCTCTTATAAAAAGCTCTTGTTTATCAAAATGTAAGTTTCTTTTATTAAATATTATGTAAAACTGTTTTAAAAAGTAACATTTTAATACCTTTAAATTTTGAAATGTGGAAAGTATTTGGAAAGCCGAATATTTGGTATTCGGCCCAACAATTACTATTCGGCTAGCCGAATATTCGGTATTCGGGTCACCTCTTGGCCGAATATTCGGCATTTAGTATTCGGCCAAAATCACTATTCGGTGCATCCCTATTATTTAAAACATTTTACTCACAGTATCATTTCTTTCATATTTGTAATATAGTTGACTCTTGTTAATTCAAAATCAGATAAATCAAATCTTCGCTTCATTCGAATTAAATATGAAGTCCCAAAATTTTCAATGGGAGAATGATAACATATAACATATATGACGGAATAAAATTTTCGCCTTGCTTTTAACATAAAATGAATAATGGTTACTTAAAAGGCGATTAAATAATCAACTATAGATGTTAAAATTTAATTTCATTTAAAAATCTTAGTACAGTATAGGATGCGTTATCCAGAATGCTTGGGACCGAGGGCATTCTGGATAAGGGGGTTTTCCGTAATTCGGAACACTTTACCGTAGGTATAAGAAATGCTCGAAATAATTTCATAAATAGTGAAATAAATAGGTAAATATGAATACTAATACATGTGAATACCTTAATTTATTGATTAATTCACACAAAATAAAAAAATAATTATAATAAATGAAAAAAAATTATACATATATATGAAATTTAATTTTGAGATTTTGAAAAGGAATCTTTTGATTGGGATTTAGCAAACATTTCTATGATAGTCTTTTGCTTATAGCGCGTCTCTTGCATTAATTGTTCTTGTATTTTGTACAGAGACATGATTTGCTGCTCGTGGAACTAGCTCCTTTGTTGCATGCCTGAAATTAATTGTTTGGCATAAAATACTAATTTTTCATTTGATACCTTTTCAACTGCTTCATTCTGCTGGTGGTCCTTCTCGTCATCACTTTCCCCAGATATATAGAGAACTTGCAATCAGCTGATAGCCATTGTATTTCAAGTGGAGGTCAGGGTAGTTCCACCAATCAGAACTGTCTATTTCTAGAGTGTGAACTCCAGTATGACGTCAATTGCAACTGCCCTATTGTTTGTCATCATTTCACTGTCAGCCATGTGATTAGTGGCAGGAATATTTTCATCAAAAAATAATGCAGATGGCCATAGATTGTACCGTCCATGGATAAGTGTATCCTTATCCACAACCTGCCATGCTTTAGCAGCACTCCACAAAGCATCTTTGATTGAGAAGCTTCTCTGGAAATTTTTTATCCCAATTCCTTCAGTTTTTTTTTTTTTTTTTTTTTGTGAGCTTTTGAAGAAATTTGCCGAAAATCAGTCGTTATTTCTTGACATTTAACAAACTTTGCTGTTTTTCCATGATCTTTTGATCAAATCTGCCGTTTTTTGGGATTTTATGATAAAATTTGTTTTTTTTTTTTTTTTTTTTTTTTTTGTGATCTTTTGAAGAAATTCGCCTCTATTGTGAGTTTTTGACGAAAGTTGTCATTTTTGCGAATCTTTTGTCAAAATTTGTCGTTTTATCACGATTTTTTGAACTATATTTGTTATTTTTCACGATCTTTTGGGAGAAATCTGTCTTTTTGGAGGATTTTGTAACGAAATTACCTATTTTCTCACGATTTTTTTTGACAAAATTTGCCAAAAATTAGTTGTTATTTCTTGATTTTTAACAAAGTTTGCCATTTTTTCACGGGACGCGTAAAAGCTTTTTTTTTTTTTTTTTGCGTCTCGTCGTTGATTTTTTACTTAATTTACATGCTATATCGAATCCATGGCATTGCTGAAAAAAAAAAGTTACCCATTTGCATTCCAGTTTTCGGAGCGCTCCGGATAACGGATCCTATACTGTACTTTCAAACCTTTTCCAAACAGGTTCTTCCTCCTTACCAATGAAATAATTCTTGCAACGAATAAAATTTGGAATTAAATTATTATGCTTACATGACTGTAGAAACTTCAAATTCATCAGCTCTCGGTCTAAACAAAGACGCTCGTATTTATATTTATTTTTGAATTTCTTGCATTCCATTTGGATTCATCCAGTATTGACTACGTTGTAAATAACATATAATATATATGACGGAATAAAATTTTTGCATTGCTTTTAACATAAAATGAATAATGCTTACTTAAAAAGCGATTAAATAATCAATTATAGATGTTAAAATTTTAATTTTATTTAAAAGTCTTAGTACTTTCAAACCTTTTCCAAACAGGTTCTTCTCCTTTCAGACTTTAGACCTTGAAATAACTTTTTTCATTTTTGTCAGAGTTATTTTGAATTATGTATGCATCAAGTGTATTTGATATCTGCTTTCTTAGTGATCATCACATTCACCTCTTCTTTCATTGTATTTGTTCCTAATCCCTTAGTCAGGGTTGGCAAGTTTCTTCTGCAGTGGAAAAAACTGGCTGGAAGAAATAGGTTTCTTCCAAGTGGAAGAAATGGAAGAAACTGTTTTTCTTTAAGAATTTACAATATACTTTTAATTTTGTAAGACATAACTATCTTCTTCCTCTAATCTTATATGAATTTATTCCATTGGACCAAAACAAATTTAATTTAATATATATGCTAAATTAATAATTACATCAGTTTTTTTAGCCAAGATCACACACAATGTCTGTCTAAAGATCTTCAACCATTGGCTAAATTAAAAGAAATTTTATCTGAAATTGAAATACACAAAATTAAATGTTATTCATTTCAATTTAACCAACACATTTTGTTAATTATTTAAATTTCTGAAACTAATAGTAAATAGTAGGGATTCTTTACCAATGGTAGAATGAAATTCATTTAAATAAAAGCTTTTAATTTACATCAATTTTATTAATGTAAGTAATATACAATGATTACTGTAATATTAAAAGCTTAATATTACTGTATTAAACAGAGATAAAAATATGGTTTCATTCAAAAACGAGGCTGAAAATTCAGCTTGACTGAAACTCTCAGTATTCCAAAATTCTTGTTTTTTCCTTCAGAAATTTTCAACATTAGTCATTGATTTGAACTGTATCAGCTCTAATGAGTGTATTGCAATGAACTTTGTTGTTTATAATTAGCAATCATGAATTAGCAACCATCTTATAGAAAATTTTTAGTTTAAACTGTATTAATGTTTCAAATATTCTTTGAGAAAGCTCTAGAATAATAAATGATCATTTACAAAAATCATTATAGAAAAAAAATCAAGATGTGTATACTTAAAACTAAAATATTTTTTAATTAAATGAAATTCGTATAATTAGAAAATCTTCCTGTGTCATTGATGAATTAATTATGTTTTATTGTATATGAAAATAGTTTTTGGATAATTAACAATTATGCATAGTTAATAAATACTATACATATAATTAATTTACATTTATGTATATTTATATATGTATTAATTACTTTAAAACATACAATTTAATTACTTAAATTTTTTTTTATGTTTTCATTTTTGGCTGAAACTTTGAATTTTCTGAAAATTGGTTTTGGCCTTAGAAATCTATATTGGTCAATCCTAGTATTAAAAAAAAAAAAAAAAAAAAAAATCATTAAAATTCTAATTTTTTCCAGTACAATGCAGCATAGTATAGGAAAAAAGTTTTTTAGCAGTGTAGGATGCTGCATTCAGTTTCTCAACTTAAATTTGATGAATGCAAAAAATGAAGATTTTTTTTTTTTTTTTTTCAAGTCTTACACTTTCAAATAGTTTAAAAGCATTTTGACATACCCATAGATATTTTTAGAATACTATAGCATTGAGATATTCATGCTAATTGTTAGAATAAATAATTACAAATTTATTTATTTACTGTGTTGCACAGTTTAAAAAGAAAAAAATATATATAAATTAACAATTTGTAGGTGGTTTTTTTTTTCTCTTTTTACATAAATAGCATCATTTATATAAAAAAAAACATCCATCTACCTCTAGAGTAGTAAAAATCCATCACCTTAAAATGTCTGCTGAACCTGAAGTTTGTTATTAAAAAAATAACTTATCTTTGCAAAAAAATTTTTAATGATTAAACTTTCTAATTTAGATTTCATGTAATTATACTTTAACTCTTTTATATAGTTAATATACTTTAACTTTGAGCATTTGTTTTGTTTTCTGGTAGTTTCTTTCATTTCTTCCAGTTTCTTCCACTGTCCTGGAAGAAATAGGTTTCTTCTGGAAGAAACCCAACCCTGCCCTTAGTTAGTTTGTGTTTTATATCTTTTAATTTAATATTAAGTCATATTCGAATAATAATAGTCAAAATTAATTTAAAAAATACTGTAACATTAATTTCTTTGTAATAATATCTCTTTAAACATGTTTCCATCTCATACTTTCCATAATTTGAACTCTGGATAATTCGAACATTTCTTGTGGTACCCACGAGTTCTAATTAATGAGAGCCGCTGTATTACTTATTACAAGTGACATATCAAGTAATATCTGAAGGTTCAATTGTTAAAAATAGTGAGATGAACCTATACACTAACATTCCAACACTTTTTTGTTTTTGTTACTACCTTTTTAAATCTTCCCACTGTCTCAATGATTTGATAGCTATAATTGCCTGATATTTAATGTGTACGGCCTTGAGCAATGAACTGGTAGCGGGAGCGTTGGTGATACTTCATAGGCAAAATCAACAAAATTAATCCATATTTTGTGATTATAAATTGAGGTTTATTTATATATTAAATAAATATGATTTAATCGTGAATAAACAAAATAATTGAAATGATCTAATACAACAAAAATAATATTAATTTTCCCTTTGGGCATAGTTGAATCAGCAGGTGGCAGCAATGTCGTTAAGAGTCTGAATATCACTTGGTGATCTACTCTGCTAGCTCAGCGCTTTTAGTCCTATTTCCTTTCCGTGTTCCAAGGATCTTTCGACTCGAATCACATTAGGCAATTTCTATATGCTACGACTCAAGTATGCCGTGGACAGGTATTCTTGCTGTCTGCTTCTGAGAGAAACTTCCTTCTCTGTGATTTATCCCCAGGAGAGCAACTTTTGCTTGCTCTATCGAGCCCTCTCCTCTCTGAGTCCCCCTCTTCTTTCGTCTCTATCCCCTATATCTATCCTGAGAGCCATGCCCTCATTTCTTTTTTCCACTTAGAAACGATTTCTCTCTGTTTCCTGAGCTCACAATTTTATTGGATTTGATTCTGTCCGTCCTATATTTTTGCACACGGTGCTCCTTGTTGATATTTCCTGGTAACATTATCTTGGGGGTCCACTTTTTGGGAACATCAAACGTCTACCTAGGAGATCGCCATCATTATCTGCCTGATCCCAAGCAGTCACTCTTAAGTGATCCGGCGTAATAAAGTGCCTTCCACGACCATCACTCGGTTATTACAAAGGATCGCACCATTAACAAGGGTTTCAATCTGTCACTCATTAATGATGGAATGTCTTCTTTGAAGCGGACGATGCACCTGACTTTGGGGGAGGTCTGGGGCATTACAAGTGTTTTAAACTGTTTATCTAAAATAATTAAAACATCAGCTTTTATATCAATACAATAATTGACGATGCAAACAGCAATTGATTATCACAAATATTTTATTAATTATTTTTATACTAATTGTTAAATTTATTCAAAACTAAGTATTTTGTTTCATTAAGTATGTTTTTACTAAATTCTGGTTTTAAATGCAGTCATAAAAACAATTATATTTATTGCTTTTTATGGGGTGTCCTTTACCTGAACAGAGGGTGCCCATTACTGGACTTCTGATGTATTTCGGTTATTTTAATTTAAATTTTGATTCATATTTGGAAATAAGACTGTAAGAATAGTTAAATCTTGTTAAAAGTAAAGGTTAAAATTCAATATTTGTATATAGTAGTCAGTGGAGGCTGAATAGCCAGTAGCCACTATTGTCAGGTTAGTGGCCACTAATTTCTATCTCGGATGCCACTGACAAGAAAATATGTAAAGGAAAAATTTATGACATTTTTCACAAAATTTATGCTTAGATTTTGTGAATTACATTGTATTGGATATATTGCATTGATATATTTCTTATATTAAGGGGTCACAGTGCCTTGAAATAGGTCAAAATATATAGATTTTCTTTTTTTAATATTAACTGAAAGCTTCTCACCTACACAACAATTATATTGTCATTGTGAGATATTGTAAATTATGTTAATAAATCCAGCACAATGATCCATGTTAATAAAAACTTTAAACTGATTTTACTCCCTTTTATGTTTTTATAATTTGCTTGTTTAAAAAATTCTAAGGCTTTTTTTGCTAATTCAGACAAAGGTTTGATTTTTTTTTTTACTTGTTTTTTATAATGCATTTAATATTTTTGTATATGGATTTAATAATCAAGTTTATAGTTATTTAAAAAAAATATTTGATACTTACGTATTAACGCCATTGCAGCAGAAGTTATGTTAATGCGCCAATAAAGAGCAATCTTGTTGTTTGCACACAAACAAAAAATGGTGTCAAAAATGAGCAAAAAAAAAAAAAAAAAAAAAAAAGCCACTAGAGCACTAAAATGGCGTCAAAAATCAGCAAACAACAAGGCAACAAGAAATCAAAAAGATAACTGCGTACATATGCGAACAAGATTGTCCTTTATTGCTCATTAGCGCAACTTCTGCTGCAGTGGCATTAATACGTAAGTACCAAATATTTAAATTGAAAGTTTGCTGAATTTCTTTCTTTTTTTTTATATACACAAGAATAAAATTATATTATAGTATATTACAGTATTATTCACAAATGAAGAGATGGTTTCAAAGGTTCTGGTGTCCTTAAAATGTTTTATATCATTTTCTATAATAAATACACTATATTTTCATAATTAGATATGCGTAAACGAATAGCTATGTCACTGCCTGTCAATATGGACAATTTCATACTACTACACTAACATTATTTTTCACAAATATAGAATTTGGTTTCATTGAATTTTAATCAGAATATTAAATAGTTAACAATTATTTTATATATACAGAAAACCATAACTTTGTTCAAATATATGATTTTTTCCCCATCACCAATTTTGAAAATGGTGATTTTTTTTTTTTTTTTTTTTTTTTTTTTTTCGACCACTTGATGAATTTAGTAATATTTTCCAATAATGGTTAATGGATTTCAGTATTTTTTTTTATGGAATTTGCTGGGTTTTTTTTTGTGATATTTTGGTGAAAATTATAATTTTTAGCGATTTTTGGACGAAATTTATCGTTTTTAGTGATTTTTGAATGAAATTTGCTGTTTATTAATTTTTTGATGAAATCTGCCATTTTTTGTGATCTCTATTGTTGTTTTTTAAAATTATTAACAAAGAGTATCACTTTTGCGTGATTTTTTGACAAGATCTGCCTTTTTTCGCAATCTTTTGATAAAATCTGTTGGGTTTTTTTGCGATCTTTTGAAAAGTTTGCCCTTTTTAGCGTTTTTTTTGAGGAGTTTGCCTTTTTTCGCGATATTTAGATGAAATTTGTCATATTTTCTCGGTATTTTGATGAACTTTGCCATATTTTCATCATTTTTCAAAAATTTTATTTGCCGAAATTCTCTGATTAAATTTACGTTTTCCTGCCATCCTTTGACCAAATTAGTGATTGTTTTTCAAATGATTGGCGAATTTGTTTATTTCCAGCGATCATTTATCGATATATTTTATGTCCTAATTTTTGGACAGATGACCAATCTTTTATTATTTTTCGAAAATTATTGGTCGACATTCTGGCGATCAGATGCATAACATAAAGTCGTCAATTTTTTACATTTAGTCGCCCAGTGGCTGGTGGCAACCGGGAATTTTAACCTTTAGTTGAAAAATTATTATAATATTGAAAAAAAAAATAAAAAACTGGAATGTAATAACTATTAACAAACAAGAAATAAAAGGAAAAATAAAAATTTATTCCTTAAGGGTAGTCCATTACTTGCACATCCACATTAAAAAGATCCATTTCATTTATATTCATAAGTTGTGTAAGTTCCCATACATAAGATTTTGATAGTGGTCAGGAAGAAAATTAGCAAACAAAGTTTGTTGTAAATCAGAGAGCACAGGGAACATCTCTTATCGTCATTCTTTTGGAAGCTTCCAGAATAGATGTAGCAATAAATAATACAGTAGACTCTCTCAAATCCGTACAGCTTGCGACCAGAGGTTGTGCCGATTTCTGGTCATTGCTTTGTTTACATTTTTAAACAGCAATTTGAGTATAATTAATAATGCAATTGAAACTATAATGTATGCTTAGAATATAATAAAATATAAAAAAAAAGTATTAAACTAAAACAGGGTTCATACTCATCAGGGAAATATGGGATTACTGGGAAAATGAGGGGATGAATTTTAGATTGTAAAAATCAGGGAATAATACAAAAAATTTCCCAAACCTGGAAAAACCTGTCAAAATGACAGTCTATTCAGGGAAATTGGAGGCAATTGTTACTGTTTCACACTTGCTTTATTATCATATGTTACATCAAAATGTTGTTGACTATTGATATTTAAAATTGTACATTCTGTAAAATACATCAGGGGATTCTCAGGGGATTTTTTCTTAGAAAATGAGTATGAACCCTGTAAAATAAAGGAAATTTAAATAGTTTTTAAAGGTACTTCTAGGTTATCCCGTCAACCAAAAAATTATTGCCAAACTATAAGATTAAATGCCAATAATGGATGATCGTGAATGTCACATTCAATGCCATTAAATGCGATTCACGTGTTTAAAATGTCATTAAGTGATTTTTATTTCAACTTTTTATTAATATTCTACTAATTATTTGTTTTTTCGTTATTTAAAATAAAAATTATGTCAATATTGTTACGAATTTTGTAAATAGTTAGTGTTTGTACTGTAAAATAATGTAAATAATCTTATTAAGCTCCATTCCTTTACTAATATTAGTTTTCGTTACATTGTCTCTGTTATCAAGTAAACTTGTCTATTATTTTCAGTGAATGTCTATGGCAGCTTTGCGAAATATTAGCGATATCGCCAAGTTGGCGTCACTTTTGGCGACTAATTTTGGTCGCCAAATTTGGCGATATATCGCCAAGTTGGCGACATTCTTGACGATTGTTGGCGATGGTAACCCTTCCCTCTTAATGGTAACCCCCCTTAGATATACTGATACATTGTTTGTTTTTCCGTGGATTTTTCGAGATGGTTCTAGAAATTTCCCGCACATGCTGCGAGCCTATATAAGAAGAGACGCAATGCGAGCTGTTGTTGTTATTATTTACCAGTCAGTCATTGAGTGAACAAGGCGTTTGTTAGGCGAGTTTGCTTGAGGTTCATTTATGTTGTTTTGGATGTTATTAAGTGTTGAGACATTGTATAAAGAATCTCTGGGATCTAAAGCTAAACTTGTACGATAGATTTGAGCAGTTATTTTTGAATATCTAGCAATATTTGTGAGTTTCGAAGACTCTGTTGTTCTGGAGATCTGTAAATAAATTATTTTCTACTTTTCTGAGAGACAAGAGTTTGAAGTTCTCTAACCATAAGATCAAAAGAACCCCATATACACTGCAACAATATGTATAATTTGGCTATTAGTTTGGCGATTTGTATAATTTGGCGAAATTGGTCGACGGGATAACCTAGAAGTACCTTTTTAAATGATTAAAATATTAAAAGTAAAGGTCAAGTTAATAATCAATGTTTGATTAAATAATTATTTTAAAGATGAAATATATTTTTTTCTAAATAATTCAACGAAACTTGCCTCATCAAGGTACATTACTAATTAACATCAAAATCCTAAAATAAAGAAGTTTTATTTCAGGTTTATCGAGACTTTAATGACTAAAATAATTGATTTATACATAAATATATTTGATAAGAAGATTGTGATTGCTAATGATAATGATATCAACAATATCTTGATTATTTTCATAATTAATTTATTCTTCCTTCATGGAAAAAAACATGAATTCAGTAATATTAACAAAAATTACAAATTAAAAATATCTATGGAATTGATGTTAAACTAAAAAAGTCAAATTTTGATCCTATATCTGAACTGAATGTTTCATTATTGACATCCTTAAATTATGTGAGATTTTACAGAGTTTCAGATTTTAGGGTTGCAAATTTGAGGGAGTCTACTTTAAATGCACTTATATTTCTGCTATTTTGATTGATAATGGAAAATGTTACCATGCGATTAAATAAATTTTGCTTTTTTGATGAATGCATTACAAATTCAATACTATAAAAAAATAGAATAATGATTATTATAACTGTTAAATGAAAAAAGTTGGTTATTGACTAAACATATTATAAATTAGATTTTGGCTTAGCAAAAATCTCATAATAACAGCATTTACTCTATGAAAAGATGAGTTCCCACAAATATATATATATTTTTTTTTTTTTTTTTTTTTCCAAATAACAGCACTGCTTTTGAATGGGATTTCAAAGTTTTGGGAAAACATAATTTTACTTATATTTCTTCTATTCTTGATTGCAAATGTTCTTTAAAATTTACTGTTATATGAAATGAATGTTTATATTCACATTTTCTTTTTCTTCTCTCAATTTATAGAAATTCTCTTTAGTTTGAAAATATTTCTGCAGAAAAACTGAAAAGGAGAACAATAGAAGAGTTAACTACAACAAGTAATTTCAAGCATTTTCTCTTGTGTATATATGTATGCAAATAAAATCTGGCTTTCAAGAATTTCAGAATAACTTTTTGCACTGAAAGAAGGGGGAAAAAATGCTGTCTGTATGTATTAAATTGAAATCTAGAGTTTCAGTTGTTTAAAAATTACAGCATTTTTCATAAGGATGCTTCTTTGTTGAAAATAATCTTTTTTTTTTCATTTTATATAATCCATTTTGAAAACACTTAAGATATAATACCTGTGTTTTATTATTATTATTATTATATTTTTCATAGATAATCGATTTGATATCTGTAGAAAAATTCTGAAGCTGCTTTTTCTTTCTTTCTTTCTTTTTTTTTTTTTTTTTTTTTTTTTTTTATCTAAAAGTGAAATTATTAAATTGTGTATTTAAACATTTTGATATTATTATAACAAAACATAATGATGAATTAACAAATATAAGTTATAATGAATATGATTGAGATGAATTAACATAAGAAATTTGCAGAAAAACACAGTTATTTTGAAAAAAAAAAAAAAAAAAAACTAGAGTATTTTTGTTTTTGAAAAATATTTCTATATTCATTAAAAAATGACATTGAATATTTCTATTAGTATGAAACAAAAAATGTATTTTTGAAAGGATTTGAAAATCATCAAACATGTCTCCTGCTACCTTGATTAAAGAAAACCCCTTCACCTGTAAAAAATGTGGAAAACAATTCTCGGAACAACTTCTGTTATCTGAGCACCTTTGTACTGATGCAGGAGAAAAAAGCTTCGTTTGTGATATTTGCTTTAAGCATTTCCCTAAAAAATGTGCTTTGAAGTCGCATAAACACATGCATATTAAAGAGAAATTTGAGTGTGATTTATGCGATAAAAAGTTCACTATGAAGTCTTATTTGGTTCGTCATCAACGCATGCATGAAAAAACTTTTGAAATTTGTAATAATGAATCTCTTACAAAAGACAAATCAGATGAACATTCTGAAGTTTACAATAGTGAATTTTCTGCGATAGACAGCTCAGATAAATTGGCAGAATCTTGCAATATTGAATTTTCTACAAAATATACCTCAAATACAGCTTCTGAAGATTTCAATAGTAGAATTTTCCTCAACGATAACTTAGAACAAAGTCTTCAGTCTCATTTGAAAGGAAAGCTGTTCACGTGCAATACATGCAATAAAGAATTTCGTATTAAGAGAACATTCGATATCCATGTCCGCAGCCACACTGGTGAAAAACCGTTTATTTGTGAGGTCTGTAAGAAAGCATTTGCCCAACAGGGAAGTTTAAAGGAGCACATTCGAATACATACAAATGAAAAACCTTACATCTGTCAGACATGCAACAAGGCATTCAGAGTAAAATGTCAGCTGACGAGACATTCTTACATCCATACAGGCATAAAACCCTATAAATGTGAAGTATGCAATAAAAGTTATATTCAAAAATCTGCTTTAACCGTGCATATGTATTCACACACATTGGAGAAACCATTTGCTTGTGAAATATGCCAAAAGGGATTCGCGGATAAGCGTGATTTGAGACTTCATTGTATCACTCATACTGATGAGAGACCTTATGTTTGTGAGATTTGCAATAAAGCTTTCAAGCAAAGACAGCATTTGAGGAGACATTCTTATACTCATACGAATGTGCAACCTTTCAACTGTCCTGTATGCAACAAGGGTTTCTGTCAAAAATACCAGTTTCAAGAGCATGTGGAAAAACATGCATCGGAAAAATCTCACAAATGTGATATTTGTGGGAAAGGCTTTTCATACAAGTGTAACTTAAAGGCACACTCCCTCACTCATGCGAGTGAGCAAAAGAGTTTTGTCTGTGAGTTTTGTGGCAGAAAGCTGGGGAGTAGAAGCAGTTTAGCTCGGCATCGCCTTACTCATACACATGAAAAATCTCATATTTGTGAGACTTGCGGCAGAGGATTTTTTACCGGAGCCAGTCTAAATGAGCATGTACAGTACCATTCTGATGAAAAGCCTTATGCCTGTGAAGTTTGCAATAAAAGATTTACTTTAAGAAAAACCTTGAAATCGCATGCCAAGTGTCATTTAGCGGAAAAACCTTTCGCATGCGACATATGCGGCAAAAAGTTTAACCGCAAATCAAATTTAACCGAGCATCTTCGTTTTCATAATGACGAAAGGTCTCACTTTTGTGAGGTTTGCAAGAAAGGTTTTTTTCGTTTGAGTGATTTAATGTCCCATTCTCAACGTCACTCTGGTGAAAAAACTTATGTATGCGAGTTGTGTAACAAAGGATTTTTTACGTCTGACCTTTTGAAAAGACATTGTCGCCGTCATTTGAACGTGAACGTGAAACTTTTTGTTTGCGAACAGTGCAACAGAGGCTTTACTAATAAGTCGTCCTTGATCGCACATCGGTACACTCATTTAAATAAGAAGCCTTTCGTCTGTAAAACTTGTGGTAAAGGTTTTTGTCAAATTTACATCTTAAATCGCCATATGAAACAAGTTCACGAAACGAGAGAGCGAAAGCCTGTCGTTTGTAATGTGTGTAACAAAACGTTCATGAGTAAATCAATCTTAACGGAACATCTCCATACACATAGCAAGGAAAAAGCTTTCATTTGTGAGATATGTAATAAAGCGTTTACTTTTAAGCACACATTAAACGCACATTACTTGACGCACACTGGTGAAAAACCTCATAGTTGTGAAGTGTGCAACAGAGGTTTTAGGTTAAAATGGCTCCTGACGAGGCATTTACGTGTGAACCATGGAAAATGAAATCTGTTAAATTTCTGTGATGCATGAAATTAAAAGATAATTTAAAACCACACTTATTATTTAAAAAAAAATGCAATATAGATGTTGCAGATTCACCGGGATATCTTTTTTGGTAGCAATATGGCAATTCTTTTCCTGATGTGATAACCAGTTAGTATTTGTCTCATATGATAATTTTGTGTTTTATACTAAAATTAAGTGTTTGCATAAATAAATAATACCATATAAAAATATTTAATTGAGTATAAATAAAACTTATCTTTTGAAATTTTTAAAAAATATATACAAAAATTTTCCTGCCCTATTTAATGGTAAAATTGAATGAATAAAAAAATAAGATCTTTAACTAATGTTACTTTATATACAAGCTCTATCTTTTTTTTTCTTTTTTTTTTAATAGCTACATAATTTACATAAAAATATTGATCACAATATTTACAATAAATGTTATTTTAAAAAAAAATCCCCCAGAAATTTGGAATTTAGCAATATTTTACAAAAACATAAAAATAATAAAATTGAAACAATCAACAAGTAAGATATCATTAAAAAGTTACTTTTTGCATTTTTTTTAATTAAATGAAATTCCTGTTATAATCAATGGAACAATGAATAAATAATAAAATGAAATTAGCAAACTAATATTATTTAATCTGCACTTTTCAATCTTAAAAAAAAAAAGAAAAAAACTGCATAACTTGCTTAAAAAATTCAATCAGTATATTTAATACATCTTATTTCTTAAACAAATCAGTCAATTTCGTGTAGTTTAACTGAATCTGTAAATTTTTGAGAAATTGCAATATTTTAATATACCATATTTACCATAATATACCATATATAAGGCGCACCCCTAAATTACAAGTAAAAATGACGATTTCTTAAAATCTCATGTATAACACGCACCATAAATTTGATACGCTAATGAAGAATGACCGAATGAATTTCAGTAAAAAAAAAAAAAAAAAAGTCGAAACAAACATTACACCAAATCAGAAAACAAGACAAAATTGCATTTTTAGACTTCGGGTTGCAAGAGAATGATGGAAAATAGGAATGAGTGAAAGTAAAGAGAATTGCTAATTAGTGTTTAGATAATGTCACTAGTTCTGTTGTATAAAAAACTGCAAGGAGTGAAATAAATATGCAGTAATACTTCAGTTAAGAAACATTTTCCGAGTTTTAATATCTTTGAATAATTTCTTATTTCATATGTATATCATTCAACTGCATCCAACAGTCAAAAAATATTCTGTGCATAAGGCGCACCTAGGAATTTTGCCCTGATTTTTTGGGAAAAAAGTGTGCCTTATACAGGAGTAAATACAATAAATTTTTAAATTTAGATTTGAGGTTTTGTGTTTTTTCAGATAATGGGTCCTTTACTGTGTATTGAAAATGCTGCATTTTATCACAGAAAAGAAATTTTTTCAAATATTACTCATTCAAGTGAAATTGCATTACACTTGTGATTTGTGATAATCTTATTTAACATATTAGATGCAATTTTCCGAGGAAGAGTCTGAAAATAAGTTTCCCCTGGCATTTATGGACAGAGGTGTGTGTGAAAGTCAAACAATGTAATGAGATGTGAAAGATACAACACAACTTTATTTGTCAACATAAATGCCAAGTACATTGAGAAATTTGCCATACTATTTGATAAGCTGCAAAAAGCTCTCCATGAAAACATCAGGGCCTTGCATGCAGCAGTATTGTAGTTGGAAAAAAATATTTGTGGGAACTCAAATTTTCATAGATTATGATGTTACCAGAATTTTGCTAACCCTAAAGCCAATTTTGAAACATTTAACCAAAAGCAGACATTTAAAAAAAAATTAACAGTTATAGTTATTATATTGAAGTTTTTATAGTATAATGTAATTTGCTGTCATTCAATAAGAATAAGGCAACTGACGTCAGTTCAGAACCTCTGCTCCCTGAATAGACCTCAGCGCTGACAAAAAAAAAAATGGCAGCTGCAAAGGTGGATTTTTTTAGCACGTGTATGATCCCTTCAGTTTTGGTATCAATAATTTTTTTTTAAGTTTTTTTCACTTTTTTCCCTTAGTTTAAAAAGTGCAAGAAATCTTTTATAAAATACTGGAGTCAAAACTTAGGGGACTGTGCACACTTTTAAAAAACCCGTCTTCGGCAGCAGCCATTTTAGTGGCAGCATGGCAGCTACAAATCATCTGATTGGTCGAAATATTCCCTTTCTTGATAAGTGAAAACGGATCTCCTTTAAACTAGCAAAAATTAACATTTTGCTTGAAGAAAAAATGGATTGCATACGTACATGATTTTTAATTGTTTTTTTATTGTAACAAACCAAATATTTCTGAGAACTATTTGGCCCATGCATTCCTGCCTTATTACAGCACTTGCATGCAGACAAGCTGTTGAATGCTTCTTTCGTATGCAAAGCCCTGGGTTTTTCCTGGTGGGCTTTTTGAAGCTTATCAAGCGGTATGACAAATATCTCAACATACTTAGTACTTATATTGACAAATAACAGGGCTGGCAAGTTTCTGCTGGGGTGGTTTAAACCAGCGGTTAAAACCGGCAGGGCAGAAACTAGTTTCTGCCAGTAAGTGGCAAAAACTGACAGAAACTAAGAAATAATACTAATAAGAACTTTAATTTGCAATGATTCATAATTCACATAGGTATTTAATGTATAAAGAATTTATAAGAAATAAAGATTATGAATGTTATTTAAAGTAGCAAAAAGTTTCAAAAGGATCATATAAATGTACTTTGTTTATATAATAATTTTCTGTTACTTGAAAAATTAATTGAATAAGCTAGCACTGCATTAAATGAGATTTGAATCTTGCATTTGTGAGTTTCCATAATATTTCCATCATTGAGTAAAGTTAAGCAAATTTTATAAGCAGCTGCAATAGAACAGTCATATCTTCTACTTTTATATAAAGCATAAAGCAGCAGCAATAGAACAGTCATATCTTCTACTTTTATATAAAGCAGCAGCAATAGATTTTAACATTTGTAACAAGTATTTAACTCTTTATAAATTATGATATTTATAATTTTAACAACTGCTATGTCCTTGATAACATTTTCATGGTTTTAAATTATCTGCAAATAATATGGATCATTCTTCTTGAAAGATTCAAAACTATCAAATTCTAATACTAATTTATATATTTTTTTTATTAAAACTACTAACAATATTATATTTACTAGTTATCTCGAATAAAATACATATAAGCAATTTAATATCACTACAAAAGTCTCAGATTATGTCATAAAAAATGAGATTATGCCAGTTTCTGCCGGTTAAAACCGGTTATAACCACTTTTTGCCACTGGCACAGCAGAAACCATTTTCTGCCGGCAAAAACCCAACCCTGACAAATAAAGTTATGTCTTTCTTTAATGTCTCAATCTATTTTTTGACTTTCATACACAAACCTGACCATAGTCAACAGGTAAACTTGTTTTCATATTGCCCCTCATGCTTACTATAACAACAAGAAAAATTGGTGTTTTTATGTTAGCTGAGTGCAGATCATTAAATCGCCAAATATCGTTCCCATCACCATTGTATTAATTCCATTTAAGGAAGACAAGACTGGGCACAATTCTATGGGAAATATGCAAACTTTAAGAGCCATTTCCTTGGAAATTACCTGACCAATTTTGATAAAAGTTTGAATCCTTATTCACTGGACTATTCTTAAGAACTATGGCTGACAGTTTTTTTTGCAACTAAAACTTTTTTAAAACAGCAATTTTTCAGATTTTTTTAAAAAAACTAATTGAAGTTTTTTAAAACTGTCTGCCACATTGGACCTTATATTTATGTTCCACCACCAAAAATATTTTTACTGAAAATACTTGGATACTTTAAGAGTTAATGTGTTTTTTAGCTGAAAAATACAATTTTTTGGAGAGCTAAGAAATTAAATGATGAATTAATTAAAAAAATATGGACATTGCAGTCTGCACAGTAAAATTCCTATTAAATGTTATCATAATGCAAAGCATTTGGGTTAAACTTAGTAACAAAATAATTAATTTCAAAATCAAAACATTCATTTTAATTTGCACATCTGAAAAATACAAGCTGATATTGGTGAGGAGGAGGGGGGGAGGGAATGTTGTTGGTAAGATTTATGTCCATCTAACATAAAAGTACCACACAATTAATTTTAGCTAAATAATGATTATGAAATTTATTTTTTGCCTGCTATAGAAATTGTTGTGTGTACCACTGTAGGCATGTGTGACATGTGTTTGCCATCACTATATTAGGGCTTATTTCCAGGTAATGTCTTCTATTTTTCATGTACAATAATTTATATTCATTCATTTAAATTATATTTATTTATGTAGGGGGCCATCCATAAATGATGTCACGCTTGGAAGGGGGAGGAGGGTTCATGAAATTGTGACAGTTTGTGACAATAGGATGGGTGGGGGTAAGAAGAAATGTGACATTACACATTTTAGTTAAAGTAAAAGCATTAAAAATCTGCAAATTAAATTTTGAAAGTAAAGTATTTCATGTTCATAAAGTAAAGATAAAATTTTAAGTCAAATACTAATTAAAATTCCATTTCATATTCTAAAATACTACTGTTTTCAATTGCTTTTTCATATTAGTATCTTATTACTATTGTCTATTAATCTTATTTCGTACAAAATAAGTACACAAATCATTTTTATTGTTATAGTTGCACATATCATTAAAACATAATTTAAGTTTTAAAATATGATCTGTAGCATAATGCTTTGTTTCTAAACTACAAGTATATGTACATGTAATATTGTGTGACAAAGAAGGGGGGGGGGGAGCATATGGTGAAGTGTGACACTTTACGACAAAGGCGGGGAGGGAGGTAAAAAATATTGAAAAAATTATTTATGGCATTATTTATGGACAGCCCCCCCCCCCCCCCTTAGGGTAAAATCTTCCAAGATTTTTTTTTTTTTTTTTTTTGTTATATTATTATTATAAAATCTTAAATCCATTTTATACTTTTTTTTTTTTGAAAAAATTGTAGAAATACATTAAAAGAAACTATTGACAAAATGTTGAAAAATTACAAATTGTATTTAGAAAAATGTTTTTTTTTTTTTTTTTTATAAATAAGGTCAAAAACTAAAATAACTGATATCAATCCTATATTGAAAAACTAACAACTAACACAAAATGAACCACTGTATGACACTGTATTTGGAAAAAAAAAAAAAAGTGCAAGGAATTCATGCTTTAAAAATTCTTTAGTCTTTATTATCGAAACAAAATACAGCAGGCTCCCTCAAACCAGCGCAGCTTAGGACCAGAGGTTGTGCAGATTTTACAGCTTTCTGGATTTCTGGTTATTACTTTGTTTGCATTTTTTAAAAAGTGATTTGAATGTAATTAAAAGCCCAATCAAAATTATAACGAATGCTTACAAAATATTATAATAATAATAAATATTAAAATAATTAAGTAATAAACTGGAATAAAAAAAATTAAGATAATTTTTAAAATATTAAAAGCAAAGGTCAAGTAAATAACCAGTAATGTATAATTAAATATTCATTATGAAGATCAAATGCATTTTTCTTAAATTATTCAACGAAATTTGCCTCATAAAGGTATACTACTAATTCACATCAAAATCATTATATAAGGAAGGTTATTTTAGGTTTAGCCAGACTTGATAATCTAAATAAACTTAATTAATACATTAATATATTTGGCACAAAGATTGTGATTACCACTAATATCAGCAATATCTTGAATTTTTTCAAAAAAAAAAAAAAAAAAAAAAAAAAAAACTTTTATTTTCCTTTTATGAAAAAGCATGAATTCAATAATATTAATGAAAAATACACATTAGAAAATATATGGAAAAGATATAAAAATAAAAAAACTAGTTTTTGATGGTTAAAACCCAACCATGATTTCAAACATAATTTCACTGCTATAAATTAATTGAAAATCTAATTAAAATTATAGGTGTGTACACCAATGCTGGGACAGTTATTTATTTAAACCTTGAACATGCAATCTTCCATTCACATTCATTTTTGTTAGAGTTTTAATTGGCTGATGCTTGATTAGTATAACAGAAAAGGTGCTGTGCTCTTATATATATTGTATGTGATTATAACCTTGTCTATATGAATGCCTATCTTTGATAATCAATCTGTTAAATATGTATTTATGCTTTAATAGTGAAATATTTTAATGATTGTGTAAATATAATAATACATTTGATACTTTCATGATTGAATTGATTAACTATCTGTATATGCTTTAATAATGAAATATATTGATAATTGTGTGTTAACTTAATAAATTTGATCTATTGACTGTGTGTTATTGATTTAACAATGAAATGTTTTGATGGTTATGTACAGAGCTGTATAATATATACGCACATGGGCATGCCGTGCGCAGAAAATTTAAGAAAAGAAACAATTTTTGCTTTTGTAACTTTTTTAGTGCCAAAAAATTAAAAATATTGCTCCAATTTCATGCACGATTTATTTACTGTTAGTGTACAGTTAAAATCAGGGACGATTATCAAATTTTCCAAAATTTAAAGCATTTGATGCAGAAAACTAAAAATTCATCAGTCCAAAATTTTGGACACAAAAAATCGCGAATTTCAAGAAAAGTTAAAAAAAAAATAATAAATAAATCAAATCATAAAAAATCAAATTCTTAATAAAACAAAAATTTCGTCAAAGGACCGCGTAAAACAAACCAATTTCAACAAAGGGCCATGCAAAAAGTGCGAATTTTGTCCAAGGACTACGCAAAAAATGGGAAAATCCATTCATGAATCGCGTAAAAAACAGGAAATCCGCATCCGTGAATTGCACAAAATATGACAATTTCGTCCATGAAATGCACAATATACGCGAATCTCATCCATGTCAAAATAATATAACATGTAATTTTATTAAACATTAAATTTACAGAAAGTTTTCATGCAAATTCATTGAATAATTTAGGAAAAATCTTAATAGTGAATTTAGGAATAATCTTAATAGTGAATATTTAAACATACATTATTGATTATTGACCTTTGCTTTTATTTTAATAATAAATAAAAAAAATTATCTACATTTTTATTATTTTAATTTATTACTTATATGAATATTTTATTATATTGTAAGCATTTATTATAATTTTGATTGCATTATTAGTTACATTCAATTTTACTGTTTAAAAATGTAGACAAAGCAATAACCAAAAATCTGCACAATCTGTGGTCCCAAGCTGTGTGAATTTGAGGGAATCTACTGTGTATGCTGTACACCTTCTGGATTTTTTAAAAGAGCACTGAATACTTTTGTTTCTCAAGAAGGCTATTTATAGTAAACATACTCGAATATACTCTCTGCCTTGAGCATATATCTTCGGTTATTTTTACTACTATATCCCTGGTGTGTTCACATTTTAAGGCTGTTAGTCACTATACTTTCTCATGCTAAGTCTATGAGCAAAGAGTACAATTGTATATTTAAAATCCTGCTCAGGAAATATTTAAAAGCCTCAGGAAATATTTAAAAGCCAGTTATTTTATTTTATTTTATTTTATTGTAAAATAAAGGCTTAATTTAATATTTTATGTGTTAAAAATGACTGTGAATAAGATTTTAATGCTATATATAAAATTGTCTATATTTTAGAAATATTTTGACAGCTAAGAAATAAAATGATATGCTTTAACACTTTTGACATTAGTGATGCAGGTGTTCATCACCAAAAGCTGCATGCAATATTTCTCTATTTAATTAGAGCATTGTTTTAATATTTTACAAGCAAAAGCAACTGTTTAAAAACAGTAGTGCCATTAAAAAAAAAAAAAAAAAAAAAAAAAAAAAAAAAGCAAGATGTTGTTTTAAAAGGCTTAAGAAGGGTAAATAGAAAAAATAAATTTAAAATATTGAATTCCTGAGGAAATATTTTAAATATGGCGCAGAACCATTTATCTAGGATGGTTGGTGTTACAGGTGTTTAGATTGGTTTAGATACCCGATTGGACATTAAACCAATATCTACACTGGTGTGCAAAATTTAAGGACGAGTCCCAAAATGCCAAAGTGATAATTTTCATGCAAATATTCAAAAGGAAGTAATATAATTCAAATAATAATAATCCCTGCAGAACAGCTAGTCCATATAACATCTCATTCAGGTCACACTTTGTCACAACAGTCACAGTCACTACGGTGAAACAAAAAATAGGAATTTATGAGTCTCAAATGACTACCATATGTGACACCACTGACAGGTCATTGCGACTGCTGTTTTGTGGCAAGTCACAAAGTGACTTTACAGTGTCGTTTCATTGAGACTCTCATGTGACCTCTCATCTAGAGATGCAATTTCAAAGTCATTGTAAATGTTGCATTATGATAAATTATCAAATAATATCCCATTAATGTCATATCGTGACTTGTCCCCACTTTTCACAGTGTTTACTTCACAGTAGGGTCTCTGTCACTATTTGACAAAGTCTTGTGACAGAAAGTCACAATGCTACTTTAATATGACATTATTTGGTAATTTATCATAATGCAACATTCACAATGACTTTGAAATTGAGTCTCCAAATGACAGTCGCATGAGAGTCTCAATAAAACGACATTGTAAAGTCACCTGGTGACTCGACACAAAGCATCAGTCGCACTGACCTGTCAGTGGAGTTACATATAGTAGTCATTTGAGGCTCATAAGACAAGAGATGTATGGAATTTCCTATTTTTTGTTTCACCGTAGTAACTGTGACTCTTGTGACCATGTGTGACATCTTACATGGACTATCTGTTATGCAGGGATACTAATTATTCGAATTATATTACTTCCTTTTGAATATTCGCGTGAAAATTATCGCTTGAAAATTGGCATTTTGGTCCTCGTCCTTAAATTTTGCACACCAGTGTATTTGATCAGATATGTAGAATACAATAGACTCCTTCAAATCCACACGTGTGGATTTTATAATTTTGCAGATTTCTGGTCATTGCTTTGTTTACATTTTTTTAAACAGTAATTAATAATGCGATCAAAACTATGATATATGCTTGCAGTAAAATAATAAACTAAAACAATAAAAATTTAGATAAATTTTTAAATTATTAAAATAATAAAAGCAAAGGTCAAAATTATAATCAACGATGTATTATTAAATATTCATTCTAAAGATGAAATGTATTATTAATTTCAAAACTATAACGTTTATTCAAACTTTTGTTGATTAATCCTTGCTTTTGATATATTACTGGAATTGCAGCACAAAGACGGTCAGGAAAGATATATACAACACTAAATAATGTAGAACGTCGTTTTCTTGATTATTACAGTTAATCTACTCTACAATAGAAAATGAAAGGTTAAATGTTATAATATGTGTGTTATACAAGAATAAATGGGTAAATATTTTTATGTTTTACATCAGTGAAAAGCTTAAAGCATTCGCTTTTAATTTTAAGATCAGCCAAAACAAAACGGCTTTGTAATTTTGACGTTCTTCCAGCAACTAACACAAATCTATAGGGTTTCAGAACTGCATTAAAAAGTTACAAAAGAAAACTGCTGAATATACATAATTAATTGTTCTTGATTACTAAAGTCTAGAACAAAGGGAAATCAGTCACCATATACAGTCAAGTATCGATAATCCGCGCACCCATAATCCACAATTTTCTATAATCCACGCTACATTACGAATGTAAACAATGAAATAAACAATTAAGGAAATTTAAAAATTTGTGATCCAAAAATGATTTTTTTAATATCAATAATTAAAAAAATTGAATAATAATCATACCAAAACATGTACATTTTATTTTATTAACAGTACTGTATTATGAAACATATGTAATTGTTTTTATTTAAATGTACAATCAATTAAAAAAAATCTTTAAAAAGGCATTTTTTTTGAGAAATCATATTAAATTGTTAGATTTCATATTTATATTTTCACATTATACTGATTACAGAATTAAAATGTTGTTTAGGAGTAATAAAATGACGTATAATCCATAATAATTCATAATCCGCACAACCTTTGGCCCCAACTTGTGCGGATTACACAACTTTGTAGTGCTTCCATCTACATTTGCACCTTGGAAGTAGTTTCTGATGCTGCCATCTGTTGTCATTTTATGAGACTAAAATCACGAATGTTTATACAGTTTGTTCATATTTAGACTGACGACGCTAGACAGTACTCTTACGTACAAACACATGAAAATAGAGTTAGTTACATACCTTAGCACGTGAATTATAATATAGTCGACTTGTAGTCACATTAATTTCACGCAAAACATAAATCGCTAAGATTATTCCTGCAAAGATGATGCAAGAAATCTAAAACTTTTTCTGAGCGGTTTTGGTTGATGTAAGTTAATAAGTAATGACAACAATCGATGCGGCGTAAACTAGTCATTGGGGGCCACCGTAATCATTACCCATCATGAATATGCATAATATAAAATAGGTAAATAAAAATTGTGTAAACTGCATCGCCATTTCAAAATGAAATTTAAACGCATATTTAAATATTTTTAATACACAGTACTGCTCTATTACTGAATTGCGAGTATTGCTTGATACTTCATTATTCCTTCGACCCATTAAGATAAATTATGTAAATCGCCAAACTACTTGAGAATTATACAAACTAGCATAAATTTTATTTTACATACAAACATGTAATGTGTTTAATGTCAAGTTAATGTGACATTTACGATAAGTAATATGTTATTTTTATTTAATCTTATAATTTAGCGACAGTTTTTTGGTCGACAGAATAATGAAGTAGTAAAAGAAACATCCTTATAATTCCATAAATGATAAACCTATTAACTACTAGTTTACTGTTGTTTAGTTTTAGTCCTTAGTATTAATTGACTTTTTTTTGCGTTTTGGTGTAAATCTCTCATTAGGTAATGCTACTATATTGAATTTTTTTAAAGATTTTCGCAACATCTCTATTTCAAAAAAAAAAAAAAAAAAAAAAAAAAAAAAAAGCACAGATTTTTATCAAATTTTATATTCGATTAGTCCTTGATATGAATTAACGCTGTTTATTTTTTGTTCTAAATATAGCTCCCCATGTGGCGCTGCTATACTGCATTTGTTACGATTTCTGTAACAGCTGTATCTCAAGAACTAATGCACGAATTTTCATCAAACTTCAGATTCAGCTAATCCTTTTACATGAATTGGCTTTGCTTAAATTTTGGTGTCAATCGCATTAGAAGTGATGAATTTTGTAGAATTTATTCGATTTTAGCTATAGTCATATCTCAAGAACTAATGTACGGAATTTCACATCTTTAGAATTCTTATGACGGGCATAGATTGACATTTAATTTTGGCACTTTGAAAGCAAATTTCAAAATTTTAACATGTATGAGAAAGAAAAAAAAATTGGGACTGCTACATCCGACTAGTTAAATGTAACTTTATTAATAGGTTTCGTAATTAAAACAAATTTTTTAATCGAAAAACAAAGTCTGCAGTAAGTTGGGGTCCGTTCATAATCCAAAAACCATTAGCAAGCACAAAAAAAAAATAAATAAATAAATAAATAAAATAAAATAAAATAAAAAATAAAAAAAGAAGAAAAAAAAAAGAAACTTTTATTTTATATAAGAATAGAAATAGGGGAATCATTAGATTCCCCTATTTCTATTCTTATATATCACTTATTCTGCCAGATTTGAAGTGGCACATAAGTCAAACTAGTCGTTGGGGGCCACCGTAATACTTACCCATCATGGATATGCCTGTTATAAAATATGAAAGTAAAAATGTGTAGACAAATTATAAAATAAAATGCATTGCAATTCCAAAACAAAATTAAATCGCATATTTAAATATTTTTAATATACATAGTAATGCTTTATTCATGAGTTGCTGATGAACCCATTTCGACAAATTATATATTAGGTGTAGTAAGAAGTTTTAAAGCGAATTTTGTCTGGCATTTAACGCGAAATAACGCACCAATCAGCAGACCCCATTTGTGTCGTGATAAGAACTATTTCAGCGTTTTCAAATCGACGCAAAAGCTGGGAGAAAAGTGAAAGTAAAGTTGAAATTTTGAAGGTCAAAGGTGTCATATGATAAATCATTTACTCTTCATTGCATTCGTTATGAATTTGATCAAGCAAAAAGTGCTTCAAAAGCATATCAATCAATCTGTTCTGTTCTTGGAGAGGAAATCGTATCGAAAAGCACATGCGAATTTTAGTTTCGGCGTTTTAAAGAAGATGATTTTGATGTTAGCGGTCGAGAACGTAACTGTGCTCCACTGAAGCCTAGTCATGAGGATTTGCAATCTCTACTTGATGACGATGCATCTCAGACGCAAAAAGAGCTTGCCGAACAATTAGGGGTATCCCAAAAAACGATTTGTAATCGTTTACAGGCAATGGGAAAGATTCAGAAGGCAGGAAGATGGGTGCAACATGCATTGAGCCAGAAAAGCAAAGATGAGCGTGTCTTCAAGTGCGTCAATCTGCTAAACAGGCAACAGAGAAAAACTTTCTTGTGGAAAATCGTGACAGCAGATGAAAAATAGATATGTTATGACAATCCAAGACGTAAAAAATATTGGTTGAATCCTAGCGGAGCAGCAACATCAACGCTGAAACGATCCATTCACTGAAAAAAAGTTCTCCTATGCATCTGGTGGGATATGAAGGCTGTGCTCTATTACGAACTGTTGGAGCCTGGTATTAGTGTAACAGCTGAACGCTACAAGCAACAATTGCTTCAACTGAATCAGGAAATCAGTCAAAAACGTCCATTTACTGGAAAAGGTTTGCACCCCGTGAAATTGCTCCATGTCAATGCCAGGCCTCATGTTGCAAAACCAGTCAAGGACACGTTAATAACTCTTGGCTGGGAAGTTTTAAAACACCCGGCGTATAGTCCCGACATAGCCCCTTCGGACTATCATTTGTTTCGGCCGATGAAGACTGTCTTGTCTTCTGTACACTTCCGGACAGTAGACGAAGTGCGAAATTGGGTTGATGACTTCATCGCGTCAAAAGACGAATTATTCTATACTGCTGGCATCCGTCAACTGCCCGACCGATGGAAAAAGGTGTTAAATAATGATGGAAATAATTTTGATGAATAAAGATATTATTCTCAGCTCTTAATTGCATATTCATTTTTCTGAAAAATGCTTAAAAACTTCTTACTACACCTAATAAAACGCCAAACTACTCAAGTAGTACCAAATTGCCTAAAGAAAACATCCTTCTAACTCCAAATATAATAATCATATTCACTAACAGTTTACTACGTCAAATTAAGCTCCTCATTCCCAATTAAAATATATCTTCGAAGTGAAATTTGAATGAAATACAGGGTCATATGAAAAATCGAAGAATGTGAAAAACAGGATTACAAATATCTCAACAGCTAGATATCCGATATCGACTTTGTTCTTTATGCAAAATTTTTGTTATTTTATTGCCTTTTACATCCACTCCTTAAAGTAAAAACATTTCGAAAATTTTTATATACCTTTCATCAGAACGAATTTTTCGAGAGTCCGAAAAAAATAGTTCCGGATAATCGAGGTTGCTGATATTAAATAGGCTTTGCCTCATTTTTACATACTAAGCACATACAAAATTTCAAGTCTCTATCTGAATTTGTTCAGGAGATAGTGCATTTAAAGACACACAGACGGACGGCAATTTTTTTTTTCTCTAAAAATATGTTTTTCCCAATCTCCAGTATTTGAAACGTGTAAATCCGCCAAAAAAAATTTCATTTTTGATTTTCTAAACAATTGCAAGACTTATCTTATACTATGTATGATGGGTAAGAAAAATTAATGTCACGATTGATTGATTCATTGGTCTATCTTTGTGTTTGTCCAACAATCAAAGATAGAAAACAATCGAGATCAAAAACACACTGATAAACCTATGAATCAGTGGCGTAGCTAGCGGGGGGTGGTCCCCCCCGGGTGTCTCCCTCTAAGGTGTGACATCCAATCTTTATTTGCAAGTGTATACACATATTATTAGATTTTGAAAAAAAAATAATTCTGGAATAAAATGAAATTTCTGAAGAAACGACGCATTAGAGTTAATTTTCTTTTTATTGAGAATATGGAATTTTATGGAGAATGGGGCATCTTAATAAAGTATACACCAGGGAACAAAAACCAATCTATACAACAAGTGGGTAGCGAAATGCAAACTCTAAAAGAAAGCATTTTCTTCTACATATAGACATTCCGTTGAGTTATGCGGACTATGGGATGAGTAATGAGCCGCACTTGTGTTTTTTAGCTCACAGGCTATCATAGCCTGAGAGCTTATGCGCCCGTCCGTTCTGTGTGTACGTTCGTGCGTAACGCCATAACTCATGATAAAAATATCTCATTCACTTGAAATTTTGTATATAGGTATATCCTGATAAGGTGCTTCCCTGATTAGTTTTTGGAGTTCATTCGATATGTATAAGAGAGGTAACGGGGGGCTCATGCCCCTCCCCTTAATTGATATAAGTGGGTTTTTCATGCAGAAATAATAGTTTTTGTTCAAAATTTACACATAGGATCTTTCTGATGAAGCATTTCCGTGATTGGTATTAGGTGTTCATTGGATAAATATAAACAGGGGAAATGGGGGGGGGTCTAATGCCCCTCCCCTTAATTTATATAAATGGGTTTTTCATGCAGAATTGTCAGATTTCGTTCAAATCTCCGAATAGTTTTGGAAGTTTAATGGTTAAGTATATAAAAGAGAGGGATAACTCCTCTTAAATTATATAAATGGGTTTTTATTAAGAATTATACGATTTGCTCTGAATTTTGGATATGGATTTTTTTATGATAAAGCATGTCCTGATCAGTTTAGAGGGTTCAATGATTAAGCATAAAAAGGGGAAAAGGAGGAGCTGTTCCCCCCTCCTTAATTTTTCTGCGAACGGAATTAACCCTTGAAAACATAAGGGTGTAATGTAGAATTAGTATGCGTAGCCTGTGAGCTCAATGCCATCAGTTTAACTGGGCAATATTCTTTTTTATTTCTTTTGTAGGAAGACGAAAGGTAAATAAGGTATATGATATGTTCATTTGTTATACTAACATAGAATTGCGATTTAAAAAACATGATGGATTGTGGGTGACACCATTGACATCCGCCCCGGGTGTCACCCATTCTACCAATCAACCACTGGTGGTATTAATTTTTGGCTTATGCATTGTTTCACTTTCGGCAGACATGGATCATAAGATTCCATTTCCCTATTTCTAGTTTCTCATAAAATAAAGTTTTTTATTGGTGCTTGATGACAAGTTTTTGTGCTTGGATTATCAAGTCCTTGTTATAACTTGGTGCTGATTAGTTTTCAGTGTAAATCACAAAACATGTGGCGCTGCTATGTTGTATTTTTATTTTTTTTTTCTTTTTAGCACTTTCCAACAAAGTTGAAAAGTGCTTATGTATTCGGTTTGTCTGGCCGTCTGGCCCTCTGTCCGCGCTGTAACTCTCGTAAATATACTCGGATTGCAATGAAATTTTTATATGTTATTGATGTTTACCCCAGCACGAACCCTACTGAAAATAAAGTTTCAACCATGATTAGTTTATCTACAGAGAGAATCAAAAGTTTTCCATTACATTACGGTCCATGGGGAAAAATCGTTAATATACTCGAATTGCCATGAAATTTTAGGACGTTATTGACGTTTACCCTAGCACAAGTCCTATCGAAAATGAAGTTTCTACCATGATTAGTTTATCTACAGGGCGAATCAAAAGTTTCACATTTAATTACGGCATATGGGGAAAAATCGTTTCAAAGGAATTTTAAAGACGTTATACCTTGTCAAACATATTAAAATATGCATTCTATAAAATATAAGGTGAAAATGTAGCTATTATTCATTTACAGACCCACACAAAAGAATTCCATTAGATAATGGTAAAAGGGGGATTGTGTGTGACATATTTTAAATATATTAAGCTTTTTCATGTATAATAAAATTGATGTATGTCACTGAAGCTTAATATAAATTATACGCTACTGTCTTGCATAATATGAAGTACATAGCATTTACAGAGCCATACAAAAGATTTCAAATAGTATATTCTTTCCAAAGTACCATATACAGGGTGTTTCGCTACCAGACCGACAAACTTTGAGGGGTGATAGTAGATATGAAGACAAGCATTATTAAATAGGAAACCATGGGGCGCAAACGTCTTCCGTAGGAACTAGGGGCCATTAAAGTTTAAGGTCCAAAACTTCGAACAATTATAAAAAACGGAAAAATGGGTGGATTCGTTTGCGGTTTTCGCTAAAATCATTCTTTATATCACGATTTGTTTGTAAAAAAATTTTAAAGGTTACGTTCTAAAATTGTCGATAGAGGGCGCTTTAGACTTTAGAGTAACAAACAACTACTTTTTACCCTTATTTTGTGCACGGTGTTGAAATTATTCTAAAGTTTAGACTTTAACTTAAATTTTAAGCCCAAAATCGGAAACATTGTTATCGGGTAACTAGCGAAAATTGAACTGTGAACAGAGGAGGGAATTTTGAACGCTTATAAACATTTGACAAACTAATCGATTTTGTTGCGGTTTGCATGTAGGTCGTTCCCTTGGTAATTATTTTATTCAAAATGATGTACAGCATTGGTGTTCCCATTTTTGATAGACGGCGCTACCGACACATCTCCGAAATTTCAATGGCATTACTCCTGGGATTTTTACTACCTGACCAACATATTTCCAGGAAGTGTTAGGGATGCAAAGACGACTCGGAATCATATTATAATGTAACGTCGAAAATGCCTTTTTACGAATTAGGGTTAAAAGAAACAGAAAAAAGCAACTTGATATTTCTACAACACGTTCTGTCGGAACTTCTGATAAAAGCACATGTTCCTCTTTCGTTGCGCCATTCTATAACACGATGGGGCTCCTCCACATTTTACAAATGATGTTCGCAGTTCGCAGACACCTCAGCGTAACATATGGATAGCGGTGGATAGGTAGTTGTGGCCTGGTTCGTTGGCCTGCCAGATCGTCGCACCTACTTCATTATATCAATTACTTTTTGTTACATACCTTTATTTTATTACTGTATAATTTACTGTATTACTGTATTTTTTAAAATAAACATTGCTGGGTGGGGCTAGTTGAGTTCAAACCAATTAGTAGTCCCCCCACCCACCTGGCTCAATCTGAATCTGAATCTGCATGGACTTCTTCTGCTGGGGTCAAATGAAAAGTTGAATGTATGAGATTCCCATACCGTCAGTGGAAGACCTCTGAACTCGGATTTCTGCAGCTGCCAGAAAACTATCCGAGATGCCAGGAATCTTTCAAGGCTTGAGGAATTGCATGCGACGCTGCTGTCAAGCATGCCCGACTACTTCTGATCGTAATTTCGGACACCTTTTGTAGTAAAATCTTTAACTAAATTGTTTTCTGCCACATTAACGTGTTGCTGTTTCACTACCTGTTTCTGTTGCTTTTTTCTCAGATTCGTTTAACCACAGCTCGCTCAAAAGGCATTTTCAACGTTACATTCCTATGTGATTCCGAGTCGCTTCGCATCCCTAATACTTCCTGGAAGTATGTTGATTTGGTAGTAAAACACCCAGCAGTAATGCAATTGAAATGTCGGAGGTGTGTCGGAAGCGCCCTCTATCAAAAAATGGAGATACAAGAGCTGTATGTCATTTTGAATAAAATATTTACCAAGAGAATGACCTACACGCAAACTGCAACGAAATCGATGAGTTTGTATAATGTTTATGAGTGTTTAAAATCCCCTCTCTATTCACAGTTCAATTTCCGCTAGTTACCCAATCCCAATGTTTCCGATTTTGGGATTAAAATTTAAGTTAAAGTCTAAACTTTAAAATAATTTCAACTCCATGCACAAAATAACGGTAAAAAGTAGTTGTTCGTAACTCTAAAGTCTAAAGTGCCCTCTATCGACAGTTTTTGAACGTAACCTTTATAACTTGTTTTTTTTTTTTAATCGCGATATAAAGAATGATTTTAGTGAAAACCGCAAACGAATCGACCCTTTTTTTCCGTTTTTTATCATCATTTGAATTTTTGGACCTTAAACTTTAATGGCCGCTAACTCCTACAGAAGACGTTTGCGCCCCATGGTTTCCTATTTAATAATGTTTGTCTTCATGTCTACTATCATTCCTCAAAGTTTGTCGGTCTGGTAGCGAAACACCGTGTATGTGTCCGATGATGGCTGATGGAGGGATGAAATGCATTTTAATTATGATATGCGCGTTTATATTTCGCTAAATATATGCACATTATATGGTGTGTATAAATGTTATAGTTGATATACAGGGCTACCCAAAAGAGCTCACCAACGTTACTGAATATGAGCGTAAATTATGTAAACGTGGTTCTTAAATAAGCTATGCATTTTTACGCTGAGCTTCACTCAATTTACTGAGAAATGTTTGCAGAATATAGATAAAAGGATATACAGGGACACGCGAAGAATTCGGTACATGGACGCTTATGAATGATGATTTATGAGAATGTGATTTCAATTGTTTTAAAAGTGTTTTAGTTTACAATAAATTTTAGCCTAATGCTGACGTGTAATAAAGGTACAATGTAAACTACAGGGCTGAACAAAAGCATTCAAGTATGTTTCCATCTAATAGTATGAATTGCTGAAAAAGAAATTTCAAGCTACTGGGTATTTTCTTGCTAAACTAAACTAAATTTTCCCATTATATCAACTGACATATGAAATACAGGGCTGTTCAAAAGTACTGGAATACATATTTGGGTACATTTGGCTATACACTATTATTTCCCTAAATAACAAAGTGTTGAAAGTGCTTCATAATCTATGCTTAACGCATGATTTTTCTTACTTGTTTTTTTTTATGATTTAGCCGCTGCTATGCTGCATTTTTCGCGTTTTCCACAGTAGCTCTACCCCAAGAACAAATGCACGGAGTTTCACCTAACACCAAACCCAATAAAAAGTTGATATAAATTGTTCTTGTTTAGGTTTTGGTACAAATCCCACAACAAGTGGCACTGCTATGCTATATTTTTATTCGGCAACGTATGAAATTGGCAAATGTTGTTATTCAAAAACTATAGTGGAAATTGTAAATAATCCAGTAAAGCAGTGCCATCTGCTGAGTGAAATACACCAAAAACTAATCAGATTCAGTTTATATCAGGTGTAACTGAATCCAAAGTTTTGTGAAATTCAAGTGCATTAGTTCTTGAGATAGAGCGCCAACAAAATTTTTGTCACATACACACAGACAGACATTTTGTAAAAACATATTTTTCGGGTTTTCTGACCTCTAAAATGTATAAAAAGTCGAAAATCAGATTTCCAAAATTTTCACGAATCCAATACTTTCTTTTAAAGATAGAAGAACGTAAAAATTGTGACATATAGTGAATAAGTTATAGTCTAGTATATAGTTATTTGTATGTTTTGTTACCATATTTTCCATTTCCACAGTGGCTTGAAGTGAGCCGTATGTGTTCGCAAGGCCATTAGCCAAAGTTCTATCAAATGTGTGTTAAAGGGTAGGTTTCATACTATAAAATACAATTATTAAGTTCCAATTTGACCCTCAACGCACTGAAATACAGGGTCACCAAAAAGACTTTTTTTTTTTTTGTTTTATTCGATACAAAATTAGCTATTTTTCGGCAGCGCTGAGGGGGTATATTTAGGAGATTGGGCTTATGGTTAAGCTCGATTGTTATTTATTTATTGATATTACTAATAAACAAATATGGAAAATTTTATTTAAATATAAACTTTTAAAAATTTGAAACTGTATATGATAAGGCAGGGGGGTAAGCTAAATTTGGACAGAGGGAACTTAATTTACGTGATTTATTATTGATTTATTATCATTAGAAAGTCCCAAACGGGACCGATTTTTTATACTATAGAAACTAACAATTAATATTTTTAAGTTCTTTCCATGCTTGGTGGTGGAGGAAGCAAAGGGCAGAATGAAACTTTAGATAAAGATTTAACATAGTGAAAGAAGACTATATTTTATCCCCCCCTCCCTAAAAAAAGACGATGATGGGTGAATTCAGTATTAAAATTGCTCCCCTAAAATTTTTAATTCACCTTCTCCACCTCCGGTGATGCTTACGCCTTATCTCGGGAACCACTATTCTAAACCAAATCGTCTTGCAATTTTAGAAAACATCCTGCAATGTCGCTGCGATCGACTCTTTGTAATACAGTATCGATTGACATTTAAGGGATCCAATATTTTAGCTCTATTTAAATATTGCTTGCTGGTGCAGCAGATTTTTTACATTACATATTCTAGATGTTGTAGTTCAGGAGCAGGGACCGATTTACAAATTTGGGGATCCTGGGAACAGATGTTTCCGGGGGGGGGGGGGCTTTGTATTAATATTTACGAGAGGATTAACTAAAAAAATGAAATAAGATAGTAACTAAAGTAACCATTATTGATTTTAAAATGTCCATTAAAAAATTAAATATGATAATCAATAACTTATTTTTAAATAATTATGTAACGATTATGAAATTTAAATGAGTAGACGTTTTCCAATAAATTGTGTGGTGCTGATTATCATTTCTTATGCAAGTCTACATATCTCGGATGATAAGCTATGCAACAACTAATAATAAATTTTTGACAACACCAAGCTACAACTATTTAAAATATTAAGAAGCCTCCAAGTTACGCTCACCAACACTCAAATAATCTGAAAATAAAAGGAATAGGATTAAGAAAGAATTAAAAATTCAATATATTTTTTAAAGAAAATATTCACCATAACAAAGGAAGAAATTAATGGATATCCATTCATTTATGTTTCAAACAAAATATGCAACGTTATAAAAACACAATATGAACAAAGTAGCATGTAGAATGAAATGTAAAATTTCATAGTATATTAAAACTGCGTCAGATTTTGGTCACTAATTGGAAAACTTTCAGCAGCATGGGGGGAAAAGGGGTCCCTGAAAATCTGGGGCCCTGGGCCTGTGCCCCAAATGCCCTGCCATAAATCTGGTATTGTGCAGGAGTGATTTTACTTTATATCACCGCTTCCCTCGAAAATTTTGCTTCCCCCTACACACAAAGTTTTAGACCTTTAAAACAACCATCTGATTTCTCTCCCAAAATTTAAAATAATTCAGTTGTCCCCTCTTTCGCTACTGAGCAAACAAAGTTTAAAACATAAAAAATTCAGGGCTCAGCACAAGTCACTATTTTCACTAAAAGTCACTATTTTTCGCATTGGTCACTTTTTGTTACTATTTTTGATCTCAAGTCACTTTTTCCACTATTTTTGGAGAAAACTTCGAAAATCTCTGACCAATGAAAAAAATTTCGCAACAAAATGGCGGCGAATCAGCTCTTGCAACAGATGTGCCGTTTTTGCACATCAATTTTGTTGCGAAATCTTCTTCAGTCTCCTGCTAAAAAGGAAGAACCAATGCTTCTGTCTACTTTCCACCCCTTTCTCCCTACATGAGACTGTCCCCATATGGGATTGCACGTGATTTGTTACTTATCAAGTGTATTCGATCTTACTACGACGACGATCTCTGTATGTGAATCGTCCTTAGGGTTGGGTATTTTAACTCTTTTCAAGGAGTCTACCCACTTGATTGATGAGTCGACTTGAAGAGACTACTCTTGACTCATTTGATTGGTTGGTTGGTTGTAAAGATGATGCAATTCTATGTCTCTTATATCACGTATATTGCGCAAAAGAGAATTTTTGAGCATATGCTCGAATTATTTTGCTTTTATTTTTATATAAAACATCTTTTTTGTATTAATTAAAGTTTCTTGGATAGGAACTAGGAGCAGTCAAACTAGAGGTGTGGATTGGCCGAAATTTCACGCTCGACCGCCCCGGACTGTACAGAAAATTATAGCCGGGCCCGGTAAAAAACTTAAAAGTTTGGCCAGCTTGTCCGTAGAATGCAATTACTGGCCCAACCCGGAAAAAAGTTTAAAATTTGTCCTTAGCCTCGATCTAATAGAGGTCTGCATGAACCAGAATTTCTGGGCCCAGCCTGAACTAAACTTATTTTGGCCTGGTGTAAAAGTCAAAAGTTCGGCTCGGCCCGGCCCATACAGAAATCATTGAAAACAGGCTCGACATAATTTCTAGTATTTCGAAAAAATTCAGATTTTTAACATATAATTAAGATTTTTTTTTTTTTTTTTTTTTTTTTTTTTTTTTAAGAATACTGCATACATGTTTATGGGCTGATTTTACAGTATATTTTACAGAAAATACACAATAGCAACATTAATTGTTACTTACATTCTGAAACTTTCAACATTTCTGTAAGAATTCACTAAAAAATTATTATAGTTTAGAATAAAAAAAATTAAAAAAAAAGTTAAAACATCTTTACTTTTGAACTTACTTTTGAATAAAAAGTAGATTTATGACAATATTTCTAGATCATTCATTAAAGATTTTCTCAAATCCAATGGGAGTTTCTGATACATTTCTGAATTCATTTCTTTTCGGAAACGCATAAGATTAGCAGGTATTCTTATTCAGAAAATATGTAATTGAATACCATTATCCATTTTTTCCTGATATAAGCAATACATTTTTGAGTAAATACTGAAAAGTTAGCATTTTGATTCGAATTTTTGGAAGCGACAGCATAAAAGGGAGAAAAATCTGCAGTCACGTGACAAGAATCTCTCATATCTCGATAGTTAATGTATTTTCCAAAAATGGAAAACACTATTCGATTCCAAATCTCTTCAATAGTCAGGCTTGTCAATTTTATACCTTTGCAGTTAAAAATCAGTGAGAAAATGTGTCAAGTTTTGCGTTGTTGAGTAGTGAAATTAAGAACCATCTTATGTATATTTTCAAAGATTACGTTAACAGAACTTCATTATCGCTATTAATACTTTTACAAAACATAGTGTCTGTTCTAGACATCTTGAGAACAACTAAGTTCAATGCTGCTTAATTTTTTTTTTTTTTATTGGTCCGGCCCGTTCTTTTTTTTTTGCCGGATTGGCCCGTTTATTTTGTTTGCCAGCCCGTTTGAATTTTCGTCTTCATTCCGTCGGCCCGGCCCGTGCAAACCTCTGCAACCGGCATCACTGAATTTCTACAAAACGTGGATTTTTATGTCGATTTGGTTAAAAATTATTCCGTACGAGGAAGTTTTATTATTTAAGCTGATTATTTCTGGAATAATTATTTTACCTTTTTTTTTTTCATGTTTATAATCTTTATTTTTTAAAGGAGGTTACTTTCCAATCTTGGACTAAAGATTTATTTTTAACACATGGAAAAACACGTGTGCAATTTTGTTTTGTTAAATATAACAAAAATGTATTTTTTTACTGTATTGAACAATAATTTTTTTTACTAAAACAAATTTTCCTGGAGTTTTAAATAGGTACCTGATTTTACCTAACCTGTGTGGCAAAACTGGATTCATTCAAAAAAAAAGATGCTTCATATGCAGTTTTTTTTTTTTTTTTTTTTTAAAGTAAATCAATATTTAAAGGGTTCAAATGCATTTAAAAAATTTGTCAGGCATCATTTATACTGTACTTAATTATCAAAACTAATTGTTTGTTTAGTCACTATTTGGTCACTTTTTTGAAGGAACTTCAGTCACTATTTCCACTATTTTAACTATTTTTGAGGCTACAAGTTGCGCTGAACCCTGAAAATTCTTTTTAATTCCCCAATCCACCTTATTTATCGTTCTGTAATAACGATAAATTATTAATTATATTAATAAATATAATATGAATTTTAAAGATTTGTTATTTGCTGAAAAGATGACGTTAAAAACAGATGTTAAAAGATATAAAACTTTAAAACACTTTTTTAACTAACTTCTGAGTTTCGATTGTATCCGCATTCTTCATAAAGGGGAAATTTTTTTTATTATTATTCTGTTCATCGAAAAGTTGTTAAACAAATTTTCTCTCTGATGAAGATTGTGGACGCAATTGAAAATACTCGGAAGTTAAATAAATGCGTACTTTAAGGTTTTATATCTTTTAACATCTATTTTATTTTCATGTCAATTTTTAATTAATGAATGGCTATTTTAAATTCATATTATATTTACGATTAATTTAATGTGAAATATTGAATTCCGCACTGTGATTTTATTTGAATAATCAACCATAGAAAACATCTTTCCTTCTCCGTCTCATTAAACTTAGTTTATATCATTGACTTTCTAATATACCAGGGGTGATTCTCGTTCGAAAATTTCGAAAATTTAAGGCATCCTCTTCCGAAAATTTGAAACTGGGTTATCAGTTCCGCATAGTTGCCAACTTCTACGGTTTTGCGCGCAGAAAAAACAGTTACGTAGAAATGAAAATTTCGTGAAAGGATCGCCTTAATAGCATACATTTCGTCAGTATTTTGTGGAAAAACGACGATTTTGTCAATGTTTTTGTAAACGAACTTTGTCAAAAGATCGATAAAAAACGCGAATTTCCTGTGCGGATCGCGGAAAAAACGGCAATTTCACTAAATAACGTACATAAAATGCTGATTTCTTCTGAAGACCGCGGGAAAACGACGATTTCATCTAAAGATTGCGGATATAACGCCGATTTCGTTAAAAGATCGCGGGAAAAAACGCCGTTTTCGATAAAAGATCGCTTAAAAATATTTTGTCAAAAGAATATTTGAAAAAATACGCCGATTTCGTCAAAAGATCGCGGGAATAAAACGCCGTTTTCGAGAAAAAATCGCGTAAAAATGCAAATTTTGTGTAAAGATCGTCGAAAAAGTGATGATTTCACTTAAAAAAAACATGGGAAAACGCCGATTTTGTCAAATAATCGCGGAAAAACCGCCGATTTCGAGAAAAGATCGCAATAAATCGCCGATTTTGCTAAAATATTGCTGATTTCGTCTGAAGATAGCGGGAAAACGCGATTTTGTCCGAAGATCGCTGGGGGGGGGGACTCACGACCCCCCCCCCCACCGATTTCCGAAAATGCAATGCAAATTTCCAAAAATTTTTTTTAATCCAAAATCACCCCTGTAATATACGTAGACACCACATCCCATTGTTATCTCGGCATGGTATCGAATCCAACATCTTTGGCGAAAAGATGCTGTTTTTTGGCGGTGATCGCTTTATTGGCAACTTTCAGATTTCATTCTCCGGTGAGTTTCGGCGGGAATGCGGTGAAAAAATTCCATTCCGAGGAGATTTAGTCAGGAGAAAAAACGGTTTGGCGCGCTAAATCTGCCCTCCGTCACGTGACGGAAGGCAAAGATGTCGGCCTAACAAAAGGTTGTCGTTGCCATTGTGGCGTCTAGGTATCTTAGGTCATTGGTTTATATTTACTTTAGTTTAAGTTATTTTCCTTTAAATTTTCCTCTTTTTTACGTTATTTTAACAATTAATAAATAATCATCTTAATTCCCATCACCAAAATTTCATTTTGTTTTATGCTTTTTTCGAACACATACACTGTAAAAAATATGACTATTTTGCTGCATCCGTCACTCCACCGCTTTTATAGAAAACGACTACTTCAGGCTCTCATGGAGCATTCTCATTGGCCAAAAGAGTGATATTCTATAAAAGTGGGGGGGAGTGACGATGCAGCAAAATAGTCATATTTTTTACAAAAAAAAAAAAAAAAAAAAAAAGTAAATAATTAATTTGGAAATATATAAAATAAAAAGATTATTCAGTAATAATCATTCACTGCACCTCTGCATTTTAAACGAATTTAAGAAAAGACAAACGAAAAAAAAAATTCGAAAAAAATGTGTGAACCAATAGGGAACTTGCAATCAGCTGATAGCCATTGTATTTCAAGTGGAGGTCAAGGTAGTTCCACCAATCAAAACTATCTATTTCTAGTTGTGACCTCCAGTATGACGTCAATTGCAACCGCCCTATAAAATTGTATATTCCTTAATTTGCCACTCTCAAATATAAGTACTCTATCGATACAGTTACTATATTGTTCCATAATCGAAACTTGTTTCGAATAAACAAATTTTTGACGAAAATCGATTTAAACCGACATTCAGTCAAATTGTTAAATTTAATCGAATGTGACCGCTTTGTTTTTGAAAGTTTGTTGATTTTTTTTTTATACGGCTCTGTTTTTAATATAGTTACTGAATTAAATGTGAATTCTAAGAAAGTTTTCTTCATAGATGTTAGTTGATTTATTATTTTACTTTTTACAACAATCATTTGTGTCTCTCATTCATTTTCTACTAACTTCCGTTATTTGACATTAAGCTACTTATTTATTTACGGCCTCATATTTTCTGCATGTTTTCTCTAAACCTCAATAATTAAAATGTAGATACAATTTAATAAAAAAGAACAATAGGTAAGTACTTTTTTAAAAACGTTCATTATTTATTGAGATTTAGGGAAGAGGGAAATGGGACAAGAAGAACATTAGGTTATTTTCTTTATGTATCATACTAAATATTTCATCAGTCACACACTAGATGAAGCAATCGTAGCCTGATCATCAGTTGAAAAAAGTTGCTAATCTGTAAAAGCATGCAATTGTATAAAGAGAAAGATTATTTCAAGAATCAAAAGTAAATTTGCTTCATATACTTTTTATGCTTTCTATATATTAATGACTTGTTTGTGGATAGATGCAATAGTTTTCTTATTTATAAAACATTATACTGTATATTATCAATAGTTTAAACTAAGCCAGAAGCATCATTTTTGTTTATACAAGAAGTTCAACACAAAACATGGTAGTGGGGAGGAATGGGACATAGGGTCATTCCATGGTAACTGACATTACATTTAGAACAATTTACTGCAATAATTTTAGTAATATAACACTAAAAAATAGTCAAATGTAAAATTAACAGGATATGTCAATGAAACCTATCTAAGGATCAATTTGGATGAAAATTACCAAAAAAATGATAATGAAAATTACACTTTATATGATAACTTACATTCCTTTTTCAATAAAAGCGGTTACCTTAATAGAAGAATACCAAAATTTAAGAAGTAACATTAAAATTAGATAATTTTCATCTAAATTGGGCTTTAAATAAGTTTAATTACCAAACCATGTCAAATTTACATTCTGAATAATTTTTTTTTTGTGTGTGTTATATTACTAAAATTACTGAAAATAGTTCAAAATGTAACGTAAGCTACTATGGATTGACCCCTTACCAATAAAGGGAATAATGAGACATGTCCAATTCTTTCTTTTAAATAATATGAATGTAAATTTCTAATACGAAAATATTTTTCCTGGATAATACATCATTAATAATATGGAAAATATATTATTTTAATTCATTTACTTTGAAATGTAAATAAATTGAACTGATGATTTTTTAAGATTATCGGTGACTAACAAACCTGAATTTTCCTTTTAATTATGAAGATGATGGAATTTGATATTGTAACATTAAAGGGCAAAATTAGCAGTAGCCATTGGCCACAGGGCCAGTAAATGAGAAAAAGGGGCTAATGAAAAACTGACTATCAGCGGCCACTTTTTCAAATTTATATCTGTCTTAATCGCTAAAACAAATAAAAACTGGCTTTCTACAAACTGTAAAACCTGATTAAACTACAATGTATGGATTCAGAAAATTTTAGGAAAGAAACAATTTTCATTTTTGTAACTTTTTTTTTAAATACAAAAAAGTTTAAAAAATCCCCCCCCCCCTCTCTTACTAATTTTATCTATGCTTTATTTACTGATGATGCACAATTAAAAGCGGGACCAATTTTCAATTTTTCTGTAAATTTATGGTATTTGGTTCCAAAAATTCAAAAAAATTCATTAGTCTGAAAGTCCAGACACCAAAAATTGTGAATTTTGACAAACAAGAATCAATTCCATCAATCTATCGCGAAAGAAATCAGGGTTGCAAAAAACCTGGGTTTTTTTGGGCTTAATTGGGTTTTAATTGTTTTTTTCTATTTTTTAAAGATGAGGGCAAGGAAAGTTTCTTTTTTCTAGAAAGTATGTTTTTAATTTAAAAAAATCATCTTATATTTTTATTAATTAATATACAAGTAATTTTCATTGAAACAACACAAATCAGCACAAAATGCTGTAAAAAAAGTTTTTACTCCTGATGTCATATGATATTATATAATAACACATATCAAATATTTAAAAAATACTTTTTTATCTTTATTCTCTGCTAAGAACACATTTTGTAAACAAATCTTTAATCTTTTATAATTTATCAATGAAAGGATGCTTGGTAATGTTTTCAAGATATCTATTGTTCATTGTATAGAGCAGTTTATTCTTCAAACATAATACAGAACTGTTACTAAAAATATTTTACAAAATGATTTGAATTTCTATCTACATAAATGATTGTAATATTTAATTTGAATATTTTGAAATGATGTTATAATACTTATGTAATGTACGACAATGTTTATTTTATATGAACAAATATGGATAATGTATAGAAAATGACATTTAACAATAAGAAATATTGATGAATAGTATGAAATATGAAAATATTGATACATATTAAAAATGATTTAAACAAACAAAAAATTATTTAATCTGGCCAAAAGTGAATAAGTGAAATTTGTATCCAATCGGGAACTTGCGTTATGGAATTCCATATTGTTAAATCTTGATATAATAGATCTTGTCATTTTTCATCTATGCGAAAATATGATAATTAGCTATGTATATTTATTTTGACTATTTTTTTTTTCTTGTATCATAATATTAACAAACTTTTTTAAAAATTAAGCATATTGTTTTATTTTGACAATTTTGGCTTTGTCATATTTGGCAGAACATCCATTTGTTTTGATAGGATAGTGTAACTATTTAAACACAAAGATAAAAAAAAATAAATAAAAACAACAACAACAACAAAAAAAAAAAAAACCATTATCAAAGCTGCTGATATTAAATAATATCATAGGTTGTAAACAATTGCATTAAAGAGGGTTTTATCCAATAAAAACCACCTGGGTTTTTTAAGGGGGAAGGTGGGTTTTTAGAAATCCTGAAAGAAATCTCCAATTTTGTCGAATTATTACTGAAAAAATAGAAATTTGATCATAGGGCTCCAGAAAAAACACAAAATATCATCAAAGAGCAAAAAAAAAAAATTGTGAATTTCATCAAAGGATATCTAAAAAAATGTGAATTTCAATAAAGAAAGGCATAGAAATGCACATTTGGACAAAGGACAGCGCAAAAAAGTTAATTTTGACAAAGAAAAGCACAAAAAATACCAGATATCATCTAAAGATCGCACAAAAACATGTATTTTGTCCATGAATCACATAACAAAATGGGAATTTCGTCCATGTCAAAATAATATAACATGTAATTTTATTAAACATTAATTTGTAGAATGTTTTTGATCTAATATGTATGTGCTCAGAAAGTTTTTGGTTTTATAAAAGTATGCTGAAATCCTAAGAACTGCATATCATAAAAGATGTAAATAATCAAACTTTTAGTTCAGATGTAGAAACGAATTACAGAATTTTTTAGTTTTATATTATCTTGTAGATATTTTAATTTGTCATTCTCGATAATGCATTAATATTTTTCATGAAGGAATTGTATCAATTTATTTCTGAGAAAAATAAAGATATATTACTGATATCACTGGTAATCAGTATTTTCACCAATTTTTTTTTTTTTTAAGACTGGCTAAACCTGAAAGAAAACTTATTTATTTTAGTGTTCACTCTAGAAATTAAATGGGCATGATGCTATTCACTAAACAGGGCACTTTCACAAGAAAAAAATTGTTATTATCTTTAGAAGGGGAAAAAAAAAAGCCAGAAAAATATGTATTTTTTAAGTATTATAAATCAAGTAACATTAATTTCGAATGATATTATGATACAAAGTTAAAAAATTCAATTAAATTACAACATGATAGAATAGTTTCATGTTCTTTTTCCTAAAGAAATGAAAAAATTCTATTGTTTTTGGACATACAAATTTAGAAATAATATGAAATAAAGAAAATTTTTATTAAAAATATCTGGATGAAACTAGGGATGTATTTTACTACTTTTAAAAAAGGCAGGATGCATTTTGTAAATTTGAAAAAGGACAGGGTGCTGCATCCTTCAAAAATGACCTAGAATGAACACTATTTTATGCTTTTGATGGGATTTAAAAGGTTTACATTTATGAGATAAGTTTCATTGAATAATTTAAGTAAAATGTATCTCATTTTTGTTATTCACATGACATTTTTAAACTGATTATTTGACTTTTACTTTTAATAGTTTAATCATTTTTTAAACTATCTTGATTTTTATCAAATTTCATTATTTTACTTAATTACTTTAATATTTTATTATGTTGCAAGCATTCATTATAATTTTGACTTCATTATTACATTCAAATTACCATTTACGAAATGTAAACAAGGCATTGACGAGAAATCTACACAATCTGTGATTTCAAGTTGTACAGATTTGAGAAGATCTACTTCATTATAATTAATACAAATAATTTTATTATATTTTTCTCATCAGTGGGTAATTGCCAACTGGTAAAATCTACTTCAAAGTCAATAATAAATACAATAATAAAAATATTTCTGTTTCAAAAACAGCAAATTAAGATGTTTTGTAAAATAAATAAAAGTTTACCTTCAACAAATATAAAATCGCAATCTTTGGAACAGTTTGTTTTAAAAAACACTTGCATTGTCAGGGTCAAATAAATGGCACATAGCATACATTTTGGCATAGTGTTGGTATAATGAAAAAGTACCTTTTTTATGAAAGTAGTTAAATTGTCACCTAAGAATAATAAGGTTCTATCTGTGTTTTTGAAAAAATTGACTTATTGATAAAGAAAGGTTCTATTTGCATCTATGAAGACATTTTTGCATCAAAATAATGTTATATATAATTTACATATGACATTACAATTATATTATGGAATTATTTAAATCCAGAAATGCCTTTATAGATACAAATAGAACATTTCTATATCAATAAGTTATTATTATTATTTTTTTTTTTTTCAAAAATACAGATAGAAACTTATTATTCTCAGGTGAAAAAATGGTATAATCACATCTCATTCTAGTGTGCACATTGCCGTAAAAGGCCCTTCTAGAAATAAAGGGGCACATTCATGCAATGATAAATAATGAACTAATCAAACTCTTTCCTCCAAAAAAAAAAAAAAAAAAGTTTCTTCCCCTCCTTACACTTTGCTGCGACAATGTAGTTAAATAATCAGCGTAACCCCCCCCCCCCCCTTTTCAGAATTTCATATTCTCCTGCAGCTCCAATGTAAAATGTATTTACAAACTTTGATTTTATTGATATATTGCATTTACTATGCACATATTTTGATTCTTAAATCAAATTAGAAGTCAACAGATTCTATAGGTTTTATACTGGTGTCTTTAAAAGTTTTTGATTTTTATTTAAAGGGGGGAGGGAAGAACCTATAAATTGAACAAATTATTGAAATACAGTAAACTCCCTCAAATCTGCAACTCTCTAAAATCTGCACATAATTTACAGATGTAAGCAATGAAACATTCAGTTTAGATGTAGGGACAAAATTTGAGTTTTTAAATTTTCTATCAATTCCATACATATTTTTCAATTTGTAATTTTTGTTAATAATATTGAATTCATGTTTATTCACGGAGGAAAAATAAATTTATTTCTGAAAATTTTCAAGATTATGCTGATATTACTGGTAATCACAATCTTCTTACAAAATACACTGGTGTCCAAAATTTATGCATAATTGGTAATTAAGTAATTATTTTTAAGTAATGAAAGAAATATGAATCGGAATGTGCTGAAACTCCAGGTGTGTAAACAAAATAGTACGCGTCACATATTTTCGCAAAGAGTTTTTCCCAAAATCAAACAGGGGACCGTCAACAAATTGAAAAAGAACGAAGGTCTTTTGGATAACCCTGTCAAAACTAATGTAGCAAAAGCGTTTAAACTGCACATTATGATTAATTGGCTTATTGTAATGTACTGTGTTAATTTTTACAAGGACAGCATGTATACTCGTAGAGAAATTAAGGTTTTTATAAAAACAGTCCTAAATTTTTCCAAGTTTTTTGCTTATAATTTGCAGAGTTCTTATTATAAAATAATGTTCTTTTCTGAAAATATGACAAACATCATTGTACACAATACTGAAAAAATGAGTATGTTTAGTAAATAATTTTTCATTGCGCATGCGTCATATCAAAATGTCATTTGCATATTGTGTTAGCTAAATGTATAGAGCAACTTCTGTAAAAGTTTCAAAAACATAACTTGAAAATTCTGAAAATAGGAGCCTATGAATCAACTCAAAATCCGTTATTCCTAAAGGAAGCAAAAAAATCAGGGGTTTTACCTAAATATAGTTGTACGTGCAATATTGTGTAGGCACTAAACAATGGAATATGGATACAGCCCCTCATCTTTTTGCTTCATTTAGGGAATAAAGGATTTTGATCTCATTCTATCAACGATAATTTTCAGATTTTTAAGCTATGTTTTTGAGACTTTCACAAAAGTTGCTCTATATATTTAAACTAACATAATATGCAAATGAAATTTTAATAGTGTTCACTAGGGTGGAGCGAAAAAATTTTTTTTTTGAAAATCAAAAACGGGTAGGTGCCAAAAGTTGCCTTTATACTAGTACATCAACTGCATGAAATTTTAACGCTGAAAAAAAATGGCTTGAGTCTGCGCTTTTGCTTCAAAAATCGAAATTTTGGGTAAAATTTTTCATTTTTTGACATTTTTTCAAAAAAATTAAAAACTTCCTACAGAGCTGGTTAGTATTTAAAAGTGTTGCTTAGACCTTTATATTTATCTGCTTAACATATTTAAACTATAAAACAATATCTGTAGTCTGTATAATTGGAGTAGTGATGGGCGATTTCGATTTTTTAAATCCATTTAATCGATATTATGGTCAACTCGATTTAATCGATACTATAAAATTTTTAATCGATTTCTCAGAAGATATTATTTTTATTTTGCTTCAAAAGTTGAAGATAAAGCAGTCGGATGTGCCAATCTCAAAAAGTCTTCTACCTCATACATGATAAAACTTCTAAATGCACTAACACATTGTCAATGTCAAATTTAAATTATTTATACCCATCATGAAGATTTAAAAAGTATAGGTTGAAGTATGAACATTTTAAAAGAAAGCATTGCGTTTTCCAAACATATCGCTGAATTTCGGTCCACCCCCGCTAGATGTCTGTAACCGAAATGTATGCAATTCAAAGGGCATCACAGCGACACCTGTTGTGCAGTATACACTCAAGCCTAATAAGACAAGCGTAATAAGAATCTATTTATGTGAAAGTTTAACCGAATATGAAATTTGATTAAATTCCATGCATAATTTCTAAGATATCACTAATATCGTGAAAAATGCAGTATAGCAGAGCAGTATTATATAACTTACACAAAAACCTAATCAGGAACAACGTATGATAATATCTAAGAGACTATTAAATTTGATGAAATTCCGTTCAGGAGCTCTTGAGATATGATCAATAAAATCTTGTAGATCCTGAAAAAGCGGTTGAATTCAGGGGTCAGCCCGAAGAGGAACATCTTCGTCCCGGAACTTTGAAATGTCTCACGAAAATATTGAAGCTTCATGTACAAGAGTCCCCCCCCCCCTTCTCTTAAGTATAGAATGCCCCTTCAAGGAGACATAAAAATCCCTCCCAGTGAAAAATATCTGAATTCAACACTGCTGATAAAAGCAGCATAGCAACGCCTCCTGCATAGTTATTTACACTGAAACCTAATAAGCACCAAACTTATGAATGTGAAGCTTGATGAAATTTTCTGAATTAGTTTCTGAGATGCAATTATCGCAAAAATCAGGAAAAATGCAGCGTCACCTGCCGTTAGATTTAAATCAAAACTTAATCATCAACAATTTACGTTAATATCAAACCGAATCTGAAGTTTGGCAAAAATACGTGCATTAGTTCTTGAGGTATCTATCTTGCAGTAATCATGAAAAATACAACATAACAGCGCCACCTGTAGAGCGATTTTTACCATAAGTAATCAGCACCAATTTATATGAAAGTCTAGCTGAATCTAAAGTTTCAAGAGGTTCCAAGCATTAGTTCTTGAGATAGAGCGCCCACAAAATTTTGTAAGAGACAAACAAATAGACAGACTGAAAGACAGACAATTTATAAAAACAGTAAAATGTGTTATATTTAACAATATATTCGAATTTTGTAAGCATTAGGTTATTATTATTTTTTTAAATAACATCATACAAACAAAGAAAAAAAAAAGCAAAGTTTTTTTTTTTTTTTTTTTTTTTTTTTTTTTTTTAAAGAAAATAAGCAACATATAATATCTAGAATTATATATGGGTGTGTAAACATGTTTAATATTCTACATAACCCTCTCACCCCCCCCCCCCCCGTTTTTAAATAAGTTAATGGGAATTGTCTTTTTTTTGTAATTATCTTCTTCTTTATAGTTTTTCAAAATAATAATAATAATAATAATAATAATAATATATATATATAATAATAATAATAATATATATATATATATATATAATAAAAAAAGGGAGTCTATCAAAATGCAGAAGATTCTCTCCTTTCCTCGCCCCCCCCCCCTTCCCCCCACGGAGGACATCTTCTGCCCTTTGTACCTATATCCCTCGTGTTGATAATCGGCTGTCATAAAATAAACCAAACTAGTGATGGGCGATTTCGATTTTTTAAATCGATTTAATCGATACTACGGCCAACTCGATTTAATCGATACTTAAAAATTTTAAATCGATTTCTCTGAAGGTAACATAATTTTCATTTTCTTTCAAAAGTCGAAGATAAAATAGACGGATGTACCAATTCCAAAATTTCAGTGAATTAGTTTCTAAGATAGAAGAATTAAAGAAACCTCAGAACCCCCCCCCCCCCCCCCTGCAAAATAGCGTTTTTTGTTGAGTGATGTACACCAAAAATTGATCAGGATCAATTTTTATTAAGTATCAGCTGAATCTGAATTTTGATGAAAATCCATGAAAGCGCGAGACACAGCTATTGCGAAATCATAAAAAATGCAGCATATCAGCGCCACCTGTAGGGCAATTTACACCAAGAGCTAAATAACACTAATCTACGTCAGAGATTTACTGAATCTGAATTGTAATGAAAATTCGTTCTTGAGATAGCGCTATTGCGTTAATCATGCGTTAATCATCCGTCAAAATAATGCAGTATAGCAGCGCCATCTCTTAAGCGATTTCCACCAAAATGTAATTAGCATCAAATAATATCAAGGACTAATTGAATCTAAATTTTTATGAAAGTCCGTGCATTAGTTCTTGAGATAAAGCTAAAATGAAAACAGGGGCGTGCGAAAAGAGAACTGCGCCCGGTTCAAAGCACCAATTTAGCCTCCCCCCCCCTATTAACTTTTTCTTGTGATAGGCTAGAAGTGATGCTAGTAGTAAAAAATTGGCGCCCTCTAAATTTCCGTGCTCGGAACGACCGCTTCCTTTCGCCCCCCCCCCCCTTTCACATGGCGCTGAGTGGAAATTGTGAAAAATTCAGTATAGCAGCGCCATCTGAGAAGCTATATACATCAAAATGCAAAAACATCAATTCATGTCAAGGACTAACCGGATCTAAAATGTGATGAAAATCCGTTCATTCGTTATTCAGATATAGCTGTTGCTCAAATCGCAAAAAATGCAGCATAGCAGCGCCACCTGTTAGGCTATACGCACCCCAAATTAATTAGATTCAGTTTATATCAAGGTCAAACTAAATCTAAAGGTTTGTGAAATTCCGTGCATTTGTTCTTGAGATAGAACGGTCAGAATTTTTTGTCGTATACAGACTCACAGAGTGACAGACACACACACAGACAGATATTTCCTAAAAACCATGAAATAGTGTTAAAGACCTTCTAAAATATATAAATCCATCAAAAACGGGAAGTCAAAATTTTTCACGAATCTAATACTCTCTTCTTGTAAAGTTACAAAAGAAAGTAAAAATGCAAAATCGATTCTGCCCGTAAGATCGGTCTTTAGATTCGATGTCGATCTTTAGATTCGATTTCGATTTTTAGATTCGATTTCGATCTTTAGATTCGATGTCGATCTTTAGATTCGATTTCGATCTTTAGATTCGATGTCAATCTTTAAATTCGATTTCTTTTTTTTTTTCTTTTTTTTTTTAAGGCTAAATGAGTGTTGAATGCAGGTATTTTTCTGCGACTCCAGGTATTGTTCTGCGAGGAAGGCATCATGTTTTACAGCTCTGTAAGAGAAGGGGAATCGCAATTTGTGAATTAAAAAGCATAAAATCTCTTAACTTCTGGGGGGGGGGGGTAATCCCCTGCGGGCCACCCCATAAATTCGACACTAGGCTAAATCGTTATATTTTTGTTTAGAAGTCCAGTTATTTGAAGTATTAGTTTATTATGTTTTACTTTTCACGCTCGTCTCTTCTAATCCCCCCCTTCCGTGTCAGTTTTAATCATGGAGCTAAGAAGGTATATGGAGGAGACATGTGACGTCACTTGAAGCTTTTCCAACCTCCCCCCCCCCCCCCCCCCCCCCGTTACAATGCCGCGGCCGCCATATTTGACCTGGGTAAGCTGACTTTTTCCGTCTGCTACCGATCGTCGTATTGAGGAAGCTCCTCGTGGTGCAAGTCAACTACGGTAAAAGTCAAACATGGCGGATATGAAAGAGGGGGAAAGAACTGGTTTTTCGGCGTCAGGGCTCACCATGATGCTAGATTGATATGTCTCCTCCATATATCTTCTTAGCTCCATGGTTTTAACTTACAGGGTAGTTCGAAATATGCATACAGTTTTAAAAATGTCCAATTCTCGGTCTATTTTATTTTAGTTCCACATTTTAAATCCTTGACAAAAGATAAATAAAGAGTCGCCCTTCCGCCCGTTTGGGGTTTATCTGCGCCCTGCTGGGGGGGGCAAATTTTTTTGTTCTTCAAAAGAAACAAAAAAAAGTGAGGGGGGGGGGCTTTCACCCTCCCGCAATATACACCTTAAAATTTCGCTCATTTAATTTTCTACCATTTTAGCTTAAAAGTTTAAGCTACATGGCACCCCCAGAGCTGTGGACCCCTCCCCCCTGTCGATCACTCACCTAATTTTGCTTATTTCTTCACTTCATCTCAATCTTTAAAAGGCTATAACTTTGCTTCTATAGGAGTTACAGTGATAAGAAAAATTCTAGTATAGCTAACCATTTCTCGCCGTTCTTTTTGCTATTCCAGTTTCCCGGTTTTCCCTATAGGACCTTTTTTTTGGGGGGGGGGGAAGAGGGGTTTTTTTTTTTCTCATTTCTTGATACAATATGTCTATTGAAAGCTTATGCTTCATACATTACAAATCTAGCATAAGAAATTTTCTCCCATCATTTCAGGTTACGTTACGGACCCATAATGTGTTAAAACTTTAATTTTTCAAACCTCTTTTTCTTCAAAAAAAAAAAAAAAAAAAAAAAAAACATTGATACATATTAGCGAAACTGGGGTTCGAATACGCAATCGTTTGATTGCACACGTAATCCCTAAGCTTATTGGCCACCGAGTACTCAGCAGCGCTATTATTTCTTTAGATTGTCATCTTTAAATTCGTAATATCTTTTGAATGGAATGTCCGATTTGAATAATTCAAAAAGTAATCTACAGATATTGTAACAGGCATTAATACAAAATGATTTATTTGGATAAGGATTAAGGTATCGATAGTATGGTCTAATTTTGGTTGGTGTATTTATCGCGTTTTAGAATGTAAGAAAGCAGTTATAGTAAGTTAACTACAATAGCTGGATATATGGTATCGCGCGGTTTTTTTTTATAGATATTAATATATTCTTTAATATTATTGAACCTTTTTTTATTCATTTAAAAGTATTTCCTGGCGATTCAAAATCCCCCCCCCCTTCCTCACCAATCTTAACTTACAGGTTTGTTCAAATTATGACTGCGATTTTAAAAAAGTCTAATTTTCGTTCTATTTTTTTATAAATCCATATTTTGAAACCTCAACAAAAGATACATTTGGGCCGGGATCGGCCTTCTGTCCGTTTGGGATTTACCTTGTCCCCCTGGGTGGGGGGCATATTTTTTGTTTCTTCCACACCATCTCATGTAACATATCGTTATAAAGCTTTTATCTCCTCTTTTTTCTGTTACTACTCCTCTCTCCACCTAGTTACATGCTCTTGGCACTTTTTATAGTTTCAAAGAGTGCATGTTCTCCGCGGGCTACCCCATGAATTCAACACTAAGTTAAACACTATATTTTTGTTTAGAAGCTCAGTTATTTGGGTTATTAGTTAATTATGTTTTTTTTTTTTTTCAAGTTCATCCGTTCTAATCCCTCGGCCTCCCCCCACCCCCTTCCTCGCCAATCTTACTAAATGGGCCGTTCAAAGTATGCATGCAATTTTTAAAATGTCCAATTCTCGTTCTATTTTATTGTAAATCCTCATTTTGAAAATTCGACAAAAGATACATTTGGGCTATGGTCGCCTTTCCGTCAAGAGTGAGGTTTACCAGCCCCCTTGGGAATGGGGCATATTTTTTGTTCTTCCAAACTATCTCGTGTAACATTTGGTTGGCATTAGAAAAAAAAAGTTTTTTTTTGTCTATACTCCTTGTTCCTCATCCTAGTTACACGCTCTTGGCATTCTTTATACTCGGTTTAATGCCAAGTTACTCAGTGTTATTATTAGTTGAGTTATGTCTCTCAAATTTGTCAAAGTTTTTGTGTAAGTGACAACCATAAGTGACAATCATTTTAAAATTTAAAATTCTTATTATCCGACTCTAAAATCTGCAATAGCTTAATTCTATGTCTCCCTAAATGGGGATTGGGGGGGTGAGAGGCGGTAATTACGGTCCTGCTAATTGTCTAAGTTTTGGAATTAGTAATTTGGATCTTCTCTGTGTGAACCTGAATATCGAAATATCGATTCTAGTATCGATTCTAGAACTGAGAAATCGATTCTTATTATGATCGATGTTGTTTTATATGATATCGATTTTAATCGATTCTCAAAATTTCCAGAATCGCCCATCACTAAATTGGAGCAAATCTGACAACTTTTTGTGAAAAATCAGCGTTAACCTCTCTATTGGAGCATACAACATACAACGAAATGTTCTTTTGAATGTATTTCTTACCTAGCTGCTTTCAAAACTACTGTGTATATAACTCATAGAGGTGGTTGCATTATCCCACCCGTCTCAACCACCCAATCATCTAGGTCCAGTGTTTTATTTATGTATTGAATTGTTATTTTTTTTCCCGAAGACGAGTATAAGTTTTCTATATATCAAAGTAATTTATCTCTTCTTTGTATTCACTGACTTTGGATGATTTGGATCATGCTGGTGTGACCTGCTGCATGTATATTTTTATACCATGTATAACAGAAGAGAAGCTGAGTAATGTATTGGGTATGTTCTTAATTGAACCTATTCAGCAGTCTATTATCTTCATTAAAATTTCATGCAATTAGTACATTATGATTGGAAGTTCTGTTATCACAACATTCTTTCAATCAATTACATTTTATATGCAATGATTTGCCTAATAATTGATTGTATGAATTCAATTTCTAGTATTTCATCATTTATTGAACCTATTACATTGAATATATGCTGAGAAGATAGCTGTTTAATATTATGACGATCGTCACAGAGGATTGCAAACAAAATTTGCGTGTGAAGCAACAATATTTCTAAAGAAGTTTTAGCATGCTTTATGTCGTTTCCTGTGTTGTTCCGTAGTCTAGTAATCTCTAATAAGATTTTAGATCTATTATTCTGGTGTGTTGTACATTTGGTATAAAACATCCCTCGGTATAAACTTGGATTATACATTTTGTGAGTGAACATAAAGACGCTGATTGCCAATCTGTGCTTATATAAAGCGGAAAATTTTATTAACTTTATGAGCTGTCTTTTGTGTGAGATGTTTTCTAAATTCCTATTCCCCATTCTTTCTGAGAAATAGCTTTCCTTATGAATTAGCTTTGCAATCTCCGACAGAAATTTCTAGTCTGTTCTGAGTATCTTTTTCTCAATTTGAGAAAATAATTTTTCAAAATTATTCTCTATTTTATATATATATATATATATAAAAATTGCAATAGGAAGTGAATAGTACGTAGACAAAGATTTTCCTTATTGATCCAGTGAATCCATGTAGCTTAGAACGTTTTATATCGACTTCTCTAATAATTGACGCAGAGGAAATTCACTGGAGTTGAAGTAGCGAATGTTTCAATATTATGTACAATTCTAAGCTTACCCCATGCAAAATGGTTCACAGTGACAAATAAAATTCTCCTAATTTTAAATGAGCATTTATAGTCGATTAGAATCCGTACATTCCCTCATAAAGTACTATGCATTATAAGTTTATGCCCAGGACATTTCACCATCAAATGTTGTACATTCATAAAAAGGAGATCTAAAAGTTAATAGGAAATTACCTAGATACGAAAACACTTAGAAAACGGCATAAAACTAATGCAAAAAAAAGGTTATTTACAACAGCGGTTGCCTTTACACATGGAGAACAAATTTTCATTGCAATTCTCTCTGACGATCACCATCACATTAAACAGCTCGCTTCTCAACATATAAAAAATGCAAAAGTAGAATAAATGATGGCATACTTATAGTTGAAATATCTGAAATCATCTTTGAAGCAAATCATTACGTAAAAAAAATACAATTGACTGAAAAAATTTTGTGGTTACAGAACTTCAAATCACTATTCATCAACTGAATGTAAGTTTGATAAATATAATAGATGGCCGAATAGATCCCTTTAATAATATTCCCGTACATTACTCTGCTTGTCATTTTTTTGTATAAACTGTAAAAATACACATGAAGATAGTTACAGCAGCATGTGGATGCAAAGAACAGATAAACAAGGTGGAAGCATCGAAAACATGCCAAATTTTTATAAAGAAAATCACAAATCAATGTATAAATAAAACACTGTACTAAGATGATCGAATAGTTGGGCCGGGTGGTATAGGAAATATAGCCACCTCCACGACGCATGTCCAAGGTAGTTTTGAAAACAAGAGCTGTATTAAAAACAACAATTCGTTGTATGACCCAATAGAGTGGTAATACTGTTTTCTTACTAAAAGTTGTCTGTTTTGCTCCAGCTATAGGGAATAAACATATCGTTTTATAGTTTAAATATGTTTAGCAGATAAATATAAAGGTCTAAGCAACACTTTTAAATACTAACCAGCTCTGTAAGATTTTTTCAAATTTTTTGAAAAAATGTCAAATTTTACCCAAAATTTCGATTTTTGGAGCAAAAGCGCAGACTCAAGCCAATTGTTTTCAGCGGTAAAATTTCACGCAGTTGATGTACTAGTATAAAGACAACTTTTGGCACCTACCCGTTTTTGATTTTCAAAAAAAATTTTTTTTCGCTCCACCCTAGTGTTCACGTATGCACAGTAAAAAATTATTTAGTAAACCTGCTCATTTGTCATACAATTTTTATTATTTTTTAATTCTGATGACAGGGTATTGTATACAATGATTGTCATTTTTTCAAAAAAGAACACTATTTTATATTAAGAACTCTGCTAATTATACGCAAAAAACTTAGGACTGTTTTTATAAAAACCTTAATTTCTCTACGAGTATACATGCTATCCTTGTAAAAATTAACACAGTACATTACAATAAGCCAATTAATCACAATGTGCAGTTTGAACACTTTTGCTACATTAGTTTTGACAGAGTTATCCAAAAGATCTTCGTTCTTTTTCAATTTGTTGACGGTCCCCTGTTCGATTTCGGGGAAAACTCTTTGCAAAAATATGTGACGCGTACTATTTTGTTTACACACCTGGAGTTTCAGCACATTCCGATTCATATTTCTTTCATTACTTAAAAATAATTACTTAATTACCAATTAAGCTTAAATTTTGGACACCAGTGTATATTTATGTACCTATTAATCAAGCTTTTTTTTATTATTATTATTGAGTTTGGCTAAATCTGAAATAAAACTTTACTAATAATAACACATTGCTCAGTGGTGCACAAAACAGGAATTTTAATATACATTTGTACATATTAAAATGAAATAAAATTTTCAACGTTTCGTGCCGTCTTCTGTGGGCGTCTTCAGGAAAATATGAAATGGAAGGACTAAATTAAAAATTAAATTTTTAATTTAGTAGAAATATCTCTCGAACAAGATGCAAATGTAGTCCTTCCATTTCATATTTACCTGAAGACGCCCGCAGAAGACGGCGCGAAACGTTGAAAATTTTATTTCATTTTAATATGTACTAATGTATATTAAAATTCCTGTTTTGTGCACCACTGAGCAATGTGTTATTATTAGTTAAAGTTTATGGTGCAACTGTCCTATATATATTTATAAAACTTTACTATTTTATGATTTTGATGTGAATTAGTAATGTACCTTTATGAGGCAAGTTTCATTGAATAATTTAGGAAAAATACATTTCAGCTTTATAATGAATATTTGAACATTCATTATTGATTATCAACTTGACCTTTACTTTTAATATTTTAATCATTTTAAAAATTATCTAAATTTTTCTTAATTTGGTTTATTACTTATTTTAATATTTTATTATATTATAAGCATTCATTATTGTTCAGATTACATTGTTAATTACATTCCAAATTATTAATTAAAAAATGTAAATAAAACAATGACCAGAAATCCTTAAAATTCTAAAATCTTCACAACCTCTGGTCCCAAGCTTTGCGGATTTGAGGGAACATTTTTCAACACGGTGCTTCTTTCATTTATGTAAATGCAACTTTTAAATTTTCTAATGACAAGGGATGCATTCCGGTATGTGGTAGTATAATTTTAGAAGACTTACTTATAGTTATTTTAAAATAACAAATACAGCAGAAAACAAAACAGGAAATTTGAAACTTGATGTGCAGGAAAAATAAGGGGGGGGAGGGGAGGTTGGTGGAGCTGGAGAGAATATAAAATTCTGGAAAGGTGAAATAAAGATTTCAGGGATGGTGTGGAAAGAGTTTGATTTGGTGATTATTTATTAGTACAATAGAAATACAAATAGGGCAGGAAAATAATTAAATATTTAATAGCTTTAACATTTTAAAGCTTTATGTACTTAGTACGAGAGAGGTTATCTAAAAGGGTAAATATCGGGGGGAGGGGGTTTAGATGAGTCATTATTTATTGTTACAATAAAGAAACAAACAGAACAGAAAAAGCTTTAAGGATTTTGAACTGAATAAGCTGGGGAGCAGAAGAGAATAAATTAGCAAAATGAGATTTTTTTGTGGGGGGGGGGGGGGAGAAAAGAGTTCATTTAATGACTGCATAGATATTTATTGTTGCTAACCATTTACAAATGGGACATAAAAACTAGAAAAATGAAAGTTTTAAAGATCAAATTTTATGTGGTAGGAGAGGAAATAAGAGAAGAAGCAATTTAGAGTGTGGGGATGGGGATTTAAATGATTATTTATTGCTACCATGGCAATGAAGCAACAAATAGAGGAAAGAAAATTTTTAAAAAATAAAATAGTTTGGAAATTTTAAAACTTTCTGAGCTGGGAGATAGGAAAAACAGAAATTTTATAGAGGGTCAAATGTTAGAGAATTTATTAGATTATTATTTATCCTTAAAAAAGATATATAAATAGATCAGAGAACTAGTTGGATGTGCCAATCCCAAAACTTTCTTCTATTTCATACGTACATTTTAATATTTAAAAAAATAGTTATTCAGTTTAATGCTTTAATAATTTTAATTCAATACCATACCAACTTTGATTTTCACCTTAAATTTCTGCTTCAATCAATTAATCGGAGTAAAAACGAATTTCCGTCTCTGCACGAGCCGATGGACAACAGAATGATAAGCAGATTTTTTTTCCAAATTCAGGAATGACCTACTTGCCTTACCAAAAAATAATCATGTACAAAAAATTTAGATCAGTTCTAGAACTAACTTCATACACTTTTATGTGGTGCAATATTGAAAATGGCATAAAATTTGCTATTGCAGTGCCCCCTTCCGGCAGACTTTTTTCAGATTCAGGGCGATCTAACTAGCCATAGCCATACACTTACACAAAAAATTTCGTTCAATTCGATGCATAACTTCATGTACTTTTGGTCGGTACAGTATTGAAAATGGCGCAAAAATCGAGATTGCAGCGCCCCCTTCCGGCGGATTATATTCAAATTCAGGGAGGACCAACTAGCCATAGTCATACACTTACACAAAAAATTTGGTTCAATTCGATGCATAACTTCATATACTTTTGGTCGGTACAATATTGAAAATGGCAGAAAAATCGCGATTGCAGCGCCCCCTTCAGGCAGAATATTTTGAAACTGAAGGAGGACCTGCTTGCTACAGCCAGAAATATTCACAAAAAATTTGGTTCATTTCTATGCATAACTTCATATACTTTTTGATGGTAGAATGGCGACACCCACACAGACAGGCGGACAGACAGACATTTTGTAAAAACATGTTTTTTAGAATCTCTGACCCCTAAAACGTGTAAATCCGTCAAAACCCGGAAGTAAAAAAAAATTTCGATTACAATACTTTCTTCCATTGAAAATAGAAGAAAGTAAAAAAGTAAGTTAAACAATTTTAATGATTTTAAATTTTGATTGGGGGGGGGGGGGGGGCTAAAGGGGAAGCTGCTATTTTGAAAGTGGAGATGATTTTAGACTGTTAGTTATTTATTGATACAATAAAATAATAATTAAAGCACAAAAAGAGGAAGAAAATTTTAAGACCGATTATTTATTGGAATAATAATGTAATAAAGTAGAAAAATTTTAAACAAAGCAGCTTTATTTGTTTTTAATTATTATTATTTATCACCTGAGAGAACCAGGTCCGTCGTAGCCTAGTGGTCATAGTGTCGAACTCCAAACTGGAAGGTTCCGGGTTTGATGCTTGACATCACCAAAGACCCACCGAGTGTATGCAGTGTAAGCGCTCGTTAAATAAAGGGGTTCTGAAAGTCCTGTGGTCGGTCACAGCAGTTACCATGAGTAATGATCTCTGGAAAAACTTTCTCTCTTCTTCAGAGACATATCGAAATTGAGAAGGTGGCGATGTTTGGTGCTGCCATCTATGAAAGCTTTGCCGAAAATCTTCCGCTGCAGAAGTCTGTCTTGCTACCCCCTTGGTGCAGCTCAAAGGAATTTCCAGCAACTTTTCTGCCCTTTGGGCACACATCAACAACAACAAAAAACACCTGAGAGAATATAAACTGATTTTTTAAACGGTATTTTATGCGATTTTTAGCGTTTTGCATGGATTTTTTGACATTGATTAAAGGAATTCACTTTTAATCCTAAATCTTAACCAAAGATAGTAAATTTTGTCATCTGCAATTTTTAAATTTTTCTACGAAATTTTTTATGAAATTTTTTTTTTTTTCGTTTTAAGGCGATTTTTTAACATTAAGTAAAAACAGAATCCAATTTTAGTCTTTTAGCCTCATATAATTAATTTTCTCCTTCACAATATTCAAATTTTTCGCGAAATTTTTGGCGTTTTTTCATTTTGCAAGGGCGATGCTTTGAGGTAATGTAAAATGATTTTTGTTTCCATTCGTTTATCGTTCTTTCCTGTTGTATAAATCTATACTAATAAAAGAAAGATCTGTGTAGGAAAATCTGCCGCATTTAGAGATCTGGAAATTTAAGGGGGGGGGGGGTATAATTTGAGACAGGTCTCGATGCATCTACAATATGTGTAAAGTAGAATTTTGCAATGATAAGTGTAACTACGATAATAATGATTTCTATTTTTGATTTCTATTTTTTTTTTTACCTTTTTCAAATTAAAATAGTGTTTGACCCAGATGCACTGTTGCCAGGTGACTTAAATTCAACTTTATGTGAAATTGTAAAATGAAATTCCTCAATTTTTATCACAAACTACTTGATCCTCTATTAGTTCGAAGTTTTTTGTTCCTACTTTTGTAGGAACAAAATTCCCAATCTGATTACAATGTTTTCATGTATTTAAAAATACAGGGTGTTCCCAAATTCATTGACATAGTTTAAAATACAATATAAAATCAATCAGGATTGTCGCTTGGGTTAAAATACTTTTCACGATGGAAAGTTTTATTCAAACGAATAAAATAATCAGTTCCAAACTTCTGTCATAGATAGCACCACTTGTTCCTATGTTTGGTTTCAAACATGCATTTTTCTGCTTAGTTTCAACTGGGTTTCTAAGTGCCGATCAATATAACTAGTTTTTCGCTGACAGTCTCCATTTCTATATTACACAATGAAAACTAATATGAAAATCAGAAAAAAACCCGCACACATTTGAAATTAAGCATTAGGTTCAGTGGCGCCATCTACGATCAAATTTTGTAACTAATTATTTTCATTTGCTCGAAGAAAACTTTTCATCATGAGGAGAATTATTTGATTTTATACTGAATTGTGCCAGGGATTTTTAAGACATTCTCTGTACTTTCTTGCGCGAGAGTTGAGTTATTCATTGATTGTTCGTTTCAGAATGGATTCCAACATCACTCGGCAGGATGGTCGAATCATCGACATCGTAGACGACGAGTGGCGCCGAGATAAGTTGCCGGCCGAGGACATAAGTGTTCCGGCAGCCGAACTGCCTGATCCAGAAGCAGACAACGGGAACTCGCAAGAAACTGTCAAGGAGCAGAACGAGAAGTGGACCGAGTTGGCGCTCAACAGAATCAAGCCTGCAGCGTCGTCATCCAGTCCTGTACAATAATAATCTTTTGCAGCATCATTTTCAGTTAAATAAAACAGTCTAAATGACTAATATGTGTCTTTTATTTCCTGTCTCACCAGGGTTGTTTGGTTTAAACCACGCTGGTTTAAACCAAGTGGTTTTTTTAAAAAAACCATGTTGGTTTTTTTTTAATTTGGTTTTTTTCCCTTTTCTCTAATGTTTTCATTTATTTTACACATTATTAAAATGTGCAAAATCAAAGTTATGGAGTAGCCACAAGCAAAGCTAAAGACAAATTTTTAAAGTGACAAACATCTTTAATCAATCTAATTTTTCTTACTAGCTATAAATTGACATGGCAAAATATTTTTCTACAGTGAACTGTGGAGGTTAAAAAAAGGTAGTTTTAATTATTTTTTAAACCTTTTATTTTTTTAAAAATGCAAAAATGGCATATGCCAGCCAAAAATGCAATTTTACTGCTTAGATAGCTAAATTATGATTTACTAAGGATTGCATCATGTATCAAAGCATCAATAATGACATAATCATAAGTCATTCTTTCCATTGGTTACTCTTGTTCTGTATGCTAATGAATGATTGGCTATGAATTTTCTCTGTTCCAGAGCTATTGGTTTTAGCAAGCTTTGGTTTTTCTTAGATTGGATTTGCAGTTTTTAAATTATTTTTTTCTGTTTCTAGTTACTTTGTATTGTATTTTATTTTAAGAAAGCTACTTATATATATTGAAATAAAAGAATGTCTAAAACTACAAGAAAGGAAAATATAATCTGGTTTTCATTTGAGGGAATAAGAAATACATCAAAAACATGTTTAAGAGCTAAATGTAAAAATTGCATGCAATGTAAATGCTGTCAAATTAGCTCTTCCTTATAATACTAGGTTTGATTCATTTTCAGATGCTTTAGATGTTTACCTTAAAAATTGCCCCACTTTACTTAAAATTTGTGTAGAAAATAGGAATGTTATTGATAAAAATATTTAAAAGCTCGTATCTGTCTAATTTTTATTTTAAAAGAAATGTTGAAGATATGTTTAAACTGTTAAATTCTATTGCAGTTGCCCTGGATAATATCTAAAGTAATAAGTTCCATTACTAATGCAGTTTATAATTGGACAGGTCTTCAAAAAATATTAAGAGAAAAAAATGTAAATAAAAAAGTCTCATAGTTTTTTAGTCCATGTATAAAATAGCCCTAACACCCATGCCCTTTTAGGTATACATGCTTGAACCACAATACAGTCAAAGTGAACTATGTGAACAAGAAAAAAAAGGATACATTAAATTTTACAAAACAAAAATATCCATGTAACTGGATGCTTGCACAGATAATAAAATTTAATGCTAAATCTTCACCTTTTGAAGAACAAAGAAACAGAAAAAATAAAGTTTGTATTTAAAAATAATAATAATAATAATAATTTTTCTAAGCCTATGTCACAATTTGTGTAAGCATTACATTCGTTGATGTATCAAGTAAGTCAATACACATGTATTTTTTAGCATTAATAAAATGCATATTGATATTTTTTAAGTAAATATATGTAGTAAGAGATTAATAATCATTTGTTGATGTTAATACTGTAAATAATTTCTAAATTATGCACAAGAAAATGTTTTCTATTTCAGCTTATTTCTGTTAATTTAGTAAAATATGTTTGTTTGCCCTTTACTATGTTCTTCATTATCAACCTGCATATAATTATTTTTTAAATTATTATCTAAAAGGTTTATATAAGTATACTAATAAATTAATAGTTTTTTTTTTTTCACACAGTGAATATTACCCTATAGAAACCTAAATTTATAAGATAATTTAATTATAAATTTTTATGCTTTAGTTATTTAATTATCAAAAAAATAAATACTAATGTGAATGTTTAACATTAATTAACTATTAATTACAAAAAATCATCATGACTTTCTAAAACTCAAGTTATTTTTCTTGCAAATGCTATTTAAATAATGATTTGAAAAAAACCCGGTTTAAACCAAAAAAACCTGGTTTAAACCAAAAAAACCCGGTTTTTTGGTTTTTTTAAAAAAAACCGGTTTTTATACCAACCCTGTGTCTCACAGTCATGTGCCCAATAAAGTCAGACATTACAATTTCTGGTGAAGTCCAAGACACTGCTCCACACAAGACAAGCAGCTGTGGCATTTGGTTAGGCTTGTCAATTAAAAGTCTATATTTAAAAAAAAAAAAAAAAAAAAAAACTTTTTTTGGCCAAACTTTTAATATAATGTTTTCAGTTTCCAAAATGAAATTCGTAAGTTGTTGAAGAAATTTTTAAACTTTTTAAAAATATTTTATACTTGTTATTGACTAACTCATGTTTTTAAATGCTTTGCTTTTTCTTCTTAAAGTATTAATAATTCCATCTTATTTGTCGGATAAATGGTTTCGAAAATTGCATTTTCATAGAGTTATGTTGCTGTGAAATCAAAAAATAGGATTTTAACAGAATTTTTTTCTTATCAATTCTGAAACATCGCAATATAGTTCTTAAACATGCACCAGAACTCAATGATAGGTATAAGTAACACCAAAAGTAGTTGAATTTTAAAAGCAGTCAGTCCATTTTTGGACACCTGTATATTAGATTCTACTGCTATATTAGGGTGATTTAATGAAATAAATCTGTTCAGAGGTACCAAGTATTACGATTTGTCCTTAATTATTACGGATATACAAAAAAAAGTTACAGCGTTAGGGCATCGGATAGAAATTACAGATAAAAAAATCGCGAATTTCATCAAAGGATCGCTTGAAAAAATGCAAATTTCGGTATAGGATCTCGGAAAAAACCCAGAAAAGATCGTGTAAAAATATGCGCATTTCGTCAAAATTTCGCGAAAAATGTGCAAATTTCGTCAAAAGATTAAAACGCGCTCATTTTGCTAAAAGATTAAAACGTGTTCATTTCGTCAAAAAATCGCTTAAACCGCACAAATTTCGTCAAAAAATCACTGAAAACGCACTCATTTCGTCAAAAAATCGATTAAAACGCGCACACTTCGTCAAAAGATAACGAGAAACGTGCACATTTTGTCAGAAGATCGCAAAATCGCAAGAAAATGTGAAATTTTCGTCCAAAAATCGCAAAAGATGTGAAAATTTCGTCCAAACATCGCAAATTTCCACAAGAGATCACGCTTCCCCCCCTCCACCCACCCAAACACTCTTCTCTGAACTCTGGTTATTGATAGCTTTTATTGAAACTTGGAACCTCTGCTGTATTAATAATCTGTGACACCCCACTTTCGTCTGTTTCCGTCGTTTGCACGGCAGTATAATCCATCAATACAAAAAACCCTGAACGGGTTAAAAGCTTGTGACGCAGCACTTTATCTTACATCTCTAAGAATTTTAAATTTGGGACTTAAAACTAATGATATCAAAATATATGTGACGCTATGTTATTAATATATATATATATATTAAAATTTATTCATTAATGCTTTATCATTTACATCTTTCATAATTTCGAAACATGAATCTTAAAAGTTATGATATCAAAATTTAAGTGACGCCTTGATGAGACTTTAAACGAATGTTTTAAAATTCCATTTATTTATTTATTTAGTATCTAAATACATTTACATATCTAAACAATACTTTTTATTTTCCAATACACTGTTAAATACATCACTTTCACTGAATATATATAATGCACTGAAATGTTTTATTTGAATAAATTGGTTTATCTTTTGTGCTACGCTATCCAAAATCAAAAGCAACATTTAAATAAATATTTTTGCACCATTGTATCTAAACTAAGTTAAATATATGCAAATAGATACAATGACACAAAAATATGCAAATATATACAATGACGCATAAATTTTGATATCATTACTTTTAAGTCCCAAATTTAAAATTCTTAGAGATGTAAGATAAAGTGCTGCGTCACAAGCTTTTAACCCGTTCAGGGTTTTTTGTATTGATATCATTGCTTTTTTTAGGTTAATGATAAAAACAAAAAATTAAAGACTAATGCAAAAAATTCATATTCACGATTCATTCACCTTTAATTACCCCTCCCCCATCCACTTAAAAAAAGATATTTCATATTTCATTAATGTGGGCTGTACTACTTGATTTTGTTAAAAACAACTCTGTAGTACAGTGCGCGAAATTTCCACTCGCCAGCTCGCCATTGGCGAGTAAACTTTTAAGGTTGGCGAGTAAGTTCTGCTAAAAGGAAACGTGGCAGTGATTTCAAGTCGCCACTTCCAGTTAAAAGAAAATTCTACAAACAGTGGTTAAGTCATTTTGAATGTATTTTATATGATGATACAACAAGTCTTGCAAAATGCGAAATTTTCCAGCAGGTGCCTTCCATTAATGTTGGTAAAAAGTGGATAAATGTTTTTTCTGGGCCGTAGGAACTTCTCATTTCATCTTTGAAAATAAAAATTGAACATTGCATCTTAGTTTTAACAAATCTCGAATCTAGTGTTGGACCAAGGGAACAGGAATTTTTAGACCAACTATCCATTTCAGGGATAATCAAGGATGTACAGCTGACAAATACAGAAAATGGGGAGGTAGAGTTTCAGATTTTAAGAGGGACATTAATTAAACATACAAAGATATACATTACAGAAAGACATTGTCATCAGATGTGTTAGAATGTGTGCATATTTTTGACATTGTGGGTTGGCCTCCCAAAGAAAAAATTCTTGAACCTGGGATAGAAGAAATAAAGAAGCTCTTTTTGTATTAGAAAACAAATCTCTTTAATGAAAAAGTAGATATTGTATTGGCAGAGTCGGCAGAATTTAAATTGATGTTCAAATCACTGGCACTGAAAGAGATGCTGGAGAAAGTTTATGCTGAAAAATATTCAGTAAGATTTCCCATTTTGTTGCAAATAATAACATTTTGTGCTGTTTTACCAATGAGCACAGCTTCATGCGAGAGAGGGTTCAGCTGTCACAACAGACTCCAGACAGCATACAAGAACTCTCTGAAGACTGTGACAGTGAATGAATTGCTCAGAAATTCCGTTAATGGACCCAACCTGACAGAATTTGACCCTATAGCTGCAACAGATAAGTGGTATTTCAGTGCAGAAAGACAGCGCTACACAAACCTGAAGTGCTATAGTATAGGAATTTATCATTGGTATGTATTTCTGCTACCACTGAAAACTTATTGCAAGCTTCTTTTGAGTCAGTGTTATTATTTTTTCTTTTTGCAGTATATATGTTTCGCTCTATAAAATTCTGCATTTTTTCCCCAAGTCAATCAAAGGTTTCTCATACTTCATTTGTTAATATTTTAAAAATATTCCATATTTTTCATAAATATAAAATATTTTGTATTTAACAGGCAACTTCTTCTAACACTCGTCAATTTAAATTAAATTTGTCATAAATATTTCCTTTTCTGCGCAAGCGTGGGGGCTCACGTTGTTGTCTGAATGAATGTAAAATAATGGCGAGTAAAAATTTTAGTCTGGCGAGTACATTTTAAGCTGAAATTTCATGCCCTGCTGTAGTAAAATACGTTAGTAAAAGATAAGACGGTAATGTACATTCAGCACCATACATATCAGAAAGGGTATTATAATCTATGCTGTATTTATCATTTCTCATTCTTGTTAACTATGTTTATTCTTTACACATGTTGATACATATACTGCAGATGGATTAAAATGATCAGGGATACAATATTCAGAATGTGCTGGAAAGTATTTCATAATCTATGCTGCATGCATGATTCTTGTTAATTATGTTTCAACCTATGTAATAGGTTGGTAATATTGCAGATTGATTAAGACTATATGCGTTACAATATTCAGAATATGCTGGAAATGTTTCATAATCTATGTTGTACACATGTTTTTCTTTCTTGTTAGTTATGATTTATTCTTTATATAGACTGGTAAAATTACTGCAAATAGATTAAAATGATAGGTTTACAATATTTGAACATGTATTGGAAAGTGTTTCATAATCTATACTTATGCGTAATTTTTCATTCTTGTTAGTTTATTTATGTTTTGCTGTTTGCATAGGGCAGGGTTGTTAAATACCCGGGTTTTTTCAGAAAAAACCCAACCCACTGGGTTTTTTCAGGGTTTTTGGGGTTTTATCAGGATTTTTTGGGTTTTTTCGGGTTTTATCAGGGTTTTTCGGGTTTTTTCAGGGTTTTTTGGGGGAGGTGGTTCAGAATGCTTGAAAAAAAAAATTTACTTATTACTAAATTTAAAGTAGCTAATTGATTACAAATATATATAAATCAATGACAGTAATCAAAATTATGCTTTGCTTTTAGATAAATTGATTATTAGTAATAATTTATAATTTTTTTTTATTACTAAATAATAGAATAAACCAAGTAATTCTACATGTCTACATAATTCAATTAGGATTCTAAGCATATATGGTATTTTGTTATGAGTTTCTATTGTATAACATAGAACACATTATATATCAAAGTATTTTTTCATGGGAAAAAAATTGTGTTTCGTACACATGCTACAGAGATTAACTAACAATTATTTCTTTTAAAAATTTTGATGGTATAATTAGGACATTTCTTTTCTTTGGGGTGGGAGGTGATGGTTATAAATTTTATGAGTTGTGTACTGATATTAAGAAATATATTACAATCCATTATATATGTAATATAAATACATTATATATGTAATTTAAAGTTGAAATTTTGAAAAAACCCACTTGGGTTTTTTCCTGGGTTTTTTCAAGTGGGTTTTTTCAGAAAAAACCCACCCGGGTTTTTTGGGCTGGGCAAAATCATAACAACCCTGGCATAGGGTGGGAAGATTACTGTACAAAGATGAAAATTATAGGTTTAAAGTATTCGGAATGAATTGGAAAGTATCTAAACATGCTGTATGCAAAAATTTTTATTGTCGTTAATTATGCTTTTTTTTTGCACAGAATGGTAAAATTCTTATACATGAATGACAATAAGTTTACAGTATTCAGAATATGTAGGAAAATGCATCATAATCGATGCAAGAATATGTAGGAAAATGCATCATAATCGATGCAGTATGCATGATTCTTTGTTCTTTGCACTGGGTGGAAAAATTACTGCATATGGATGAAAATAGTAGGTTAATAGTATTCAGAATATGTTGGAAGTTGCATCATATTCTATGCTGCACACATAACTTTTCGTTCTTGGTTTTTTTTTTTTTTTTTTTTTTTTTTTTTTTTTCTTTACACAATGGTAAAATTATTGCAGATGGATGAAGGCATTTAATTAAATCAGGCTTATATTAAAATTGACAATATATATTCTAAATTAATCAATGTACCTATATTTGTACAAAAGAATGTCCTGATTGGTAATTGTCCCGGTGTAATTGATAATTACAATGTTCCCAGGGTAGTTACTGAGAATAAAAAATTTTTAATTAAGCAAACTTTAAATAATATTTTAATCAAAGCTTGTATTTTATTGAATAGAAACATGGTGAATCATTAACCATGCTAAATTTGGCCACATCTATTGTAAACATTAAAAAGATATTTAGATGTTAGTGTTTTTTGATCAGGAATTACCCCGGTCCACCCTATAAGTTTCATACTTCAATTAGGAAAATGTTTAACTGACAAAGAAAGAAAATCAGGACTCTTATTTATTAAATATTTTCATTTCATATGAAACTTTCCATTCTTGGGTGACTTAACTTACAAAATAAAACTAATATACTTTTATCAAACATTTCAGTCATGTTTTTAGATTTTAATTTTTTTTTTTTTTTTAAACATAATTTTGGGAAAAAAGCAGACAGCTATTAAAAAATATTCCATATTTGCTTAGGGTTTCTTGCAGTGCAATACATCAAAAGTCTTTTCTAGATTTTCAACACTGTACGTAATATTTTGACGACTTGACATTTTTTTAATTTTTTTCTCATAAATCATGTAAAATAACATTTATCCATTAAGAACCACATTTGATTTACTAAACAGCTATAAATACAATAAACAACTCAGAAAGCATCACAGGGATTTATGAAAAGAATTTGCATGTGCATATTTAAGCATTATTGAGATTTACTTAACTAAAACAGACTTAACGAATCTAGTAAACATTTTAATTGTTGACACTATAGATTATTAAAAAGCATCATGAAAGATATAATTTATCTAAGTGAAACTTTTTTATCCAACATTTCAGTTGCTAAAATATGCATAGCTTGCGACCAAGAATTGTGAAAATAAAATGTTGCAGACTTCTGGACACTTTACATTTTAAAAGCAGTAATTTGAATGTAATAATGAACTGGAAATCATAATAAATGCTTAAAATAATGTATAATACAGTCAACACTGTGAAATCCACAAAATATATCATATGGAATCCATGTTAGAATGTAAACATAGAAAAACGATCAACGTATAGGCTCATGGATGAAGTTAAGTAATACTTTTTTTCATGAAATAACAATTTTTAATGAAACTAACTACAATGCTAGAAAATTAAAGTATTTTTTACTCTGCATTTAAAAATAATAATTTGAGCAAGGAAGGATGTATGCTCGATTGGTTATGCTTAATGCAAATCTATTCTTAGTTAAAACAGTGATAAAACTTTAACAATAAATGATTTTATCTCTACAAACTTTTTGCTTATTTCACAATACAGATGAATATTTCCTTCAGTAAATTTTCTTGAACCAGAAAATTTTATATTGGTTAAAGGAGTAATTTGTGTTCATAGACTAGCGGTAAAAATTACTGATAACAAACCAAAACAAAATACAGTACAGGGTTTTACCTGGCAATCTCACAATATTTGGAATATGCTCCCCCCCTCCCCCTCCTTTAATTCATGTTTTCAAAAACACAAACATAAAAAAATTTTAACAATGACATGTAGAGTATGATCAATGATAATACTGACAAGTACTACAATGACATGTAGAGTATGTACAATTTCATCTTTTGCAATTATTTAAACAAAAATTCCTGCATTATTCAATGGTAGCAATCAACAAGTAAAAATATATAATTGTACCTAAATAGTATTATTTTATCCTTTTACACAAATTTTGATTGATATATTTAGAAAAACCTGAAATTTTAAATACATTCAGACTCGTTTCCTTCCCCCCAAAATGGCATTGGTAATTTTCAAAAACACACAATAACAAAATTGTAACAATCACATGTAAAATATGAATAAAAACTTACCTTTGGAATTTTGTTAAAACTAATCAAAATTATTTTTTTAGAAATTTATTGTTTGCAATCGTTTCATGATTTGTTTCAATGGTCATTTCATGAAATGTGTGCTTATTCCCATAATCTATAGACAAAATATGTGATTTTTTTCTGCAAACATTTGTTGAAGTTTGCAATATTTTTCTATGACAGATTGCGAAAATTCACTCTGGTACTGCAATGTTTTGATAAAATTTGCTATGTATTTCTGCCTTTTTTTGATGAAATTTACAATATTTTCCCTCGACTGCTTACTGAAATTCATACTTTTTTCAGTGATGATTTCACAAAACTCATTTTTTTATTAGATAGGTTGACTAAATTTACATTTATTTTTGTGATCAATTTCTAAAATTCCCCCTCCAATCATTTCATGATTTTTTTCAACTCATGACAAAATTTGTGTTTTTTTTCTGCTATTGATTGACAAAACTTAATATTTTTTTGGCTATTTTTTTTTTTCGCAATATTTTTTAATAAGTTTGCAATATTTTTTAATGACACATTTTCAAAATTTGGTATGTGCTTCCAATTTTTGACAAAATCCATTATGGATATCGTGATTTTTTCCACAAAATTTATAGTTTTCTCAATTATTTACCAGAATTTGTTCTTTTCACCATCATATGCTGAAGTGTGCAATATTTTTCAACAAATAGGCATCATTTGCAATAATTTTCTGGAAAGATTCTACTTTTTATGACATTTGAAATTATTTTTTGCAGTAATTTGATAAAATTAGTATTTCAAATTTCAAGATTGTCAAAATTCAAGAATTTTTTTCAACATATTATAAAAAGTTGTGAAATGGGGAGTTGTACGGCATGTTTCGTGCATCCAGTGATGTTTTTTCTGTTTTTAATGGGCATGCAATGCTAATACATGCATTAATATGACTGCAGCATTGATGAGTTTACTGCATTTTAGAGATTCCTGCACAGTGAGTTTCATCGATCCAATAATGGTTTCTTTGGTTTTAATAAGCACACAGTGCCAGTGCTCTACACGCGAGATTGCAATGTTGATAAGTTTCGTGTATTTCAGTGATTCCTGCATAGCGAATTTCATGGATCTAATGATGGCTTTTAGCGCTCATACACGAAGCTCCGTGTGAAATGCTCCGGGTGCAGAAAGTTTGAGTTTTCCAAATTTTTACTACCAAAATCATTTTTAGCCTGTCACAAGAAAAAGTTTGTGGGGTGGGAGGGGGAAGGGGGGCGCCAAATGACTATGCGCTGGCCGCAATTTTCTCTTTGCACATCCCTGCATACACGCATTAGTGATTGTGGTGTTGACGAGTTTCTTGCATTTTAGTGATTCTTGCACAGTAATTCTTGTGGATCGAGTGATGTCTCTTTGGCCTAAACGGGCAAACTGTGTTCATAGACGAATTAATGTTTGTGTAATTGACAAAATTTGTGCATTTTATTGATTCTTGCACAATAATTTTTGTAAATCCAGCGATTTTTTTTTTATATATAATGGTCACACAGCGGTTATACACACGTTAGTGATTGAGCCAAAAAAATCCAAGGAGTCTAAAAAATTTTAAGGATTTGCCACTTTTGTTGTTATTTATGTGGCATGCACTTGCACACCCCAATTTTTAATGCCCCATTTGGAGAGAAAAATATTTCAAACAAATTTTTCTCTGTTAGAATCTAATTATTGGTGCTGAAACTGCACAGAATTAATAACCTTGGTTATTTTGTAAGTTCAAATAAAAAAATTCACAATTTTCCTATGCAGTGACCAATGGTCATATATATACACAGAGATCAGTCAAACTGACGTCAAAATCAACTGTAAACATGGGATGAGAAATATTAAAAGATTAATAAAGCATCCCCAAAAGTAAGTACGAAATCTAAATATCGAGGTAGTATCTGATGTAATTATTCCCGACCCAGAGTTGTTTTTATTTACGACAATTTTTTAGCTGTTTACATTATAAATACATGCTTCCTGACGTATGTCTATGGAGTGCAATACAAATTAAACAATTTACCATTTTATTTTGAGTTTTCTTAAAAAAAAAATAAACAAAATTTTTCATTTTTAATGAAAATGCAGGTTAAATTAAAGGTATGACAAAATGAAAATTGTTGGGGGTGAGGGGGCATCGCCCCCCCCCCCCACAAACTAGTGTTGAATTCAGACTTTTTTCCGGAAGGAATTTCTGCAACTTCATCGGAGACATTCTATTGTTCCAGAAAAAACGCGAATTTCATTAAAATGTCGCTAAAAAGTGCTAATTTTGTCAAAGGTCGCGCAAAAAAAAAAGAATTTCGACAAAGGATCGTTAAAAGACGCGAATTTTGACACAAGGTCGCTGAAAGCGCGAGTTTTGTCAAAGTGTCGTGAAAAAAGCTCGAATTTCATCAAAAGGTCGAGGAAAAAGCACGAATTTTGTCAAATGTTTGAATAAAAAACGTTAATTTTGTCAAAGTATAGCGAAAAAATAGCAAATTTCGTCAAAAGGTCGTGGAAAAAGCGCTAATTTTGTTAAAGGGTTGGAAAAAGGGAAGGCAAAGTATCACGGAAAAAGCACTAATTTCGACATAGGATCGCTGAAAAAGCGTGAACTTCGACATAGGATTGTTGAAAAAGCACTAATTTTGTCAAAGTTTTGCGAAAAAGCGCGAATTTCGTCAAATGATCACGGAAAAAGCGCGAATTTCATCATAGGGTCGCGGAAAAAAATGCGAATTTCGACAGAGGTTCGCGTAAAAAACACGAAATTCGACATAGTATCACTGAAAAAATGCTATTTTTGTCAAAGTGTTGCGCAAAAAGTTTGAATTTTGTCAAAAGTTCGAAGAAAGAGCGCTACTTTTTTCAAAGGGTTGCAAAAACCTGCTAATTTTGTCAAAGTACAGCAAAAAAGTGCGAATTTCGTCAAAGGGTCGCGAAAAAACGCGAATTTTATCAGAGGATCGCATAAAAAACGTGAATTTCATCAGAGGATCGCGTAAAAAAACGCGAACTTCGACATAGGATCGCTGAAAAGGCGCGATTTTTGTCAAAGTGTCGTGTAAAAAACTCGAATTTCGTCAAAAGTTCGCGGAAAGAGCGCTAATTTTTTCAAAAGGTTGCGAAAAGGGAAGGCAAAGGAACACTGAAAAAATGCGAATTTCGAGATAGGATCACTGAAAAACCGTGAACTTCGACATAGAATTGCTGAAAAAGTGCTAATTTTGTCAAAGTATCGCAAAAAAGCGCGAATTTCGTCAAATGATCACGGAAAAAGCGTGAATTACGTCAAAGAGTCAGAAAAAAAACCCGAATTTTGACAGAGGATCGCGAAAAAAAAAACGCAAACTTTGACGTAGGATCGCTGAAAAGCACGTATTTCGACATAAGACCGCTGAAAAAGCGCATCTTTTTGTCAAAATGTCACGCAAAAGCTCGAATTTCGTCTAAAGTAGCTACTTTTTTCAAAAGGTTGCAAAAAAGTGCTAATTTTGTCAAAGTATAGCGGAAAAGAGCGAATTTCGTCAAAAGGTCGCGAAAAAAGTGCTAATTTTGTCAAAGGGTTTGAAGAAAGGTATGCAAAGAATCGCGGAAAAAGTGTGAATTTCGACATAGGATCGCTGGAAAAGCGCGAGTTTTGTCAGTGTTGTGGAAAAAACTTCAATTTCGTCAAAAGGTGGCAGAAAAATGAGCTATTTTTCTCAAAGGGTTGCAAAACATTGCTAATTTTGTCAAAGTATCGCAGAAAAGAGCCAATTTCGTCAAAGGATCACGGAAAAACCCCGAATTTTGACAGAGTATCGCGGGTAAAAAACGCGAGATTTGTCAAAAATGCCAAAAAATGCGAATTCCGTCAAAGGGTCGCAGAAAAAAAGCCTATTTCGTTTGAAAAAAGCATTTCATTTGATCATTTGTTTAATAATAACTGTACAAAGAGGTATTTCATGAACAGAAATTATGACTATGTTGATTCTATGTTTCTTGGTATCGCCCCCCCCCCCCCCAAAAAAAAAAATGATCCTCTGGATCCGCCCCTGTAAACAAGTATATCATTTTATAAACATATCCAAATTTCCATAACGTCATAACTTTTTATTTAATTTGTGCTGTCTTTAATAATGTGAATTTTTGTTTAATTTCTTTAAAAGATAAACAAAATTGCATTGCTAATTGGTCTCTATTACACAACTGTAGTTGAATGGAAAAGGATTATAATCAAGTATTACTGTAAATAAAAACAAGATTGATTGAAAATTTGGTGGACAAAGTTTGAAATTTCAAACCTTTATCACTTTAATTAAAAACATTCTTAACATTATTTATATGCGTAACGAAAGAATAAGAGTTGAATATAAGGGGGGGGGGGGGAAAGTATAAGTTACATTAGAAATTCCCGAAAATTTTAAAAAGTAAAATTTTGATAAAAATTTAAATACTGAGATGCTTAATTTTTTTTAATCTGAAAAGAATGTAAAATCAAAAGTAAGCTATAGGTATGCATATTTCGAAAAAGATGTTATTTTGAGGCAATTTTCGTTAACTTAAATACAAACGATTCACAAATAAACTATTTTACACACGGGATTGGGAACAATTTTCATTTTGTCATACCTTAAATTTAACCTGGATTTTCATTAAAAACGAAAAATTTTGCTTATTTATTTATTTATTTATTTTTTTAAGAAAACTCAAAATAAAATAGTAAATTGTTTAATTTGTATTGCGCTCTATAGACACTTCAGGAAGCATGTATTTATAATGTAAACAGCTATAATGTAAACAGTAAAAAATTGTCGTAAATAAAAAAAACTCTGGGTCGGGAATAATTACATCATATACTACCTCGATATTTAAGATTTCGTACTTACTTTCGGGCATGCTTTATTAATTTTTTAATATTTCTAATCCCATGTTTACAGTTGATTTTTGACGCCTCGCATAGCTTTCAGAAGCTTTAGCTTACCGCCAGCGAATTCGATTACGATTCAAAACAAAACTATCCAAACGCGTATGAATACATGACTATCCAACAACAAATTATTAAAAATAATTTTTGTTTGTAAACTTTAAAAAAAATCATAAGTCGAAAGTATATTGAATATGTATATTTAAAAAATATTTTCCTATTTTAAAAAAGGATTCAAAATATTTTTTCCACAAAATGCAAAAATATCCAATGTAAGAAACGTAATATTTTCTGCTTTACGAAAAATAAAGGCAATATAAATAGAAATTTGATTTAGTATATATTTATTGAATGTTTTAAAGCACATGATAAGATGTTTTTGTAGTTTAAAAAACATTTATTGCTTCGATTCGGGTATTTTAACTGTGACCCGAACTACATAAGGCTTGTCGCACCGTTTTTGTCTGCTAACCCATATAATAACATGTAATCCGCGAGCTAATATAGTCCAATTTTCCAAGACCAATATGTAACAAACAAGAGTTTTCCTAGAAACTAGGCAAGTCTTATTCACTCTATCTTAAAGAGATTCATATTATATATAAGTTTTAATAAAATCTCCCAGGCCGTTTTCTAGATCTCATTATCAGGAACAAACACCATCGATTTCGGTTTAAAAATGGTTATCGAGACCTAAAAATATACGGCACGTAGAAATGTAAAAATTTTAGGATAGGATTAGACTGGAAATATAAGACTATATTAAAAAAATTGGACCATTCTGACCAATATTTGCTGAGTTATTAGATGGCGGCTTTTCAGATTTCCTTTGATGTTGAATTAGCTGTATATATGAAGTTCCGCATCTACCTTACGTGGATACCTTATGACGATGGTAGGCTTAAAGCTGCGTCACTTGAAGGCTGCCGCCTTCTATGATACGTGATTACAACATATAACAAAATCCAAATAAATCATTCCGAATTTTGCATCTTTTTAAGGCACTTGAAATCCCAATCAACATACAATAAAATAGATTTTTTTTAATTCTTTTTTTTTTTTTTTTTTTTTTTTTTTAATCCTGTTTAAAATTTAGATCGAAGCGATAGATTAATCGTTAAGGAGAAAAAATTCTCTATTTTCATAGGGTTTTAAATTCTTTTCAAAGTTATTATGTTAGTCGAAATAAAAGACAATTGTTGTACAGATGAAAGTACTAAGGATCAGAGAAGTTGAATAATCTGTTTCAATTTTTTATTGTTTTGATTTTTCGATTAAGGGTGTATTCGAAAAAACGCTTTTCCACCTTCAAGAGCTCGAAATTTTCCGATACAATTTCAGACATATTTTTAAAAGTAGAAACATGAAACTTGCTGAGGTGATTTTTGAACAGACGTATCAGGGCCGTGTCTTGTCTTTTTACGTTCAATTCATTAGAATTTCATTTATAAACAATTATCTTCTCAGTATGACCCTTTTTTTTCGTTCACAGATCTCTCGCTTCGGAAAAATCGGTTCAAAATGCCATTTTTGATTTTTTTTCAATGTTTTCTGCATTTATCAAACAATTAACAATCACGGCACCTTGTGTACATTCTAAATAAGACCATTTGCCACTTTGATGCATATGAGAGCAAAAATAAATTTAAAAATAAATCTGAAAATCAGCAGTTTGAACCGAAACACACCCTTAATAATAATATTTTTTTTTTCTTTTGAGTTTTTTTAAAAAAATACGAAAACATGATCAAACAAATAAAACAAAAACGAACTTGTCCAATATGCTATCCAAAAACTTTCTTCTACCACCTCATGCATGTTAATGCTATAAAATTGCCATCACTGTACCAAAATTAAATGGATCATCATAAAGTTTCGAAAGATAATAGGCTCGATTGTATGCAATTAAAAAGAAGATACAACAAGTCGGAAATTGCACTTAAGGCTGTTTTCAACTGCTCCGCTCAACAAGCTGAAAACGTTTGGACACATTTGCAAATTCATTTTTTAACAGACAGATGTAAAATTGGAAAGCCTGACTATGGAAGCGATTTCGAATCGAACTTAGTTTTCCATTTTAGGATCATTAAATCATCTGTCCAGTTCTAAGCTATTTCGATCACGCGATCCCTCGTTTTTCTCCTGCTTTTCGACCGGTTTTTCTGCTTTCGTCGGGAAATGTGCTCAAAAACGTCCACTTTGAAGGCTTATTATGAAAGATCTATTGCGTTTTTAAAAAAACAAAATTGAGTGCAATTAGACAGTATCTGAATCAACCCCTGCTATTTTCCCGCATTTCCGAACAAAAATAAATTAAAACATATGTCAACATGTGTCACAAAGTTGTCCTTTTTGATTTAAGAACACCCTTAAGCGTAGCAAATCTTGGTGTAATAGTATGCAGTATTTCGGTTACAGTATAGTAGCCGAAATCTTTTGTGTGTCCCTTGTAAACATGATCTGCTTTCTATTATACAGGAAGTAGCTTGTAGTGAACCTCAGCTACGTACATCTTATTCATAAAATGTGAAATAGTTTAATATAATTAAAACACACCCCAAACAATGTTTTCCTCTACACGATTATGAAATAAAATATTTTCTGTAGCCCTGTAAATGAATGACAAATATTCTTTGCACCACAAATTGTACAGAATGTATATTTTAGTATGTACTTCATCGATGCATATCCATTTTATTATGCTCGAAAGAGCGCAACACTATTAAAATTATCTTGAAGTTTTTTTTCTGGATTGACCGTCATGTAACGAAATACTTTTCATGGTTCCTGTACCTCCGATTTTCTTAGAATTTGAAATGACTCGACAAAATTATGTGATAATTATATATTTTAAATTTCAAACGATTCATTTGGGCAGTTTTTGCGTTGTTATATGCGGACAGACGGACTGAACGATAACTATAGGTGTTTACGTAATGACGAACGCACCTAAAAGTCGCATCTTTCAAACAACTCATGGAATTTCCGCATATGTCTACAACCAAAATTCCCTATCGCGCGCATCGCGTTGCATATACTCAAGCTTAATCCTTTCTGTGCGGCGTCAAACTTTTACAAAGGCAATAAACTACTCGGTCCAGCAACCATTAGCCACAATGAGCCGACCTCGGCACTTGTCTGCGTAGATCGACCCCACTTTGCCGGCTAAAATTCCATCATGTACGCTAATGGCGCCTGGTGCATGTAAAATCCGTCCTGGGTGCAAAGTCCTCCAAGTTACCTGTCAATTATACCTCTGGAGGTGCCTTGCCAGGTGAAGGTCTCGTCATATGATCAAGGCTCTAAATTACGAGACCATCTCGCGAAGCCATTTGCAGTTCAAACAACAGGATGTACCTTTAATTAACAGGCGAAACAAAGTATGCTCAACGACAAGCAAGTACTGCAGAAATGATGGCATGCGAAGCAAAGTTTATTGCCGCTACGTGGCAATTAGGTGGTCGTCCGCCCCGATACCAGGTATCTAACCCGTTAAGCTGAGATAACTCGGCAGGTAGGGGCATGGTCATCGGTTAGAAAGAAAGAAAATTTAACCCTTTTAGTCCCAAGGAGCGCTGTTGCGCTGCTCTCAAAAGTGTCAAGGAGCGTCGTCGAAGCTTAGAAAAAACTGCAGAAATAAAATGATAATGTCTTTCATTCACAGCTTATCGTTTGCAATTAGAAAATTTCTTACATTTTGGTATTTCTGTTGCTAGGCGACAATAAATTAAATTTAAATAGCACTTTATCAAACACTTGCGCGCGCCAAAAGTGAACTGTCAAAAGGAGCGCTATCGTGACGCTGGCATTTTTCACAGCTACCCAGAGCGCTACTTGGCACTGAAAGGGTTAAGAGTGTTCTTATATCAAAAAGGGTGGCATAAGTTTTAGTGTATTTTTGTTCGGAAATGCATGAAACTAACAGGTTTGTTATTCAGAAACTGTCTAATTGCTCTCTCTCTCTCTTTTTTTTTTTTTTTCTTTTTTTTTTTTACACAATACAGTTTTTATAACAAGCTTCAAAAGTTGACGTTTCTGAGCACATTTCCCGACGAAAGCAGAAAAACCTGTCGAAAAGCAGGAGAAAAACGGATGATCATGTGGCCGAAATAGCTTAGAACTGGACAGGTAATTTAATGATCATAAAATGGAAAACTAAGTTCGATTCGAAACCGCTTCCGTAGTCAAGTTCTTCCATTTCACATCTTTCCGTTAAAAAAAAATGAATGTGCAAATGTTTCAAAACGTTTTGCGCTTGTTGAGCGGAGCAGTTCAGAACTCCCTTAGTAAGGATATATTTACGCGAAAGTGTAACACAATATGAAGTTTGATTAAATACCATGCATTAGTTTTCAGATACAGCTATCTAGTGTTGAATTCAGACACCTTTAATGATTTTAAATTTTGTGGCTACGGGATGAGAAATTGCATTTTTGGCCATTGAAAATACAAAATCTTAAGGGGGGGGGGATATCATTGCTCCGGGACTGGGGAATGCTCCCTGTCCCGAGCCACCCCTGATTTCAACACTCCGGCTATCGAAAAATCGTGACATAGGAGCGACATCTATTTGGCGATGAACACCAAAGCCTTATAAGCATCAGTTTACGTGAACGTCTACGTGAATCTGATTTTTAATGGAAATCCTTGCATTAGTTCTTGAGATACAGGAACCGTTCAAGTATTACGTAAGCATATTTTTAGTCATTTTGTACCCCCTCCCCCCCCCTTATAAGAAAATATATGCAAATGGTAGACCCCCCCCTTTGCTTACGTAAGATTTTATGACAGTTTATACATCAATACTTCTTGACTTATAAAAAGTTACCAATCAATTACATTGTTAATACTACAAATTAATATAGGCATATAGGGATTGTGATATCAAAATATATAAAATGGTTATAATATATTGTTGTTTATTGCATTAAACAAACCACAAAATACAAAATGGTTTAAATACATTGTTATTTATCACATTGAACAATAAAACAAGATATACAAGAAGTCTTAACTTACTTAGGCATCATAATTAAATTTTTTGACATGAATCATACAAATGTTGGAGTTCAATTTGGTGTTCTTATTTTAATTCTGATGGCCAGGATCCAAAACCTGTAGAGAAGGAAATTCGACAATAGGAGCAGAAAGACAACGATTTCCAGAAATTCTGCAAAAATTCCCGGAATTCCATGACCGATTGAACGGGGGAAAAGAAAATACCGGATTTACCTAAAATAAAATTAACTTACCAGTTACCCTGGCAACAGAACCCAGCCACACCGGTTCCTGTGTTTTTCTAGTCTTGCAATGTACTTGACTTGGCACACAACTTAACAGACAACAATGAAGACAAAGGGCGAGTGAGTGATGCGAGTCGCGCGACTGCCGATGGATAAGCAAAGGATAAAATCGAAAATAAACGGCGAATTTCGAACGGATTGTAGAACGCTCTTTCCTCATCATACTTTGGTTGCTTGTTGAATTTGATCTGCAGTTGCTTCGTTGTTTAATGCTTACGTAAGAAATGTCGTGACACCCCCCCTTGTCAGAAAAAATAAGCAGACTCTGGACTCCCCCCTCCCCCTTTAGTGCTTATGTAATACTTGAACGGTCCCACAGCTATTGCGGAAATCAGGAAAAATGCTTCATAACAGCATCATCTGTTGAACTATTTACACTAAAATCTAATCAACGTCGATTTATACCACAGACTAACTGAATATAAATTTTTATTAAATTCTGTGCATTAGTTCTTGAGATAGAGTGCCAAACGCACATACAGACATTTTGCAAAAACATGATTTTCGGGCTCTATGACACCCAAAACATGTAAATTTGTCAAAAACTGTTATTATGCAGCATAGAAGCGCCACCTATTGTGCGATTTACGCTAAAAAATAATCAGTGCCACATTATATCGAAGAGTAACTGAATATAAAGTTTTATGAAAACCCGTGCATTAGTTCATAAGATAGAGCTGTTGTGGAAATTGTAAATAACGCAGCATAGCAGTGCCACCTGTTGAGCTATGTACAGCAAAAACTAATCAGCTCCAATTTATATCATTATTTAACTAAATGTAATGTTTTATGAAATTCTGGGCATTAGTTGAAATTGAGAGCCCACAAAACTTTTGTCACATACAGTCTCACTGGCAGACATTTCCTAAAAACTATCAAATCATGTTCAGGACCTTCTAAAACGTATAAATCCATCGAAAACCGATAGTTAAAAATTTTCACGAATCCATTATATTCTTCTTGTAAAGATAGAAGAAAGTAAAAATGATTCAAGGTTTTGCAGTTTATAATGGGAAGATGTTTCAATTTATGCATTCCCTTAAATCACAGATTTTTTTTTTTTTTTTTACAGGAAGTGTAAATATGTTATTAATATTGGTTAAACTAACTAAATTTAATAATGCACTTTTAATCATGACATATCACGTTTGACATGCAAAAAGAGCTTACATAATGTCTGTATATAATGGAAACTTGGCTGAAATAATTATTTTATGGTCTCTGGGAAAAAAAGCATTTTTAAGATGGGAATCTGCCTAAAACGGAATATTTTTCTTGTGTTTCAAATTTCACCTTAGCCAGATTTCATTATATCTTGCTAAACTTTCGTAATTAAACTTGATATTAGTGTTGAATTCAGGGGATGGCCCAGTGGGGGGACATTCCTCTTCCGGAACAATGAATTGTCCCACCTCGGAGAATTTGAAATTTATTGTATTCAATAGTCAACTAGTCGTTGGGGGCCACCGTAATACTTACCCATCATGGATATGTATATGAAAATAAAACATGCGAAACTATTTATGCAATTCATAAACAAAATTTAAATATTGTTAATATACATAGTAATGCTCTATTAAAGAACTGCTGATGTACCAATTTCGACAAATTACATAAAACGCCAAACCACTCAAGTAGTACCGAACTGCGTAAAGGAAACATCCTTATAACTCCAAAAATAACAATTCTATTAACTAGCAATTAACTGCGTCTGATGAAGCGTCTCATTTCCAATTAAAATATACTTCTGAATTCAAATTTGAATGAAATACAGGGTCATGAAAAATCGAAGAATGTGGAAAACAAGATTACAAATATCTCGGCAACTCATAATCCGATCGACTTCGTTCTATATGCAAAATGTGTGTTATTTTATTGCCTTTTTTTATTGCCAAAAAAAATTCGAAAATTTTTTATGTACCTTTCATCAGAACGAATTTTTCGAGGGTCCGAAAAAAATAGTTCCGGATAATCGAGGTTGCTGATATTAAATAGGGTTCGTCCCATTCTTACATACTAACTACATACAAAATTTCAAGTCTCTATCTCAATTTGTTCGGGAGATAGAGCGTTTACAGACAGACAGACAGACGGACGGTAAATTTTTTTTTTCTAAAAATATGTTTTTCGGAATCTCCACTATCTAAAACGTGTAAATCCGTCAAAAAAAATTTTTAGATTTTCAAAACGATTGCAAGACTTACCCTATACTACGTATGGTGGGTAAGTAAAAAGAGCAATCCTCCCCCCCCCCTCGGAATTCTATAATATATCCCCCGGAGTCACAGAAATCCCGCCCAGAGAAAAATGTCTGAATTGAACGTTGCTCGATGTTTTCAACAAATTTTGGAAGGGACTGCTGCAGTGTTGAATTCAGAGGGGGGGGGGGCATTCTCTTCGGATCAGAAAGAAGCAACCCACCGAAAGATTTGAGATTTTGTGTTTTGAATGGTTAAAAAGTGCAATTCTTCCTAGAACTCTATAATGTCCCCTCCGGAGCCACTAGACCTCACAACTGGTAAACGGCAGGTGCTGGGTTCGAACCCAGTCGCGGCCGTCGGCGAAACCGTTCGGAGTTTTCAGCGGTTTTCTTCCAACCTTGGATTTCCTTGCTTCAATACGGGTTAGGTTCCCTTAGAAAGACCACCACGGTGGGCATCCCAACCTTTTGAGCCTATATCCCACGTGTACATAATCAGCCGACATAAAAAAAACCAAACCAAATCCGGAGCCACTAAATCTCTCAAGTTGAAAAATGTCTGAATTCAACTCTCCCTCTCTTCTACAGTAAGCAAAAGCATCTTCCATTGTATGATGTATATCAATCGCTCTTTCGCTTCAGAAATTGTTTGGTGCTGCCATCTGTTGGTAACTTTTGAATACAAAGAGCACATTATCTTTTATATTTATTTATTTTCCCTCTATTATACCATACGTTTTCCGAATAAATTTCACGGTATGAATAGAATAATTTAATCCTGTAGAAGAATTTAATTTCATTCATTATTTGGTAGTTGTTAAATTGCATATCCAATATATATATACATAGATCTTTAAAAAAAAAAAAAAAAAAAAAAAAAAAAAAAAAAAAAAAAAAAAGTCATCAAATAAACAAACATGGAAAGAAAAAAAATCTATGTGGGTTTAATACACTTATTAATTTGAAATAATCAATTTACCGTATTAGGCGCTTAGACGCAAAATTACGACTGGTATTCGTCAAACGGAAAATTACAGTTCGCCCGTCCGTCTGTGTGTCCGCATATAACAACGCAAAAACTACCAACCAAATCGTTTGGAATTTAAAATGTATAATTCTTGCATCCTTTTGTCATTTAAATTTTTATGAAAATCGGATGCATAGTTCAATTACAGGAACTGTCAAAAGTAATCCATTATAAGACGACCAATGGGAAAAAAATAGTTTCAAGTGCATTTTAAGGAAGTTACACTCTTTCGAATATAATAAAATTGATATGCATTTATGAAGTATATGCTACAATATACATTCTGTGCAATCTGAGATGCAAAGAATATTTTTTATTCATTTACAGGGCAACACAAAAGTATTTACTCCATTACATTATGATATAGGAGGAAACATTGTTTGGTGCGCATTTTAATTATGTTAAGCAATTTCATATTCTATGAAATTCCTGTACGTTGTTAAAATTTACTGCAAGTTACCTCCTGTATAATAGAAAGCAGATAGTATTTACAGAAACACACAGAATATTTCGGATACTTACACAGAATCGAACGTACTGGTATACTATTACACCAAGATCTGAAAAGTGTTATAAAAACTTCGCTATTACCTCGTTTGCTACGCAGGGCGGTGCTAGGGGTGGCTCAGCCTCCCTCCCCCCCCCCCCGAAACATTTTGAGTCTCCCCTGGAAAATTTTCCAAGGTCACTGAATGAATTTCTGTTCTGAAAATACTCGCTCATCCTATTTGCAGATAGGTTTGGTTTATTTTGTTTCGGCCGATTATCTGATCTAGAGATATAGGCCCTGAGGGGAGTACCTTTCGTGGGGGTTTTTCTAAAGGAACCTAACGCGTATTTACGCAAGGTTCAAAGAAAACCGCCGAAAACGGTTAGGCCGACGACCGCGATTGGGATCGAACCCAGCACTTGCCGTCTACCAGTTGAGAGGTCAGAACTTTTCGGCCACTGGTGGGGCATTTGCACATAGGAAGCTGGCAGGATGTTTAATATTGCACGCAAAAACTGTTAACTGGTTACAAAAACATTTTATTCAATGTAATTTATTTACGGCATATGTGCGATAAGTCAATGCTTGTTAAAAAGCATGTTTTGCTGGTTTTTATCAAGTATAATAGACAATGTTCAAATACGCATAAATATTATTTTAAATCTCTTTCCATCCAACAAACTCTATTTCTGCAGGTGAGTCGAGAGTCTATATAACACGTCGACTGAGATTCCACTCTGCAAAATGAGCCGAAAAGCTCATGCGTATGAAAACTAATGTCTGAATTTCGGCAGCCTATTACCGCCAGCGTCATCTGTTGGCCAAAATTCGAACTATTAGAAAAAAGTGCATTTTTAAAAATTTATTGATTTTCTGATAACAATGCAGCAAACTGCGCATTTTTATCTCAAATCTTTTTTTTTTCCCCATTCAAAATGTGTCAGCCATTTGCTGGAAATCCTGTATTTATAACCATATTAATTGTAAAACAATATACAGTCGACTCTCGTTAATTCGAAATCGGATAATTCGAATCTTCGCTTAATTCGAACAAAACATGAAGTCCCGAAATTTTCAATGACAGAATAACGTTAAACTTTTTCATTAGTTCGAACTCCTTTTCTCTTGACATCGTTTAATTCGAACTAACGAGAGTTCCAATTTTTTATTCTTCCTTTCTTTCTCACGGATTTCAGATCATTTGAATAACTTTCATTCATTCTTTGATTTTTGTAAAAATGGTTCCGAACGAGTATACATATAACCCCATGCATTTGATATCCACTTTCTAAGTGCCCCGTCTGTCCATCAGTGACGCTTCAACTTTTTCTTCCGTGGTGCTTGTTTCTAATATTTAATTAGTTTATGTATTTATACATTCTAATTTAATATCTAGTCATATTCTGATGATAACAGACGAAATGAATTTAAAAAACACTATAACACTAATTCCTTTGTATAGTACCATATTAAGCATGTTCTCATTTCATACTGTCCCCAATTTGAATTTCAGATAATTTGAACATTTCTTGTGGTCCCGACAAGTTCGAATTAACGAGAGCCGACTGTACATCCTTAAAACATGAAAAATTGAATTCAAAGGAAAATATTCGAAATTTGTAGAATCATAGTAGATTCGCCAGACCCCAAATACTATGAAACTACAATTTATTTTTTCGGTTTTCTCTGCAGGTTTTTTTTTTTTTACCGCCGCGGGAGCAGCCACCTTCCGTCTTCGGCCCTACCTTCAACCCGAATATCAGACTCTCTAGCGGACGCCAGTTCGACAGGTCCCTAGCCACATCCCGAATATCCGATTCTCGAAATAAATAAAAATTGATACCGGATATATTTAACCACATATTCGTCGCGCCCGAGACATCCACGGGCTGCAAGCTTCACGGCTTTTATTCAGAACTGTTTGATTCCCACCAGTTTTATAAAATAGTGGAATGGGTTTTATTCTGGTATCATTTTACTTGTCATTAAGTAAGATGAATATTTTTTTTTTTTTTTCAAAAAAGTGGTGATATTAATGAATTTGAATTTTGAAACCATAATTTAATGCCACCATAGGGATTAAAAACAAAATTTCATAAATTAAAAACACTGAAAAGCGGGAAGGGTTGGATTCGAGGCAATGAAGCTACCGAACGACCGCAGCTATTTCTCTCCACTGAACTTTATATATAATACGGAGGGCCTATTCAGCGATCCGGCCAAACCACTTTTTGTCGGGACCGCATCACACTTTCCAATGCGCGCAAGTAATGAGTCCTCTCTTTTTCTTACTATTACAAGCATTTTTTGAAGCTTTTTTGCAAACTTTTTATCATTTTTGTTTATTTCTATATGGTTTTGATATTTTTATGAACAATATTTCACAAATGTTTTTTTACTTTTTGTTGAGTTAAACTAAATTTTCCTTTTTAACTAATATCAAATTGAAAATTTGCTATGAGTTTAAGTAAAATTAATAAATTTTTAATAAAAGCATATATATCAGTGAAAATTGTAGCAATCTCGTCTTAGTTTAAAAAAAAAAAAAAAAAAAAAAAAAAAAAAAAAAACAAGTCTAATGTAGATTTTGCCATTGCAGAATTCAGTTTCGCCTTCGATTAAAAAAAGAAAAAAAAATCGATACAGGTCTTTTAGAAGGGCGACCCCGTTTAGAATGCAATGAACTAACTTCATTTTTCTTGTGTTTATCAATATAATAGCAAACAGAACGACGTGAAATACCCAATTGATTAGCAATTTCTCTCTGAGACATTGGAATTGCGGAATAATAAAGAGATACAATTTGACGTGCTACTTCTTCATTGACTAGATTCATCAAAAACGAATTTTTTCTTTAGTTTAAACGCTTTTTATAGACTCTGAGAAAAAGGAAATGCATTTTAACAATAAAATTGTATGAATGTCTCGTTTTAACGGCCAGATTACGAAACTAGTCGTTGGGAGCCACCGTAATACTTATTCATCATGTATATGCATTGTATAATATGTGAAAATAAAATATGTGAAAACTGTTTATAAAATGCATTGCAATATTCCAAGACAAAATTTAAACGTATATTTAAATATTCTTAATATACATAGTAATGCTCCATTAATGAATTGCTGATGAACCCATTTCGACAAATTATGTAAAATACCAAACTACACAAGACTACCGGAATGCGTAAAAGAAACATCCTTATAACTCCAAAAACAATTATCATATTAACTAACAGTTTACTGCGTCAGATTAAGCGTCTCATTTCCAATTAAAACATATCTTTGGATTGAAATTTGAAGAAAATACAGGGTCATGAAAAATCGAAGAATGTGGAAAACAGGATTACAAATATCTCGGCAACTATTAATCCGACCGACTTCGTTCTTGATGCAAAATTTGTGTTATTTTATTGTCTTTTACGTCCTTTTGTTAAAATTAAAAAAAAATCGAAAATTTTTATATACATTTCATCAGAACGAATTTTTTGAGAGTCCGAAAAAGATAGTTCCGGATAATCGATGTTACTGATATTAAATAGGCTTCGTCCTATTCTTACTTACTAAGTCCATACAAAATTTTAAGTCTCTATCTCCATTTGTTCGTGAGATAGAGCGTTTATAGACCGATAGACAGACAGACGGACGGCAATTTTTTTTTTCTAAAAATATGTTTTTCGGAATTTCCAGTATCTGAAACGTGTAAATCCGTCAATTTTTTTTTCGATTTACAAAACTATTGCAAGACCCTATACTGCGCATGATAGGTAAGTAAAAGTGGGCCACAATTTTTGACACGACACTTTTTAGCTTATATGAAAGAAATAGCATCGGAGGCTAAAAAAAAACTAATTTTATTTTTCTATGATATTATTTTCACTAACTGAAGTCATCCGAAAGTAAAATCTCAATATCAGTCCATAATGTCCATAATGAATGTCCATAATGAATATAATAAGAGTTCATAAAATGTCCATAATGAAAAGAAGTATTGAAATGTAATATCGTTATGAGTAAAAATGCGATGTTTTAAATAGTGACGTCATTTTCTCTTCAAATGTTTTATAAAAGTTATCTGTATATCTTTCTTTCGTTTTTGTACTGCTTTCAGTATTTTTTGTTTACCTTTCGATATCATCACTGAATTCAGAAGTAGCGCTTCCCTCCTCCCTTGCAATGATCAGGATACATGTCAATATCTTCCTGGTCTTCAAATTCAATTTTACTTGCATTATGACATGAAACTCCGCAGCAATTTATGCAAATATGAGAACATTTCAATCCAAATTATCAGCATCCACATGCTTTTCCACATCTTTTGGAGCAAGAACAAAAAATTGATTCAATAATATTTTTTGGTGCGGGCTGTAAGGTAGCGGGAATTGGAGACAAATTAGGTTCATTTTGCCAGCACCAGTTCTCAGGATGTAGTTTATTGTCCAACCGGTATTGTACAAATGTGACACTCGTGTTCATCATGTACTATTATGATAAACACATAAACTGTGCAATCTAGCTGCATCTTCGATAGACCGCAACGATGAAAGGCTTTTTTTTTTTTTACCAACAACAACTTCTTTCTTGAAACATACATAACAATGCTTGTCCAGAGAAATTTCTGCTTTACCACCATATAAAGCAAGGAAAACAGTTTTTCCTGTCTCGGAAACTTCAAATTGGGATACTTGATCACTTTTTTAAATGCTGCAGCTCGTATGTTATGATCTTCTTCCTTTTTCAAAAAATTTGCTAACGACATTTTACCTTTCCCAAACATTGTTGATGTCGAGTCACAACCAGAAAAAGCATGATGGAAAATACATTATCTTTCAGAACAGCATCATTGTTAAGAATGTGCGATGAATACAGGGTGGTTACAATTCGTCCTCTTCCAGGCTTATAAAAAACATCTCTATCTCTGGAGGTGCTAAAGCAGTCAACAATACGAGCAAGTCAACATCATCGCCAACAACAGCAGTAAGCGCACCAGACTTTGCTATTTCAATAGTTGTTTTAACAATTAGTGTGTATGCATCATCTTCTGATTGTTTCGCTTCAAAACCATTCTCTATAAATTTCTCCATAAGCATAGATATGAGACGTGTCTTATTTTAATGATTAGATTAAAAAAAAAAAAAAAAAAAAAAAAAAAAAAAAAAAAATTGCGATACTTTAGAGCTTTTTTTTTCCTTCTATATAAAAGCTTCATCTAATGTATCAGAACATAACAAACATTTTTTCTTAAATTCAAACAACGGACTGTCATTTCTCGATTTTTCTTTCAATGGAGTAATTTGTGTAGACATTGATGGCTTTTCTGCAATAGATTTATTGTATGACTTAATAGAATTCTTTCCTGTATAATTTTTTTGCACTTTGGGTGAATTGTACATTCACTATTGTTTTTATCATTTCTTCAAATATTTTTCTAGTTATGGTCACCTTTTTCCGAACTTGCTGTCACAAGGAACTTCAGTCCCTTTTTTCCTAGTTTTACATAATCTTTCGAAACGCAATCCTCACCGCATACAAGACAAACTATTCTGTCAATATCTATTTTTCGCTCACAATCAGCAATTAAGAAAGAGTCATTTTAATCTGTCATAACTATTTAACAATTTCTATAACATGCGTTGAAAATAAAATTATTCCCTTCATAAAATCTCACACAGGGGCGTGCGAAGCGAAAACTGCACCCGGGGCAAAGCTTCAATTTGGTGCCTCCAGCTTTTTTATGTGACAGGCCAAAAATTAGTTGGTAGTATAAATTTGGCACCCTCTAAATATCCGCGACGGTGGCGACCGCTCCCTTCGCCCCCCCCCCCCCTCCCCCTTTCATACAGCGCTGATCTCATAAAGAATACTTCGTTCAGTAAATTAGGGTGATTTCATACTAGCGAAAGGTACCTGCACGTGGTGCATTTCCACAAATGCAAAGAGAGATAGGGTATTGGGCAATTACTATTGCACAAGCATGCGAAAACGGCATACAGACCATGGGGGAGAGTTGGGGGATCCAAAGTTGTTCCGTACCGTACTTGTTCTGACTCTTCGCCGCGTTATGACTATTCTTCCGCATTTTTTTCAATAACGTTTACTTTATTTTAATTTTTGGCAGGGAAGGGTTGGTGTGACCAAAAAATGTTAATGACACTTTTTGTAGGAAATTAAATTATCTAGATCTTGGTAATTGTACTTTTTTTTCTAAATGTCATTGTTCGTGAGATATTTGCAAAAAACCGATTTTCAAGCTCATTAGCGCCCCCTGGCGGCGAAAGCTCACATCGGATCGATGGGGACTTTTAGTATGTTAAACTACACACCCTAACTAGCACCTATGCAAAAATCCAGCTTTGTTCTAAATTTTTCCGCCATTTGTAAAAAAAGGTGCTAAAATGACTGGACTATAAGTAAAGCATTGATAAGCGTAGTGAGAAGAGCATTGCTGTGAAGCGCGTATTACAGTAAAACATTCGACCTATTATTTAAAAACAGTAGAGTTTGATCTCTGTGGTGCTGCCATCTAGAACTCATAAGAAAGATTTAAAGTAGCCATTAGAGTAGTTTTTGAAATATTCACGGAGTTTTTATGTCTCTAAACAGGGGGAGCTTTAGGTGTTGCCGACCCGGCAACACTGCGCGTTAAGGGGTTAAACCGGTTTCGAAAGTTAAAGTAATTTTTTTTTAAATCTGAAACCAAAACTGAAAAAGTAAAAACTAGGCCGGTTGTGGATCCTCCTCAGCTATCTTGTACAAAAAAAAAAAAAAAAAAAAAAAAAAAAAAAAATCGTGTAAAAGTATTAAAATTTGGGCGAGATATTTGAAAAGAACACCCCCACAGACTTTACATTATCATCCGGGTCTTTTTCTGTTCCTAGTGTTGCGGCTTAAGTCGTGTAGCGGCGGTGCGTAATTAATAAACTCACGCATGTTTTAATGGACTGTACATACTTTATTTTAAGATGTTGCGTGCCCTTCTGGTAAAACAAAAAAAAACAAAAAAAAAAAAAACTAGGGGAAAAAAGACAATTTGCGTTTCTATAGTTACATACATTAGCGAACAAGTATGATGCCAGATTCCAAACTTAAATTACAAATAATTCTAACAAGTCGGTTATCAAATTCTTTAACATTCCCAGTATTTAATCTGCGAGTAGGGGAAAAAAAAACATTGAGTCTTTATCTATTTTCTTCTTTTTACAGTAAATAAATGAATAATCTTTTCCCTGTATATTATAAATTTAAAAAAATTACAAAAGAAGGTTCTAAATGACACGCTGTTTCTTTTTCGAAACTGGGGCTTCGTGTCTGGAAATGCAGATTGGAGCAGCGACGAAAAGCTTGTAATCTTACAGATATGATTATAATGCGCTATGCGAAGCGTATCTTCAACTGAGCAAGTGAACCGTGACAATTGTTTAAATCGATTTGTTAGGCGCACATCACTACACGGCTTGCTTTAGAGATTAAGATCTTCCATATTTTGTTGCTATTACCACATTATAACTTTGAGCTGATTATGCGATCTTTTTTTTTAAGTGGGCAATAACGGCTTTGCAGTGATCAGCAAATGCTTAGGTAGTGATCGATTACGCATCTGTATTGAGAAGTATACAACGAATTGCTGTAACTAAAATATCAGATATTATTGTCCAAACACATTTGACTACTTCTTGATGTTTCGTGTCGGCTCGTTTGTTGTGGCGTCGCTGTGTTTTTGATCGTTAATGAGTTTTGCAGGAAAAGGGAAGATTGTCCGGCAAAAGAAAAAAGAATTCCGTCAAGTAGGATGGACTGCTTATCTTCCGATTCTTTTGTTCGCTCCCCTCGTTTCTATAATGAAGAAACCGTAAATGGATTCCATACAAAAGACTTCCCCAACTTTTCCAAGAATTCAGTTGAAGTGAAGAGTATTGCAGTCTGAACGCAGCCTTAGGCGCGCATCACTACACGGCTTGCTTTAGAGATTAGATCTTCCTTACCTTGTTTCTTTTATTTTAGTGCCTTTCCATATCTCGCTATCACCACATAATATCTTTGAGCTAATTATGCGATCATTTTTCCTTACCCATCATACGTAGTAATACGTAAGTCTTGCAATCGTTTTGAAACATCGAAAAAAAAATTTTTTAGACGGATTCACACGTTTTAGATAGTGGAGATTACGAAAAACATATTTTTAGAAAAAAAAAAAAACTGTGCCGTCCGTCTGTCTGTCTGTCTGTCTGTAAACGCTCTATCTCACGAAGAAAAGAAATTGAGATAGAGACTTGAAATTTTGTATGTACTTAGTATGTAAGAATGGGACGAAGACTATTTAATATCAGCAACCTCGATGATCCGGAACTATTTTTTTCGGACCCTCGAAAAATTCGTTCTGATGAAAGGCACATAAAAATTTTCGAATTTTTTTATTTTAAGGAATAGACGTAAAAGGCAATAAAATAACACAAATTTTGCATAAAGAACGAATTCGATCGAATTATTAGTTGCTGAGATACGTGTAATCCTGTTTTTCACATTCTTTGATTTTTCGTGAACCTGTATTTCATTCAAATTTCAATTCAGAGATATATTTTAATTTGAAATGAGACGCTTCATCCGACGCAGTAAACTGTTAGTTAATAGGATTATTATTTTTGGAGTTATAAGGATGTTTCTTTTACGCAGTTCGGTATTACTTGAGTAGTTTCGCATTTTATATAATTTGTCGAAATGGGTTCATCAGAAATTCATAAATAGAGCATTACTATGTATATTAACAATATTAAAATATACGTTTAAATTTTGTTTTGTTATTGCAAAGCATTGTATAAATAGTTTTCACATGTTTTATTTTCATATATTTATATTATGCATATTCATGATGGGTAAGTATTACGGTGGCCCCCAACGACTAGTTTTTTCTCAAACGGTTCTATCTGATTATCTCTTCGACCAATTTCGCCAAATTGTATAAGTCGCCAATCTAAACGCCAAGTTGTACAAAGGTAAGAATATTCCATTCTACATTTTTTTAAATTAAGGGGCTAATTCAGTCAAATGAAAAAACCAGTTCGCTAATGCTAATCCTATGGAAGAAATGTATAAAGATATCTCGGTTGCATTTCAAAAGTTTTAAAGGATTATTATTATTATTATTATTATTATTATTATTATTATTATTATTATTATTTTGCATTGGATAACTGAGATTAATCTAAATGCAGACCTTTTTTTTCCCACTTTTGCTTTGTAAACCAATTCCGAAAATGAAAGCGTCCTCATAAAAATTGTGTGTATTCAATATAAAAAAAAAGTAAAAAACGACTAGCATATAAATTGATCTCAGCTGTCCGATGAAAAAAAAAAAAAAAAAAAAAAATCCGTAAAGAATATTGAAATGCAACCGAGATATCTATATAAATTTCTTCCATGGGATTAGTATTAGCGAACGGATCTTTTCATTTCAATGATCCCTCATTTTCCGACTTCCCCTCCATAATGTTAAGCCTATGGGCGTTCGATGCATTTTTATAGTCAAAATATCTCCCCAGGGATTACATCATTTTTCAGTGTTCTCTTTTTAAAAAGATTCACCTTTTTTCTCTTAGTTCTCAACATATTTGTAAAATCTTTGCTTGATTTGATATTTTATATTTTAAAAACTGACAAATTGGGAGTAAGATTTTAACACTTCCTATAAAATTATAATTAAACGTAGCTTTTAAAGATATTTTGGAAATTAAGAAAAGAAATAGACATCCTTAGAGAAGAGCACACGGAAAAAAGAAGTTAAAAATATCAATTTCCCAAAGAGATATTTTGAATATAAAAATGCATCAAACGTCTATAAATTTTACTTACCCCTCATTACGTAGTACAGGGTAAGTCTTGCAATCGTTTTGAGAATGGAAAAAAAAATTTTGACGGATTTATGCGTTTTAGATAGTGGACATTCCGAAAAACATATTTTTAGAAAAAAAAAATTGCCGTCCGTCTGTCTGTCTGTAAATGCTCTATCTCACGAACAAATTGAGACAGAGACTTGAAATTTTGTATGTACTTACTATGTAAGAATTGCACGAAGCCTATTTAATATCAGTAACCTCGATTATCCTTAACTATTTTTTTCGGACTCTCGAAAAATTCGTTCTGATGAAAGGTACATAAAAGTTTTCGAAATTTTTTTATTTTAAAGAATGAACGTAAAAGGCAAAAAAATAACACAAATTTCGCATAAAGTACGAAGTTGATCGGATTATGAGTTGCCGAGATATTTGTAATCCTGTTTTCCACATCCTTCGATTTTTCATGACCCTGTATTTCGTTCAAATTTCAATTCAGAGGCATGTTTTAATTGAAAATGAGACTCTTAATCCGACGCAGTAAACTGTTGGTTAACATTGTTCTTATTTTTGGAGTTATAAGGATGTTTCTTTTGAGCAGTTCGGTACTACTTGAGTAGTTTGGTCTTTTATGTAATTTGTCGAAATTAGTATGTCAGCAATTCTTTAATAGAGCATTACTATATATATACTAGTATAACAACCCCGTCAAAAATGACGGAATTTTCATTTGCATTTTATTTTCATAATAATACAAACAGAATGAAGATTTTAGTATTGAAGAGTTTGTATTGTAGAAAAGCACATTTTAAAAATAACAATAGATTTCTACAAATACAAATGATAAAGTTTTATTTAATTTTTTTTTTAACTTGATATTTAGTTTTTGAACAAATTTTAATTTCAAAACAAAGAGCAGTATTTATTACAATAACGATAATAATAATTAGCAACATGAAACTCAATTTCTTAAGATTTCACAAAGCATTAAAATTAAATATTGAAGTATTTTAAATTTTAAAATACATTATTTTTATTAAAAGTATGATTCGGCAGTGGCTTTAATCATGGGCATATGATACTTTTAGTTCGATGCTTTTAGGCATGAATTAAGAAGCTTTGTGTTTTGTTTTTTAAATTTGGATTTGGTGCTATCTATACGCAGTTAATATAAACAAAACAACTTTTTTTAAAAAATAGCAGTTTTATTTTGAAAATAGCAAGTTTTTCAAGAAAATTCGCATATTTTCGACTATCTTTCGAGAAAATTCGTTTATTTCCCTTGATTTTTCGAGAAAATTTGTTTATTTCCCTTGATTTTTCGAGAAAATTCGCATATTTTCCGCGATTTTTCGACAAAATTCTCGTATTTTCCGCGATTTTTTGACAGAATTCGCGTATTTTCCTTGATCTTTCGTCAAAATTCTCCTATTTCTCACGATCTTTCGTTAAGATTCGCCTATTTTCCGCTATTTTTTGACAAAATGTGCGTATTTTCCCCGATTTTTCTACAAAATTTTGATATTTTCCCGGATCTTTCTTCAAAATTCGCGTATTTTCTAACGATTTTTCTGCAAAATTTGAGTATATTACACGATTTTTCGATAAAATTCGAGTATTTTTCGAGTATTGCCATCTCGATTTTCTTTCGCGAGCTAATCGCCGTCTACGTTCAATCGGCGTTTCGTTATTTTCATCAGGCAAGGGCGCAGCGAGGGGGGGGGGTTAAAAAACCCCCCAGAGCCATGAGAAAAATACAAAAATTTCCACTTTTATGAACCGAATTATAAAAAAAAAAAAAAAAAAAAACTAAAGTTTGAATTTTTTTTTGTTTTGTTTTCGAAATCTGCCGCTTTATTGAATCAAATTTATTTAAAAATTTGACTCGTTTAAGCGACAGTAATGTATTTTCTTTGAAAAATAGCGAAAGCACATAGCAAAGGTATCAGTATCGAAAACTGGTCACTCAATTTCGGAAAAGGCCGGCATTCATTTATACTATTGGAAATCAGCCGAAGGCTAAAAGGAATGGTCATTTCATGTCGCTGCCAATGCCGTATCGGGGTTTTCAATACTGCACCACTGGGGGGGGGGGGGGTCTTAATTAGTTGCATCTGTTTCTTGCTCTTTTTTTGGAAACGGGATTGGACTCTCGAATTCCAGGAAAAACACAAAAACACATACTCGTATGCTTTGAAGGATAGACTTAATTTCACAAACATTGTGTTGTTAGTTGCTGTAGTGCTAAGGTTTTTTTTATTGTGCGTTTCGCTACGGAGGATATTAAATCCTCTTCAGAGAAGAAAATTATGAAAAAGATGGATATAAGAGATCATTTTTTTTTTAATCTTTCGAATTCCTTCAAGCATTCTTGAAATCCAGGTATGTTTGGAAAGTATATAATTCGTTTATATTTATGTTTCTGGCAAGATATTAACAGCGCCGTGCGAAAGGGGGAGGGGAGGGCGGTCGCCCAGGGCGCAGAGATTTAGGGGGCGCCAAATTTCAAACTACTTTCTACTTACTACTACTTTAAAGGGGCTACTTTCAGACAATTTTTTTAATTAATATTAATTCTTATTTAAAAAACGCCCGAAATAGGCAAGTGGGTAAACGGAAAAAAAGTTATCTGAAGAACAGTTATTGGAAAAAAGGTGACATGACTACAAAAGCGAAAAAAATGTTACCGGAAAAAAAGGGACATAGAATTGATTTTGGGAAATTATTATTGATTTTGGGAATTCATTATTGATTTTGAGGATTCATTGGTTAAGTATTTAGAAGGGATCAGGGGGAGGCTCTTAATTTAGGTAAATGGTTTTTTCGTGCCGAATTAACTGTTTTGGTTCAGTTTTTGGACATATGATAACCCCCCCCCCCCTCATCCGTAACCTCTCAAATTAAATCAATAGTTTTTTACGCAGATTTATCCGATTCACTTGGAATTTCGGACATAGGTTCATTATGATAAGACGTATCTCTGATTAGTTATAGGGTTCTTTTGCTTATTATAAAGGGAAGATGGTCAATTAACCCCCTCCCCCCACAAATTAGATAGATCGGTTTTTATGCAACATTATCCGATGTATTTCAAATTTTAGATAGAGATTCTTTCTGATAAGGTGAATCCCTGAATAGTTTTAAGAGTTTAATGAGTAAGTATAAAGGGGAGAGTGGACGGGGGATAATCCCTTTTAAATTAAATAAATGGCTTTTCACGCAGAATTATCCGATTTGCTTCGAATTTTGGACATAGGTTCATAATGATAAAACGTATCTCTGATTAGTTACGGGGTTATTTTCCTTATTATAAAGGGAGGGCGGCAAGCAATTATTTCCCCCTCAAATTAGATAAATCGGTTTTATGCAAATCGTTGTTTTAACCGATGTATTTCAAATTTTAAATATAGGTTCTTTCTTATAAGGTGAATCTCTGAATAGTTTTAAGGGTTTAATGGCTAAGTATAAAGGCAAAAACGAGGATAACTTCCCTTAAATTAAATAAATGGCTTTTATGCAGAATTATCCGATTTGCTTCACATTTTGGATGTATTCCGGATTAGTTATGAGGTTCTTTTGCTTATTATAAATAGGAAAACGGACGATTATCCCCCCCCCTTAAATTAGATAAATTGTTTTTTATGCATAATTATCCGATGTATTTCAAATTTTTGATATAGGTTTTTTCTCATAAAGTGGATCCCTAAATAGTTTTAAGTGCTTAATGGCTAATTATAGAGGGGGGAACTGGGGATAACCCAACTTAAATTACATAAATGGCTTTTTACGCAGAATTATCCGATTTGCTTCAAATTTTGGATGTAGTTTCCTTATGGTAAGGCGTATAAGCTAATGAATGTAAGTTAAAATAGGGAGGGATGCAGCAGTCCCTTCAAGAAACTCTTTCGGGGAAAGAAGCTTGCTTTCCCTATTCGACGGAGGGGGATGTCCGGTAGATATCGCGGGCGGCTAGTCTCTTAGGAAATTTGTCGATCATGGGATTTCCCGGTAAAGGTTTGACGCAAAAATATTCAATTAACATAAAAAAGCGAGTTGAATGCATTTGAACGCAAATAACAAATAAAAACAATTTTTCATTATTTTTTAATTTAATGATTGAAAACTATTATGTCAGAAAACATTATAACACATTTTATCTTTTTTCTTATAATGATTAATTTCCATTCATTTTGCATTTAAAACTGGTTTATTTATTTTTTTTATTTGTGAAAAAAGTAATATACTAAATCATTTGTTGTAATTGTCATTTTAATTTACGCCAAATATTTTTCATTTAAAACTGGATTTTTACTAATTAATGTTCCATATTACGCATCACAAAATATAATATAAAACATAAAACAATATATGTTAGAAAACTTTAATGTACAAACTATATTGTATGTCACGAACGAATGAACTAGTGAATTCATTAATTTGCAGTAATAAAAATATTTTTTTTATTACTATCTTATGTTAGTAATTATAAAGTTAATTGTTTAAAAACCTGCAGTGCCTGATAGATCTTCAGGTTTGAACCCTTAAAAAAAATAAAAACAAATTTAAATTAAAAGGGAAAAAAACGATTTTAAGAAAAACAGGATATATTTTTCTTTGTTACGATATTTATAGAATACTGAAAAATGCTATGCAGCAACATAAATCACAATTTTAAATGCAAACAGCTATTGAGGATATATAAACAAACACTTAAAACTATTCAGGGATTCACTTTATGAGAAAGAACCTATAGCCAAAATTTGAAATACATCGGATAATTGTGCATAAAAAATAATTTATCTAATTTAAGGGGGGGGGAATAATCGTGGCCCCCCTTTTTAATTAGCAAAAGAACCCCATAACTAATCAGGGATACCCTTTATCTTAATGAATCAACATTCAAAATTTGAAGCAAATCGGATAATTCTGCGTAAAAAACTATTTATTTAATTTAAGAAAGGTTATCCCCCATGCACCCTCTATACTTAACCATTAAACTCCCAAAATTCTTCAGGCATTATATACTGTGACGACGTACTGACAACCTTAATCGTGGCAGAAGATAGATAGCGAAGTCTTATTCTGAAAAAGTATGTATAGTTGAAAGTATCTTCATTCAAAAGCTGTTAAGAACAGGTTCTATTGACCTCAAGGGATATGCCTAGAAAATAATTGCACTGGTCTAGTGGCAATGAGCTGAGGGGGGGGGGGGCTTATGGGGGATTAATGACACTGGGATTATTGCGCATCGAGAGGGAAGGTAAGTAGTTGGAAGAGAGACATGTGCTGGTAATGTACAAGAAAGTACATTGATGTAAGATGGCTTAGATGTGCTAAGCGAAATGTAATATTGGAGTGATGCTCCTATGTAGTTGTAATGTCGTTTTATTTATTATTTAACAATTGGTCTAATGTTCTAATAAAGAACTTGAGGAATTAAAAATGTGTTATTGATGAACTTAACAAAAAAAAAAAAAAAAAAAAAAAAAAAAAAATTAGTAAAGAGAAACTCAGGGCGCGACACCACAATACTATATATAAGCCTCGTCAGAAAGAACCTATATCCAAAATTGTTTGAAATAACACGTTGGATAATTCTGCTTAAAAACCATTTATCTTATTTAGGGTGGAGGGGAGGGGGTAATCGTCCATTCCCAAAACTAATCAGGCAAGCATCTTTTCAGTATGAACGTATATCTAAAAATTGAATCGAAGCAGTTAATTCAGCATGAAAAAAAAAAAAAAAAACACTTACTTAAATTAAAAGCCGACCCCCGACCTCCCCCCCTTTCATACTTAGTCAATAAATCCCCAAAATCAATTCCTTCTCACTTTTTTTCCGGTAACATTTTTATCTTGTCCCTTTTTTCCGGTAACTTTTTTTCCGTGTCATTTTTTCCCGCTTTTGTAGTTTGTCACTTTTTTCCGATAACTCTTTTTCCTAGATTCAGGCAAGTAGATATCATGATTAAAAAGCTATGTAACTGAGAAATGTTCTTCATTCTTTGATAAAATCTTTCAGAAGACGATTCTCACAGTTGCCAACTTGTACGGTTTTGCGCGCGGATAAAACAATCGCGGAAAAATGCAAATTTCATGAAAGGATCGCCGAAAAAGCACACATTTCGTTAATATTTTGTGAAAAAGCGACAATTTTGTCAATGTTTTTGTCAATGAACTTTGTCAAATCGCCGAAAAACGCGAATTTCCTGTGCGGATCGCAGAGAAAACGGCAATTTCACCAAATATCGCAGATAAAACGCTGATTTCGTCTGAAGACAGCGGGGAAAACGTCGATTTCGTCTAAAAATTTCTGATATAATGACGATTTCGTTAAAAAATCGGGGGGAAAACCGCCATTTTCGATAAAAGATTGCTTAAAAATATTTTGTCAAAAGATCATTGAAAAAAAAGGTCGCTTTCATCAAAAGATCACGGAAAAAATGCCGATTTCGTCGAAAGGCCGCGGGGATAAAACGCCGTTTTCAAGAAAAGATCGCGTAAAATTGCAAATTTTGTCTAAAGATCGTAAAAAAAAACGCCGATTTCATAAAAAAGAAACACTGAAAAACACCGATTTCGTCAAAAGATCGCGGAAAAACCGCCGATTTCGACAAAAGATTGCAGTAAATCACCGATTTTGCTAAAATATCGCAGATAAATCGCTGATTCCGTCTAGAGGTCGTGGAAAACGCCGATTTCGTCAAAAAATCGCGGAAAACCGCCGAGTTTGACGAAAGATCGCAATAAATCGCCGATTTTGCTAAAATATCGCAAATAAATCGCTGATTTCGTTTGAAGGTCGCGGGAAAACGCCCATTTTGTCTGAAGATCGCGGATAAACCCTCTTAAAGGGGGGGGGGGGTAACTCGCGGAATCCTCCCCCCCCCCGCCAATTTCCGAAAAAAAATTTCTACCAGAATCACCCCTGAAGCAACTCTATCCTCCCCCCCAGAGCCGAATTCTGGCTGCGCCACTGCATCAGGCATTGCTAAAATTATCGTTAAATTACAGAAACAACGATTTACTTGAAAATATATATAAACCATTGACTTTCTCATATACGTAGACGCCAAATCCCATTGTTATCTCGGCATGGTTTCGAATCCAACATCTTTGGCGAAAAGATGCTGTTTTTTGGCGGTGATCGCTTTATTGGCAACTTTCAGATTTCACAAAGAGAAAAGAAGAAGTGCGGTCCAATTCAAGACAAACATAGCAATATGAGTTTCGGCGGGAGAAAAACCGGTTTGGCGTGCTAAATCTGCCCTCCGTCACGTGACGGAAGGCAGACATGTCGGCCTACGAAAAGGTTGCCATTTTGGTGTCTACGTAGGTATTCAAAAAGATCAATAAACACAAGTGCGTTCTCAAGCATGGAAGAAGGAATATGAATTATATTCTTTGTTCCATGTTCTCAGGTACAAATAATTTTGATTGAACGATTCTCAAACGTGATTGATTCACTACATTTTTTGCGAGAAGAATACCACGATCCACGCTACTTTCGCTGATAGCGAAACGTGACTAACCAATCAGAATTCTGCATTTTAAGAAACAGTGAAAAGTTCTTAAAAATGCATGCTTCTGATTTAGATCTCTATTAATTATTAGCAAAGTGAAATGTAATTTCCGAAAATATCACATTAACTTTTTGATATGCCGAACATTAACTCGTGTTTATTACAAAGTTCGATTCTTTATATTATTTGCCAATAGATGATTGCAAAAAGAGTTTTTGACAGTTTTAAACAAAATCAAATTATTTAAAGAGTTTAATATGATTTTATAAATATTTTAAGAACAGAATTAGATAATTGACGTGTATTTTTTTTTTTTTTTTTTTTTTTTTTAATAATGCGTTCAAAGAGTCATTCATTTGTTTCAAGATTTGGAAAATCTGAATGGCAACAGAGTTCGTTTGTTTATATCGTAATCTGATGTTTACAATTACTTATTTTTAATTTGGAGCCTAATACATTATAATTGGATATGATATAAATGTTTTATAGAAAAATATGCTGTTTAAACGTTATTTTAAGTAAAAGAAATTATCTTTTAGCTGTCATCTATCTGCATTTGTTTTCCATTAAGCCTAACGTGGCGTATTGCTAGGGTCCATTCACAGATAGGAGTGGCGAATCCTGGAACCGTTCCACACACCTCTCCAGAACGCATTTTATTATAAGTAGATTAACAATATTTAAATTTTGTTTATGAATTGCAATGCATTGTATAAATAGTTTTCACATGTTTTATTTTCATATGCATATCCATGATGGGTAAGTATTACGGTGGCCCCCAATGATTATTTTTCTCTTAGTTCTCAACATATTTGTAAAATCTTTGCTTAATTTGATATTTTATATTTTAAAAACTGACAAATTGGGAGTAAGATTTTAACACTTGCTATAAAATTTTTATTAAACATAGCTCGTAAAGATATTTTGGAAATTAAGAAAAGAAATAGATAACTTTAGAATAAGACAAACACGAAAAAAAAGAAGTTAAAAATATCAATTTCCTAAAGAGATATTTTGAATATAAAAATGCATCAAACGTCCATATATCTAACATTACGCAAGAGATTTCGGAAAATGCGTGACCACTAGAATTAAGAAAAACTAGTATGTTGTGGCCATCACAAAACTTTCTTCTATTTAATTCACGTCAATTAAACCATTTAAAAAGTGCAAATAATTACATCGATTTAGCGCATAGGTATATATATATACATGTATATATAATTTTTGTTTCATTATCGTCTAATTATGTTATATATTCTAAGTGTAACAGAATCTGAAATTTGATATGAAGTTCTCTGCATTAGTTCTTGAGATATAGCTATCGCAAAAATTGTGCAAAATGTAGCATAGCAGCGCCACCTATTGGGCAGTTCACACCAAAACCTTATCAGTGGCAATGTATCTCAAGTTATTGCAAGATCTGAAGTTTGGTAAAATTCTGTAAATTAGTTCTTGAGATATAGCTATCATGAAAATCACTAAAGACGTGGCATAGCAGCTCCACCTGTAGGCCAATTTACACCAAAACTTAATCAGCGTCTATGTATATCAAGGTCTCAAAGAATCTGAAGTTTGGTGAAATTCTGTGCATTAGTTCTTGAGATATAGCAATCATTAAAATCATGAAAAACGTAGTATAGCAGCTCCACTTGCAGGCTAATTTACACCAAAAACCAATAGGCACTAATTCATATCAAGGTCTAACTGAATATAAAATTTTATGAAATTTCGAGCATTAGTTCTTGAGATAGAGCGTCCACAATTTTTTTGTCACATACAGACAGACAGACATTTTCTAAAAATAGTCAAAACGTGTTCAGGACCTTCTAAAACGTATAAATCCGTCGAAAACCGGAAGTCGAAAATTTTCATGAATCCAATACTTTCTTCTTGTAAAGATAGAAGAAAGTAATGATGAATTTAAGGGGATCGGAGACACATTTTACAATAATTTTACTTACCTATCATACGTAGTATAAGGGTAAGTCTTCCAATCGTTTTGAAACATCGATAAAAATTGTTTTGACGGATTTACACGTTTCAGATACTGGAGATTCCGAAAAACACATTTTTAGAAATAAAAATTGCCGTCCGTCTGTCTGTGTGTCCGTAAACGCTCTATCTCCCGAACAAATTGAGATAGAGACTTGAAATTTTTTATGTGCTTAGTATGGAAGAATGGGACGAAGCCTATTGAATATCAGTAACCTCGATTATCCGGAACTATATTTTTCGGATTCTCGAAAAATTCGTTCTGATGAAAGGTACATAAAAATTTTCGAAATGTTTTATTTTAAGGAGTGGACGTAAAAGGCAATAAAATAACACAAATTTTGCATAATGGACGAAGTCGAGCGGATCATTAGTTGCCGAGATATGTGTAATACTGTTTTCCACATTCTTCGATTTTTCATGACCCTGTATTTCATTCAAATTTCAATTCAAAGATATATTTTAGTTGTAAATGAGACGCTTAATCCGACGCAGTAAATTTTTAGTTAATATGATTATTATTTTTGCAGTTATAAGGATGTTTCTTTTACGCAATCCGGTACTACTCGAGTATTTTGGCTTTTTATATAATTTGTCGAAATCAGCAATTCATTGATAGAGCATTACTATGTACATTAAAAACTATTTAAATATGCGTTTAAATTTTATTTTGGAATTGCGTTGTATTCTATAAATGATTTACACGCGTTTTATTTTCATGATGGGTAAGTATTACGGTGGCGCCCCCCAACGACTACTTTTTATAGAAAGTTTGAATTTTTCTGTCTCCCCAACTCCCTTCTCTTATATTAAAAAAAAAATAATCTCTATAAATAAAAGGAATCTCTATAAATAAAAGGAATTCCGAGGATAATTAATTGAGGCACAGGGGAGCAAATCTTGGCAATGCGCCAACTCGGTCCAGAGGAAGCAAATCTTGGCAATGCGCCAACTCGTAAATATTAATCTAAAATATAGATTTCTGACTGCAGACGATTTTAAGATATTAACAAAAGAATGTTATATTTTCAAGCAAAACGTTAAAATAATTTTCTATATTGATATTTAAAACACATATGATAAAATAATTAATATTTTTTACCGGTGAAGCGATAGATTAGTTCTTTTTAAAAAACAACAGTCAGTGGCCACGTATTTCTGACAATGCATTTCTGCAAGTTTCGAGTTAATGATAAAATAATACAAATTTCAAGTTCGTTTAATATTGTTAATACGGACCCGGGCAACGCCGGGCGGGTTAGCTAGTAATAATAATAAATAGTTGAACGAGTCCAAACTTTGCCAATCTGAGTTGACAGTTTTAGATGTTTCCGTCGAAGATTAGATTGGAAAAAAAAAAAACAACTCCCCTTCACCTCTTCTCTTGTGACCACCTCAAATGCTAAAGTAAAATGGTTATAAGCAAATTTTCATGAAAAAAATGTAAAAAACTTTTACGATATTTAAAATACTTCAGGCTAGCAAGTGTTATTTTTGCGTTAAAATAAATAAATAAATAAATAAAAATAAAAACACACAGGATTTAATTACAGGGTTATGCGCATTTGTACAATTTCTCTTTAGAAATATTTTTATGTATATCTGCCTTAAAAACACTGAATAGAATTATAATTATGAATTTTATCTAAGATTTTTTAAAAATATGTAACGCATACGGATCTTGCAGCTTCATTAATAGGGAAAAAGGCAAAAAAAGACTACTTTAACCTAAATTGTTGAATAACTTAAAATAGAATAGTTTTTTTTTTTTTAAACCTTTAAGCGTTCTGCAGATTTTTTCATTTAAGTTTAATTATTCATAAAATAATAAGTGTGAAAAGTATTGGTATAAAGATTTGTACTTGAAAAATTTACATATCTTTTTATCTTATAGAATTCAAAAAATTAACATTAATGTCGATCTTGTTTTAAATCAGGCTTGGTATTAAAATAGTATCCGACGGCAAAACACGGTTAGGCCGCTTAAAGGGTTTTAAATATGGATTTAAGAGGAAAAATTATTTTAAATGTTGTATTATTTGCTTTCCTCAAAGCAATATTTAAAACCCTTTAAGCAAATAGCATTTTCAGTGTCAAAGTAATGGTATTAATCTTTATATATATCAATCTTCTGTGCGTGTGTATGTCACTGAACTCCTCCTAAACGACTGAACCGATTTTAATGAAATTTTGTGTGTGCGTTCCAGTGGATTCGAAAATGGTTTAGATTCACATTTCGTCTAAATTGATTCAGTACTTTTTTAGTAATTAGGCAAAAACTAATAGTTAGTGATTTTTCGAGAATTAAAAGTGTTGAATAAGTTCGATGAATAGAGTGCGGACAGAATTTCCGAGCGGTCTAAGGCGCCAGATTTAAGCTCAGTTTCTTGAAGAAAGAGATCGCGTGTTCGAACCCCTATCCTGACAAATGTGTATGCTTTACAGTAATATTTCCTGTATTACAATTTTGATTAACAGACTTCTGAAAATCGTTAACTTTTAACAAAAAAGAGAAAAATAAACTTTTCTATCAAAAATTGAACCGACTTCAAAAAAGACTGAAGAGTGAAAAATAATTTCCTTACATAATTGTAATAGGAAATTAAATTAAGAGCGGACTGTTTATCGTGCGCATTACCATATTTACGTACATTTATTTGATTTTCTGGAGTCGGTGTCAAGAAGGAATCCGTCTGTCGGTGGCAAGACAACGTTTGTCGGGTCCGCTAGTAATACTATAATAATGCTAATGTTAATACTACTACTAATAAAAGTAATAAACTTTCACAGTCCATTCCTATACAGGGTGTCCGAAAAGACTGGAAACATTCGAATAACTTGAGAAGTACATGCCAGATTGAAAAATAGAAAATTACATACATACATAATAAATTCGACTCTTCAGTGTATAATAGATATTAAAAACTTTAATTAAAATTATGTACAATAAAAAGTAGAATTATTTTCCTATGCTTTCGAACAATAAAACTCGTTCGTCTTTAGGGAAACATTAGGAGACAAAAATTAACACGAGTGTTAGTTTTTGTCTCGTAATGTTTTTAGTATGTTAAATGTTTAATGTTTTATCTCCTCCTAATGTCTCCTAATTCTGCGTTTCAGTGGCTTCTGTTGTTTTTTAAAAAATCCTTTAAATGGTGTAAGCTCTTTTTTAGTTCACAGGCTATCATAACCTGAGAGCTTATGTGCCTGCCCGTTCTGTATGTATGTGCGTGAGTACTTAACGCGATAACTCATGATAAAAATATCCCATCCACTTGAAATTTTGTACATAGGTATATCCTGATAAGGCGCTTCCTTGATTAGTTTTTGGAGTTCATTCGATGTGTATAACAGGGGGAACGGGAGGGGGGCTCATGCCCCTCCCCTTAATGGATATAAATGTGTTTTTCATGCAGAATTATGAGTTTTTGTTCAAAATTTACATGTAGGATCATTCTGATTAGGCACTTCCATGTTTGGTATTAGGTGTTTATTAGATAAATATAAACAAGGGAAATGGGGGTTCCCTTCCCCTTAATTTATATAAATGAGTTTTTCATGCAGAATTGTCAGATTTCGTTCAAATCTCTAAATAGTTTCAGAAGTTTAATGGTTAAGTATAAAAGATGGGGATAACTCCTCTTAAATTATATAAATGGGTTTTTATTAAGAATTTTCCGATTTGCTCGGATTTTCGGATATGGATTTTTTATATGATAAAGCATGCCCCTGATCAGTTTAGAGGGTTCAATGATTAAGTATAAAAAAGGGAAAGGGGGGAGCTGTTCCCCCCTCCTATTTTTTTTTTTTTTTTTTTTTTTTTTTTTTCCCGAACGGAATTAACCATTGAAAATGTAAGGCTGTAATGTACAATTAGTGGGTATAGCCTGTGAGCTCAATACCATCAGTTTAACTGGGCAATATTCTTTTTATTTTTTAAATTAATTATTAACGTATTTACTCGTGTATAACGCGCACTTTTTTTTTTCAAAAAATTAGGGCAAAACTCCTAGGTGCGCGTTATACACGGAATATTTTTTTGCTGCTGGATGCAATCATACGATATACATATGAATTAAAAATGTATTCAAAGGAGAGATAATTGCTCGGAAAATCTTATTTAATTGAAGTATAGTTGAACCCCGCTAATTCGGACCCCGTTAATCCGGATCGGTTTGGTCTTTTTTCTTTTCAAGTTTGAGAATCGATTCTATAACATTAACTTGTTTCATCGTCGTATTCTGAATAGAAAAAACTTTTTCTGAAATCTTTTCGGAAGAATACCTTCAGCTTTCTTAATTAAACTCTTTGATGTTATCTTTCAAAAAAAAAAAAAAAAAAAAAAAAAAAACGTATCACTAAGCTTGGTAATTCCAATTTTCCCAATTTTTTATTTAAACTACTTAGAAATGTCATAAAAATCACTGCACAATAAATTTTTACCAAGAGCATTGCAAGAAAGCAAAGTAAAATAGTCCCTATAAGACCCATTGTCTGATAAACATCGCTTTCCGATCTTTGTCAGCCCATAGGTCTGTTTCCTTGTTGTTGTAACAAAAGGCTTCTACAATATCACTTGCAGAAAATTATTTATATTTATAAAGATGCAGCATTGAATTCAGGCAATTTTCTCCGGAAGGGACATGTCTGTAAATATTCAATAAAATACACATAAAGGCGATTTTCTGCAAGTATGTTTTATTTTATTTCATTTTTTTTTTCTAATTCTCCGGATAATCCGGATTTTCGATAATCCGGATTGGGTCTGGTCCCAATTAATCCGAATTATCGGTGTTTTATTGTATTACTGTATCCCTATTTCACTCCTTGCACTTTTATTATCCAACAGAACTAGTAACATTATTTAAACGCTAATTAGCAATTCTCATTGTCGTCACTCACTCCTCCCCCTCCCCCCCGTCATTCACACCCTACCCGAAATCTAAAATTGCATTTTCGCTTTGTTTTCTGGCCTAACGTAATGTTTACTTCGACTTTCTTTACTGAAATTCACGCGATCAATCATTCAATTGTATATCAAATTTACGGTGCGTGTTTATATACGAGACTTAACCCTTTCCGGCACGGGCAAAATCTGTACTAAAATGAGAAATTATGGACTGACACCGGAATTCAAAACCGAATTTCTTAAATATTTTGAATTCCTTAATTTAAACTGCTATTGTAAAAGCAAAAGTTTACTAAAATATTACTGGTGCCGTTTGCAAGTTTGGAATTAAAATTAGGTATTCCAGACCGGACACAGTGTGCCGGAAAGGGTTAAACAAACGCTATTTTCTTTCGTAAGGTAGGAGGTGCGCGTTATACACCCGTGGGCGGTATACAGGAATAAATACGGTATTATAGGAAACATACACGGCAAAATATTAAAATGTAAATTCGTAATTTATTTTTTATTTTTTTTTTTTTTAGCTGGCTGAAAAAAAGATCGAGAAATAGCTTATCAGGTAAGAGAGGATTAGGGATTTAGATGACGATTAAAATTCATTAGTTATTGCAATTACAAAATAACAAGTTAACTGTTAAAAATACCGTGAAAAATTACCTCTGTGCTTATAAACTATCTGCAGGGTGGATCTAAACTCTTGGACGAAACTTTGAGGAGTGATAGCAGTGGTGTAGTCCTGGAAAAAAAAGTGGGGGGACTCTCAACATTAGACTCTGTATCACCCATAGGACAAACTTGATTTTGAATCTTACTTTTCATTTTGCATTCCAGAGAAAAGTAATTAAAAATTTAAATTTAAAAATTTAATTTTAATTTAAAAATCAAAAGTTAAAATTTTAAATTTAATTTAAATTGTTTCGATAAATAATTATTTTTTTTTTCTGTATGCGGTTATTCATAATAAAATATGCTTTAAAAAATACTAACCGACTTCAAAAAAAGAATCAAGCTTGGCGACAACTTGGCGCTAACGCCATATGAATGCATAGTTTTAATATGATTATGGTTTGAAAACGGTTGTAACAATGAAAGTTGATTTGCGACAAATCATTATTTTTTTTATCAAATCCATTTTTTTTAATCTAAAAATAATTTTAATCATCAGAATTTAATGAAATTAAAATGGGACCACACGAGTATCTTAAATATTTGAAACAAACAAACAAAAAAAGAATTACCGTATTTTCGGGCGTATGCGCCGCACACACCGTAAGCGCCGCACTTAAGAAAATACATAAAAATTTTAAAAATTGCGTTATATTCAGTGTTTTTTCACGTTTTTTTAAAATTTGTAATATAAATCCAATTTTAAATTTAGTATATTTTTTATGATAAAATTAAATTTGAATTCGTGCAGCCTTTTTTCCTAATTTTTTTCAACGTTTTTTATAGTTTGTAACGAGGTTTGCCGGGTTTTATCGCGATATTTGACGAAATTTGCAGGGTTTTATGGCGATACTTGAAAAAAATTTCGTTTTTTATGGGAGATGAGCAAGAGATGAATCATGATGAATTGAATGAATAATGAATATTTTAATGAATCATGAATTTTGATACTTGAAGCAATAATTTGCGTTTTTTTTAAACGTAAACTCTGTCAAAAAAACGCAAAAAAAAGAGAAATTTGTAAAAAAAAACGTAAAAAGAATGAAATCTATAAAAAAAATCTCGAAAAAACGCACATTTCATCAAAGATACATTATCCATTCATTTCATCATGCTTCATGCCGTTCTCATTCGCCTTTGAGAACGGTGTGAATCATGATGAAATGAATGAATCATGAATCTTTGATGAAATGTTCGTTTTTTCGAGATTTTTTAATAGATTTCATGCTTTTTTTTCAAATTTCTCCTTTTTTCTGCGTTTTTTCGTCTGAATTTCCATTTCTTCTCGTTTTTTTTACCATTTATTTATAGATACGACACGTTTGCCTTTCTTCTAACAATGTTTTTGACAATTCTTTTTGGCGATCCTTAGAGAAATTCACGATTTTTCTGCTTTTGACATAATTTGTGTTTTTTAGAGATTTTTTTACATATTTCGCATTTTTACTGCAATCTTTCGTCGAAATGTGGTTTTTTAGCGATACTTCGGCAAAATTCATATATTTTTAGCGATCCTTTCAATAAATTTGCGGTTATTTTTCGTGATTCTTTGGCGAAATTAGCTTTTTTTTTTCAGCAGTTTTTTTTATAGTGGGGACTAGCGTTTGATTGGGAAAGAAGGATTAACGGGATTTTACGATAATAAAATTGTAGTTTTTTAAGTGATCCTTTCATGAAATACACATTTTTTTCTCTTTACATATTCCCGCGAACCTTTGATTAAAGTCGTGTTTTTTTCTCCCGATCCTTTGATAAATTTCTTACTTTTTCTGCGAATGATTGACAGAAATTAAGCTATCATTTGTCGAAATTCGCGATATTTTTTATGCTTCGCATTTTTTTACCTGATGATTGACTTTTCACAATTTTCAGAAAAATTCCGATCAGAATCACCTCTGTAATAAATATCGCTGCAAGGGAAAAAAATATGTCGTATCCGCCGCCCCGGCAGAAGCGCCGCAGTAAGCATAATTTCAACTTTTAAACTCGTATGCGCCGCGGCGCTTACGCCCGAAAATACGGTAATTATAAATAGAAGTTTTCTTATACGTCCATTAAAAACATCTCAAAAATTTGCTTTAAGATATTAAATTGCTATAAAGGACGTCAAATACTAATAAAGACATTAAAAGATCTTAATAATTTTTACATGTTTCGATTGAATTTACTCAATCACCATCAGAAAAAAACAAAATACAAATAAATACAAAGATGGAAAATGAAAATAAACTATTACAAATGAAATTTAAAATTTTTTAAAAAATAAAAAATAGAAAAATAAATAGAAAACATGGAAAAATAGAAAACATAGATATTTTGTTTAATGAAAGTAGATTAATTTATAGGTCAGATTTTTATTTGCAACTTTTCATTAGAGAGAGTATTGAAATTTACGTCAGAAGCTCAATGGTCTGCAATGACTCCTTGTCATTTCAAATCCCAAATATTTGGACTGAATTGTTAAATAATTTAAAAATTAAGCAACGTGATACATAATTAAAATATAACGCGCGTGATTTTTATTTTTTTTAAAAATTTAAATTTCATTTGTAATAGTTTATTTTCATTTTCCATCTTTGTGTTTATTTGTATTTTGTTTTTTTCTGATGATGATTGAGTAAATTCAATCGAAACATGTAAAAATTATTAAGATCTTTTAATGTTTTTATTAGTATTTGACGTCCTTTATAGCAATTTAATATCTTAATGCATATTTTTGAAAAAAAAAATTATCAGAATCGGTTCATATTTAAGGGAAGTTATGAGTGAACAAGAAATACATACAGGTCGAAATCAAAACCTACTCCTTGAAGTCGGTTAACAGAAACCCATTAAACGTAATTTATGGCACAAGAATGTTAATGATTATGATATTAATCGTCATGAGAGAAAAACATGACACATGACACCAGGTTTCCAAAACTGAAATATCTGGATGTTTTAACTGAGATGAATAAAGATCTTTTTCGGAGAGCTTTTGTTGGAAACAGGAGAGAGTTAGAATTTCTCGATTTGATGATTCCAAATAAAAGTGATGTATGCGTCTGAAGGAACTTATGTTAGCAGGATAATTATATCAAGCAGCAAGTAAATACTCGTTTCTTTCCTTTCAATCTAGCCCTTTAATTTCTTTCAATTTATTTTTAGATGCCCCTTGTTGAAGAAAACTAAAATAATTTAAAAAATCAATTCTTTACTTCATAAAATTGTTAGTTTATTATTATTATTATTAAGTACTTATAATAAAATTATGAAGAAGTGCATCCCTTCACATCTTTAGCGTCCCCCTTCAGATAAAAAAGTAAGGGAACACTTGAAATAAAATAAATAAAAAGAAATATTGCCCAGTTAAACTGATGGCATTGAGCTCACAGGCTACGCATACTAATTGTACATTACAGCCTTATATTTTCAAGGGTTATGTTCCGTTCCGGAAGTGTTTTTTGGCTCCACCTGGCGAACGCTTGTAAAAAATAGACAGTTTAGCTGTTGATCATCAAAGCATCAGCACGGACTCGAATTGCTAATCATCCATACATCCTTCAAGCTATGGAAATCAATTTGAATTTTATAATTGCATATTAGTTCATCATTTGTCGTTTTGTGTTTTTATATGTGTGTATTTGTGCAAGTGACATTAAAAAACTTTAAAAAGACTATCAAGACTACAGTCCATTCTACTCGACATTGTGGCCCTCTCGGCCGGAGTGAACCATGGAAAAACTGAATAGATTAAAAGGCACGTCAAAGGCTGCCATAACAAGACTAGAGCAGTTTATATCGGAAACTACTGATATTAAAACGACTAATATAAGTATTTTAGAAGTGAAGTTAAAAAAGACGGAATGTCTACAAAACAAGCTCGAAGAGCTCAGAGAGCAGTATTTCGAAATTCAGGATATCACATCGCAACAAGTCCAAGAAATTGATCAAGATATTGATAGTGCTCTCGAGAGATTAGAACAAGTGGAGGTAAGCTTAAAACTTTTATTAGCCTCATTCGAAAATAAATCTCATACTGTTAATGATTATGTATGTGAAACCAAAACAAAAGTTCGCCTCCCAGAAATACCTTTACCTTCTTTCGGAAGTGCTTATTGTGATTTTGCTAATTTTAAAACGCAATTTACTAACTTAATTGTTAATAATGAACAACTTGATGACAATCAGAAATTATTTTATTTAAAGGCTTCTTTAAAAAACGAAGCTAAGCAATTAGAGTCCCCTGATGACGATTTTAATTCATTGTTTCAAGCTTTAATACATAGATACGAAAACAAGAGATTATTAATCGATTCGCATATTTCTGCAATTTTAAATTATGAAAAAATGCAAAATGAATCTCCGAAAGAGTTGCGTAATTTTATTGATATTATTAATAAAAACATCAGAGCTCTAAAGGTCTTGGAATATACACAAAATAAATTGTCAGAAAGTGTATTTATAAATATCATTTTGAAGAAATTAGACACCGAATCTCAAAAACAATTCGAATTGTCATTGGTAGTGCTGTGAAAATAACGGCAAAATGAATACCCGTATGGTAACGTTGATTTAGAATTCTCTACCCGTTAAAAAGTATTCGTTTCGTCAGTCGTTACTGTTCAGAAACTGGGTATTCGCAGTCATCGAGCATACGCCATACATCGTATAGAATAATCTTTGGAAAAAATCATATTAATAAATAAACTAAAAAACTTTGTAAAATCACCTTGCTGTTGTTGTAGCTCGAAACGCGCCCTGCTTAATTTTTCATTTTATGATGATTTTACAAAGTTTTTTAGTTTATTTATCAATTTATCGTCAGCGATTACGGTGTTTTTCACTAGAATTCGTATTAGTTAGTGCTGCCATCTATCCGTAAAAGTTACATTTATTGAAATTTCGAACTTCTATTTTAAAAATGCAAATAGAATATTAAAACCAGGGCCTTAGCGAGAAGTTAATAATTAAAGTGTGTGTGTGTGTGTGGGGGGGGGGGGGGTTATGGAAAATTCGAGTTCATAACTAGTGCAGTATTAAACATAATGTTGGCTTCATATGTGCAAGTAAAATGAGCAAGTTTTAGTTACAATTTAGTATTTTTTCAAAACTATGAAAGGTCCTCAAAACTAAATTAGATTTTTCAATAGAATTTCATTTGGGTTTTTGGAACATAAATTCATTTAGTGACCTTGGAATCTTTTCGGGGGGGGGGGGGGGGGCTCAAAATGTTTTAGGGGGGCGGAGCCGCCCGTAACACTCCCTTAGCTATGCCCCTGATTAAAATGCAATGCATAATTGTACACAGGGCTGTAATTAAAAATGGGTAATAGGAGGGAAGGGGGGAGGCGCTCAAGAAAATGTAGGGTGGAACTCATATTTTCATATACGTATTTCAATAGCGGGTTTAAAGGTGAGGCCACGGTTTCATGACGCCCCCCCCCACCCCCCACACACACGCGCTCGCGCTGTACTGCAGAAATATTCTAAAAATTACTTTAAAAAATAAACATACCATTAATCCTTATTCCCCACCCCCCTTCATTCAATAATGCGAATCTTTCTGATTCTGAAAAAGGTCTACTCAAATCAAAATTAGGTAACATCTGGCACATTTGTGAAAGCAATTTTAATCTCGAGAAATTTGCAAGTGTACTTATTTGGAAACTATGAGATTGAAAAATGTTTTGAAAAATCTATGAAATGAAAAATGTCAAACATTCTATGAAATTCGACATTTATACTAAATTTCCATACGCGACTGCTAATTTCTTCCTCATGATCACATTTCTGTGTTTGTCAAGTCTTAAAAATTATCGTAAAATGATTAATAACATTTCTAAATCATTTTATGCATTTATAAGAAAATGAGAAACATTTCAATTTCTTCATATCTGAATGAAATTTGTGTGACTTATATATTTTGATATTCTGATATATATTTTGAATCACATTTTGATTTATCATTTAATTATCATTTACTTTATCAAAAATATATCCATTTCTTATTTCTTTTCTTGTCATAATAAAATAAGTAAATGAATTAACAAGCCATATGAAATCCCAGTCATTTGAGATTCGAGAATAACTAACACAAATAGAATGATAGGTATTAAAGCTTTTGCAAACCGCATGGTATAGGTATTCGTTAAAAAATAATTGAAATAACACGACTGATATACTAATACTATCTCTAATACAAAATACCGAATCGTTTCTTTGAATACTCGTTGCTGCTGAAAAACTGAATGAAACGAATTTCAAACACTACCTTCATTTCGGGATTTATACGAAGCCGTATTGTCTGCAAAATCAGAGTTAGTTTCCGGACTTTAGACTCGGTATAAATTATTATCACATACGGGTATTTCATTTAGTTGTTTAGGTATTAAGAAGAAGAAAGATAGAAATGCGTTTCATTATTTCAGCATCCGTTCTTTTTGCCGATGTAAGTGTGAATTTGGAGGCAGTTTTTGAAGCAGAAAAAAATGCTTTTAGAAGAACGATTGTTTTGAGATCGTTTAGGGATTGTACTATTTACCTTACAGATATGAAATTTTTTTTGCAGTTTTAAAAATTAAACAAAATAATTGCTCTTTTTTTTTTTTTTTTTTTTTTTTTTGGGGGGGGGGGGGAGATTATATATTATGTATTAATATTTCGATTTAAAAAAGAGCCATCGATCTAAGCAAAAGAAAAACAACGCGTGTTTATCATTTAAGAGTTTAATTAAATTAATTTTGTCTTAATTATGCATTTAATCTATTAAAATTTCCTTATGACTTCACTATAAAAAGAATGGTAGCTTATAGTAGAATAAAATACTTGTTATAGCTGTAATTAAGGAATAATGAAGTATTTCTGGAAAGAATTATGTTTGAAGGGTCACCATCAGGGGGCGAAGGGGCGACCGCCCCGGGTGCTGAGATTTAGGGGGCGCAAAATTTATAATACTAACGTCATTTTTGGCCTATTACAAGAAAAATTTGGGAGGGGGTCGCCAAATTGTAAGTTTGCCTCGGGCGCAATTTTGTCTTCGCACGCCCCTGGTCACCATATAAAAATATTATATTATAACTTGATCTTCAATACGAAATGCTATTCGATTTGATATCACTTCTATGGCCATCAGTGCCAATTTTATGATTTCATGCATTAGATTGAGTCTATGAATATGTTAGAAAAATTATGCGATGTTAAGCAGGGTAAAACGTTTTTGAAAACTCGCTTAATGCTACTTTCCGTTATCGACAGGTTCCGTTATCGCATGTTTCACTGATTTCACTCTAGTGGACATTTCTATTCAAATACACAATTAATATTTTTCTTTTTAATATGCACCTTAATATACTTGTTGAGGCGGACTCGCGAGAAACCATGAATTATACAAACGTAAGCAGCGTTTGAAGTTAGTTCCACTTATTTCGGTTGCATATGGACTCCGATAACGGCTAACGAGTGGTATTTCTAAGTAACGATTCGGTATTTCGTATCTTAGAGAATACCCGTTTCTTGCTAACGAATACGTACGGTTTGCAACAGCTCTAGTCACAATCTGTAAAGCAAAATAATCCACTTCCATCTTGGTTATTTCAAAAATATTTTTATATGAACTAGCATACCCAGCCCGCTTCGCCGGGCTTAATTTGAAGGTTTATTTAATAATTTATGTGTATGGTACGCTTCCCGGACCATCGGCACTCCACGTGCGTCGGGTGAGCGTCAGAACAAACTTTCAGCATATACATATGGGTGGTTGTACTTGAATGCACAGACCTGCGCGTTTTTTTCTATCTTGCTTTTATACCTCTGGACCGAGTTGGCGCATTGCCAAGATTTGCTTCCTCTGGACCGAGTTGGCGCATTGCCAAGATTTGCTTTCCCCTGTGCCTCAATTAATTAATTAATTAATTATCCTCGGAATTCCTTTTATTTATAGAGATTATTGTTAACCACAGATTAAGGGGGCTCAGGGGTTGAAAACTTTTCATTTTTTTGTGTGTGTAATCTAGTTTGATTATTTAATTAATTCTTAACTCAATGCAAAAAACTGCATAAAAATATTTGCATTTTTAACGGAGTTATAAGCATTTATGTATCAATACTTTCATAGCCGCACCCATGTAATTTCAACTTTAAGTTGCGTTTTCTCAAAACTTTATTTTTGACGACTAACACCAAGATTTAAAACAAGTTGAATGTTGATTCTGCCATTGCAAAATTCAGTTTCGCCTCCGATTAGAAAAAAAAATCGATAGATGTCTTTTAGAAGGGCGACCTCGTTTAGAATGCAATGAACTAACTTCATTTTTCTTGTGTTTATCAATATAATAGCAAACAGAGCGGCATTAAATACCCAATTGTTTAGCAATTTCTCTCTGAGACATTGGAATTGCGGAATAATAAAGAGATACAATTTGACGTGCTACTTCTTCATTGACTAGATTCACCAAAAACGGATTTTTTCTTTAGTTTAAATGCTCTTTTATAGACTCTGATAAAAAGGAAATGCATTTTAACAATAAAACGGGTGGAATCATGTCAAATTCGACGAATGAAATATTTAAAAGACCCGATTGATTTGGTTTAAAAAGAAAAAGCAAAAGTAATTACATTATTGAATCAATATATAATAAATATATTTCCAAACTTAATGTCAAGTTTGCCAGCTACAATTTTGCATGCAAATATTCGCACATATTCAGTTAAAACTGCAATCTGAGTGCCGGCAAAGTGCAGAAATTTTATTTTATATGCATTCGCAGAAAAATAATTTTATTTTTTAAAAAAATCATTTTTATTATGACATTATTTAACTAACTGAAGTCATCTGAAAGTAAAATCTCAATCTCAGTGTCCATAATGAAAAGAAATATTGAAATGTATTATCGTTATGAGTAAAAATGCGATGTTTTAAATAGAGACGTCATTTTCTCTTCAAATGTTTTTTAAAAGTTACTGTTATTATAGTCTAAGATCCGGCTGCAGAATCAGTGTACCCATCGAGTGTTTGCTGAAAACCAAATTTTTACACATATTTATGATTAGGAGAATTTATATCTACCAGGTTGCCTATCAAAATGTGGCCGCTAGTATTTTTAATTAAATTATTAATAATTCATAATCCGTAAGAAATTTCACTGACTTGTTTTTTCAATAAAATGTCGTCTACTTTACGGCAACATCTATAAAGACTCTGAAAAATCATGGTTGCCTTTGCGCACCTCTTCGCAGCCAGGTATACACAGGTATGGTTTTGTTACATTTATACACCCACAACGTACATTCATAATTTATATATCAAATTAAAGCTAATTTTTTTCTGTTTATTATTATATACGGTTGCCTAATTAAATCTGGCCGCAAATAAGGGTTGCCGGCTGTTAAATATAGTAAATAAAAGCGGTGGAGTGACGCTGCAGAATCGTTTGTTTCATACACTGTTAAAAATCTGCTGCATTTTGTTGCAACGCACTCCATCGCTTGTATATAATATCTCAATTCCAACCAATGAGAAAGCTCCATTTCACGGCCAAGTAACCGTTTTCTATACAAGCAAGGGTGTGCGTTGCAACAAAATGCAGCAGATTTTTAGCAGTGTATTTTTCAATTTGGAACAATTTTAATCAATTTAAATTGTGTTTTAATCGATTAAATATATTAGTTTCATTTTGTTATAAGTACATATAAACGTATATGACAAAATTACACTTAAAGTAAAGTAAAAATGCAAAACTAAAATTACTTAAACTAAACTTATTTAAATTAATTTACTTTAAGTGTAATTTTGTCATATATGTTTATATGTACTTATAACAAAATGAAACTAATATATTTAATCGATTAAAACACAATTTAAATTGATTAAAATTGTTCCAAATTGAAAAATACACTGTTAAAAATCTGCTGCATTTTGTTGCAACGCACACCCTTGCTTGTATAGAAAACGGTTACTTGGCCGTGAAATGGAGCTTTCTCATTGGTTGGAATTGAGATATTATATACAAGCGATGGAGTGCGTTGCAACAAAATGCAGCAGATTTTTAACAGTGTATGAAACAAACGATTCTGCAGCGTCACTCCACCGCTTTTATTTACTATATTTAACAGCCGGCAACCCTTATTTGCGGCCAGATTTAATTAGGCAACCGTATATAATAATAAACAGAAAAAAATTAGCTTTAATTTGATATATAAATTATGAATGTACGTTGTGGGTGTATAAATGTAACAAAACCATACCTGTGTATACCTGGCTGCGAAGAGGTGCGCAAAGGCAACCATGATTTTTCAGAGTCTTTATAGATGTTGCCGTAAAGTAGACGACATTTTATTGAAAAAACAAGTCAGTGAAATTTCTTACGGATTATGAATTATTAATAATTTAATTAAAAATACTAGCGGCCACATTTTGATAGGCAACCTGGTAGATATAAATTCTCCTAATCATAAATATGTGTAAAAATTTGGTTTTCAGCAAACACTCGATGGGTACACTGATTCTGCAGCCGGATCTCGTACTATAAGAAAGGTAATTTAGTTCAAATAACCAATTTTTACTTAACTGATTCGTATAATATGCACTTTCACAATTTTAAGTAGAATTTTCGCCATTTAATTGAATCATTTTATTAAATGAAATCTGATTCAATAAAGTGGCGGATTCCGAAATGCGCCAAAGCATTTAAATATTAAGTTTGGATTTCATTTATATAAGCAGCAATTATAACGATCTTTCTCAGCTCTGGGAGGGGTTTTAACCCTAAAACCATCCCCTTGGCTGCGCCACTGATCATTATGCTCACAAGTTGTTGTTTAACTTTTTCATTCAATCTGGTGTTTTGGAAATTAAAGGAAACAACACCCAATTCAACAAATAACAATATTTTATAACAATTACTATACAGACATAACACAAACATCATACAGGTATTTTGTAAAAACATGAGTACAAAACTAAGCACATCGTTCATTGACATGAATAGATTCTTTAAGATTTTAAAAAAAAGCAGCCAGCTGCTTCGGATTACCATATCATCACACTACGTTTAAATAGCCTAAAAATACAGTAGACTCCCTCAAATCTGCAAACCAGAAATCAGCAACTCTCTAAAATCCGCACATATTTTATGGATGTAAACAATGAAACTTTCAGTTTGGATATTGGGACAAAATTTGATTTTTTTTTTTTTTTTTTTTTTTTTTTTTTTATAGTTTTGTATGAATTTCATATATTTTTTAATTTGTAATTTTCCTAATAATACCCTATTCATGTTTTTTTCATAAAGGAAGAATATATATATTTTAAAAAATTCAAGATATCACTGGTAATCACAACCTTCTTACCAAATATATTTATGCATTAATCAAGATTTTTTGGATATTAAGCTTGGCTAAACGTAAAAAAAAAAAAATTCTTATTTTATGGTTTTGATGTGAATTAGTAAGCACTTTTATAAGGCAACATTTGTTGAATAATTATGAAAAAATTCATTTAATCTTTATAATGATACTTTCATACACTATTGATTATTAACTTGACCTTTGCTATTAGTACTTTAAACATTTTAAAAATTATCTAAATTTTTATTATTTTAGTTTATTACTTATTTTAATATTTTATTATATTGTAAGCATTTATTATAGATCCGATTGCAGCATTAATTGCACTCAAATTACTGTTTAAAAAATGTAAACAAAGCAATGACCAGAAATCCGAAAAATTCTAAAATCCGCAAAACCTCTGGTCCCAAGATGTGCGGATTTGAGGGAGTCTACTGTATCACAATTTTTTTATTGATAAAACTGGTGAAGAAAAAAGAATTATAGTTAGATTGGCGCTACGTGCTGTGTAATTTCTTTATTTCAACTGTCACTTTGGATTTTGTAAACAGAACAACAAAATGTTGCTTTGATTAGAAAGATTTTGTTATAATAAAATATATGTGAAAATTATTGTAAAAAATCGATATGAAAGTGGAACAATGTGTCTCGCAATAATGATTTAAAGTTTGTAGATATGTACTTAAATATTTAGCTAAAGAAACGTTCGAAGCGAAGATTTTACTCAGTTTCGATTTGACTCTGATACGCAATTTTCTTTTTGTTGATTTATTCGCCAGACAACATAGTTTATTTTAGAATGTTTTTAACGGATTATTTATGATTTACATATTAGAAGTAAGATTCACTTGACCTTGATACCTTTGAATAATCCTTTCGATGATTAATTTTTCACTGAAAATCGTATAATTAGCTTCTCCAAAACTGTAAGAGAAACTTGCGTTGCATAATATGTAAAGTTATAAGACAGGAAAAGTTGAATTATTAAATTTTTATAGATATTTTAAGATACGATTCCAAATTAGGGGTAAAGTGCTACAACCTTTTAAAATACGTATTAAACCGATTTGTGTGTGATCGGCGGGGGGCGGGGCTACAAATAGGAAATGACATCAGAAATAGAAGGTTTCAGATGACTCTTTTCCGGGAAGTACAGATTTCAAAACTACTTTATCATTTTAAAATAAACGAAATGTTACGTAAGAAAGAAAAGCTTACAGGGGAAGCTTTAATTTATTCTACTAAGCTTTAATGCCACTAATTTATTGTACTAAGCTTTAATTTTATTCTACTAATTTGTATAATTTATAATGCAATTTAATTATGTACATACTATTGTTTTTTAGTATTTATTATATACATATTTGGAATTTCCTTTAACATTTAATTTAATAAGTCATTTGTAAGTGGCACCGAGTTTGACGTACTAACGAGGTTTGGCTGCATTAAGGCAGTGTTGAAATATAATCTGCCAACTAAGATTAAGAAAGAATGTAATCTAACAGTCATTTGCGTTTTTTAGCAATAGCAGAATTTTTCTCAAAAAATTCTATCAAAACAGGCTCCTTGAACCGAATTTCTGGATGCAACAGCGCAAAAAGAGAAAAAAAAATATCCCGTGTTGAAACAATAATTGCTTAATAACAAATATTGAAATTTTTTCCATAAAATTAAAAAAATAAATAGATATTGGTTTATATAACAAATGAATCTTTTTAAGAAACTAATTTATTTGAAACAATCAATATTTTAGTTGCTTTTTTTTAAATTTTAAATAAAAACATATTTTTTATGTGTTGTATTTATTTTTTATTTAGATTCTTTGTTTAATTTTTAGCGTTTAAAATATTTCAGTGTAGCAGTTTTAAAGTCAAGTAGCCTACTGTAGTGGCGTGGTTGGGACGTAATACCTTGTTGTTGTAACTGGTTATACAATATTAACCCTAAACAATATTTGAAGATTTATCCTCTATACTCGACTGACGAAGGAAGCCTTAAAAGTAAAATATATTGATTTATGATGTTCTAAAAATACTAAAATTTTGTATTGTCGTCAACAAATACAACTGTATGTATAATTTTTATAATTCTCACATCTTAGGAATTGGTAAAAAATCTATGACAAAATTCTACCTTCAGCAAAATTAAGGCTCCTGTTTCTACAGGTGAAGATATTCGCCAGCTAATGTTAAATCATAGGGGACGTTATTTGCTAATATCTCGTTTGCATTTCAAAATTTTCATTTCAATTCTTTTTTTTTTTTTTTTTTTTTTTTTTTTTTTTTTTTTTTTTTTAATTTGCATTTTATAGCTGATGTTATCTTTATATTTTCCTTTATTACTTTTTCGATTTTGGTTGGAAATGCTTTTTACGAAGTTGCTTATTTTCACTTTCAAAACTTTTTCCGAAAATAAAATGCCATTCTAAAAAATACCTGCAACCAAAATCGAAAAAGTAACCTCAATTATCCAATGCAAAAAATAAAATAAAAAATATTTAAAAATGTTAAAATGCAAAGGAGATATTAGAAAATAATCTCTTCATAGGTTTAGCTTTAGCTTGTGAGTGTCTTCATCTCAGGGACAGGAGCCTTAATTTAAATAAACGAGTGTAAAAACGGGTGTCGAACGTAGCGTGATATCTTAAATTGTGCTATCCTCTTTAGCAAAATCAAAATTAGAAAACTTTTTTTCTTTCTACTACCTAACATTTGTGCTTGCCGAATACAGATACGGACGAGTAAATTTATACAAGGCTTCAAACTGTCCATTAAAGTTCCTCGTGAAGAAGGCAAGTTGCGAAGTCTTATTGGTCAATTTGCAACTATGTTCGTAGAACACAACTGACGCTATGATAGACAACAGAGTCAGGATGAGAATGAATCCCACGCTTGCACTCATTCCGGCAGGCGATATGCATATTCCATAGACGATCTCTTCCCTGATACCCCGGAGAACCGTAGCGCCATCTGTTGTCAAATTCCACTCGAAGGCTAAGTCGGATGGGGCTATTGCTTGGAACTTCTGACGCACCCCGAAAACGGGTTCGGAAGACCTTTTGTTCCTCTCCAGGGATCTCGGAGCGGGGACAAGTCTGTCTTTTGTTTCTGGATCTGCCCCAACTTCAGTGTCCAGTGATGGAGGTACGAAGCTCGAAATGGCAGATCGCGAACCGGAAGTTCCATCGATGGTTTCTTTAGGCGGGGCACTCTGGGGAGTAGGCGTCAATTCGTGTACGAGAACTGTGACTACTGTTTCACTAGGCTCTGACAGAATTGCTTTTTTCAAAATGTCTTCGGTTATTTTGGATTCCGATGACGTTTGATCATTGGCATTCGTACCCAGTTCCGATATCATCTCGTGAAGGACGTCTTCTAAAGTTGTTGACTGAGTTGTGATGTTTTCATCCTGATGGTCCACGCTTTTATTATCAGATGAAGATTTAGGTTCAGATGCAGTTTCACCAATCTGAATACGTTTCACCCCTGCTTCGGAATCGCCTTTGTTCAGATTATGGTACAAAGACAGATCTTCAGCCTGCAAATCATCACCTTCATCATCCATTCTGCGATCTGCTATGACGCTCATCATCATCTGCTGGTGTGGACTGAACTGGGGTATTGGATACGGATAGTGATGCCTCTGGGGCCTCAAATACCTGGCAGTTGTTCTTTGGGGCCAATACGCAGTTTGATAAGTAGGTGGCAACATGGTTGGCATCATCATCATCATTTTCATCATATTCGGATTCGATATGTTACGAGGATTCCCTCTTGAGATGTAGACAGGTTGGGGTATTATCGTCGTGCTGTAAGGACTGACGTATTCTTTGTAAACCGGAGCTGTGATGTGGGCGTGCGATTTCATCTTGTGGTTCAGAGAAAGCACTCGGAGATCTTCCTTGTTGAAACCTTTCACATCGTCGAGAGACCACGCACTCGGCTCCGGCTTGGGTTCTTCTGGGCGCTTTGTATGCAACTGGTGGCGAACTGCTTGTGGGCTATGCATAGGGTTGACTTCTTCGAACGTCCACGTAGCTGGCTCTGGTTGGGGCACGTGCTTTTGTAAAATTGAATCGACAGTTTCTTTGGGCTTTGAATTGTCCGATGACCAATGTATTTTACTTACATACGGTGAGTGTGAGTGTGAGTGTGAATGATAATGGTGTATGTTTGTGTCTAACTGAGGTTTCTGCTGATGCAAAATCTCTGGCTTTGAAAGAGGCTTCACTTCGTCAGCTGACCATGCAGCTGGTTCTGGTTGAGGTACTTGCTTTGACAAGACCGCATCAGTAACTTCCTTAGACTTTGAATTATCAGATGACCATTGTATTTTACTTACGTAAGGTGTATTTGAGTGGTAATGATGGATGTTTGTGTCTGTTTGAGGCTTCTGGTGATGCAAAACTTCTAGCTTTGTGAGGGGTTTTACTTCGTCAGCTGACCATGCCGCAGGTTCTGGTTTAGGTCCCTGGTGAGAAATATCTTTCAGTAACTGAGATGCATGCTCTTCCTCTAACTTACCAACTGTTTCCGAAATCCAGTGGACATCGTGTCCAATTATCCTGTGCGCCGTTACACTGGGTTTTTCTTGGTGCTGATGCACCGTTGTTAAAGTAGGTCTTTCTTGATACTCATGCGCTACGTTTAAAATAGGTCTTACTTGGTGTTGATGTAGCACATTTAAAATAGGTTTTTCGTGATGCTGGTGTAGCACGTTTAAAATAGGTTTTTCTGGATGTTGATGCAGGACATTTAAACTGGGTTTTTCATGATGCTGATGTAGTACATTTAAAATAGGTTTTTCTTGATGGTGATGTAGCCCATTTAAAACAGGTTTTTCTTGATGCTCCTGCAGTACCTGAAAATCAAACTTCGATTCTTTTTCTGCATGCAACGAATTTTCCACATCTATGAAAACGTTGTGCACATTGCTCGACGCACTCTGCTCTTGAGACTTCGTTTCTTTTGCTTTTTGCGCTGCTTTGAAAGCAGTAGGAGAGAAATATGCTTTCGTATCGCCCTTGACAAATTTCGCATTTTCCACGGCAGCGATATTGGATCCATTCTTCAGAGTAAAATGCTGAACCTGCGTCTGAGCTGCAGGGATTAATATCTCTCTGATTCTCTCTCGCCCAGGCAAGGGATATTCATCCCCTAGGTCCGACGACTTCAAATGTTGATGTTGTCCTAAAACGTGTATTTCGTGAATAGATTTCGTACCAGCTAATTCCGCCAGTTTCTGGATTTTCTTAGATTCTAAGCTTCCATACGATGCACCTTGGTGTTCGTAATTTTTGTGCTGGTGGCTGCACGAATCTGGACATCCGTGTCGGCACACTTCCACTATACAGTGAACAAAGACGTCCATTTTGTCTGGAAACTTGAAGGCAAACAGATGCGAATAAGCAACCAGGGTAGCTTTCCCGCCAAAATCTCTAATTTTGGTGAATGGTGTCAACAGTGAGGATCGTATGACGCAGCCCCTGTCGTCGGTCAGTTCTATTTCCGATCCCGTGCCGTCACTTGCCGTACACCTCTTGATACGCATGTCGAATTCCCGGCTGTGGTCGTTTATGGCTATGACGAGCGTCAAGGGGCTTCCTATAGGAACCAGTCCGCCCACCTGACGAGCCCAGGGTCCTTTTCCTTCTTGTACCTCCATCCAACAATCGATGTCATCCCCTATTTAAAAAAAAGAATAGGAGAAGAGATTATTGTGGAAAATAATTGCTAGAAAAACATTTGTGCTGATTTTTTTTTTTTTTTTTTTTTTTTTTTTTTGTCTCATTCGACTGTGACAACCTGAAATAAAGGAAGGAGGGATAGGTAAGAAAATATCACTCGATTGGGAGATAGGTAGAAAGAGTGGTAAAAGATAAGAAAATAACACTAAACTGTAAAAACTTGTGACATAATAGGAGGAAGAGGTAGTAGGTAAGAAAGTACCATTCGACTGTTACTTTCGGGAACATAAGAGGAGGAATGGGTAGAAGGTATCACACTAATATCTAATGTGACATATAAGAAAGCAAGGTTAGCAGGTAAGAATGTATCTCTCATCTGTGACATAAGGTGAAGGAATGGTTCAAGGTAAGATGGTATCAACTGATGTGACATAAGAGGAAAGAGGATTAGAAGGTAAGGTGTCATTTTGCTGTGACAATTTGTGACATAACGGGTAGAAGAATTAGAAGGTAAGAAGCTGTCAATGGATTGTAGCATGACATAAGTTGAAGGAAAGTAGTAAGAAGGTATAATTCGACTATGGCACAGATTGGGACATACGAGTGTGAGTCTGAAAATAAATTTCCCCTGTCGACAGTGGTCAGAGTTGCATATGAAAATCAAACACTATAACGAGACATGAAGGATACGACACAACTTCATTTGTCAACATAAGTACCAAGCACGTTGAGGCATTTGTCATACCGCTTGATGAGCTTCAAAAAGTCCTTCTAGGAAAATCTCAGGGCTTTGCTTACGGAAGAAGCGTTTAACGGCTTGTCCGTATGTAAAACGCTAATGTTTTACTGGAGGGCATTTTGAAGCTTATCAAGTGGTATGACAAATGTCTCAACGTGCTTGGTACTTATGTTGACAAATGAAGTTGTGTCGTATTATTTCATGTCTCATTATGGTGTTTGATTTTCATACGCAACTCTGACCACAGTCGGCAGGGGAAATTTATTTTCAGACTCACCCTCGTAGAAAAATGAGACAGAGGAGCCCCAAAGCCACGAAATATGCGTGACATGCTGAATGGATGATCTCTAAACATATTTAATAAATAATGATATGGATAAAGAGGAACTTGTTTGACATCTTGGAGACCCACCTTGGAAGTTGAGTTCGACGACGTCCAGGTCCGAAATGGCGAGTGTGGGTTTGGAGGACTTCTTCTCGAAGGACTCCAGCCACTCGCACCTCAGCCGCTTCGCCTGGTCCCACGCTTCCAGGATGTCCTCGTCGAACTGGATCACGATCGTGTTCTCGTGGAACTGACCCCCGAGATCCTCGATCGTCCCGCAGCTGTCGTACCTAAATGAATTAAAATATAAAAACATAATTGTAATTTAAAAAATTACAACAACTATTTGGAAAATGATATTTTCAAAGATTCAAATTTTAAAATTTTATAAATAAATTCTATATTTAAATTAATAATAATAATAAACATCATGTTAAGGATGATCATAACAAGCCATTTATTACGTACGTTATGCATTAAACGTTAATATTTCTAGACCAATGATTTAAAAAAAAAACAAAAAAAAAAAAAAACAGTAGTTTATGAATATACTACTTTAACTGTTTAAAATGTGGATTTTTATTGGATGGAGTTAATCAGACTGACTTTTGATCGCCTCCTATTACGTACGACATGGATTAAACATTAATAATGCTAAGCAAATTTTAAATGAAATTTCAGTTTTACAACTTTTGGAATTGCAAATTTTTAAACTTCTAAAAATCGCACATAATTTTTACACCGTTGTGTAGAGAAAAAAAAATGCACTTTTAAATGAAATTTGTTTGAAATTTTTATCACAATTTGCTTCCAAATTATTATTATTTTTTTAAGTTTTATTATTTTTTTCTCATTGTGGCAACAGAAGTATTCAATTTTGGACATTAAAGATGGACCAATCAGAAAACGAATAAAATAAAATAAGTTGCGGAATTCAACCAATAAAAAGATTCAGATATACTTCAGATTTCCTAGTTCTTTACCGAGGACAACAACTATTTCCCAAATAGTTATTTGGGTTTCCCAAATAGCTATTTGCCAAATCCTATATACTATCTTATAGATAAATATATACTTTAGTAACAAGCGTAACTCTTTTATCGAATGCAAAAAAACATCTGATGATATTCACAAGCAATAAAAATATTTAATATTTCAAATCTGGTATAAATGGACTATTTACCCAAATATAGTAGTACGTGCAGTATTGTGTATTCTATACTGACACTAATCAACGGATATATGAATATAGCCCCTCATATTTTTGCTTCATTTTGGAAACAACGGATTTGGAGCTCATTCTATCGACGATAATTTTCAGAATTTTCAAACTATGTTTTTGAGACTTTACCAAAAGTTGTTCTATACACTTAGCTAATACATATGGAAATGAAATTTTGATTGTATTCATGCATGCGTTGTGAAAAATTATTTACTAAATCTGCTCATTTTTATATAATTTTTATTATTTTTTAATTCTGATTACAGAGTATTGTGTGTAATGTTGTTTGTCATATTTTCTATAAAGAACATTTTTTTTCATATAATAAGAACTCTGCAAATTACAATCAAAAACCTTGGCAAAATTTGAAACGGTTAAAAAAAAAAAAAAAAAAAAAAAAAAAAAAAAAAAAAAAAAAAAAAAAAAACACTCTACGAGTATACATGTTATCCTTATGAAAATGAACACAGTTTATTACGATAAGCTTTTTAATCATAATCTGCAGTTTGAATGCTTTTACTACATTAGTTTTGACAGAGTTATCTAAACAGTGTTTAATTCAGGGGGAGCCCCCGGGGGGCTTTCCCCCCGGAGCAATGAAATGATCCCCTGGAAAATTTGAAATTTTGCTTTTTAAATGGTCAAACAATTCCCCCCCCCCCCTCCGGAGCCAATGAAGTCCCTCCCGGAGAAAAGTGTCTGAATTCAACACTGTATCCAAAAGATCTTCGTTCTTTTTCGATTTCATAACGGTCTCCTATGGGGTCTCGGGAAAAAAAATCATCACGGTAATAGGGTAACACCCCCAGTAATTGGTATGCACTAGTGATTGGCACATCCTACAAACATGTCTTAAAATAAGATTTATATCCAGTCTTTTAAAAATGCAAGACTATATACCAGTTAAATGCTCATTTACGTTAAAATTATAACTTTGATTTATGCTACTAGATGACAATAGTGCCTTGGAAAGAGAAACAATTATGGCTAGTATCAAATTAGCCATTTTTGTTGCAAATGCTTCTTTTTTGGCTTAAGGAAGGCATGCTTTTCAATTCATTATTATCTGATTTATAATGTATTTTAAATTTTAATTGACAACAGTTTTGTTTAGTTAAAAAGGGTTACTTTAATTGTGTAAAAGTATTTTCGATACAAATACTTGGATGTCTGAATTAATGATAGATGCCAATTAATGGTGCTTCAATTTTGCTAGTTCCAAGTAATTGGCACTTATTCCAGTTACAAGGAATTCGCAAGTAATTTGAGATTAAACCACTTATTTTTGAAGTACTTTTAAAGTTATAGACTAATTTTGTTTATCATTTGTTTTTATTTGAAAATATGAAATTTACCAATAATTGGAATCCACTAAAACTTCATATGACAATTACTGGGGACAGCATGACAATTACTGGGTATTAATATAAGTATATTGTATTGTTTTAAAGTGTTCACATTTCAGACTAATATGCTGATTTCTTACTCTCAAAAACCTGAAATATGGCATCTTCATCTACAGTAAATTCATTTAAAGCGATTGAACCCAATGCAAAATGTAAAGTTTTTTTTTAAATATAAACATGTGCCAATTACTGGATCACAAGGTGTCATACATTGGTGCTCTAGGTGCCAATTACTGGTGATTTCAGCAACTTTATAAAAATACTTTTTCAACATTTTTTGCTTTTAGTGGGCAAAATAGATGCACAGATATGCATTCTCTGATTTAAAAATATTTCCAAGTAAATATCTTATTTCTTTGTAATGAAAATTGAAGTAAGTTTAAAGACAAATTCTTAAAGTGCCAATTACTGGGGATGTTACCCTATATGAACTGTACTATCATTTTTACACACCTTAAATTTCAGGCTAATTCCACGTGTATTTTTCTAGATATTTAACAAAATGTCTAAAATCGCAAGCGGCCGGTCACCATTGGCCATATTGTGTATTTTAGTACAGGGTGTCAAGGAAATAAGACCCCTATTTAAAAATGAAATTTGTCAAAAAGAAAGATCGACAGAATTATCCGGTAAACGGTTTGTTTAAGAGGTAAGCTGTAAAAATGCTGTACAGATTCTGAAGTTCGAGTTCTGAAGATGACTAGATTAAAAATTTACAAGATAATTATTTAGCTAGACCACGGACAATATCCAAATTAAAAAGTGCGTGATGTATTTCATTTAATTTCAATAACTATTTTTTTCCAGTTTTTTTTCACGTTTATTACGTTTGTAATTTTATTTTCTATTTACATTCTGAAGATGACTCGATTCAAAAGAGTTGAAACATGTAAATAAAAAATTTTAATGTATTTTAAATGTTTTTATTAATGCAACAACGTCTTATAAGTAAAATATTAATTTATAATATAAATTCTTACTTTTTCGTTGTGGAATATTTCTATATTATAAAGGCCAAACGTATCTGTGCGTAATGCATACGTCATTTTGCGAATGGCAACACTTTCAAATTTTAAATGAAATTTCGTTATTGTAATTTTTGCTACTAAAAAATTAAAACTTCTAAATGCTGCACATTTTCAATTTTTACATCATCGTGTAGGGAAAAAATGTACTTTTAAATTAAATTTGTTTGAAAGCTGTATCTTAATTTGTTTTTGAAATATTAATTTTTCTTGTAGCTTTTAATACTGCTTTTCTAATTGTGGCAACAGGAGGACTCCGTTTCTATTAAATTCAAAGGAAACTAGTTGGATGTGTCAATCCCAAAACTTTCTTCTATCTCATAAGTACATTTTAATATTTAAAAAAAAAAAAAACGTGATGACCCCAAAGTTACCCACTATCGAATTTCCTTGAACTTAGCCTAATAAGATTCTGGTATCCGAAAAGTCTAACACGCAAAATTTAATTAATATTCTGAGAAAATGAGTTTAGTAGTACCTTATGTTGGGTAATTTATACTGAAACCTAATAAGCATCTACTGATGTCAAGACCTAACAGAATCTGAAATTTGATGGAATTTCGTCCATTAGTTCTTGAGATATAACAAAAAATTTGCAAAACGTAGCACAGCAACACCATATCTTGGACAATTTATGCCAAAACGTAAAAAAGCGTCGAATTATGTTATGGTGTAAAAGAATATGAAGTTTGATGAAATTCTGTGCATTAGTTCTTGAGATATAGCTCGTTAAAAAAGAACCGTGTAAAATATAGCACAGCAGCACCATCAGTTGAAAGATTTATAACAAAACGTAATCATCGTGTAATTATGTTATATGTCATTTTGTAACAAAATCTGAAGTTAGATGCAATTCTGTGCGTTGATTGTTGAGATATAGCTATCGGAAAAATCGTGCAAAATGCAGCATAGCTGCACCACCTGTTGCAAGGTTAATACCAAAATGTAATCAGCGTCTAATTATGTTATGTATTCTAGTGTAACAGAATCTAAAATTTGATGAAGTTCTCTGCATTAGTTCTTGAGATATAGCCAGGGTTGGCAAGTTTTTGACAGTGTGCGTCTTTATCCGGTTAAAACCGTGGTTTAAACCGTCATGGCTAAAACCTCTTGTCAAAAACCTCGTCAGAAACCTCAAATACTACACTGATCTGTAAAATTTCACATTAAACATCTGTCACAAATATACAATATTAGATGTAATATTAAAAATTCACTTTTACTTTATTGTATATTATCATTTCCGGAAAAAAAAGAAAAATAAATTTCATAAATCTGAAAATTTGGCCTGCCTCCAAACTTGCTCAACCAGCAATGCTTCTGCTTATCAAGCCCTGCTAGCTCAGCACCAACTGAGAGAGTATTTTGTAACTTTGGCTTCATACACTCTAAACTCATAAATCGTTTGGGTGTAAATAAATGTGCTAAATTGGTTAAGTGCTATAGGATGCTATGAGGTAAAATTGATCCAGATTATTAACTGTACAAAATCATTTTCTTTTGTTTGAACATTCTAAAAAACAATGTTTTATTGCAATTAAAGTAATTTAATTTTTTTGTAATTATTAAATTACAGTATAATTAATTTTAAATAAAAAATTACTCAATGTTTCTCTCTTGTTCTTAAAATGTTTAAAGCACATTACACGTTTTTGACGGTTTAAACCAGTTTTTGACGGTTTAAACCAGTTTTTGACACTTGTCATGTCAAAAACCAGTTTCTGACGTCGGAAACCCAACCCTGGATATAGCTATCGCAAAAATCGTGCTAAATGTAGCATAGCAGCGCCACCTATAGGGCAGTTCACACCAAAACCTTACCAGCGGCTATGTATCTCAAGGTATCGCGGAATCTGAAGTTTGGTGAAGTTCTGTGCATTAGTTCTTGAGATATAGTTATCATGAAAAACGTGGCATAGCAGCGCCACCTGCTGGCCAATTTACACCAAAACTTAATCAGCGTCTATTATATCAAGGGGTCACGGAATCTGAAGTTTGGTAAAATTCTGTGCATTAGTTCTTGAGATATAGCAATCTTGAAAATCATGAAAAACGTAGTATAACAGAGCCACCTGCAGGCCGATTTTCACCAAAAATCAATAGGCACTAATTCATATCAAGGTCTAACTGAATATAAATTTTTTTTTAAGTTTCGAGCATTAGTTCTTGAGATAGAGCGCCCACAAATTTTTTGTCACATACAGACAGACTCACAGACAGACATTTTCTAAAAATTGTCAAAACGTGTTCATGACCTTCTAAAACGTACAAATCCGTCGAAAACCGGAAGTCGAAAATTTTCATGAATCCAATACTTTCTTCTTGTAAAGATAGAAGAAAGTAAAATCGGGGAAAAAATTCATTGCTGTATCTTTATGTTGCCATTTTTCTCATTAAAAGAGAAAAAAATGAAATATCTTCTGTTTATAAAACCCGGTGAATTTTGATTTAATTTACAAAATTTGATTTACGCATAAAAGAATATCAACAGTTTAATATCTATTTCAGCTAATAGATTTGGAGACTTCAAGTTTTAAATTTAAATGGTTAAATTAAAATGCCAATTTTTTTGAAAACGTGAATACAGATGCGAAGCATTTGTAAATTTTGATATGGTGAAAATGATGCCAGGTTTAGATTTCACGGGAAAAAAATTCTATGATTGAGTCAAAGTTGAATAAATTTTGCTTTTTTTTTTCATTTTGGAATACTAGCATAAGAACTTTAATTGATAACTTTATCATAATAACATATCTTTATTATTTTTTTACTGCTTACATGTGCGATTAAAATTTAATTTTAACAATTTCTACAACTGCGTTTTATAGAAATAGTATTTGGTTAATTTGACGATAAATATCGTTTGTTTAAGAGCTAGACGTACCAATATAAAACGCATTTTTTACTATAACTAATTTTGTAGGTTTATTATAAGTCAATGAAACAGTTCCTTCTTAAACATTTTCTTACGTCAACATTTGATGGGTTCTACCTCGTATTACACTATATTGTCATTGATTATGGGACACTTGCGATTTTAGACATTTTACTAAATATCTAGAAAAATACATGAGGAATCATCTCGAAATTCTTAGTGTATAAATATAATAGTATAAGTCATACATCTCCGTGAAGATTTTTTCCCGAAACTCCAAAGGGGGCCGTCAACAAATTAAAAAAGAATGAATATCTTTTGAATAACCCTGTCAAAACTAATGTAGCAAAAGAGCTCAAACTCTAGATTGTAATTGAATGCCTTATTGTAATAAGCCTTGTTCATTTTTATGCAAATAGCATGCATACTCGCAGAGTAATTAAGGTTTTTATAAAAGTGATCCCAAATTTTTCCAAGTTTTTCCCTTATAATTTTCAGAGTTCTTAATATAAAATATTATTTTTTTCAGAAAATATGACAAACAACATTGCACACAGTATCCTGTAATCAGAATTAAAAAATAATGAAAATTGTATAAAAAATGAGTTGGTTTACTAAATAATTTTTTACTGCGCATGCGTCAACGATATCAAAATTTCATTTGCATATTATGTTAGCTAAATGTATAGAGCAACTTTTGTGAAAGTCACAAAATCATAACTTGAAAATTCTGACAATAATCGTCAATCGAATAAGTCGAAAATCCGTTATTCTCAAAATGAAGCAAAAACAAGAGGGGTTGTATCCATATATTCATTGATTAGTGTCAATATAGAATACACAATATGGGATGTACCACTGCATTTGGATAAAATCCCTCTTTTTTTTGCATCATTTTGGAAACAACGGATTTTGTCCTTTTTCTATAGACGATTACTTTCAGAATTTTCAAGCTATAATTTTGAGACTTTTACAAAAGTTGCTCTATACATTTAGCTAACATAATATGCAAATGAAATTTTGATATCTTTGACGCATGCGCAGTAAAAAATTATATAGTAAACCTACTCATTTTTCATACAATTTTTATTACTTTTTAATTCTGATTACAGGGTACTGTGTGCAATGTTGTTTGTCATATTTTCTGAAAAAAAATATTATTTTATATTAAGAACTCTTAAAATTATAATGGAAAAACTTGGAAAAATTTGGGACCATTTTTATAAAAACCTTAATTACTCTGCGAGTGTACATGCTATTTGCATAAAAATGAACACAGTGTATTACAATAAGGCATTCAATCATAATCTAGAGTTTGAGCGCTTTTGCTACATTAGTTTTGACAGGGTTATTCAAAAGATATTCATTCTTTTTTAATTTGTTGACGATCCCCTATGGAGTTTCGGTAAAAAATCTTCACGGAGATGTATGACGTATACTATTATATTTATATACTAAGAGTTTCGAGATGATTCCTCATGTATTTTTCTAGATATTTAGTAAAATGTCTAAAATCGCAAGTGTCCCATAATCAATGGCAATATAGTGTATTAATATTACGAGGCTGTACAGAAGTTTCGATCGGTGAATATTTTGTAAAGATTGTGTTCGGATTGCAAAGAATACTTGACTTGACATTTTTCTTCTAAACGATCTAAAGCGGTACAAGCAATCTAAAACGATTACTTGCAGAGAATGAGTTTTTCGGCGTATAGTACCATATTTTAACGATTTTTTTGAATTTTCTTTTTCCTTGGAATTTCGAAATATTAAAAATTTAATTCTAAAAATCGTTAAAATATAGCACAGTACGTCGAAAAAAACGTTCTCAGAAATCAGTCTAAAACATGGAAAATGTCAAAGTATTGTTTGCAATCCGATCACAATCTTTTCAAATTATTCACAGTTCGGAATTTTTGTATAGTCGTTTTACAGCTTACCTATAATAAACAAACCGTTTACCGCACAATTCTATCGATCTTTGTTTTTGAGAAATTTAATTTTGAAATCAGGGTCTTATTTGCTGGACACCCTGTATATATCGCCTATCAAGTAAGCTGTGTTTTCATGATACAGTGAAACCTCCAAATAAGGGACAAAATTTCCGGTCCCATACCTGTCCCTTATTTGGAAGTTTCACAATAATAAAAACTGCGAATAAGGGACACCTCTATTTAATGGACAAAATTTCCAATCCCATAGGTATCCCTTACTCAGAGGTTTCACTGTAGCTCTATTTTGGTATATATGGCATGGAATTTTATAATTTTATTATGTCAGTTTATTCATATTAAAAAAAGATAATTGATTAAATTCTGTCTTTCAACACTTACTGCGGGGGAGGGAGTTTCTATGCTATGTTTTTGATTGTATCTCTGCTTCGATATGGAAGAAACTCTTACACTTCGGGTTTTGAATTTGAATACATAACAAAGCTCGCTGTTATGCCAGGATCCAATACAGATTTCTTTTTAGGTGCGTTCGTAATTACACAGTCCAATCGAATTAATTTGACCACTTGCGATTTTTCGTATATCCATTGATTAGTGTCAATTACAGCATCCATGAAACTGTACGCACTACTATATTTGGATACATCCACTCATCTTTTTTGCTTCATTTTGGGATCAACGGATTTTGAGCTTATTCTATTAATGATAATTTTCAAGCTATCTTTTTGAGACTTTCACAAAAGTTGCTCTATATATTACGCTAACACAATATGCAAATGAAATTATGATTGGTTTTACGCATGCGCAGTAAAAAATGTTTTAGTAAACCTGCTCATTATTCATGCAATTTTTATTATTATTTAATTCTGATTGCAGGGTTTGTGTACAATATCATTTGTAATATTTTCTGAAAAGAACTTTTTTTTACATTAAGAATTCTGCAAATTATAAGTAAAAAACTTGGCAAAATTTCGGACTGTTTTTATGAAAACCTTAATTTCTCTACGAGTATATATGCTATCCTCGTAAATATGAACACAGGTTATTACAGTAACCCATTTAATCATAATCTACAATTTGAACGCTTTTGCTACGTTAGTTTTGACAGGGTTATCCAAAAGACATTCGTTATTTTTCAATTTGTGGACTGTCCTCTATGGAATTTCGGAAAAAAATATTTGCGGAAATATATGACTTATACTATTTTGTTTACACACCTGGAGTTTCAGGATAATTCCCCGTGTATTTCTCCAGATGTTTAACAAAATGTCAAAAATCGCAAGTGATTATATTAATATGACTGGTCTGTGTATACAGGGTGATTAAAAAAAACGTGAACAAAATGATATGACAAATGAAGCATACGACAAGGATAAAAAATCACATAGGAACATATGTCGCAAACTACTTATTGAGTCACAAATACAGGGTGTTTCATTCTAGCTACACCCGGTTTGAAAGTAATAATTTCGAGGAAAATAAAAGTATAGCAATGAAAATGCAACGATATGTACCTTATTTATTTGTGTGAACTGTGATAACGTTACGAAAAGATCTGGAAAGACGTGATAAATTGATTATCACAGTCCAAAATGTGAGGTGACAAGTGCATATTGCTGGTGCGCATAATGCAAACTTCTACCACTTTTGTTTGGTGTAATCACGTTTAAAACAAAGGTGAGAATGTCTGTTAAATATTTTATTATAATACATTTCAGTTTTCTGAAATTTATTACCGTCAACCCAAATTGAGTTAGAATGAAACATCCTGTATTTGTGACTCAACAAATGGCTTGCGGCCCTATGTTCCTATGTGATTTTTTATCCTTGTCGTATGCCTGATTTGTCATATCAGTTTGTCCAAGCTTTTTTTAATCACCCTGTATAAACACGTAGCACCTATAGTCGTCGTTCAATCCGTCCGTCCGCATATAACATAGCACGAACTACCCAACCGAATCGTTTCAGATTTTAAATATATAATTGTTACATAATTTTATCGAGTGAATTAAAATAATATGAAAATCGAATGCATAGATCAATTACAGAGACCATCAAAAGTATTCGATTACATGACGGTCAATAGGAAATAATAGTTTCAAGTGCATTTTAATGATGTTATACTCTTTCGAAGGTAATAAAACTGATATGCATCTGTGAAATATATACTGTAATATATATAGTCTGAACAATATGTGGTGCAAAGAACATTTGCCACTTAAAAGTTTTCCATTACACAATGTTACAGGGGGAAACAACGTTTGAAGCGCGTTTTCATACTGTTAAACTATTTCACATTTTATGAAATTGATATACGTTGCTGAGGTTAAATACAAGTTACTTCCTGTATAATAGAAATCAGATAGTATTTACAGGGACACACCAGAGATTTCGGCTACTTTTACAGTATCCGAAGTACAGTATACTATTACACCAAGATCTGAATATATTTAAAATTTTGTTATAGTACGGACGCACCTCATTCGTTGCACTTGATGTGCAATTTCCAACTTGTTTCTGTTTGAGAAGTGGGGAGTGGGTGGCCCATTTTGTGAAAAATAAAAGTTATTTTTGTTAAATTTATTACATTTTTGTGAAAAAATACATTTTCTAACCAAAGATGCGAAATCCGGTTATTCAAATTCAAACCAAGCATTTCTTAAGGGTGTTCTTAAATCAAAAAAGGGCAACTTTGTGACACATGCTTTAATTTATTTTTGTTCGGAAATGCATGAAAATAGCAGGTGCTGTTATTCAGAAACTGCCTAATTGCACTCAATTTTCTGTTTTTTTTTTTTTCAAACACAATAGATCTTCTATAACAAGCCTTCAAAGTGGACGTTTTTGAGCACACTTCCCGACGAAAGCAGAAAAAACGGAAGAAAAGCAGGAGAAAAAGGGTGATCACGTGATCGAAACAGCTTAGAACTGGATAGGTAATTTATTGATCATAAAATGGAAAACTAAGTTCGATTCCAAATCGCTTCCTTAGTCAGGCATTCCAATTTTATATCTTTCTGTTTAAAAATGAATTTTTAAATGTGTCAAAACGTTTTGAGCGGAGCAGTTGAGAACATCACTTTATAGTGAATGCTACAAAAGTCTTTCTTCTAAAGTTTTTTTTTTTTCGTGTGAACTTGTTTTGTTTGCAAATGATACACTTTAAGACTTAACAAAATAAAAATAACTAATGAAAAGTCTGTTTTTATGGAATGGAATTTTGTGAAGAGGCCTGTTTTATTAAAAGGAATTTTGTGAAAGAGTCTCTTTTAATAGATGGGTTTTTGCGAAGGGGCCTATTTTATTAAGAGAAATTGGTACTTGCGTATTAACGCCACCGCAGCAGAAGTTGCGGTAATGTGCCAATAAAGAGAAATCTTGTTGTTAGCACGCGCACGCAGTTATCTTTTGGATTCCTTATTGCTTTGTTCGCTGATATTTGAGGCCATTTTTTAGTGCTACGAAAATGAGTATTCGGGATTTGCCAGAAACAGAACAAGATGCAGTTTTTGCTTTTTCAGGAGCGGTGATTCATTCAAAAAATTTTGAGAGAATGTGGGACAGTGTTAAATGGAGGAACAAGAGACAAAGGAGGACAGCGAGACATCATTTGCAGTTTTATTTATCAGAAATATTCATTTGTCGGCAGCATCAGGTGAAAGATAATAGAGACTGTTTTTCAATCTATGTTAAACTCTATATCGGCTCATTTTCCACCGGAATCCGATTGACTGCTTTGTTTTAAAATAAAGTGTTTTGAACTTTGAAAGTGTTATGGTTTTAAATAAAGTGTTTTATTTTATGATTTGTCACAAAAATTTTAGATGTAGATTGGCGGTACATAAAAACCGCCAAATCTGTAGCTGCGGTGGCGTTAATACGTAAGTACCGAGAAATTTGTTAAGAACTTAAGAGTCTCTAGCCCTAAAATTTTGCATGGATTGGTATCAGCGTGTTTTGCAATTTTTAGTTCGTTGAGTACTATTAACTAACTCCGTGTTATAATCCAAGAAATGGACTACATTTCATTTTTATAATCCTCGGTGATTTCTGAGGAATTTAAAATAATATGTTACAATTAATTTAAAAGAATTTTCGTGATGACCTCAGCCTACTAGTTTTTTATTTATTACTACTTTCTTCTATCTTTACAAGAAAAAGTATTGGATTCGTAAAAAATTTCGAAATCCGATTTTTGATGTAGCTACATGGTTTAGGAATCAGAGAACTCGAAAGGTATGTTTTTACAAAATGTCTGTCTGTAAGTCTGCCAGTCGGTCTGTCTATATGGGACAAAAATTTTGTAAGCGCTCTATCTCAAGAACTAATGCCCGGAATTTCACAAAACTTTAAATTCTGTTAGACCTCGATATAAACTAGATCTAGTTAGTTTTTGGTGTACATAGCTCAAAAGGTGGCGCTGCTATAGTGCATTATTCACAGTTTCCACAATAGCCATATCTAAAGTATTTGGGCATGGATTTTTATAAAACTTTAGATTTAGTTAATACTTTATATAACATGGTGTTAATTATGTTTTGATGCAAATCGCTCAACAAATGGCGCTGCAATCAGTGTTCTCGCTGTCGCGCGCCAATGCGCCAAATTGCGACTTAATTCTTTATTTGGCGCAGTGGCGTAGCTAAAGGAGGGGGAAAGGGGGGCGTCCGCCCCGGGCGCCGAGTCCTAGGGGCGCCAAGTTGAGAGAAATTGTTATATATCTATATTGGGGTGGGGGTGCAAAATTTCTTGCTGGCCCCGGGCGCCAAAAAACATAGCTACGCTACTGATTTGGCGTGTAAATAACAAGCGATTAGATTTGCCAAATTGCTAGTGCTCAACTTTTATTTTTTCATACATATTTTTAATATATTTGTAGCGGACAGTTGAAAATAGATTAATAACAATCATAGCAGCTATAAAAACTTAGGTTATTTTAGAACATATTGAAAAAAAGGGGTACATTAAAGAATTATATATATATATATATATATATATATATATATATATATATATATATATATATATATATATATATATATATATATATACATATATACATATATTTGTGCTACACGGCGAATCTATTTTGCTAATACTTTTTTCATTAAACGAATGTTTTTTATTTTTAATTAGCCAAATTACTAACGTTGGTTAAATGTCAGCGAGAACACTGGCTGCAATGGTGTAGTATTCGTGATTTCGCAATAGCTTTTTCTCACGACCTAATGCACGAAATTTTCTAAGTCTTCAGGTCCAGTTAGTCCTTGATAGAGTTGTTTAGTTTTTGTGTAAATCGCCCAACAGATGGCGCTGTTATGTGGCATTTTTCATGATTTCGCAATAAATGCATCTCAAGAACTAATGCACGGATTTTAATCAAACTTCAGATTTAGTTATAACGCCCGCCACACACCTGTGAGACATTGAGCGAAAAAACATGAGACATGCGACAATTTCACCCTGACAACAAAGAAAAAACCGGTTTGACTGCGTCATGTTGCACGATTTTTGACGCATGTCTCCCTAGTGTGTGGCGGGCCTAAGTTGACATAAATCGTTGCTGACTAGATTTTGGTTTAAACCACCTAACCCGTGGCGCTGCTATGCTGCATTTTTCAGAAAGTATTAACATGCATAAGATAGAAGAACGCTTTGGGATTGCCACATCAGACTAGTTTTTATATTGTTATTTATTATTTCTAAATTTCATTTTATCATTTGCTGCGTAGTTTTCGACACGTTTTGGTTTCAATTCCAGTCACGCCCTTGCCTAAAAATCGGAGCTATTTTTGGTCAGCTCAAAAGATAAGTCAGAGTGTTCCGCCGTGACTCCCGAATCCAAGCTTATTAAAACGGCATTTTAAAGATTTAGAGAGACTCAATGAAGAAGCTCTCGTTAAGTTTTTCCGCTAGAACTACTCTTTTTTTTTTCGCGCCCTGGCGATTTTCCGCCAGCTTGTCTCGTCTGATGGTCACGGGCCGTGACCATTTTCACACAATGCATGTCTGCTTCACCAGGTTTTAAAAAAAGGTGACGGATGTCGGTTCTAAACGACACACTGAGATGCTAATTAAAATCAAACTTTTAAGTATCGAGAGAAAAAGAAGACGAATGAATGAAAACAAGAAATAAAAAATCATGCATCAAGCGTAGATTATGAAGCATTTTCCAACACATTCAGAATAGTGCAACAAAACTGCATCTTTTAAAAAATTGAAATAGTACATCTCGTATCATCCTACGAAAACGTATAACGCATTTCAAAACAGAGTTTCAACTGTTCCCATCCCCGATGAGAAAATAATCCGAATTTTTTAGCAGCCCTGTATACGATATAGAAATTTGTATCTATTAGCTACTGGCATTCCAAAATTTAGTTTATTTAAGAAATACACATTATTGTTACTTTTAAAAAAAAATCCACCTTCAGAAATTTCTACTTATAAGGAGAATGGAATGCGAATACTTTTTTGCAGCCCTGTATATGAGGTATAAAATTTATATATAAAGAGTAACATGCGATAAACTAATTAAATTCAAAAGCGCATACCGAACATTTTAAAACGTACTTGCTAGCAATTATTATGCAAAGACTGTAACCGATTTCTTTTGTGTGTCCCTGTAAATTAATTTTAAAAAAACGCTATATATGTTCTGTTTTAACGTAATCGTAGTGAAATTCAGTGATTTGTGCCCGTTTCAGTCAGTGTTTAATTCAGGGGGTGGCCCGGGGAGGACAGTCCCCCCCCCCCCCACGGAGCAATGAGATGTTCCCCCCGCGGATAATTTGAGATTTTAGAGATTTCCTGTGGTCAAAATGTGCAAGCTCCCCCCCAGAACTCTATAATGTCCCCCCGAGAGCCACTGATATCCCTCCCGGAGAAAAGTCTCTGAATTCATCACTGGTTTCAGTGCATTTGAAATAGCGTAATGTCATTAAAATATTCTCCAAACGATTTTTCTCTATATATCATATCAGAGGCTTCCGGTAATAACCAGGCAAGGCACTTTTCTTAAAAAATCGTGATAATTTGGGAAAATGAACCTTTAAAAGAGTACTTTCATCAGCCATAGTACTGAAAATGAAAATCGAATACTTTCCGTCATAGAGCGACTATAAATTTTCATTTAAAAACTGAAAAAACAGTAGTAATCGGGTAAGTGCATAAAGTAACATCCAGTCCCAATTTGGTGAGTCTGATTGTTCGTTTACCCACCAAATAAAGCATTTTGTCGCAATTTGGCGCAGTGGCAGCGAGAACTCTGTATGATAATATGTTTTAATCTTTACCTGATGTTGAAAGACATGCTGGTAGCTCCGGACCTCGGGCCGACGTGCACGCAGCGTTCGTGTCGCGGACTTCCGTGCGAGAAGACGACCCCGTAGAAAGGCTGGTCGAAGTGCATGTGGACGGTCATGTGATCCTTGCTGCACACCACCTCCAGGCGATCCAGGTGGGAGGTCGGGCCCGAAACGTCTATCAGGTTGTTGTGGCCCTGGGGATGAAGATTATAAAGTAAATTCGCATCTGGACATAAAACTTCAGAAATTGAAAAAAATCTAGAAAACAATGTTTTGCATTTCACAAAGGTGCAAATTTTACACTGTAAAAAAAAAAAAAAAAAAAAAAAAAAAAAAAAAAAACTATAAAATGATTAAAATTTTTCTAGTTTTTTAGTATATACAATGATGGTTAATAGTCGGTTTCTGAGTAGTAACGAATAACGACTATTTTCAAACGGGTTGTGAGTTTTAAAATAACGCCATCACACGGGTATTTATTTTATCGTTAGTTTTACAGCACTATTGTTTATAATCATGATCAATCATGACTGATTCAAGGCCTGCGTGAAAATTACAAACTATTTATTTATCGAAAACATACATCTGATTTATGTGCTCGACATGAAAGCCTGCTTATAAGTCATCGTCAATATACAGGGACGAGATAGCACAAGGAAATTTTTAGAACACGAAGGAAATACAGACGGGAGCTCCATGCAATGGCGGCAGCGGGTTTTGAACCCACAACCTCCCACGCTCGCAAGCAATTAGCGGCATGATGTCTTGACCACTCGGCCACGGAGGCCTCATTATAAAGTAATGAAATGTATATATGAGCTAAACTTTGTTACATGCTCAGTAAAAGCTCCAGACTTAACCCTTTCCTGCACACTGTGCCCAGTCTGGGATACTTAATTTTAATTCCAAACTTGCAAACGGCACCAATATTTTAATAACATTTTGTTTTTACAATCAAGGATTAGCTTAGCTTAGCTAAGCTTAAATCAAGGCTTTCAAAATATCTAAAAAATTCGTTTGTGAATTCCGGTGTCAGTCGATAATTTCTCATTTTACTAACAGATTTTGCCCGTGCCGGAAAGGGTTAGCGGTAATAGATGAAATTTAGTTTGAGGATGTTAACTATTAATGATGTTATACTTTTAAATTGAATCGGGAGAAGTGTTTCGAATATTCTCAGAGAAAGTTGTAGCATAACAGATGATCATTTACAAAAATCATTATGAAAGATAAATCGAGGTGTACATATACCTAAAACTAAAATATTTTTTAATTCAGTGAAATTCGTATAATTAGAAAGGGGAAAAAATGTGTCATTGATAAATTTATTACGTTTGATTTTACATGAAATTAAAAAGTTTTGGGTCTACTAAAGCACAGAGAGCCAACTTGGCCATTATTTTACAATGTGACTCTAGAGATTCTGATAATTCAGCTTAAAAAAAGGCTAATGTTATTTTGAATTAAAGTCTGAACTTTTGTAAATACGTTCCCTCTATCAGACAACATTGTTCAAAATTGCATTTTAATGTAAAAAATAAAAAATACATATATGTAATTCATTTTTTCTATGCCTAGTTGCTCCATAAAATTGGGGCAATTGGACCAGAAAAATCTATGTCCAAAACGGTTTTTTTTTCTTTTGGGGGGGGGGGGGGGAGGATGTAATATTCCGTTTGAAAAAGGGTAAATGACTTTAAAAAAATTAAACAAGACAGATTATATAAATTATATATCAACTACAGAGCATTGCAAGGGAAACCTTTGCTATCAAGATGTCTAAAAAAAGCACCAAATGTGAAATTAGTGTAATTCATATATTAGTGTAATTCACATAAATTATTTATACAAAAAATTTTACATAGAAAAAACATAAAAATAAAGTGCTTTTGCACTTTTAGTATAAATAATGAGCCCAGTGGCAGAGCTATCTTCAAGTGTCTGCAACACTAATATTTTCAAAAATAGTCTGCAAGATGCAATGTATTATATAAATGTATTCATTGTGCTATTGCAATGCTAATTAATTATGGCAACATATGTGTGTATTTGTAACTATTTCCATAATTAAAAAAAAAAAAAAAAAAAAGCTTTAGATGACAAAAAATTAGATTCAAAGGGAACATTGAAAAATGCTCTATTTTAAACAAGACAATATTGTTTATCATTTTCCAAAATTCTCGAACACAACTGTTGATTTAATGTATGATACTACAAAAAAAAAAAGATTTTTTGATGAAATTCGGGCTTTTTTCGCTATTTTTTAACGAAACATGTTTTATTGCAAAATTTTTGACGAAAGTTGTTTTTTTTTTGGCGGTCTTTTGACAAAATTTGCCGGTTTTTTTTTTTTTTTTTTTTTTTTTTTTTTTTTTTTTTTTCACGACCTTTTAACGAAATTGGTGACTTATTCGAAGAAATGATTCTTTTTTTTTTTTTTTTTTTTTTTTTTTTTGAGACTTTTTTGAAAAAATTCATCGTTTTCGCGATTTTTTTTAACATTTGCATTTTTTCGCAGTCTTTGATTAAATTTGGATGTTTTTGCGATCAATAGATGAAATTTACTGTTTTTTTTTTTCACGATTTTTTTACGAAATTTGCCGTTTTTGTACGCGATTTTTATTTGGGGGGGGGGGATTTTTTGACGAAATCTGTAGTTTTTTTGCGATCCTTTACGTAATTTGACTTTTTTACGATATTTTTACGAAATTTGTCGTCTTCGGGATTTTTTTACGAAATCTGCCGTTTTTTCGCGATCTTTAGGTGAAATCTACCGTTTTTTCGTGATCTTTAAATGAAATCTGCCCTTTATGGCGAATTCTTTGACGAAATTTGCCTTTTTATCGCGGTTTTTTGACGAAATATGCAGTTTGTTTGCGATCTTTTACCAAAATTTGTCAGTTTTTTGATGAAATTAGTCATTTTTCGAGACTTTTTGGAGAAATTTATCATTTTTCGCGATCTTTAGACAAAAATCTGTTGTTTTTTTTAATGTATTTTTTGTCGGTTTTTCGCGGCTTTTTGACAAACGCTGTCGGTTTTTCAAGCTTTTTTTGTTGAAATTTGTCTTTTTTGTAATCTTTTAACGAAATTTGTCATTTTGTCGCTATTTTTTGAAGAAATTAGTATTTTTTCGTGATTTTTTTAAAAAAGAAATTAGTTGTTTTCTCGCAATCTTTTAATAAAGTTTGCCGTTTATCGCGATTTTTTTAAATGAATTTTGCATTTTTCTCTCGATTTTTTTAACGAAATATGCCGCTTGTTCGCAATATTTACCGAAATTTGTCAGTTTTTTTTTTTTTTTTTTTTTTTTTTTTTGAAGAAATAAGCCATTTTTCAAGACTTTTTGAAGAAATTTGCCGTTTTTCGAGATATTTTGACAAAAATCTGTTGTTTTTTCAATATTTTCCGTCATTTTTTTCGCGGTCTTTTGACGAAAGCTGCCGGTTTTTTAATATTTTTTGATGAAATTTGCCGTTTTTTCGTGATCTTTTAACGAAATTTGTCATAAATACATATAAAATATATGACGGAATAAAATTTCGCCTTGCTTTTAACATGCTAACTCAATTTTCAAGCCACGAGTCTCGTTCATTTTTCAAAACAAAATCTTATATTTGTATTTATTAATGAAAATATTCTCTGAGGAAGAACCTGTTTGGAAAAGGTTCGAAAGTACTAAGAATTTTAAATAAAATAAAATTTTAACATCTATAATTGCTTATTTAATCGCCTTTTAAGTAAGCATTATTCATTTTATGAAATTTGTCGCGATTTTTTGAAGAAATTAGTCTTTTTTTTTTTTTTTTTTTTTTTTTTTTAAAGAAATTAGTCGTTTTCTCGCGATCTTTTAATAAAATTTGCCGTTTTCGCGACTTTTTTTTAATGAATTTTGCATTTTTTTCTCGCGATCCTTTGACGAAATTCAGGATCATTCGTGATATTTTGACGAAATTACGCGTCTGGCAGGACACGTAACAGCTATTTTTTTGCACCCATCTCCAAATTTTTCGCGTAATTTATGCGTTAAAGCGCGCCTGTGGCACTGCTGTAAGTATTATGTTTTCAATCTGCAGGTGTCTAAAATTCGCGATGCCTATCGCAGTGTTGCGCACATTCTGCCACGGGGGTAATAATTAAAATGTTACATAGATATTTTATGAGGAAAAAATGAAAAAAAAAAGACCTATGAACAAATGGTTACGTAAGCAAAAAATCTCATTTTATTTTTCACTTGATTTAATAAATTAAAAAAGAAAAATCCGATCGATATGTGGAGAATGTAACCAACTGTTTATATCGAACAGAGTTATTTTTTATTGGTTTCTATAATAAAAATTAAATTTTAACTTTGAAGTTTGGTTATCTCACTTAAAAAATTTGATTTCATACTCACCAACATGCTTTTAAAATTTTTATTCTGTAATTTTAATAAACTATTATCTAATTTTCTTTATTGTAATGGAGAAAATTTGAGAAATCAATTTTCCCTAGTAAGAAAAATTTCCAAAAAATATTTATAACTATTGGAATACAGTATAGGATCCCAAATCTGGAATGCTCGGGACCACTGCTTTTATAATAAATAACTTTTCCGGATTTTCGGTCTTCACTCAAAAAATGGATTTACCAATGAGAATAACATGATGGAATTTCGGTAAACATTCTATTTAGCATAAGATTTATAATTTAAGCTTTTAAAAGCACATAGTTAAAATAAAATATATTTTAGAAAAAGCAGTTATTAATTTTAAAAAAAAAGTAGTCTAAACTGTCTTAGTAATAATAATCGGCGTCGTCATCGGTGGTATCATTATCATCATCATTTTCTGGGTTTAAAACCAAGTCGCAAATCTCTTGGTCTGTTAATGAATGTGTTATGGCTGCATCGTTATCTACATTGAAACAATGTTCAGTTGCTTCTTCATCTAAACTTACGTTGCCTGTGTACACCATGGATTTCGCATAATTCAGGAAATCTTGGATGAGGGTCTTTTCCCCGGAGACTGAAAACCCACAAAATTCACCATTACTTTGTCTATCTTCTAAACTGTTTAATGATGGTCATAATTTATGCCATCCATTTATAAGAGTTTTCTCAGGAATGCTTTGCCAAGCACTAGCTGCTTGCCATAACGCATCTTTCACATTAAATTGCTTTTGGAATTACAATACGCCACTATCGCTATTGCATGCAATTAGCATCGCTTTTTAAACTGTTTCTTTTAGAAGATTTGAAGCTCCTTAGAATTCCTTGATCCATCGGCTGGATAAGTGAGGTGCAGTTAAATTTAAAATAATGCAAAAAATGTTCTTTTCTACAACTTCTGAACTAGTGTGAGCCGAGCAATTATCGATCAAAAGAAGCATATTACAGTTTTCTGGAAGACCTTGTTTGACAATGGTCGCAAGTTTCCGGAACAAAATTATTTCAAACCATTCTTTGAATATTTCCATTACCACCCATGCTCGTTTATTCCCTCTGTAAAGAACTGGCAAAATCTTAACCCCCCCCCCCCCTTTAACCCTTTCCGGCGCACTACTCTTTAAAGTTGGAATTTAAAGAAAACAAAAATTAGGCAATCTATTTAGGCGTAGAGGAGTAGACAGGTATTGTTTTGTAAAGATTGCACTAACCATTTTAATTATACAGCTGTTGCCAAAGTGGTAACTTCCCATAAGTAAAGCATTGGTAAGCGCAGTGAGAAGAGCATTGCTGTAAAGCGCGTATTACAGTAAAACATTTTACCTATTATTTAAAAACAGTAGAGTTTGATATCTGTGGTGCTGCCATCTAGAATTCATAAGAAAGATTCAAAGTAGCCATTAGAGTAGTTTTTGAAATATTTACGGAGTTTTTGTGTCTCTAAACAGGGGGAACTTTAGGTGTTGCCGACCCGGCAACACTGCGCGTTAACGGGTTAAAGCTCTTGGATTTTTACTTTTGCATATTATTAATAATTTACATTTATGGGTTCCGGCAGCATTTGCACAGACCATCAGTCTTTCCTTGGAGTCTTTAAATCCAGACGCTGATGTTTCCTCAGGCATCACATAGGCTTTCCTAGGCACATATAACCAAAACAATGTAGTTTCATTGTCATTATATGCCTGTTCTGGCGAAAGTTTCTTCCGGTTAATGATTTCCTCAAATACTTTGATGAAGAAATCGGCAGTTTCAAAATCCGCTGATGCCTTTACGCCAGAAATCTGAACTAAACGTAATCCATGACGCTTCTTAAAATTGCTGCACCATCCTGTTAAATAATCAAAGGGCGTAGAAATGTTTTGTCATGAAATTTTTTGCCTGTGCCATAATAGTTGCACGGTCTAATAGAAAGTTCTCTGATCATCGTTGCCGAATCCACTGTATTAAAACTCTATCAACATCAATACTTTTCGAAATGTGCAAAGTTTTACGATGCGTCATCAATTCTGGAACATCGTTTTCCGCAAAAGCTTTAAAAATCTTCTCTCGTTGTTTCTTTAAATCGTAAACGGTCGATTGTCCGACGCCATACTCTTTACACACATTTTTTACCGAAGTGCCGCTATCTAATTTCTTTAATAACTCCACTTTATTTGCAATGGTCAGCAAAGAATGTTTTCTTTTAAGCGAAGCTAAATTCGACATTGACAAATTTCGACAAAAAAGTTACAAATGAAACCAAATAAAATTGCATGTGATAAGAAAAATGAAAAGAATGAATCAGCAAGTGAATGATAAAATAATGCTTACGCACAAGAATAGTTTTATATGAAATACTTTTTTTTTCGTTCTTGAGAAACATTCAGCATTTTTTTTTCTTTTAAGGTAACAAAAAATTCCGGATTTCAGGTCTTCCGGATTTGAGGTCCCATGCTGTAACTGAATCCCACAGGATCCAGTTACCCCTGACACATGTCCCAATTACCCCATTTTTGAAAATTTTATGGAGTAATTTATGTAAAACCTGTCTTACATTTGAAACATGAAGTAAATATGTATAAATACAAACATTATTAATGTATTTATGTGTTTAATCTTAAAAAAGAAAGACTGTTTGATAAAAGTGCTTACCGTATTTTAATAAAACGCTGAGATAGTTGGATCAAATTGATGTTTTTTAAGAAAAAAGAAAACTAAATTTTCGGCAACCTACCTCAGGAAAGACAGAGTTGTGATTGAGTTGACACATACTGTTTTAAGATATGTTGGGCCAGTAGCGCAGCCAAGGGGGAGGTTTTGGGGGTTAAAACCCCTCCCAGAGCTAAGAAAGATTGCTATAATTGCCGCTTATAGGAATCAAAGCCAAATTTAATATCTAAACTTTTTGCGTATTTCTGAAACTACCGCTTTGTTGAATCAGATTCCATTTAACAAAGTGATTCAATTAAATGGCGAAAATTCTACTAAAACCATGAAAGTGCATATTACATGCACTAGTTAAGTGGGTACTTACGTATTAACACCACCGCAGCAGAAGTTGCACTAATGCGACAATAAAGAACAGTCTTGTTCGCACGCGCACAGAATTATCTTTTAGATTCCTTGATGTTTGCTGATTTTTTACGCCATTTTTTAGTGCTTTAGTGCTTTTTATTCTCATTTTTGTCGCCTTTTTCTGTGCACATGTGAACAACAAGATTGCTCTTTATTGACGCATTAGCGCAACTTCTGCTGCGGTGGCGTTAATAGTAAGTACCTTAAGTGAAAATTATTTATAAGTACCTTTAGGTGAAAATATTTGAACTAAGTCACTTTTTAGAGCCGTCTTATGCTAAAAGAATGGTGATTTCCTGTTTAATTCAAACCCAGATATTTTTAAGGAACTTTAACAATAACAAAGACATTTTAACAAAATTTTCAACAAGTTTATATTAAACTAATAATAACACATTGCTCAGTGGTGCACAAAACAGGAATTTTAATATACATTTGTACAATTAAAATAAAATAAAACTTTCAACGTTTCGCGCCGTCTTCTGCGGGCGTCTTCAGGAAAATCATAGCAAACGCGGTAGCGTTTGGTATAATATGTTTAAGAAATAGAAAATGCGAACGTCTTTTCGAAATTTCTAGCGAACCAATTGACATACGACAGTGATTTTAGTTTCAAAAGATAGAACTCGACGAGACGAATAAAATGATAGCATTCAAAAAATTATCGCAGATTACTGTAGTTTTTTATTTAACTTTTAACGAAAAAATGAAGACGAAAAATTCAACAAGCAATAGCTAACGTTATTATGGATGGATTAACTTCGTTTTTGGTTTATTTTTATCGTCTTGATAAAACTTAGAACAGTTTTTTTTTCATCTTTGTATGTTTGACGGTTTCTGAGAAAATCGAATTTATGTCTTAAACCTCCAGTTGAATATTGTCTTTTGCTGTTGCGATTGTAGTTTTTTTTTTATTCATTGCCACCAAGTTTAATATAAAAATTGTCATGTATGTATCATAATTCATTCAAATTAAACAAATCACGTGAAAAACATAGTTATACAGTAGAACCCCGATAATCCGGATCGGGTTTTTCGCTTTTTTTTTCAAGTTTGAGAAGCGATTGGCTAATTTCTTTAACACTAACTCGTTGCAGCGTCGTATTCTGAATAATAAAACAAAAACTTTTTCGCCAATCGCTTCTCAAAGTTGAAAAAAAAGCGAAAAACCCGATCCGGATTATCGGGGTTCTACTGATAACTCGGGGTATTTATTTTTATTGCGAAGCTTTTAGTTTCAGTTCTTTAAATAATAAAGTTGTGAACGCAATGTTATTATTTTTTTGGTCGAATCCATAATTATTTTTTCAAATAACATGCATTTATATGACCATGGGATGATTTTCTCGAGTGTCCTAACATTTTGAATTTTAGGGTACTTCTAGGTTATCCCGTCGACGAAAAAATTATCGCCAAATTTTAAGATTAAATGCCAATAATGGATGATCGTGAATGTCACATTCAATGACATTAAATACGATTCACGTGTTTAGAATGTCATTAAGCGATTTTTATTTCGGCTTTTTGTTTGTATTTTTATTAATAATTTACTAATTATTTCTTTTTTCGTTATTTAAAATAAAAAATTATGTCAATGTGTATAATTTGGCTATTAGTTTGGCAATTTGTATAATTTGGCGAAATTGCTCGACGGGATAACAGAGAAGTACATATTTTAGTAGAAGAAAAAAATGGGGAAAAAACAAGTACATCGGAAAAAAGTATCTGGGAAAACCAAAATTTCTCTTCAGGAACTAATTGTAAGATTTTTTAATTATGATCATATAACGTCCTAATTTACACAAGGAAAAGATATAGAGTAAAACAAAAACTTCACATTCTGTCCATATCTTAAATAGCATTCAATTGATTTTAAATAGGGATGTAATGTCAAATATGCATTAGGGTACTTAGTTGGCACGAAAATTTTGTTATTTTGTCTGATAAGATAACCGGGCTAATGTTTATTAAAAAAATATATATATTTACCTTTATTTAATTTTGTTAAATTTTATAAATCGTTTCATTCTGTAGTTATTAATTAAATTTTTCAATACTACTTGATTATCCCGTCGACCAGTTTCGCCAAATTTTACAAATCATCAATTTATTCACCATGTAATTCATATTGACATAATTTTTATTTTAAATAACGAAAGAAGAAATAAATTAGTAAAACATCAATAAAAGTACAATTAAAAAGTTGAATTCAAAATCATATTATGATATAACAAACATGGGTAACCTATTTAATGTAAACTGAATGTAACCTTTATGATAATCCGTTATTGGCATTTAATTTTATAATTTGGCGATAATTTTTTGGCCGAAGGGATAATCAATTATCACCGGTTTTTATTCATTATTATTTTCTTTTGAAAATAATACAAAATAGTTGATAGAAGTACTACTTGGTTATCCCGTCGACCAAAAAACCATCGCCAAACTATAATATTATATGCCAATAATGGATGATCGTGAATGTCGAATCCAATGACATTAAATAGGATGCACGTGTTTAAAAAGCCATTAAGGGATTTTTATTTGGACTTTTTATTTGTATTTTTTATTAAGATTCTACAAATTATTTTTTGTGTTATTTAAAATGAAAATTATGTCTATATGTATAATTTCGCTATGAGTTTAGCAATTTGTATAGTTTGGCGAAATTCATCGACGGGATAACTAAGTAGTACCTTAATATATATGTGTGTAATTGAAGTTTGAAAACTAAGCTTTTGCGAAATTGGCGTCAGAAGAATATCGCACAATGTCGTGCATATATGGCATCTGTGCCAGGAAAGCATCAAATGAAAAAAACACATGATGATGTAAAAAAGTTTTGTGATGGTGTGAAGTGAATGTAACATTTACGATCAGCAATTATTGGCATTTAAAGGTATTTTTGTTTGAGATATTGTCGAAAAAGCATTGCAAAGATATACTTTCCCTCTCCCTTCCATTTCCAAATGTAGTAAATTTCAAATTATGAAAAAAAATCAGAGTTTACTTAAAACCGTGCATAAAAATTACAGTAATTATCCTAATTTTTCTAATAGAAATTCTCAATTTTCCGTTATTAACTAACGCTACTTTAAAATCTCAAATTTAATCGGCTAAATCGCCAAGTTGCATAATGATCATCACCACTGAATATATAAATAATGCCATATTTGCAAACGTATCGGTCAAAAAACAGTGGAACCTTGGTGTACGCCCCCCCCCCCTGTTTTTGACAAGTTCGGTTTATGACCAACTTCAGTGATCAAAATTTTACTCTTTCGGCGTAGGATAACTCGATTCGCGACCAAAGCTGTCGAATAGTTCAGTTGGAAACCCTCACATAACTCTTGTTGTAGGTCAAGTATGGAGTAAAGTGCGCGTATCAGAGTGCTTTGGGACCTTCAGTACAGTAAAAAATTTAACTTATTGTTTTAATTTTAATCAGTTTCGCGAAAATTTTAGCTTTTATTATGACTTCTAAGAATGAAAAAGCGTTTAGTGATAGCAGTAGTAAGAAGCTTAATCGAATTACTGATCAGTTATGAAAAGAAGTAGTGACAAAACTTAAGAACGATGATAGTGTAATCAAAATAGCTAAACAATACGGTGTAGATGAACCGTCGATTACTCTGATGATAAAGAACTAGTCGGATATGGTAACCCCAAAACTATTTTCTATCTCATGCATTTAATGCGTCAAAATTCAATATTACAGTGCCAAAATCAAATGACAGTCATATGCTCACCGTGAGGATTCTAAAGACATGAAATTCCGAACATTAGTTTTTGAAATAGGACTGTTGCGGATATCGGGAAAAATACAGCATATATGCGACACTTGTTGGGAGATTTACCCAAAACACGCAATGAGCAATAATATAAATCAAAGTGTGCCTAAATCTCAAGTTTGATGAAAATTTGTGCATTAATTCCTGCGATAGAGATATTGTGGTAATCGGAACAATTCAACATAGCAGTGCCATGTGTTTGGTTATTGAAACCAAAACGTAAACAAAGCCAATTCATATAAAGATTAACTGAATTTGATGTTTGATGAAAATCCGTGCGTTAATTCTCGAGATAGAACTACTGCGAAAATAATGAAAAATGCAACATGATAATGCCATCTGTTGAACGAGTTAAATCAAAATGTAAACAGCATCAATTTATATCAGGGATTACCTGAATCATGGCCCACTAGAACAAAAGGCCTGTCTATTTGAGATTAATGTAGGAAGTCTCCCGCCAGAGGACGCTGATACTTTGCCTAAGTTATTCAGACCAATCATGTAAAACCTGAACCAAAACAATGACACGTGTGCAAACATGTGCACAGAACAGAAATCAGCTTATTCAATGCTAATTTGGGCAGGGTTTGAATCACGTGGACTTACACGTGGCTCAATGAAATGGTTCAAGGTTTGAAGCTGAATCCAGCTTCACTTTTTCGGCGGTTTTTCGCGAAATGGCTTGGCCGGTACTATATAGTCGGCGTTGCTTGAATATAATTTTTTTAAATCCCATGCATTAGTTCTTGAGATAGAGCGCCCAAAAAATTTATATCACATACAGAAATTCAGATACAAGAATGGATCGTGAACTGAGGTTCCACTGTATATTCTATAAAAATTTAATTACAGCTGGTGATTTCAATGTCAATTTTACAAATAATACTAGAAATAAATTTTCAGTATATTTTCATCCTTGGTTTGACATAAATCTATTAAGGCTGTATTTCGAGCGACTTTCTCCAAGGAAGATAACTTAACCTATAATTTCCCTGAAAATGTCCTAGAATATTATTCAATAATTGGAATAAGCTATTCCAATAGATATCAGGAAGGAGAAATAAAAATATTTTACTTAATTTTTTAAAAATTTAAATGGGAAAACTCGTTTTTATGTGCATTGACTATAAAGTTACGTTTAGCGACCTTTGGGTGCCATGGTCACAAAAATCGCGCTAATGGCGGAAATATTTCATATTTATAACATCTGATTTTTAAAACAAGTAAATAAGAATGCCACAAATCCTATGCGAAAAGAATAAAAATTTCTATTCGCATTTTCTATAAAATATGTATTATCTAAAATTAATTGAATCTGTCAATTTCTGTACGAATAAATTAAAATTAATTTCGTTTTTTCACGTTTTTTGTCCATTGAGTAAATAGTTTAATATTGAGCGAAATAAGAAAAAGTACTGGGAATATTTAAAAGTAACTGAGGTTTTCTTATATTCAATATATAATTATCAAAAAATTTAAATGACTAGTATTAAAAAATGCTCTGACGAGCACCAGAAAAGGTTAATATGTTTTTAAAGTATGAAAAAGTGTTTGACAAGAGCTTCTAATTGAAAAAGAGAAAGGACAAGGGGTCCCTTCTTGGCTGCAATTCACTGTCAATGCCAAATTTGAAAAAATCATATTTGCACTTTTTCCATATAAAAGAAATCTGCGTAAAACTTTCAATCGTGCTTTACATGTTAACTGCATTGTTGACTCTGCATCAACTGCACTACAAATCAGTTTTCTGTGCTGTTTTACACTGCGACAGTTTATGGTGGGACTACGTGAATGTGATACGCTGCAGGCAGTGTTGAATGCAGGGGTTTGTATGTTTAAACCCGAAGAGTTTTTAGCCGAAAACGATTAAGGGGGGAAAATACAAGGGGTCATACTGGAGTTTCATATTGCCAGCGTTTAGTTCTTGAATCCAAACAAAATCACAAAGAATTATGATCCCCTTAGAACTCTATTCTATTAAAGCCACAGAAGACCCTCCCGGAGAAAAGTGTCTGAATTCAATACTGGCTGCGGGAACTATGGTTTTTGGCCCTATTTTGCTTTACATTCATGTTTAATCACCCTTCCTCTTTTCTAATTATGCCTTTACACTATACAATTTTATCGTAACCGTGACTAATTTCTTTTATATGGAAAAAGCGCAAATATGATTTTTTCAAATTTGGCATTGACAGTGAATTGCAGCCAAGAAGGGACCCCTTGTCCTTTCTCTTTTTCAATTAGAAGCTCTTGTCAAACACTTTTTCATACTTTAAAAACATATTAACCTTTTCTGGTGCTCGTCAGAGCATTTTTTAATACTAGTATGATAATGAATTAAAATTACACGTAAAGTTTATATTAATTAATGCCAAATTCGACATCATGCAATCTCATGTGGTGGAAAACACATGAAATACCGATTCTAGCAGTTGACACGTAGGTTCAAAATTGTCTTTTCCTGGCTTATGTTTTCTAACTCTAACAATGTAAATGCCGTTTAAATGAAACATGACCAATGTAACTGCGGAAAAGATTCATTATGATTTGATACAGTAAGTATACTGATTCTATTGACTGCTGATTTAAATAACTGGCAAATACCTTTATCAAAAACTCAACCCCCCCCCCCCCCCCAGAACCCAATTCTGGCTGCACCACTGTGCCGGGTCAATGTTGACAAAAGCTAAAATCTGAAAGACAACATTATTAGGTTTTTTATTAAATAACTTTATGGCCCAGTTACCCCAGTTTACCTTATAATTAATTAAAAATTATGTATATTTAATAAATACGCATAAATAATTAATAATTACACACATCTAATAAATACACTGTAAAAAAAACTGTTGTAAAAATTGCAGTAAAATTAGATGTAATAAAAAATTTTACATCTAATTTTACTGCAATTTTCACGGTAAATTTTTGCACAGATTTTTTTTTTTCACAGTGTGCGTATAGATAATAATTAATTATGGATATTAAATAAATACATATAAACAATTAACAATGATATGTATGTATGTACGTTTTAGTTATTTTAAAAAATATGGGACTACTAGTTTATCCCGTTGACCAAAAAATCATCGCCAGACTATAAGATTAAATGCCAATAATGGGTGATCGTGAATGTCACATTCAATGACATTAAATACGATTCACGTGTTTGAAATGTCATTAAGTGATTTTTATTTGCATTTTTATTAATATTCCACTAATTATTTGTTTTTTCGTTATTTAAATTAAAAATTATGTCAATATGTATAATTTGGCTATTAGTTTGGCGATTTGTATAATTTGGCGAAATGGGTCGACGGGATAACAGAGTAGTACCAAAAATATATATGTACATTTTTGTTTTAAGCCGAAAACAGGAAGATCGCTGAAATTTGGTTTAGGTTTCGGCCTTAAAAACCTGTTTTAGTTTATCTTTACTTATAATAGATTAAAGTCAATTCAAAATTTGCGAGATACAATAGAGTTAATACAATTCCTGTTTGGTTTATACTTACGTGTTCTTTGTTCCAACTTTTGTCAGCTGATCCCACCGCAACCGTCATTGTCAGGACGAACAGGAACATTGCAGCTGAGACACCTGAAAAAAAGAAAATAATAAAAAAATCTTTCCAATATTTCTTGCACGCATTAAATGACATTGTAAATATTTCCTGCATTAGAATTTAATTTATTATATAATTAATGCGCAATTAATATACTATTTACTATATAATTTTTAAATAATGTCATTCCTTATACAGGGTGTTCCTCTCTCAACTGTGGCCAATGGCAAATTCCTAAATCGTTTAGTCATCTATACTAATATTACAAAGGGGAAAAATTTGATTGTTTGTTTGTTTGAATTGAATAGGCTCCGAAACTACTTGACGGATTTGAAAAATTCTTTCACCGTTGGAAAGTTACACTATTTCCGGTGAACATAGGCTATATTATGTTTTCAAAAAAAATTAGGGATCATTACTAAAATGCTAATAATGTAGCCCAAGATGTAGAGAAATGACCTTAAAAAATCCTTACATCGCGTACGCTGCAAATACTATTGATTATATAATCAATAGTATAATCAATATATATAGATTATATAATCTATAAACATAAAACAAAGTCGTGTTAGTTACACCATTTATAACTCAAGAAAGGATGAATCTATTTTTATGAAATTCTGTACGGAGGTATCTGACACCTTAGATTAACATTTAGGCTACTTTTTATCCGACTACCTAAAAGGACGGTAACGTTTTTAGTAGTTGAATTTAATGGGATGAAGTGGTAGTAACAATTTGCGTTGTCAGTAGTGGCACAGGACTGGGCGACTTGCTCTACCTGAAGCAAAGCGAGGGCGGGTCGCTAGTAGATGTATAATTCCAGTTACAAAATTTTTTTTAATGAGGTAAAGAAACATTTTAAAAGCGATTTGGGTTAATAAACATATTCCTTTACAAATTACGGAATTTAAATTTGTATTCGATATTCCGGTCATATAGGTTATAGTAATTAAAATTTTCATAATTACACTGACAAGTAAAACAAAAATCATCCGCCCGAAAAAATGTATAACGAAAACAGTGGTCAAAAGCAAATTTTCGGGGAAAAAAAAAAAAAAAAAAAAAAACAGTATGAATTTTAGAATGTTTATCGAGAAATCCCAGTTTCGACCTAATGGATGATAGTGGAAAAATCACAAAGATATTTTGAGAAGACAAGAGATCTTCAAACTCATTTTTTTTTTTTAATCGCACTTTAAAAACCATTCAAGGGCACATTATTAAAGGGTAAATTGTAATACATATTTATCACGCAAGAAATTTTTTAAGATTGGGGAGGGGGAGAAAATTCAGGAGTTTTTGAATATTTTATACATTATGAAGAATTTTTAAAAATGTTCCATGTGCATGCCATATGTAAATGCATGTGTAATGCATGTGTAAATTAAAATCCCCGATCTATGTATTTAAAAGACTGGGCTGTTTTTAGTCATCAGACTTGAACTCTCTACTGAACTGATTTTTAGATGCGTTCGTAATTATGTAAATGCGTAGCACCTATAGTGGTCGTTCAGTCCGTCCGTCTATCCGTCTGTCTGTCCGTCCGTCTGTCTGACCGTCCGTCTATCAGCATTTAACAACGCAAAAACTACCCAACCTAATCGTTTGAAATTTAAAATACATAATTATTACATAATTTTGTCGAGTCATTTCAAATTTTATGAAAATCGAATGCATAGATCAATTACAGGGGCAATCAAAAGTATTCAATTACATTATGGTCAATGGGGGAAAAGTTTCAAATGTATTTTAAACGTTTGAAATTTAAAATACATAATTATTACATAATTTTGTCAGTTATTTCAAATTTTATGAAAATCGGATGCATAGATCAATTACAGGGACAATCAAAAGTATTCCGATACATTATGGTCAATGGGGAAAAATGTTTCAAATGCATTTTAATGGTGTTACACTCATTCGAACTTAATAAAATTTATATGCAACTATAAAGTACATATTATAATATACATTTTACATAATTTGTGGTGCAAAAAACATTTGTTATTGATTTACAAGGCCACACAAAAGTATTCCATTACATAATGGTATAGGGAGAACATTGTTTGATGAATGTTTTAATTGTAATTCATTATTTACAATTTTATGAGATTGATATATGAGAGAAATATTTTTAAAACTTCGTTATCGTACGAACGCACCTCATTTGCTACGCTTCACGTGCAATTTCCAACTTGTGATAATTATTATTTTTTATTTATTTATTAATGAAATATTTTTATTTATAGATGTGCCTATTTTAGCTATTTTTTAAATATTTTCTATTTTTGTATTTAATTTTTAATTTTAAAAGCCTTTTTTTTATAAATTTCTTCAAAACAGTGGCAATCTTATTACTTCCATTGTTGCAGAGGAAGGAAATTATTGAGGAGAATATATATATATATATATATATATATATATTTAGACACGTTGCGAATTAAATTTTGTTAAAAAATATTTATACACGTGTACTTTATTTTTATAAACAAAAAAAGTTCATATTTACTCTGACATCACGAGAACATTGCATATTAGGCTTATTTTATCTTAATGCATTCAATTGTTTTGATGCCATTTTTTCATTACAGTGAAATAGACAATATGTTTTTACTTTAAAGCATACTAATTAAGCATAAAAATATGCATATTAAGTACATGTAAAAAGTTTGTTCCGGTGAAAGTTGCTACATGATTTTAAACTAATCATTTTAACTAATTAACTAATGAATTTTTTCCTTGACACATGTAAAGAGACAAAATTGATTTGATGGTGTCGAAATGACGTAATTTTCCCTGATTTTTCATTTCTGGATTGTAAAGATTATAATAAGAGACTTTGTTAATTATTTCATCTTGATGACATGCTCTCCTGCTTAAAACAAAAGTAAGTTTATGTAAGATGTATTAATTTTTTAATAAAGAATTCAGAAAAGTGAAGAATTTCGGGAAAACTAAGTTTAATAAAAAAAATAGTTTTACAATAAAAAAAAAAATCATGTAAGGTTTATGTGATATTGGAATAATCTTTGTGCGTTTATTGTATACTTATTTAACATTCGACAAAATCCCATTTCTTTTCATTGTGCACACAGTGGAATTCTCTTTTGTCGTCAAAATATAGTGCAATAGAGCCCCGATAATTCGGATTAATTGGGACCAGGTCCGATCCGGATTGTCGAAAATCCGGATTATTTGGAGAATGTGAATAAATGAAATGAAATAAAACATACTCAAATAAAATCACCTTTATACTGAACATATTCAATATTTACAGTAGAGATGGGCATTATTTAACATAACAGGATAAATATTCGTAATATTAACCAAAAACTTATTATTCAATAACAGATTACCAAAAAGCCCCTGTTAATTTTGGAACGCCTCGTATAATAAGCATTTTAAAAAGAAGAAACAAATAGTAAGGCTGAAAATCATTTTAGGAATACATATTTAAAAATTAATAAAAGTTCAGTTATATAAAAAAATTCCAACTTATAAATCTATTTGAATTCTGAGGCAAAGAATTTCTATTACTGCAGAAAACAAAAATCCCCAACTGCATTAAAAAGCTTTTGAGACAGAGAGAGAAAAAAAAATCCGACGCACAAAAAACCCCCTATGAAACTTTCTTTTTGACGCGTCACTGTCGATCTACGATTCCAAGACATTAAAAATCCTTTTGGTCTAATCAAGGAAGTCAATCATAAGAACCATTTTCCTTTTGCATTGTCCAAGACATTAAAAATATTTTTGGTCTAATCAAGAAAGCCAATCATAGGAAAGCTTGTCCTTTTGCTATCTCAAAAGTTCACGTGATAAAATCTCTCAAAAGCTATTCGTTGTTGATTATTCTATGAATATTTAATAATATATCTGGCTTCGATTCTTCACAGAATATATTTTATCATTTGAATTTTTTATAACGCTCACAGTAACAAAGATTAAAGCAATAGAATCAGTTTTCAGAATAACGAAAACAACATTTATTGAAAAAAAAAAAAAAAAAAAAAAAAAAAAACAGCTGGAATAATGAAAACTGGTTAGAATACTGAAAATGAAATGGGGGGGGGGAATGTTTTTATTCTAGAGTACGTGAAGTTAGTTAGTGACCCTTGCAGATTATTAAAAAGCAAGGAGGTAATGTCGGCCATCTTTGGTCATATTTTTAATGGGAAGGAATCTCTGTTTGAAAAATGGAATTAAAGAGATTTACGGATTTAATTGTTGATAGAAAGCTGTTTTATCGCTGGGGCACGGGACATAATCTTTCGTTGATGCAGTTAGATGGGTAAAACGGTGGCAATCTTTGAGTTTGAATATTTAAAAGGGATATTACTATGTATTCATGGTATTTGGGGAAGGGGAAGGGGGTATTCTGGCGCTATGATTTTTATTTAATAAAATGTTTATTACTGTTTTTTTTTATCATTATTATTTTGTCAATATTGCGTCGTTAGAAAATACGAACTGGAAAACATTACTTTTGTAATTGTATTTTCCTGAAAAAAAAAGAAGAAAAATAGCCTGGTGAGGACACAGCCATTCGAAAAGGGATGGGATGAGGGGGAGGGGGGCGAAGGGGGGCGGTCCCGACGGACGCGGAAATTTATAGGGCGCCAATTTTATACTACCAACGTCATTTTTTGGCCTGTCACGAGTTTTGGGAAGGGGATTTTAAATACGTACTTGCACATACGAAATTTGTAGAATGAATGACATTTGATTAAAAATGTACAAGTAATGTTTCGTGCTCTTGTGGGATAAGCTTTGAATATGCGTTGACAGATATTGATTCGGGGATGTCAAAATTCGAACTTCAAATCAAGGTGCTAAGGAATAAAGATCTTTTTTTTTTTTTTTTTTTTTTTTTGAACAAATTGCATTGTTAAAACAGTGTTGTTTTTATGGAGGATATTTCTGATCGTTCAGAAAAAATTAATTTCTAAACCGTCAGTTTTGGAGTCATTGTAAGAATTGCAAAAATGCTTTAAACTTTCTTCTGCATCATATAAATATTAATTTACATTAAAATAATTATTTTTTAAATTGTTAAGAAACTACATATTTTATACAGTGTTCAGTAAGTTTCCTATAACTTTTATTTAGAAAAAAAATTATGTGTTTTAACAAGTAAATCAGCAAAAAAAAGTTCTAAGGGCAAAATTTACTGAGTTATGATGCGTATAAATTTTCAACGCGGAAAAATGCATTTTTAGTTCAAGAAAACGATAATAATTACGTGAAATGTAAAGTATCACAACTAACTAAGTTTTTGTCTTGCAAAATCTAAAATTTTAACTCTATGTTGATTTTAAAGGCGCAGGTTTATCTGAACTAAAACAGCGTCTATACTTATGTATCAAAATTATTCAAGATACCTTAATTAACGGCCATCTAATTAAAATGTCTGTTGACAGCATAGTCTCATCGATTAGTTATACGTTACAAAAATAACAGGTTGTTGAAACCTGTTACCTGTGAATGTGTGGAACGATGTAACCTGTTAATCAAAAATAACTATATTTCCCATCTCTAAGTTACATACAGTAAAAATGTTTACTTTGTAACTATAAAATTTGTCATATTTTGCCAGTTTTGCGGGCCGCGTGGTCGGTCACGCAATCTCTAGAGCATTCTCGTTTATTCTTCCTTTTATTTCGATTTTTCGCAAGTGATTTGTAGACGGGTTTTGGCAAAAAGACAAGGAAATAGTCGCAAGAGGACCTAAGGACTGGCTGACAAAGATCGGATCGCGATCCTTATCAGTCAGTGTGTCTATAAGAACTATTTTACTTTTCTTTCTTGCAATGCTCTGAATAAATCTTTATTAAGCAGCGAGCCTTCATGACATTTCCAAATGGATTAAATAGAAAACTGTGAAAACTGGAATTGGCAAAGCTTAAATGATGTATAATTGTTCCTTTCATAGATAACATTAAAGAGTTTAAATAAGAAAACTTGACTTATTCTTCCGAAAAGATTTCAGAAAACACTTATTTATTTAGAATATGAGGCTAAAATAAATTCATGTTATGGAAATTTGCCGATCACTTACTTCTCAAACTTAAAAAAAAAAAATCGACCAAATCGATCCGGATTAACGGGGTCCGAATTTGCGGGGTTCTACTGTAGTTGAGTTTTGAACGGCAGCTAAAACCCCATTTACAATTTTTAGAAATGTATAACGATGATGACGTTGAACAGCGCTATCGTTTTCACTTTTACCGTACTTACATTACTTCTAAATCTAAATACAGTACAATTTTGAATTGTTGCATGATAAAAGGGAATAAAATTAACTTTAGGATGAAATATATTTGAAAATTGATTCTCAATTTAGCGACCCTTTGGACTATTTTTCAAATCTCTTTGAGCCAATTTAAAGAATAGGAACCAATAAATAAATAAATAAAGAATAAGAATAGTCTATTCACTGAATGCAGCATTTTGTCACTAATCTGCTAATCAAACAGACAAATGTTCAGTTTATGAAGAACATAAAATTAATATCGTATCAAGCATCTTGAAATACGTTTTGAATCAGATTATGATAGGAATTAGGTATTTCATTATTTTTTAACGATAAAGGCATTAAAATTCTGTCTCATCTGCAAATTGGTCTAATATTCAAAAATATTTTCTCCATTTTTACACAAAAAGTACTTAGCTTAAAACAATGGATGCGTTTCAGAAGAAATTTTATTTTATTTTATTTATTTATTTATTTATTTTTTAATGTAATTTCGATGGGTTCCGTCTCGTATTTGTTATGCCAGTTTGGTTTGTTATATATACAAATAAAACTGAGCATCGAATTTCGAAACAAAATATAATTTGGAAAGTTAAAAGGTAGTTATTTCAGAAAAGGATGCAAAAATGCTGAACATTTCATACAATTTAGAAAATATATTTTCCTTACCTTTATATTCAAATGTATAAAATTCCATCCACAGTTTTATTGGTATATACAAACTAAACTGGCTTAAAAATATTGGGATTTTTATTGATAAGGAATGCCGCAGGGTCATTTGGTAAAAGTTCTTTAACGCTTAAAATATTCATTAAAAATCCTTATTTTTTTTTTCAAAAATTTTTTTTGTTTGTTGTATAATAAATGCACTACCTGGCCAAAGATGACCGTCCATTCGCGATTTTAGACATTTTGTTAAATATCTAGAAAATACATGAGGAATTATCTTGAAACTCAAAAGGTGTAATTATAATACTAAAAGTCATAAATTTCCGTGAAAAGTTTTCCCCAAAATTCCAAAGGGAATCGTCAATAAATTATAAAAGAATGAACATCTTTTGGATAACCCTGTCAAAACTAATGTAGCAAAAGCGTTCAAACTGTAGATTATGATTAGGTGGCTTATTATAATAAACTGTATTCATTTTTATGTCGATGGCATATATACTCGTAGAGAAATTAAGGCTTTTTATAAGAATAGTCCCAAAATTTTCCAAGATTTTTGCTTATAATTTGCAGAGTTCTTAATATTAAAAAATATTCTTTTCTGAAAATGTGACAAAAACATTGCTCACAACACCCTGTAATTAAAAATAAAACATATTAAAAATTGTATAAAAAATGAGCAGGTATACTAAATAATTTTTCACGGCGCATGCGTCAACGATATCAAAAATCTCATTTGCATATTATGTTAGCTAAATGTATAGAGCAACTTTTGTGAAAGTCTCAAAATCAAAACTTGAAAATTCTGAAAATAATCGTCAATAGAATAAGTTTAAAATCCGCTATTCCCAAAATGAAGTAAAAACAAGAGGGGTTGTATCCATATATTCATTGATTAGAGTCAATATAGAATACACAATATGGGACGTACTACTACATATGGATAAAAACCCTCATTCTTTTGCTTCATTTTGGGAACAACGCATTTTGTGTTTATTCTATAGACAATAATTTTCAGAATTTTCAAGCTATGATTTTAAAACTTTCACAAAAATTGCTCTATATATTTTGCTAACATAATATGCAAATAAAATTTTGATATAGTTGACGCATGCGCATTAAGAATTATTTGGTAATCATACTCGTTTTTCATACAATTTTTATTATTTTTTAATTCTGATAACAGGGATATACAGGGACAGTGTGCAATATTATATGTCATATTTTCAAAAAAAGAATATTATTTAATATTAAGAACTCTGCAAATTATAAGCAAAAATCTATGAAAAAATTTGGGACTGTTTTTATAAAATCCTTAATTTCTCCACGAGTACACATTCCATCGACATAAAAACGAACACAGTTTATTAAAATAAGCCACTTAATCATAATCTTGATAATAAGCTTGAACGCTTTTACTATATTATTTTTGACAGGGTTATCAAAAGATATTCATTCTTATTTAATTTGTTGATGGTCCCCTTTGGAGTTTTGTAAAAAACTCTTCAGGGAAATTTATGACATTTACTATTTTATTTACACTTTTAGAGTTTCAAGATAATTCCTCATGTACTTTTCTAGATATTTAACAAAATGTCTAAAATCGCAAGTGGACGGTCATGTTTGGCCAGGTAGTGTATATGCCATAATGGCACAGGTGTCATATACATACCACATTGGCGTCATTACTACAAAATATCTATTTTATGCCTCACATGATAAACCAGACTATTGTTGTTTATTTGTTAATAAACTGTTAGTTTACTTTTTATTTATTTATTTATTTTTTTAATGATGTAAATTATTTTGTTCTATAGTCATAAATTAAAACTTTTGTTACTAATTATTATTTCCTTTTTAAAATAATAGAAAATAATTTAAAAATATGTATGGAGAATAAATATGTAGAAAGTTGTAAACATAGTTTTAGCCAAATTGGCGTTAGAAAAAAATCGATCCATTGTGGTTCGCATATAACATCTGTGCCGCCATAATTCATGTAGTGCGTCCTTGAAACTTCTAGTATCCAAAATAATTTTCCAGAAAACAGGCAAAAATGACAAAATCAATCAATCAATCAGCCTCAAAACTCAGAGAAAAACTTAGATAACTAATTAATTAAATTGGAGAAATATTACTCGATTTGAAAAAAATAATTAAATGAAAAAAATTCCGTGTTTTCAATTAACTTACATTGTAAGCATGATTATTTACTTATAATTAAAAATATATATATAATTAATATTATAAATAATTTTTAATGTAGAATATAATAAGATTTTCCCCCAAAACATTTCACAAGAACAATACCTAATAATTCACATTTAAGAATTAGTCGGTAATTCAAGGTACAAATAACAACCATGTACAAATTCACCTAAAAGAAATGTTTGTAAATATCTACAAATATTATTTTCATAAATACACAAGAAAGATCAATTCTTGAAAGAATTGAATTCTTGAATTAATTTTCAAAGAAATATTGCTTTTTAAAAATTGAGGTGTTCAATATAGAAATAATTTCAAACTGTAAAAATTATTAAAATTACAAAATAAAGAATTACATAAATAGAATCGTATTAGAAACAATAAAATAAAAAGAATATTGCCCAGTTAAACTGATGGCATTGAGCTCACAGGCTACGCATATTAATTGTACATTACAGCCTTGTATTTTCGTTAATTCCGTTCGAAAAAAAAAATTAAGAAGGGGGAACAGTTCTCCCCTTTCTCCTTTTTTATACTTAATCATTGAACCTCCTAAACTATCAAGGACATGCTTTATCATATAAAAAATCTATATCCAAAACTCAGAGTAAATCGGATAATTCTTAATAAAAACCCATTTAGCATTTATATAATTTAAGAGGAGTTATTCCCCTTTTTTATACTTAACCATTAAACTTCCAAAACTACTCCGAGATTTGAACGAAATCTGACAATTCTGCTTGAAAAATCCATTTATACAAGTTAAGGGGGGGGGGCATTAGAACCCCGTTACCCCTGTTTATACTTATTCAATGAACACCTAATACAGTCACGGAATCGCCTCATCAGAATGATCCTATATCTAAATTTTGAACGAAAACTGATAATTGTGCATGAAAATCCCGTTTATATCAATTAAGGGGAGGGGCATGAGCCCCCGTTCCCCCTGTTTATACTTATTCAATGAACACCTAATAACAGTCACTGAATCGCCTCATCAGAATGATTCTATATCTAAATTTTGAACGAAAACTGTTAATTCTGCATGAAAATCCCGTTTATATCAATTAAGGGGAGGGGCATGAGCCCCCCGTTCCCCCTCTTATACATATCCAATGAACTCCAAAAACTAATCAGGGAAGCGCCTTGTCAGGATATACCTATATACAAAATTTCAAGTGGATCCGATATTTTTATCATGAGTTATCGCGTTACGCACGTACGAACGTACATTACAGAATGGACGGGCACATAAGCTCTCAGGCTATGATAGCCTGTGAGCTAAAAAATAATTAATTAACAAAAACATGTCCCTAATTTTCTTTATGAATTCATTACATATAAAATTTCAAATCAACGAATAATTAAATGTAATATTTAACCCTTTCGACTCTTAATTTTCTTGTAATTTTGAGGGGAAATTACTTTTCCGCTAATAAAATCGATAATAAAATGCAAATCACATAGCATTTACTGAAATTTAACGAACATCTGTTTAACGAAACTTAACGAATGTAGTTACGTACGTTGTAATTACGTGTGTTTACGTACTTTTCAAAGCACAAGAGTCTAAGGAAAAATCCTTTAAGACATTTGAAAAATTTTAATTTATTAATTTTTTTTAAATTATTAAATGATAAATTTTAAATTTAAAAAGTGAAACATCGGTTTAAACATTTATTTCGGAAATTTTTATCATTATTATTACTAAATGCTAAAACATTAACATAATACAATGCTAAAACATAAACACTAAAAAAAAAAAAAAAAAAAAAAAAAAAAAAAAAAATAGTAATAAGGGATAATAATATAGATAGCAATAATAATGTGATATATGCTATCACTATTAGATGGTGATATCAATAAAAATAACTGTCAAAATTGAATACTACTCAATGAAAGACATTAAAAAAAACTAACTAAAAATTTAGGCTAAAATTTAAATATTGCTGTTAAATGAGTTGGCAAGCAATAAAAATTACAACTAATTATAATTTAAATATAAATTACAATAAATTTTCCTTTGTAAGGGGCAAATAATATTAGATTTATAAGACGCCAACGGCCGAAGGGTTTAAATGACAGAGATACTGTTTCTACTTTATTATAAATATTGAAAATATCAATAATCACAAACTAGTTGCACCCGTCGAAATTCGACGGAAGAGAATGTATTAGATAAGTATGTTACATTGTAAGATTATGAATAAAAGTAAATTGTATAGATGAAAATGTTAATTTTATTCAGTTTTTTTTTATATAATAAGTTTTCATACTGATTAAACAATAGGTTTTTTCTTTTTCTTTCTTTTTTTTTTATATATATTTCCTTATATAACACATTAGTTAGGCAATTTTTTAGAAGTATTTGTACTTTCAAATTTTTAAAAAGAACGTACTCGAAACATCGTGGTATATAACTCTGGCCGTGGCTAACAAGGAAGGTCTCCATACGGGCATACTCAGAAAAATCTGAAAAAATTACAGAATGTTCTTCTCATATAGTTATATATGTTTATAAAAAAAATTTCGGCGGAACCTCCTTATAACGTCCGTAAAAAAATAATAAAAATTTCGTTTATTTGGCGATTTATCTCCGGTTGGCGAAAAAACGAAATTTTGAAAAATACGCTTTTACGCTTCGAATACTTTTTAAAGAAAAAACTTTCTATGTTCAATTTATTTAAATAAGTTTAGTTTAAGTAATTTTAGTTTTGCATTTTTACTTTACTTTAAGTATAATTTTGTCATATACGTTTATATGTACTTATAACAAAATGAAATTAATATATTTTATCATTTAAAACACAATTTAAATTGATTAAAATTGTTCCAAATTGAAAAACACACTGTTAAAAATCTGCTGCATTTTGTTGCAACGCACTCCCTTGCTTGTATAGAAAACGGTTACTTGGCCGTGAAATAAAGCTTTCTCATTGGTTGGAATAGAGATATTATATACAAGCGGTGGAGTGCGTTGCAGCAAAATGCAGCAGATTTTTAACAGTGTTGCACAAGCTACAACACCGCTAAAAATCTGTACCATTTTCTGCAGCGTCACTCCACCGCTTTTATAGAAAACGGTCAATTCACCGTGCTATGGAGCATTCTCATTGGTCAGAAGAGTATAAAAGTAGTGGAGTGACGTTACAGTAAATGCTGCAGATTTTTAACAGTGAAGTCAATTAAAACCAATTTTCAGATTCTTTAAAATCGTCTGCTTTTGGCGTGGAAATGCACTGCTCGCCAAATCCCGCGTCGCTTTCAGCTTTTTACGCCAATTATTCCAAACTATTTTATTTTTTTTACACATCTAATAATGTAATTCCGCCGCTAATTTTCACTGATCCTTTATTACCTACATGAGTAGTTTAATTCGTATTTTTTTCAAAAAATTCTGAGTATGCCCCCAATGGAGACCTTCCTTGTAAGTATTAGCTCAGATAAATACCAACACTATGCAGCATTTGTCCTCGTGCTTGATTAATCGTCATTTAAAAATCCAACACGAATGAGAAATTGTTCTTTTCTTAAACAAAAGGAAAGAGTTGTGTCTGATGGCATTAAATCGATTCTAGATATTAAAATCCTTTGTTCAACACTTTTGTCAATAATAATTGCTGGATCTAAACAAGTGTCGTGCATTTTTCGCACAATTAATCTAGTCCCATTTAAAAGATTTTGAGAAGCATTTAAATTTCTTGGTAAAATTACAACAGCTCCGATTTTAAGGTGAGAAAATATGCGAGTAAACCACTGAGTTCAAAGCTATCTAAAAATTTAGTAGGATATTGAATTATTTCTTTTTCATTTTCAATTGTTAAGTTATTTACGATGATGTATTAGACCCGGAAACGGCAGCACAAACAATCACTTCATGGGGTTCACGGATTAGTTAAATTTCGATCCGCATATTAAAACGGAATCGGTCTTCCAAGATATATCTTGGTGGAAAACAATAAAAAATCCAGTTTTAGAGGTTGACTCGAAGGTTTACCATTGTGCTTTCCTACACCCAAATGTATGAAGATATGGAGGATTGAGAGCAGGAAAACATAATGGTAAACCAATGAGACATCCATTAAAATCAGGTTTTTAGGTGTTGTCCACCAAGATAAAACTTGGCAGACCGATTGCTTTTTAATATGCGGATCGAAATTTAACTAATCCTAGATTTTCATCTTTGAGCTCGATGAGATGTTAAAAAATTTCGCTGAAGATATCATTTTCTGATATAATGGATGGTATTAAATCCATTTTATTTGAGTTTTCAGGGAATTCTTCATTACCCATCAAAAATTTTCTCCATTACCAATTTTAATAAAAATTTTCACAAAATCTGAATAATGTCACAAAACGAAGATTATATACTTCACTTGGTAACCTGGTTATTTTGTTTCATCAATTTGTTAAAAAAAATAAAATAAACAACAATTAAAGCAATAAATAAACATGTATGTAATTAATATAGACAATAATAAATATAAATATTACAATAAATCGTAAATATTAACACTTCAAGCAATATCCAAAAACAAAGTTTTCATATAATTAGCTTGAGGAAAATATCGCGCTAATGCGGTGCTAATATGACATCCGTGTCAATCTTTTTAATACTGTTTCAACAATCTTAAGCATTATTTAACATCAATACGGTTCTGGAATTTAATATGATACATAAGATAGTGAATTAAAAATTATTTGCGCAGTTTATTATTTCTTCCTTTAAATATCATTTATGCGCCGCATCATAATTACAATATCAACGAAGCATTTTTATTATAATACAAAAATGGCATTACGAAACTGCAAAACTGACCCTCTACAGATTTAAAATGTTCACTTGAAAGAAATTTATTTATTGGTTTTAGCTTTATTTTTTATTTTCTTTTTTATCCAATATAACATCATGTAGCCTCCATGAACTTGTGACATTCCTTTTATTATTATGGCAACGAAAAGAAACTAGTCGTTGGGGGCCACCGTAATACTTACCCATCATGGATATGTATATGAAAATAAAACATGTGAAAACTATTTATACAATGCACTGCAATTCATAAACAAAATTTAAATATTGTTAATATACCTATAGTAATGCAGATATATTAAAGAACTGCTGATGTACGAATTTCGACAAATTATATAAAACGCCAAACTACCCAAGTAGTACCAAACTGCGTAAAAGAAACATCCTTATAACTCCAAAAATAATAATTCTATTAACTAACAATTAACTGCGTCGGATTAAGCGTCTCATTTCCAAGTAAAATATACCTCTGAATTGAAATTTGAATAAAATACAGGGTCATGAAAAATCGAAGAATGTGGAAAACAGGATTACAAATATCTCGGCAACTAATAATCCGATCGACTTCGTTCTATATGCAAAATGTGTGTTATTTTATTGCCTTTTACGTCCATTCCTTAGAACAAAAAAATTCGAAAATTTTTATATACCTTTCATCAGAACGAATTTTTCGAGAGTCCGAAAAAAATAGTTCCGGATCATCGAGGTTGCTGATATTAAATAGGGTTCGTCCCATTCTTACATACTAACTGCATACAATATTTGAAGTCTCTATCCCAATTCGTTCGGGAGATAGAGCGTTTACAGACAGACAGACTGACAGACAGACAGACAGACAGACGGACAGACGGACGGACGGCAAAATTTTTTTTCTAAAAATATGTTTTTCGGAATCTCGTCAAAAAATTTTTTTTCGATTTTCAAAACGATTGCAAGACTTACCCTATACTACGTATGATGGGTAAATAAAACGATTAGCTTTGTTATTTAAAAGAATAAAAAATTGTGTGTTTGTTGTTGATATGCAGAAAGCGTTTTATTAATTTTCATTTTACAAATAACTGAATATATAGTGAAATAATTTTAATTGTTATTTAATATTATGTAAATAGAACTATCGTAATACCGGCATATCGCAGCCATGAAAACCACTCATCCTTTCCGAAATTATAGCATGATATGGTTTGTAAATAATATAATTTTCCTCATTGGAAATATTTCGCTTTAGATATTATTATTTTTTTTAATCATAGATTATTTCCTGTTTTTTTATTTATATAGAATATTTAATGTTATTTCTCTGTAAATAATATTTGTTTTACCGCAATTAATGCATAATCAGACGCAATTACTTTATTATGGTTAAATTTTACGAAAACCATTAACTTTTTTCTTTTAAATGCAATGACGTATCACTGATGAAATCAAACTTCTGATTGTTGGAAAATGATAAAGAAAATAAATTTTTATTGTTAGAGTGAAAAACTGAACAGAATTGCCACCATTTTGAAGAAATTTCGCAAAAAGATTTTAAAATTAAAAATAAAATATAAAAATGGAAATAAATTTAAAAATAGATAGAATGGGCACAACTACAAATGAACAGTTTTTGTTTAAAAAAATAATTGCCTAAATCGGTTCATTTGAAAACTTAGGGCTGATGACTAAAAAAAAAAAAGCCAGGTCCTTTAAATACATAGATGCTTACTTTATTCAAAACTTCATAAAAACAATACCAAGCAATCCCCAGCTAAGAACTATTTACTGTCTCAAGGTTTTGAGGTCAACAATCCTTCACCAAACAGAACTGTCTGATCTTTCCGACAATACGCAAACTAAGACAGCTGTATCGATAAATGTAAAATGAACCCCAATTGCATAATGTTTGCAAATACAGGGTGTTTATAAAATCCCTGACCCATTTTGATGTTTAATAACTCATAAAATAATAAAGAGAGATTAAAATTAATAGCATTAATGGTTAGATAGACTCAAAAAGTTTCATGATCCTTGTCAATGAAATTCCACGTGTGCCCCCTTCGTCGCAAGGAGAATATCAAGTCGATAGTCAATTTAACGCCAGGTGGCGGCAAGCATGTCGGCATCCACAGAAGCTATTGCGGTTGTAATTCTGGCTTTTAAGTCATCAAAGTTCGACACTCTCCTCCTGTGAACATTGTCCTTTACAAATCCCCAAATGTTCGGGTACAATTTCAACTTTTCCGTTTTTTTCCACCACTTATATTTTTCCGGAAAATTTACATCTCTATAGCTGTCTCAAAGGTTTGACAATAAACCTTCACCTAACAGAAGTGTTTAATCTTCCCGAAACTTCGCAAATTAAAACAGTTCTACACTGTAAAGAAAAAAAAAATCTGCAATGTTACTAAACTTTTTCTAGGAAATTGGGATTCCTCGAACTTTTTATGTAACGGTAAAAGTAAAATTCCATGTAACAGAATCGGTCAGATGAATTTCTGTTGTTACCGTTGCATGAAAAGTTCTAGGGATCCCAGTTTCCTAGAAAATGTGTAGTAACTTCACAGATTTTTTTTTTCTTTTCTTTTCATTTTTTTTTTTTTTTTTTAACAGTGTAACGCTATTGTAAAATGAACCTAAATTGCATAATGTTTGCAAATATCTCTGAATCCCACACCCACACGCAAAAAAATTGTGTACTATATAATGGTGTATTTGTCTTACAGAGAGAACGGAATGGGGGTTCATGTCACTTTAGAATTTGTAAAAGGTACCCTTCTTAAAATTATAATAATGTTGTTAATTTTTATTTGCTAAAGAATGGGGAAAATTTATAACTAATTCTTTTATAAATACTCCCCCAAAATTAACAATAAAGACAAAAGAATTGAGCTATTAAATATAGAACTATTTTGAGAAAAGGGTAGATTTAACATTTAATTAAAAATTAAATTAAATTTCAAATTGTAAAAACTATTGAACTTACAAATAGAGAGTTACATAAACAGAATTCTACAATACATATATGTGTTAGATAAAATGCTATTTAATTTTCTACTGGCTGTGTCACCTAGCAACCAAGATATACCTAATTATTTCAAAATGTAAAAAGTTTTCTGTGCAAACGATAATTTGTGATAAATACATTATCTGTTTATTTCTTCAGTTTTTACCTAAGCTGTGTGAAACAATATTCTTTTTGTTTTTGAGTTTGATTAAAATGTTTTTTTATGAGTATATGTGTAAAAATGTTACGGTTTTTTATTGGAGTTTTGTTTTGTTAAATTATCTATGTTAGAAAGAACCTGAGATTAGTGTTCTCATGAGAATAAACTGTTTAAAACCAGAGATGAGTAATTAATTTTGAGTTGAGTAAGAAATTAGTAATAAACTTTCGAACAATTGAAGTAATCATATGGTCCGTCTCTACGGAGAAAAATCAGCGAGTTGTTGTTCTACGTCAATGACTGAAGGATAAATGGTGAATATTTTGTTCAGCTTTCCTATTTCTTCGTATTTAGAAATAATCTTTTAAAGAGTCAAGAAGGGTAAGTGCACCCATTTAATTTTTATTCGTTAAAAATGAGTATGAAAGAATTAAATGCGAAAAAGAAAATTTACAAAACAAACTTGACAAAATTAAAAGAAAAATTATCGAATTCTGAGCTAGAATTAAATGAGTTAATTCTCATAAAGGAGATACGGAATAAATTAGAACAAAAGTTTTCTGAATTATTTGAGTCTATTTATAAGATAAGCAAAGAAGATAAAATTGAGGATTTTATTACGGAAAACGGGGAAATTAATGAAATTTTAGAAATAATGGAATTTGAACTTACCAAAAAGTTATCAAAAATGAAATTGCAAACTGTTAATTTAGAAAACGCCACAAAGGCTGAAAATAACATAAAATTGCCGAAGTTAACTCTTCCTGTATTTACGGGTAATTTGCATGAGTGGCTTTCTTTTAAGGATATATTTAAGGCTACTGTACATGAAAATTCAAATTTGTCAGGGGCAATGAAATTACAATATTTGAAATCTTCATTGAGAGCAGATGCCTTTCGTATAATCCAATCTATTTCAATCGTGGATTCTAATTATGAAGTTGCATGGTCGCTTTTGGAAGAACGGTTTTCAAATTCGAGAGAACAAGTTTACGCGCATTTAAAACGTTTTTTAAATATTCCTGTTATTCAGAATGAGTCCCCAGCAGCATTATTAAATCTAATAGATATAACAAATGAATGTATTAGGTCGTTAGAGATTTTAGAACAAAAAGTTGAGGGGTTTTCTACTACTATGTTTGCTTATATTTTGGCTCAAAAATTAGATGTAAATACAAAAATGTGGTGGGAAAGACATCTTAAGTGGGATAATTTACCGAGTTTAACTGAATTGCTAGAATTCTTGAGAGACCACGCGCGTACACTAAGTGCGTCCAAACAAGTAAATACAAAACGAAATTTTCAAAACGAAAGGCAAACAAAGCATAGCTTTTCAAAGGTAACATCCATGGTTGCGAGTTTAAATGAGAAAAATATGCGCAAATGTATTGTATGTAACCAGGAAAATCACAGTGTTTTTAAATGTCCCAAATTTCAAAAATTTAATGTACAGGAAAGAGAAGATTTTGTTAAAAAAAACAATATGTGCTTTAACTGTTTTTCAGAATTCCACTTCGTCAAAAAATGTAACTCAACATTCTCGTGTTCAAAATTTCATAAATGCCACAATATACTTCTTTGTTTTGATAGGCGTGAGAGAAATTCCAGTGCGGTGGGAAACACAAAAAATTATAGTGATAAGGAAGTGCCAAATGCATTGTCAACGAATGAAAGTAAACCAACATTAAATGCTGACGCCATACCATTTGAGTTAAAAAACCAAATTCAAAATTTCACTGGTACTTCAAATGTGAGATCGAGTAATGTTAAAACAGTTCTTCTTTCCACTGCGATTGTTTATATGAGAGATAAATTCGGAAATAAAGTTTCGGTGCGTGCTTTATTGGACAATGGTTCAATGAGCAATTTTTTAACATTGCAGTTAGTTGAAAGATTAGGAATTCGAAAAGACAAAAGTAAGGTTTCGGTATCGTGTTTAAGTGGATCCTCTGTAGCGGTAAAAAATAAAACTACTGCCTTGATCAGTAATAATTCGGGAGATTATAGCCGAGAGTTAGATTTCCTTATCATACCAAAGATTTCGCAAATTATGCCCTCGAAATATATTAATATTTCAGAGCTAGGAATTCCAGAGTCTATTATTCTTGCTGATCCTGAATTTAATAGGCCAGGGAAAATAGATCTTTTGCTAGGAGCTGAAGTATTTCTAGAATTGATAAAGGTGGGTCGTATGAAGTTACCAAATTCTAAATTAATACTGCAAAATACGGTTATCGGTTGCATAGTAAGTGGGAGTGTTTACGATTGTAACGATCAGGAACAGATACATTGTGGGTTAATTACTGAAACAGATTTGAATTTCGAAATGAAAAAATTTTGGGAAATTGAAAGAGCAGAAGAAAGTACACCATTGAGAAATACAGAAGAATTAGCATGCGACATCCACTTTATAAACACACATCAGAGAGATATAACGGGCAAATTCATAGTACAAATGCCGTTGAAAAAAGATCCTAGTTCTTTGGGAGAATCAAAGCAATTTGCGGAAATTAGATTAAATTCACTTTGGAATAGGCTAGTCAAAAATCCAAATCTTTTAGAGTTATATTGCGCATTTATGGCGGAGTATAGAGAGTTAGGCCATATGGAGGAAATAGAGAAAACAGATGAGTCAATACATGCGAATTATCTACCTCATCATGCTGTTTATCGCCCAGATAAAAGTTCTACAAAATTGAGAGTTGTCTTTAATGGTCCACATGCAACTTCATCAGGAGAATCCCTAAATTCCATACAGCTGAATGGAGGTGTCATTCAAGATGATTTGTTTAGCATAATACTTAGATTTCGCACACACCTCTATGCATTTACAGCAGATGTAAAAATGATGTATCGCATGATACTTATCGATAAAAGTCAACGTGATTTACAGTGCAGAGTTTGGAAAGATACTGTAAATGGTGAGATGAAATATTACAGACTATGTACAGTCACATATGGCACAACTAGTGCCCCTTATTTAGCCATATGCTGCCTTAAACAGCTTGGTATAGATGGTGAATCTCAATTTCCGTATGCTTTTGGTGTGGTACAATCAGACTTTTATATGGACGATGTCCTGACTGGAGCAGCTGACCTAAAATCGGCTAAGAGATTGCAAATTGAGCTTATTCAACTATTAAATACGTGCGGCATGAATTTACATAAATGATTTAGTAACCATCCAGAATTAATGGAGCCAGCCTTTAAAATGAGAATTACACTTTTGAAAATATGAGTGAAACTAAGGCACTAGGACTTTGTTGGAATGCCAATGATGATACTTTTACTTTTAGTGTATCATTCAGTGAGCAAACCAAGGTAACTAAAAGAAGTGTGCTGTCATTATTGCTCGCATTTTCGACTCCTTGGGTCTACTAGGACCAGTTGTGACGAAAGCAAAAATTTTCCTACAAAGGCTGTGGAGACTACAAATTGGTTGGGATGAAAATCTCCCTACAGCTGAGCTTGATGATTGGTTGCTGTTTTTAGAATCATTAAGAGCCATCAACAATATAAGTGCTGTTAGATACATTTTTACAAATAATCCAGTGCAAATTAAAATTTGTGGCTTTTCAGATGCTTCGGAGAAAGCCTACGGTGTGGCATTGTATGCTGTGTCTTCAAATTCTTCAGGAGAGCAAATTTCTCAGTTGCTTTGCAGTAAAAGTCGAGTTGCACCAATCAAAACAATCACTATTCCTCGCTTGGAGCTCTGTGGTGCAGTTTTATTAGCCAAATTGATGAATAAGGTTGCCAAAACCTTAAAAGTTCCTAAAGAAGCTGTTTACTATTATTCAGATAGTACTATTGTATTATGTTGGATTCGAAAACAGCCGTGTGACTTAAAAACCTTTGTGGCATCACGTGTGGCTACGATTCAGAATCTTTCTGATATCAGTCATTGGGGACATGTGGCTTCTTCGGATAATCCTGCTGATCTTGTGTCACGAGGTGTAGATCCAGACAAACTTCCCCAAAGTAGTTTATGGTGGAAGGGTCCACTATTCTTAACACAACAAACTGAACATTCTCCAAATATTGTTGAACTTGAGCAAAATGATAAGGATCTATACATAAGTGAACTTAAACATACAGCTTCAAAGACTTTTTCAGAGACTACACTTTAAATATTAGACTGTTCATCTTTTATTGACTATTTTTTGCAATTGAGTAATAATTATGCTAAATTAATAAGAATTCTTAGCTATGTTTTCAGGTTCATTCAGAATGCCAAGAAGCCAAAAGAAGGTATTCAGGTAAGTTAACATCTGCTGAATTGAAGAAAGCTGAGCAGTTTATCATAAAATCTGTTCAAGAAAAAGAGTTCAGTTCTGAATTCACATTGTTATCTAAGGGTAAGGAGTTACCAAAAAATAGTAGATTGCTTTCATTAAATCCTTTCTTGGATAAAAATAATTTAATCAGAGTTGGAGATCGTCTCCAAAATAGCACGGTAAATTATGCCCAAAAACACCCAATTGTACTGCCTTCTAAACACAAATTAACAGAATTAATTATTGAGTTTTATCACAAAAAATATCTACATATAGGACCACAAAATTTACTTTATTGTGTTCGAAGAGAATTTTGGCCTTTAAACGGTAGGGCTATTTGCAGAAAAATTGTACATAAATGTATTACATGCTTTAGGGCCAAACCTAAATTGTTAGAGCAAATTATGGGCGAGCTCCCGAAAGAAAGAATAAATGTTGACTTTGTTTTTAATTGCACAGGAACTGATTTCTGTGGTCCATTTTTGATTAGATATAAAGGTCAACGTAAAGGTATTTTTCATAAAGTTTATGTTTGTATTTTTATTTGTATGGTAACAAAGGCAGTGCATTTGGAATTAGTTATTGATTTAACGTCTGAGGCTTTTATTGCCACATTAAAGAGGTTTTTTGCCAGACGAGGCAAACCTCGAAAAATTTTCATTGATAATGCAGGCAATTTTGTGAAGACTAATGTAGAGCTTAAAAGGTTGCATGAATTGGTAAACAAACCAGACCAGAACCTTACTAATTACTTGTTATCTGAAGGTATTGCTTGGGAATTTATTCCCCCCTAGAGCTCCAAATTTTGGAGGTTTATGGGAATCGGGAGTCAAGTCCTTCAAGTATCACTTTAAACGTGTTGTGGGCAACTCTAAATTAACTTATGAAGAAATGTTAACTATAATTGTCCAAATTGAAGGTATCTTAAATTCGCGCCCGCTTACTCCCTTGAGTACAGATATTGATGACTTGGAGGTCTTGACCCCGGGACATTTTCTTATTGGTCGCCCACTTAATGCCATTGCTGAATTTGACATGAGTAATATTGAAGATAATAGACTTATGGCAAAAGACCACTAAAATGGTTCAGACCATCTGGAAAAAGTGGAAAAATAGTTATTTAAGTACCTTGCAGCAAAGGCATAAGTGGATGATATCAAAAAACAACCTCAAAATAGGAGATATGGTTGTAATAAAGGAAGATGATCTTCCAGTGTCTAAATGGTTATTAGGGAGAATTGTAGAGGTATTTTTTGGTACTGATAATAGAATAAGAGTTGTAAATATAAAAACCCCAAATGGAATATATAAAAGAGCAGTATCCAAAATTGCTGTATTACCTCTTGAAAAGTAATTCAGTTTTTATAAGATAGTGTACATTATTGTAAAATTTCTTTATTTATTATGTATTATGTAAAATTGTTTAAATATTTGCTTAAATTTAACTTAACTGTGACTCATTTATATTGTATTTAATTGTATTGTTATTTATATTTTTTACAATGGTTGTAATTCCAGTGTTTTAGTTTGAAACCCCCCTCAGAGGTTTCAAGAGGGGCGGTATGTTTGATAAAATGCTATTTAATTTTCTACTGGCTGTGTCACCTAGCAACCAAGATATACCTAATTATTTCAAAATGTAAAAAGTTTTCTGTGCAAACGATAATTTGTGATAAATACATTATCTGTTTATTTCTTCAGTTTTTACCTAAGCTGTGTGAAACAATATTCTTTTTGTTTTTGAGTTTGATTAGAATGTTTTTTTTATGAGTATATGTGTAAAAATGTTACGGTTTTTTATTGGAGTTGTGTTTTGTTAAATTATCTATGTTAGAAAGAACCTGAGATTAGTGTTCTCATGAGAATAAACTGTTTAAAACCAGAGATGAGTAATTAATTTTGAGTTGAGTAAGAAATTAGCAATAAACTTTCGAACAATTGAAGTAATCAATATTTATTTAAAAATAACCAAATAAACAAAAACATGTCTTTAATTTACTTTATGAATAATAAACTGAAATATAAATTTCTTGTTATAAAATTTCAAATCAGCGTGAAACTAATTATTCGCATATGGTGCTAAAATGGCAGATATTGTTTCTATTTTATTGTAAATATTTAAATAAAAGGTAATAAAATTAACAAATACTCAATTTGTTTCAAATTTCATAAAGGAAAAGAATACCTAGTAATCCATCGTTAAGAGTTATTCGCTAATTCAAGTCAACCATACAATACACTAATTCAGCGGTTCCCAAACTCTATTGGTACGCGACCCACATCTAAGTAAAAAAAAAAAAAAAATCGCGACCCACTTAATATAATGGTACATATCAGAATGAAAATATTGCTATGCGAGATCCATAAGCTATCGGCTATCCTATCCTATAAAAAAGGCAAATATTCGTACGAACGATACACTATCAACGAAAACAACAATTCGTAATTCCAATGTGTGTAAGTGGAATAATAATTAACATAACACACAGACAAGAATGATAGTTAAAATACATTTAACCCCTTCGCGACGGGAGCCTTTTACAAAATTTTAAATGTTTTGTCATCGGTTTTAAAAAACAAAAAATTGTGCCTTATTACATCGAGAAAATGCTCCGATTAAATAAGGCAAATTTTACAGTAAAATTTTACTGGTGGGGATAAACACGGATTCTTAAGCCTTCTTGCGGCACGTATACGCGTCGCTCGTCCCCAAGGGGTTAATTACTATCAAAACATTACCCTAATTTCCTGCCTATAATCCGCGGATCAAACAATTCTTTTTCGACCCAGAAATTTTATTTTGTAAATGAAGGCAAATATTTACGGCGATCTGAAAAGTTATATTTTATTTAATAAAATTTCTGGGTCGAAAAATGATTGTTTGATCCGCGGATTATACGCAGGAAATTAGGGTACTTTATAATCAATGCATTTTCTGGCACTGGTTTTCACTGATGAACGCATCTATATCAGGTTTAAAATTTGTCAATTTCAACATTAATTCACTTTCAACACACAGTTTTTTTTTCTATACTTGTCTTTCAAAAACAGCCAAATACAAAAAGAATGTTCACATGAGTATTTTGTGTTGAACTCCATCAAGAATGTGTTGAACTCCATCCAATCTCATTTAGATGTTTCTGGATATTCTGCAACTATATGTCTTCCTTTGAAATTAAGGAATTTCCCTTAAAATATTATTTGCTATTGAAAATGTTATATTTTTTAACAGGTGAAATACAAAGCGTATTTTAGTGACAAATCTCGACTGTTTCCGCGACGCACGAAAAAAGGCGCCGCGACCCATAGTTTGGGAACTGCTGCACTAATTAACCAAAGAGAAATGATTGATTTTTTTTCCGGCGTACTTTCACTGTACGTAAACTATGGCTAACGATAAAATGAGCCCTAATTGCACATCTCTCAATGTTTGTAAATCTCTTTGAATCCCACACCCACATGAAGAACATTATACATTTTGTTCAGTTTTCATTCGACACTCCTTACAATCTTTTTTATATTAATTGAGAAAAAATCTCTTTAAATGAGCAATTAATGATAATTTTTATTTAAAAAACTATAAAGTAAATTTACAAACAGTATTTTTCAAAATCCTCAAGAAAAATCACTAATAATGAAAAAAAAAGTTAAATGATTCAATGTAGAATTATTTAAAGAATTAAATAAATTTAAATGCCTAATTCAAAAATAAAATCAAATTTCAAATTGTAAAAACCACTAAACTTGTAAATAGATAATTTAATAAACAGAGAATTCTAACAGTCATATCTTAAATAAATATGCAAAATCTCACCTTTCATTTCCTTTCGAAAAAGAAAATTGAAATATGAATTTCATGTATATTCAAATTTCAAATCACGACGAAGTAGCATATAAATATTTAAATGGCAGATGCTGTTTCTACTTTCTAAATATTAAAAAGTCCTTCCGGCAGTACCGGGAGGAAGAAGTAGCTTTTATACCAGTTCCGTTTTGTACCTTATTTATTTATTTTAAATTAAGTTATACACTATATTGCCATTGATTATGGGACACTTGCGATTTTAGACATTTTACAAAATATCTAGAAAAGTACATGAGGAATCATCTCGAAACTCTTAGTGTATAAATATAATAGTATACGCCATAGATCTCCGTGAAGATGTTTTACTGAAACGCCATAGGGAACCGTCAACAAATTAAAAAAGAATGAATATCTTTTGAATAACCCTGTCAAAACTAATGTAGCAAAAGCGCTCAAACTCTAGATTATGATTGAATGCCTTATTGTAATACACTGTGTTCATTTTTATGCAAATAGCATGCACACTCGCAGAGTAATTAAGGTTTTTATAAAAATGGTCCCAAATTTTTCCAAGTTTTTCCATCATAATTTTCAGAGTTCTTAATATAAAATAATATTTTTTTCAAAAAATATGACAAACAACATTGCACACAGTACCCTGTAATCAGAATTAAAAAATAATAAAAATTGTATGAAAAATGAGTAGGTTTACTATATAATTTTTTACTGCGCATGCGTCAAAGATATCAAAATTTCATTTGCATATTATGTTAGCTAAATGTATAGAGCAACTTTTGTAAAAGTCTCAAAACCATAGCTTGAAAATTCTGAAAGTAATCGTCTATAGAAAAAGGACAAAATCCGTTGTTTCCAAAATGAAGCAAAAAAATGAGGGATTTTATCCAAATGCAGTAGTACATCCCATATTGTGTATTCTATATTGACACTAATCAATGAATATATGGATACAACCCCTCTTGTTTTTGCTTCATTTTGAGAATAACGGATTTTCGACTTATTCAATTGACGATTTTTGTCAGAATTTTCAAGTTATGATTTTGTGACTTTCACAAAAGTTGCTCTATACATTTAGCTAACATAATATGCAAATGAAATTTTGATATCGCTGACGCATGCGCAGTAAAAAATTATTTAGTAAACTAACTCATTTTTTATACAATTTTCATTTTTTTCAAATTCTGATTACAGGGTACTGTGTGCAATGTTGATTGTCATATTTTCTGAAAAAAATAATATTTTATATTAAGAATTCTGAAAATTATAAGGAAAAAACTTGGAAAAATTTGGAATCATTTTTATAAAAACCTTAATTACTCTGCGAGTATGCATGCTATTTGCATAAAAATGAACAAGGCTTATTACAATAAGGCATTCAATCACAATCTAGAGTTTGAGCGTTTTTGCTACATTAGTTTTGACAGGGTTATTCAAAAGATATTCATTCTTTTTTAATTTGTTGACGGTCCCCTATGGAGTTTCGGGAAAAAATCGTCACGGAGATGTATGACTTATACTATTATATTTATACACTAAGAATTTCGAGATGATTCCCCATGTATTTTTCTAGATATTTAGTAAAATGTCTAAAATCGCAAGTGTCCCTCCCATAATCAATGGCAATATAGTGTATTATTCAAACATACGAAGCTCAAATTAGTGAAACCCGATTATATAAGATTGAACATTAGTTGTTGTCAATACTGAATATTAATGAGAATTTTTAGAAATTACTCATCTTTTATTCAACCTGGTTTTATTTTAAGCGATTTATAGGGTCGCCAAATTCCACGATATCATGAAGTGTATGCCATTTTATTACAACATGATGGATAAAACAAACCAATGAGCTTGATCGAAATCTTAATTCATGTGCACATGCACACTCACATCGAAATCAATTTTTATATACGAGCTCTGTCATAGGCAAATTGATTTAAAATATATATATATCACCTACATTAGAAATTCAAACTGCTATAGGCATTTTTTAAGGTAAAGATAAAGCAAAAAATAATCCGGTATTCACTATTAAGATCAAACACTTTAGAAAGAGCCTTTTTTTTTAATTTCTGATTTTTTGTTTGTACATCATTATCCATTTAAAAGACTTTTGACAAATTAAATGCCCACCATTTTGGAACAAGATGGCGGATGAAGTTGGCTAATGAACTCGGTCAAGATATTGGCATGTACTATGTACACACGGAGTAATGTCCAAATAAGTTTATAAATATGCGCATTATCACGTGATAAATTTCAGACCGTTTCAAAATGTGAACCACACTGGAAATTGAAAGTGCCATAACTCAGCCATTTTTTAAGATATAGATGAAACAAAAAATGCTCTGGAATCTTTGTATCAAGTTGAAACACACAAAATAAAAATCTTTTTCAATTTCTAATTATTTTGCACCTAATTTTAAAATTTAAATTAAAAAAATTAATATTCTTCCATTTTGAAACAAGATGTCGGATGGAACTGGCCGATGAACTCGATCGAGAAATTGATATGTACTATGTACTCACCAAGTTACATCCAAATCGGTTTATAAATATGCGTGTTATCACGAGACGAAAATCAGATCATTTCAAAATATGAGCAACACTAAAAATTAAAAGTGCTATAACTTAGCCATTTTTAGGTGCGTTCGTAATTATGTAAATACGTAGCACCTATTGTTGTCGCTCAGTCCGTCCGTCTGTCTGTCTGTCTGTCTGTCCGTCCGCATATAACAACGCAAAAACTATCCAACCGAATCGTTTGAAATTTAAAATATATAATTATTACATAATTTTGTCGAGTCATTTCAAATTTTATGAAAATCGGATGGATAGATCAATTACAGGGACAATCAAAAGGATTCCGTTACATTACGTCAATGGGGAAAAAAGTTTCAAATGCATTTTAATCGTTTGAAATTTAAAATGTATATTTATTACATAATTTTGTTGAGTCATTTCAAATGTTATGAAAATCGGATGCATAGATCAGTTACAGGGACAATCAAAAGTATTCCGTTACATTACAATCAATGGGAAAAAAATTTCAAATGCATTTTAATCTTTTGAAATTTAAAACATATAATTATTGCGTAATTTTGTCGAGTCATTTCAAATGTTATGAAAATCGGATGCATAGATCAATTACAGGGACAATCAAAAGGATTCCGTTACATTACGGTCAATGGGGAAAAAAAATTTTAAATGCATTTTAATCGTTTGAAATTTAAAACATATAATTATTACGTAATTTTATCGAGTCATTTCAAATGTTATGAAAGTCGGATGTATAGGTTATTTACAGGGACAATCAAAGGTATTCCATTACATTACGGTCAATGGGAAAAAAGATTCAAATGCATTTTTATGATGTTACACTCTTTCGAACATAATAGAATTGGCATGAATCTATGAAATATATACTAAATTTTTTTTTTAATTTTAAATTAAAAAAAATTAAATGATTGCCATTTTGAAACAAGATGGCGGATGATGTTGGCCAACGAACTCGGTCGAGACATTTGTACGTACTATGCACATGCCAAGTTTCATTCAAATCAGTACATAAATACGATAGTTATCTCATGACGAAAATCACACACACACACACACACATATACAGGGTGTCCCCTCTCAACGGTGGCCAATAGCTAATTTCTAAACCTTTGGTCATAGACATATAGTTCCAATTGCAAAAATGCTTTAAAAAAGGCAAAGAATTGTTTTTTAAGCGATTTTGGTCAAAAAAATGTTTTATTAAAAAATTACGAAAATTAAATTTTTATACGGTCCCCCGGTCCTATAAGTGATATTTAGTAAAATTTTTTCAACTCTCTAGCAAGTAATACAGAAAAGGTCCCATTCATGTAACATTAAAATTGACCGAGTTATGAAACTTTAAATTTCATGACTTAAACCACTTTTCTATAGCTGAAAACGGATGAGTTCGTCTGAGCTTTAAGGGAACGTACACTAAGTGCTTAAAGTATTATAAAGGGAGTCGATTTCCAAAGCTGTTCAAAGGTTACTTCCTTAACTATTTGTCACAGACATATAGTTCCAATTACAAAATATTTTAAATGAGCGATTTAACTGAAGGCGCTGTCACCGTATAGTTTTACAGTAGTGTTAATTATAATTAATTAACTTCTAGATTGGTTATTAAAATAACTGAAGACATGAATTTCGAAATTCTCTTTATCGAAAAAATCAAATTTTGGGAAATAGCGAAAAAACTTTAAATGCATCTATTGGTTTTGATTATAAATTTTGAGATTGCATTGTTACAATAGTGGAGGTTTGTATAGAATGATAGAGAAATCAAAAAGCGATAAGTCGAGTTTTGAAATTCATATCCTCAATTGTATTTTTACGAATGTTTTATTTTGTAAGCAAATGAAGCTGATTCTTTTCGTGATTTTATTTTAAAAAGGCATGTTATTTTGATAAGCTTTTATTTTATTCATAGTTTTCGTATGTAAATTTTCCTAGTAACTTATATTCAAATTTTAACTCACTTCCAAATATCTGATTGAGGTTCAATTCCCATACTTATTTAAACCCGATGACAATGTAATATTAATACGATTTTAGGTGCGTTCCATTTATTTATTTTATAGGACTACATCAAATTCTATTAGGCTGAGTAATGTAATAGAGCTTTAAATATGTATCATTTTGTAACGATTTGTGTCTGTTGCTTTTCATACTTTAATTTACCAAAATTTCTGTTATTTTTTTTACTTATATTTTTAGCACAAATTGCATATTTTACTTTAACATGTAAATGTCAACATAAATTCAAAAACAACATTGCAATTTTTTTTTTTTTTTTTTTTTTTTTTACTCTCAATGTTTAAAGTTAAATTTTCTATCTGATGTTTATTTTTATTTCCAGTAAATTTGTGACTGACCCCTATTTTGCAGCAAAAAAATATGCTTCAACTTTGAACAGCTATAACTCGGTCAATTTCGATCGCAGAGGAATGGCACTTTTTTTGTCTTACTTGTTAGAGTAGTGGTAAAAATTTTCTAAATATCACTTATAGGACCGGGGGACCGTATAAAAATTTAATTTCCGTAATTTTTTAGTAAAACATTTTTTTTTACCTAAATCGCTTAAAAAACAATTCTTTACAAAATTTGCAAAAATCTTAGATTCTCGCAACCACATCGAAAACATTATATATTTAGTTCCGTTTTTCAGGGCGTTTCTCAAAAAGTTATCTTTTCCTACCGCTGTGCTTAGATATTATTATTATTATTTTTTTTAATAACAATTGAGAAAAAGTACCCTCTTTAAAAGAAAAATTAATGACACTTTTCATTTGCAACATTATAGAGAAATTTACGAATGTATTTTCATATAACTCCAGGAAAAATCACCAATGGTAATAAAAAAAAAAAAAAAAAAAAAAAAAAAAAAAAAAAAAAAAAAAACTGAGTTATTCAATGTATAAATATTTTAAGAATTAAATAAATTTAAATATCTAATTCGAAAATAAGATGAAATTTCACACTGTAAAAATTACTAAAATTGCAAAAATAAATAAATAAAAATAATTTTATAATTTCTTTGTAAATAACAAATTGGAATATAAATTCATCGCTGTGTATTCCTTGTTTAAAATTGTTTTAAACCAACATGTGTTTAGATATAATATTCAAATAACAGATACTGTTTGTACCTAATTCTAAATATTGAAGGGGGGGGGAAGTAAAACATAGCAACAATAACAAGTGCTTACTTTATTCTAAACTTCATAAAAACAATACCTAGTAATCCATAGTTAAAAAATTATTAGCTGTTTTAAGGTTCTGACATCAATCCTTCCCCTGTTTGATCTTTCCGACACTACGAAAAGTAAGGCAGCTCTAAACGCTAACGGTAAAGTGAACCCAAATTGCATAATGTTTGCAAATATCTCTGAATCCACCCACATGCAAAACATTATACATTTTGTTTCGTTTTTCACAATGCTCCTCAAAAAGTTATTTTTACGACCTTTTCCTTTAGAGATTGGTTTTTTTAATGTTAATTAGTAAAAAAAATCTTTAAAATGATAATTAATGATAAGTTTTATTTGAAAATGAAATTTACAAATAGTATATTCATGAATCTCCAGAAAAATATCATCATTAATTAGAGGAATTAGTAAAAGAATTGAATAATTCAAAGTAGATTTATTTTAAGAATTGAATAAATTTAAACACTTGATTCAAAAATAAAATGAAATTTTACACTGTAAAAACTACTAAACTGGCAAAGAGAATTTTCATAAACAGAATTATTAAAGACATCACATAATAATTTAGATCCTTTTTAATTTCCTAATTTTCTTTCGGAATAACAAATTAGAATATAGTTCATTATAAGTAAAGTTTAAGTCACCATATAATATTTAAATGAGAGATACTATTTTTATATTATTATAAATATTGAAAAAAGTAATAATAATATTAATAATAGTAATAATAATAATCACAAATGCTTACTTTATTCCTAACTTCATAAAAACAATACCTAGTAATCTAATCCATAATTAATAATTATCAGCTGTCTCAAGTTTTTTTACAATAATTCTTTATCTAACAGAACTATTTGACTTTTTCGACATTTCGCAAACTAAAGCAACTCTAAACGCTAGCGGTAAAATGAAACCCAAAATGCATAATTTTTGCAAATATCTCTGAATCCCACACCCACATTTTGTTCTGTTTTTTATAATGCTTCTCAAAAAATATTTTTCCGACCTTTTCCTTTAGTGGTTGGTTTTTTAGGTGCGTTCGTAAATATGTAAATACGTAGCACCTATTGTTGTCGCTCAGTCCGTCCGTCCGCATATAACAACGCAAAAACTAACCAACCAAATCGTTTGAAATTTAAAATAAATAATTATAACATAATTTTGTCGAGTCATTTCAAATTTTATGAAAATCGGATGCATAGATCAGTTACAGGGAAAATCAAAAGGATTCCGTTACATTACGGTCAATGGGGAAAAAGGTTTCAAATGCATTTTAATCGTTTGAAATTTAAAACATATAATTATTGCGTAATTTTATGGAGTCATTTCAAATGTTATGACAATCGGATGTATAGAACAATTACAGGGACAATCAAAAGGATTTCGTTACATTACGGTCAATGGAGAAAAAAATTTCCAATGCATTTTAAGCGTTGAAATTTAAAACATATAACTATTACGTAATTTTGTCGAGTCATTTCAAATGTTATGAAAGTCGGATGCTTAGATCATTTACAGGGACAATCAAAAGTATTTCATTACATTATGGTCAATGGGAAATTTTTTCAAATGCATTTTAATGATGTTACACTCATTCGAACATAATAGAATTGGCATGAATCTATCAAGTATATACTAAAATATGCATTCTGTACAATCTGTGATGCAAAGAATTTTTATTATTAAATTACAGGGCCACACAAAAGTATTCCACTACATAATGCTATACGGGGAAACATTGTTTGGGGCATGTTTTAATTATATTCAACTATTTCACATTTTATGAATAAGATATACGTTGCTGAAGTGCAATAAAAATTACTCCGTGCATATTTACAGAAACACAAAGATTTCGACTACTTACTGTATCCGAAGTACGCTCTACTATATCAGCAAGATCTGAATATTTTTAAAACTTCGTTATCGTACGAACGCACCTCATTTGCTACGCTTCACGTGCAATTTCCAACTTGTTTTATATTAATTAGTAAAAAAAAAACTTTAAAATAATAATTAATGATACATTTCATTTGCGAAATTAATGAAATTTACGAATAGTGTTTTATCAATCTCCAGAAAAAATATCACTAATAATGATAAAAGAATTGAATAATTCAAAGTCGATTTATTTTAAGAGCTGAATAACTTTAATTACTTGATTCAAAAATAAAATGAAATTTGAAATTGTAAAATGTACTAAACTTGCAAATAGAGAACTGCATAAACGCAATTCTTCAAGACATCACATGATAATTTAGATAGTGTTAATGTCCCTAATTTTCTTTCGGAATATTAAATTAGACTATAAGCACATTATAAATAAAGTTTAAATCAGCATGTAATATTTAATACGTATAATATTTAAGTGAGATATGTTATTTCTATATTATAGTAAATATTCAAAAAAGTAATACTAATAATAATAATAAATACTTACTTTATTCCAAACTTCATAAAAACAATACTTAGTAATCCATATTTAATATAATAATTATCGACTGTCTCAAGTTTTTAAAATATACAGTTGACAATAATCCTGTTTGATCTTTCCGACACAACGAAAACTAAGGCCAGCTCTAAACGCTAACGGTAAAATGAACCCAAATTGCATAATGTTTGCAGATATCTCTGAATCCCACACCCACATGCAAAACATTACACATTTTGTTCCGTTTTTTCTCAGCGCTTCTGAAAATGTTATATACCACCCCCCCCCCCCCCTTTCTGTCGTGTTTACAAACCACGTCTCCCACACGCCAGCCTTCTAACCCAGACTCCACCTGCAGAGGTGTTAGAGTAGGCAGGAATCCCGCTTAATAAAATATCACTTCTTCCTGATATCTATCGGGAATTTGGGACAACCCTGACCTCTAAGAAAATTCGTCTTGTAGAGGGTTAATGATTTCCGATTTATTCGGTAAAAAGACGTCACTTTTTTTTTTCAAGGTCTCGTTAATGAATTCAATGCGGGCGGTCATTATTGAGAGGCGTCGGATTTGGTAATGTCATGCAAACGAGTTCGTTAAACTTTATTCGTGGGAAACTGAGATTTAGTCTTTGTTTGCGACAAGCAGCAATGATATTCGTCCAGAGTTTCTAAAAAGTTTAATTTTTGAAGGATAAAAAAAAAATAAAAGGTGTTAATTTTTTACCATGAAAATTGTGATTTGTGTATTGTAATTTTTCAAAATCAAATTAGTAGATTCTTGAAGGAATTTTTAAACTTTTTTTACTTATTATTAACTAATTTTTATTTTTAAATGCTTTACTTTAACACATTCGCTGCCGATCACGCGCCAGCGCGTGATATGGCGCCAACGTTAAGGGGGTCATTCACGCGCGGGCACGTGATGTGGGGTGATGTCTCAATAGCCAGTCACGCGCTGGCGCGGAAAATCTTTCACTGATTCTTTGTTATAAAAAGTAAATCGGCTTCTGGGAAAAACCCACTTCTACAGTGCGGCATTAACTATCATCACATCTTCACGTAAGCGGCAGCGAACGTGTTTAAAAAAAAAAAAAAAAAAAAAAAAAAAAGAAAGAAAATCCATGTTAACTTTAAAAATGGTTAATTCTTTTCTATTCAATAAATTGAAAATAGCGGATTCACAGTAGAGGTCTGCACGGGCCCGGGCTTGGCCCGTGGCCTGTATCCGGCGGAATCGTTTCGAATTTTCTCACGGGCCGGCAGATTTAGAATAGTTTTTTCAACGGGTCGGGCCAGGCCGACAAACAACATAAACGGGCCGGCAAAAAAATTGAACGGGCCAGACGGGCCGGGCCGATAAAAAAAATTTCTGGCCTGCCGGCCCGTTCTGAAGATTTAAGCAGAAACGATAAAATATGAGCTATTTTCAACGAAAATGGTTTTAACGAGAATAAGTATAAATGTGGCCATACTACTTTGACAGCATCAATATAAAAATATATAGTGTATCGGCATCGGAGAATTACATTATGTGTAACCCGTTTTAATATTTTTTAGCTGACTCAGGCCGGTCCGCGATCACGCTTGCATTATTTTTCTACATACAGACTGGCCGGACCGGTACTAGACTTAATTATTGGCAGAAAACATGATTTGTAAAATTATTAACAGCGATAAAGAACTTATGTTAGCTTAGTCTTCGGATATATACTTCTTGATGCTTTTTAAATTAATTTCTCAATAATGCGAAAGTTTGACACATTTTCTGATTAATTTTAAATTGTAAAAGTATAAAAAGTATAAGCCTAACTATTGAAGGGTTTTGGAATCGAATAGCGTTTTTCATTTTTGGTAAATAAAATACTTGAATAACCTTGTTGAGATATAATAGTTTCTCAAATGATTGCAGGTTTTTCTAACTTCCCTTGCTATTGCTTCCGGAAATTCTATTCAAAACGCTAATTATGACAGTATTTTATTTGTTTGCAGTATTCTTAAATTGATTATATCAAAAAAATGGATAACGCCAGTCGATTATATAGTTTCTGAATAAAGATATCTGCTAATCTTATGCGTTTCTGAGGGGAAAAAAATGAATTTAGAAATGTATCAGAAAGGAGCTTCTTTGAATTTAAGAATGAATTTAGATTTGAAATCTATAATAAAATGATATAGAAATATATTTATAAATCTTCTTTTATTAAACAGCTTCAAAATTAACCACGTTTTTAGCTTTCTTTCTTTTTTCTTTTATTCTAAGCCACATTAATTTTTTTATGAATCTTTATCCGAATGTTGAAAGCCTAAGAATCTAAGTAATCATTAATGTTGTTAATGTGTATTTGCTGTAAAATATACCGTAAAATCATTCCATAGATATGAATGCAGTATTCTTTAAAAGAATCTTAGTTATATGATAAAAATCTGAATTTTTTAGAAATCGTAGAAATTGTAACGGGCCAAAACGGGCCGGGCCGTTTTCACTGATTTTTGTACGGGCCGGGTTAAAACATAAAAATTTAAACGGGCCGGGCCGGGCCCGGGCCTGGAAATTCCGGCCCGTGCAGACCTCTAATTCACACCACTATTATTTAAATAAAATATTCGTAAAATTGAGTCTAAACAACTCCACCTTTCAATAGTATGAAAATTTTCTTAAAAATAATAGTGGTGTCAAAAAGCTTTAAATGATGAAATAAGCAAATTCGTCTTGCCGGAACGCCGTTCGGGCAAACCAGTTAAGGGGGTTAATAGTCCGATAAATGGTTTTCAAAATTGACTTTTCAGAAAGTTATGCTGCTGTAAAATCTAAAAAGCATAATTTTAACAATTTTTTTTCTTTATTCTCAAATTTCCTAATATATGGCTTTAAAATGCACAAAGTCTCAACGCTCGGTGCGAGCAATAACAAAAAAAGTTTCTCTTATTATTACTGCGACAGCGAGGGTTAATAAAGTTTATAGTAATTCATTTTTAAAAGTAAATATTAGTTTCCTTAAATATCATTTTATTAGAATTTCAATTATTTTGAAAACTCACAAATTCACGGGTTAACGTAGGAAAAAAAAATCAATGTGAATTTTTAAGACTGTGATTTATATCCTTTTTACTTACCCATCATACTTAATATAGGGTAAGTCTTGCAATCGTTTTGAACATATCGAATTTTATTTATTTTTATTTTATTTATTTTATTTTATTTATTTATTTATTTATTTATATTTTTTATGGAGATTCCGAAAAACATATTTTTAGAAAAAAATAATTGCCGTCCGTCTGTCTGTTTTTTACAGACAGACAGGTTGGTTGATTTTTGTCGTCCGATTATCTACGCTAATGGGATATAGGACCAGGGGGAGTGCCCTCCGTGGGGGTCTTTCTAAGGGAACCTAACCCGTATTTACGCAAGGTTCGAAGAAAACCACGGAAAACTCCGAACGGTTAGGCCGACAGCCGCGATTGGGTTCGAACCCAGCACCTGCCGTCTACCAGTTGAGAGGTCCAAACCTCTCGGCCACTACAGACAGACAGACGGATGCTCTATCTCCCGAACAAATGGACTACTAGCATTTCTGACGTCAAAGAACATCACGATGGATTCTAGCTAATCAGCTTCTCAATTTATCCGACAACCGTTCACCAGAAGACACTCAAATACCGCAATGCTTGTGGGAAACGTTGCAAGATTCTCCCCGTGCGTGTGGTCAATAGTGTGGAGATAGAAACTTGAAATTTGGTGTGCACTTAGTACGTAATAATGGGAAGAAGCCTATTGAATATCAGTAAACTCAATTATCCGGAACTATATTTTTCGGGAGTATTCGTTCTGATGAAAGGTATATAAAAATTTTCGATTTTTTTTTTTTAATTATTATTTTAAGGAGTGAAGGTAAAAGATAATAAAATAACACAAATTTTGCATCAAGAACGAAGTCGATGAGATTATGAGTTGTCGAGATATCTGTAATCCTGTTTTCCACATTCTTCGATTTGTCATGTTTCTGTATCTCATTCAAATTTCAATTCAAAGACATATTTTAACTGGAAACGAGACGCTTAATCCGAAACAGTAAACTGTTAATAGAATTATTATTCTCAGAATTATAAGGAATTTTTTTTTCACGCAATTTGGTATTACATGAGTATTTTGGCATTTTATGTAATTTGTCGAAATTGATTCATCAACAATTCATTAATAGAGCATTATTATGTTTTAAAAGTACTTAAACATACGTTTAACCCTTTGACGGTTAAAGCACTTCTATTCATAAAATACTAAAATGATTGAATGACACCGGAATTTAAAAACACATTTATTTCATAATATATCAATGTTTTTTTTACTTTCTTTGTAAAATTAAAATCTTCATTTAAAAATTCCGGTGTCAGTATGGCATTTCGCAATTCAAATTAAGTGGTATTCTGGGCGCGTATACGCGCTTATAACCACGAAAGGGTTAAACTTTATTTTGAAATTGCAATGCATTTTATAAATAAACTGACTACGTGCGTTTTATTTTCATATTTTATAGCATGCATTGCATATCCATGATGGGTAAGTATTACGGTGGCTCTCAACGACTATTTTTATTACTTAAATTATTATTACAGTCGACTCTCGTTAATTCGAACTCGTCGGGACCACAAGAAAAGTTCGAATTATGGAAAATATGAAATGAAAACATGCTTAGAATGGTACTATTACAATGGATTTAATGTGATAGTGTTTTTTAAATATATTTCGTCTGTTATTATTAGAATATGACTTAATAATAAATTAGAATATATAAATACATAAACTAATTAAATGATTAGAAACGAGCACAATGGGAGAAAAGTTTGAGGTGTCACTGACGGACTGACGGAGCACTAAGAAAGTGGATATCAAATGTTTTGGATTACATGTATACTCGTTCGGAACCATTTTCACAAAAATCAAAGAAAGAAAGTTATTCAAATGATCTGAAATCCGCGAGAAAGAAAAGAAAAATGAAAAATCGGAATTCTCATTAGTTCGAATTAAGAGCCCACAATAGTCACAGAAAAAGTACTCAAAAAGACCCGGATGATAATGTAAAGTCTATGGGGGCGTTCTTTTCGAATATCTCGTTCAAATTTTAATATGTTTACATGATTTTTTTTTTGCATAGGATAGCTTAGGACGATCTACAACCGGCCTAGTTTTTACTTTTTCAATTTTGGTTTCAGATTTTTAAGAAAAAATTATTTTAACTTTCAAAACCGGTTTAAACCGGTTCTGAAATTGAAACTATCATAATATTAAAAATATATGAGCAAAATCGAAAAAGTAAAAACTAGGCCGGTTGTAGATCGTCCTAAGCTATCCTATGCAAAAAAAAAAATCATGTAAACATATTAAAATTTGAACGATATATTAGAAAAGAATGTCCCCATAGACTTTACATTAGAGCTCGGCTTTTACCGCGTGGCTAGTGTGTGCTCTTAAACGAAGTCAAGATAAAATGAGTTGGAATTAGTGAAAGTTTTTAACGTTATTCTGCCCTTGAAAATTTCGGGACTTCTTGTTTAGTTCGAAATAAGCGAAGATTCGATTTATCCGTTTCCGAATTAACGAGAGTCGACTGTATTAGTATTTAAAAAAAATCGAGATTTTCCTTTTTTTTTTTCCTTGGCCTTATTTCGTGCTATTGCGAATTGGAATTCATTGTATGTAAACGCCTGATTAGCGCATTTACTTTCTATAGCCGAAAGGCTGACGATTTTCTATAGGAAAAAAGAAGCCGAGAAAACTGTTTCAGGCCGATTAACACAGAAACGAGGATTATAATTAACTATACCAATATTCTTTAGTTGCGATGAGGAAAATAAAGGAATTCGGCAGTACCGTGTGCATCGCACCGCTTCGACCGTCAAGTAAATTGTGAGCATTTAAAGAAAGAATAATTGTCGCAATTTCACTTATTTTCTTTATTATCTTCTTATTATTCACTTTTTTCTAATTACTTTCTATCTAATAAATTAAAACGACGTTTTATCTTATTTTGACCGGAAATGCATGAAATTAGAAGGCGTTGTTGTTCAGAAACTACCTAATCGCACTCATATTTCCTTTTTTATTTTTTATTTATTTATTTATTTATTTGCAAACGCAATAGATATTTCAGAATAAGCTGTCAAAATTGACGTTATAAGCGGCACTTCCCGGCGAAAGCAGAAAAACCAGTCTTACAAAGGGAGAAAAGGGCGTGATCACGTGATCGAAATCGTTTATAACTCAATAGATAATTTAATTATGATAAAATGGGAAAATAAATTCTATTCGAAATCGTTTCCGTAGTCAAACCTTCCAATTTTGTATCTTTCTGTTAAAAAATAAATTTGTGAATGTGTCAAAACGTTTTGCGTTTGTTGAGCAAAGCAGTTGAGAACACCTTTAATGAGCAAGTGGCTCCTAAACCCAAATATTTCAAATAAGAAACAAGTTAGAAACAACGCGTATTTCGAAAAAAAAAAAAAAAACTGCAAAAGAAAAGCTAATTTTATCAAAAGATTGCAGAAAACAACGCAGCTTTCCTCAAAAAACTGCTGAAAAAAAAAAAAAAAAAAAACGATTTTTGTCAGATGATTACGGAAAAAACGCAATTTCGGAAATAGAAACGCTAAAAAAGCCCACATGAATTTTGTCAAAGGATCGCGAAAAAGAGTGAAATTCTATTCAGATCGAGGTTAATAGAGGTTACTGATATTAAATAGGCTTCGTCCTATTCTTACTTACTAAGTACATACAAAATTTTAAGTCTCCATCTCCATTTGTTCGTGAAATAGAGCATTTACAGACAGACAGACGGATGGCAAATTTTTTTTTTTCTAAAAATATGTTTTTCGGAATCTCCAGTATCTGAAACGTGTAAATCCGTAATTTTTTTTTCGAGAGTCCGAAAAAAATAGTTCCGGATAATCGACGTTACTGATATTAAATAGGCTTCGTCCTATTCTTACTTACTAAGTACATACAAAATTTTAAGTCTCTGTCTCCATTTGTTCGTGAGATACAGCGTTTACAGACAGATAGACGGCAAATTTTTTTTCTAAACATGTGTTTTTCAGAATCTCCAGTATCTTAAACGTGTAAATCCGTCAATTTTTTTTTTTTTTTTTTTTTTTCGATTTTCAAAACGATTGCAAGACTTACCCTGTACTACGTATGATAGGTAAGTAAAAGTGGTCCACAATTTTTGACACGACACTTTTTAGCTTATCTGAAAGAAATAGCATCGGAGGCTAATAAATAAATAAATAAATAAATAAATAATCGAATTCTTCCAAATCTAAGAAAATATAATGTAACCATAAATAAAAGTATATAATTACCTCCTCTGAATTATACATGATTCCAAGAAACTTAATCTTTAGAAGCCTCACAAAGCAATATATTGCGGATATTGAAAGAAGAATTTATAAAAACAAAATTTCTTTTGCTGTTGCTGATTTTCGGAAATCCAAGTAGTTTGTATAGCAAATTAATCAATTTTCTCTACCCAGAATGTAGATTTTTCGGAAACTATCCTTTATAAAGGAAACATTTGTTGCACAAGCATGTTTTGCTGATGAACTATCGATTTTTTTTTTTTTTTTTTTTTTTGGAAGGGGGGGGGGAAGGAAGTTTTTTTTAAATTGTGAATACTTTGACACCTCATTTTTACCTATTACATAGTGAAATAGTGTCAATTTTGTTAAAAGACGCAGCGCAATGACCATTACAAATGAAAACTTTAAACTGATTTTTCTTCCTTTTCCTATTTTTATAACTTGCCTGTTCGATAAATACTAAGGCTTTCATTTAGAGAAAGGTTTTTATTATTATTATTATTTTTCTCCTGGAGTGTTAAATATTTTTATACATGGATTTAACATTCAAGTTTCTAGTTTTTATCTTTTTAAAATATTCTTAAATTGAGAGATTGTTGGATTTCGTTCATTTTTACTATACACTAGAGAGAAAAAAAAAAAACCTTATTAATTGTAAAATCCCATACATCTAAAAATCCATGCAAAGTTTTATGTAGCATTTTCTAATGAATAGGGATAAACTCATAGCAAAAATATTCATATGTTTTAAAAATAGTAAGGATTTTTAAAAAGTTAATTAAAAAAATTAATTTTAGTAAAACTAGGGGGGCTCCGCCCCCCTGCTCGCTACGCTCGCCAACCCCCCGCGTAATCGCTTCGCGATTCCAAGTTGTAGACTGCCTCTGCTTGCTGCGCTCGCCAATACCCCATGGTATGAAAAGCAGTTGCAGACCTTTCAAATAATGTGTCACACGACTGGGGTTGTAAAAAAAAATAAAAATGTGCTCCCCTGGGGGCAGAGGGGGGGGGGGTGACACACAAGACATCCATAATATGAATTAGCAGTTGCAGACCTCTCAAATGATGTGTCATACAACTGGTGTTGTGAAGAAATTAAAAATGTGCCCCCCCCCCCTTGGTGGAACAGAGTGTGGGGTGTCACAGAAGACATCCATAATATAAATAAGCAGTTGCAGACCTTTCAAATCATGTGTCACACGACTGGTGTTGTAAAGAAATTAAAAATCTGGCGAAATAGTACAGTTATCGCCAAGTTGGCGTCACTTTTGGCGACTAATTTTGGTTGCCAAATTTGGCGATACATCGCCAAGTTGGCGACAAACTTGGCGATTGTTGGCGATGGTAACCTTTCCCTCTTTATGGTAACCCATACGGCGATGCATAGACGGAGCCCTTTCCTGATTGGTCTATTCGACTCATGGAAGGAGTGGTCCGCCCGGATTCGTTATTTCCGGAAATCTTACACATCAGCATCATTCTAGGGGTCATTCCTTTTAAGGCTAGTTTTTTTTTTACTATAGAAGGATAAGCTGTTTTACAAGATTATTTGTTTTAAAATTTAATTTTTAGTATTAAGTATTGTGCCAACCCATGTATTACAGTAGCATTCAAAATTGAAATGATGGTTTCAAAAATACTGTGTCCCCTTAACATTACCATTATTATACTTGGGACAGCTACGCAATTGATAAAAATAAAATCAATCATGTAGCTGAAAACGTTTATTTGAGAATTTGCTTATTGCTGTTTCAGAAAATTGGCCGATATACAATCAACTCTCGTTAATTCCAAATCGGATAATTCGAATCTTCGCTTAATTCGAACTAAACAGGGAGTCCCGAAATTTTCAATGGCAGAATAACGTTAAATATTTTCATTAATTCAGACTCATTTTCCCTTGACATGGTTTAATTCGGAACTAACGAGATTCCGATTTTTCATTTTTCCTTTCTTTCTCACTGATTTCAGATCATTTGAATAACTTTCTTTCTTTGATTTTCGAGAGAATTGTTCCGCACGAGTATACACATAATCCCATGCATTTGATATCCACTTTCTAAGTGCCCCGTCTGTTCATCAGTGACGCTTCAGATTTTTCTTACATAGTGCTTGTTTCTAATCTTTTAATTAGTTTATGTAGTATTTATACATTCTAATTTAATACTTTTAGTCATATTCTAATGCTAACAGACGAAATAAATTTAAAAACCACTATAACATTAATTCCTTTGTAATAGCACCATATAAAGCATGTTGTCATTCCATCCATTCCATAATTCGAACTTCGGATAACTCGAACATTTCTTGTGGTCCCGATGAGTTCGAATTAACGAGAGTCGACTGTACTTTAAAAACTACTCGGAAATGTTTCGGGAAAATGAAATGCAACAAGAAGTACAAAAGAATTCTCTTTTATATGTATATCTTCACATATACATAGCGTCATTGTCCCGAATGTCGATCGAAAATACCAAGATTTCTATTTTTCAATTTAAACGTAAAGAGTAATGATTAAGGTAAAGTGGTGCAGGAATGCGCATTTTAACTATTTCCGCATTGAGTAACAAACAAGTAAGAAAAACCATGCGTTAAGCATAGCATATGAAGCACTTCCCAACGCTTCATGAAATCTTTAACAAAACTTCGTTATTTAGGGAAATAAGGGTATAAAGCCAAATATGTATCCCAGTACTATTGAACATCACTGCATTTGATCTGTCAGCTAATATGCATACTATATAATGGGAAAATTTAGTTTAGCAAAAAAAAAAAAAAAAAAAAGACTAGTAGTTTGAAATTTATTTTTCAGCAATTTATACCAATAGATGGAAACATATTTGAATACTTTGTTCAGCCTTGTAGTTTACTTGGTACCTTTATTACACATCAGTGTTAAGCTAAAATTTATTTTAAACTAAAACAATCTTAGAACAACTGAAATCACTTTTTCATAAATTATCATTCTCCATGTAACCAATTCTTTGCGTGGCCCTCTATATCATTTTATCTATATTCTGCAAACATTTCTTAGTAAATTTATTGCAGCTCAGCGTAAAAATGCACAATTTATTTAAGAATCGCCTCTTAGTAATTTATGCTCATATTCAGTAACATTGGCGAACTCCTTTGGGTAGCCCTGTACATTAACTACAGTATTTATACCATGTGCCATACCATAAATGTGCCATTATGCACATTTACGCACCATATAATATGCATAAATTTAGTGAAACTGATACGCGCATATCATAATTAAAAGCATTTCATCCATCCATCAGCAATCATCGGATACATATACAGTACTTCGGAAAGAATGTACTATTTGAAATCTTTCGTGTGTCCTTGTAAATACTATGTACTTTATATTAGGGAAGGCAGTATCGCATAATTTATACTAAGCCTCTTTGACATACATCAATTTTATTATACATGAAACAGCTTAATATAAATAAATTTAAAAACTTCGTAAAATCACCATAAAATGAAAAATTAAGCAGGACGCGTTTCGAGCAACAACAATAACAGCTCGTCATCAGCTAAAGTAACACGTGTATGATGACGAGCTGTTATTGTTGTAGCTCGAAACACGTTCTGCTTAATTTTTCATTTTATGGTGATTTTACAAAGTTTTTAAATTTATTTATCAATTTATCGCCAGTGATTACGGTGTTTTTCAACAGCTTAATATATTTAAAATATGCACACACTATCCCCCTTTTACCATTATCTAATGGAATCCTTTTATATGGCCCTGTAAATGAATGATAGCTACATTTCACCTTATATTTAATAGAATGCATATTTTAATGCACCTCGTAACAGCATATACATTTTAATATGTTTTGACAGGCAATAACATCTTCAAAATTCCTTTGAAACGATTTTTCTCCATAGGCCGTAATGAAATGAAAAACTTTTGACTCTCCCTGTAGATAAACTAATCATGGTAGAAACTTCATTTTCAATAGGGTTCGTGCTAGGGTAAACTTCAACAACATACAAACATTTCAGGGCAATTCGAGTATATTTATAGGTGTTAGAGCGCGGGCTGACGGGCAGACGGACAGACAAACTGAATGCATAAGCACTTTTCAAACTTTTGGAAAGTGTTATAAATGTAAAAATTCCTTTGAAAAGATTTCCCCCCATAGGCCGTAATGTAATGGAAAACTTTTAACTCTCCCTGTAAATAAATTAATCATGGTAAACTTCATTTTCAATAGGGTTCGTGCTAAGGTAAACCTAAATAACGTCCAAAAAAATCCGAGTATGTTTATGAGAGTTAGAGCGCGGACAGACGGTCAGACAAACCGAATGCATAAGCACTATTCAACTTTGTTGGAAAGTGCTATTAAAAAGGCAAAGAAAGCAATGACCAGAAATCTTCAAAATCCGCAAAACCCCTGGTCTCAAGCTGTGCGGATTTGAGGGATTCATACTTTATTCACATTCACATTTTCTATATAGTACACGGGTCATTCCTTGTCACGTGTAGGACAACGTTCCTACCTATTACAGCTGTTTAAGTTAATTAACAATGTTATATATCCTCAATTTAAAACAACTCTGCAAATATGAAAATATAGAATTTTTTCATATTTTTAATGTTTGGTGTATGCTTTAACAACTTGTAAAACAACAGATGGAGGTAAGTGTCGCGCGCAGGACATTTTGGCAGTTTTTCATAGAATGGCCCTGAAATGTATTGTAAAATTGATTGTAGATAAATTAAGTGTAGAAATTAAAATGTGGAGATTTTTATTAGCTATTATTATTAAATATTTATTTATTATTAAAAGCGGGCAACTTACTAAGGACTAGATTTTAAAATGTTCAGATTTTTAAAATTATTAAAATGCTATTTCCATGTCACATATGAAACAGCTTTCTGAACTATTACAGCTCTTTTAACAATACTATTGTATCATCAAATTAAGATAACTACAGTAACATGAAAATATACCATTTTTTGTTATTCTTAATTACACAGTTCATATTTTAACAACCTGTTGGTTAATAAATATGGGTACTTATGTGAGCTTCACGCCAGGGCCGTAGCTAGAAGTGAACACTATAGAGGGGGGGGGGGGGCTCAAGAGAATGTACGGGGGCTTATATATTTTCCCTCTCCCTCTCTGATGCAGATAGAGACAGTGAATTAGTACCTATTCACACTGTAGGTAACATGTTTCTTATTAAACTGTTGTAATAACTTCATATTAATTTAAATGCTTTAAGTGATAAATTAAAATAACATAAAAAGATTATAGCTTGACATGTTTCATTGCTCTTACGGCAACATTTTCAAAAGCAAATAAAATGATAAAAAAGGAATTTCCCGAAATAAACAGAAAAAAAAACACAAATCACGTGAACACACAATTTTTCACAAATGTTCACAATTTTTTCTGTTTATTTCGGGAAATTCCTTTTTTATCATTTTATTTGCTTTTGAAAATGTTGCCGTAAGAGCAATGAATCATGTCAAGCTATAATCTTTTTATGTTATTTTAATTTATCACTTAAAGCATTTAAATTAAATTGATATTTTAAAGTGATGTTTATATTATATGTAACTTCATATTACGCTAAGAAAAGTATAGTATGATGAAAATTTTGAGTGTATAACTGGAGCAAAATTAAACACCATGTTAGCTTCATATGTACACATAGGATGAGGGAATATTGATACACTTAGATACAATTTAGTAATATTGCAAAACGGTGAAAGGGTCTCAAAACTAAATTAGATTTTTGAACAGAATTTCATTTGGGTTTTCAGAACAGAAATTCAAGTGACCTTGGAATCTTTTCCAAGAAGGTATTTTAGGGGGGGGGGGGGGGCTAAGCCGCCCATAGAGCTTCTTAGCTACGGTCCTGCGTCACGTGCGGGACATTTTGTCCGTTTCTCATGGAATGGCCCAGATAGATAATCCATTTTCTCGCCTAAACCATTTGATCTTCAAACTATATGGGTCATCTCAGAGCAGTAATTAATTGCCTACTACACACTGAAGAAGCCGACCAGACAACCCGTCCACGTAGTTTTCCATTTTAACGTTTGATGTTTGGGTGCATCAGCTGAAGTGGAACGGAACCTCTTCCTACACCTGCACTACTTTTTTCTCCTCACCACACGATATCGTGTTGACGAATCATTCGGATGTAAAACTTTTTTTAATCGGAGCATTTTTTTTTTTTTTGTCTTTATTACTTACCATCATACGTAGTATAGGATAAGTCTTGCAATCGTTTTGAAAATCGAAATTTTTTTTTTTTTTTTGACGTATTTACACGTTTCAGATACTGAAGATTCCGTTAAGCATATTTTTAGAAATAAAAATTGCTGTCCGTCCGTCTGTGTGTGTGTCTGTCTGTCTGTAAACGCTCTATCTCCCGAACAAATTGAGATAGGGACTTGAAATTTTCTATGTACTTAAAAATGGGACCGAAGCCTATTTAATTTCAGTAACCTCCATTATCGGACTATTTTTTTCTTTTTTAAGACTGTTTTAAAATTCGTTCTAATGAAAGGTACATAAAAATTTTCGATTTTTTTTATTTTAAAGATTGAACCTTAAAAGCAATAAAATAATACAAATTTTTCATAACGAACGAAGTCAATTGAATTATTAGTTGCCGAGATATTTGTAATCCTGTCTTCCACATTCTTCAATTTTTCAAGACCCTGTATGTCAAATTTCAATTCAGAGATATATTTTAATTGGACATAGGACGCTTCATCCGACGCAGTAAATTGTTAGTTAATATGATTATTATTTTTGAAGTTATAAGGATGTTTCTTTTACGCAATTCGGTACCACTTAAGTAGTTTGGTATTTTATGTAGTTTCTCGAAATGGGTTCATCAGTAATTTATTAATAAAGCATTACTATGTATATTAAAAATATTTAAATATATACATTTAAATTTTGTTTTGGAATGGCAATGCATTTTATAAATAGTTTACACATGTTTTTTTTTTTTTTTTTTTTTTTTTCATATATTATATAAAGCATATCCATAATGGGTAAGTATTACGATGGATTCCAATGACTAGTTTTCGATGGCCATTCAAACGTAGGACTCAGAAGTTTTATCGTTAAAAGTAACTTTTAATTGTATCAAAAATTTCTATACATGGGAGCCGATAACGGAGGAAGCAATGCTTTGTACCATACCACTGGCGTAACATTTCAATCTAACTATGGGACAGGCTCAAATAATTAGTTTCAAATAAATTATATAAAAAATATTTTTTAAAAGTGTGAGATCATTTATGGATAACCCCTATAAGTGTACATACATATGTAAAGGGTCTGAAGCTCCATGTAAAAAAGGGGAAAACGCTTACAAAATAACTGCAAATTGCAGTAAATTTTGAAATTAAATATTTTTCTGTGAGGAGCTAGCTAAAAAATATTTGAACTGCAAAGAGCAAAAAATTAAAACGCACTTGTTTTTAAAATAAAATTTTAATCAGATATTGTTACGGTGTTTTGGGTGGACGTAAAAAAACGCCTTGATATATTTTGGAGATGCAATTTTGCGTTATGAATAGTACAGAAATAAAGGCAGGCATGATACTTTGATCAATCCATGGGTGGTCTCAAAGAGAGATCCTGGAAGAGCTTTCATTGATGGAAATCATTTCGCACAATTTTATAGATTTTTTTTTTTTTTTTTTTTTTTTTTTTTAAATAAAATGATTAAAATTACTTAAAATTTCCAAAATCTGGGGGAGAAAATAACTGTCCTTTCCCAATATTATGAAGCAGCTAACGGGTCAGTGAAATAAAAAAAATAACAATAATAACAATTTTTAAAAAACTGAAATTTCATGCAAAGAAAGGGGTGTGGGCGCTTATTTTCTATATTTTTCTTCTTAACAAATTAAAAGAGTTACTGCCAGTTTTCACCAATTCCTATCGCTGTAATTACAACAAAATAATTTATAATGAATAACTATAAATTAATCAAGAAAGCAATAATATGTTATGAATTTTTTAAGTAATTTTTAATTTTGAATGCGTAAAATACACTTATATAGTTTTTAAAGCATATCTCTCAAGAAAATATCAAGGATTTTAAATAAAGCACACTTTAAAAGGGAGTTTTATTTATTTTTTTAAATTGCAATAACAGGAAATCTTCAAAAGGGCGCCAAGAAAACGTACTAATACACGGAACCATTAGATTCTGTAAGTCTTTGATATAAACAGATACTGATTTTTTTTTTTTTTTTAATTTATAAATCACCCAACAGGCAACAGTGATATAGGGTAGATGTGCCAGTAATGGGCCACCTTAAGGAATTTCTCTAAAAAATAATTTTTTATTAATAGTTATAATTATTGTATTCCAATTTTTTTCATATTATATTAATCTTTCAACAATATTTAACTAATCCCATCGTTACATTTCCCAATAGAAATAAAAATTTCATTTTAAATAATAGAAATATGTCTAAACACCCAAGTGCCCAGTAATGGGCCACCTATGTTCCAGTAATGGACCGCCTATGTTCCAGTAATGGGCCACCCTACAAAAAATAACAGATAATTATTTTTAGGTGCGTTCGTAATTATGTAAATACGTTGCAACTATAGTTGTCGTTCAGTCCGCCCGTCTGTCTGTCCGTTTGTGTGTTCGTCTGTCTGTCCGTTTGCCTGTTCGTCTGTCTGTCTGTCAGCATATACCAACGCAAAAACTATCCAACCGAATCTTTTGAAATTTAAAATACATAATTATTACATAATTTTGTCGAGTCATTTCAAACTTTATGAAAATCGGATGAATAGATCAATTACAGGGAAAATCAAAAAGATTCTGTTCCATTACGGTCAATGGGGGAAATAGTTTAAAATGCATTTTCATCGTTTGAAATTTAAAACATATAATTATTACATGATTTTGTCGAGTCATTTCAGGTCTTATGATAATCAGATGCATAGATCAATTACAGGGACTATCAAAAGGATTCCGTTACATTACAGGCACTGGGGGAAAAAATTGCAAATGCATTTTAATGGTGTTACACTCATTCGAACATAATAAAATTGACATGAACCTATGACGTATATATATAATAAAATAAAAATTCTGTACAATCTGAGATGCAAAGAATATTTATTATTAAATTACAGGGCCACACAAAAGTATTCCACTACATAATGCTATATGGGGAAACATAGTTTAAGGCGTGTTTTTAATTATAATAAAATACTTCATATTTTATGAATAAGATATGTGTTGCTGAGGTGTAATAAAAATTACTTCCTGCATATTTACAGGAACACAAAGATTTCGACCACTATACTCTATCCGAAGTACGCTGTACTATTTCAGCAAGGTCTGATTATTTGTAAAATTTTGTTATTGTACGAACGCACATCCTTTGCTACGCTTCGCAATTCGGAAGAAAATATTAATAATATCTTCTTCCAAATATGATTTTACATTTCTGAACCAACTTAAAACAACTTCTTTTGTAACGGTACATCTAGATTTTGTCAAATGTTCTGCTTGTGTTTTGTACCAATTTTGGATGACTTTTTTTAAAACAACTATTTATAAAGAAATTGCCTCTATTAAATTCTAATAGATAAAATTTAAATATTAAATTTGATTATTTAGCTTTTCAGTTAAATCAAAATATTTTATCTCTACTGAAATAACACTTTTTGTATTGGTCACTTGGATGGCCCATTACTGGAAAATCACGAAATAAGCAATCCAGTAATGGGCCACCCCTCCTAAAATCTTAAAAATAAATAAAATTTTGTAAATGGCCATTGGTATATTAAATTCAATGTTTTATACTGCTAACCAAACAAAAACATTCAATTTTTACGAAAAAATAAAAAAGATATAAACTAAGTAAGTTAAGTCTGCTCTTAGCATGTTCATTAAGATTTTCAGTGAAAAACAGAAAAACTGTGAAACTTTATTTTCTGCTTCCTAATTGTTTTAACGAAAAGTGTAAAAAATTAATCCATCTTATAAAGCATGCAAGGTAGAGTTAAGAAAAAAATAATAAAAGCTTAATTATTATTTATTATTTTTTTATAAACCAAAAAATGCGAGGTGGCCCATTACTGGAAGGTGGCCCATTACTGGCACATCTACCCTATTACATTTTTCACGATTTTTGCAATGGCTCTATCTCAAGAACTAATGCATGGATTTTCATAGAATTTCAGATATAATTTGACGCCGATTAAATTATTGCTGATTAGGTTTTTATATAAATCACCCAATAGTTGGTACTGCTCTACTGAATTTTGCAGGATTTGCCCGATTTCGGCGATAGTAGTATTTCATAAAAACTAATGCACGAAAGTTCACATTTTTTTTAATCCTCATGATGCATTTAATTTTGGCACTGCTAGCTAATTTTAAAGTATCAACATGTATCGGATGGAAGAAAGTTTTGGGATTGGCATTTCCGACTAGTTTTAATAGGCATCCTTTTTTTACCTTTTTAAACTGTAAAATACAATATGCTGGGCGTGTTAGAAAGCGTTTTATAATTTAAATTTAGTGCATGACTTTTTTCTTTTTTTTGCATTTAACAGTTATTTAGCAAATGAGTTTCATAGCCTATTAGAAAAGGAAGTTACATAGAATCGGATTTATTTGACATTCTTTTAAAATCACAAGGAATGTTTGGGAATATGCTTAAAAATATACAAACAATCTAACCTTATTGATTATGCATTTCAAGGCGTTAGTTATAGAGTGGAGTGAAACGAAAATCAAAACATCTTTCAAAATTGACGTTGAGGCTAGTGTAACCAGGTCTGACAATTTAGGCAGCATGTCCCGATTTGCAAGGGTTACGAGACCTGTCAGCATAACCACCGCACGGGACACCTAAAGTCCCAATTTCTTATGATGCATACATTATTTTTTACTTTTTTTAGCACCATGCTATTTGTTAGTCTTCATCGAATGAAATTTAATGCAGTAAAATTTCTCAAGGCAGACTCTGCCTGTAACAATAAATTTGTATAGTCTCTCCCAAAAGAACACATCTTCCTGCCAAGACGGAAACCTGTCTAGCAGTAATTTATTGTGGTTCCTATCGATTCATTTTTCACGATTATACTTTGTTCAGGAAATTTTATGTAAAACTTGTTTATAATGGAATTCTGTTTTAAAAATAAAGATTTCACTGTTCTTATGTTTGGAGCAATGAAAAATTATACTTGCTAACTTGGAGTTCGGTTCTTTTATCGCCAAACAATTCCGCTTTCAGTTGTTTTACTGTATAAGACTATTGTGTTTATTTAGCATAATAAAACCTTAGTTATTATTTTAGTACAAACCGCCCGTGATTTTAAAGGTTTAGGACTACACTTGCAAACTCGCCTTTGCCAAATCTTTGAAATTTGTCAATAGGAAAATAGGTCAAAGATTTAATTACTTATCCCACTTCAAATTTCAACAGTTTAATGTTATTTAATAACTCAAATCAATTAAATTTATTATCCTGAAAAAATACCAATAACTCCAAGCAAATTAGATTTATTACTCAAAAACTTTTTTTAAAAAATGCAAACAAAATTTTGTGAAACTTTAATTTTTGAACATGATTAAGATAGAAATTCTACCAAAATTGTCTTACAAAAAGACAAATATAGCTCAAAATTCAACAAACAGAAAATAAAGGTTTTGAGGAAGGGAGAAATAAAAGCCATCTAAAAATGAACTTGAAGCCGCCGCATCCGTTAGATGTATCAGACAAATGAAAAGATATGCATTCGCAAGCTAAAACATGCGGATGACTTAATTAAAATAACAAAATTGTTTTAATAACAGACTGGAAGAAAATAGATTGATTAAAATAAAATAAAATTTTAGAGTACTTACCAGCTTTCAAATTTCCATAACAAATTGTAATATAATAATCCAAAGCGATAATATGTGTTCTTATCACAAAAATGTCACCAAATATAATTGTATGGAATATCTCTAGCTAGTTATATGATTAAAAATTAGAAAATTCCATTAACAAATCGTTACAGCTTTAACTTTTCGACGTTGCCATGGTATCACCTCAACTGAGACAAAGATGCCATCATTCTGATTGAAATATTCCAAGCTTCTATGACCGAAAAGAGAATGATTCTGTTTTGTTTATGTTTATTTTTCCGAAGGGAGTCGAATCCACCGCGCGGAACGATATCCAAGGATGTTATTTTGGTTACCCGAATGGCAATGGAACCGAATCAAAAGACAGCTGATTTTCTATCGGTTGCTCTTCTGAAAATGAATGCTTTCAAAAAGGGATTCGTTCTCAAACATAAAATCAATCAGTTATGTAAAATTAAACGATGCTATTATTAATGAGGGTAAAAGTTATTTACTATATCCTTTATTGACAGAACATGACATACATATATAATCTCATTTCGTCTACTTAGTAAATGTATTCACTTTCATCGCATACTTTTGCGTGGAAAATAGTTTTTCACGTAAAGACATCACGCTAAGCTTAGAATTACGCGAAAAAAGTGTATTTCATGTTCTTAGAATGTTTTTAAACTCAATTCCAAGAATATTTAGGTTAAATTTGTTGTCATTCATTCGAAAATAGCTGTTTGCATTTTAAATCGTTCAGCTATCTCTTTATTTATATATTTATTTATTCATTATCAATAGCAAGTGAATACGAAAATTTTTAAGCAAATGATTTTAATTTTTTAAACTATTTTAATACTGATGTTATTGGGTAAAGGGCTTATAGAAAATTTATATTTTGAAATGAAAAAACAACTTTAGAATAGAGTTGAGGTTCAAAATAATAATGGAGCGTCCTTTCCCGAAAGAGAAAAAAAAAATGCTTAAACCAGAAAATAAAACAATAAAGAATACTGCCCAGTTAAACTGATGGCATTGAGCTCACAGGCTACAAATACTAATTGTACATTAAAGCCTTATATTTTCAAGTGCTAATTCCGTTCGAAAAAAAAATTAAGAAGGGGAAACAGCTCTCCCCTTTCCTCTTTTTTTTATACTTAATCATTGAACCTCCTATACTATCAAAGACATGCTTTATCATATAAAAAATCTATATCCAAAATTCAGAGCAAATGAGATAATTCTTAATAAAAACCCATTTAGCATTTATATAATTTAAAGGGAGTTATCCCCCTCTTTTATACTTAACCATTAAACTTCCAAAACTATTCAGAAATTTGAACGAAATCTGAAAATTCTGCTTGAAAAACCCATTTATATAAATTAAGGGGGGGGGCGTTAGAACCCCTGTTCCCCCTATTTATACTTATTCAATGAACACCTAATAATAGTCACGGAATCGCCTCATCAGAATGATCCTAATCTAAATTTTGAACGAAAACTTAATTCTGCATGAAAATCCCATTTATATAAATTAAGGGGAGGGGCATGAGCGAGCCCCCCGTTCCCCCTCTTATACATATCGAATGAACTCCAAAAACTAATCAGGGAAGCGCCTTGTCAGGATATACCTACATACAAAATTTCAAGTGGATCGGATATTTTTATCACGAGTTATCGCGTTACGCAAAAACGAACATACATACAGAACGGACCATCGGAACGGACGGGCACATAAGCTCTCAGGCTATGATAGCCTGTGAGCTAAAAACTAAAAAGTCGCACATTGCTCATAGATTATAAAACATTTCTCAACACATTCAGAATAGATCAGTTTCAATTAATGTCACAAGCATACCAGATTTTTTTTTTTTTTTTTTTTTTTTTTTTCTTTTGGTCCTTCAAATTTGGCCGATTGGGATTGATTGGCTCATAATACAGGCTACGAAATGTGGATTATGGTTGGTTGGATACACCTTGATGGACTGGTGATGCCGTAATTTAATCTGATCTATACTTTAATCAGTACTGAATTCAGAAGGTGGCCCGGAGAGGAAATCCCTCCCCCCCCCCTCCAATTTCCTGGACATTTTACGTGCATTTTCTCTCTAAATGAAAATGATCTGTTTATGTTCAAGCATTTTAAAATCGCTTATTTTTAATTAAATTACTTGAAAAAGAATTTTTTTTTTTTTTTTTTTTTTTTTTTTTTTTTTTTTTTTTTTATTGTATGTGGTATTTTGTGAAAGCGGTCATTACTCTGAACTGAAAAATATATTTCTTTTAATTTTAGGCATTATATTTTCAGCGATATCGTCGAATGTATGGTGCAAAAATATGGCCTCCCCCCCCCCAAAAAAAAAAAAACTAATTCCGTTTAAGTAGCGCAAACTGAACTGTGTTGAAAGGGGGGGGGGTTAAATTTCAACTCCTGAACACTGTTCAGTTTGTGCTACTAAACCCCTCCCAACGATTCCTATTTTGAGCTCAAAATTTAAGTCCAAGCTTTGAAAGCATTTAATGGCATGCAAAAAATAGCAATGAAAATTAGTTGTTCGTTATCAGTGGTGTAGTCGTAAAAATAACAGAGGATATACGCTCTAAGCAGAGAGTATACTCTCAAGGCTGAGGGTATACCCTAAAATGTGTATACTATAGCTTTCTTAAGAAGCAGAGGGTATACGGTACTCCTTTAAAATACCCAGAAAGCATACGGCGTATACCCCCGTATGCCCTCCACTAGATCCCTGTTCGTTACTCCAAAGTCTAAAGCGTCCTCTGTCAGCATTTTTTTAAACTTTATCGTCAAAATTTAAAATTCAAGAAAATACTGACATAAAGAATAAGTAGTTTTAGCGAAAACCGCAAACAAAGCGACCAACTTTTCCGTTTTTGTATATATATATATAATCATTTGAAATTTCGGACCCTAAATTTTAATGGCGCCTATCTCCTTCGGAAGACGTTTGAGACACTTAGTTTCTTATTTCATATTGTTTGTCTTGATGCGTAGTAGAGCTGTTGCAAACCGTACGTATTCGTTAGCAAGAAACGGGTATTCTCTAAGATACGAAATACCGAATCGTTACTTAGAAATACCACTCGTTAGCCGTTATCGGAGTCCATATGCAACCGAAATAAGTGGAACTAACTTCAAACGCTGCTTACGTTTGTATAATTCATGGTTTCTCGCGAGTCCGCCTCAACAAGTATATTAAGGTGCATATTAAAAAGAAAAATATTAATTGTGTATTTGAATAGAAATGTCCACTAGAGTGAAATCAGTGAAACATGCGATAACGGAACCTGTCGATAACGGAAAGTAGCATTAAGCAAGTTTTCAAAAACGTTTTACCCTGCTTAACATCGCATAATTTTTCTAACATATTCATAGACTCAATCTAATGCATGAAATCATAAAATTGGCACTGATGGCCATAGAAGTGATATCAAATCGAATAGCATTTCGTATTGAAGATCAAGTTATAATATAATATTTTTATATGGCGACCAGGGGCGTGCGAAGACAAAATTGCGCCCGAGGCAAACTTACAATTTGGCGACCCCCTCCCAAATTTTTCTTGTAATAGACCAAAAATATAATAGGTTAGTATTATAAATTTTGCGCCCCCTAAATCTCCGCACCCGGGGCGGTCGCCCCTTCGCCCCCTGATGGTGACCCTTCAAACATAATTCTTTCCAGAAATACTTCATTATTCCTTAATTACAGCTATAACAAGTATTTTATTCTACTATAAGCTACCATTCTTTTTATAGTGAAGTCATAAGGAAATTTTAATAGATTAAATGCATAATTAAGACAAAATTAATTTAATTAAACTCTTAAATGATAAACACGCGTTGTTTTTCTTTTGCTTAGATCGATGGCTCTTTTTTAAATCGAAATATTAATACATAATATATAATCTCCCCCCCCCCCCCCAAAAAAAAAAAAAAAAAAAAAAAAAGAGCAATTATTTTGTTTAATTTTTAAAACTGCAAAAAAAATTTCATATCTGTAAGGTAAATAGTACAATCCCTAAACGATCTCAAAACAATCGTTCTTCTAAAAGCATTTTTTTCTGCTTCAAAAACTGCCTCCAAATTCACACTTACATCGGCAAAAAGAACGGATGCTGAAATAATGAAACGCATTTCTATCTTTCTTCTTCTTAATACCTAAACAACTAAATGAAATACCCGTATGTGATAATAATTTATACCGAGTCTAAAGTCCGGAAACTAACTCTGATTTTGCAGACAATACGGCTTCGTATAAATCCCGAAATGAAGGTAGTGTTTGAAATTCGTTTCATTCAGTTTTTCAGCAGCAACGAGTATTCAAAGAAACGATTCGGTATTTTGTATTAGAGATAGTATTAGTATATCAGTCGTGTTATTTCAATTATTTATTAACGAATACCTATACCATGCGGTTTGCAAAAGCTTTAATACCTATCATTCTATTTGTGTTAGTTATTCTCGAATCTCAAATGACTGGGATTTCATATGGCTTGTTAATTCATTTACTTATTTTATTATGACAAGAAAAGAAATAAGAAATGGATATATTTTTGATAAAGTAAATGATAATTAAATGATAAATCAAAATGTGATTCAAAATATATATCAGAATATCAAAATATATAAGTCACACAAATTTCATTCAGATATGAAGAAATTGAAATGTTTCTCATTTTCTTATAATTGCATAAAATGATTTAGAAATGTTATTAATCATTTTACGATAATTTTTAAGACTTGACAAACACAGAAATGTGATCATGAGGAAGAAATTAGCAGTCGCGTATGGAAATTTAGTATAAATGTCGAATTTCATAGAATGTTTGACATTTTTCATTTCATAGATTTTTCAAAACATTTTTCAATCTCATAGTTTCCAAATAAGTACACTTGCAAATTTCTCGAGATTAAAATTGCTTTCACAAATGTGCCAGATGTTACCTAATTTTGATTTGAGTAGACCTTTTTCAGAATCAGAAAAATTTGCATTATTGAATGAAGGGGGGTGGGGAATAAGGATTAATGGTATGTTTATTTTTTAAAGTAATTTTTAGAATATTTCTGCAGTACAGCGCGAGCGCGTGTGTGTGGGGGGTGGGGGGGGGGGCGTCATGAAACCGTGGCCTCACCTTTAAACCCGCTATTGAAATACGTATATGAAAATATGAGTTCCACCCTACATTTTCTTGAGCGCCTCCCCCCTCCCCTCCTATTACCCATTTTTAATTACAGCCCTGTGTACAATTATGCATTGCATTTTAATCAGGGTCATAGCTAAGGGAGTGTTACGGGCGGCTCCGCCCCCCTAAAACATTTTGAGCCCAAACCCCCCCGAAAAGATTCCAAGGTCACTAAATGAATTTATGTTCCAAAAACCCAAATGAAATTCTATTGAAAAATCTAATTTAGTTTTGAGGACCTTTCATAGTTTTGAAAAAATACTAAATTGTAACTAAAACTTGCTCATTTTAGTTGCACATATGAAGCCAACATTATGTTTAATACTGCACTAGTTATGAACTCGAATTTTCCATAACCCCCCCCCCACACACACACACACACACTTTAATTATTAACTTCTCGCTAAGGCCCTGGTTTTAATATTCTATTTGCATTTTTAAAATAGAAGTTCGAAATTTCAATAAATGTAACTTTTACGGATAGATGGCAGCACTAACTAATACGAATTCTAGTGAAAAACACCGTAATCGCTGACGATAAATTGATAAATAAACTAAAAAACTTTGTAAAATCATCATAAAATGAAAAATTAAGCAGGGCGCGTTTCGAGCTACAACAACAGCAAGGTGATTTTACAAAGTTTTTTAGTTTATTTATTAATATGATTTTTTCCAAAGATTATTCTATACGATGTATGGCGTATGCTCGATGACTGCGAATACCCAGTTTCTGAACAGTAACGACTAACGAAACGAATACTTTTTAACGGGTAGAGAATTCTAAATCAACGTTACCATACGGGTATTCATTTTGCCGTTATTTTCACAGCACTAATTGTGACTAAGAAATCAAAAACTAAATTTTGACATTTTCTAATTTAAACACAATTATAAAATTGCTTTATTTACAGCACGCAGATGACAACAATGTGGCAACAGGTATTCTAACATTTGACTGAAGATTTTATCTGAAGTAATATCAGGGATTTTGTCTGTATATTTTTTAATTTTTCATTGAACCTTTTAATATTTCTGTAATAGTTTCTGCTAATTTTCATGATGGGAATTCAAACACAGATTGCAGACACATGTTCAGTTTACAAAGAGGTGGAATAGAAATGGAGACCAAAAGTAGAGTTCATAATAGAGGATGTTCTGATTACAGTGTTCTTCTTTTGTTAAGTCTATGGAACTACGCTCGACGAGACTCTCAGAATGTGTTCATAATACCGGGGTGTTCACATCAGAGTGTGTTCAGAAAGAGAGAGAGAGTCCACTGTATATATCAATCGTAATGCAACATTAATAAAAAAAAAAACTAATCTTTTATCAGATATCTATACTAATAAAATCCGTGCGCCTCTGTCTGTCTGCTTGAAGCCGATTACAGTTCGCAACGCGGGCGAGTTGGAAGTCGCGAGAGGTGTCTTTCGATTGGAAATATTCCGGGGAAGTCATTTCGGGCATTTTCGAGACCGTGGGACCAAAATTAAAAAAGTTATGAATTAAAAACCCTTTGGGAATCGGAACGAAAAATGTCCCAAATACCAAACGGCGCTCAAACGGAGCTCCGAGGCAGAACACTGCGCTACCTTGCGGTGAAGAACCTGAACTTTTCTCCTTTGGCTAAAAGAAGAAACAGCCGAAAATCGCTTTTTCTACCGGCGCTAATTGCGTTTTTTTTTGCGCGTTTTTTCTTAAACCATCATACAGACAGTTTTTAAAGTAGAAAAAACTGATTACATATTCAGAATCTGCGTAAAAATCTGCTTCTGATGAACTAAAAAATACGGAAAAATGTCTTAAGGGCGCGTAGTGCCCACCGTGCAAAACCAAATATTTTTAACGGGGCTATGGGCGCGAAGCGACCATAGTTCCGATCCACAATCTCTTTTTTTTTTCAAGTGCACGTGGCCCACAGTGCGAAATTAGATATTTTTAATGGGACCATGGCTCTTTAATTTACTTTTTTTGTGCTTGAGGATTCGAACACCAAGACTTGCTTATTAAATGAATTTTTTTGCTTATTATATACTGCTTAATACCGAGGTTCGTTTGGAAAAAGTGGCCCAGCTAGCGGGCGTAGCTCGCTAGTTAGTTAATAATAACTGAAAATAAGCCCTGTAAAGTTAAAGTTGAATCTAGACGTTTTGCATTTGATTTTGAATTAAATACTAATCTCGAGAATTCATTGTTAATTTATGCAATAGTTGTATGTAAATTTCCTTGTATGTTTATTTACTGAAATAGAGTAAAATCCGAATGTAAAGTAGGCTTTAGGGAATGTACGATGAATAAGCCATTGAATTATTCACATACTGAATTTTAAATGCAAAAATGTGTTAATAAAATTATTATTTCAATTTTAATGACAGCTTTAAATGTTGTGCTGTTAAATCAGTCACATTGTATTTACATATAATGAAATCAAATACAGAACTGTGTGCACATATTTCAGAATAAAAACTGTTGTAATTTTTTTAAATTGAAACTGTACTCTATATGTGTGCATCTAAACGTAAAATGACATCTGAGATTTGGTTTTTATATATATTTGCTTGCAATTTTGTTCGCTATATTTTGCATGAAATTTCTCCAATAAATTTCGCAAATAAAATCTTTTAACACTTTTTCAATATCTCTTGCCGTCATTTTAATTGATATAAGTTAAAGAAATCGTATTTTAGCTTCACTCTTTTGAAAGGGCGAAGTTGCATTAAGAATTTTATTATATTTCTGAAACAGACGCAGTTTCAATGTAAGTCCTATTGATTTCATTCTGAAGATTTTGTGTACAGAATTTTTCGCAAGATACTTTTTAAGCATTTTGTGTACTGTTTTTTTTTTTTTAATTTTTTCTCAAAAATTTTCCATCTTTTATCAGTTAACACGGCATTTGATATACGCATATATTTAATTGCCATTTCAATTAACAGTACAATTATTGATAGCCCATATCCAATAAACAATGCTATGAAAGCTCCTTTCAGATCCTCAAGTTGTAATATTTTACGTGTAGGTGGTTCAGTAGAATCAAAAGATGTCGCTTTTAATTTCAGAAAAAAATGTTCATCTTTTGCTACCTTCTGAAACAGCCCTGCAGCATATAGCCGATGAATCTTTTCGTTTAAATAACGCAGTTGACGGAATGTCTTTGAAACCGAAACGGCAAACATCATGTTATAAAAAGAATCTTCAGAAATAAAGTACACATCTTCATATTGTCCTAGATAAATTCTAGCTTCTATGAATGCCTTTTTCGGCGAAGCCCTAGTGAAGGCTTCTTCAACATTTTCTGGATCTAAAATATTCCTTTGCATACATTTACCAACAGATCTCCAAGTGTCATAATCTGATTTTTGAAGATCTTGATGCAATGAAGAACCTTTCATTGCGTAACAGGTTACAGTATTTTGTTCCGCAGCTTTTGCTAAATCTGGTATATTTCTGATTCCTGTAAATCGTGGTAGTATGAGTACCGATAGTAAAACAGCCTTGTAACTGTTAATAATAACAAAAACAAACATAAGCCATGCACCTACGATGAATTTAAGATTGCATTTTCGTAATCGCTTATCGATGGATTTTTCTAATAAACTTCCAAATGCCATAAATAGAACATTTTGATATGTTTGTTTCCTATGCACATGGAGAAATAAACCGCATGAAATCTAGAAAATTACTAAATATCTAGAAAAATACATGAGGAATCATCTCGAAACTCTTAGTGTATAAATATAATAGTATACGTCATACATCTACGTGAAGATTTTTTACCCAAACTCAATAATGGACCGTCAACAAATTAAAAAAGAATGAATATCTTTTGAATAACCCTGTCAAAACTAATGTAGCAAAAGCGCTCAAATTCTAGATTATGATTGAATGCCTTATTGTAATACACTGTGTTCATTTTTATGCAAATAGCATGCATACTCGCAAAATAATTAAGGTTTTTATAAAAATGGTCCCAAATTTTTCCAAGTTTTTCCCTTATAATTTTCAGAGTTCTTAATATAAAATAATATTTTTTTCAGAAAATATGACAAACAACATTGCACACAGTACCCTGTAATCAGAATTAAAAAATAATGAAAATTGTATACAAAATGAGTTGGTTTACTAAATAATTTTTTACTGCGCATGCGTCAACGATATCAAAATTTCATTTGCATATTATGTTAGCTAAATGTATAGAGCAACTTTTGTGAAAGTCACAAAATCATAACTTGAAAATTCTGAAAATAATCGTCAATTGAATAAGTTGAAAATCCGTTATTCTCAAAAGGAAGCAAAAACAAGAGGGGTTGTATCCATATATTCATTGATTAGTGTCAATATAGAATACACAATACGGGATGTTACGACTACTTTTGGATAAAATCCCTCATTTTTTTGCTTCATTTTGGAAACAACGGATTTTGTCCTTTTTCTATAGACGATTACTTTCAGAATTTTCAAGCTATAATTTTGAGACTTTTACAAAAGTTGCACTATACATTTAGCTAACATAATATGCAAATGAAATTTTGATATCTTTGACGCATGCGCAGTAAAAAAATATTTAGTAAACCTACTCATTTTTCATACAATTTTTATTATTTTTTAATTCTGATTACAGGGTACTGTGTGCAATGTTGTTTGTCATATTTTCTGAAAAAAATTTTATTTTATATTAAGAACTCTGAAAATTATAAGGAAAAAACTTAGAAAAATTTGGGACCATTTTTATAAAAACCTTAATTACTCTGCGAGTATGCATGCTATTTGCATAAAAATGAACACAGTGTATTACAATAAGGCATTCAATCATAATCTAGAGTTTGAGCGCTTTTGCTACATTAGATTTGACAGGGTTATTCAAAAGATATTCATTTTTTTTAATTTGTTGACGGTCCCCTATGGAGTTTGGGTAAAAAATCTTCACGGAGATGTATGACGTATACTATTATATTTATACACTAAGAGTTTTGAGATGATTCCTCATGTATTTTTCTAGATATTTAGTAAAATGTCTAAAATCGCAAGTGTCCCATAATCAATGGCAATATAGTGTATGTATATATGCATATGTATGAAAAACGAAAAAAAAAAGCAAAAATTGAGCACTAGCAATTTGGCGAATCTAATCGCTTGTTTACTCGCCAAATGAAGAGTTGAGTCGCAATTTGGCGCATTGGCGAGCGACAGCGAGAACACTGCCTACCAGTGAACCACTAGTGGTATTCATTTTTTGGCTGATGCACCACTTCGCTTCCAGCAGACATCATGGATCATTAGATTTCTCTATGACTAACTCTTGCATAAAATAAGGGATTTTTTCTTGTGCTCGATGTTTTGGGTTTTTGTGCGGTCGGCTCTTGGACTATTTGACAAAATACTAGTACCGAGCCAGAGACCGACTTATAAATTTCGGGATCTCGGATACAGGTGTTTAGGGCCTGTGCAAATTTAACGTTATAAATTTTTCGGTAATTTTGGACCCCTCCCCCCCCCCCCCTCTTCCGATATCATACGTTACCCTCTCTCGAACTCACCTCCTTTCCGTGGTAATGATATCATTTTCAAAGTGTAAATATTTTTTTATTTTTATGAATTGATTTCTTTTGGTTCGACTGATTCACAAAATTGGTTACAATATTTTTCGCATACTTTATTGCTTCAAATGAAGAGAAGTCAATCAAATATCGCTTTGTATCAAATAACACTTAAAAAAATTAGTTGCTATTTAAAAATATTTTATAACTTTTTTTGTAAACATAATGCATTCAACAGTAATAAAATCTTGTTGCACCTATCCAGAACGGAAGAGGCTTGGGGGCCAGATAGAAATCCGTATCAACAAAGCAAGTAGAGAACGTCTTCGTTTGCGGTCGTAATTATGAAAATACGTATCACCTATACTAATCGTCCGTCCATCCGCATATAACAACGCAAAAATTACTCAACCGAATTGTTTGAAATTTAAAATATATAATTATTACATAATTTTGTAGAGTTATATTAAATTTTATGAAAATCGGATGCATAGATCAATTACAGAGGCAATCAAAAGGATTCCATTACATTACGGTCAATGGGGAAAAACTTTTAAATGCATTTTAATCGTTTGAAATTTAAAACATATAATTATTGCGTAATTTTGTCGATTCATTTAAAATTTTATCAAAATCGGATGCTTAGTTCAATTACAGGGACAATTAAAAGTATTCCGTTACATTACGGTCAATGCGGGGAAAAAATGTTTCAAATGCATTTTAATGGTGTTACACTCATTTGAACATAATAAAATTGGTATGCATCTGTGAAGTACATATAATAATATGCATTCTGCATAATCTGTGGTGCAAAGAACATTTGTTATTGATTTACGAGGCCACACAAAAGTATTCCATTACATAATGGTAACGCCTAGGGAGAACATTGTTTGGTGCGCATTTTAATTGTAATTAACTATTTACAAATTTATGAGATTGATATATGAGAGTGATATTTTAGGTAGATTTCGTAAGAAATACTATTTATTGCAATCGCACCAGTTTATATATATATATATATATATATATATATATATCACTTTTTTATGGACACGATAACTTCTATAATTCTTCACCAATCTCCACCAAACTGGTACATAAAATCAAAGGGGATAAAATCTTGGCTGAGTTCGTTAATGGGCAAAATCGGACTAAGGGGGTCGGAATAGGGGGCATTTTTGTAAAAACCGAAAAAACGCCATAACTTCTTAATTAAAGTAGATATCGAATCGGTTTAAAGTTTATATTACTTCTTAAAAATGGGCCAAAAGTATATGCATGACAGATTTTTGATAAATTTAGAAGTGGGCTCAAGGGGCGAAAAAAACAGGGATTTTGAGAGAAAAAAATTCATAACTTCGTCAATTTTTAAGATATCAAGTCCAACTAAATTTTTTGTAAATGTTCTTAAAATTATCTAAAACTTTTGTATTTACAAGTTTTTGATAGGACCAACTTTTACCGATGAAAAAAATTAAAAACGAAAAGAAAAAGGGCGCTGAAAAAAGAGAAAAATCCATAACTCCGTCAATTTTTAAGATATCAAATCTGATTAAATTTATTTTACATCTTCTCAAAAATATCTACAACTTTTATATTGACAAGTTTTTCATAGGACCAATTCGTATAGCAAAAAGAAATTAAACAAAAATAGGAGTTGGAGAAAAAACCTCAAATCCAAACTGCTTATATTCTGACTCATTTTTAAATTCATTTTTGATTTTAAACTTATCCAAATGGTAGATCCTCTTTTTTAGAAACTGTATAAAGTGACGCATTGGTCAATTTTCTGATAAAGACAGAATATATTTCAAAAAAGGCTACCAAAAAGGGTATTTTGAACAGAATTTCCGAAAGTCATCGGGACTGAAAATTGAAGGAAGTATTCGAATAAGAAATTGCGTTTTTTTCTGACTCGTTTTTAAATCCATTTTTGTTTTCAAACGCATCCAATTTACAGATCCTCTTATTTAGAAACTATATAATGTGATGCATTGGTCAGGTTTTTGATAAAGACGGAATATATTTAAAAAAAGGCTACCAAAAAGGGTATTTTGAACAGAATTTCCCGAAGTCTTCGTAATTTGAAAATTTAAGGAAGTTTTCACATAGCAAATTGCGTTTTTTATGACTCGTTTTAAAATCCATTTTCGCTCTCAAACGCATCCAATTTACAGATCCTCTTATTTAGGAACGATATACTGTGACACATTGGCCAGTTTTTTGATAAAGGTAGAATATATTTTTAAAAATGCTGTCAAAGTGAGTATTTCGCACAAAATTTTCCGAAGCAATCATGATTAAAGAATTAAGGATGTATTCAAACAACAAATCGGTTATTTTATATCTCATTTTTAAATTCAATTTTTTTCTCAAATGCATTCAACTGACAGTTTTTTGTTATTTAGGAACTGTATAATGTACTGTTTTGGTGGATTTTTTAATAAATTCAGAATCTATTTCAAAATATGTTGTCAAAATGGGCATTTGAGCTGAATTTTTCTTAAGATGATTCTGATAGAACCAGTTTTTGCAGAAAAATGAAATTAAAAATTTTTCATAAACGGCCAAATGAAGTTATTAAACTGGGTTTATCTCTACTCTTTTTTTTTTTTTTTTTTTTTTTTTTTTTTTTTTTTTTTTGTTGAAATGAGCACTTTTCGAAATCTACCTCCGCCTATAGGCCCAGCCGACAGGGATTTTTAAAACTTCGTTGTCGTACGAACGCACCTCATTTGCTACGCTTCACGTGCAATTTCCAACTTATTTCTCTTTCTCTTTTATTTATTAGTAAACACAAGCTTCATTTCAAATATATTTCACGTATGGTTTTTCGAACCGCAATTATGTATGAATACATATAAGAAGAGAATGGGAAGGTCAAACGTTGGGATATTCTAAATTTTAGAATTAAATAATTTTGTAATTTAGTTTATTTTAATAATAACTTTGTATTTTCATAAAAATAGATAATCGAGTAAAAAAAGATAACATACTACAGTCGAACTTCCTTAACATGAACCTCAAGGGCAATCAAAAGTTTGTTCATGTTAACAGTCATGTTAAAGAGAAAATTTTTCTTAAAAAAAATATCACAGATTATTACAAGGGTGATTATGTTCCCGAATTTTCTAGAAATTTAAAGCATTCGGTTCTGAAAATTTGGACATAAGAAAAAAAATATCACCAAAAATTACAGAGAATTTCGACAAAAAAGTCACCGAAAAAATCAATTTGTCATTCATTAATCAACAGAAAAAAGCGCAAATTTCATCATTAAAATTAAAAAAAAAAAAAAAAAAAAAAAAAATTGTAAATTTCGACAACAAATCGTGAAAATGCGCAATAAAAAATAAAATGAGAATTTCATAAAAGGATCGTTATAAAACCTGAATTTCGTCAAAGGGTTACAGAAAAAATGTGATTTTCGTCAGAGAATCACAAAAAAATATAATTTTCGTCAAAAAATCGTCGGGAAAAAACGCAAAATTCGGTAAAGGATGGCGTCATAGACGGCAAAAAAAATTAGTCCCTAAAGGACGACTGGTAGCCGTAAACACTTAAAAAAATGAGTTCTCAAAATTGAGTAAAAAGTACTCAATTTTAAGTATTTCACATACTCAAAATAGCTCCGATCTAAGTGTACTCAACACTGAGAAACACATGTACTCTTTTTTGATTCCATAGTTGTGTTCAGATGTAAATTGCTATGAACTGCCCCCTTAACTTATAAATTAAAGTAAAAATATACTGACATTTATTTCTTGCTCAAAATTATTAGCAATAAATGTTTAATTGATTATTTATTGAGAAAAATAACAAAATTTTTTAGCAAAATAGCAAATAGAATTATTTTATGACAAGAGCATTATTTGCAAGCTGGGCCGTAGGCATTTTCAGAAAGAATCACGTTTTGAGCACCAGCCTTGGCGATTTGGCGAAAGCGAGAACGTTCAGCTAACTGCATCGCCAAACACAAAATAAACTAAGTGCAAATGTGTCATAAAACATATGATAATAGAATAATATTTATTACAAGCGAATCTTTACTACTGTTTTTAATTAACTTCTCAATTTCATCGAACATAGCGAGTTAAGGGAATAATATTTTTGAATTGAGAAAAACAAAAAATCTTTGTTTAGATGTTCTGTGAAATTTAAAGCATTTTAATCTGGAAAAGCTCTTTGTTTTAAACTATGTTTTAATCGTAAACAACGGTGAATAACATTTCCTCATATTATAGTCTTTGCTTGATAAGATTTACGGAAAAACAAATGAGCAATAAGCGCGATCTCTTTGCAGAACGAAGGGTTGCTATTTGCTAGGCGTTTGACGTCACAAACAAGAAAGGGTGCGTAGCATTGACTTAATCTCTGCGCCAATCATTGTTCTGGCGATAAGGTGCTCAAAACGTGATTCTTTCTGAAAATGCGGGCCGTAGCTAGAAGTGAACAATGAGGGAAGGGGGGCTCAGGCGAATGTAGGGGAGGCTCAAAAGAATTTAGGAAGAGCTCATATTTATTTTTCTTTCTATGATTGCTATGAAATTTTTATACATTATTGAGGTTTACCCTAGCACGAACCCTATTGAAAATGAAGTTTCTACCACGATTAGTTTATCTACAGAGAGAATCAAAAGTTTTCCATTACATTACGGCCCATGGGAAAAAATCGTTAATATACTCGGATTGCCATGAAATTTTAGGACGTTATTGACGTTTACCCTAGCACAAGTCCTATCGAAAATGAAGTTTCTGCCACGATTAGTTTATACACAGGGCGAATCAAAAGTTTTCCATTACATTACGGCCTATGGGGAAAAATAGTTTCAAAGGAATTTTAAAGATGTTATACCCTGTCAAACATATTAAAATATGCATTCTATAAAATATAAGGTGAAAATGTAGCTATTATTCATTTACAGGGCCAAACAAAAGAATTCCATTAGATAATGGTAAAAGGGGGAATTGTGTGTGACATATTTCAAATATATTAAGCTTTTTCATGTGTATAATAAAATTGATATATGTCACTGAAGCTTAATATAAATTATACGCTACTGTCTTGCATAATATGAAGTACATAGCATTTACAGGGCCATACAAAAGATTTCAAATAGTATATTCTTTCCGAAGTACCGTATCTGTGTCCGATGATGGCTGATGGAGGGATGAAATGCATTTTAATTATGATATTCGCGTTTATATTTCGCTAAATATATGCACATTATATGGTGTGTATAAATGTTATAGTTGATATACAGGGCTACCCAAAAGAGCTCACCAACGTTACTGAATATGAGCGTATATTATTTAAACGTGGTTCTTAAATAAGCTATGCATTTTTACGCTGAGCTGCATTCAATTTACTGAGAAATGTTTGCAGAATATAGATAAAGGGATATACAGGGCCATGCAAAGAATTCGGTACATGGACGCCTATGAATGATGATTTATGAGAATGTGATTTCAGTTGTTTTAATAGTGTTTTAGTTTACAATAAATTTTAGCCTAATGCTGACGTGTAATAAAGGTACAATGTAAACTACAGGGCTGAACAAAAGTATTCAAGTATGTTTCCATCTAATAGTATGAATTGCTGAAAAAGAAATTTCAAGCTACTGGGTATTTTCTTGCTAAGTTAAATTTTCCCATTATATGAACTGACATATGAAATACAGGGCTGTTCTAATGTACTGGAATACATATTTGGGTATATTTGGCTATACACTATTATTTCCCTAAATAACAAAGTTTTGTTAAAGATTTCATTAAGTGTTGGAAAGTGCTTCATAATCTATGCTTAACGCATGATTTTTCTTACTTGTTTAAATTATTATTTAAATATTTTTTTATTTTTATTTAAATTGATATTTTTCAAAATGCTGAACAAAATTAAAACTTATCTATTTCTTTTTATTTACATGAAATTATTTAAACGTGGTTCTTAAATAAGCTATGCATTTTTACGCTGAGCTGCATTCAATTTACTGAGAAATGTTTGCAGAATATAGATAAAGGGATATACAGGGCCATGCAAAGAATTCGGTACATGGACGCCTATGAATGATGATTTATGAGAATGTGATTTCAGTTGTTTTAATAGTGTTTTAGTTTACAATAAATTTTAGCCTAATGCTGACGCATAATAAAGGTAGAATGTAAACTACAGGGCTGAACAAAAGTATTCAAGTATGTTTCCATCTAATAGTATGAATTGCTGAAAAAGAAATTTCAAGCTACTGGGTATTTTCTTGCTAAGTTAAATTTCCCCATTATATGAACTGACATATGAAATACAGGGCTGTTCTAATGTCTGGAATACATATTTGGGTATATTTGGCGATACACTATTATTTCCCTAAATAACAAAGTTTTGATAAAGATTTCATTAAGTATTGGAAAGTGCTTCATAATCTATGCTTAACGCATGATTTTTCTTACTTGTTTAAATTATTATTTAAATATTTTTTTATTTTTATTTAAATTAATATTTTTAAAAATGCTGAACAAAATTAAAACTTATCTATTTCTGTTTATTTACTTGAAGGGAAAGAATTGAAATTCTACAAATAATATTTCAAGTTATAATGATTTTAACAACCCACTTTTTTAATAAATTTTAAATTTTAGCGAAGTTTTATCATGAGATTTTGTTTACAAATGATAACCATGGTTAACCATCACAAAAAAAAAAAAAAAATCTAAATTTTAACTTAATGAATAAAAGTTATTTTAAAATATATTTCGAAACAAAAAAAAAAAGAAAAAGAAAGAAGTCTGAAATTTTCATTTTCTGTTCTGGTGATAAACTGCGAAAATACAAATGTATTGGAAACTCATAAGACGATTTCAAATCGGATAACAAACGAAATAAACATTCACAGAAACCCCAAAACATTTGGTGCTGCCATCTATAAGGGAACACATGAACTAAAAGCATTATTATTTTTCATTTGTTTTTAATATAAGGGAATGTTGTTATATGACATGTTTTTAAACACTATCAACGCTGAAATATGAAAATGTGCAGCGTTTTGAACTTTCTAATCAGGATTTAGTTATCATATATATATTATTTCTAAAATCCGCATGCCTTTTTTTCTATGCACATAAAAACAGCGGCGTGTGTAGAGAAAATTGCACCCGGGGGGGAGTTTCAAATTGGCGCCCCCCCCCCCCCTCTTTTTCCCACTAATCATCATGTCTCTTTGTGAGAGATGTCACAAAATCGAAACTTGTAAAAGCACAAATAAATTCTATTGAATTCATGTTTGTCGTTTTCTTTGAAACTTTAAAAGGTTTCATTTTAACATTTAAATAATATAAAAGAACATTGCAATTTATTTTGGCAAAGGGGGGTCTGAAAAACATGTGGAAAAAATGTATCTTAATAGTTTTGTATAACCCGTTTTGGATTTGAAGAAAGAAGCAATATGTTATTTTGAGAATGTATTTTTCACAAAAAAATCTCAATTTGTTTATGTATGTATGTATGTATGTACTTTACAAAAAAAAAAAAAAAAAAAAAAAAAAAAAAGAAGAAGAAGAAGAAGAAGAAAGAAAAAATGGTTATATAAATTTAGCGTCCCCTCAATTTCCGAACCCGGAGTGACCCCTCCCCCGCCCCCCCCTCACACACTCTGCATAAAAAAATGGACCACGATCAGTATTGAATTACGGTGGTAAAACTGCACTTTTAGACCATTGAAAATACAAAATCTCAAAACTTCCAGGGGAACATCTCATTGCTTAGAGGAGAATGTTCCCTTCCATGTATATATAAAGCATGAATTCCCTGAACATTAACAACGATGAATACGGTCAGGTCGAATTCAGAGATTTATGAATAGAAATTTGACTGTGGCGGCCATCGTGCGCGGTCAATAAAACGAGTTTCCCGCAGGAAGCGATTGAGCTAGCCTTTTGCTCGGCGCATAAGACGCTCGCTTACTGACCATGGGATCTCCAGTTCGAACCCTGCCCGGGCACTTCACCTGCATGACATTTGGTTAAAGTATGTTCGCTGTAAAAAAAAAAAAAAAAAAAAAAAAAAAAAAAAAAAAAAAATGGTTAAGGGTATAATTTGAAAAAATGCTAAAGTAAAAACATGAAACTTGCTGAGGTGATTTTTAAAGAGACGTATAAGCTGTTGTGTGATTTCAGTTTTCGCTCAATTCATTAGAATTTGATTTATAAACAATTACTTTCTTAGTAGGACCATTTTTTTTCGTTCCCAGATTATTCCGCTCTGGAAAATTCGATGCAAAACGCCCAGTTTGACAGCATTTTTTATTTTTCAATATTTTCTGCATTTATCAGAAAATCGTCAAGCACGGCATATTGTTTACATTCTAAATAAGATAATTTGTCAGTTCGGTGCGTTTGAGAGCAAAAATGAATTTAAAAAAAATATTAGAAAATAAGCAGGTTGGATTGGAATACACCCTTAAACACAGCCACCTCCCCCCCCCCCCCCCGAGTAACATATCCATTGGTAGGTTGTTTAACCCTTTCCGGCACGGGCAAAATCTGTAATAAAATGAGAAATTATCGACTGACACCGGAATTCATAAACAAATTTTTTATATATTTTGAATCCTTTAATTTAAGCTTTTACGGTAAAAGCAAAGATTTAGTAAAATATTACTGGTGCCGTTTGCAAGTTTGGAATTAAAATTAAGTATCCCAGACCGGGCACAGTGTGCCGGAAAGGGTTAACTGAGTTTCGGGCTGATACAATTTTTGTTAAGAATATAGAGCGCTCCCTAGTTGTAAATGTGGAACTAACAGAACGCGACTTTGTTAAAATTTAGAAATCTGACAAGACGATCTGTTTTAAAATTAAGATAGTTTATAACACAAGATAAAAATTCTTTAAAAAAAAAGAAAAAAATGGCGAGTTACATTTCGGGTGGAGGGAGGGGGTGGGATGCGGACAAAATGTAAAAAAAAATAATAATAATAATAATTTCTATAATTTATTTCTTTTATTGGAAGTGATAAACAAAACTGGTTATATTTATTTTTCGCATACTTTTATAATTCAAATGAAGAAAAGTAAATACAGGGTGTCCGAGAAAGATCCGTACAACTTCAAAAAATTATTGAAAAAGAAACATTAGGGTTACAGCGCAACTAATTAGTACATTAGATAGAATAACTCAAAAAGTTTTTTTTTTTTTTTTTTTTTTTTTTTTTACTTAAGTTATTACCTTAGGAAATATCAACTTTGCATATGAAAAAAACTTTATATCAAATAACACTTTAAAAGAACTATATTTAAAAGATTTATAATAGCTTTTTGTTACATAATTCATTAAACAGCAATAAAGTCTTGTTATTCTAAACGGAGAAGAGATGGGGGACAGATAGAAATTCATATGAACAAAACAAGTGGACAACATTTTTTTCCCCTTTCTGTTTTATTTATTAGTAAACACAAGCTTCATTTCAAATATATTTTACATATGGTTTCTCGGACCGTGATTATATATTGATACATAGTATATGAAGAGAATAGGAATATCAAACGTTGGGGTATTCCATATTTTAGAATTAAATAATATTAAGATAATTTAGTGGTTTTAATAATAACTTTATATTTTCGTAAAAATAGACTAGTTGGATGTGCCAATCCCAAAAATACGTACATTTTAATATTTAAAAAACAATTACACATGTTAATGTTTTAATAATTTTAATTCAGTGCTATACTAACTTTGATTTTCATCTTAAATTTCCGTTTCGTCAATTAATCGGAGTAAAAACGAGTTTCCTCTTCTGCACGAGCCGATGAACAGTAGAATAATAGGCAGATTTTTTTTCGAATTCAGGGAGGATTTACTTGCAATACCCAAAAGTAATCATACACAAAAATTTTAGTTCATTTCTATTTATAACTTAATACACTTTTTGAAGGTAAAATAATGAAAATGACGCAGACAACGTGATTATAGGGCCCTTTCCCATCGGATTTTTTTCCAAATTCAGGGAGGACCAACTAGCCATAGCCAAACACTTACAGGAAAAATTTGGTTCATTTCTATGCATAACTTCATACACTTTTAATCGGTACAATATTGAAAATGGTTTAAAAATCGCTATTGCACAGCCCCCTTCCGGCAGACAGACATTTTGTAAAAATATGTTTTTTGGAATCTCTGACCCCTAAAACGTTTAAATCCGTGGAAAACCGGAAGTCGAAAAAAAAAATTCGATTATAATACCTTCTTCTACTGAAGATAAAAGAAAATAATAACAGGCTAAAAAAGATAGCATGCTATTTTGCACCAAGGACCATGTTACAAATAAAAAGCGAAAGTTTTGTTAAATCAATAATAATATCAGTATCAAAACACAAAGCCCCCTTTCTACTAGTACTAGAGATATCTTAGATATTATATACCAAACACCCCCCGCCCCCCCGAAAAGACAACTTTATATTTGCGCAAACCCAAAGTCTGACAGGGCCCCTCTGAATGAAATGAAAACAAGCAAAAAGCAAGAATTCTGTCCCCCCCCCCTCCCTTTTTTATTAAATTTCACTGTTATCCCACAATTTTTTTTTAAATTAAATTTTATTGTCCCAGATTTTAAAAAAGGAGTAAATATAAAAAAATGTAAAATATTTTTCTGTTTTAAGATTTAAAATACACATTTTTATTTTATATAAAATGACGTCATTTACATCCGCTGAAGAATTCCACATAGAAAATCCAATTTTAAACAACTTGTACAAAAAAGCATAGTATGTCACTATCGCGGAATACTACATAGATCCAGCAAAAAACAATGTCGCTATTCAAGAAACTCGGCAAAATAATAATAATTATAATAAAATTAATAATAAATAAATAAATAAATTTTAAAAAATCAGGTATCTAATGATTCAAATGCATTTATTTGTTTGTAACATTAATATGGATATTTAAAATTAAACAGAGCCCGCAAATTTAAACAGAGGCAAAAAGCCCGTAAGATCGTAAGGCATTATGGGTACGCAAAGGCTTTTTAATAAAATATTACAAATAAAGCTTCCGGCAAAATATTTTTTGTTCTAAAAAGGAGAAATGAAGTAATATAATAAATTAATATTCCGAAATAAAGAGTTCATTTTTAGAGAAATAATACTATATTACGCCGAATAAAGGAAAAGGGGGAACTTTAGCTGATAGTTAAATTTTTGTATATTACTGAAATATAAATAAAAATATATTTTTATAAGAATTTAGAGCGAAATTGAAACGTGAAAATGGCGAATTTTTTTTTATTACATATACATAACCAAAATCGAAAAAGTAAAAACTTTTTTATAGATCGTCCTCAGCTATCCTATGCAAAAAGAATCGTATAAAATTATTAAAATTTGAGTGAGATATTTGAAAATAATGCCTCCAAAAACTTAACATTATCATCCGGGACCTTTTGAGTGACTCGAGTGGCGTTTTAAGGCCCCACACTAGTCACTGAAAAAGACCTGGATGATAATGTAAAGTCTATGGGAGCGTTCTTTTCAAATATCTCGCTCAAATTTTAATAATTTTACACGATTCTTTTTGCATAGGATAGCTGAGGACGATCTATAAAAGAGTTTTTACTTTTTCGGTTTTGGTTATATATTTTTTATAGTAGGATAGTTTCAATTTCAGAACCGGTTTAAACCGGTTTTGAAATTTAAAGTATTTAAAAAAATCTGAAACCAAAATTGAAAAAGTAAAAACTAGGCCGTTTGTGGGTCGTCCTCAGCTATCTTGTGCAAAAAAATCATGTTAAAAATATTACAATTAGAGCGAGATATTTGAAAAGAACGCTCCCATAGACTTTACATTATATCATCCGAGTCATTTCCTGTGCCTAGTGTTGCGCCTTAAGAGCCCACAATAGTCACAGAAAAAATACTCAAAAAGACCCGGATGGTCATCTAAAGTCTATGGGAGCGTTCTTTTCTAATATCTCGCTCAAATTTTAATATTTTTGCATGATTTTTTTTGCACAAGATAGCTAAGGGCAATCCACAACTGGCCTAGTTTTTACTTTTTCAATTTTGGTTTCAGATAAAAATATATATATATATATATTTTAACTTTCAAAACCGGTTCTGAAATTGAAACTATCATAATATAAAAAATATATGAGCAAAATCGAAAAAGTAAAAACTAGGCTGGTTGTAGATCGTCCTAAGCTATCCTATATGCAAAAAAAAAAAAAAAAAAAAAAAAAAAAAAATCATGTAAAAATATTAGAATTTGAGCAAGATATCTCAAGCAAGATATCTGAGCAAGATAGATAGAAAAGAACGCTCCCATAGACTTTACATTATCATCCGGGTCTTTTTGTGTACTTTTTCTGTGACTATTGCGGGCTCTTAAGAGCCCACGCTAGTCACTCAAAAAGACCCAGATGATATGTTAGGTCTATGGGGGAGTTATTTTCAAACATCTTATTCAAATTATAATAATTTATATTTATATATATATAGGATAGTTGAGGACGATCTACAGCCTGGCTAGTTTTTACTTTTTCAATTTTGGTTTCAGATTTTTCTTTGAAAAATATTTTAAATTTCGGAATTGGTTCTGAAATTGAAACTTTCATAATATAAAAAAAATGTAACCCAATTCGAGAAGATAAAAACTAACCCAGTTGTAGATTGTCCTTAGCCATCCTATGGAAAAAAAAAAAAAAATCATGTAAAAATATTCAAATTTGAACGTGATATTTAAAGAGAACGTCACCGTAGAATTAACATTATCATCTGGGTCTTTTTGAGTGACTCGGGTCGCATCGTAAGTTCACTGTTCAAAACGCGCGAAATTTTCTGATACAATAACGGGTTCGCTTTTTAAATGTTAATATATAAAATTGGTAGAACTGAGTGTGGAAGCTACTTGGAATCGAAACGAGTTTTCCATTTTTCGATAAATAAATTACCTACCGAGTAACAATCTATTTTGATCACGCGACAACATGTTTTTATTGTATTCAGGGACTGTTTTTTTAATCCAAGTGCCGACAACACAAAAACCTAAAATAATCAAGCACAAGGGGGGAAAAAACCTTTATTTTATGGAAGAGTATAAATAGAGGAATCTAATGCTCCATGTCTGCCGGAAGTGAAGTGGTGCATAAGCCCAAAAATGATATCACCAATGGTTGAATAGTTGGCCTTTCGTGGTGTTTGTCCGAAAATCAAAATGTATGAAAACATGGCGAACTGGAAACAGGAAAATACAATGATAAACCTTGGAGTCGGCCACTGTTGGTATAAGGAAAAGGCATGTTTACAAACAAACACTTCTGTCAACCAATCTACCGCTACATTTTTTGTCATAACGATCATTGTAAAAATCATCTTGTCGGCGTAGCCCAATCATATCATACTTACTTATGCATTAGGAAACTTAGACCAATCAAATTCCCGGAGCTCATCCGTACAGTGTCAGTCGTTAAAGAATGAACAGGTTTTTCTCCCTTATCCACAGTAATTCGTCCACAGTGACGTCAACTGGCCTTTCCTTATTAATTTTTGGTTTGTGCACCACTTCGCTTCCGGCAGACATGGATCATTAGATTCCCCTATTTCTACTCTTCTATAAAATAAAGATTTTTATTTTGAGCTTGATACCTTAGATTTTTGTCCTGCCGATTCTTGAACTATTTTTACTTACCCATCATACGTAGTATAGGGTAAGTCTTGCAATCATTTTGAAAATCGAAAATTTTTTTTGACGGATTTACACGTTTTAGATAGTGGAGATTCCGAAAAACATATTTTTAGAAAAAAAAAATTTGCCGTCCGTCTGTCTGTCTGTCTATCTGTAAACGCTCTATCTCCCGAACAAATTGAGATAGAGACTTGAAATTTTGTATGTAGTTAGTATGTAAGAATGGGACGAACCCTATTTAATATCAGCAACCTCGATTATCCGGAACTATTTTTTTCGGACTCTCGAAAAATTCGTTCTGATGAAAGGTGTATAAAAATTTTCGAATTTTTTTGTTCTAAGGAATGGACGTAAAAGTCAATAAAATAACACACATTTTGCATATAGAACGAAGTCGATCGAATTATTAGTTGCCGAGATATTTGCAATCTTGTTTTCCACATTCTTCGATTTTTCATGACCCTGTATTTCATTCAAATTTCAATTCAGAAGTATATTTTAATTGGAAATGAGACGCTTAATCCGACGCAGTTAATTGTTAGTTAATAGAATTATTATTTTTGGAGTTATAAGGATGTTTCTTTTATGCAGTTCGGTACTACTTGAGTAGTTTGGCGTTTTGTATAATTTGTCGAAATTGGTACATCAGCAATTCTTTAATATAGCATTACTATGTGTATTAACAATATTTAAATTTTGTTTATGAATTGCAATGCATTGTATAAGTAGTTTTCACATGTTTTATTTTCATATACATATCCATGATGGGTAAGTACTACGGTGGCCCCCAACGACTAGTTTCCTTTTGTCAGGAAATTCGTTTCAAAACACCTACCTTGACATCATTTTCTCAGGGTTTGTACGTGTGCTGGATTTTCCAGACCAAGAAATTCTTCGGTACCAGTATTTTCTTATAGAAAACGTTTCCTTAAATAAGGTGAAAGTCCGCGTGTTTAATCTAGATTTATTTTTGTGTAAAGAAATACTGATATTTTACTTTGAAAATATCGGTACCCGTACTAATCCTGTTTCTGAAAGATTTATTGCGTTTATTGGGATAAAAAAAACGAAAAAACATCTTTCGATTCCAATCAAAAATTCATTAAAACTTAAGACTTAAAATTGCTTCTTTAGATTTAAGAACATCCTTTTTTTTATAACTTTGATATAAAAGAGTTATAAAATTGTTTTTTCTAAATTTGAAACAATTTTTTTCGAAAATTCCGGTATGCAATCACGTAACATAAACACAATTTCTTGACTTTGAAAGGGTTAACTTGGTTCTCGTATGTAAATATGGAATTCTGTCGATTTATTGCTAAGCTCTTGAAACGCGGGAATTTTACAAATTATGTGCAAAAGTGGTTACATAGAATGATAATACAAAAGATTCTTTCAAAACCACTTATACATTGACATTTTCAGTTTAATTGTAAGGATAAAATTACAGACTTTTTTATTTTTATATATTTGTTTAATATGTAAATTATGTATGTATGTATTTTAATATGTAATTCACGTGAATATGACTCAACTCATGGATTTTCATGAATATTTATTTAATATGTAAATTATATATGTATGAATTTTAATATGTAATTCTCGTGAATATGACTCAACTCATGGATTTTCATAAAGGAAATATAAATTTAGTTATGAAAAAAAAAATTCCAGATATTACTTATATCACTCGTCATCACAATCTTGTTACCAAATATTTTTATGCATTTTCAAAATTTTCCATATCTTAGGGTGCAGCACAGCACAATAATAAACCTAACCCACGAGTTAACCGCTAAAATCGGGTTTTCAAGTGTTTTACACCAAGATAGGACTTATGCAAACCGAGTTTTAACTGAATCTGGAATTTCAGCCGTGAGCTCGATGAGGCGATTGTTTGCGCTTCAGTCTCCCGGTCTATATCGTTAAGGGTGTTCTTAAATTAAAAAGGACAACTTTGTAACATATGCTTTAATTTATTTTTGTTCGGAAATACATGAAAATAGCAGGTGTTGTTATTCAGAAACTGTCTAATGATACTCAATTTATTTCCGTTTTTTATAAAACACAAAATACCTTTCACAACAAGCTTTCAAAGTTGACGCTTTTGAGCACACTTTCCGACGAAAGCAGAAAAACCGGTCGAAAAGCAGGGAAAAAAAGGGCAATCATGTGATCGAAATAATTTAGAACTGGATAGATAATTTAACTATCATAAAATGGAAAAATAAGTTCGATTCGAAATCGCTTTCTTTGTCAGACATTCCAATTTCATATCTTTCTGTGAAAAAATGAACTTATAAATGTGTCAAAACGTTTTGCGCTTGTTGAGCGGAGCAGTTGAGAACACACGAAAAAAGGATGTATGGCCGGGATCCAGATAATTTTTTTGCGATTAACGACACGAGATCGACCAATCAGAAGATTTTCTTACTTAACACAGTGAAAAATTCCGACACATCCAGGTTTCTGATTGGTCAATCTCATATCCCTAGCAGCACAAAATTTATCTAAGAAAGATCGGACACTTCTTGATTCATAAAATGTCAAAAATAAATTTATTTCATTAATTCAATCTTTTCTTTTCAAGTTCTGACTTCCACTGTTATGTAAAATAAAAACGTTTGTGTTTCTCTTAACGCAATTAATATTAGCAGACGACAGATTTACAGAATTTTCAGAAATATAATGGCATCACATTCTGCAACTGACGTGTTGTTTTGAAGTCCACGTTGGTAACGTCGTCTGTCATCATCGATTTAGAAGCATACTGTAAGTTTGTTATTGTATTTATTGATTTTTAGCCTAGAAAAACTCTTATTATTGTTATGTTTATTCTTATTTTAGGACTTATCTGGATGCGATTCTCACTGTATGATCTTAATATGATTTTTAAAGTTGCCAGTGCAAAATCTTTTTCTTAGTATTCCAAATATTGCTATGTTTTGAATATAAAGTTATAGCAGTTCTTGTATTATTTTTATTTGGAATATGTAAACTCAAACTGTTTATCACGACAATTCATTACGGTAGTTTGATTTTCCTTAAGAATAACTTTCATGAAATGTATTCAATATGTCACAAAAGTTGTAGCCTACTTAACTGGTTATTTAAATTTCGTGATTGTGCACAAAAGTGTTCTGCAAATATGATATTTCTCTCTTTGTACTTATAATTAACAAAGTTGAAGTTTTATGTACTGTAAATTCTGCTTTTGTGAAGCGAATGAAATTTGGTAACAATGTTGGTATTCTCGAAAAAAAGAAAAGAAATAAACTTTAAGATTTTTTTTTGTTTTCTTTCTTTGCGGAGTTTTTAATGTTTGTTACAATTATGGATGATGATTGAAATTTATAATCGAACATTAATGGCAAAAAATGAAAACTCAGAATATAAGCATTTAAAGCAAACAATATGCTTGCAATATCAGTGGTCGATCCATGCAAATTTAGAGTCTGTTTAATACCTTATCACAAAATTCCATTCAATAAAACAGGCATCTTCACAAAAATCCATTTTCAATAAGAAAAGCACCTTCACAGAAATCTATTTAATAAAACAGGCTCCTTCACTAAAACCTATTTAATAAAGGAGGGTCCTTCACAAAATTCTTTTTAATAAAACAGGCTTCTTTACGAAATTCCGTTCCCTAAAAACATACTGTTCAGTAATTATTTCTATACTGTTAGGTTTTAAAATATGTAACTTGCAAAAAAAGCAAAATCAACTGAAATTAAAACTTAGCAAAACTTGGAAGTTATTATTAATAAATGTTTGATTAGAATTTTAGTAACTTAATATTTCATTACAAAACTTTTCACAAAAATATAATTAACTTCATAAAAATACCTTTTACTTTTTACAAAATCGATCTCAAAAAAATAAATAAATAAATAAAATAAATAAATAAAATCTTAGCATCTGCCCTTGAATAAAACTGAAGCAATGTGCCTGACAGTGATATGGCAAAAGTTCAGAATTCTCTGAATTAAAAAAATAATAATAACAGTTAAAATAAGGTACAACTTTTTGAACAAAGATCTTGGCATGTGGTTTTGTCTGAAAAAAGGGTAATTTCTTCTCAAATACAGTTAAACTTTTTAAGAAATCTTTCAGTTACATCAAAATAATTTATAATAGAAATTTTGGCACTTTCTTGTATTCTTTTGAAGCATTTAAGGGATTAAAAAAACTTTTTCATGTATATTTTTAATAAATTGCTTATCAATGTGTGTATTATGTTGTGTAAATATTAACAAATTAAAAGATATCCAGAATATAAATTATTAGCTGAATATAAACCATTTGTATGTAATTTCTCATTAGTTTTACAAATCATGAATGAGTTTTTATCTAATTCTTATTTGTTTTACAGATCATGGGTTTGTTTGCAAGTAATGGATAAATCAAAGAATAGGCTTTTAATTGATTCTACTCTACTAATTTACCAATCATGATGATGCCACCTCCAAATTACATGCCACCTGTAGTTGGCCAGAATATGCCTCCTGGTGCAAATAAAGTAAGCAGTCTTTATTATTATTATTATTATTATCTATAAAATCTCATAAGATCATTCACCCTTCTGCCTAAATTTACTTTTAAGAATATGTTTGAGTAACTTTAAGGCTAATTTTTCTGAAGTATTTGAGCTATATTTCTCATAATACAGCAGATTCCCTTAAATCCGAGAACGCCAGAAATCCACGCATTTTTTCAGATGTAAACAATGAAATTAAAGATGGCGCTGAAGTCAGCGGCTAACACAATACAAATAATTCTTTAACAATAATATATTTTTAAATCATTTTCAACTTCTTCCCTTTTTCTTTTTTAATGTCTTTCAATTTAAATTCTGCATTGTTTTTGGTAATCACAGTAGAATACCTAAGTAATACATTTCTTAAACGTACAGTGATTGATATTTAATCGAATTAATTGTTATTGTATCGTAGTTGCAGCATAATATAACTTTCAATGCCTGTTTGGTAGTGTTTATAATTCATGTGGCAGGATAATTTTTGCTATATAAAATTATTATTTTAATAGTTCTATTAAAATAATCCCTTATCCCTGCTAGTTATGAAACGAATGCACGGGCCGACACCATTAACAGCATTCGGGCTTTACTTCTGAAGACTAGGCCTACATCTGTAGGTTTAGCCACGAGTCTTTTCAGGCCGAGCTTAATCACTAATATTTTCAGGCCGAGCTCAGGCTTTAATTTTTTTCCTGGAGTATCGGGCTGGGCCTAGCGTTTTTTTCCTGTATAGAGCCAAAACTGATTTTATTCTTCCTAGTCTTTATGGATAAAAAAAATCAGTTTCTGTTGAATAATTCTGTATAAAAATCCTTTTCTCGACGTGGCCAAGTCTGTTCATAAATTAATAAAATTTGGCCAAATATTTTTGCAAAAATGGCTTATACTTATAAGTTATCATTATTTTACAATTAAACATTAGATTTTTTTTTTTTTTTTTTTTTTTTTTTTTTTAAGAATCGTAGATTATTAGGCTTATTAAAATAGAGTTAAACACATGAAAAAAACCATGATTATGACAGAATTTTCTTTAAAATTAAAAACTGCAAATTTCTTTTAAACTGTTCATCCATGCTAAATGAATGCAAGAAAAAAAATATGTTAAACATTTACATCTGCTCAGAGAGGGAGACATTTATTTCTTTCCAATGCTATTCTGTGTTAGAAGAATTTACTTCTACCATATACCATTTTTTAGATTTTTATGTTTCCAATTACATGGAATATTGATTAATAACTTAGCACTATTGATAACTGAAACATTTACATACAACAAACTACTTGGATGTGCCAATCACAAAACTTTCTTCTATCTCATAAAAAAATAGTTACACATGTTAATACTTTAATAATTTTAATTCAATATCATACCAACTTTGATTTTCATCTTAAATTTCTGCTTCAATCTATTAATTGCAGTAAAAATTAGTTTCCGTCTCTGCACAAGCTGATAGACAATAGAATGATAGGCAGATATTTTTTCAAATTCAGGGAGGACCTACTCGCCATACCCAAAAATAATCATACGCAAGAATTTTAGTTTAGTTCTATGCATAACTTCATACACTTTTTGGTGGTAAAATAATGAAAATGGCTTATACATTGTGATTATAGTGCCCCCTTCCTGTGGATTTTTTTCAAATTCAGGGAGGACCAACTAGCCATAACCTTACACTTACATAAAAAATTTGGTTCAATTCGATGTTCATCTTCATACACTTTTTGATAGTAGAGTAGCAACATGCGGACACACTCACAGACTGACAGACATTTTGTAAAAACATGTTTTTTTGAATCTCTGACCCCTAAAATGTGTAAATCCGTCTGAAACCGGAAGTCGAAATTTTTTTCGATTACAATACTTTCTTCTATTGAAGATAAAAGAAAGTAACAATGGTTCATAAAAAGCATAAATATTGCAACCTATGGCACTTCTGAATAAATAGAGATTATAAACATGGCAAAAAAAAGACTAAGATAAGTTTTTTTGGTCTTAACTCTTCCGTAAAAGTAAAGATCAATGTTCTGTTCAGTCAGGCTGGGCCTGGTTCAGGGTGAATTTTTTACTTTTTTCCGGGCCAGGCCAATATTTTTTTTGTTCGGGCCCTGCTTAAGCCTGGAAATTTTGGCCCGTGCAAACTTCCAGAGTAGAGTCTCAAGAAACTGCATAGCTTGTTACCAGAGCCTGTACAGATTTTAGTTTAAATGATTTATTTTTTCAACTTACCTGTATCACTTTAAGCAAATTAAACTTGAATCCCTTTATTTAATTGTTCATTATTCTTTTAATGCATTATCATGTGCATTTTTTCTATTTCTTAGAACTGCAAACATCTGGAAATGTTTTACAACTTGGCAATATACTATAGTAGACTCCCTAAAATCTACACATAATTTACACATGTAAAGTACAGTTCAGATATAGGGATAAAATTTGACATTTTTATCTTTTATATCACTTCCATACATATTTTAATTTGTAACTTTCGTTAATATGTTTTTTTAATGAAGGAAGAATAAATTCATTTCTGAAAAAATTTAAGGTATCAATGATATCACTAGTGATCATAATCTTTTTGCCAAATATATTTATGTATTAATCAAGCTTTTTTCTGTTAACTCTGACTAAACCTGAAATAAAACTTCCTTATTTTATGATTTTGATGTGAATCAATAATGTACCTTTATGAGGCAAGTTTCATTGAATAATTTAGAAAAATACAGTTGAACCTCGAAAATCCGGGACCGCGGCGACTCCGGATTTTCGAATTTTCCGGATTTTGGAGGTTTATTAAAAAATCTTTTTTATGGCTATATAATAACAAACAAAAAATGCAATTTTTTCTCCCAGTGCAAATAAATAACGATTCTTCCGATACCACCTTTTTTAAAGTTTTAGTGACTTTTATTTTTATTTATTTGAAATTTTACTATATCATTTCATAAATAAGCCACGGTAATATATATATATACCGTTAATCCGAAAAATCGTACAATAGGGCGCTTACACGGGATTTTTTCGCGATCGTTCAACAAAATTTACAGGAATGAGTCATGATGAAATGAATGAGTCGTTGAAAGAATCATGAATTTTGATACTTGAAAAAACTTGGGTTTTAAGAAAAACGTAAGTTCTGTCGAAAAAACACAGAAAAAAGGAGAAATTTGTAAAAAAAAAGCCAAAACAAGCATGAAATTACTTAAAAAATCTCGAAAAATCGCACATTTCATCAAAGATTCATAATTCATCCGTTTTCAGCGATTTTTTTTTTTTTTTTTTTTTTGAGAGGGAGGGCGTTTTCTCGGGATTTTTTGAAAATTTCAAATTTTTTATAAAGTGGGGAGGGGGCGTTTGATCGGGAAGGACGGATTAACGGGATTTTACGGTAGTTATCAGAATTTAACTGCAATTGATGAAAATTACAGCTATGTCTTATTTTAAAAATTGATAAAACTGAAATCGGAAAAATGTCCAGATTTTAGAGATTTCTGGAATTTGGAGGTCCGGATTTTCGAGGTTCAACTGTACATTTTATCTTTATTATGAATGTTTAACTAACATAATTGATTGTTAATTGGACCTTTGCTTTTAATATTTTAATCATTTTAAAAATTATCTAATTTTTTATTTTTTTACTTTACTTATTTTATTATCTTACTATATTATAACATACTTGCCAAGTTTTACACAGGTGTAAAATTTACTCATTTGAGTAATTTTTTACACTTTTACACAGAGAATACTTTTTTTTACACATTTTTGCAAATTTTTTTTCCAAGCTTCATTTGCTTTTTTAAATTATGAATTATTTTCTAACTACTATTAATTATAAATGCTTAACCAGGGCTTGAAAATTCTAAAAATTTTAAAGTTCCCAGCTGGGAACCTACATGAAAAATATAGGTTCCCAGATGAAAAGTATAAGTCCCCAAAAAAATTCGCTATTTTTGGACAAAATTTGACGTTTTTTTGCAATTTTTTTTATGAAATTTGTTCTTTTCCATGATTTTTTGAAACAAAATTTGCTGATTGTTGCAATTTCTTAATGAAATTTGCATTTTTTGCAATTTTTTTGACGAAATCTGCCGTTTTATCGCGATGTTTTAATGAAGCCTGTCGCTTTTCAAAAGAAAATGTTTACGAAATTTGCCTTTTTTGCAATAATTTAATGAAATTTGCCTTGGTTCATGCGATCTTTCAACAAAATATGTTGTCTTTTTGATATTTTTAGACGAAATTTGCAGTTTTTCGCAATATTTAGACAAATTTGTTGTTTTTCGTGTTTTTTTAACGAAATGTGCCTTTTTTTAAATAAAATTTGCTGTTTTTCACAATTTTTGACGAAATTTACTATTTTTTGTGATTCCATTGTTGAAATTCGGGCTTTTCCCGTAATATTCCGACGAAATTACGCGTCCCCCAGACCACTTCAGAGCTATTTTTTGCTTGATTTACGCGTTATAATGCGTCCGCGGCATTGCTAGCAGATACGGCAAAAGGTTAGGTTCCCGGCCGGGAACCTTAGTGATAAAATATGCATTCCCAGAAAGGATTTCTGGACTCCCCGGGAACGCTATTTTTCAAGCCCTGGCTTAACTCTTTCCGGCACAGTCTGCCCACACCGGGCGCACCTAATTTTAATTCCAAACCTGCAATCAGCACCGAGAATTTTTTTGTGAAATTTTGTTTTTATAATCAAAGCTTTAATTTAGGAGTTCAGACAATAATTTCGCATTTTACAAAGAGAATTTGCCTATGATGGAAATGGTTAAGGGGATATATTTAAATATACAGTATGAAACCATTTATCAGGAATCCAGTTAACCGGAAATCCAGTTATCCGGAATGACATTTCTGATAGACATATGTTAGAATCCTTGTAGAAAAAAGTGTCTTACACTGCCAATTTGACATTTATATTGCTTGAAATAATTGTATAGTTTGATAACAGCATCTATTATTTGAAATGGAAGCATATATAGTTATATTATAGATGTTTTCCTTTTTATGCAGAGAAAACAGAAGAATTTTTGTTCCCAAGGAATTCCAATAAATTACCTTCTTTCAAACTGTAACATTTGATGTTACATGCATCTAATTCTTAGTTCAAATGATTTAATAGTTAATTTAAAATTAGAAGTACTACTACAACCACATTTATTACCTAAAACTTATCAAATAGATGCTTCTTTAATGCTAACCAGTTAACTGGAAAAACCAGTTATCCAGAATACATCTGACCCCAACCATTCCGGATAAATGGTTCTGTACTGTAATTAAAAAAAATACTTTGTTTCGTTATTAAAACAAATTTTAGAATTTTAATTTTCAATGTAAAAGATGACTTTGTTTTGAGTAAATTTTGACCGGATTTTCTATTAAAATGTGAGAATTGCAGAGCTGTTAAAAAGTAGTGATGCAACAAATAATGGTTTCGCCAAATAACTGAATAACCAAATATTCAATATTAGTTTTGATAATGATGTTTTAAGTAAAGCAAACAAAGTTACTAGATTGCCTTTCTGTGTTCTGCATCCCATTGCTGCCAAAATGTTTAGTTCTTCAAAAAAAAAAAAAAAAAAAAAAAAAATCTTAGTGTACTTTTTAAAAATATTTATACATATATCAGTTATACAACATAAAAAAAATTAATTGCACAATTTGTACAATTCATTAGAAATGTCGTTCATATGCTATTTTATAAAAAATTAATTAAAAATGTCATTCACATATTGCAGCGGTTCCCAAACTTTCTTGGTACGCGACCCACCTTTAGTATAAAGAAAAAAACAATCGCGACCCACATAAGATAAAGTTCTATATCAGTATAGCAATTTTTGTACGATCTCTATATGCTCAGCTATTCTATTCTACGAAAAGTGCAAATTTTCGCACGGAAGATACATTATCAGCAAAAAGAAAAATCGGTTATCTCAATGTGTGTAAGTGAACAGTAATTAAAACAGTGCACAAACTACAAAGATAGTTAAAAATACGTTTAATTACTGTGAAAACATTATCTTATAATCCATGAGATTTCTGATACTGATGTTTACCAATGTGGGAACATTTATTAACATGCAGATTGTGTAAGTACTTGGTATTTCAAAAACAGCAAAGTAGAAAAAACATGTTCTCATAAGTACGAAGTGTTGAATTTCATCAAGCATCTCAAAACTGAATTAAATATTTCTGGATATTCTGTTCGTATATTGATCTAGAAGAAAATTAAAGATTTTCCCTTGAAATATTATTTCCTGTTGAAATTGTCATATCTTTTTAAACAGATGAAATAAAACATATATTTTGATGACAAACCTTGATTGTTCAGCGACCCACCAGTAGGTCGCAACCCATAGATTAGAAACTGCTGACATATTGTTTTACACATTTGAATTTCCTCAGGTTGGCAGGTATGTTATAAGCATTTATCATAGTTTTGACTTCATTATTAATTACATTTAAATTATTTTGTAAAAATTGTAAACAAAGCAGTGACCCACCCAAAAATTCTAAAATCCGCACGACCTCTGGCCCCAAGCTGTGCTGATTTGAGAGAGTGCACTGTATTTCAGTTTTTGTTGATTCATCCTTAGGCAGGTCCTCCAATGACTGGAAAACAGGGAGCTGTCAGGGAAAATGAGAAGTGCTCAAAAAGCTAGAGAAAATAGTAATTTTTTTCTAAAATCTGAAAAAAGTCACGGAATTTTTTTTTTTTTGTATGTATTATCACGTGCCAAGATTATCTTCAGTTCTGAGGTCCATTTGCTAAAAAAAGTTCAGATTTTTGACTTGCAAGTAGAATTTTCTATAAATTCGCTTTACAGCATAAAGATGTTTTAATTATACAAATTTATCATGTTATAAATATTAAAAAAAAAAAAAAAAAAAAAGGCTGTAGGTGAAATTAAAATGCTCAAATACAAAAAATTGAAACATACCCAATAAACTGCTTTTGAAAGAACACAAATAAATGATCCAAATAGCAAAACTGTCTAAAAAAGTTTGAACATTTATATGCATAAATTCAGTTATATAAATAAAAAGTTACTTTGAATCCATTTAAATTGCATTTTAGTGGTTTTTTTAAAAATTTTAATTTGTCATTTGTTATATTTTAAATATCTAAAGATATAGATTTTTAGTTTAAATTCTATAGCTTATTTTCATTTTTTCAGAGTATTTACATTTTATTCTTATTAATGTATCAGTGTGTTATCTTTGGATATATAAGTTCAATCATTAGGATTTAGAATTGTAATTAGAGTTTCTAAAAATATTATGAATTGTGTTCAGAGAATTGTAGGAAATAGTGTCTGAAAAAGTCAGGGAATTTTGTTATTCAAACTGAATATGAACTCTGTCAGGGCCATTTTAAAATGGAAATATCAGTTATTTGTATATTTTATTAGTTAAATAAACTTGGAAATAAGTTTTTTACTTAATAAATTTGCAATATTTTTAATTTATTTTTTTAGCCACCACCACCAATGCAAAACATGTCTCTGAGTTTACCTCCACTTCAGAATTCTGGACCTATGCATCACGAGCCTGCTGGACCCAGGAAGCCACCTCCCAATATGGCGTCTCCTCAACACAGAGGTCATTCTACAACTGTCACCTACAGCGGTTACAGTACCCATGCAACATATCCTTACAATAATTTTCCACCAACTGCAGAATCACCCGAGAACAATAACCAATACACTGATAACAAACACTCTTTTCAGTCTCCGAGCAGAAGTGCTCCAATGAAAACAAACGATGTAAATCATACTTTACCGTACTCTGAAAACGGAATAAGCAGTGGCCTAAGCAATTTAAAATTAGAAAATCAAACTGCAAACCAGCCGAACAGAATGGGCCACCCTGGTTCGTACAATAACTATTATGCTCCAGTACATTCAAATTCTCATACTCCATTGCAACCTCCGATGAATAGACCTGCAAATGTGCAATCATTCGGACCTCCTGGCCCAAGACAGACAATGAACTCTCCGCAGTCTCCTTTGAATAGCCCTTTAAATATGCCACCATCGTCCCCCTATTCGCACACTTCCAGTCCAGGACACATGATGAGTTCTGATCTAGCTCCTCCTAGTAATCTATCACAGATGCCACCTGCAGGCTACCCTAGTAATCAGCCAGTGTCCCCTCAGTATCCTGGCATGCCTTCTAGTCCGCCAAGTGCTGGAGGTATGTGGCCCAATCAGCCTGGTGCTTCCCCGAATTATCCTTATGCTCAACAGAGTCCCCCTATGGCACCACTACCACAACAACCACCTCAGAGGATAGGATTAGATCAAATGCCAAGTAATGTAAGTATTCAAGTGTTCACAACTTACATTTCTAATAAATTTAGCCTATTTTGATCTGGCATCATAATCATCAGGGCTGTAGCTAAGGGAGTGCTAGGGGCGACTCAGCCTCGCCTAAAACATTTTGAGTCTCCCATGGAAAAGATTCCAAGATCACTAATTGAAATATGTTCTGAAAATCCAAATGAAGTTCTGTTCAAAAATCTAATTTAATTTTGAGGCCCTTTCAGAGTTTTGCAGAAATACTAAATTGTAACTAAAGTGTTTCTACACTTGTTCATTCTATTTGCACATAAGAAGCCAACAAGATGTTTAATATTGTGCTAGTTACTAGTTATACTCTGGAATCTTTCATTATCCTATTCATTTTTAGAGCAAAATGAAGTTATTACAACAGTCTAATAAAAAACATAGTACCTACAATATGAATAGGCACTAATTTATCTTTCTGAAGAGAAAGAGAAAAAAAAAGTATGAGTCCCACTCCCTGTTATTCTCCTCTAGCTAAGGCCCTGATAATAATACAACATGTCTTTACAGTTACTATTATTTTCTCTACAATTAATGTTATTTGCATATGATAATGTTAAGTATATATGGCACTTTTCTATTATAGGGACCTTGCTTTTTTTTTTTTTAATGATGTTCTTTGTATTTTCATGCTACATAATCACACTGAGATTTCATTGCAAAGAAGAGAATGAGTCTAATACATTCTTTATATCTAAAACTAGAAAATACAGGATCGTAAATCTTGGGTGCTCATTAAGCACCAGACTAGGGTCATTCCATGGTAATGGTAACTTAAGTCACATTTAGAACAATTTACTGCAGTAATTTTAGAAAAAAAAAAAAAAAAAAAAAATGTTCAAATGTAAAATTAACATGATTTGTGAATGAAACCTCTCTAAGGGTCAATTTGGATGAAAATTATCTAAAAAATGATAATGAAAATTTTCACTTTATAGGATAACTTACATTCCTTTTTCAGTAATGTCAGTTACCATAATAAATATAGCAACTAAATTTTAAGATGTAACACTAAAATAGGATAATTTCATCATCTTTCAATAAGTTTAATTAGCAAACCATGTCAAATTTACAATTTGAATAATTTTCTTGTGTGTGTTATATTACTAAAATTTCTGAAAATAGTTCTAAATGCAACGTAAATTACCATGGAATAACCCAGTATATGATATTGCATTTGTGTCATTTTCTTGCACATGATGCTGATAAAATAAAAAGTGGCTGAAATCGCATTAAAATTTATGCAAAGGAATTAAAGTTATTATTCAAAAACTTAGTCTGTCTGAGATTTTCTGTAATATTAAATTTTTGCCTTATAGATATATTATTTATTGAGACAAAAAGGCAACTTTACTGGAGAGGCTACTTTTTCCATGTCAGTAGCATTAGGGTTACTACCCAAGACATCTTGTGGCCATCATAAGATATTAAAGAAAGGGGACATGTACATATTTTATTTCCCATGCTAATAACTTTGATATTTATGATTTTATCAAAAAGAAAGAACAAAAAATGATATTTTGGCACTTATTTCTAGCCCTCATGTCAATACCTCAATTATGTAAAAACAATATTAAATTTCCACTTTAAAAAAAAAAAAAAAAAAAATCTGATTTTTTTAAGACTGGAGACAACAATATTTCTAAGTAAATGTAATAAGTGAAGTATCTTTTTCTCAGTAACCAAATTTATTCTAATTAAAGATCTCTTTAAGTTCTGTAATTTCTTTTTTTTTTTTTTCTGGCAACAATTAAACCATAAATTAACTATTTGGCAAAAATAGGTCAATAGTTACAAGATTTTGCAAGGAAAAAAATATTTTGAAAATTAAATGGATCAAATTATACCTAATTACAATACAGCAGTATATTGCAATAACTTCAAAAATTTACCAAAAAAAAAAAAAACTGTCAGCTGTTTTTCTTAGGATTTTGAAAACATTGTTTTTTATATTAAACAAAAAATAAAAAGTTGAATTTAATTTTCCGAGAACTGGTTGGCATGGCATGTGCCTATATGATGCTGTGCATTGAAACCTCACTCATTTATCTGTATCTTTAACCCTTCCCGGCATGGATAAAATCTGTTAGTAAAATGATTGACATTGGAATTCACAAACAAATTTATTAGATATTTTGAAATCTTTAATTTAAGCTTTTATTGTAAAAGCAAAATTTTACTAAAATATTATTGGTGCCATTTGCAAGTTTGAAATTAAAATTAGATATCCCAGTCCAGGCACAGTGTGCCAGAAAGGGTTAAGCTAGAACTTTATTTGGTTCAAGTAGTGATTTATGTGAATATTAAAATAATTATGAAATAGTTTTGCTTACATTCATTCTTGTAATTTCAAGGTTCAAGTCCGAGAAGAAGATAAGAAAACTAGGAATGGTTACTATGCAACAGATGTTAAAGGACAGCCTCCTCCCTTAGTTACGACTGATTTTATTGTGCAAGATAGAGGTTAATTCTTATGTTATTATTTTTAAATATTTTTACAGTTTTAGTACATTAAATAAATGTAATAATCACTGCACTGTTAAGAACATATGTTTTTTGTGAGCTTCCAAGCTCTTTTTTTTTTTTTTTTTTATTATTTTTTAAGTATCGTGTATGGCAATAAGATTATCTTTTTTTTTTTTTTTTTTTTTTCCCAGAGGCACTGCATTTCTGCAGCTTTCAATTGTTAATAATTATTATCTGCAATTTTGTGATAAAGGGTTGTGCAAATATAACCTAACCTTATCAATTTTTTTAGTAATTTTAGAGTCTCTGCTCCCCTTTTTATTTCACACATTATCATCCCTCGATCCTCCCCCCCCCCCCCAAAACCCAATAGTGATATCTTTATCAAAGTATAAAAACATTTTGATTTCTAAAATTTCTTTTCTTTTCTTTTTTTTTTTTTTTTTTCAAAGTGATATACAAAACTGGTTACAATTATTTTTTGCATACTTTTTTATTCAAATGATAAGAAATCAATAAAGTATGATAAAACTTTGATTCAATAAATAATTCAATTTTTAAAAGAAGTAGTTATTATTTAAAAGTATTTTATAATAACTTTTTCTTACATAATGCATTCAGCAGTAATAAAGTCCTGTTGCACTTGCCCCAAATGGAAGAAGGGTGGGGGCCAGATAGAAATTCTTATCAACTAAACAAGTGGACAACATTCTTTCTTTTTCTCTTTTATTTATTAGTAAACACAAGCCTCATTTCAAATACACTTCATGTATGAATAGTAATTTCATGTGCATACACATATAAAGAGGAATAGGAATGACAAGTGTTAGGATATTCCATATTTTAGAATTAATTAATTTTATGATAATTTAGCGATTTTAATAATAACTTTGTATTTTCATAAAAATAGGTAACATGCTATTTTGCACCAAAGACCATGTTACAAAGGAAAAGAAACAATTTTGATTGGATCAAAAATGATATTGATATCAAAAGACAAATATCCCCCTCCCCCCAGAGACATCTTATGATATCATATACCAGACTCCTCCTGCCCCCTTATAATGGTAGCATATTTGCACAGCCCCTAAAAAAAGAAAAATACATTAGTGTGTGTCATGATCCAAGCTAACAGTATAGTTAATTGATTATTAAGCATTACAAAAAAGTTTGTGTTCATGGAATCAATGCCACTACAATCATTGGGCAAATGGGGGGCAGCAGCCCTGTGTCCTAAGTGCTTCATAATATTTAAAATAGCATTTCTTTTATATAGAGTAATACTTTTACTCTTGATTCGTTTTTAATTGTTTCTTTATGAGAAAGAGTATTAACTTTATCTCTTACTGCAAAGTTAATATAGTTGTTGGTGATTGTATAAATTTGATGGTACTGAAAGTGATGATTAATGCAAAAAATATATATTTAAAAGATTGATCATTTTGTGGAATTAAAAATAATTATGTACATTAAATGTGGAAGTAATGGTATTTTTCAAATTTATTACCTGTATTAATATTTTATAATATATATAGATGAATTGTGGAATTGATGGATCTATGAAAAATTGTCTCCATGATGAACAAACAACCAATTAGTTTTGTGCAGCAAATAATATGTCAAAGTTACTTGAAACTTGTTTTTTTTTTTTTTTTTTTTTTTTTATCAAAAGAAAATTGCAGTTTCTTTTGTTGTATCTTAAATTCTAGATAATTGCTATCCAATTCACACTTTGTTATTTGTAAGACTTTTCAAGTAAAAATAGTCATCAAAGGATTTTTTTTTTTTTTTTTCAAATTTTACTCATTCATTTTTGAAAATAATGTTTTCCAGGAAAATTGTTAAAATAGCAAGTGTCATATTCTTTAAACAGCTGTTAGTGTTTGTAATTGAGTTCCAAGTTGTTAGTTTTACCATCAACATTTTTGCTTACAATGCTTTGCTATTTTGTCTTTTTATGGTTTTCAAATCCTCTAAACTCTATTAATTTAAACTTATACTTCTTATGCAGTTTTGAGTGAGATCCTTACTTAATGTTGTTTAAGAAAAATAATATTACAAAACTTTTCTTTTCGATATTGATAATACCATAAGGCAGGGGGGGGAGGCAGGGCCATAGCTAAGGGGGCACTATGGGCGGTTCAGCCCCCCCATAAAATATTTTGAGCCCCCCCCCCCCCCTAGAAAAGTTTCCAAGGTCACTCAATGAATTTCTCTTCTGAAAATTCAAATGAAATTCTGTTCAAAAATCTAATTTAGTTTTGAGAACCTTTCATAGTTATGCAGAATTGCTAAATTGTATCTAAAATAAGTGTTTCAACACTCCCCCATCCTATTTGCACATATGACGCTAACATGATGTTTAATTTTTCACCAGTTAATGCACTCAAAATTTTCATCATCCTGTACTTTTCTTAGCATAAAATGAAGTTATTAGAACAGTTTAATAAGAAACAGAGTACCTACAATGTGATTATGCACTAATTTATCTTTCTGCGTCAGAGAGAGAAAAAAAAATTATGAGCCCCCCTACATTCTCTTGAGCCCCCCCCTGGAGTTCACTTCTAGCTACGGCCCTGGGGGGGGTGGGTGGTTCAAAATTGGCAAAATGGTGATAATGTTATATTGGTGGATCACGTATCAGGCCCGTAGCTAGGGGGGTGCCAGGGGCGGCTGAGCCCCCCCTAAAAATTTTTGAGCCCCCCCTGAAAAAGATTCCAAGGTCACTAAATAAAACTGTTTAAAAAATCAAAATGAGAAATCAGCCCGAACCCGGCCTGTGCAAATCTTTTGAATGTCTATAATCGTACATTATGATGTTTTGCAATCAATATAAACTTGTATATACTTCAAAAATTTATCTAGATTATTCGGTTTATGTTTAGCAGAAATAAAACAAACATTTGAATCTAATCATCGACGTTCATTATTTATCGATTTCCATTTCAAGTTGAGCAATCTTGTCTGAAATGGAAAAAAAGTACTTAATTATGATCATAAAAAATATTTTTGCTTTTAACAATCAACAGTTTGGTTTGGCAAATTATCAACAGAAATATTTATTATCTTAACCCCCCCCCCCCCCCCCATTTGTCGGCGAGGTGAATGAGTTATTTATAGATTTGTAAATTTAAATCATTGATATTTTGTAATGTGCATCCTATCCAGTTATTATTGGTATTATTGTATTCTACTGCTAGTATACATGGGTGACGTATGTGTGGCACCATGATCAGCCGGCGCCAAAAACCCGGTAACACATTATATATATATATATGCATATATATATATATATATATATATATATGCATATATATTTTAAGCAAATGTAGAATTTAGCTTGGCTAGGATCCAGGAAGTGTAAATGACTCTTTTTTTTATTATATATTTTTTTATATTTATGTTAATAATTATTTTTTCTTGTGTGTGTGGTTTAATTAAAAAAAGGAATTTTTAAATTATCAGTTTGTTTTATAGAAATCTGCTCTTAGTCGGAAAGGCAAAGTTTTCATTCGGTCAATGAGGTGCCGTATCTTCCCCCCCCTCTGTTGTTGGAAGTGATTTTATGATTTTTAGTCCGTATTACGCAATCGGATATCAGAAACTCAACTGGTTATTCTTTCGGTCTTCAGTGACTTATCAGGCAGGATGAATGCCGATGCACCTAGTGACATATCGAAGGTGGGCGATAGAAATTTAAAAAGTACAAATTTATCAGAGTACCCAAAAAATTCGGATAACAGGAGTTTTCAACCAGATTGGATGAAAAAATTTAAGTGGCTGGAATATTCCAACAGCAAAGATGCTGTATTTTGTTATCCTTGTCGACAGTTTCCTCATTCGGGGACTAAAGAAAATCCATTTATCTCAGCCAGTTTCCGGAATTGGAAAAAAGCATTGTCCAAGGACAGAGGGTTTCAAAAGCATGCTTCGTCACAGAATCATATAATATCAATGAGCATGTGGACAGAAAGAGAAGAACGTGAAAAGATGAATTTGAGTGTGTCATCTTTGGTATGTAACGATGTTCTAGAAAAAAACCGATATTATGTTCAATCTATTGCAGAAATCGTACAATTTTTAGTTATAAATGAACTTTCATTACGTGGGACGTATGATATAGATGAACACGAGGAAAGTAGTTTATTTCAAAACCTTTTTAAATACACAATCAAAAAGGACAATAAATTTGCAGAATGTGTCAAATCAGTGCCAATTAATGCAAAATACACTTCACCTGATATACAAAATGATGTAATACAAATCCTTGCTGAAATAGTGTCAGAAGATATATCAAATGACATTAACAATGCTGATGTTCCCTGGTTTTCGATTTTGGAAGACAGAACGCGTGATAGAAATAATAGAGAAAATGTTGCATTAGGAGCAAGATACGTAAAGGACGGGAAAATAAAAGAATCAATTATCGCAATAAAAACATGTTCTGACTTGGATGCAAAAACATTTGCTGATTTAACTTTAAAGATCCTCCATGATTGTAATTTAGATAATTCTAAAATTTTGAGTCAATGTTTTGATGGTGCTTCAGTCATGAGCGGTGAAAAAGGAGGGGTCCAAGCTATATTGCAGAAACATCTTGATAGAAATATCCCATATGTACATTGCTGCAGCCACAGACTTCATTTAGTAATTATAAAAGCAATAAATGATGTAAGTGAAACCAAACAGTTTTTTGATCAGTGTTCCATGGTGTACAACTTTTTGAGAAAAGGTAACATAGCTAAGAAACATGAAGGTCAATCCCTTGTTCGTTTATTAGAACAGCGATGGAGTGGACATTTACATGTTACAAAAATTGTGTATAACAATTATAAAAAAATTCTGAATACTCTAGAAGAAGTAAAACTGGACAGAAAACAAGATGGAGTAAACATTGCAGAAAGCACTGGTTTGTTAACGATAATGAAAACTAAAGCTTTCAAACTCTGCTTAATATTTTTGAAGAGAATTCTTGAAACGCTAGATCCTGCAAACCAATTATTGCAAAAGCTAGAAACTAGTTTAACTGATTCTTTAAGAATTGTAGATTCTACAATAGATTCACTTACTTGTTTAAGGTCAGATGAAATTTACGAAGAAATTTTAAATTTGATGTCCACTGAATTTGTTGTTGAGGAAGAGGAAGAAGAAATATGTTTAAAAAAACGAAGAAAAACCACTTCTACAAAACTCAGAGATTATTTAATTGTAGAAACTACAGGTGCTAGCTCGAATATTGATGAAACATTACATCTAAAAGCTATTTATTTTGAAACTTTAGATATAGTATTAAATGAAATGAAAAGGCGGTTTAATAATAACGATAAGTTACTTCTAGCGCTGTCAAGTGCAGAGCTTGATATGGATTTAAATAAAATGAAGATATTAGAAAATTATAATGTTAAGCTTCCATCTAAAGATGAAATAATATGTGATTCCATCTAAAGATGAAATAATATGATGTTGTAGAGAATTTCATAAAAAGAACCATTGAAGAAAATTCAAACACCATTGTATTTAATGAACTTTTTAAATATAGGGTTGCATTTGAAGACACTTATAAACTATTAGCAACTGTTAAAACTTTTGGATGTAGTACTGCAATATGTGAATCAACATTTTCAGTCCTTACAAGAATAAATCGTCCACAAAGACTAACAATGTCTCATCAAAGAATGGCCGATTTGAGTTTTCTTGCGTTTGAAAAAGAAAGAACAAAAACAATCAATATGGAAGTTTTCCTTAAAAAATTTAATGAGAAAAAGAATAGAAGACTTCAATTGTTTTAAAGCAGGTGAACTTCAATTTGTTGACACTACTTTATTCCTTTTAAATCTACTTTTTTCAGTTTATGTATTTAGTATACACTACAAGGTTAGTTTTCACATTTATAATGCTTATATAACCATTCGTATTTATATATCTATTTAAACTTAAATATTTTATATTGTTTCATGTATCCATTAAAGCATACTTCATTATATTTTTCCAAATTGGTTTTAAAAAAATTCCATTTGTTACAAAAGTGTGTTTGTTACATGTACTATTGTTTGTTTTTATTATTTTGTTTTCATGTTACGTGAAAAATGCAGTTCGTTATTTTAGCATTTTGCTATAAAGCGTTTTTTCTGAAGAATTTTTTAATCCTATTTTGCTTCTAGTATAAAATTAAGTTTTAAGTATTCATATTTTGCTTTGTGTTTGAAGTTTGAGTCATGGTATTTCAAATTAAAGAATTTTTTTAATAGTATACTCAATTGCAAATGTTTTTAACATTTGACTGTGCATAAAAATAATTTAAAAATTCTTTATCTATGAGTGGATTTGTTTATGCTTTTATTATATAACAATAATTGAAGTTTTCTTTTTGTTAAAAAAAGATAATGATTAGAAATGAAGATTACAACTCGTTTTAAATAGGAGAAATGCGAGCATTTTAATTACTTTTGACATATTATTTATATTATATTGTATCAGCATTAGTTATATACTGAAAATATTTATTCTGTAGCGTTTTCTATTACTAGCATAGATCAAACTTATAATTAATTTTATCATAAATATTATCTTATGATAAACATTTTGTTGTATATTAGAATATTTCTAGTTTAAATTTTAAAATATATACGTATATAGTCCTTGATTTATGAATGGTAATCAAAGAAAAATGCCAATAGCCAATTCATATGTACATGCTTTTAATTTTTGAATGAACACAGTAATAATTTTAAATGCAAAATACAACTTTGATTTTGTTAATGTTGGTTAAAAGAATGAAACTTAAGCTTCCTTGAGGGCAGATTAAAAAAAAAGATTAAAGGTTGCAACTATTTCGAAACAAGTGAACTGTAAGCTTTTATTTACTTGTTGACATCATCATTTATTTCACCAGTATAAGTATTAGAGATCGAACGCCAATTCTTTTGCATTTTCGACCAAAATTCGTTTTTGACGAAAATTCTATAACCTATATATTTAAACCTATGAACTTCTTTTTTTATAATTATCTGTCATGAATTACTTAAGACGTGAGTGCAAACTATAAAGATAGCAATGCATATATATGACTAACTTTTTCATGTGCTTTTTTAAAAAAGCAGATTTAAAGTTATTAGGAAATTTTAATTCGAAAATGCAGAGGCATTTCAATTACTCTGTCAGAAAGTTCTAGTATGACAGATAGGGCCGTAGTTAAGGATGTGCAGGCTCAGCCCCCTCCCCCTCCCCTAACCCTTAAAGCATTTTGAGCCTCTCTTAGAAAAGATTTCATGATTACTCAATGAATTTCTTTTTTGAAAATCCAAATGAAATTATGTTCAAAAATCTAATTTAGTTTTGAGGCCTTTTCAAAGTTTTGTAGAAATACTAAATTATAACTAAAATAAGTTTCAACACTCGCTCTTCCTATTTGCACATACGAAGCTAAGATGATGTTTAATTTTGCACTCGTTATACACTCGAATTTTTCATCAGCTTATTCTTCTCTTAGCTTAAAATGAGGTTATTACAACAGTTTAATAAAAAACATAGTACATACAATATGAATATGCACTAATTTATCTTTCTACATCAGAGTGAGAGAAAAAAAACATGAGCCCCCCCTACATTTTCTTGAGCCCCCCCCTATTATTCACTTCTGACTACGGCCCTGTCACGTATGACAACAATGTGCGAAAAAGATCGTCGTCGAAGCTTCACAAACGATGGCAAAGCCCAGATTGGTGCCGAGGAAGGTGATGCTGAATGTTTGGTGGGAATGAAAAGGAATTGTGCATCATGAGCTGCTCGAACCTGGCCAAACCATTAATTAAACTATCTACTGTGAACAACTAATGCGATTGAAGCAATTAACAAACCCGTCCAAAATTGATCAATAGGAAAGGCATTGTCTTCCATCATGATCACGCTTCTTTGCCACATGACCACACCCCACACATCTTTAGTCACTCGGCAAAAACTGAGAGAGCTTGGCTGGGAGGTTTTGATGCACCCACCATGTAGTCCTGACTTGGATCCGACCGATTATCATTTGTTCTGCCCTCTGCGGAACTCTCTTAATGATGTTAAGCTGGCTCCAAAAGAGGCATGTGAAAATTACCTTGTATAGTTTTTTGCCCAGAACTCTCACGAGTTCTATAATGACGGAATTATGGTTTTATCAGAAAAATGGCAAAAGGTCATCAAACAAAAAACACATATTACTGATTAGTTTTTTTAATTTATATAAATAAATTCAGTTTGAAAAATACAAAAAAAAAAAGCGAGATTAGTTTTTCCCTAACCCAATATATAGTCCCTATTCCAATGTTTTAAAATGATTTAAGTTTTTTTTTCCTTTATGTTGTTATTTTTTTTACAATTTGACTGTTTTATATTTAATTTTCTTTATACTCTTCTTCTTTTATTTATTTTTCAAAAAAAAAAAAAAAAAAAAAAAAAGTTAAATTTTACTCATTTGAGTTGATAAATGTAATTTTTTAAAATATAAACTTGTGTGATTTTTTAATATCTTATTCCTTGTTTTCAGGTATGTGCAGTCCTCGCTTTATTAGGTCAACAGTCTATTGTCTTCCAAATCAGCCTGACATGTTGAAACAGACCGGAATCCCATTTGCTCTCACTGTCTGTCCCATGAGCAAAGTCCTTGAAGGAGAGGTATGTGTAGATTTTATTAAAAGGTTTAAAGTTTTTGCCAAACTTTCTCTGTTAAATTTTAAATATCATATTCACTTTTGACTGAAATATTAATTTACTTTTAGGTTAACCTTCTATTTAGCATATTTAATCATGTAAAAACTTAATCAACTTTACACTATGTTTAACACATGCATGTAATGTAAGGAAATTGTGTTTTTTCAAATTCAAGACAACAAGTTTCAAAATGTATGTAAATGGCAATAGGATGTCTTAAGAGTCCTTTTTAGCTTAATAACAAAATTTGATACTACTTGGTTATCCTGTCCACTAAAATCTATCGCCAAATTATAAGATTAAATGCGATAATAGATGACCATATAGGGACCATTCAATGACATTAAATACAATACACGTGTTAAATGTCATTAAGGGATTTTATTTTAACTTTTTATTTGCATTTTTATTAATATTCTACTAATTATTATTATTTTATTTTTTTTTATTTAAAATAAAAATTGTCATATGTATAATATGGCTATTAGTTTGGCGAAATTGGTCGATGGGATAACCAAGTAGTACCAGAAATTTTAATATTTTCTTGCTTACGCATGGATGATAATATTTACAATATGGATAAAATATTTGAATTAAAAATTGATATATCAAAATAAACCGCCTGCCTAAAAAACATTATTGTAGAACAAATCATCTAGCCAGCCAAAGATATCACAGCATCTCTTAATTTGTCTGACCGGAGCTCAATTACACTTGCATATGATCTCATTCTCACTGTAAAATTCCATAGCTCATCAAAATGTATCATTTGGTATTTGAGGTTTCTCTTCAGGAGCCTCACTGAAAAATGTGTCTGGCTTTGTGTACAGAATTAGATTCCTGTCACCACATGTATGATATAATAGATGTTACATATATTTTCTGTCATAGTATAGTGCTTCCCCTTAGCATTTTCTGACAAATATTCCTTTTTAAGAGATGTGTTTGGGTCTTTTTTCAGAGTCTTAATATTTAAAAACTGAATCCATTTAAACCCAAAAGAGGTTTTTGCTATTAGAACCCAAACTGAGTGCCAAAAATATATAGTAGAAAATTGAGTACCACTTGGTTAGCTCATCGGCCAAAAAATTATCGCCAAACCATAAGATTAAATGCCAATAATAGATGACTGTGGATATCACATTCAATAAATACGATAAAGGTGTTTAAAATATCATTGAATGAATTTATTTAACTTTTTGTTTGTATTTTATGAATATTGTTCTAATTATTTGTTTTTTTTGTTATTTAAAATAAAAATTATGTCAATATGTATAATTTAGTCATTAGTTTGATGATTTGCATAATTTAGCAAAATTGATCGACGCATATAACCAAGTAGTCCGAAAATTGTTAATAGCTTTTAAAATTATTCCAAGATCAATTTTCTCTTTTAAAAATAGCAGTTAGTATTAATCCTAAACGCTCTCTCATGACAATGTTTTGTGATTCTCATATTCCTGAAAATATATTTAAAGTATTGGGTCATCTGGAAAGTTCTGCTGGTTTTTTATGATAAATTTCAATAAAGACATACAAAAAGATAAGCAAATTTTGTTGAATAACGTAAGCAGCATTTTGTTCTATGATCTTTTTGCCATCGTTTTGGCAGCTGGAAAATTTAATTTAAGAAAAAGTCATTAGGATTATTCATATAGAAGTTATCAATGTAGTGTTTGACAGCCTCTAAACAAGTGAACTCCTGGTTGTTCAGAAAAATCTGAAGTTATGTGAAAATCTGAAAGGACATGGTCTAGTGAATATGGGGGATGACACAAAACATCCCAGCCATACTCATTAAGGTTTTGCCTTACATTAGTCACAATGTGATGCCAAGCATTATAATGTTGGAATTCAATATTTCAACTATTTGTCAGTTCTGGTTGCTTTTATTCGTTTTTCTCTCTCAAAACTGCCTTTTGGGAACAGTATCTTTTGGAATTTGTCTCATTTGGCAGCAACAATTCATAAGAAATAACTCCTTTTGTAGTCCCATCATATACAGAGCATTTCCTTAATTTGATCGCAGGCCTCGTCTTGATGAAACTTAGGGAGGTTCTTTTGACACAATGATATTTTCATAATAACATTATTGTAGGGTATCCATTTTTTATCACCAGTAATGAGCCATTTGAGAAAAATAAAAGAGCCTTATTCACTTTCCGTAAAGAATGACAAGCTGAAATTCAAACAAAGATATTCTGGTTCTTAAGGTATGATAAGGTAAAGATATCTTAAGGTATGGGATAATCATTCATCGTAGAAATTTACATATCCAATCTTCTTCAAATTATCATGCATTGTATTTTTTAAAATATTTAATCTATATGATAGCTCCTGCACTGTGTAATGTAGATTTCCAGTGACAGATTATTTTAAGAGCTCCTCCTTTACAGATGATGGTACTCCAGAACGAGCATCATCTTCAGGACTAAAATTTTCAGACTTAAACTTCTCAAACCACCTTCGAGCTGTGTTATTTAAAATAGCACATTCTCTATATACAACACAAAGTTTGCGTAGCTCTTTGTGAGTTTTCAAACTGGCATTTTTATCTTTTAGATATAAAAGAGCATTATATAACAAAAATTAACTTTTTACTTCTCTTTTTCTTCTAACTTTTTTTACTCAAAGCATTACCCTGAGCCAAATATTATGCGACAATAATTGAATGTAACTGACAGTAATTGAAATATAAAATTATCTTTTTTAAAACATTGTTGAATGCTACATTTTGTTTAATTATAAAGCATTCATTTAATAATAATAATAATATAGAGATTTTACAACTTCTCCTAATAAAATGTCATTATTGGCTAAAATATTACAGAACTCATTTTACTGGGAATTGAGCTAGAATTTGCATCCACTAAAAACGTTCGGAGTTTAATCTTCTGCTTTAGATTGCTGTGACAGCAGAAATTCATTCTCCTTTGTTTCAAATTGACGAGATTCAAAGAAGAGTTGATGCATGCACAAATGTATTGATTTCAATCTATTTTAATTTACTTACTCTTTGTGTTTTAATATATGAGGATCCCAAAAGCCAAAAGGTATATGTGACAAATTGAAAAAAATATAACTAAGTGCACATATGACCTGGAAATAGGTTTTTTTTCTTTTCAGATAAAGAAATAGAAGTGATTTTCTAATTATGTGTTGTGTTCTGGAGATCAACCACTTTTGCCAAATAATTGCAAATTTTACTCTATTTTTTTACAGTTATTGAAATAAGAGTTCAAAGATTGCAATGGAACAAGCCGTAGTTTTCTATTTCTGTTCAGTGAATTATTATTGATGCTCAAGTTTAACATCAATTATCTTTAATCTCAATTTACTCCAAATCGAATTTTTGTCACTTAACTTATACACCTTGGATTCTGACGTCGTCATGTATGATTTGCACTATATAGAATTATTTTATAAAGGTTTCCTATTAGTCCAATAATTTGGTACAGTATACTAATCTGATAATTTGCTTAACCTCTGAAAATATGATTAATTTTGATCAGATTTTTTAAAATAAAATTGTCTTTAGCATCATGTACTTATAGGATGTTTTGTTAGCGCTTTATCTTTATAAAGAAATTCTCTTTCAGACAGCTCCCCCTTTAGCACTGTACCGAGAAGCTGGTCCTCTTCGTTGCAAGCGTTGCAAAGCTTACGTCTGTCCTTTCATGACATTCATGGAAGGTGGGCGGTGTTTCCAATGTGCTTTCTGCAAAGTTGTCACAGAAGGTAATTTTTAATTTTTTTGAATGCCAACATTATGCTTTGTCTTTGATAGATTATTATTAAGAACAAGGCTCAAGATTTTTTTTCTTTAAATTTATTTTGTGAAAATAAAATATTTTAGTAAACATCCTGCTTAAGATGCAACATTAGTCATAGAAAAAGACCCAGATTATAATGTTAAGTCTATGGACGTTCTTTTCAGATATCTCGTTCAAATTTGAATATTTTTACATGTTTTTTGCATAGGATAGGTGTGGATGATCTACAATCAAGCTGGTTTTTACTTTTTCGATTTTCGTTACTTTATATTTTTTATATTATGATAGTTTCAATTTCAGAACAGGTTCAAACCAGTTTCAAAAGTCAATGTAATTTTTTTTTTAAATCTGAAACCAAAATTGAAAAAGTAAAAACTAGCCCAGTTTAAAGATCCTCCTCATCTATCCAATGTGCAAAAAAAAAAAAAAAAAAAAAAAAAAAAATGTAAAAATTAAAATTTGAGCGAGATATTCGAAAAGAAAGTCTTAATTGACTTAACACTACCATCCTGGTCTTTTTCAGTGACTAGTGTAAAGCCTTAACGTTTTTCTTTCTCATGAACTTGACACATTTTAAAACCTAAAAAATTTAAATAATGAAGAGTATGCTTTAATAGATTAAAATTTTATGAAAGGGCTGTCACATTTTTATTGACACTAGTTATAGTTTTATTTCTTATACTATATTAAACTATGTTGAATGCTGCAATAATGTTTTCAGTAATGAATTTATTTAAAAAGCGATTATTAATTAATTGATTTAATTACAGTAGAACCCTGATAATCTGGATTAATTGGGACCAGACCCAATCCGAATTATCGAAAATCCAGATTATCCGAAGAATAAGAATAGATGAAGTAAAATAAAACATAGTTACAAAGAATCACCTGTATATGGAACACATTCAATATTTACAGACCATAAAAATGTTTACTTTCTAACTATAAAGTTTGTAATCTTCTGCTGTGCCAGTTGTGCTGGCCGACTGGTCACTCATATGCTTGAGCATAAGTAGTTTGTTGGGTGTAGTTTAAATAAGAGTTTAAATAAGAAAACTTGAAGTATTCTTCTGAAAAGAATTCAGAAAAAAGGTTTTTTTTTTATTCAGAATACGATGACAAAACAAGTTAATGTTGTGGAAATTAGCCAAATTGCTTCTCAAACTTGAAAAAAGAAATTGACCAAACCGATCCGGATTATCCAAAGATCCGAATTAACGGGGTCCGAATTAGCAGGGTTCTACTGTATTATTTCCAACAATATATTATTAACACTGTTTAACTAATTTTGACATCCTATATCCCAAAATGAATGATAAATTAATAGAACTATTAAGAACAATTAAAATTAAATAACCATCCTATAATTCAATGATGAGCATGACAATTTTAACAATGGACAGTCTATAAAAATAAATGTTTGTATTTAAGCATAATGGAAGATAACAAATCAAACAAAATATTAAAATTTAAAATACTGGTATACTAAATTAAAAATTTTATAATATAGATATTTATAGTCTATAACAATGTTGAATTCAGATGATCAAATGCTACTTAAGATTTTTTGAATGTGCAGTTAATATTACACCACTTTCCTAAGATTTTTGTCCTTCTCATGACACACAAGCCATTTTTACATGTGTGTATTTTTCAAATTCGTATTATTTTATGGTTTAAAGAAAACTCCAAACAGTTGGGCTGACGTCCACAATTAGATTTGAACCCAGCACCTCCCATCTACCAGTTTCAAGGTCAGAACCTCTCAGCCACTGGTAGATCCATATTGCACTATGAATAGATGTACAAGATTTTTTACTATAAATAGCAAAAAACAAAAAAAAGTGTTTTACTAAAATAATATTAAATTTTAAAAAGTTAAGATTGTCTTTTAATGCATAAAAAGTGTCAACATATCTAAAAATAAATTATGTAAAATAGTCCAGTATCAATGTATTTTTAACTTTTAAATGGCAACGTTTCAGAAATTAATTTTTATACAGCTATTTATTTTATTTTATTTTATTTTATTTTTTTTTTGCATATATTGTTTCTATTCTTAAAGTACAATATTGCTTTCACTGGGGGAACCAAAAAAAAAAAAAAAAAAAAGACAGAAAATTTGTTAATAAGAAATCTGAAATTACCCCTTTGAAGAGTCATATTATCCCTTGGTGGGGTGTATGTCCCATATTGGGAATCACTGCTTTAACTCTAAACAAACTAAGCAATCTTGTTTTCTAACTTTAAGAGTAATTTAGGACCATCAATTTTTCCCTTTCATCCGGGAAGATAAACATTTGATAATGTTAAATGATTTTTGTGGTAGTATCTCTATTTCATCATAAATTGTACCAGTAGATTTTGTTTAAGCAAGCTATCACATAATAATGCATATGAGAATTTATCAAACTTACTAACATTCAAATTGCATTGGGCTTGTGATTATGAAAATCTACATCACAATTACATATAAGTAATGTAGATAAATGTGCGACCACCTCTCTGAACAACCATTTTTCATGGAACAAAATTTATGTACCTCCATTCAGAGACCATCCTAGTTGAACTCTGTCCATAAGCGAGCAATTTCTATGAAGAAAATGGAACAAATTCTGTTTTTTCCTGGTCGTCTGAAGAATTTTTTAGAAAAATAATTTGGGAAAGCGCATTATTATACTTCAAAACTAAGTTTACATTTTTTTAAACTCCAAAAACTTTGAAGTGTTGAAACCCCTTTGTGCCTTTTTAGGCAATGAATTTAACTCTGATGATGGATTAAAAATGACTATCAATAAAAAAAAAAATGCTTTTTTTTTACTGAAATTTGGAAGGATGTGGAAAAAAAAAGTTATAAAAGATAAAGCCATAAAATTAAAGCAGAAATCAATGTATTTATTTTTTAAACTCTGCAGTACTTAAATTTTTGTTAAATTTCTTTGCATTTTCTTAATGTGAAAAGTAAACTTTAGTAACATTGCTACTTTTTTCAACAGTTAAAATCTAAATTTAAACATGACCTCCATTAAGAGACCACTTCTTGTAGTGACCAATTTTTATTGGAACAGAGCATGGTTGCTGCATTATGGAGGTTTTGCTGTACAGTAAATTCCCTCAAATCTGCACAGCTTGGGACCAGCACTTTTGTGAATTTTAGAACTAAAATAATAAAAATTTGATTATTTTTTAAATGATTAAAAATATTAAAAGCAAAGCTCAAGTTAATAATCCATAAAGTGTGATTAAATATTCATTATAAACATGAAATGTAATTTTTCCAAACATATTCAATGAAACTTGCCTCATAAAGTTACATTACTCATTCTCATTAAAATAAAAAAATAAGGAAGTTTATTTGAGGTTTAGCCCAATTTAATTACAGAAAAAAGCTTGATTAATACATAAATAAATTTGTAAGAAGATTGGGATTACCAGTGATATCAGCAATATCTTGAATACTTTCAGAAGTAAATTTATTCTTCCTTCATGAAAAAAAACTTGAATACAGTAATATTAACAAAAATTACAAATTATCAAATATATATGGAATTGATATAAAACTAAAAAAGTAAAATTTTGTGTTCATATTTGAACTGAATTTTTCATTGTTTACATCCGTAAATTATGTCCAGATTTTAGGCTTGCGTTTTTGAGGGAGTCTGTTGTATTTTAAAATGCAGTCTAAAATAATGCAGAATTTCAAATGCCAATACTTTTGTAATTGGTTGTCTTTGTTGTTATATAACATATAATTGTATCATGATTTATTACCTGCTTTCGTTTCAGTTCCTCAGGATTATTTTTGTTTTCTGGATGGTATGGGTGAACGAACTGATAAATACCATCGACCAGAACTGTGCCTTGGATCTTACGAATTTTTAGCAACAACAGAGTATTGTCGGGTAAGATCACATCTGTATAACAACAATATTTATTGATTCTATCGTCTATTTTTAATGGGCAATGTTTTTATTGCAATTTTTTTTTAATGTTAAGATCAAAATAATTTTTTTGTAACATGAAAAGATTTTTGAATTGATTAGTCTTTAAGGGGGTTCTTAAATCGAAAAGAGCAACTTTGTGACATATGCTTTAATTTATTTTTGTTTGGAAATGCATGAAAATAGCAAGTGTTTTTATTCAGAAACTGTCTAATTGCACCCAATTTTCTGTTTTTTTTTTTTTTTTTTTTTTTTTTTTTTTTTTTTTTTAAACATATTTCCGGATGAAAGCAGAAAAACTAGTCGAAAAACAGGTGATCACAGGATCAAAATAGCTTAGAACTCGCTAGGTAATTTAATGATCATAAAATGGAAAACTAAGTTCGATTCAAAATCGTTTCCCTAATCAGGCATTCCGTCTGTTAAAAAATGAATTTGCAAACGTGTCAAAACTTTTTGCACTTGTTGAGCAGAGCAGTTAAGAACACCCTTAATTTTATATGTTTTAGGACATAATTTAATAATCCTCAACCAATTATGAAATTCCATGTTTTGATCCCTTTATGGGAAAACTCAATTCTTTGCTTGTCTTATGAGCTTTAAAGCATGCATCTGCCTTAGAATGATGATTTTAGCTCAGTATGGCTGTAGACTTTTTAATTAATATATAGCATCTATTGTTTTCATTTAGTCTGTCTATCGGCATAGAACAGCGCAAGAACAACCCAACCGAATGAATTGAAATTTAATCTATTGAATTATTGTAGAATTTTGTCGAGTCTTGTCAAAGTTTGTAATAAATCAAATTGAAACTTAAAAGTATGTTAATAAAAGTTTTCTCCATTCTGTTAAATCCTATCATACATAATTAATTCAATGATATCCCATCAGAGGTCATGATTCTAGGTTGCCATGTTGATAATGTCCTGTTTAACATGGAGTCCTGTTATTTCTATATTAATGTTTATATAATCATAATAAATTTTGTATTCATGCATGTTTGCATAAGAGTGCAACAGTTATGGCACCAAGATATGAATATTTATAAAACCATAGTTATAGTACAGATGCACATCATTTGTCATGCAGAATGCATAATTTTTGACTTTTTATTTGTTTGCACTGAGATCATATTCATCAGGGAAATATCAGATTCCTGGGAAAATCAGGGGAATCTCGGGATGGTACAAAAAATTTCCCAGACCTGGGAAAAACCTGCCAAAATGACAGTCTATTCTGGGAAATTGGGGGCAGTTGTTACTGTTCGTGTGCTTTATTATTATATGTAATATCAAAATGTCGTTGATTGTCGATATGGAAAAATTGTGCATTCCCGAAAATACATCAGGGGATTCACAGGGGATTTTTTCTTGGAAAATGAGTATGAGCCCTGTCTAATTATTTATTTTACCTCTTTTACATAAAGAGAATAAAAACTTCTTTCTCATGTCACATACCAAGTCACAAAAAGCTCTTCCTTAGCACCCATCCAATATTTACAATAATGTAAAAATGGATTATCTCAAAAATTACTTCATGAAAAGAAGTATTCTTATTATATATATAAAAAATTATTATTTAAGAAATTATATACTTATCTTATATCAAAAAAGTAATTTTATGTGATAATTTAATTAATTTAATATTGTCATCCTGGAGTAGAAACGTTATACATGCAAATTTTACTTAATAATAAGGTAAATAAAACCTAATAGTCACTTAAATATTAATTAATATATACAGAAAAGGATACAGACAAAAAAAAAAAAAAAAAAAAAAAATACAGTTGAGTTTCTCTATAACGAAACTCCATACATCAAATTTCTCTATATAACAAATTTTTAGTAGGAATGGTCCCCTTTTCTTACTTCGCATGATTACATTAAAAACAGTCTCTATATAGCGAAATATCTATCTCCATATAACGAATTTTTTCATAAATTGGTCATAATTTATTCAGTTTCAAAAAAGTTTTGAAATCATATGGAATCAATTTTCCATCACTTACTTTTGATTTATCGTTCAGTGTTGAGTTTTTTTTTTATATTACTTTTCTCCTTGTTCTTTAAATCTAACGAATTCATCCCACCTTCCACACATCTTTCCATATTCTTCTCAAAACAGAGTCAATTGGATTGTTACACATATAAGAGAGGAATCAATGATAGACACATAACAGAGGCCTTCAAATCTCAAATGGAGGAAAATATTGACTACAATTTTTCATTCCTTGCTAAAATTTGAGATTTTTTTTTGAGAGCATGACAGTTTTAAAATCAAAAAACAAAAAATTACAGATATCTTCGTCTGAAATTAATGCAAGTCTTCCTTATTTGTTTTTCCTTAAGGTTTCAAATAAATGTTTGTTCTCTTTTTTGTAACAGCTTAAATAATTAAGAAATAAAATGTTAGGTTAATATTTACTTTTAAACATTTTAAATTCTTAATTAAAAAGATCAAAAATAACATTTGTTCAAAATTTACACATTAAATAAGGTTTTTAACATAATTCTCTATACATCGAATTTCTCTATATAACGAATTTTTTACTGGAACGATGGATTTCGTTATATAGAGACTCGACTGTATTGATGTTTTTCTTTAAATTGAAAAATGTTGTTTGAAAAAACAGAATAAATCAGCCACCCATCCTACAATAACCAAACCTCATATTTGCCAGTAAATACAAGTTTTTCTGGCATGCAGGTGTATCTCGAGTTATTCCGGCATGTCAGATAATCAGGGGTGGGGAAATATATTATTTTGCTCGCCAGTGGCGAGTGGATTTTCTCACAAGGCGAGTGCATTTTTAGTTTTTGAAAAACTAGGCAATAGGCACATTATTAGAAACACTTTTTTAATCTAGACTAGATGGAACCCGTCAAAACTTGACGGCACCGAAGAAAGAAAAAGTTATTTTCCAGCTATTAAAGGATTTTTTAACGACTAATCGTCAGCAAAAATTTCAATAAATAAAAGAACAACCTGCATTTTACATCCAGGCAAATGACCCGCAATTGGCCGAATTACATTCAAACATGCTGTCATAGAATTAGAATCTCTCTCATTTGATAATTTTTCATTTACAAATACAACACCAATAAATTTACATAACATGAATAAATCATAAATTACTGTCATCACTCATTTCATACAAAATATACATACTTTACTTACTTCGCAGCAAAATAAGACTGAATTTATAGTTTGCCATTTAGCAACAACTATAACAATGATCCTCTCCGTGGTTAATTTGTTGTTACATTACCTACCCCATTCAACAAATAAACATTTGCATTTTCAACTACTTTTCTATTACCTTTTCATAAATCAAAAATACATGTAAATTTCACATATTAAAAAAATTAATGATAATATTTATTCTGGCTAGGTGAAGCCCGTCAAAGCTTGACAGCAACAATATGAAAGAATCAAAGAAAAAAAAGTATTTTGCCACTATAAAAAAATTTTCAAAGAAAATTTTTTTTTAAAGATTAATATTTATTAAAAATTTCAATATGCTTTTCCATTTACCAACGTAACACCAACATGACATGATCCCGGGCGCAGAATTGGTGCAACGCTGCGTCACACGTCACAGACTTGAAAATGTTTGCAGATTATTTTTCAACTGCTTAAGTTTTTTAAAAAAAATGCTAGAAATCATTTGCTATGTACCAAAGTTTGTCTAGGTACCATAAAAAACACAAATTCTGGCAAATAATCACAAAAATTAGAAAATTTCATCAAAATACTCCCCCCCCCTCCCAAAAAAAAACATTGCCCGGAAATTTTATAAATAGATGTGGGAAAATAAAACAGCAAATTTTGTCAACAGATTGCAAAAAACAACAAATTTCTTCAAAAGATCTCTAAAAAATTTGTCAAAAAACTGCAAAAAAAAAAAAAAAAAAAAAATTGTCTAAATATCCCAAATAAAACAAATTTCGCAAAAGTATTGCACAAAAATAAAAATTTTGCCAAAACGTCTAAAAAAATGGCAATTTTCATGAAAATTTTTTTAAAAAAAGGCAAATTTTGACAAAAAAAAACCCCCTAAAAAATGGCAAATTTATAAACATATTATGAAAAAAAATTCAAAATATTGTGAGAAAACAACAAATTTCGACAAATGATTGTGAGTAAACAACAATTTTTGTCAAAGGATTGAAAAAAAAGCAAATTTTATCAAATAATCACAAAAAAGATAAACTTTGCAAAAAGATCTTCAATAAACGGCAAATTACATCGAAAAATCATGACAACACGACAACTGTCATCGAAAGAAATCGAGAAAAACGATAAACTTTGCCGAAAGACCTCAAGATGACGAATTTCATCCAGTTATCATAAAAGATGTGAATTTCGCCCAAAGATCTCAAAAAACACATAAAATTTATACAGGTAATCGCAAAAAATGGTAAATTTAGCTAAAAATAGTGGAAAAAAAACGACAAATTTCTAAAAAAAAATAACAAAGAACAATTTCACAAACAAAAATCATGAAAAAGCGAAAATATGATAAATTTCTGAAAATAACGAAAAAAACGACAAATTAAAAAAAAAATCATGAAAAAAGCATAAATTTGATAAAACGGCAAATTACATCGAAAAGCGAGAAAAAAATGAAAAATTTCACCGAAAATCCCTAAGAAAACAAATAATTTTTTCGTGGTACCAGAAAAGATGTGAATTTCGTCAAAAGATCTTGAAAAAATACTTTAAATTTGTCTAGGTACTTCAAAAAACGCAAATATTGGTAAACAGATTGTGAGAAAACAACACATTTTGTCAAAAGATGAAAAAAAGAGGCACATTTCATCAAAAGATCGCAAAACAGGTAATTTTTGCAAAGAAAAAAAAGCGAAAATATGACAAATTTCTGAAAATAACGAAAAAAAACGACAAATTTAAAAAAAAATCATGAAAAAAGCATAAATTTGATAAAACGGCAAATCACATCGAAAAGCGAGAAAAAAATGACAAATTTCGCCGAAAATCCCTAAGAAAACAAATAATTTTTTCGTGGTACCAGAAAAGATGTGAATTTCGTCAAAAGATCTTGAAAAAATACTTTAAATTTGTCTAGGTACTTCAAAAAATGCAAATATTGGTAAACAGATTGTGAGAAAACAACACATTTTGTCAAAAGATGAAAAAAAGAGGCACATTTCATCAAAAGATCGCAAAACAGGTAATTTTTGCAAAGAAAAAAAAGCGAAAATATGACAAATTTCTGAAAATAACGAAAAAAATGACAAATTTAAAAAAAAATCATGAAAAAAGCATAAATTTGATAAAACGGCAAATCACATCGAAAAGCGAGAAAAAAATGACAAATTTCGCCGAAAATTCCTAAGAAAACAAATAATTTTTTCGTGGTACCAGAAAAAATGTGAATTTCGTCAAAAGATCTTGAAAAAATACTTGAAATTTGTCTGGGTACTTCAAAAAATGCAAATATTGGTAAACAGATTGTGAGAAAACAACACATTTTGTCAAAACATGAAAAAAAGAGGCACATTTCATCAAAAGATCACAAAACAGGTAATTTTTGCAAAGAAAAAAAAGCGAAAATATGACAAATTTCTGAAAATAACGAAAAAAATGACAAATTTAAAAAAAAATCATGAAAAAAGCATAAATTTGATAAAACGGCAAATTACATCGAAAAGCGAGAAAAAAATGACAAATTTCACCGAAAATCCCTAAGAAAACAAATAATTTTTTCGTGGTACCAGAAAAGATGTGAATTTCGTCAAAAGATCTTGAAAAAATACTTGAAATTTGTCTAGGTACTTCAAAAAATGCAAATATTGGTAAACAGATTGTGAGAAAACAACACATTTTGTCAAAAGATGAAAAAAAGAGGCACATTTCATCAAAAGATCGCAAAACAGGTAATTTTTGCAAAGAAAAAAAAGCGAAAATATGACAAATTTCTGAAAATAACGAAAAAAACGACAAATTTAAAAAAAAATCATGAAAAAAGCATAAATTTGATAAAACGGCAAATCACATCGAAAAGCGAGAAAAAAATGACAAATTTCGCCGAAAATCCCTAAGAAAACAAATAATTTTTTCGTGGTACCAGAAAAGATGTGAATTTCGTCAAAAGATCTTGAAAAAATACTTGAAATTTGTCTAGGTACTTCAAAAAATGCAAATATTGGTAAACAGATTGTGAGAAAACAACACATTTTGTCAAAACATGAAAAAAAGAGGCACATTTCATCAAAAGATCACAAAACAGGTAATTTTTGCAAAGAAAAAAAAGCGAAAATATGACAAATTTCTGAAAATAACGAAAAAAACGACAAATTAAAAAAAAAATCATGAAAAAAGCATAAATTTGATAAAACGGCAAATTACATCGAAAAGCGAGAAAAAAATGACAAATTTCACCGAAAATCCCTAAGAAAACAAATAATTTTTTCGTGGTACCAGAAAAGATGTGAATTTCGTCAAAAGATCTTGAAAAAATACTTGAAATTTGTATAGGTACTTCAGAAAACGCAAATATTGGTAAACAGATTGTGAGAAAACAACACATTTTGTCAAAAGATGAAAAAAAGAGGCACATTTCATCAAAAGATCGCAAAACAGGTAATTTTTGCAAAGAAAAAAAAGCGAAAATATGACAAATTTCTGAAAATAACGAAAAAAACGACAAATTAAAAAAAAAATCATGAAAAAAGCATAAATTTGATAAAACGGCAAATTACATCGAAAAGCGAGAAAAAAATGACAAATTTCACCGAAAATCCCTAAGAAAACAAATAATTTTTTCGTGGTACCAGAAAAGATGTGAATTTCGTCAAAAGATCTTGAAAAAATACTTTAAATTTGTCTAGGTACTTCAAAAAACGCAAATATTGGTAAACAGATTGTGAGAAAACAACACAGAGAGACTGCATTTTTGCTATCACTGTTTAATGCAATGCTATGATAATTATATTTTTTTTCTTTACTTATCTTATAATGATTGAAATACATTGGTTTTTTCACTTTACATAAGTTATTTTATTTCCTAGTGTTTATTTACGTTCTTGGCCGATAAAGCATTTTCTATATTGTAATTTTCAAATCATCTAGGTACCACAAAAAATGCAAATTTTGCCAAATAATCATAAAAAAACCCAGCAAGCAATGAATATGGTATATAAGGACTGCTTTATCATGAATCATGATTGAAAGTTATGCAAAAAGAGGGATCTCTTCTGATAATTTTATTTTTCTTTGTTGATTATAATGATCTTCATATTTCTGAAAAAACATTGTTGAGAGATCAAGATCAAGCAATTAAAAAAAAAAAAAAAAAATAGCAAATTTCATCAAAATATTCCCTTTTCCTTCTCCCCAAAAAAACTCAGCAAATTTTGTCACGGGAACACTTTTTAAAAAAATTGTACTCAAAAAAAAGTGAAACATTAAAGAAATATTAATGATTTACAAAGCTGTTTATAACTGGGATTATTTTCATTTCATATGCAATTTTCTATTATTCGGCGAGACTATGAGATGTAATGTAAATACTTCCTAAACGTTATGAATTTGCTCAAAAATGAAATTATAAGTGGGAAAAAAATCACCGTTTTTTGACATGAGTATAATAAGAAACTGAAGCAAAAAATAAATAGTGATTTGCGAATCTGTTTACATCCATGAAGTCAAACTATCCGTCGAAAATCGCACCATCAAAACACGAAACAAAAAACAATGTGATTTCCAGCCTTTTTTTTTTTTTACACATACTAATAAATAAATTTGAAAATTACAATATAGAAAATGATTTATCGGCCAAGAACGTAAATAAACACTTTAATCATTAACTTATTGAATGTTTCAATTTCATATGAAACATCTCTACAATTAAGCCTAAGATTGCCGGCAATAACATTGCGAAAAAAGAATACAGATGGAAATAAATTAATTAACTTACGTAAAGTGAAAAAAACAATGTATTCCAATCATTATAAGATTAGTAAAGTTAAAAAATTAATTATTATAGCATTGCATAAAACAGTGCCAGCGTTCTTATCCCATATTTACAAACGCGCTTTGCAAATGCTCTTACAGACAGTAACTACTATCCTCCGATTAACCAATAGGAGGAGACTCTCAGAGACCGGCGCAAGTATCGATGCGTAGAGAAGCAATTAAACCACGATTACTTTTTCTGCCTTTCGTTTTAATATATAGATAATTTAACTTTCCGAATTATTACAGTGTAAATGTAGTACTAAGTTCTATCTAATATTAATCTTACCTCTGTTATATGTATTTCTTAATATTATAGAAAAAAAATTATGAAAATGCATTGTAGTAATAGTAATTTAGTTTGTAATCGCGTGTGATTTTGTCATAACTATTTTCAATTGTGTGTGTGTTGCATCTTGTGGGCTGGTAAAATAAATCCTTGGCTGGTAAGAATTTGGAAAAATTCCCCATCCCTGCGGATAATGCAGGGGAATACAGTATTTGCTATTTTGTTTAGCAGATGATAGATGGCATTAATACTAAAACTTTTCTGTGTTTGTTTGCATCAATTTCTGTTTTACATTTTCTCGCAAGTAAGTTTCTATGAAATATAAGCATTTCATTTCTGTAATATCCTATGTCCCGACTATTTTCCAATAAATTGTTGTTAAAAATTATTTTATTTTTGTTCACTGTTATTTGAAGTAAAGATTATAAAGAACTAGCTGCTCCAGACGACCAGTTTCGTCTCCCTTAAATATATGCTAAGCTTTGTATCATATTACTTTTATTCATTATTTGGGATGAATTCCATATCCTGTACCTCTTTTTTTTGGCAACCTTTCTTTAATGATAAATGTTTTAATGTGGCTGTTGTGGCAGCTTTTATATACTACTGGAATGAATTTTTTTTTTTATGTTCTGTGATTTTATTTTTTGTTGCATATGTTTTTTTATAATGTTTTGTTAAATAAATGTATGTGTATAATTATTAAAGGAAAAAGTTCCATATCTTGTTCTGGTTGGTACAATTGGCGAAAAAATTAAAAATGGCAACAAAAAGCCATTCCTCAACTTATCAGATTTCTCAAATGGCAGAAAAGCATAATATTTATACAATTTATAATTATTATATTTATTTACTAAATGTTATGAGTGTTACATGTAAAAAAACAAAATATATACAATGTTTATATAAATACTTTTATGCATAAACGTTTTAGATATCTATCTATATATATAAAGAGATTTTAATATAAAATTGTTTATATATAAAGCTAAAAAGCTTTTTTGTTGCTATTTTGGATTCCTTTCCCCCTAAAAGAATGGAAAAAACAAAAATAAAGATATTTTGAAGCTTTATATTTGCAGAGAAATTGCGAAACGTAAATAAACCCAATTAACTCGACATAAATCCTGACAAAAGAATTTATCTGAATAACCAATGAGATGCGATTCAATTTGGCATTCCCATTAAACAATTATCAAATAACCGCAATTTTTGAGCCACATATGTTAGCGTAATATATATAAATCGATGCTTCTTAATTGCAAACTTCATTGATTCCATTTTCAAATGCATGCAGATTTCAGAAGTGTTGATTTTAGAGACTGTACTGTTTTGAAGTTGCAAGTATCAATCAATTATATCTAGAAAACTTAATTTGAAGAATAGAATACCATACATCAGCGTTAGAATTCCTAAAAAAAGTCACTGGTCCCAAGGACCAGTAAGCATGAGAATTTACTGGTCCGCCGACATCATCACTGGTCCGCTACATAAAATTTGATTAAATAATTTTAACACTTAGAGTGACCCCCCCCCCCCTCTCTTGAATATAAACCAATCTTACTTTGCATTTATCCAAAATTTTCAGCATAATAAAATGTAAAATTATAATTTGCTAAAAATTAAATAAACAGTACATAAAGAAAAACAATCAAATTATTAATTAGATATTTTATTTGCCATTACTTATTTCAACTGACTGTAAGGTTTAATGCAAATTTTTTTCGATTTTTCTCCAGATTGTGGCCAGATGGGTGGATTGTAGCTAGTGTCAGTGATGCAGCTGGACCTGAAAAATTCTGGGTCCCCGGGACTTCTAAAATTCTTGGTCCCTTTTCGACAAAAGCAGGTCCTCACTAATAATAAGTCATATTTTTCGACGCAAAAATTGAACTTGTTCATTTCCACAAGCAAAATAAAATGCAATAATTGTTTTAATAATAATAAATAATTAAAATCAATATTAATTTAAGAGAAATTTTCTGTACTTTTTAAAGAATAAATGTGCAATTTACAGATTTAATTATAAAATAATGCTTATTTAAGTGTAGAACATAACAAGTATCACTATTGTTTGCATTTCTTTTAAAATGGGGCAAGACAGGTTTATTGAAAATGACATTTTTACTAAAAGGGATATTTTTGTTGATAAATGGGTACTTTGCTTAATGAAATGGTGCTTTCAGGAGTCACATTCACAGAAAGATTTGGAACAATAAAAAACTGATTGGGAAGCAGGAAAATCAAATTTTGGAGTAGAACAACAATTTTGAAGCAGAAAAATTGGTTTTTAAAACAAAAAAATTCTTTCCCAGCATTCACTTATTATTATTATTTTTTTTTTCGTGCTTTTTTGTCGAAATTTCCGTTTTTTGTGTTATTTTGACGAAATCTTGTTTTTTCGGGATTTATTGACGAAGTATACTGTTTTTCGCGATATTTTTTGACAAAATTTACCGTTTTATCGCGATTTTTGGACGAAATTTGCCATTTTTTCGCGATCTTTTGAAGAAATCTGCCTGTTTTTCGGGTTTCAGGATGTAATTAGCCATTTTTTGGCGATATTTGCCGGAAATTAGTCGTTATTTAGCGATTTTTTTGACAAATTTTGCCGTTTTATCGCGATTTTCGGACAAAATTTGTCGTTTTTTCGCGATTTTTTGAAGAAATCTGTCTTTTTTTTTTTTGCAATTTTTTTAAGAAATCTTCCTTTTTCACATTTTTTTGAGGAAATCTGCCATTTTCCCACAATCTTTGCGATTTTTTTTTACAAGTTGCTGTTTTTTCGCGATTTTTTTGAAGAAATCTGCCTTTTTTTCGGGTTTCGGAATGAAATTAGCCATTTTTTCGAGAATTGTTTGACAAAATTTGCCGGAAATTAGTCGTTATTTCGCGATCTTTTAACGAAATTTGCCGTTTTTTCGTGATTTTTTAACGAAATGACGCATCCCGTGGGGCACGTAAGAACTATTTTTTTGCGTCTCATCGCCGATTTTTTGCGTAATTTACGCGCTATAGCGTGTCCGCGGCATCGCTGTAATAAAAAAAAACTTATGTGCGATCGGTTGCGGTTTTCTCAGAGCCTGAAAAAAGCCACTCGTCCTGCGGACTACTGAATTTTTCAAAATAATGGTCCGATTGAATTATCGGTGGTCTCGGACCAGCGGACCACCAAGGAATTCGAACGCTGATACATTGTTCTATTTGTACTTAAAAAAATAGTTGGAAGTTAACAGACTAATTTTTTATGATTTAAATGAATTAATTGAAATAAAAGAACATTAAGATAATAGCTAAAATTTGGAATAATAAAAAAAAAAAAACTATTTGCATGTAATTGCTTTTAAAAATAAGAATTAAAAAACTAATAAGTTATTCTTTTTTTAGCTCACAGCTATCAAACCCTGGGAGCTTATGTGCCTGCCCGTTCTGTATACATATATGTACATTCGTGTGTGCGTAACATGATAATTCATGATAAAAGTATCCAATCCACTTGAAATTTTTTATATAGATATATTCTGGTAAGGTGCTTATCTGATTAGTTTTTGGAGTTCATTTGATTTGTATAAGAGGGTGAACGAGGTGGGGGGGCTCATGCCCCTCTCCTTAATTGATATAAATGGGATTTTCATGCAGAATTATCAGTTTTTGTTCAAATATTAGATATAGGATCATTCTGATAAAGCATTTCTCTTACAATTAACCCCCCCCCATAAATTTGATGAATGGGTTTTTTATGCAGAAGTGTCCATTTTGCTTTTAATTTTTATGTAGATTCTTTCTGATAAGGTGAATCTCTGAATAGTTTTGGAAGTTCAATGGTTGAGTATAAAACATGAGGATAATTCCTCTTAAATTATAAAAATGGGTTTTTATTAAGAATTTTCCAATTTGCTCCGAATTTTGGATATAGATTTTTTATATGATAAAGCATGTCCCTGATTAGTTTAAGGGATTCATTGATTAAGTATAAAAAGGGAAAATTGGGGGGGGGAGCTGTTTCCCCTCCTTAATTTGTTTTTCGAATGGAATTAACCCTTGAAAATATAAGCCTGTAATGAACAATTAGTATGCGTAGCCTGTGAGCTCAATGCCATCTGTTTAACTGGGTAATATTCTTTTTATTTTTTTTTTAACTTACCAGGCAAATTTAAGGAATATAGAACATGCAGTAGAAATAGAAAAAATGTAAAATCATAGTATGGGGAAAAATAAAAAAAAAAAGAGAGAAAATTTATAACAATATCAATATTGAACCAGGGCCGTAGCTAGAAGTGAATAGTAGGGGGGACTCAAGAGAATGTAGGAGGGGCTCATAATTTTCTCTCTCTCTCTGGGGCAGAAAGATAAATTAGTGCATATCTACCCTATAGATACTATGTTTCTTATTAAACTTTAGTAATAATTTCATTTTATGTTTAGAAAAGTACAGGATGGTGAAAATTTTGAGTGTGTAACTTGGAGCAAAATTAAACATCATGTTGTTTCCATGTGTACAAATAAGATGAGGGAGTGTTTAAACACTTATTTTAGGTACAATTTAGTATTTCTGCAAAACTGTGAAAGAGTTTCAAAACTAAATTAGATTTTTTTTAGGGCTCAAAATATTTTAGGGGGAGGGGGGAGGGCGAGCCGCCCATAGCGCCCCCTTAGCTACGGGCCTGTATTGAACTGTTTTGAAAAAAAAAAAATTCATAATCTGTTGATATAAAATGTCTTGGGGAAATTGCTGGTATTCATCTGATAGGATAATCAAATGAAGTGATTTTGAGATAGGTGCAGAATCGTTTACAAATATTTTTGTGCCATTTTATATATATATATATAGTAATTATATATTTGTGGGAAAATATGTATATATATATAATTTCCCAACAATGAAAACTCTTAATTGTTATGTTATGTATAAAAATTTTATAGTTCAGGTGGATTATTTTAATATTTTAAACCTGTTTTATGATCATCTCAATAGTTAAATGAACAATTTCTTTCTTTCTTTTTTTTCTTTCACCTTTGACAGAATGAACAGATGCCAAATCCTCCAGCTTATATTTTCATGATAGAGGTATCCAATGCTACTTTTAGAAATGGATTGGTACCGTTACTCTGTGAAAACATGAAGAATGTTTTGCTTAGCCTTAAAGAGTAAGTTGTTTTCAATATTTTATGTATTTGTATTTCTTTCTTTATTTATTTTGATTGAGTATTTATATAATATTTTTCAATATTGTACACTCTTAAAAATCAAGCTTTGCAGATATCTAATTTTTTTAGATTTTGAATCATTGCTTTGTTTACATTTAAAATTTTCATCAGCATAGTCACACTTCAGTGAAATAACTCTTATACATATATCAAATGTTAATGAGAGTCAAGATGTGAGATAAAAATACTATATTTTTAAAAATAAATAAAAATATAGTTCTGTTTCTGTATTGTATCTGGCAGTCTTCTTTAAATTGCCATAATTGGCTGATTAACTGTAGTAATTTGTTTATAAAAATTCCAGTGCCCTTTATCAAATGTTGTAAATGCATGTATAATTATTAAATATGATTCTGTTGATATTTATAATTATTGATTTAAAGAAATAGTTGCTTGATTTTTTAGATTAAAATTTTTTATCTTCAATGCTATAAATTGTTATTTCTAGATGGGAGATTTAAAATATTGTTTAAGTAACCATCTTTCATTAATACATGTACTTTTTAATAGTATTACAACAGCACTGCCTATGCCCTTGCAAACAACAACAACAAATAAGTAATCTGATTATAAAAGTCTGTCACTGATCATGACATCTTTCAATTTTCCATGTTTGATAATTCTTTAAAACTAGGCAAATTGCTGAATTTTTAGATCTTGCAGGATCTCAAAAAACAGTTCACAAGGGTAGCTCATTTTAAAAATCCATCTAATGAGCAGAGCCTTCATTGTTTTTTAAAAAGTAGAATGTAATTATATATTTCTATTAGTCTAACTCTCCTGTATTCAAAAAACTGTGTGATTTCAGTCTTTAAATTCTGGAGTTCCTCAAAGACAGAATAAATACTGAAAGATTAAGAATCACAACTTTACTGACTTACATTGCTGGCAGTTTATTATCATTCTAATATTTCTTAAATTCTTATTCAAATTTAACTTAATTCTAAAAACAATATAGAATGTTTCTTAAAACTGTCTTAAAAATATTGCTTTTTATCCACAGAATTAATAATGAAAGCATTTTTATGATGGGCTATTTCAAAAATTATTTTCATTTTTCTCCTTCCTTCATTCTAGAGACAAAGAAATTGATACTTCTAAACTCCGTGTTGGTTTTGTCACTTACAATAATGTTCTGCATTTTTACAATCTAAAGGTTAGTAGGTTTTTATACACTTATTTAATTTCTTGATGTGAAATAAGTTTTACTTCTAATGTGTTAGTTTATGTCAGCTCTACTTGATGATGCTTCTAGAATAGATAGTTATAATTTTAAGGTCTAGGTATTTCTAAATACATGAATCATTTTTTCCCTTTTTTACTCACCACTGGTGAAAGAACTGTCTGGCAAGGCGAATGAATTTTTAGGCAGTCTTTGAAAAACTGCAGGCTGTAGAAGACATGTGAAAATGTCTATTTTTTTTTTTGCTATTTAGATATATTTGCAACTTATCGCAGTGAAAACATAATACTGAATTCTACCTTATAATGAACTTTCCTCTGCTATATACAGTATAACTTCTTTAATCCGGAATCGTACCAATCACGGCGATTCCGAACTATAGAAAATTCTGGATTACAGATGCTTTTGAAACTAGAATGCATTTTGACAAATAATAATACTAATATCAGTCATTAATATGACAAAGTAAGAATGCTAATAACTTGATAATTTAAAATAAAAAATGCTGAGAAATTGCAATTAAAAATACCTTAAAGGAAATAATAATCACGGAAATATAGAATAAAATTCATAGTGTCGCCATCTGTTGTGAATTATGATAAACAATAACTATGTTTTTTTTTTTTTTTTTTTTATAATCGATGTTTCCGATTTATAAATTATGGAATAAATAAAATATATCACTAAAGTGATGACGTAAAAATAACCAGTAAACTAATTTTCTAAAAAGAAACAATATATTATAAAGAAAAAAATAAAATATACCAGACATTAAAAAAAAAAAAGTTACATTCAAAATAGTGACATATTTAAAATGGTGCTATGTAAGGTTACTGTTATGAAAAATTTAACTATAAGTCTTAGAAATGTGAAATTCAATCACAAATTCAATTAAAATAATATTATTTTGAAATAGTACTTAATGCATAGTACATATATAATAGTACATAAAATGAAAAAATGATATCTGAATTTGCGCTCTTTTGGCGCCATCTGTTGTCACTTAATGATAAGATAATTAAGATAAGAATAATATAATATTAATGACGAGATTATACAATATTAAAAAATAATGAATGATTAAAATGATATTAAAAATTGATGCCGGTAGCGGATTTTTCTGCTTGAGTAGCCAGTGTTTTTCGAGGCACATATCGCCAGAAGAGTGCGGTTTCATCCGCATTATAAATCTGCTCTAAAGTTAAATTTTCTTCTTCAATAATTTTTGTTAAATCATCAACAAAAAGATCTGCTGCTTCGTAATCTGCACTTATTTTTTCACCATAAATTCGAATTTGGCGTATACCATGATGCTTTTTAAATTTATCTAGCCATCCAGTTGTATATTCGCATGGCGTATTTAAACCCATTTCTTGATGGAATCTTTTAGCCTGCGCTATAATCATGGGTCCGGTCAGCGGCACATTTTCGCTCCTCCTCTGTTTAAACCAGTCAATCATAACTTTATCCAGATCGGGATTTTTTGCATTTTTCAACGTTTTACGTTTCGCCATTTCAATAGGCAAGTCACTGTCCGCAAAAAACGATAAAATTTCCTCCTTTTGTTTTATGATGTCATACACTGTCGATTTTCCAATCGCATATTCGTCACATAAATTATGAACAGAAGTCCCTTGACTATGCTTTTTTAACAGTTCCACTTTTTCTGCAATTGATAGCGTGCAGTGTTTTCTTTTTTTCCCCTTCACGGGAATTAAATTATCAATTCGCTGGTAATTCATGCTGGGTTTTTTTTTCCCAAATATATCGGACTTTGATAACAGAACACTACGAATAACAATCAAAATGGCGCACTAACCCGCACACGGTAGAGTAAATGCAAAGCAATAAACTAATGTTGCCATACAAAAGATGTAAAAAAAAAAAGAATTAAAAGAGTGATGCCGAATATTTTTTCATAATTTGATCTTTATTCTAGCTATTTCTTTCAAAGGAAAGGAGTAATGTGATTGGCTGTTTTAATTTTTTTTTTGGAAACGTATTCGCATACTGTGGTGGCGCCATCTGTGATCAAAAAGGGAAAATAAAAGAAAAAAAATAGATTAAAAGTTCCGAAGTGTCCGGATTACAGAAGTTTCCGGATTATAGATGTCCGGATTAAAGATGTTATACTGTAATTTATTAATTTTATACGAATATATATGCATGTAAATAAGTTATAGTAAAAATAGTTAACTATTTTTGTAATCACATTTTACCATAACAATTTTCAATTGTGCATTGCATGTTGCTGGCTGGTAAAATAAATTTTTGGCTTGTAAGATTTTCTGGAGATTCCCCACCCCTGATAAAATAAATTATTAGATTAATAAAACTTTAGGTTCTCCAGTTTGATAGATTTGCATACTTTAGAGTGATTCTTTGACTAGTGACACATAAACAGACATGAATAAAAAAATAGTTTTGTCTTGTGTAGAACTAATGCATGGAATTATGTAAAATTTCCTACTTAGTTGGGTAGAAACATAAATTAGTACCAATAATATTTTGGTGTATATTTTTTTAATACATGTTATAGCCATAATGTGCATGATGGTTATTTTGGAGAATCTTTACATCAAACTTAATACAGTAGTATACTGATTTTCGGACCCTTGACACTCTACACTTATATAGTCTGGACTGCGATTTTTTTTTCTTTAATTTAGACTTGCTTAAATTTTTGTAAAAGATTTTTGGAAGAATTTCAATATCTCAGTTGCAACCAGCAATAAGGGGGTTATAAAAATGGGAAAAAAAGAGGGAAAAACTGGGAAAAGATTGTATCCTCCTTCTTTACATAGACTGAAAAATATATGAAAATTGTGATTCTGTATTTCTTTCAATTAATGAACTCATCGAAAATGGAAAAGAACTCAACTTAGATATGGATGCTGAAGATATTGTTGTAATCCTCCTAATCTCAGTAGCAGAGACTGTCCAGCACGGCAGTGAGCGCTGCAGATTATTTAAAACCTTGCAGATTAATCTACCAGCTTAAAAAGAAAGGCTAAGCCTAAAAAAGGGTTGACATTTATTTTTAGTCCCTAGATTTATGGTATTTGTTTCACAATTTTATTACATTTTCTTTATAAAAGCAAATTTTTTTTATTTTATGGGATATTGTTATTTTAGTATCATTAGTCTACCACTGTTGGGTCACAGATAAATCAGACTGACATAGAAAATACTGCTTTTGGGCTCCTAATTTAGAATTTACCAAATTAAAGAAACAGAGTACTGTTGAAAAAATAAATGAAGATTTTGATCCTAAGAGAAGAGGAGGGGGGATATATAATAGTTGCGAAGGACTAGAATGATGGTTTTTAAAAGTATTGATTCAATGAGCAAAATATAGCAACAGCTAGAAAAAGCTTAGAAAGCTCATTCCGCTGTTACAAAGAATTTCAAATGTCACTGCAAGATTTTTTTACAGTCTAAAGATTCAAATAGGGAAGAACAACAATAAATTGTAAGGTAACAACTTACTGATGCCTTGATGACTGTGTGATTACAAATGCGTTTTTTTGCTAATATTAAATGTATATAACGTAATCCCTTAATATAATAGAATATGTTCATTAGATTTTGATGATTACTTATCCTCTTTTTCTCATCTAAATGTATCTTGAATTATTGTGCTAGTCTTGAAATAAACTGCTGACGTAAGTCAAGATATTACTGTATATCAAAATTTGTATTATGAAGATCCAATTTTGGATTTTGTTCCTACAGGACTGCATTATTCTTTTTGTAAGTTAAAGTTTGGTCTTTTTGTCTGTTTGCATTTTATTAAGTAGATATGCTTCAAAGTTGATAGTTGATTATTAATTAAAATTATAAGTCTTAGTCTTATTTTAGCTTTGAGTATGCTACAGGAAGCATTTTTCTGCTGTTTGTCTTTTTATTAATCATCTAAATTATCTCCTCCTCCAAAAAAAAAAAAAAAAAAAAAAAAAAAACTTTACACCCCCACTTCTCTACCCTACTCTATCCCACACTTTCCCTTAAAAGATTGCCTTCTACTTGCTAAACTGTACGTAAAGTTCAAAATCTCTGCTCAAACAAATATTCTGCAATAACAGTAAATAAATTTACTACCATAAAAAAATTTCTTTCTAGATTGGTTATATATTTATACTTCTTTTGCTATTTTTTCATTTCATTTAATATTGTTGTTTAACAATTTCTTAATGATTTCTTTTTCTATGTTTTAACTTTTTTTTTTCTCCATAAGTGGCCTGTTTTTTGTGCTTCTTAATAGACCATTAGTGTTAACTTTTATGTTTTCTTTCTACAAATAGATATTTATTTTGTAAATAATAAAAAATATCTAACATGAAGAAGTAGATATGTTAGTAGAGTAGGTATTTTCTAAGACAATTATTTTTGGAATATTTAAGTGGAGCATAGAAAAGAATTTGGATCTTTTTCGATTGGGATAGTTTCTTCTGGGTGACTTAACCTCCTCAGTCCTGAGACAAATATTGCGAAGGACCAAAAAGACCAGTTTAAAATTACTATACAACACCTCCTAAGATGTATCATTCTATATATTGATGCTTATGACATGCATGCACCTATTAAAAAAAAGAAGTAATTTTAACAATTCTACAAGCATTTAAATTAAAGTGTGTTATTTAATGTCGCTAACAGGCGATATCAAGACTGAGGGGGATAAATAGACAAGTGTACTTGTACATGGCCCTCTCAGAAATGCTGTTTACAATAATATATATTTTATTTTTTTATTAAAATTTTTCTGCCTTTCTGTTGCTTGGTTTAATTATTAGATTTTATTCTAGACTTCCAACCACTAAATGCCTCTGCTCACCAACATGAACATTTGAATGAATGGCACAGTTGATTGACATGTTCAACATGCTTATGTTAAACTGCCTAGCTTAGAATACAGTGTAATGCAGCACCTCATCTGAATTAACTTTTTAACTATTGAATGAGTCCAAGGAAAAAATAATGTTTCATTAGGAGCTCTTTTACCACTAAATATCTATAATTTTTTGTGAACTTTTAAAGCTGGCTGAGGAAACATATTTTTAATACCTAAAAATTTCAAAGAGTTTAAATATTAATGACTATTTTTTTTAGATTTATTTAAATTACAGGACACCCCCCCCCACCCCTGGTCTCTCTTAGATCCATTTAAATTACAGGACACACCCACTCCTGGTCTTTTTTTTTCCACTCTTTGCGCATACTTCAAAATTATACACCAACCCCAAAAATCAGGAGACTTAAATGCAAAATAGAATAAATAAATAATAATAATACTGCTTTAAATTGCAAAACTTTCATAGATTGATTCTTAAATGTAAAATATTTTAATCAGCAGGCATATCTAATAAAGTGATTTGAAATCAAATAGTATTTTCCATTTATCCATGAATTACATCTTGAGTCATAAGTAGTTATCTCATGATGATATTTCTCGATAAATGGAAAATGCTGTTGACTTCCTGATATCTGAATAAGAAGACCTGTCAATCTCATGAATTTACATACAAAAATGAATTCAGAAAGCTGCCAGTTTTGATTTGGAAACAACCTTAAGCCTTTTATGTTTAAAGTTATGCATAGTTAAAAATCTAAAGCATTATGCATTTCAAATATTGATTAAAATGTTATTTTTCTAATAACTAATGTGATTAATTTACTGTTCCCTGCCTTTTCAGAAAAATCTCACCCAGCCTCATGTAATGGTTTGTTCCGATGTTCACAATGCATTTGTTCCACTCTTGGATGGATTTCTTGTCACACTGACTGAAGCAGAGGCCCTTGTTGATTGGTGACTATTACTTATGTTCTTTTTATGTAATTTCAGCTATTCAGTCTGAGAAACTCCCTGTATAATTTTTTTCTTTCCAGCACCATTTTGTTCGATGCTGATTTAATTAAAATCACAGAGTATTTATACAAGTGCCCCTTCCAAAGATTTTTAATGTTTTTTAAGTGTGGGCAATGTAAAACGTAGAGTGACTAAGCTATTGTAATACAGTCTGAAATAAAGATATATTAGATATTTGATGAATCATTAATTTTTTCTTTAAACTTCATTGAAATAAAAAGTGGTATTTTTGTGACAATGGTCAAATTTCAACATTCAATTTAAAATGTTTGTTCTCCAGAAAAATTATTAAACAATGTTTTTAAATAGCTGTGTCTGTCTGTGATAGGGGTACAAATGTTTTTTTTATTTCCTCATCACAAGATTATTTTATTTTTTATAAAATCTTTTATTTAATGTTTATCTATTTTAATTACGATTACTAGTTTAAAAAAATTATCAATGTTTTTTTTCCAAAAAAATTTACAAAAAAGATATTAACTTAATGGGTATTACATTAGCATTCTCCTTAAACTCACAAATTTAATTTATATTCAAATCTAGAAGATAAAAATACTACAAGTATTTGTTTAACACAAAAAGCAATCAATTGTTATATTCATCATAAAATTGTATTGTTACATTTCTTGCAAGTGGTAATCGTATCGCATTTAACCCATATACTAAGATCTGAGAAGATTAATAATATTAATATCCCATTTATAGAACATATTTAATAGTGAAAAGATTAAGTATCATAACTAAAACAACTTTCTTAATACATTAGATTCCCTCAAATCAGCTAAGGGACCAGTGGTTGTGCAGATCTTAGAATTTTGCGGATTCCCGGTCATTGCTTTGTTTGTATTTTTTTTAAAATTAATTTGAATGTAATTAATAATGAAATCAAAAGTATAATGAATGCTTACAATATACTAAAATATTAAAATAAGTAATAAACTAAAATAATAAAAATTTAGATAATTTTTTAAATGATTAAAATATTAAAAGCAAAGGTCAAGTTAATAATCAATAATATACAATTAAATATTCATTATAAAGATGAAACGTGTTTTTCCTAAATTATTCCATGAAACTTACCTCATAAAGGTACATTACTAATTTACATCAGCATCATAAAATAATGAAGTTTTATTTCAGGTTTAGCCAGACTTTACTAATCTAAAAAAGATTAATACATAAATATATTTGTATAAGATTGTGAATACAAATGATATTAGCAATATCTTGATCTTTTCAGAAATAATTCTTCATAATAAACATGAATTCAATAACCTTAACAAAAATTTACAAATTAAAAAACGTGGAATTGGTATAAAACTAAAAAAGAAGAGAAGAGTCAAATTTTGCACTTACATCTGAACTGAATGTTTCATTGTTTACGTCCGTAAATTGTGTGCGGATTTTAGAGAGTTGCAGATTTTAGGAGTACGGATTTGAGGGAGTCTACTGTAATTTAAATAAAATTAATAATCCATTGCTAAATTTTATTCTTATTTGTATGATAAATGGATTTGAAATAATGTCCAACATTTAAAATTTTGTTTGGATGCATAAAGACCTTATATAAAATTAAATCTAAATTTTGATCATTGTTTATGAATTTGGAATGTGTGTATCTATATCTATACAGAAGCACTATCTGCCCACATGCCTAATCAAAATTTTTACAAGCAAACAAAGTTCCAAGGTATGGATGTAAAATGCTCACAATTTCAATCATTATCAAAAATGGGAAGAGAGAATCTCTTTTTTTTTTTTTTTTTTTTTTTTTAATGTTTCTTCTTCCTAAAGTAGAGAACCTATTATCTGGCATTCTGGAATCCAGAAAAGAAAAATTTTCTATATTTGTAAATGTATACTTGATTATTGTAATTTATGAAAATTTTCGAAAGTTTTACAGATTTTCATTTTGTTTCAGTTCATTGTTTCAATGTGCAACCACAAATATAAATTATTTTAGGGGTGAGTGGACACCCCCTCCCCCCCACACACAAAAATCCCCTTTTTGTCAGATTTTAATTTAAAAATATTTTATATTATGATTCATTTATTAAAAAAAGTCCGATATTTTGCTCCTCCCCCTCCTCTAAAATAATTTTATGGCTACGCCATCTATTATTTGAATGCATATATAATAAGAGAGTACTGTTTATTTTCTTGATCCTATACATTCCAAAACGATTTATCTGCTCAAGGTTTCTAATTAATTCTGACGAAATTCGTGAAGACAGTTAAAAATTGTCATGGAAAATGGTTTTCTTCATGATCCTCAAGCAAAATTATTTAAGAAATGAGATTAATTAAAAATAATTTTGCAAAAATTTTTATTAAATTATGTAGCTGTAAAGTTAAAAAAAAAAAAAAAAAAAAAAAAAAAAAAAATTCTGTAAACTTTGCAAGTAGAACATTAGTTACCCATGTCATTTTTTGAAATTGTTATCATTGAATAATGCAGTAGGCTTTGTTTACAGAATTTAAAAACACTCAGAAATATTTTATTCATATCCTACATGAGATTTTTTCAGATTCGTTTTATTTATATTTTTGAAAAATTCTGGATTTCGGAAAGATGAGAATTCCAGAAATTTCCAAATGATCGTGAAATAAAACCGTAATTTTCTTTGGACAATCACACAATGAAACACTTTTTGTCAGGCGATTATGAAATAAAACAGCAGTTTTTGTCAAATAATCGCAAAGTAAAACTGCAATTTCCATCAGATGATTGTAAAATAAAACAGCAATTTTTGTCAAATGATCGCAAAGTAAAACTACAATTTCCATCAGATGATTGTAAAACTGCTATTTCTGTCAAACAATTGCGAAATAAAACTGCAGTTTCAGTCAGATGATCGCGAAATATAACTTCAATTTTCTTCAGGCGATCACAAAATGAAACGAAAAATTTCATCAGACAATCATGGAATAAAAAAGCAATTTTCATCCAATGATCGCAAAATAAAACAACAACTTTTTTCAAACAATTGGGGGAAAAAAATGCAATTTTCGTGGAACAATTGCAAAGTAAAATGGCATTTTTCGTCAAGTGATCATAGAGTAAAAGTGCAATTTTCATCGAACGATTGTGAAATAAAATGGCTATTTTCGTCGAATGATCATGAAAAAAGGACAAATTTTAGCTATTTGCTGTGGAATAAAGCAATGAAGTTCACCAATTGATTGCAGAAAAAATTATTAATTTCATCAATGGGTGGTGTTTAGATTAAAGTGTTAAAAGTTTGTAAAAAAAAAAAAAGTTTTGTCTTTCTCTGATTTTTTGAAGATAGTTAAAAAGCAGTTTGTTTATAAATTTTATTGTTTATAATTTAGTGAGTTTATTATAAATAATGTAATTTACAAAATTCAAGCATAAATGCTTTGAAAAATTTTGTAAGTTTTGCTATACTTTTAATTTTTTCTTTTTTGTTATTTTGTGAGTGGCATCCTGTATATAAAATATCTTGATCAAACAAAATTATGCCAGGAAATACTATTAAAAATTAAATTAATTTAAAATGTAAAAGAGTATGTCTAAAGGCATCTTTTGTTTAAATCTTCTTATGATTTAATCTTAATATCCTTCTAGTTTAATGGAGCATATTCCTCGTCTGTTCATCAGTGAGCCTGCAACAGAAATTATACTTGGGCCAGTGGTTCAAGTTGGTCTGGAGGCTTTAAAAGTAAGTTTCTAGTTCAATGAATTCTCATTGTTATATTTATTAATAATTGTACTAAAAAAAACTAATTTTAATTCTGAGAAAATAAGATTTAAAAGAATCATAAGCTCTTTTTTTGGTACCCCGAAAGTTTTTTTAAAATCTATTTTCTAAGGTGTTCTGATTGTATTAATATCTTTTAGGATCTCTCTGTCTGGTCAATTTTTGTTTGAAATTTGTTTATAAATGTATTATATAACATAAAAAACATAAGTACAGTAGAACGCTGATTAACCGGATCAATCAAGGAACATACTTTTTTCTTGCCTTCTCCAGAATGTTTGAAGTGAAACATTTTAAAGCTTAAATAGGGTATAATATTAGGGGAATTCAGCTGCATGTCACAAAAGTTAACCATTAAGTATCCATTTCCTAATCTTGAAATAACAAAATCGCTAACAAATGTAGAAAGAGCAATCAAAAATCTATTTCTAGAATCTAAGAAGTTTCACTTGTGTATGTGAAAGTCCCATGCATCAACGTTTAACCATGGTAAACCCACTTTATCTTTAGATTCTCTGAAAAGACAGATACCCTCAAAGTCCTCTGAAGGTGGTTGAAAAACTGCTTATTTTTTTCCCTTAGTGTCCTTGAAAAAAGAGAGTGCCTCCCTTTATCTGTTGATATTTGTTAGTAAAATATATGTTCACATAGATGTAGTAATTTCTATGTAAGTGTCTTCTATTTATAACTATGCCAATTTGTATAAAATGAAAAAAAAAAAAAAAAAAAGAATCAATAAAATACTGACTTTTAAACACACCATTTATAATCTGCTAAAATGTCCTCTACTACAATTCACAGTCCTAAGTCTAGAAAATGTGCAAAGGAAAGTAACCTGGAAAATAGTATCATAACAGTTTTTAATAAAGTATACTGCCCAGTTAAACTGATGGCATTGAGCTCACAGGCTACAAATACTAATTGTACATTAAAGCCTTATATTTTCAAGGGTTAATTCTGTTCGAAAAAAAATTAAGAAGGGCAAACAGCTCTCCCCTTTCCTCTTTTTTTATATTTAATCATTGAACCTCCTATACTATCAAAGACATGCTTTATCATATAAAAAATCTATATCCAAAATTCAGAGCAAATGAGATAATTCTTAATAAAAACCCATTTAGCATTTATATAATTTAAAAGGAGTTATTCCCCTCTTTTATACTTAACCATTAAACTTCCAAAACTATTCAGAGATTTGAACGAAATCTGAAAATTCTGCTTGAAAAACCCATTTATATAAATTAAGGGGGGGGGGCATTAGAACCCCTGTTCCCCCTATTTATACTTATTCAATGAACACCTAATAACAGTCACGGAATCGCCTCATCAGAATGATCCTAATCTAAATTTTGAACGAAAACTTAATTCTGCATGAAAATCCCATTTATATCAACTAAGGGGAGGGGCATGAACCCCCCGTTCCCCCTCTTATACATATCGAATGAACTCCAAAAACTAATCAGGGAAGTGCCTTGTCAGGATATACCTATATACAAAATTTCAAGTGGATCCGATATTTTTATCATGAGTTATCGTGTTACGTACGAACGTACATACAGAATGCATATAAGCTCTCAGGCTATGATAGCCTGTGAGCTAAAAATTGCCAAATTATCTGGATTTTTCATTAACCGGATCAGCTTTGGTGTTGTCGATCTGGATAATGAGCACTCTACTGTATAATCAAAAAATTATAATGTGATTTAATTATATCAATTTATTTATTTATTTTTCTTAATAATCAGGTTGTCAAATATGAAATCTGACATGAGGGTAACATTTGTTGGTAACTTAAAAATATAAGGAATTGTTTTGTTCAAACTTAAGGACTTATTTCATTCAAACTTTAACAAATAATTCATACTGACTCTGAGATGGGTCAAACTCAGCAGTAAGCTTTAGTTGTCATTATTTGTCCTTGATTCTGGGCAATTGCAGGGCTTATTTATGAAGGAAAGTTATTTGTACGAAATTTTGTGAAACAATTTAACACAATCTGCTATGTGTAAACTATAGATTTTCAATCATACTATTTTTAGTAAAATTCATTTGAGGAAAAAGGTTTTAATATTTTTAGAGAGAAAAATAATAATAATGTAATTTAACAAATTACAACAGCAATTTAGAAAATGATTTTCTTTTTTTTTTTTCAAAGACTAAAATTTAAGACTTATAAATAAATTTTATGTAGGGGTTGGGGGAAAGGTCTTTTACAATTAATCAGTTCTATATTAGATTGTTTCCTTTTTCATGATTGTTGCACATCTCGTAATCACTGGGTTTGATAATCAGACCTTGTTTTTTTGCTTTAAAAGACGATCTTTCATGTGGTGTCTTTTTTTTGGATTAATCTTTTTCTGTATCTGTTAATTTGTGTCTACTCATTTTGTAACTCCTTCCTTTTTCTTTATTAACAACATTTCAATTTCTTAGTCAAATAAAAATTCTTCTAAATGTAAAGAATTTCATAATAAATAAATAAATAAATAAAAAGCAGGCATCCATTGCTCAAAGCAAAATGTTTCAATGTTTCCCAGTAAGTTAATAAAAATCTATTATGATCAAAATGAGGCTTACATAATAAGAATCATATATTATGTACACCATAGATTAAACATTAATAATCCTAGATCAGTCATTAAAAAAAAAAAAAAAAAAAAAAAAAAAAAAAGAAGACACCAACAGATTTCAACCGAAAACAACAACCATTTTCCATATGGTTAAAAAGACAGTGTAATATTAAGTCAATCTTAAATAATAAGCTGTTAAAATTTACAATATTGCAAATTGCAAATTTTACCTTAACCTAACTTAAAGTGCTTGTAATATCATCATCTTATGTTTTACTCTTTGTTACTATATATTAAAAAAAAAAAAAAAAAAGAAAAAACCTGTGATTGTGTTATGAGCACTACATATTATTTAAAATTAAATACATTGAAACTTGCTATAATTCTGATCCTGTTATTTACATTATTTAAACAATTTTCAATCAAAAATCAGTCAGAGGCAGCCAGTGCAGACCTGTATAACAATTTAATTAATTACAACCATTTGGATTGTTTTTTCTCAAAGACTAAAACTTAAGACTTACAAATTCTATATTAAAATAAAAAAAAGATATTATTTTTTCTTTTTGTAAACATTGCATATTTATTTTATATTTAAAGTTAAATAAAGGTAAAACATCTTGAAGAGATTATCATTTGTAGACTCATTTTCCTCTTAAAAGAATTTTTTCATTTTTTTAAAAAACAAAATGAAGAGGTGATAGTGTTTCTTCATTTATAATTTTATTCAATATCTTATATTAGCTATATAATACCCTATCTACATTATAAAGGACAAACATATGTGTACATATTGCATATGTCAAGTTTAAAATGAAATTTTAGTTTTGGTATTGCAATTTTTTTTTAACTTCTAAACATTGTATGTTTCAATTTTTACACTATCATATAGGGGAGGGGGGGGGAGAATTACTTTTAAATGCAATTTGTTTGAAAGCTGTATCTCAATTTGTTTTTCAGTTGACTTTTTTTTTTTGTCATTATGGCAACAGAAGTATTTCAAAAAAGACATCACCGTGATTCAGATATATCTATTCTCTACCAAGAACAACAATCATTTTCCAAATGTTTAAAAATTGCAAAATATGCCTCCATTGGTTTAAGGTTTTGTGACTAGTTGATCATGTGACTATTAAATACTCTTAAAAATTATTTTAAGCTTAACTGCTAACAAGAGCTATTTTGTATATATTACATAAGTTTTATTCTTTGAAATATGACAGTAAAATCACAAAAAACTTAAAAATATGTATAGCAAAATAAATATACTGTCAATTTCAACATATAGATGTACATCTACAATTTCAGACTGTGTTTTTCTATTTTTAGATATGTATTTTATGTTTTATGTTTACCCTGTTTTGTGTAAAAAAAACTCCATGATTTATTTAGTAGAAAATACAATAAAGAGCATTAAAAAGTATAATTAGTTCAAACAAAGAAGATAAGCAAATGAAAAGAGAGAACATATGCCATACTATTCCCTTTTTGTTTGAATTCTCTAGAATTTTTTTTTTTTTTTAATTTGGTTTATACTTGAATTGATTCAGGTTCTAATCACAGGTTCTTATATTATTTATAAATATTAAAAAAATATCATTTTATAAGCTTAATTTTTAAAATTTCATTTTTATATTAGTATATAACTTGTCTTTGTAAAATGTATCCAGTTTTCTTGTTTCAAAAGTATGCATTAACATCGTAATATATAATATGCATGTTTTAAATGTCTTCTCTTAGTTTGTATGCACTAATCTCATTGTCCAGTCCATATTTTGAAATTAATGATGAAGACATTTCTGTTTTGCTGTGTTAAAATTTCTTCTATAGAGCTTTTTCTTTAAAAATGCTTGATAGCTTTTAAAATTCCTTATCTTGTTTTAAGAAGCACTGCACTATATAAATAGAAATAATGTCATGGGAGTTTTGCCTCAAGCTAAATATTTTTTACTTTCTTCTATTTTTGAAAGAAGAAAGTATTAAATTAATGAAAATTTTTTAACTCCAGTTTTTGACGGATTGACATGTTTTTTAGGTCATAGAACCACAAAAACATGTTTTTACAAAATGCCTGTCTATGAGTTTGTCTATCACTCTGTCACTCTTTCTGAGACAAAAATTTTGGGGCCACTCCATCTCAAAAACTAATGCACAAAATTTCAGAAAACTTTAGATTCAGTTAGACTTTCATATAAACCAGAGCTGATTGATTTTTGGTGTATATCGTTCAATAGGTGGTGCTGCTATGTTGCCTTTTTCATGATTTCCACAATAGCTATATCTCAAGAACTAATGGATGAATTTTCAAAAAACTTCAGATTCTGTTAGTCTGATATAATATAGTTCTGATAATATTTTGGTGTAAATCACCCAGCAGGTGGCACTGCTGTGCAGCATTATTCATGATTATTAAAATAGTTCTGTCTCAGTAACTAATGCATGAATTTTCATCAAACTTCAAATTAGTATTCTATAGTTTTTGGAGTAAATCGCTCAACAGGTTGCGCTTCTATCCAGTTTTTACGATTTCTGCAGTGATTCTATCTCAAACGCTAACACACAGATTTTCAGCAAATTTCAGATTCAGATTATCTTGAAATAAGTTGTTGCAGATTAGATTTTGGTGTAAATCATGTAACCAGTGATACTGTTATATTTTCTTTTTCTGGAAGTATTAACAGATATCCGATAGAAAAAAGTTTTAGGATTGCTACATCTTCCTAGTTAAATAAATGTTGTGCCAAATATTTTAATATTATCTGATGTGACACAGGACACACATGTAATTGACACAGGATCAACAACAAAAAAAAAAAAAACTTATTTTATATCCAAATATTTCCTTTATTGATTCCTTTACAGAAATTTTAATGCCATACTTAGACATTTTCTAGAATTTTTTTTATTGTAAATTGCATTATGCTGTTAGAATAAAGTTGTTTTGCGAGCACCATAACCTTCCCTTTAGAATGAAAAAACTTGTTGTAGAATAATAAATATTTGCAAATGCACAATAATGCACACAAATTGCTTGATGTAGTGGTGAAGTCAAAGAATGGCCTGGTTGGATTTTTATTTTATTTATTTATTGGAGTTGGGGTTCAAATTTCAAAATCTCTCTTCTCCTTATGCAATTTGGAATACTAAAATGTAAATGCTTTCTTCTTGGAAAATTGATTATTTTATTGTATAAATATTCAAGAAAATAAAAGGAGGTGGGTCAATAACAGCCATTTTTTGCCCATCATATAGTCAGAAAAAAAGTTTCAAATTCAGATGATTGTTCTATGGCTTTGTATGGTTAAAGATATGTATTTTTTTTTTTTTTTAATATAAGTTTTACATGATAAATAAAATAGTAAGTTATGTAAATTATAGCCCGAAAGTAGAGTGTTTTAGCTTTTTTCTGCATTTTTGACGTTTTTTGTGTCTTTGAATTAATTTTTATTAAGAAGCACTCTATGAACCCAATTAATTTTGACATGCAATGATTCTACTCTTTATAAGCTTTTATATGAGTCTTATTTTATTTGGGTTCAGTGTGTGCTTCTACCTGTAAAAGAAAAAAATGGATCATGTGAGAGAATCAAATGCACTACTATCAGAGCGCGTTCAGACTTCTTTTGACGTACTTAAAAAGTATTAACGTTGTTCAGACGCCAATGTTGTTTTCTAAAATTGTATTCATAAATATTTATTAAAGAAACTACTAATAAATAATGCTTGGATACCAATGTCATTGTTGTAAAGTCTTGCAGAAAACTTTTTGTATCTGTTCTAACAGAAAAGTTATATAGATACTTAGCTATTCAAAAAACTCAGATTTACAGAGTGGTTCTAAATTGTGCTCTAAATGTAAATAATATGTATTTAGTGCTCTCCAGGCTCTAAATACTTCTATTTCTTCTTCTGATGGTACAATAAGAGATTATGCGTTAACGATTAATGTTGATGAGACCACAAATAAGAAACCTAATATACATTTATCAATATCTTGTTTTCGCAAACTCTAACACTTGTTGCATAATATGTAAAGGTAAAAACTGCCTCGTTATTGTAGCAAAAGCTATTGAAACTCAAGCTTTTATAGAAACTAGAATATATATTTCGTCACGAAAATGATGCTGTGAAACTCATATTACTTGATCGGTAAATTGGTCCTGTGAGTGAGACTACGTCGATGTATGAAATACTGAAAATATTTAAAATAATATCAGAAATGTAGCAAAGAAGGCCTCGATTTTGATACATCAGGACACTTTTCCGAAATCTATTATTATATTCTCATGGGTATATTTATGTCTAATTTTAACTATATCTTTAAACTTGTAAAGTCCAAAATACGTTCCTCAAAAAAGCCGCCATCTCGTACTTGCTTTGCAGTGTTACTTACAAAACAAAGAACTGATCTCTCTAATGGTGTTCTGTTCATATTATTCAATATAAGGAAAATGATAATATCATCTTTAAATATACAAAACAGATATTGATTAAGAACTTTGTCCCACAACACCTTGGAATGGAACACATCACTAGAACACAACTTATTAAAAAATATATGAGGCCTTCAGCAGGAAGATTGTTTATTCCGGATGATGACAATGATACTGTGATTATTGCTTTCGATAGCACGTAGATTTATATCCAAAAGAGTATTAATTATTCCTTTCAGAGACATTCCTTCTGGCTATACAAAGGAAGACCTTTCATTAAGCATATGTTATTTGTCACTACTTCAAATTACATTTTGGATGTCTTTGTTGGTTACTTCACGGAAACAAAGAACAATTATGCTAACATACTTACAAACACATTAAAAAATATTCATATATTATCAGAGAGTGGCTGAAGCCAAATGATGTTGGGAGTATTGATAGATTTTACCAGGATTGTTTGGAACGAAATGAATATTGAACATGAAATGTCAAGATTCTTAAATAAGCAGCAACAGTTTTCAACAGAGGATGCTAAGGGATACCTCTTGTAATCAAAATTTGATTTTTCAGCGCACTATTTCTAAAACCCATAATATTTGGATAAAAACACAGCAAAACATTATAACATAATGGTGCTGTCAATGTAAAATATGTGAAAATGTCGTAAAGTGCTGGGTGCATGTTGATTTCATATTATGGTTTCTGGCTTACAGTACTACTGTAATGTGCCATAGCTCAATTAAAATTAAGAAAACAAGTATTGAATATATGTTCATATACTATACAAGACACTGCCACTGGATGGTCCATTAGTGATTCAGTTGAAGCAATCAATAAGGAAAATAATCTAAAACACATTGTCCAAAATGTCTGAAACTATATGATTATTATTATTATTTATTGATTATTTCTGATATTTCATGAAATGAAATAATAATCTTAGTAAGCTCCATTCATCTTAAATTTACACATATTGTTGTATTTACTATTGATTATATGGATTAAAACCAATGACAATAGTGTATATTTATTAATACACATAATATTTACTTAAATCTATATTTTACTTTTTCATTAACTATTAACCTTTCATTTAAGATATTATTTTCTTACTTGTTACGAGGTATACTAATGAAAAAAATGTATGTTACGTCTAGGTGCTGATGGGCGAAAAATGGCCCTTATTAACCCACCTCCTTTACATGGGAGTTACACTATGCCAGCTCCTGTCAGTATAAAAAAAATTTTAGGAGAAAAATCTACTCATCAATAAAAACACCCTTTTTCCTTGCATTAAAAAAAAAATAGTAATAATCTTTTCTTAATCAAGATTCTGATATATCCTTGTTATCCACAAGATCTAGAATTTTCATTCTTTATTGTTAATAGCAGGCATGAAATAATATAGTAGGCCTAAATAGGTTAATAGCAGGCCTACAGGAGGAATTCCACTTTTTTAAAAGAAATTTTGGACACTTTCTGGATTGATACAAAAATGCAAAGAAAATATTGGAAGCATATATAGAGTCTGAAAATTTTTATAATCAGACATTTTGTCTTCTCCAGAGTTTGCTTTTGAATTGTTGTCCAGTAGAGCCATCAGATTAATGCTGTGTTTTATAAATATCTGAAAATCATATAGTGTAATTTCCAGTGTATAATCTGCAGATTATCTCTTTAAAAAAACCTCAAAATTTTTAAGTCTGGATTATCTGCAGAATTTTTTTTTTTAAAGTTGAATTTCAACTAAGATATCCAGTTTCTACCGGCACTTATAAAATAAAAATGTAAGCAGCTATTACACAATTATCTGTTATCGACTATTCATGGAGTTGCTCATGATTGGTTTGTATGTGCGGTAATTATATTAATTTGAATGGCTTCTGATTTTTATGTTATATTTTCTTAGCCTTTTGGCAATATGTTTCTATGAACAACAAATGTTTCTCAACTCATCTCGTTCAAAAATTGTCATCTCAATCCTTTAGCTCAAACAAAAAGAACTATGAAATAATGCAAAAAAAATTATCATGTCACATAAATTATAAACACTACCAAACAGCCTTTGAAAGTTACACTACAGTGCAACTACGATACGATAGTGATTAATTCGATTGAATATCGATCATCGTAATCATTAAAACTGATGTAGATCAAACATTCATTTCATAACTTACAGGGATATGAAAATCATAATGAGAAAACATATATTTAACATTGCAGAATTTAAATTGAATGTTATTATAAAAAAAGGAAGATGTTGAAAAGAATTTAAAAACACTAATTGTTATAGAATATTTGTATTCACAAGACATTCAACATTTTAAATATAAGATTCAATGAAAAAAATTGTATTTTTTAAATTGCATTATATTTATTTTTTTAAAATTATTTTATTACAATTATCATTTGAATACTGCAACTAAATGAATGGGTTGTTTTATTAATACTGCAATCAAATGTTAAAAAGAATGAGTAATCATTGTATAGTCTGGCATGTAATCCATGGATTATACGCTGGTGCGGGTTATCTGATAAAATTATTTTAAAAAGGCTAAATATTGCAGCTGCGGATTATACACTGCCAGAGATTACAGGCCGGAAATTACGGTAAATGAAATTCTTTGAAGTGTCTTAAAAGATAAAGGAAGTTTCCGCAAGTTTCTTTTTGGAATAGAATATCTTCTTTACTTATACAGCACTTTTGAACAATTTCAGTGACACACAGAGTTCGTACACACTCCTTGGACTCCTTAGAAACTACTTAGAAATGAAAACGTTCCCAAGTAGTACTTAGAACTACTTGGATAAACAAAACACTCCTTAGAAACTCCTTAAATTGTATTGTGGTTTTGCACGCAAACGATATTGCTCCCCGTAAAAAAAAATCGCGATTGTAAAGCGCACGGTAAGCCATTTATGCACGTCATTCAACAGAACAGAAGCACAGCAGTGATTGGTTGAGATCATACTAATAGCCATCAAAGTGATTTACTTTTCATGGCCATAAGGGAAAGAAAAGTGAAAAGAATAATCCAGACACACCTCTAAGCTTCTAATTTCAAAAAGTGATTACATTGTTTTATTTCTTTACAGCTAGATATACAACTTTGATTTCTTCTTCATAATACTATTCATCATCCTCAATTTTGCTGATAACGGTGGATTCAGAGGTGATTCTCGTCCGAAAATTTAAGGCATCCTCTTCCGAAAATTTGAAATTGGGTTATCAGTTCTGCATAGTTGCCAACTTGTACAATTTGTGCATGGAAAAACAATCGCAGAGAAATGCAAATTTTGGAAAGGATCGCCGAAAAAACACACATTTCATCAATATTTCGTAGAAAAACGACAATTTTGACAATGTTTTTGTCAACGAACTTTGTCAAAAGATCGCTGAAAAATGCGAATTTCCTGTGCGGATCACGGTTAAAATGGCAATTTCACCAAATATCGCAGGTAAGACGCTAATTTCATCTGAAGACCGCAGGAAAACGTCAATTTCGTTTAAAGATTGCGCATATAACGCCGATTTCGTTAAAAGATCACGGGGAAAAAATGCTGTTTTCGATAAAATATCGCTTACAAATATTTTGTCAAAAGGTGATTGAAAAAAAAAACTGCAATCTCATCAAAAGATCACAAAAAAAAAAAAAAAAAAAAAAAAAACCGCCGATTTCGTGAAAAGATCGCGGAGATAAAACGTCATTTTCGAGAAAAGATTGTCTAAAAATGTAAATTTTGTCTAAAAATCGTCGAAAAAAAAATGTCAATTTCATTTTAAAAAAAAAGAAAAAAAAAACTGGAAAATGCCGATTTTGTCAAAAGATCACAGAAAAACTGCCGATTTTGTCAAAAGATCGCAGAAAAACTGCCGATTTCAACAAAAGATCGCAATAAATTGCCGATTTTGCTAAAATATCGCAGATAAATCGCCGATTTCATCAAAAGATCGCGGGAAAGCGCTGATTTCGTCTGAAGATCGCGGATACTCCCCCCCCCCCCCCATCTCGCGGGGATAACTTGCGGAATTGGGGCTGTGCAAGTGCATGCCACATAAATAACAACAAAAGTGATAAGTCCTAAAAATTTTTTGGACTCCTTGGATTTTTTCTTACCTACTCTGTATGAACCCTGGACACATTTTCAGAGATGTATTTTTAAAAGAAAGATCTATTTCACATACCTAAATTTAGTATTTAGCATAATTTCTCCTTTGAAAGAAGAAAAAAAAAATTAAATAGCCATTCAAAACAATATTTATCTTGAAAAATTAATCACTGTACTTAACCAAATATATTTGCAATTTAGAGATTATTTTATTATTATTATTATTTATTTACATAACACAGGTTTATTGTTGGCTTAAATAATATATATATGTATATACTTTCTAAGTTAAAATCCTGTGTACTGTTATATTTTATTTTATAAATAACTATTAAAATGTGTCTTAATTATGCTAGTGGCACCATTGCATGTATAGGTAGAAAGTTCCCCCCCCCCCCTTTTTTAGGTGCGTTCGTAATTATGTAAATACGTAGCACCTATTGTTGTCGCTCAGTCCGTCCGTCTGTCTGTCTGTCCGTCTGTCTGTCTGTCTGTCCGTCCGCATATAACAACGCAAAAACTACCCAACCGAATCGTTTGAAATTTAAAATACATAATTATTACATAATTTTGTCGAGTCATTTCAAATTTTATGATAATCGGATGGATAGATCAATTACAGGGACAATCAAAAGGATTCCGTTACATTACGGTCAATGGGGAAAAAAGTTTCAAATGCATTTTAATCGTTTGAAATTTAAAACGTATATTTATTGCATAATTTTGTCGAGTCATTTCAAATTTTATGAAAATCGTATGGATAGATCAATTACAGGGACAATCAAAAGGATTCCGTTACATTACGGTCAATGGGGAAAAAGTTTCAAATGCATTTTAATCGTTTGAAATTTAAAACGTATATTTATTACATAATTTTTTCGAGTCATTTCAAATGTTATGAAAATCGGATGCATTGATCAATTACAGAGACAGTCAAAAGTATTCCGTTACATTACGGTCAATGGGGAAAAAAGTTTCAAATGCATTTTAATGGTGTTACACTCATTTGAATATAATAGAATCGACATGAATCTATGAAATATGTACTAAAAATACATTTTGTATAATCTGTGATGCAAAGAATATATATTAATAAATTACAGGGCCACACAAATGTATTCCACTAAATAATGTTATACGGGGAAACATTGTTTGGGAGGTGTGTTAATTATATTAAACTACTTCACATTTTATGAATAAGATATACGTTAATGAAGTAGAATAAGAATTACTCCCTGCCTATTTACAGGAACACAAAGATTTCGACCACTATACTGTATCGAAAGTACGCTCTACTATATTAGCAAGATCTGAATATTTTAAAACTTCGTTTTCAACGAACGCACCTCATTTGCTACGCTTTATGTGCAATTTCCAACTTGTTTTTATTATTTCCCACTTTCATACCTTTAATATTTCCAGTTGTTATGTTTATAATTTCTCTCACTGATTTATCAGAGAAGTTTTTTAAAAGTTTTATTTAATTGCAGAATGCTAATTGTTCTGGGAAACTTTTAATTTTCCATTCAACAATACCCACGGCTGATGCTCCAGGAAAACTGACTCACAGAGAAGGACAGAAGGTGCTGGGAACTGACAAACAGAAGGTAAATCTCTTTGCTTCTATTCACATTTTACCCATTTTGCTGTGTACATTTTTTTAGTACAGTGAAACCTCCAAATAAAAGTAGTCCGAATAAGGAACGCCTCTATTTAAGGCACAAAAGTTGCGGTCCCATAGCTGTCCCTTATTTGGAAGTTTCACTGTAATAAAAACTCCGAATAAGGGACACCTCTATTTAAGGGACAAAATTTTCTGCCCCATAGGTGTCCCTTATTCGGATGTTTCACTGTATTAATGTCTCATTCTGTGTCACATAAAACATTTTTTTAGGTCTTAAAATGGCAACCCTTCTTGATGATATACAGTAGACTCCCTCAAATCCGCACTCCTAAAATCAGCAACTCTAAAATCCGCACATAATTTACGGATGTAAACAATGGAATATTCAGTTTAGATGTAGGTGCAAAATTTGACTCTTTTAGTTTTATATCAATTCCATACATTTTTTAATTTGTAATTTTTCTTAAGGTTATTGAATTCATGTTTTTTTTATGAGGAAAGAATAATTTATTTCTGAAAAAAAAAAAAATCAAGATATTGCTGATATCATCGGAATTATCAATCTTACCAAATATATTTATGCATTGATGAAGCTTTTATAGTTATTAAGTCTGGCTAAACCTGAAATAAAGCTTTGCTTTTTATGATCCTGATGTGAATTAGTAATGTACCTTTATGAGGCAAGTTTTATTGAATAATTTAGGAAAAACACATTACATCTTTAATAATGTATATTTAATTGTACATTATTGATCTTGACTTTTACTTTTAGTATTTTCATCATTTTAAAAATTATCTAAATTTTTATTATTTTAGTTTATTACTTATTTTGATATTTTAGTATATTGAAGGCATTCATTATACTTTTGATTTCATAATTAATTACATTCAAATTACTTTAAAAAAAATATAAACAAAGCAATGACCAGAAATCTGCAAAATTCTAAAATTCGCACAACCTCTGGTCCCAAGCTTTGCGGATTTGAGGGAGTCTACTATACATCAGCATTCAAAATCCTTGGTGGGTTGCTGGTCCGAGACCATCAAAAATCCAATCAAACCACTAGTTTAAAAAATTTCACGATGTACTGCACCAGTATCTTTTTTTTTCCCCTTTCTGACAGATAAATGTAAATTTTGCTATCCCTGAGAAAACCATGTCCAAACCACACAATTTTATTTTGTTTAAATAATAATAATTGCATTAAATTTTGCAATTAATTGAAATAATAACCATAAATAAAATATCAAATTAATAATTTCACAGTTTTTGTTTATGTTCTGTTTATTTAATTTTTAGAAAATTATAATTTTACATTTAATTATGCTGAAATTTTTTGGGTAATTGCTAAGGAAGTTTAGTTTATATTCTAGGAGGAGGGAGAGGGCATAACTCAAAGGGTTAAAGGTATTTTATGGAATTTTATGTAGCAGTAAGTAATAATGGGCCAGTAATAATCTTTGCAGACCAGTAAACTCTTATCCTTACTGGTCCTTGGGACCAGTAAGGATAAGAGTTTAAAAAAGTTAACTATTGAAGTAGAATTGATAAAAATACTTTTTTTTTAAATCAATTCTACCACTGTCCCCTCTTGTTACTATCCAAAAGCTAATTATCAAACCATTTTCTGGCACAAAAAAAAAAAAAAAAAAAAAAAAAAAAAAAAAAGGGGGGGGGGTCGGAAATGCATTTTAATGCTTGGAAATTCTTAAAATTCAGAGCATTATAACTTAGTAAGTTTTGGTAGCAAAAAAATGCAATTTGTATTATCTAATTTAAACAAAGTGTTTATAATTATTTGTATGCTGTGATATTTTAACTTGTTTAGTTTTTTTTAAACAGATAGACTGGAAAATAAAAATAACATGAAATTAACATTTACAAAATGTTACAAAAATTAAAAACTATACAAACATTAAGGTAAATTTAAGAAATTCAACATTTCGATTTTCATCAGGAAAGCATCTTTATACAGCTTTTAAACAGAGTAAAAACTGCCTTGAAATTCAAAAGTTCATTAAATTACCCTTCAACTATTGCTTCAACCAGTAATAAACAGGAAAACATGCATTGTCAACAGGGTTGGGTTTCTGAAGTCAGAAACTGGTTTTTGACATGACAAGTGTCAAAAACTGGTTTAAACCATCAAAAACTGGTTTAAACCGTCAAAAACGTGTAATGCACTTTAAACATTTTAAGAGCAAGAGAGAAACATTGAGTAATTTTTTATTTAAAATTAATTGTACTGTAATTTAATAATTACAAAAAAATTAAATTACTTTAATTGCAATAAAACATTTTTTTAGAATGTTCAAACAGAAGAAAATGATTTTGTACAATTAATAATCTGGATCAATTTTACCCCACAGCATCCTATAGCACTTAACCAATTTAGCACATTTATTTACACCCAAATGGTTTATGAGTTTAGAGTGTTTGTAGCCAAAGTTACAAAATACTCTCTCAATTGATGCTGAGCTAGCAGGACTTAATAGCAGAAGCATTGCCAGTTGAGCAAGTTTGGAGGCAGGCCAAATTTTCAGATTTATGACTTTTTTTTTTTTTTTTTTTTTTTTTTTCCAGAAATGATAATATACAATACAGTAAAAGTGAATTTTTAATATTACATCTAATATTGTATATTTGTGACAGATGTTTAATGTGAAATTTTAGAGATCAGTGTAGTACTTGAGGTTTCTGACGAGGTTTTTGACAAGAGGTTTTAGCCATGACGGTTTAAACCACGGTTTTAACCGGATAAAACCGCACACTGTCAAAAACTTGCCAACCCTGATTGTCAACATCTACCTAGCAAAAATCAGAATAATCGTTCAAGTGATTTAACAAAGAATAATCACAAGTGTGATATCATGTTGAAAAGTAAAAGATGAATAAAAATAGTTGTAAAATATTATTTTAACAATTACAACCAGAGTTTTTTTTAATTTTTAATGAAATGTTATTGTTGCAAATTTCATTTCTTCTAATCATTATAATCACTCTTTTTAATTATACAAATGAAATCCAATATCAGAGTGCTCACACACATTTACAAACATGTTTAAAAATAAATTAAGTCCTAGAAAAAATTACTTTGCTATGTAATTTTAATTTTATTTTTTAAATCAGATCCTAGTACTAAAAATTTCTATATTTAGGTTTGCCATATTAGCTACTGGTACCTCAGAGCACAATGAGAAGCTATCATTATATCTAAAAGCTGTGTTTTATTTAAATATTTTATACAATGAAACCTCCAAATAAAGGACATTCTGAATAAGGAACATCTCTGTTTAGGGGACAAAAGTTCCAGTCCCATAGCTGTCCCTTATTTGGAAGTTTCACAGTAATAAAAACTCTAAATAAGGGACACCTCTATTTAAGGGACAAAATTTTTTGTCCCATAGGTGTCCCTTATTCGGAGGTTTCACTGTATATGCCTATCAGTTTGTGTTAAATATTGTTTTGTGTGTTTTCAGACTGTGTTGGCTCCACAGCATGAATTTTACACCAAACTTGCTCAAGAGTGTGTTGCAGCTGGCTGTGCCATTGACCTCTTTCTCTTTCCAAGTGCTTACGTTGATATTGCCACCATGGCTCCTTTGTGTCGCTACACTGGGGGACAAATTTATAAATATACATACTTCCAGGTATTGTTATTTCAGACTCCCAAAAGTCTTATGTTTTCATTATAGTTTTTTAAGATTTATTTAATAATAGTGAACCAAATGAGGCTTTTTCTGTATTTTTTAATCAATTGCAATTTTTAATCAGATGTATTTTAACCCTTTTAAGTATGATGGTTATGCCAGCATGACCTAATTTTAATTTCAAAACTGGTACACATCATCAAGAAAATTAAAAAAAAAAAAAAAAAAAAAAAAAAAAAAAAAAAAAAAAAATCTTTTTATAGTGAAAGTGTAGAAATGCTGCTTTTTATTTTTTAAAAGATTGGTGGTTGGTGGTTGTGTTTGTAAATTTTGGTGTCAGTCAATTATTTTATTATTTTACAAGCACAGTATTTCTGCCCCAGAAAAGTTAAATGAACTGTGAGTGTACTGTATGAAAAACCATTCACATGATGCCTCGTTCATCATTCTGCAACTTGCATGTGTACATCAAAAGTAATGTATGTGATTGCCATATATTTTATTTCATATTTTTGCATACAGGACTATAATTAATCCTTTGTGTCTCATTAGCACAGCATGTGCTTAATAGGACTTTGTGCCATTAAATTCTATTCAAGAAACCTTTATGTCCCATGTTATGGATTAAGACACTCAAAAAGATCCAGAGGATAATGTTAAGTTTATGGGAGTCTTATTTTAAAGTATTTCGCTCAAATTTTAATGTTTTTACAGGATTTTTTTTTAAATACGATAGCTGAGGATAATCTATAACTGGGCTAGTTTTTATTTTTTTGATTTTGTTTTCAGATTAAAAAAAAAAAAATACTTTAACTTTCAGAACCAGTTGAAACCAGTTCTGAAATTGAAACTCTCATAACATAAAAAATACATAACCAAAATCTTAAATCCCTGTCCCTGTTGCTAATATTAAATTTATGAGTGTGTAATGCATTCTTATTTTTCTTTAAATATCTCATTGGGAGATTATTTTTTTCCACTATATTCTTTAAGTTTCGTTTAGTTGTAAAATATTTCTAAAATATATATTACCTAATTTTATTTTAAGTATTGCAATCTTATTTACACCTCATCAGCTTTTAACACATAATGTGTTAAATAAAGATACATTTTAGAATTTTTTTTGACAGCTAAAGGGGGGAAATAAATAGTTTTTTGTGAAGAATAGCCTGAAAAAAAGAATTTTAATAAATTTCTGAGGAGATATTTTTGAAATAAGAATGCATTCTATTTCCCATAAGTTTTACATTAGCAAAGTAAATTTAAGATCTTTTTAATCAACCAATACCTTTAAAATACAAATTATTATTTATTTATTAAATATTTAATCCTTTTTCTATTGGCACAGCAAAAAAGGGGATTTCAGACCTATAAATATCTGAAAACATTTAAAAGCTAATAAAATGCATACAAGATACTTTTGTGTTATAATAAACATACACCCAGAAAAACGAATTGATTAAAACAACAACAAATGTTTTGTTGAATACATTTTGGTTGTGTTAAGCAAATTTTTTAATTAAAGTAAAAAATCAGTTTTGTTGCCCAGACACACACACACACACACACAAAAAAAAAAAAAAAAAAAAAAAAAAAAAAAAAAAAAATCTTAACACCTTTGTAAAATGTTAACAAAATTTCACCAATTTTATTCGAGTCTTACTAAAGTTTTGCATTTCCAATTTCTAATTCCAACAAAGTTTCGTTGTTTTTGCAAAATTTAAATGGGTGTGCAGTAGCCATAACTCTCTCATGTGATTTTGTTTGACTTATTTGATTTATTTTTACTTTGGCTATAAAGGATTAACATGATTTTTGGACAATAAAAACTTTTCAAATTGAGATGTATTGTTATTACATTATTATGCATTTCAGATGAAAATTGTAGACAAAAAATTGTAAAAAAAAAAAAAAAAATATTTTTGTTTATTCAAACAAAATGTTTCCATTGACCCCAATATGAGTCAGTGGAAATTTTGTTTGAATAAACAAAAAAAAATTGTTGATTTTTTTTTTTTTCATTTTTCTGTCGACAATTTTCATCTGAAATGCATAATTATGTAATAATAATGTCATTCATCCGTCTCAATTTGAAAAGTTTTTATTATCCAAAATTATATTAATCCTTGTATTTAAATTAATCTCAAAATGTACTCAACAAAACATGTTTTGTAGTTTTAATCAATTTATCTTTCTTGGTGTATGATGTGAAAAATACATATGTATATATATGCACATGGAACAGCAAAAACCTCTTACATTTTTACCTTACAACTGTTTCAAGGCTTCATAATAGGGGCATCTATTTCAACACAAATTTAATGAAATAAAATGTTTGGAACAATCACAGTAAATTAGTATACGTTATTGCTATTACTCTTTCTCTCATTTTTTTTCACCAGAAGATTGAAAAAGCTCTTTCATGAAACCTTTAAAACACATAAATGATAATTATTATGGTTGTTTTTGCTTTTCATTATGTAGTTTTTTTTTATGAACCAAATATTTACTAAGTAGTATTTACAGACAAATACAGCAATTAAATTGTTCATTTACGATTAACTATTGTTTGTAACCCCTTCCAGATGAGAAGGCTATGGTTGTCATTGCTTTTTTCTAATATAACCAGTGCAAGTTGATCCTCTGTAGTTAGTCTTTCTCATTATTCCATTTAAGAAATATTTTCTTTTATAATCATTCTTATCAGTACACGGGGAGAAGTAGAAGGGGCAAAACTGTATCAACTATTTCCTACAGTCATTGATTTGTTTGTTAAGCTATATAGATTCAAGTTTGACCAATACCTACAATTGATTTAAAGTGGGGAAAAAACAAATCAATAAACCAATGTTTAATTAAAACTTTCTTTTTTTCATTATAGATTTTTCTATATGAATTCATACATTAATCTGTATATTATTATTATTATTCATACTATCTGTTTATATAAATATAATTTAAGAAAATAAATAACTTCAAAAAATAAATAGAAAATTTTGGCAACTAAGAAAAAAAATACTAGTTGCCATTGATGTTTGATTATTTCATATTTTTTAATCCTGGTTAATAGTGCTTTAAAAAGTTGATAAAGTAAAAAGTCTTGTATCAAGTTGGGTAATTTTTCACTTCAAATTGTGTTGACTTTAAATACAGTAGACTCCCTCAAATCCGCACAGCTTGGGACCAGAGGTTGTGCGGATTTTAGAATTTTGTGGATTTCTGGTCATTGCTTTGTTTACATTTTTTAAACAGTAATTTCAGTGCAATTAATAGTGCAATGTGAACTATAATGAATGCTTACAATATAATAAAATATTAAAATAAGTAATAAACTAAATTAATAAAAATTTAGATATTTTTTTAAATGATTAAAGTACTAATAGCAAATTAATGAGGCCAAGTTAATAATCAATTGTGTATGATTAAATATTCATTATAAAGATTAAATGTATTTTTCCAAAATTATTCAACAAAACTTGCCTCATAAAAGTACATTATTAATTCACATCAAAATCATAAAATAAGGATTTTTTTTTTTTTTTTTCAAATTTAGTTAGGCTTAATATAACCAAAAAATCTCGATTAATGCATAAATATATTTAGTAAGAAGATTAATCACCAATGATATCAGCAATATCTTGAATTTTTTCCAAAAAAATTATTCTTCCTTCATGAAAAAAAAACATGAATAGAGTATTATTAAGAAAATTACAAATTAAAAAATATATTGAAATGATACAAAACTAAAAAAAATCAAATTTTGTTCCAATATCTGAACTGAAAGTTTCATTGTTTACATCCATAAAATATGTGCGGATTTTAGAGAGTTGCGAATTTCTGGTTTGTGGATTTGAGAGAGTCTACTGTATTTCAATTTGAGATAAATTTTGCTGTTGTGGTTGACCAAATTTTTCAAAAATGTTTGAATATTTTTGAAATGAAAAAAATACATATTTCAATATTAATAAGTGTATACGTGTTTATTTTTATATAAAAAAAAAAGAAAGAAAAGAGAGAGAGAAGGGGGGGGGGGGATAATTTTGTAAATTATTTTTTCATAATTCTGTTAAAATATAAATTAATTTTCTTTCACTTTGGGTATGAATGTTTTAAATTCAGTTTGAAAATTATTGGTTTGGGTTGAATTTTTTTTTGTATTTCAGGTTGGGTTTAATCTAACTTGTGCGGGATTTTAAAATGGAGTATATTTATTATAATGTGTTAATGTTTGATAAATAGCGTATATTCTATGTTCCAGAAGTACTTGTATATTTTGTGTTTATTAACAATTTACAAAAAATTTCAGTCTCATGTCGATGGCGATCAGTTCTTAAAAGACTTGAAAAGAAATATTACGACTGAAACTGCATTTGATGCTGTTTTACGAGTTAGGACAAGTGCTGGTGAGTCTATCTTTTTTTCTTTTTTAAAAAATTTATTACAGTCAAACCTTGTTAACATGAACATCAAGGGGAATCAAAATTTTGTTCATATTAACAGTAATCCGTGTTATCAATATCAAATCTTTATTGAGAAACACCGAAAATACTGGCGATAAATATATATCAATAAATATATTGATATATATTTATCGCCAAAAATATATATTGATATATATTTTTCTTTTTATGGTGATTTAACAAAGTTTTTTATATTTATTGATCAAATCTTTATGTTTGTCTTTACAGGGGACTGTAAAAACTCTTCACATTACAAGTAATTCACGTTAAGCGTGTTCATGTCAATAAGATTTGACTGTATTAAATTCCACATATAGCATTTTAACATTTTGTATTCCATTAAGAATGGGAAATTCTAATTGTTTTAAAAAATTCATTACAAAATATAGGTATGCAAATATCCACTGTAATTTCAAAATTCATTTTCGATTTTGATTTAAAAAGAGTTTTGATTTATCAAATTCAAATATACATTAGGAATAAATCAGTCTCATACATACTTTTAGTTTTTTAAATCTGATACATTTTTAAATTCTAAATTTTTTAAATCCATTTTTATTTTGAATCATAAACTGTTGTATAAACTTATATTTTTAAAGCAAAATGTTATGTAATTTTTATTATTTGATGATATGTTATAAACCAGTGCTGTCAACTCTCTTTTATTTTACTTGATATTCTATGTCATTTTTCTAATCAACAGGGCTTTAATGTCATATAAATATCAAAATTTGATACGCTTATTTAAAAATCTAGAGACCCTGAATAAATCAAACCATACAAAATTTCAATTATGTGTAAAAAAAAAAAAAAAAAAAAAAAAAAATAGCAATGCTCTTTAATGTTTGTATACAGTTGCAGTGTGTTATTGCACTAAGTTTATGATATTTTCAAAAATTTTAACTGAAAAGAAAGAGTTAATTAAAAATAAAAGACTGAACAATAAGTAACTCTATAACACCGCTAATTTCGCTCTCATTTTGTATTCTAGGCATGAGTCCGGTTTTCTATTATGGGAACTTTTACATGTCTAATAACACTGATGTTGAATTGAGTGCGTTGGATGGCAACAAATCCATTACGATTGAAATGGCCTATGATGACAAGATTCCTGAAAACGACACCATCTATGTTCAGGCAGCACTTCTGTACACCACCATAACGGGAGAGAGGCGCATTCGAGTGCATAATTTAGCCATACCTACTTCAGTGGGGATGCCAGATGTCTTCAAATGCTGCGAGATGGATGCCATGATTAACTACTTTGCTAAGCAATGTAAGAAATTTTTCACATGTTTCTTAGTTTATAAATTTTTGTACTTTTTACATTGATATGTTTAAAAATTGTCTTGCAATTGCTTTGATCAAAAAAAAAAAAAAAAAAAAAAATATATATATATATATATCTTACAAGGAAGGTCTCCATACTGGGCATACTCAGATTTTTTTGATAAAAATAATAATTAAACTACTCATGTAAAACACACTAATTAAATTCATAAAAAAATACTAATTAAACTACACATCTAATAAAGGGTCAGTGAAAATTAGCGGCGGAATTACATTAGAAAACATGTAAAAAAATAAAATATTTTTGAATATTTGGCATAAAAAGACGAAAGTGTCACACGATTTGGCAAGCAGCACTTTCCCTCGCCAAAAGCAAACGATTTTAATGCAAATGAAAACTTTTGGAATTTTAGAATCCGTATAAATAGTATTTAATGAATTTAAACATAAACAAGGAGAGAGTTAACATATTATTTACATATATGTATATTAAATTGCATATATATATATATATATGCAACAAATAACATATATATTGCATATATATATTATTTGTTGCTGTAGTTACTTAATTTACCTCTGGAAAAAATATTTTCATATATAAAAATCTTATTCAGTAAAATTATTTTTATACATTTAAGCATTTTCAAAAATAAAAACCATATGTTTCCATGGCAACAAAATCAAATCGATAATGCTCAACTGACTTTCAACTATAAACAATTTTAATTAATTTGAATTTGAATTTCGCTTTAAATCTCAAATTTTGATGGTTAGATTTGAATATAAATACATATATAAAATTCAATCATCAATATAACGAAATTATACTTAAAACAAACTAAAACGGACAAAAACCAAAGATATTTAATTTATCTAAATACATTGAACATGAAACTTTTTTCCTTTAAAATGCATCTGACTTGAATGTCTTTTCATCGCCAACCGACGATACATCGCCAAATAACGAAATTTTCATTATTTTTTTTGCGTACAGGGTATGGAAGTTCTGCCAAATTTTTTTTTATAAACGTATATATCCTCATGAGAAGAACATTCTGTAATTTTTTCAGATTTTTCGGAGTATGCCCGTATGGAGACCTTCCTTGTTAGTTTAACCTATTTTGTGTTTACATTCTTTATTTTTAAAGAGCAGACTAAGCTGCAGCCCATGGGTGCAGTTGTTCTAAAATCATGCCTCTGCCTAAATTTCTTTCTATCAGTGATTATGTCTTAGTTTTTCAAGTTATATGTTATTATTTAAAAAATTTACGTAGGTGAGAAGGGTTGTTATCTTCTTTTACAACCCTGTGTTTTTGCCCAAGTCTTTTGCAATTATTCACCAAAATATCTCACTCTTCTACTATATTAGGGCTTGATTTTTTTTTCTTTAATTTTTGTATGAAAATTTCCCCTACCAACATTTATAAATAGTGGGGTGTATAACTGTTTGTGAGAGATAAAATTATCTCAATTTACTTTGACTCACAATTTTAATTGATCACAAGTATTAACATAAAGCAAAATATCATTAATAAACTTTACTTCAGCAATTCAGAATAACAGTTTTAAAAGTTTGTTTTAATTATTTATTTTATTTGGTTACTAAGCAACTTATGTATATAAGTCTATTCATGTATATAAGTCTATTAATAGACTTATATAGTATATTATCTATATAAGTCTATTTTTCAATCTTAACCAAGTTTTATGCACAATACTGTATCCTCTAAAATTTTACAGACTTATATTTGTTTATTGATAAAACTTGATTTACTTTATTTTTAAGAATTTTTCACTATGGGGCTGCATTTCCATTGTAACAGACTAGATAAAAAAAAAAAAGTCTTGTTTAAAAAGTACATACACATAGATACATATTTTTAATCTATTTGTAGCGAATAGTTGAAATTAGATTAATAACAATCGTCGCTGCAGTTATAAAAACTTATTTTAGAACATATTGAAAAAAGGACTACATTAAAAGATTAAAGATATATATATATATTTTTTTTTTTCATGCTATACCGCAAATCTTTTTTGCTAATACTTTTTTCATTTGGCGAATGTTTTTTATTTTCAATTAGCCAAATTAGTAACGTTGGTCAAATGTCAGGAAGAACACTGGATAATCTATATTATGTAAATATGTATAGTTGACACAAATTTTGATCTCAAGGAATGCAATAAAAAGGTATTTTACTGTGTTTTGATGTCTTTCAGATATCTTTGATCCTGTTTATATGTGAATTTAAAAGTTTAATTAATGTGAGAATATGAAATATTATTTATATAAAGCAAAATTCTGTTAATGCACCCCTTACATGTTTTGTTTTGCATTATAAAGACCATTTATTGTTTGTTTTTTTTTGTTTCAGCGGTGAAGCTAGTGTTAGAAAGCACACCTCAGCAGGTGAAAAATAACTTGATCAGCAGGGGTGTGAAGATTCTGTCTTGCTATAGAAAGCACTGTGCCACCAATTCTGCTGCCGGTCAGTTGATCTTGGCCGATTCCTTGAAGTTGTTCCCACTCTACATCAACTGCCTATTAAAGAGTGACGCTGTCGGTGGAGGTATTTATTTATTTATTTATTTATATGAAATGCTTGTAATATTGTTTAAATTATCAGACATGAAAGAATTCCTCCTAAAGGAGAAATTCTACCTTTTTAAAAGCAATTTTGGACTTTCTCTGGATTGATGCAAAAATGCAAAGAAAATTTTTGAAGAATAATGGGGGGGGGGGGGGCTACAAAATTTAGTAATCTGACATTTTGTCTTTTACAAGTAGAATTCTTGAATTCTTGTGCAAAAGAGACATAAAATGAAAGATGAGCTTATATCCTACAAGCAACTGAAAGTCGTGTAAATGAAGTTAATCAAAGTCTTTCAAGATTTTTTTTTCTTTTTTACTTTAAAAATTTAAAGTTAAAGAAAATTTCTTTTTGGAATAGAACATTTTGTATTATTTGTACAATACTTTTGGATAATTTCTGTGATACCTTTTGCAAGATGTATTTCTGAAGCAAAGATCAATTTAGCAGGGAGATTGTTTTTATTGTAAAAAAAGAAGGGGAGGGAAGTTAATAGCTAAACAATTTAATATAATATTTGTTTTGGAAAATCAATGACTGTACTTCATATAAGCTGATCAGTTATATTTGGATTTAAGCAATCATACATGCAGATTTAGATATAATTTTATTGTATTATATTGTAATTGTATTGTAACATTGTATTGTATTGTATTGTAATTTTATTGTATCTGTTAAAATGACACTTAAATTACAAGAATTTGGCTCCATTGTACAGATGGAAAGAATTTTCCATCTTTTTTCTCATTTCCCACTTTTGTACCTGAGATATAATAACAAGTTGTTTAAAAAATATTCAAGGGCGAGTCTGAAAATAAAATTCCCTTGGCGTCTGTAGACAGAGGTGTGTATGAAAGTCAAACAATGTATTGAGATGTGAAAGATACAACACAATTTTTTTTTTTGTCAACATAAGTACCAAGCTCGTTGAGACATTTGTCATACTGCTTGATAAGCTGCAAAAATCCCTCCAAGAAAACATCAAGGCTTTGCATACAAACAAGCCGTTAAACACGTCTTCTGTAAGTAAAGCCCTGAGTTTTTTTTCTGTAGGGATTTTCAAAGTTTATCAAGCAGTATAACAAATGTCTCAATGTACTTGGTAATTATGTGGAAAAATAAAGATATGTCTTATCTTTCATGTTTTATTCTACTTTTGGACTTTCAAGCACAACTCTGACCACTGCCAACAGGGGAAACTTATTTTCTGGCTCCCCCTTTTATGTGCGTCAAAAATGCTGATAGCACTACAATGTTACGTTGATTAATGGCTGAAATCCCAGAATATGTTACCATCACTGTCCAAGGCATGGTTTGCTATAAGATTTAAATTAAAATTAATTTGTTTCAGCTGTCACTCTCACGATAAATATTGAAAGTACATATAAGCTAATTTAAAATACCAGAAATAACATATTCATTTATTATATGCTATGCAACATTAACATTAATGAGATAAATTGTGCTTGAAAATATTTATTAGAAGAACAATTGATCTTAATTAAAAATTTTAGGTCAACAAATTATCAAAAATGATTAACCAAAAGAATATAATGTCAATCTAAATACTGCTGTAGTCTACAAATTAAAAATAATAATAATAATTTTAGAACAGAAACATGACTCATACATTATGAAAGTCCTTGAAAATTTTAAATGTATGATAATAGTTGTTGAATTTAGAAATTTTTACTTTGATTTTTCTGATTTTACATTTTAACCTCGAAATAAGTTAGGGGTAACAGTGTTATTTTCCTATCCATACTGCTAGTGAAATGGATAATCAAAACTTTAACATTTAAGAGTTGTATTGTTATTATCACTACTATGTACTACTATTATACTAAATCATCAAAAAATTAAATTTTCCTCCTTTTTTTTTTTTTTTTTTTTTTTTTTTTTTTTTTGCACATGCTTTATTAAAGTTCTGCCTTTTTTATTAAACACTACATGTTAAGAATAGAAGAGCATTCTGTAATTTTTTCTAGATTTTTCTGAGTATGTGTATACAGATTTTATTTATGCTTTAGTAATATAGGAAAACTTATTTTCCCTGGTATGTACTTAAAATTTAGTTACATTAATTAAATGTATTTCATATTAATAAAATGGAAGTTGTCCAATCATTATTGTATATGAGTTCATATTTTTGAAAAAATTCCTATTAGTGGCCTGCATGATTTAACATTGTGAAATTTAGTAGTCTGTGAGGTACAAAATGTTGGTGATTGCTACAATGAACTACTGTAAATTATGTATGTGTATACAGTACACTCCCTCAAATCTGCAACCCTAAAATCCACAATTCTCTAAAATCCAAACATATTTCATAGATATAAACAATGAAACATTCAATTAAGATATAGGGACAAAATTTTATTTTTTTATTTTTATATCAATTCCATGTATATTTTAATTTATAGTTTTTGTTAATATTACCTAAAATCATGTATTTCCATGAAGGAAAAATAAAATTATTTCTGAAAAAATTTAAGATATTGCTGATATTATTGGTAATCACAATCTTCTTACCAAATATATTTATGTATTAATCAAGTTTTTTAGGTTATTAAGTTTGGCTAAACCTGAAATAAAACTTTCTTATTTTAGGATTTTGTTGTGAATTTATAATATACCTTTATGGAGCAAGTTTCATTGAATAATTTAGGAAAATACATTTCATTTTTATAATGAATATTTAATCATACATTATTGGTTATTTACTTGACTTTACTTTTAATATTTTAATCATTTTAAAAATTATCTAAATTTTTATTAATTTAATTCATAACTTATTTTAATATTTGATTATATTGTAAGCCATCATTATAGTTTCTATTGCATTATTAATTACATTCAAATGGCTGTTTAAGAAATGTAAACAAAGCAATGACCAGAATTTCTTATTTTTATAGTTATTTAAATTTTTAATGTCCGATAAAATAATAAAAATTAGCTTACTTAAAAAACTAAAATGGAAATGATTGGAATGCAATTTAACATGATTACAAGTAGCACTTAATCTTAAAGTCTGTTTTAGTAACAGAGCAGCAATAAAAAATGTAATATTATTTGTTAAAGTTCAATAAGTATGAGCTGTTCTATATCTAGGATGATGGTGAAATATAGTTTATGCAGCAATAAAATAAAAAATATATATATCACTCATCCCAAGAACTCTATGTCTTCTCATGCTAAGAGTTTGTTGGCCCGCTACATAAAATTCTATTAAATACTGTTAACCCTTTGAATGATGTTCTCCCCCTCCTCCTAGAATATAAACTATACTTCCTTTGCAATTATCCAAAATTTCAGCATAATTAAATCTAAAATTAAAATTTGTTAAAAATTGAATAAACAATACATAAACAAATAACTATAAAATTATTAATGAATTAGTTATTTCAATTAATTATAAAGTTTAATGCAGTTATTATTATTTTAAATAAAATAAAATTGTGGGGTTTTGTGTTTGGTTATGTTTTTTTCAGCAGCAGCAAAATTTGCATTTATCTGTCAAAGAGGGAAGAAAAAGTTACTAGTCCTGCAGACCACTAAGTTTTTCAAATTAGTAGTCTGATTGTATTTTTGGTGGTCTCGAAGCAGTGGACTACCAAGGATTTCAAATACTGGTTCATGAGATTATGATATGTCTCATACTCAATAAGTTAATAAATGATCATGATTAATATTGTGCAACATGTTTTGTAACTATTTTTACATTCTAATGTGCGTCAATTCACCTGTAGGGTCTGAGCTCTCGTTAGATGATAAAAGTTTTGCCATGCAAGCTGTGAATACTATGGGTGTGAGAAGCACTGCCATACATTTCTATCCGACTTTATTGCCTCTGGTAAGTATCGATTAAGGCAACATTAAATATATATATTTATATTACTACACACTCAGTGACTCAAAATTTTCTGACACACTTTTAAAAGTAAAAACATGAAACTTGATTTTGTAAGCAATTTAAAGGTGACTTCTGTAATTTATTTCTTGTTCAGTTGATGAGAACTTGATTTATAAACAATTATTTTTTCAGTATGGCCTTTTGTCCTGGATTGTTGCTTCTGGAATTTGGTTCAATATGCTCACCTTTGACAGCATTTTTAAAAAATATATTCTGCCTTATCAAAAAATTAATCCATACAGCACATTATGTAGTTTCTGGATAAAAGAGCCTGCCAATTAGATGTGTTTAAAAGCAAAAATGAATTTAAATAGGAGTTAGAAAATAAACAGTTTAGATTTGAGTACACCCATTCTTAAATTTTGAAAAAAAAAAAAAAAAAATATGTAAGGAATGTATTTGTTATCCAAATTATGCCGTATATTACTAAGCACAATTCATTGCTATAAATTGTGCATACCTGACAATAAGAAGAACATTTCCCTGTTACCTACCAATTAATTTGCTATATCTTTCATTATAAAAATTTGTGCTGAACCTTTTAATTGGTTTTTGACCTTGTACTGATTACAATCAGTAGTTTTAGAAAAAGATGCAATTAAAAGATACACTGGGCTAAGTATATATTCATACCTTCATAATGGAATATTTTCTGTAGTATTGAAAATGTATAATTTATTGTTATGATACAGGAAGTTGATTTTGAAAGAAATCATATCCTATACCAGTGCTGTCCAACGCGGCGCCCGCAGGCGCCATGGCGCCCTTTGGAGATTTTCTTGGCGCCCTTTTGAAGATTTCCTGTTACAAGAATTTAAAAGTAAAATTGAATTATAAAGAATACTTTCTGTAAAATAATAATATTTTTGGGTGGGACTTGTTGTGCTAAAACCAACTTGTAGGCCTTCCCACCCGGCTGAACCTGTAAAATAATAAGTATTTGCATCAGAGATATTTTCAAAACTTCTGAAAACATATTAAAACCAAAAACTCATGTTGAAAATTTAATCATGCGTATTTTTACGATTTGTAGGTATTTCTAAAAAGTGTAATTATGATGGTTTGATGTGGTAATAATTGGAAATAGTTCTCTTTACTTATTAATAAGTAACATGTAAATAAAAAAATTTTCCCATTCCTCATCTCTTTGAAGGTACATGTGCATGAAAGCTCATATTTTTTCTTTTTTGTTGGCAAATAGAAATAATTAAGGTAATAATAATAATAACGGAATAAGGGGGCTAATTTTTCATTTTTAGCTTTTTAAATTTTAGGAGTTTGTTTTTAATTTGCTTAGAAAAATTAATAAGAATGTAGCACATTCAAAGAGTAGAGCAGAGCAGAATAATTTCCATCTATGAAAGCACTTACAGACTATCTCTCTCTCTCTGTAATTATGATATGAATTGATCATTATCATGCCTTTTTTAAATGTATTATAAAACGAAATTCACATCTTGAAAATAAGTCGAAATATATTCTCACATCCTAAAAAAACTTATCAATTTGTCGAAATTCTATGTTTATTTATTTATTTATTACTGTTGTTATTAATAGCACGATTAAAATTTCTGGCATCGTACCACACAAATATTTTTGAGATAGAGTTATCATAGAAAAATGTATAATTTGAAATTTAATATATGTAACTCCAGAATTTGTCCTTGTGTCTTTCGCTCTACGAATCATTTGCATTAGTTAAAATGAGAGTGTGTACTAAAACTACATTGCAATAGCATTACTGTGCGATAGAACTAGTGTGTAATAGATTTTCAGCCGTGTGAATAATGGCGCCCTTCACTGAGTTCCAGGAGCTGATGTACGCCCCTGTTTACTAAAAGGTTGGACAGGCCTGTCCTATACTATGCATTGGGTTATTCATCCCCCTCCTCCACCTACTTTGTTTTCTGCCATACAAATATGTAATACAATGTAAGCTTCTTATTCAGGCTATCTATTTTGCTTTACTTAAAGCAAAGAATGTACACCTATATGTTTGCATGAAACTATCAACAAAAAAGGGCAGCAGACAGGACCTCACTAGCAAGTTTCTGTGCCCAGGGTACTGTCATTTTTTTATGACCTCTTAGATTGATTGATTTACTGGTACTAATTTTTTTCTACTTATTACACATTGTCACCCAATAAATTAAGTTTCCCAGAAAATTGAAAAATGGTTCAAGAAATAAAAATAAAATATTTTTCTCCAAAATTTATCAAAATGTGCTTTTAAGCATATAATGAGATATACTTTTGTCATTTCATCATTATTAATATCTCAAATATCATATTCTTCACAATTCTGATTTTCTTTAGATGAAATTATGAAAATTGTGTACCCTTCAAAAATTTCATGCCCAGGGCATAGGTCCTAATGCCCATATGATAGTCAAGGTCTGGCAGCAGAGATTCCTATCAACAAGTCTTCAAAAACTCTTTTTGCCAAAATCCCATTTTAACTTCTAAATTATTACATAATCAAAATAGGGTACTTTAATTTATTTTTTGAAATTTTAAAATCTAATTAAAAATACATTGCATACTTTAAAAATTCTATACACTTTTTTTTTTCAATCAATGTGTTAGAAGTTTTCATTCTAATGCTGTTGTAAAAAATTGCTTATAAGCTTAAATATCATTCTTTTTTCTTGAAAACATGTTTGCTAAAGCAGTCATAAAAAGGTTTTTATCTTACAATATGCAAAATCATTTAAGCTTTTTAAATATCATTCCTTTTGTTGTACAAAAAATAGAATTTAAACATAATGACACCTATGTAAATATATATACATATATATATTCTTCACACAAATTTGATTAAATTTTATAGTATTGTAGGAACTCTTGCGCTCAAGGGGCCTAGGAGATTTTCCTTCAGCAGGTCCCTCACACTTTCCACAACTGGTTGTATCAATAATTTATTTCATATCTATTATTAGTAGTAATGTATACATTGGGAAAAATTAAAAGATAACATACATGAACAATAGCAGTATCATAAATTGTGGTTACTTAGACCTATATTAGTGACAAAAGAATTTTAAAACAGTCCTGATTCAACATGACTATTGACACAATTCAACAATACTTGACAAATCATGCCAATACTATCAGCACAATAGACACAGGATATTTTTGTCATTGCTGTAGGTCCAAGTAACAATAGTTTTAGGTAGAGGTTGACTGAAAATTCGTTTTCGGTTCAAAATCTGAATTTTGCTGAAAATATTACCAAGTCTTCGGTCAGACTGAAACTCGATCAAAACTTTGCATTCGAAAAATCTTGTTTCTTCCATTGGAAATTTACAGTATTGAACATTGATTTGAGTTGTATCTGCTCAAATGAGAAACTTTTCTTGTAATCAACATCACTGTTTATAAGACTTAAGATGTCAGGGAAATTATAAAGCAAGCAAATGCCTATCTCACTAAACTTTGAAGACACTTTTCGTGTATTCATTAAAAACTGCAAACTTCAGAGTAATAAAAAAGGATTAGTTTGAAACCAGAAAAATGTTTTGAATTCTCTTTGAGAAAGTTATAACAGATAATTATTTATAAAAATCATTTTTAAAAGTAAATCTGTGTATCTAAAACATTTTTTAATGATATCAAATTCCTGTCATTTGAAAATCATTCTGTGTCATGGATGAATGAATTACATTTTATTTCATATGAAAATAAAAAGTTTGGTTCAGAAGAGAGTCAACTTGGGCCATACATATAATTAATGTATGTATGTATATATATTACTTAATTCTTTAAGTGTTTGGAATGTAATATTCTGTTAACTAAGCTCCAAGTTTCACTGCAATGTAAGCAATATTTAAGATAATATAACTTCATAGATTTAAAATTCTCTCAGGGATTACATTTATATTTGTAATTATTATTATTATTATTATTATTAATGTGTAAAGAATTATATTTTCTGAGCATTTAGAACAAAATGCAGAGAAAACAACGTTAGATTTTTACCCATTTGCAAGACGCTCAGAGGGTTAAAAGGAATTTTTTTTGGACATTTTCATTATCAGCCAAATATTATTATTGTAAAAATATTACTGTTGAAATAAAACCATAAAGTACATTAATGTTGTATTTCTGTTTTAGCATGAGGTTGATCCCGACAGTGAAAATATCCCAACACCTATTCGATGTTCGATTGAAAAGCTAAATGATAATGGAGCCTACCTTTTAGGTAAATGTTTTTATTTCATTAATCATTTCAGGTGCGATTCTTTTTATGATAAAAAAATTATATGCGCCAGCGCCACCTACACAATTGTGTATTATTAGCCAAATTGTGATTTAGATTAATTAGAGACAAAATTTGTCTCTTTATATATTGCATACTATGTAAACTGATAAAACAGTTAAGTAAAGACCACAGAAAATATTCTAATTAAGTTGAATGGAAAATGGACCTGTGAAAACTTCCGTAGAATACCACAGAAACTCTTTATAATCAGGGATGTAGTGGAGGGTATACGCCGTGTACCTTCTGTATTTCTTAAAGAAACTCTGCATACCTTCTGTGTCTCAAATAAAGCATTAGCGTATACCCTATCTATGAATGTTCATGGTAACTGCTTATACCTTTTGCCTGTACTATAAACACTCTGTTTTTTTACAACCAAAACTGTTTATAATGAATCTGAAAGAAGCATGAAAATTATTTATAACCAGTTGCCTTACAACATGCTACAATTTGCAAGAAATTAAAATATATGTATATCAATTGCTTTGATTTAACTAAATATGTATTGTCTGGGTCTGTATAGATCTAATTTTAAACCAACTTTTTTACTGTGTTTCTTTATTATTTAAAATTTCAATCCTTAAAGTTGTTTCTCTGTTTAACCAAAATAATGTATTATTAATTAATAAGAAGCTTTCTTTTCAGAAAATGGAATCTATATGTTTTTATGGATTGGACAAGCCATCAGCTCTGATTGGTTACAGAATGTGTTTGGTGTACAAAGTACTCACCAAGTAGATAAGCAAAGGGTAATTATACAGCTTAATTAATTTGCCAATTAATTATTTTTTTTAATTGTTCAGTATACTGCAGTGCAACCTTACTGACAGATGGGTGTGAAAAATGCCACGCTGGGCATTATCCTCTTCTCTTAAATGGTAGAGTACTTGGAGTACTAAGGGTTCAGGGTTGGATCTCTGGCTTGGATATTTTTCACCCTGTTGGTTTCTATGCTTAGTTAGCAAGTGATAAATCATGTATTAAATATTCAAAAGGTAATTAATTGTTAACCTACAGCCAGTACCATAGCTAGAAGTGATCTATAGGCAGAGAGGGCTCAAGAGATTGTAGGGAAGGTCATAATTTTTTTTCTCTCTTTCTCTGACACAGAAAGATAAATTAGTGCATATTTACACTGTAGGTATTATGTTTCTTATTAAACTATTGTAATAACTCCATTTTATACAGAGAAAAGTATAGAATGATGAAAATTTTGAGTGTATAACGGGTGCAAAATGAAACATCATGTTTGCTTCCTATGGACAAATAGGATGAGGGAGTGTTGAATTACTTATTTTAGATACAATTTAGCAATTCTACAAAACTGTGAAAGGATCTCAAAACTAAATTAGATTTTTGAACAGAATTTCATTTGAATTTTCAGAACAGAAATTTGTTTAATGACCTTGGGATCTTTTCCAGGGGAGGGGGGGGGGCTCAAAATAATTTAGTGGGGACTGAGCCACCCATAGTGCCCCCTTAGCTACGGCCCTGCCTACAGCATAAGTATTTGTAATAGGTTCTCTTTATTTGACCAAACCAGTTCTGATTGTTATTCTGATTGTGTGATTGTCACCAAGGCAATAGAAAGAAATCATGAATTGTTGGGTGTAGTTTAACTCAAAATTGGTTAAAAAAATTGATTTTCCTTTTTTTACATTAAATGAAAGCTTGTTTAATTATGACTATTTTGGCACATCATTTTTACCCGTACGACAATTATTTTAGAAGGTCCTAAACATGTTTTGATGTTGTTTAGGAAATGTCTGCTTGCCTATCTGCGAGTCTGTGTGTGACAAAAATTTTATGGGTGTTCTATGTCTAAAACTAATGCACAGAACATTACAAAAACTTAGATTCAGTTAGCCTTGATGTAAACTGGAATGGATTAGTTTTTGGTGTACATCACTTAATAGGTGATGCTGTTATGCTGCATCATTAGCAATTTCTATAATAACTAGAAGGATTCTCATAAAACTTCAGATTCAGTTAGTCCTTGATATAATTTGATGCTGATTATTGATCTCAAGAATTGATTTATGAATTTCCATCTAACTTCAGATTCAATTAGACCCTGATATAGATTAGTTTTTGGTGCAAATTGTTTGCAGGTGACTCTGTTGTACTGCATTTTTCCAATTTCACAATAGCTGTATCTCAAGAACTAATGCATGGATTTCCCCCAAATTTCAGATTCAGATAATTTGTTTTTAGTACACATTACCCAATAGGTGGTCCTGTTATGCAGAATTTTTTTATATTTCCACAATAGCTTTAATTAAGAAACTAATGCACAGAATTTCATCAAACTTTAGATTCTATTAGAAGTTGACATAAATTGTTGCTGACTAGATTTTAATGTTGATCACTTATCTAGCGTCAATGTTATGCTGCATTTTTATAAAGTATCGAAGAAAGTTTTGGGATTGCTATATCCGACTAGTTTAATATAATTTTAAACTTGTTATACATTTGTATTTTACCAATATTACTAAATATGTACCAAAATAACACCTTGTACATTCCTTCTAATTGCTAAAAAAGGTGTAAAGAAGAAAACAGAGAAGTAGTTTTCTTTTGTAGTAGTTTAACTTAAAAAAGGTGTAAAGAAGAAAACAGAAAAGTAGTTTTCTTTTGTAGTAGTTTAACTTAAAAAAGGTGTAAAGAAGAAAACAGAAAAGTAGTTTTCTTTTGTAGTAGTTTAACTTTTGTAAAAGTAGTTTAACTTTTGACATGTTTCAACTCATCACTGAATCATTTTCAGAACAAATAAAAAATGATATTCCAAAGTTGCACTGTCTATTGTGCATTGAACTGAAACATCATTTAATTTTTCATAAAGCTATTTTTCTGTTTTTAAAATCTTTCTTACACATTTTAGCAATTTCAAAGAAGGTTATGTTATCTTTATATGATGTATTTTTAGACTAGTTTGTTACTTCTTTCATTCAATATTTTTTAATTTTTTGTTTACTTTACTGATAGTAAAAATGCTCAAGATTTCAATTTATGTGATTTTTGACAATGTTAATTTAATTTAATTCACATAGCCTGAAAATAAAAGATTTATATTATTTTTATTTATTTGTTTAAAATACCTTTTAGTGATCTTAATCTTGTCAGTTCACATAATTTACAGGTTTGATTAAAATCCTCCAATATCGAAGTTCTGTAATGATAAAGAGACAATTAAGTATTCAAACTAGTGAAATAGATTGTTCCACCACAGATCTTGGTATGCTATAGACTGGGAGATGGATGTAAAATCCATCACCTCATCGAACTAACAGCTAAAATTCCAGGATTGGTTAAAATTTGAATTTCATATTAAAATGAAATTTGTTTGCCAAGGTCTTGGTGAAAAAATACTTGCAAATCTGGTTTAGTGGGCTAACTGGTAAATTGTATTTTCCTGCTCCCTGTACTCCATTCAGTAAAACACAATGTTAAACTTGCCAACCAGCCATTAAAATGAGGTCTACAGGTGGTTTCTTCTAACATATGACTTGGCAGACCATTCTTTTTTTTTAAATACTAATAAAGTCCATTCTAGTCCTGAAATGATCCTGGCAACCATCCAACTGTCTATCCAGTCCAGCCTGTTAATCTAAGAAGACATTTCAATACTGACTGACTTATCATCATCTAATATAATGTATTATACAGCATTTAAGACACATTTTAATTATCAGACTTCATTTTACTATTTATAAACTAAACATGTAGTGTTATGTTCTCTTATGGATGAGGGCCTACAGTGCTTTAACCTCTTTCCTACATTGTAGGCCTTGAGGTGCTATACAGCTTATTTTCAGATTAGGTGATCAGCCTAACATGGTATCCTTAGTGTTTAGTCCTCAAGGCAGTCCTCGAGGCTTCATTACATCAGCCTCGAAAGGATAAAACATCTGTCAAAACTTGAGGCTGATAAGATTGATATATAAGGCTGAATGAACCCTGCCCAGCCCAGAGTCAAACTATGTTTAGTACTAAGACTCTGAGTATTTAGTTCCCAAATCAGTTTAGTACTCATTATATCATCTTCAAAGGAATAAAAGTCTTTTCAAGTCTATTCTCTGAGGCTGGTAAGACTTGATAAGATGAGGTTGAACCCTGCCCAGCCCAAAATTGAACCCTGAATCTAGTTGTAGTCAGGTGCCATTGGGCTTCATTTATTAGGTATATTCATCATATAATGCATTTCCTTCTTTCCAATGAAACTTTCATCAGTATGTAACAAAAAATGAAATAAAGATAACTACATATTACTACATATAACTACAACTTTTTATTTAATCTGATAGTTTTTTTATGTAATTAAAGTGATTATTAAATTAGATATTTTAGTAGTTTTTCCTTTTTATTTTTTATTTCCTAATTTTTCATTTTTATAATCAGGGTATAATGCTTCCCTGTAAATTTTGATCAATTATCTTGCATCAAAAGTGCATTTATATATTAAAATTGATATTTTTTTTCAAAATTCTATGTCCAAAACTAATGTAACATGTTTTCAGAAAGAAAAAAAAATATTTTATTTTTATTTAAATAAAATTTTTAAAGTTTATTGCCTTTATTAAAATACTTATTTGGGATTCTACAATCAACAAAGATTGCTGAATCACCTTTTTAATAATACAGAGGACCTATTATCTGAAATTATCGGAGACTGATGCCTTTCCAGATTTTGGAATTTTCTTGATTTTGGGTCCTTCTAAAATTCAGAACCCCTTTCCCTTGAAATCCATAATTCTTCAAAAACATAAAAATAACAAAATTAAAACAATACATGTAGAATATGAATAAAACTTATGTTTTGAATGTTTTTAAATTATGTAAACAAAAATTATTGCATTATCCTATAACAATGAAAAAATAAAAATATCTAATATTCAATCTAAACTAACTAACTAATATTCAATCTAAAAGTTCTTTTTTTCTTTTTCTTTACAGCTACATAATTTACATTAAAAATTTTTGGTAGGTCATTTTTAATAATTCTTATTTTGTAAGTAATTTTTTATGACCATGCAGGAAAGCTTTTTCCACAATGATTTTTAGCCATTTCCAAGACTTCAGTCCGAATTAATTAGAAAACATGAGCAGGATAGACTGTTTTGGAATGTCTGAGAAAGGAGGGAGAATACAAGAAAATAAACAGAATTCTCCTATGATATGTGTATTCAAATAATATAGTGATGTAGCATAATTGTAATATATTTTCAGTCAAGGAGGCAAAATATCTGACAATTTTTTAATAAGAATCCTAATGTAAATTAAATTGTAATTGTAATTTGACAAAAAAGATTTTTTTTCCCCTAATTTTAGGAGCTGAAAGGAGATCCATGTTTCCCTGCTTACTTCCCTGCCATGTTTCCCTAACTTATTTTAGTAGTTATTAAAATAACTTATTTTAGTGTTTGCACATTGAAACAATGGACTGAAAAAAAAAATGGAAAGCTGTAAAATTTTTTAAGCATTTCAGAAATTAGTAAAAATTTATTCATTTAGAAAAACTTTCAATATTTTCTTTTTTGAATTTCGAGTCATTCTGGATTTTGGAATTCTGGATAATAGGTACTCTACTGTAATAATAATAATAGCAGGGCTGCCAACTACTACGCCTACAGCGTAGTTACTCCGCTTTAGCTTCTAAATTACGCATTACGCTACGCGAACTTCAAATTACGCTTTTCCGCTTTTGTTTACTATCAGCGCGCTGCAGTTGCGCAATCCTTAAACGCCGCTGCCGGTTACGAAGGAAGCAGGTTTGAAAAGCCTTTTCCTCCTCGATAACGAAACGCAGTCATATCCCCTGAATCGTAACATCTGACGCAAAGTGCATGTGCATATTAATACGGCGCTGTGATTGGGTTACGTGTGTGAAGATCTTTCCTGTCTCTAACGGTAGCCGTACTTTTCTTGTGTTTTGATTTTGTATGGGATTGTTCGGGCTAAAGTCAAGCTACGTTTTCAGAAGTTATATTATATGGTATATGACATCATATATTATATGGTATATGACATCATTTTGAATAATTAATCCTGTTCACTTCTTTTATTTCTCTGTCAAAATGAGTGACTAGATATCGAACAAAGAAAAGTACTTCGGATCAAAAGTTCCGATCCGAGTTGGCTAATGTCCGATTCGGTGAAGTAGCTTTTTTTTTGCATGCTTCAGATAAATCTTGATATGAAGCATTCTGCATTACTTGCGAAAGTACTTTTCACTTTAATCACGGGGAAAATTTTATTGCTCGCGTCATATAAAGTCAAAGAGACATATCAAGAACGAAGAACAAAAACAAAAGTTGAAAAAATGCCGGGCACTTTCTTTGTCAAAAGCGACGTGTCGATAAGTATTACCACAGCAGAGATGCTTTTTTCCTTTTTTCTTATTGAACATAACGTGCAATTAAGTGCAACTGACCATGCAGGTTATCTCTTTAAAGCGATGTTCCCAGATTCCAAAATCGCCAAGCACAATGCTAGCGCGCGAACCAAAACGAGAGACATTTTAAAATGTATGGCAAATAAAACCTGCTCTGATATAATTACTATTTTAAAAAGTATGCCATTTTCACTTTTAACTGGTGGTAGCACTGACCAAAATGCTGTTAAACTAATTTTCATGATGAATACCCATGAAATAAAAGGTAAGTTTTATATTTTGATTTGTAAAATTTCTTCTATTTTAATATGTATGATAGTTAAATCAATGTATTTTAAAAAAAGTGTTTTTTATAATATATTTCAAACTTTTTTTTTAACCTTTCGTGGTCGAATGCGGTAACACAACTTGACTACACTTGATTTCTTAAAACTACACATTTTCGATGTTCAAACTACACATTTTTACTCGCAGAGGTTGGCAGCCCTGTAATAGTAAACTCTGAGGATGCATTTAATAATCCTTAAAAGATTGTGTTTATGAAATTTAAAACAGATTGTGTCAGATGTATATTGCTAACTTAAAAAAAATTATTTAACTGATGTGCATCTAATTATCCTTAAAAGATTGTAAAACAAATTGTGTCAGATGTATATTGCTAACTTTAAAAAAATCATTTTAACTTTTGTGAATCTATTTTTCAGACTTCCTTGCCTGAATTAGACACTGCTTTGTCCAAGAAAATAAATAGTATTATTGAAGATTTGGAGAAAAGACGACAGTGGTGTATGAGAGTATGTAACACTTTATTCATTCTATTTCTAGAGATTTCTTTGTATCTGTTTATTAGCTCAGAGGGAAGGTAAACAAAGAAAATACAATGTCGAAGTGCTATAAAAAATAGTAATAATTATTAATAATTTATGTTATTTCAGTAATTGCAGCAGACTTTTTTAATTATGCAGTTTTAATGCACATTTGTTAGAATCTTGTTTTATTAGGAAATCTTAATTTTGTTATAATATATTAGCCACAAAGCCTGGTTTATCCAGAAGTATTGTAAATGCTAATAGTATGTTTATTAGAACATAAACTAGCTGAACCTTGCTCATCTAAACACACTTCCATACTGTCAATTATTTTTATCAATTTTTTCAAATTTATGTGAAAAATATATTTTTACTCACCGTCCTAGTATGGGCATCTATACTAGTTAATATTAAAATACTTATGTAATACTGAAAAAATAAATATTGAAGCATGGGGAAACGAATGCAAAAAAAACAATTCTGTTACAGTTTACATTTGTGAATATTATGCAGAACCTATAATATTGGAAATTTTTGCTAGAAATACATTAATATACATTAGAATAAATAGCATAATTTTAGTTAGTAATTAATCAGCTGTGTTAGCTAAAAAAAAAATTTTTTTTTATTGTCGCTGATTTTAGCACCATCTTGAATTATATTCAAGCAATTTAACGGTTTCACTGTTTGTATCTCAAAAAAAAAAAAAAAAAATATTCCTGTTTCAACCATTTACAGACTTAAAGGAGTTTATGCGTTAGTGTATCTGCCCATCTATCTGAAAGCTATAAAATACAACTTGTTGAAAGAATGTTTTTTTTTTTTTTATTGGAGGAGGGGGGAGGCTGCTTATCTATTTTAAGTTTCTGAAAACTGCTGTGCAAAAAAGTAAACATTATTTCTCTTACTACTATTGTTGTGTTACATTACAAATTGCATTACTTTTTGCACACTACGTATAATGTTTTACTTTTTTATACTTTGTCAAACTTTATGTACAGTTGTTGAGAAGGAAAAAAAAAATCTCACCTTACTTAACTTTGCAACAAATTATTGTGAAAGATTGAAATGTGGAAGGTACAAAATAATTGGAAAATTTGTCTACTTTTAAATGATATATATAAAACTTGCTTAGAAGACCATCTATAAATGAAAACCAATCCAATTTATATATATATTTTTTTCTTTTGCCTACAAACAATTTTGACACCATATTTTGAATCGTCGGTTCAAGTTATGCCTAAATAGAAATTTTCATTTTGGTGATAAGGTTTATGATTATAAACATTCAAAATTTAAAAATAAATGTTAAATTATATATTCCTTAAAATACCAAATTTTCTTGGGAACTAAATATTGAAAGTCTTGCATAAAGCTGACTGCCTGACTTGGACAAATGATGTATATAGTACCTCAAGATCAAGTAGACAGGGTTGGATACAGTAGGGCCTGATCCTCCATGGGTTATACAGTCATCATTTTTTCTTTCTTTAAATTTGGGTATTGGTATTACAAAAAATAAAGTTTGGACTTGTTTAGATATCTTGATGGCCCCCTAAGCAAATTTTATATACATAATTTAAAATTGCACTTTATTTCCAATTTTTTGGCACTAGTAACTTTCTTCTATGATAATTTATTGCAGAATTAAAAGGGAATACAGTACACTCCCTCCCTCAAATCCGCACAGCTTGGGACCAGAGATTGTGGGGATTTGTGATTTTAATTTTTTTAAATAGTAATTTCATCATTATTAATAATGCAATTGAGATTTATGATGAATGCTTACAATTTAGTAAAATATTAAAATATGTAATAAACTAAAATAATAAACATTTTGATATTTTTTTAAAAATGATTAAAATACTAAAAGCAAAGGTCAAATAAATAATTAATAATATATAGTTAAATATTCATTTTAAAGATAAGATGCATTGTTCTTAAATTATTCAATGAAATGCACTATTGATTCACACAGAAACCATAAAATAAGGAAGTTCAGGTTTAGCCAGACTTAATAATCTAAACAGCTTGATTAATGTATAATACATTTGGTAAAAAGATTATAAATACCAGTGATATCATCAATATCTTGAATATTATCAGAAATAAATTTATTCTTCCTTCTTGAAAAAGCATGAATTCAGTAATATTAACAAAAATTACAGATTAAAAAACATACAGAATTGTTATAAACATAAAGTCAAATTTTGTAACTACATCTGAACTAAAGTTTCATTGTTTATATCCCCACATAGATTATATGTGGATTTTAGAGAGTTGTAGATTTTAGGGTTGCAAATTTGAGGGAGTCTACTATATTTATTTTTCTGGGTGGTCACAAATTTCTTATTTTAAAATTCCCTGATATTTCCAAGTTAGCCTTAAATTTCCAGGTTAGCATTAAAATAATAAAATTTTCATGGATAATTTCTTTAACAATATTGCATTAATAAATGCGGTCAGTTTTTAAAAGAAATATATAAACTTTTACTAAATGTATATATGAAAAAATTTATTAAAATCATTCAAGTTCTTGATGACAAATTCTTACATAGTTAATCAAAAAGTAAACATAATTCTTTATTAGATCTTGTTGTAATGCACAATGTAAGAATACTATTTTATCAAAATGTCTAGTGGAGGCTGAATAATAAAATACACTGCATCACGGTAATGACAATAGGAACAAACTTCAAATAAGAATAATTGATACTACAATAGTATAAAAATAGAGTCGAAGCTGGTTTCAGGCACAGACTGAGTCCAAGAACTGAGATTTTTTTTTTTTTTTTTCTGTCCAGATTACCAAAATCATATTGGAAATTCACATCTGTTTCAATAAATTTCTAGATTCAGTTTGAATTTCCATGATATTTCTAGGTCTGTGACCACCCTGTTTTTATTTTCATAACTATGTACTGTTATTTATTCTACGAATACTTGCATTTCCAGTCTGTAATAATACAATATAAATCTACTGCATTTAAAAATTTTTATTAATTGCACTATAATTTTCTTACCTGAAATTAGATGACCATTTAATAAATTATTTACATTTTTTATCATCACTACAAAAAAAAAAAATTCTCAGTTGTTGTTTGCTTAGTCCTATTTATTTGTGACATTTTAACTAACTTTTCTATTTGTAACAAATTAAGTTCTTCGTTAGATGACTGCTAAATCAGGATAAATGTATGCAAACACTCATTTCACTGTGAAATTGTCTTTTCTGGAGGTAAGGAAAGGACTTGAGACATAGTAGCAAAATCGTTCTGACAAAATTGATGAAATAATCCTGACAAAAATGAAAGAAATAGTTATTTCAAGGATCTTATTTCCATAAGAAAATTAAACAAAATGAAAAAAATGGAATTCTCGTTAGTTCGAATTAAACAAAGTCAAGAAAAAGTAAGTTCGAATAAATGAAAATTTTTGACATTATTTTGCCATTGAAAATTTCAGGATTTCATGTTTAGTTCAATTTAAGTGAAAATTCGATTTATCCGATTTCAAATTAACAAGAGAACTGTACATCATTTAAAATTAGACATCATTTTCAATCTTTTGGTACCAATAACTGTTTTCTATGGTGATTTATTGTAGAGTTAGTAAGGGGTATTTATTTTCCTCCCCATGACTGTACATTGTTATTCTGTGAATACTTTTATTTCCATTCTGTTAATAGTATCTTCATTGTATTTCTTTTTTCAGTTGCGAGTGCTGGTTCAAGGTGATAAAATGGAGGGTGTTTTCAGACAGTTTTTAGTTGAAGACAGAGGAGTGGATGGAAGCCCATCTTATGTGGATTTCCTGTGCCACCTTCACCGAGAAATCTCAAAGAATTTGTAAAAATTTAGCATTTATAAGATTGAATTTTTTTATTTGCATCAGACCAATTGTGAAATACAGCCAAATCAAGAACTTTCAGCATTGAAAGAAAAAGAACTCCAGTATGAACAGTATTCATACAGAAAATTTGAAAAATTATATCCATTCAGGAGTCTCAATTATCCAATATGAATTAGACCCAAATTTAGGATTAGCCTAAAAAGGAAGAAAAGGGTTCTAAGCCCCCAGGTTCCAAATTTTAACCCCACTCTCTTGATGAAACTGAAAGATTTTGTTACCTTAGAGTAGTAATCCATTCATTACATCATGGAAATTTCAATTTTTTTAAAGGGTACTTCATTCATACATGAACACCTGTTTGTTAATGTTAATTCAATGGGACATATAATTTTTTAAATACTTTGTTTACATTTCAATGTTATTATATGTTTTTTGTATTATATAGATGAGATCAATTTGTACAATTGTTGTTTTTTACCTTTTCTTTCATTTCTGTTCCAGATTTTCTTTCATGGGGATACTTTCACTTTTGAAAATAATAATAAAAGTAAAAAAAAGGGTCTTTATAGAGATTAATCTCAGCTAACTGATGCAAAAATTAAAAATCATTTACAAGTATGGAAATACAATTGAAATATTTTTTAAAAAATATGCCCCATAGGATTAATGTTAGTGGACAGCTGCTTTTGAGTGACCTCCCTGTTCTTATGATGCAGGTTGTCATGCTGAATTAGTAACTCCTTACCATGTCATATTACTTGTTCATACACAGAACAAAGTTTTGTTGTACTGTATAAAGCTTTATTAACTAAAATAACCATCATAAAACCATGAAGATCTTGTTGGATTTATTTCAAGCTGTTGGAAAAAAAAAAAAAAAAAAAAAAAAAGGGGGGGAAGGCGGGGGTTAACACTTGAATAAAAATAAATATATTTCTTCCAGTGAACTTTGTTATGATCCTTGCAAATAATATCTACCTAATTGTGTTTAAATCTGAGGTTAATGTAACCTGGCACCTCCTGTATCACATATTGTTAACCCCAGTGGTTCCAACTGAATAAAGTTCATGTATGGGATACTGGTCCCAAAGTATTAAAGAGGTACATAATTAATAACAAATAATCCTTGGAGGGAGGGAGAAAAAATATCCCAAAGTTACATATAATCTCAATGTTTATATGGTCCTCCAGTAAAAGTAAAATACTTTACTTTTGGAAAGAGAACCTAAAAATTTCCTTACACCCAGATCATCTTCAAGTAGAAAGCCTGTGTTGGATCCCTTTTTAGCCTTTGGTATACGTCTTGAGCAAAAGATATAATCTACTGCAGAGTAGTAACTATTTTTAATTATTTTATCTACAACTATTTCTAAACAATAATAAACCTTCAAGATTAGTACAAATCTTTCACAGTAATTGTTTTGAAATAGTGTTAGACATAATTGAAAAATAATCTCCGATAGCAGCTCTGCTGGTAATGTCAGTGACAGGTAATATGAAACGCTGGATAATTGAGATTTAAATAATGAACTCTCTACTTTGATTACTATATGACATATTTTGCTTATATGTTTTCTATTTCGTTAGACAATATTTTTATTATTTTGTTGAATAGTAATTTGTTTAAATCTGTTTTAATTTAACCTTTTGCACTGTCACCTGTTTTTCTGCAAAGAAAAAAAAATAATAATGATAAATATATAAATAAATAAAATAAAGCTTTTTTGCAAAATGAAAGAATACATTTATGCAACAAGTTATGTTTAGTTTTTTTAATTATTTGAATGAAAGTGGAACTGTATTAAATATCTGGTGCTAATTGTAAATTGTGTGCGTGAGCAGCTGATTTAGAAAAATATCTTCAGTCTCATTGCAGAATGGATTATTTAAAGATAGATTATTAATATTCTAAGTATTTGTTTAACTCTTGCATATTCATTATTACTTAAGAGGCTACTGGACTCGCTCTAAAAAGCTCGGATGATAATGTTAATTCTATAGGGACGTTATTTTCAAATTTTAATATTTTTACATGATTGTGTACAGGATAGCTGAGAACAATCTAAAACTGGGCTAGTTTTTAATTTTTCAATTTTGTTTATTTTTTATTTTTATTTTTTTGTATTATGATAGTTTCAATGTCAGAACTGGTTTCAACTGGTTCTGAAAGTTATTTTTTTTTTTAAATTCAAAAACAAAATTAATAAAGTAAAAACTAGTCCAGTTGTAGATCATCCTCAATTATCCTATCCAAACAGAAAAAAAAAAATCATGTGAAAATATTAAAAATTTGAGCAAGATTTTTGAAAATAACACCCCCATAGACTTAACATTATCATCCTGTTCTTTTTGAGCATGTCAAGTAGCCTCTTAATCAGAGTTTTGTATATTTAAAAAAATACATATATACTTATGTAGTATCCTTTAAACTTTTTACTTGCATTTAAATTTTATTCAAAATTTTGCTTGAAATATTATACCAATTGGAAAACAAAATTTTGAAAAGTGTTTAATTATTGTTATTATAATTATTACAGATACAAGTACTCAATATTTGAAAAATTAATTTTCTTTGTTTTAATCTTTTATTAAAGTGAAAATGAATTTTTTAATATTTTTATCAAACAATTTTATTCATCATATTATATTTTTAGGATATGACTAAACTTTTAATACATTTTAGTGAAATTAGTAAAATTTTTAATTTTTTACTTACTTTAAAACTCAGTATTGAGAAGTCATTGGAATTTGTTATTGTTATTTTATTTAAACTCTAACTGTATTTAGTAATATCATTGTAGGATGCTCCATAAGTCTGTTTGCATTTGACAATTTCATAAAGCTTTAACCAGTGGTTGTTTTAGAGTGTGGTTTACACAATAAGACTTATCAAAAAGCTTAATTTTTTGTGACAAAAAAATAACAAATTATAAGATAATATAATAATGGAAAACTCTTATGTAGGTTTAGGTTTTAAATATTCATAAAGACATAAAAAGTAGTCGTGTGGCTTGCATTAAAAATTAAAAGACTAAAAGACTTGTCAAATAGCCAGAATTTTCATGAATATATATTGTAAAAAAAATTCAATAAATCTGTTGTTCACATTTCAAAAGTGAGTTTAAAAAATTGTCTTATTAGCATGTAACAATATCATAAAGTTTGTCAAATAGTTAAAATTTTTGTGGTTAAACAAATTTAAATGACTTTTTTTTCCTCGCTGCAAAAGATCAGATGATTTGACAAACATAATTCTTAGCGATCTTGAAAGTCAAGGAAATTTTTAAATATAACAGAAAAGTTGAGGAATTTATAAATATTTTCTAAAACGTTTGTAGGTAAAAATGAAACATGATGCAAAGTTCATCAAATAGTCTTGGGGAAAAAAAAAATCATGAAAATTGTCAAACAAACTAAGAAAATTTTGAGGAGCGTTTGCATAAAATATCATTAATTTTGTCATATGACTGCGGAAACAGTGTTAGCGAATTATGCTTAGGGAAAGTCAGAAAAATTTCAAGACTTTTTTTGCTGGAAACCCTGACAAGTCACAGAGTGAAAGTGCATCCCAATGCAATAATAATTTTTATTAATTTTTGGCATATGGATCTTATCTTATATATTTTCTTTCCAACTGATATATCACATGAGAAATGATGGTTTTTTTTTTTTTAAGGTTCATCAAAATTTTAAATAGACATGGTCATTTATGATAATTTGACTGTTTAGTTGATATTTTGAAAAATCAATAAATCTTCAAAGGCTGAATAACTTGTTAAGTATGATAATCATTCTGTATGAATTAATGGTGAGAAATATATACTTTGTTTTTAAAAAACACTTGCATTAAAAATGAGTTTTCAAATAGTTTTGCTAAACAAAGATATCCTAGTGTAAATTTTATTTATCTTTTAATTTAACTAAAACTCCAAATGATCTGTTTTCGATACTATTTTTGTATGTATTTTTAAAAAAAGGTTCCCTTGATAATAAACCCATTATTATTACAATATTTTCACAATATTGGGCCAATTTTTATATTGATGTGTTCACCAAAGTATAAAGATAGTGATTTCTAACTATCTTATTGCTATGTTTATTTTTTTTAAGTTTATACTTGGTCTGCATGCATTTGCTTGAAATATTTAATATGGAATTAATAATTTATTATGTGTGTGAAGACTGTCTTCTTTGCATTATTATTTATTGTAAGAAAGATGTGCAATTATATATATATTTAAAGAAAAGGTGTACTGACTTTTAATTGTATATTAGTGGATAACAGAAAATTGAAAAAAAAAAAAAAAAGTACTTTAGATTTGAAAAGTTTAGTGAAAAATATTTTGTAACAAAAATTGAATTAAAAAAAATACAGTAGTGATTATTTTATTTTTGATAACCATACGTTTAATACTTGGTTGTAATGAATGCTTTCCATAAACCACTGTTACATAATGATTACAATATATGAAATTATATACTGTAATACAGGGCCGTAGCTAGAAGTGAATGATAAGAGGGAGGGGGGCATTTTTTCTCTCTTTCTCTCTTCTTAGTGCCTATTGACACTGTAGATACTATGTTTTTTATTAAACTGTTATAATAAAAAACTGTTATAATAAAACTGTTATAATTCATTTAATGCTAAGTAAAAATTATGATGATGAAAAATTCGAGTGTATAACTGGTGCAAAACTAAACAGCACATTAGCTACACATATGCAAATAGAGGATGTGTGAGTGTTGAAACACTTGTTTTAGTTACAAATTAGTATTTCTGCAAAACTCTACAAGGGTCTCCAAACTAAATTAGATTTTTTTAACAGAATTTCATTGAGTGACTTTTAAATTTTTTCCAAAATAGACTCAAAATGCTTTATTAGGGGTTCGGGCAGGCTGAACCAGACTTTAGCCCCTAGCCCCTCTTAGCTATGGCCCTATTGTAATATTATATGTAACCACCATTCTGCCAAATCTTCACATTGTCATATGATACAACAGTAGTACCTAAAGCTATAGACATGATTCAATGACATTTTGTAGCTGACTTTTTACAACGGAACAGGAAGTAAATGATTCTTCTAATCCAGCAGCGAGATAGTTCCATTTCAGACACCTTTTACTTGATGCAGAGGTGCCAGGTATTGAGATTTATCTTTACTTATTACTGATATGCAACAAAAATTACGGTATTACGGATATTGGATTAAAATTGCAAATTTCATCAAAAAATTGCTTTAAAAAACACAAAAAAAAATGAAATTTTGTGTAAAAAAAAAAAAACACAAATTTTGTCGAAGAGTCTTGAAAAGTGTGCAAATTTAGTCAAAAAATCATGGAAAGGTGCAAAATTAATCCAAAAGGCCATTTCATTCAAGGCATGTGTAAAAAATACAAATTTTTTCATAGGTTCACATAAAAGCAAGAATTTAGACAAATGATCACAAAACAGTGCATTTCATCAAAACATAGCGAAATTTGCACAAATTTCCTCAAAAGATTGTGAAAAATGCACAAATTTTACCAAAAGATCACAAATAAAATACAAGTTCCATCAAAATATCGCAAAAAAGGTGCTAATTTACAAATATCGCTAAAAAGAGCAATTTCATCATAAGTTTGCAGAAAAAGCGAATGAGCTAACTTTTGAAAATTTGGGTCCCCCCCCCAACTCTGATTATTGGTAATTTTTATTGAAACTTGGTGCTTCTGTTAGTTATAACAATATATATATGTATATATTTTCAAATTTCACAACAGAATATTATGAAGAAAATATCTCTTTCAATTGCCAAAAATTATTTCATAAAACATGAACAAACATGTCAACGAGAACTGTTTATGCAGACAGTATTATCTGTGGTGCGAAACTTTCATTACAACCTGATAGAATAACAGATGGTACTAAACTCTCCAAATTTAATTTTAAGGTATCAATAATTATTAATATTTAAATCATTAAATATTAAAATAGTAATAATGTCATGAATTTTATGATTAATTTGTATGTTAACTTTACTCTTTGATAGAATAATCTCATAAACAATTTCATCTATAAACTTTTTTTTAATGCAACATATGTTTTTTCACTGAGCTTTTCAAATGTCTGAATAGTTAATTTCATCAAATACTATAAAGAAGTCTGCCAAATCTTTTAGTTATACATTTTGTGCTTAAGAACTCTAAGTTTACTCAAATTTTAATCACCTTATTTTATAGTCACAAAAATAATGTTTTTCCTTTAAAGTTCATATATAACACAAGAGAAAATTTGATGACACATGAATAATAAAAAAAAAAAGGTTATATTCCAGGATGCCACTTTCCTAATTTTTTAAAATCCATATTATATCATTTCTGCAAAATAGCAAGGTTAAAAAAAAAAAAAAAAACGATGTGTACCATGATAAAAACCTAGAATTTCATCAGACAATCCACAGATAAAATCGTAAATTTTGGGTCATCACTCGAGGTAAAACATCCCGTGTTACATCAAAGGGTTTGAACGGTGGCTTTATCACACTGAGTTAAGTCCATCATCAAGTGTTCTATCTCTTTTTTCGTGTGAACCTGAACCGGAATGGAAATACAGTCGAGTCTCTATATAGCGAAATCCATCGTTCCAGTAAAAAATTCATTATATAGAGAAATTCGATGTATAGAGAATGATGATAAAAATCATATTAATGTGTAAATTTTGAACAAATATTACTTTTGATCTTTTGAATTAAGAATTTGAAATGTTCAAAAGTAAATATTAACCTAACATTTTATTTCTTAATTATTTAAGCTATTTCAAAAAAGAGAATAGACATTTATTTGAAAGCTTAATGAAAATGAAATGAGGAAGACTTGCATTAATTTCAGACGAAGAAATCTGTAATTTTTTGTTGTTTTGATTTTAAAATTGTTACGCTCTCAAAAAAAAAAAAAAAAAAAAAAAAAAAAATGCTCAAGTTTTAGCAAGGAATGAAAAATTGTAATTAACATTTTCCTCCAATTGAAGGCCTCCATCTTATGTGCTTCTCATTGATTCCTCTCTTATGTGTGTAACAATCCAATTGACTCTGTTTTGAGAAGGATGTTGAAAGATGTGTGGCAGATGGGATGAACTCGTTGGATTTAAAGAACAAGGAGAGAAGTAATATTTAAAAAAAAAAAAAAAAAAAACTCAGCAGTGAACGATAAATCAAAAATAAGTGATGGAAAATTGATTCAATATGATTTCTAACCTTTTTTAAAACTGAGTAAATTAAGGCCAATTTATGAAAAAATTCGTTACATGGAGATAGATATTTTGCTATATAGAGACTGTTTTTAATGTAATCATGTGAAAAGGGGACTGTTCCTACTAAAAATTCATTATATAGAGAAATTCGATGTATGGAGTTTCGTTATAGAGAGACTCGACTGTATTAAAATATATTAGGGCTGTAACAGTATCTTTTTATAATAGTATGAACTTAAATGCTAAATACCATAATTTCATGTACTCGGACAATATTTGTCATAATTTCAAGAACTGGGATATTATTCATTTGCTATAGTATTTTTTGAGCCCTGCTGTTAATTTAAAAAATATATAAAGGGTTAACTTATTGGCTTATTGCAGATTTCGGAAAGAACAAACAACTAACAAAAGCAAAACATTCCATTTTTGGGATCATATAGAAAATAATCAGTTTCTAACAAAAAAAAAAAAAAAAAAAAAAAAAAAAAAAATTATCAAAATTGGAAGATCAAAAGTTATGTGTAAATGTGCATTTAGATTATGTGTATATGTTGTTGAATTGTACAACTTCCTTCTTTGGAAGTGATTTAAGAAAAGTCATTTATAATAAAAAACAACTTATTTTTTATAATTTTAATAATTTAATTCACAAAAATACAAATAATCACACATACAAAATAATGATTATAACTTTTACAAGTGGCAGACTTAATTTTTGATTAAAAATCATGTTTTTTTTTTTTTTTTTTATATTAATAAAAAAAATATCAGTTCAATCTATGTCATTGTTTTGTTTGAACATGAACTAAAAAAGAACATTTCTAATTTTATTATTTTTTGTTATTAAACTTTTTTTTTTCTGATATAACTTTTTATTGTACATCTTCTGTGAATATTTATATATTTTTTCAAATATTTTTTCTTGAAATGTCAGATTTATTGCTTAGCTTATTTCTTTAGTTCAATTGTTTAGACTTTTTGGATGATGTTATGTGAAAAGTTTCCTGCCTAAGTTTGATATACAGCTCAAAATTTCGGCTAAAACTTGATACTTTATGACGTGTGCCATTTGTACACAATTAGGATTATAAAATATTACATTGCTATATTTTGCTACTAAATTAGTTTAAATTGATTATCTGCTTAACTCTATATATATACAGTAGACTCTCTCAAATCTGCACAGCTTGAGATTAGAGGTTGTGTGGATTTTAGAATTTTACAGATTTCTGGTCATTGTTTTGTTTACATTTTTTTAAACTGTAATTTAAATGCAGTTAACGATGAAATTGAAATTACAATCAGTGTTTACAATATATTATTAAAATAAGTAATAAACTAAAATAATAAAAATTTAGATAATTTTTTAAATGATTAAAATATTAAAAACAAAGGTCAAGTTAATAATCAATATTGTATTATCAAATATTCTTTATAAAAATGAAATGTATTTATCCAAAATTATTCATTGAAACTTGCCTCACAAAGGTGCATTATTAATTCATATAAAAATCATAAAATAAGGAAGTTTTATTTCAGGTTTAGCCAGACTTAATCAAAAAAGCTTGATTCATGCATAAATATATTTGGTAAGGAGATTGTGATGACCAGCAATATCTTGAATTTTTTCAGATATAAAATTAGTCTTCCTTCATAAAAAAGCATGCATTCAGTAATATTAACAAAAATTAGAAATTAAAATATGTATAGAATTGATATAAAACTAAAGTCAAAATTTGTCCGTATATCTGAACTGAATGTTTTATTGTTTATATCCCTAGATTATGTCCAGATTTTAGGGTTGATTTTAGGGTGGAGTCTACTGTATTAATATTTTTAAGTACAGTAAAACTCCGATAATTCAAATTAATTGGGACCGGACCCAATCTGGATTATCCGGTGAATTAGAAAAAAATTAAATAAAAAGCATACTTACAGAAAAATCCCCTTTATGTTAAACTGAAAAGTGCCTGAATTCAATGCTGTATCTTTATAAATATCAATAATTTACAGCAAGTGATATTCTAAAAGCAGGGGTCAGAGTTGTCCTATATTTCCTATATATCCTATATTTCTAAAATAATCTTCAAAAATGTCCTATATTGTCCTATATTTCTTTAACTGTCCTATATTTCCTATATTTATTTACTTTTTCATAAATTTCATATTAATATCATTACCTGCTAGCATTTACAATTGCTTCTGTTTTTTTTTTTTCCCCTGTTCCTCCATGCAACAGCAATAATTCAATCCTGCACACATTGCTCATACTTTCAGTCAGTGCACAAAGTACAAATGAGAAGGAGGCTGTAGCATAGATTGCTGAATTCTTAAACATTACTTTCTACCCAGGGAGATTAAACATTGATTGCTTAATTTCCTAGGCTTCGGTGTCCATTTTTATCTCTTTTGGATGTGACATCAGTAAAGAAATATTTTGGAATGACTTGATGTTTTCATGCGCATCGGTTTGCTTGCTGAATTAGTTCTAATGTTCAATGTGTTTTTATGTTTCAGTGCAGTGCTGTGCGAAAGGGGCTGTCGCCCTGGTTGCAGAAATTTAGGGGGCGATAAATTTATACTACAAATGTGATTTTTGGCCTGCCACAAGAAGGGGGGGGGGCTGCCAAACTGACACTTTGCCCCAGGCACAGTTTTCTCTTCACACACCCCTGTTTCATTGCGATTATTTTAGTTCTCTTATCCTGCATTCAGCTGCGATATATGGTTATTTAGTTTAAATTTTATTTTAATCTAGAAAAAGTATATTTCATTATATTAATGCAATGATAACATAGATTGAAATTCTCTGATGCTTAGATAGATCAGATTGATGGATGTGTAAAAAAAAATCGCCGAATTATGTGTGAAGGATAAAAATGATTACCATGTCTGGTTCCCATCAACAACAGTGGTTATTCACATTTAATGCATCATGTCAAAACAACAAAGCACAAAGATAATTCAGAAAAACAAATTGAAAAGTCTTAATTTCACTTCGTGGATTCTAGTGATAAATTTGATTGAGTACTTTGATTTTAAAGGAGGAAGAGATTTGTCGTTCCAAGATTTTATGGATAATTTGTATGGCTCTAAATATTAATTTCAGTCATCAGATGGAACACAAAATTTATTTTGTAAAATTTTAAGGTTCCTTTTTGCCACAAAGTACACAGTTAAGGTCAAAGAAAGTATCATATGCCATATCTCATGACCTTGGTTAATTTTTTAAAGAAAATTAGTGATGATTTCAAGAGAGAGACTTAAGAACAACAATGGAAAAATTCATTTTATATTTATTTTTTAATATTGCATCTTGATTTAATATCATTAATTAGTGAAATTTTTAAACTAACATGGATTATGTGCTAAAAATGTATTATATAGTAAAATATTTTCAATAACATTATTTTCTAAATGTCCTATATTTGTCCTATATTTTTTACGAAAAATGTCCTATATTTTATGAATTGCTCACTCTTACCCCTGTAAAAGCGTTTTGTCACAATAACAAGGAAACAGACCTATGGGCTGACAAAGATGGGAAAGAGATACTTATCAGACAATGGTTCTTATAGGGACTATTTTACCTTGCTTTCTTGCAATGCTCTAAGTAAAAATTCATTGTGCAGGGATTTTTTATGACATTTCTGAGTGGTTTAAATAGAAAATTGGAATTGCCAAACTTAGTGATACATTGTTGTTTCTTTGAAAGATAACATAAAAGAGTTTAAATAAAAAATCTTAAGTTATTCTTCTTAAAAGATTTCCGAAAAAGTTTTTTTTTTTTTAAACTCAGAATATGACGATGAAAAAAGTAATGTTATGGAAATTAGCCAATCGCTTCTCAAATTTGAAAAAAAAAAAAAAAAAATCTATCTAGATTATTTGGAGATCCGGATTAACGGTGTCCGAATTAGCGGGGTTCTACTGTATTCATTAAAAATAATGAAAGTAAATCTTACAGTAATAGCTTGGTTGAAATTTCTTTTGTTTTTGAATAACAAATTCTAATTTTTTTTTGTCTTATGCAGAAATCTGACATGGACAAAATAAGTGTTATTCCATTTTTTAAATAGTTCCTAACCAGGGCCAGAGGAGACCCTATTGGCCAAATTCATGTCATATAATGAAAATTATGTTGTTTTTAAATGTTATCAGACATGACACGTAATGTGGTAAAAGGTTAGTATTGCAATACAAAAATATCATTAAATCACATGTAGATTGTGACCCATTTTCTAACACATTTAATAAGTTTTCACTCAAAATCACACTACAAGGAAATAAAATGTAAATTCTTTATGCAATTTTTTGCAATGAAACATAATTTTTTACTTATTAAAATTCGTTTAAAAATAAAACAAAATAAAGCATATCTATAATTGTCAATAGCTGCCCCCCCCCCTCCTCCTGCCTATTGTGTATTGGTAGCTTTCACATAACATCATCTGATTACAAATGTCATTGAAATAATTGTATTAAACCTGTGTTTGATAAACAGTATGAAAAAGTTTGAACAAAAAAAGAAAGAAAATGCATTATGCTTATGAAGTTTTTATACTTGTGTGTTCAAAAATTATGAGAGAAATTTATGGAAAATTTGTGACTGATTTGTTGTATAAAATATAAAATAAACTTTTATTTTTCCATATATTGTCTATTTTATTGTCTTTTCTTTTCAGCAGCATATTTGTTTATGATTTTCAATCATCTGAAAAACATTGTGTTCTTTTATAATAAAATCACCCAAATTATGGAAAATCTGTATTATAAAGGACAAACTGTGCATAATGTTGATGCCGTTTTGTGAATGAAACACTTCACAATCAAATTTAATTTTTATTTACTTTTATTGTTTTTTTTTTTGGGGGGGGGGGGGGTAATTTCTGTTTATCATAAGTTTTATTTTTTACAACTACAAATAGAGGGGGGGGGGGGAAGATAAAAGGATGATTTTACAGAAATTATACAGGCAATCGTGATGTCAGTACAATTCAGTTTTTAACAAAAAAATTCCCATAAATTCCAGAAAATCTTTCAAAAGAAAGATTTCTGAATTTTTCCATTAAAAAATAGTAAATACATACTTGTATCTTGATTGCCAATACAATCTCAATTAAATTGTCTTTTTTTTACAGGGATGTTATTACTTCACTATTAGATTAACTTTGATTTCCATCCTAAACTTTTCCTTCATTTAACTAATTGGATTATAAAATGTATTACTCTCAATCATATTTAATAAAATCAATATTTTTCCTTATTCTGTTTTACATAGCTGCTTGAGAATTGCCGGATTAACTTGATGCAAAACGCTTGTTGTCATTGCATGAACAATGATATTCAATAAAACTATGAAAAATTGCTATTACAGAGCCTCCTTTTGGCTGATTGTTCTCAAAATGAACTATAATTTGCTTGCTGTATAACCAAAAACATGTGTGAAATTTGGTTCAATTCTTTGTATAGTGAAGTGAAACCACCTATAATGGTCACTCTGAAGAACGGTAATCTCCGAATACTGGTCCTGTTTTAGTATTACCAAATCTCTTCCATAGAAATAACATTCTGCTAAACCTCCCAATAGCAAATTCCAAACAATGGCCGCCTCACATTCTTTTATGTGTATATATATATATTTATAAACAGGGTGAAGATAAAGTCCCAGCCCATTTTGTAGAAATGATTTATTCATTAATTTTATATTTCAATAGTATATAGCTTATTAGTACTTTTCAACGTGATGTCTATCAAGTTCGAAACAAGCTTCCCATTGCTTCAGTGTAGCTCAAAACATCTTTTCTAACATCATCAGGACTACGCTCAATGGCTTCACGGATATTCGCTACTATTTCAGCTGACATTGATGGTCGACCTGTATGTTTCTCATCGAACACAGATCCGGTGGGCAGAAATTTGTTCACCATTTTTTGGATATTTCCTTGTGTTGGAGCATCTCTTCCAAATTTTCTACGAAACGTCTCCCTGACCGTCAGATCAGGGGATAGAGAAGGCCATGTTATACGAAAATACCGGCTTATTACTCTATTATCTGTGAAATGTTGCCATAAGAACTGTTGTATTGCTTGCCCAATATGGGCCGAAGCTCCATCTTGCATAAAAATTGTTTCAGACAGACACTCTGTTTGCTGCAGTTGAGGAACTACAAAAGTTTGTAGCACGCGCAGGTATCTTTGTGCAATAACTGAACACGTTACAGGGCCTGTTGGTCATAACTCCTCAAAAAAAAAAAGCCCAAGAATAAAACTTGCAGTAAAGCCACACCACACAGTGACTTTTGGAAAGTGGAGGGGTATTTTGTGAATAACAGTTCGTGGCTCTGAAGCCCATACAGTTGTGTGTATTGACTGTCTCATTCATATGAAAATGGCCTTCATCCCCCCATAAAATCTTCCATGGGAAGGCATCATCCACCTCCATTCATGCTAAAAACGTTAAAGCAAAATCTAGTCTCTGCTGAGCGTCACCTGGTAACAATTGTTGATGACAACTAATTTTATATGGATAAAATTGGATTACCTTTCGTAGGACTTTTCGAACAGTAGCATATGGAATATCGAAATTTCGGGCAACTCCACGTGCACTAGGACACGGCCAACTTTATTAGAGGCCTCGGAAGCTTTTGCTTTTTAGACGGGTCTTAAGACGGAATTAATGACGTAATCTCCGTCTATCCGATCTCGTGAGGAAGTTGTCCTTGTAAGGGGCGTTACAAACAAGAGTTGTCTTTGCCGATTGGTTAAACATGATATGATGTCATAAATTCCGTCCTAACAGCCAAGAGCTTCCAAGGCCTCTAATGAAGTTGGCCATGACTAGGACCGGCTTCCGGAGTCCCTGATGGCTCCACAATCACAGAAGCAATTTCTTCTTGAGTGCGGAGAGGTGCTAGTTTCCCCCCTCTTCCACATTTTACTGTAAACGATCCAGCCTCCTCGAATTTTTTTACCATTCTTCTCACTAGACATGGTGTCATAGGACCTTTTCCTTTACCCATTCCTTTCACGTGCTTAAATTCACTAAAGCAGCTGCGCTGTTTGAACTGTTAACGTAGAATAATTTCAAAAGTAAAGCGCAATCTGATACACTGAGAGCCATGTCGTACAACATTAATGGCAGAAATGACCACGTTTTGATTTTACTAATGATTACAACGGTGTTTCCACCGACAGGACCTGTAGTGCCATCTGTTGTCGATTATTGTAACTATCTTTTTTTATTGTCCCATTCTTCTTCTCCCTTCTTGAATAGCATGTGTACCAATTTTGGTTTCATTCGGGTTATACCTTCAAGCTACAGATAGCTCCAAATGGGGATGCTTCTTTTATAACCACCCTGTATATATATAAGCTACAGCTGAAATTGCGAAGAATTTTAACCTTTTCAACTCCTCTGTCTCTTGCACCAATTTCATTTGGTTGATTTCACTTTTTAAAAGGAAGTTACCTATAATTACACTACATCAAAAATATTTTAATAAAATAAGACAGTTTTATTTTGCTTTGTTAATAGTTCTAAAAACAAATTTTGCAAAGAAAGAGGATATTGCATCAGATGTGATAAATCAAATGTGTGCAAAGGGTTAACTTTAATTCATAAATTGAAAGTTATCAAGGGTAGCAAAAAAGGTGAAAGTGCACAAAAAAAAAGCTGAAATGTACAAATGTGGAAATATCCAAATAGAAAAAAGTGAAGAGAGAAGAGAAAAGTGAAGTTCTGAAAAAAGTGTTTTTCTTTAGAAAAGACATTCCAAGGTGTAAAATTGGAAACTGAGTGTTCAAGAATTGGTTATAATGTGATTTATAACTTATTTTTGGAATGGCTTACAAACTGGCCAGAGAAAATTTTCCAAATTTCTGGACAAATGTTGCAGGAAAATACCCCAGAAATTGCCGAGGAACTGTGCTGTTAAAAATCTGTAGCTCTGCTGCATATTCAGACCACCACTTTTATAGAAAAAGATTGCTTGACTGTATTATGGAGCATTCTCATTGGCCAAAATAGGGGTACTATATAAAAGCGGTCCAGTGACTATGCAGCAAAAGCTACAAATTTTTAATAGTGTGGGAAATTTTTAAAAATTGTGCTCAAGGATAACGAATTCTACAACATATCTGTGGAAATTATTAAGAGAGCTCAGGGGTTGATCGATACAGAAAAACATGTAAACAGAACTCTCGCTTCGTGTCCATATAAAAACAGAAGTATTCAATGTACTTAATTTAAACTTTCTGATATTTTAAAGGTATGTTTGTAGTCTTATAAAATTATAAAATGAAGTACTTCAATGTAATGTAATAAGAAATATGGCAAATTTTATTTAACACAATTTTCGAAAAAAAAAAAATGTGTTATATCACCAACACCAAGATATCTTAACGTTGAATTGACATAAGAACCTAATTTTTGTTTAAAAATGATCCGGAAACTTTACTCTAGAGAATGAATTAAGGATATAACTATCACTCAAAAACAACATTATTAAAAAAAACTCTCAAATTTGAAAATTAAAAAAACTCCTAAAAAATACAACTTTTTTTCATTAAAAATACTGAAAATATTAAACTGTCTAAACTATATTAATTCATTCTATAGATAATAATGTTATATGCATGCAAAAAATTTTTAAGCCATTCCATCAAATAGTTTTTTTAAATCTTGGTGTTAGTCATCAAAAATCAAGTTTTGAGAAAATGCGACTTAAAGTTGAAATTATATGAGTGCGGCTTTGAAAGTGTTTATACATAAATGTTTATAACTCCGTTAAAAATGCAAATATTGTTATGCGGTTTTTTCATCGAGTTCAGAATTAATTGAATAATAAAACTAGATAATAAAAAAAAAATCGATCTTTTGAAAAGTTTTCAACCCCTGTGCCCCCTTAAGTATTTAGAGAAAGAGCATATGCTTAAAAAAAAAAAAAAAAAAAAAAAAAAAAAACTACGAATATTGATTTTTTAGTGTAAAATAAAAGTCTGTATTTTTTAGTTGTAAAAAAAAAAAATAATTTTGGTCAGTTAGTTTGATTTTAATGTAATATAATTTTGAGATTTTTAAAAAGTGGAACCTCTGACTAACGGCAACCTCCGAAGTATGATCACTTAATAGTGCTCCCAGTGGTGGCCGCTATTCAGAGGTTTTACTGTATAACTTCATACAATGTTCGATGGTACAATAATGAAAATGGCACAAACATCGCTATTATATTAAGGCCCGACTTAGGCTATCGAAGGGTCCAGGACAAGCATCATTCTGGAGAAAGGAGGGGGGGGGGGTTCTATCTATCTATATAAATTGTTTGTGACTAATCTGGAAGTGATAAGTACCAAACTTCATACATAATGTATGCAGGACCTTATTATCGCATGGGCAAATCGAACTTTGCTCCTGACCTCAAGGGGCCCCCATATTCACACATTAAATTATAAAATATTTACTTTCTTTTTCCATTCCAACTCTTCCATATGTTGAAGCTAGTGTTCTCGCTGACATTTGACCAACGTTAGTAATTTGGCTAATTAAAAATAAAAAACATTCGCCAAATGAGAAAAGTATTAGCAAAATAGATGTCGCCGTGTAGTACAAAAAAAAAATCTTTTAAGGCATTTCTTTTTTTTTTCAATATGTTCTAAAATAACCCAAGTTTTTATAACTGTGACAGCGATTGTTATTAATCTAATTTCAACTATCCGCTACAAATATAAAATATATGTATATATTAAATATATATGCATATGTATCAAAAAAAAAAAAAAAGGAAAAAGCAAAAATTGAGCACTAGCAATTTGGCTAAATCGCTTGTTTACTCGCCAAATGAAGAATTTAGTCGCAATTTGGCGCATTGGCGAGTGACAGCGAGAACACTGGTTGAAACTATTAAATTCATCTTAAAGTGATACAACGAATTGCTGAAGTTATATAATAGTTCTGTTCTGTACTAAGGGGAAAAATGTTTACTTTTATTCATTAAGATATTTAATTTAGAATTGATGGAACTAAGAATTTTCTTCTATTTATATCGAAGGTGCAAAAATATGTTTATGCATTACACATACACATATGAGTACCATTTGAATAACGTTGGGATTATTCGAGAGGGGGCCCCTAATTTATCTTGGCCCAGGGCCCCAATTAGTCATAATCAGGGCCAGAATGTATGTAAGCATAAATTCCGTACCCGATACTGCTCCTATCTGTACACAGGATATCGCAAGGAGATGGTCTCAACTTTAAGAAAAAATACTGTTGGATAATAGTAGGGGAAAAAAAAGGGGGATAGATTGGTTTGACAGGAGTATTTCTTTGCAAACTTTTACTTTGTTTATTTGTGTACGTTATAAGATGTTTAAAAGAAAATGTCCGAAATTTCAAAATTTTAACTGGACGCGTTATGATGAAAACGTTAATAAAGAATTTCTTTTGAAAACATTATAGAATACAAAGTTGGTGTAATAAATTTTAATCATTAGTTTTATAATGATATAGTTAATTTTTTGCTTGAATGGAGAGAATACTGGAAGCATAGAGGAGAAGGAAAACCGCACTCCCGTCCTAAAAATTTGAAAATATATGAATTTTGATCACTTTTGGCTAATTTATACCATTTGGCACCTTTTAACGAAAATCCTGCTTACTTTCATGGGGCCTCCCTAATCGCACTTGTCGATCTAAGGCTATATTACTGCACCTTTTACCGGCGGAATGTCCCCAAATTGAACAAGGATCTGAATGCTATAACCAAAATCATACCGTAATTTCTGGAAGAAACGCCGCGGCGTTTACGTGTTTAAAACTGAAATTTCAAGCGATGCGGCGTTTACGAGCATTTTTTTTTCAAACAAGCGTGATATTTTTCTGAATTTTTCCGAAAATTAAAAAAAAAATCGATCATAATTCCAAAATTTCGGACATAAAATGTATCGCGAATTCCGACAAATGGTTGCAAAAACAAATTAATTTCGATTTCGTCAAAATATCGCGAAAAAAATGCCAGTTTTCATTAAAAGACCGCAAAAAGTTACGCAAATTTCGCATTGGATTACGAATAAACGAAAATTGCATTTTCGAATGAATTTCCCCCTCCCCTTCTTTTATAACTTTCAGAAAATTTGTTCTGAATCCGATTTTTTCCCCCGTTCCAAAGATTCAGTGATGAATCATGATGAAATGAATGAATCATGAATCTTTGATGAAATGTGCTTTTTTTTTAGATATTTTTAATTGATTTCATGCTTTTTTTTACAAATTTCTCCTTTTTTCTGCGTTTTTCGACAGAATTTACGTTTTTTTAAACTAATTTTTTTTTCAAGTATTGCTTCAATTATCAAAATTCATGATTCATTCAAAGATTCACGATTCATTCCTGAAAATTTTGTGAAATGATCGTGGAAAAATCCCGTGTAAGCGCCCCTATCTAATTATTTTATGATTTTTCGTCACGTTTGGGTGGGGGGGGGGGGGCGGATCAACGGTATTTTACGGGACTGTTAGGAAAAAAAATCTCTGTATCCGCTGCGCCGCACTAAGCATATTTTTACTTTTAAACTCGTATGCGTCGCGGCGCTTATTCCCGAAAATACGGTATTTAAATAATATTATTAATTTTGTATTTATTTATTAATTTCTGATTAATAATTTCATTTTTATGATTTCTTAATACAGCTTATTAATGTGTTTCTGTTTAACATGTTAACCGCGATTACCGCGGAAATTTCACCTGCGGCGTTTACGACCATTTTCTAAATTTTTTTGAGTGATTTTCCGCGATGCGGCGTTTACGCCGCTGCGGCGTTTCTTCCAGAAATTACGGTACATAAAAAAATTTGATCCAATTCTATGCGTAATTTCATACGCTGTTCAATGATACATAGCGACACAAGCATGGCTATAGATAGACATTTTGTGTACACATTTTTTTTCTGGATATTTGATCCCTAAAACATGTAAATCTGTCGAAATCCGGAAGTCTAAAAAAAGTTCATTACAATATTTTTTTCTGTAGACAGGAAAACGTAAAACTATAGTATACTTCAGTGTATCTTTCCAATTTTCTTGAAAGATTTTTTTTTCAAGCACTGATATGACACAGATATGTGACTGCAATGTGAAAATTTATTACACAGTTTTATTAAAATATTCTAATGCAAATACAATTGTAGCAATTAATTAATCATACTGTGTAGCAAAGGTACAAATCTATAGATTATATACAGGGCTGCACAAAAGAATTTAAATGTTTTTCTAACTATAAATAATTTTTTTTAAAATTGGGTTTTCAAATGTAATGTATTATGCATTTTCCGAATCTTTTACATATGCATCTTTCACATTATACGCCAGTGCTTTTTTTTTTTTTTTTTTTAATTTTTTTACAATATTCTGAATGCGTTGGAAAGCATTTCATAATCTAGGATTGGCGCATGCAGGGCCGTAGCTAGATGTGAATAATCAGTGTGTGTGTGGGGGGGGGGGCATATTTTTTTCTCTTTGTGACACAGAAAGATAAATTTTATGACAAATGTTGCAGGAAAATACCCCAAAAATTGCCGAGGAACTATGCTGTTAAAAATCTGTAGTTTTGCTGCATAATCAAACCACCACTTTTACTTACCCATCATACGTAGTATAGGGTAAATCTTGCAATCGTTTTTAAAATCGGATTTTTTTTTTTTTTTTTTTTTTTTTTTTTTTTGACGGATTTACGCGTTTTAGAATTCAGATTCCGAACAACATATTTTTAGAAGAAAAAAAAAAATCCATCTGTGTATGGTCAAACGCTTTATCTTTTGAACAAATTCAGATAAAGGCTTGAAATCTGGTATGTACATAGTATGTATAGCAATTGGATGAAGCCTATTGAATATCAGTAACTTCGATGATACGGACCTATTTTTTCCGAACACTCGACATATTTGTTCTGATGAAAGGTACATAAAAATTTTCGAATTTTTTTTTAAATTTAAGCAATGAATATAAAAGACAATAAAACAACACAAATTTTGTATAAAAAACTAAGTCGATCGGATTATTAGTTGCCGAGATATATGTAATCCTGTTTTCAACCTTCTTCGATTTTTCAGGATCCTGTATTTCATTCAAATTTCATTTCAAAGATATATTTTAATTGGAAATGAGACGCTTAATCCGACACAGTAAACTGTTAATTAATAGGATTAATATTTTTTGGAGTTATAAGGATGTTTCTTTTATGCAATTCGGTACTACTGGAGTAGTTTCGCGTTTTATATAGTTTGTCGAAATGGGTTCATCAGCCATTCATTAATAGAGCATTACTATGTATATTAACAATATTTAAATATGTGTTTAAATTTTATTTTGGAATCGCAATGCAATCTATAAATAGTTTACACGCGTTTTATTTTCATATTTTATAGTACCCATTTCCAGGATGAGTAAGTATTACAGTGGCCCCCCAATGACTAGTGAACGAAAAAGATCGCGTGACTGTATTATGGAGCATTCTCATTGGCCAAATTAGGGGTATTATATAAAAGCGGTGCAATGACTATGCAGCAAAAGCTATAAATTTTTAATAGTGTGGGAAATTTAAAAAATTGTGCTCACTAAAAATGATAGCGAAATCTACAACATATATGTGGAAATGATTATGCATTTAGAGAAAGAGCATATGCTTAAAAAAAAAACAACGAATAATTGATTTTTTTAGTGTAAAATAATAGTCTGTATTTTTTAGTTGTAAAATAAAATAATTTTGGTCAGCTATTTTGATTTTAATGTAATATAATTGTGAGATTTTTAAAAAGTGGAACCTCTGAGTAACGGCAACCTCCGAAGTATGATCACTTAATAGTGCTCCCAGTGGTGGCTACTACTCAGCGGCTTTGCTTTACTGTATAACTTCATACAATGTTCGGTGGTTCAATAATGAAAATGGCAAAAATATCGCTATTACTAAAGGAACGACTTAGGCTATCGAAAGGCACAGTAAAGCATCATTCTGGAGAGGGGGGGGGGGGTCTTCTAACTATCTATATAAATTGTTTGCGAATAATCTGGAAGTGATAAGTACCAAACTTCATACATAATGTATGCAGGCCCTTATTATCGCATGGGCAAATTGGACTTTGCCAAGGGACCCCCATATTCACACATTAAATTATAAAATATTTACTTTCTTTTTCCATTCCAACTCTTCCATATTTTGAAGCTACTAAATTCATCTTAAAGTGATATAACGAATTGCTGAAAAATAATATATAAAATATATAAAAGAGTTCTGTTCTGTACTAAGGGGGAAAAAATGTTTACTTTTATTCATTAAGGTATTTAATTTACAATTGACGGAGCTAAGAATTTTCTTCTGTTTATATCCAAGATGCAAAAATATGTTTATGCATTACACATACACATATGAGTGACCATCAGTACTATTTGAATAACGTTGGGATTATTCGAGAGGGGGCCCCTAATTTATCTTGGCCCAGGGCCCCAATTGGTCATTCATAATCAGGGTCAGAATGTATGTAAGCATAAATTCCGTACCCGATACTGCTCCGATCTGTACACAGGATATCGCAAGGAGATGGTCACAACTTTAAGAAAAAATACTGTTGGATAACAGTAAGGGAAAAAAAAAGGATAGATTGGTTTGACAGGAGTATTTCTTTGCAAACTTTTATTTTGCTTATTTGCGTACGTTATGAGATGTTTAAAAGAAAATGTCCGAAATTTCAAAATTTTAACTGGACGCGTTATGATGAAAACGTTAATAAAGAATTTCTTTTGAAAACATTGTAGATTACAAAGTTGGTGTAATAAATTTTAATCATTAGTTTTATAATGATATAGTTAATTTTTTGCTTGAATGGAGAGAATACTGGAAGCATAGAGGAGAAGGAAAACCGCACTCCCGTCCTAAAAATTTGAAAATATATGAATTTTGATCACTTTTGGCTAATTTATACCATTTGGCACCTTTTAACGAAAATCCTGCTTACTTTCATGGGGCCTCCCTAATCGCACTTGTCGATCTAAGGCTATATTACTGCACCATTTACCGGCGGAATGTCATCAAATTGAACAAGGATATGAATGCTATAACCAAAATCATACATAAAAAATTTGATTCAGTTCTATGCATAATTTCATATGCTGTTCGATGATACATAGCGACACAAGGATGGCTAGATATTGACATTTTGTGTACACGTTTTTTTCTGGATATCTGATCCCTAAAAAATGCAAATCCGTCGAAATCCGGAAGTCTAAAAAAAGTTCATTACAATATTTTTTTCTGTAGACAGGAAAACGTAAAACTATAGTATACTTCAGTGTATCTTTCCAATTTTCTTGAAAGATTTTTTTTTCAAGCACTGATATGACACAAATATGTGACTGCAAAGTGAAAATTTATTACACAGTTTTATTAAAATATTCTAATGCAAATACAATTGTAGCAATTAATTAATCATACTGTGTAGCAAAGGTACAAATCTATAGATTATATACAGGGCTGCACAAGAGAATTTAAATGTTTTTCTAACTATAAATAAATTTTTTTTAAAATTGGGTTTTCAAATGTAATGTATTTTGCATTTTCCGAATCTTTTACATATGCATCTTTCACATTATACGCCAGTGTTTTTTTTTTTTTTTTTTTTTTTTTTTTTTTTTTTTTACAATATTCTGAATGCGTTGGAAAGCATTTCATAATCTAGGATTGGGGTGCATCCAGGGCCATAGCTAGATGTGAATAATTAGGGGGGGGGGGGGCTGCTCAAGAAAACGTAGGAGGGGCTTATATTTTTTTTTCTCTTTCTCTGTGTGACACAGAAAGATAAATTAGTGCCTATTCACACTGTAGTTACTATGATTCTCATTAAATTATAATCAGTGTTGAATTCAGACTCTTTTCTTCGGGAGGGTCTTCAGTGGCTCCGGGGGGGGGGGACACCGCAAAGTACCGGTAGGGAAATTGTATCTTTTGCCCATTGAAAACGCAATATTTTTAATTTCCGGGGGGGATATTTTATTGCCCCGGGGGGAATGAAATTCATCCCCCCAGATTTTCGTTTGGATTTTCGGAACATGAATTTATTGAGTGACCTTAGAATCTTTTTCAGGTGGGGGATCTCGAAATGTTTCGGGGGGGGGGGAGGGGCTGAGCCGTCCATAGCACCCTCTTAGCTACGGCCCTGGGCGCATGATGTGCTTTCTTGATTACATAACAAAATATTCCTTATTTATTTTTTTTTTTTTTAAACAGGAAAAATAATGCAAATTTAGTAACAGAAACTTCCTTTAAAGTGATTCCATAAATCACGTAAACTTGAAAAAAAGTATAAACAAGATCGCGTTTTTGTGATGAATTACACATATGAAATAACATGTTGACAAGGTCTATTGAATTAAAAGTTGAAAAGTGATTCGTTATTCCGCCATCAATATTTAATTCGTGAGTAATTTTTGAGGAAATGGTGAATCAAGGTCGACAGTGTCAATAGATATCGTGCCCCCAAATTTACGTTTTTATGATATAAAAGTGAATAAAATAAGGGAAGTAAAAGTGATTTCGTGCTTCACAAGCATTCCGATTGAAGAAAATTGTTTGACGCTATTCATCATTGAATCATGAATATAAGTTTTTGTTCAGTTTGGGAAAGTAAATATTTTTGAAATGACACAGGAGTTATAGGCTGTTTTTTAGTCATTTTATCTACCATGCGTGTTTTGGTAGAATCGCGAATTTTTTTTATTTTATCCCAATTATAACACAAAAAAAAATCTTATGAGACTATTTCCAACGCATTTAGAATAATGTGACAAAACTGCACTGAAAATATTATGTCTTATTCAACCATAAAAAAAATACATAACGCACTTTTAGTGTTGCTCTTATGTATGACGGCCGAATATCTATACGAGGGATATATATAGATCTTAGGGGGAGTGCCAGAGCCCGACTTAAGGTCTACGCAGATAGCACTAACTTCTTGCGCTATCTTTGATCTTTCGTTTCGGCGCTTTGATCTAAAAGTGCATTTTCAGTGCACTGAATCCGAACTTCAAGAGAGAAATCGAATGCGGAGTCAGTTGACAGCTTTACGACTGTAGATGTGGGGAGATAAAAGTTCCCCTTCCTTTGTAAATTTGGGAGGGTTAGCCCCTTAAAAATCATTTAAAGAGATTTTACCCTTGTTTCGTTCGGTCAACAAAGATTGATTGATTGCTCTTTTAGTGTAATAAAAACTAGTGCTGTTCGCTCCGAGCCTTTAAGCAAGGACATGCAGGACAATTGCCCTGGGCCCCCCATGAGAGATCTTTCCCCCAAAAGAAATTCTTTATTAGCGTTTTCCTCGAAGTGTAGCAAGTTAAAACCATTAATTATCACCCATTTGCGATATTTTCTTTTAGTCCCCTTATAATGTACGTGGATAAGGAAAGAAAAATTTAGCATACAGATACTTCTGTCAATCAATCTATCATTTTTTTTCTACAATTATCCTGCTAGTACTTTTTCTTTAAATGGCGACTATCTTTTGTGATACCCTCGTTGTGAACTACACCAAGTGCAAAATTTATAAGTATAAACAATACCCATTAAATTTAGTACCAGCCATTTCCACGTTATTCACGAAAAATTCTATTAATAGACAGATGGAGCCCCCCCCCCCCCCCCAAAGCCGTAGTCGGGCCCTGGGGAGTGCTCTCAGTATGTGTGTGTGTGGAGGGGGGGGGGGAGATCCTTTTTATAAAACCTAACACCCGTATTTATGCAAGGTTTTCCAAGATTCGAAACTCCTATGAATAGGCCAAAGGGCGCAATTGGATTCGATCTCAGAACTTCTTACAGCTTTGAGAGTAGAACCTCTCAACCATTGGTGGGGCCCGTTTGGAAACTTAATTTCATCTGCCTCCATTTACAATTGGAAAAATATCTGAATTTTTAAAACAGCCCTGTATATGACAGATAGATTTGTATCTAAACTATATGTATACCAAAATTGAGTTCCGTTAAGAAATACATATACCTCAATTGAAAATCCCCCTTCAGCAATTTTCTCTTATAAGGAGAATGACATGTGAATTCTTCTGTGCAGCCCTGTATATGAGGTATAGAATTGGTATACAACGAGTAATTTGCAAAAAAAAATATTTAAATTTTAAAGCGCATGTCAAATTTTAAAACGTAATTGTTACTGAAAAACAGTACTATAATCAATTTATTTTGTATGTCTCTGAACGATCAATGATATAAATGTCCTATTCTATCGTAATCATTTTGTAGTGACATTCAATAATTTTTAACAGTTTCAATACATTTGAAGTACCATATTCTCTTTAAAATACTCTGCGCAAATGAATTTTTCGATATATACCATAATGTAATGGATTTCTTTTGAGTGCCCTTGTAAACGAACTATTAATCCACATATACTTCATATACAATAATAAACATGCTTTGGTGACCTTGAATAACATTTATCAATCGCATGAGAATCAAAATCTATTAAAGATAGACAAACCAAATGCATAAACATACTTTTCAAGTTTGTTGGAAAAAGAAACTTCTCATTGGATGTTTTTGTTTTACGCATCCGAGTGGCTAAGATTAATTTTTATGATTTAGGAGTTCTCAAACTCTCCTGCTCCACAGTGTGGAATTTTCTGACATATTTTCTGACTCAATTTTATACATAAAGGCGTAAAATTGGCAAAAGCGATTTGGAATCGAAAAGCGTTTTCTATTTTTTTGATTAATAAATTATTTATATTTGTTATTATTTATTTATACTAATCATTATAATTATATTTCGATTAATTAAAAAATATCGAGGTATAAGGGGTTCTTGACACGTGACGAAAAGTACTTCACGATGCCTCGTCGGGAATTCGGTTCAAAACACCCATTTTGTTACAGTATTTTCGAAAAGATCTTTTGCGTTTACCGAAAAATATAAAAGACCATTCGATGACTTGATTTCTGAATAAGAATATATGTCCATTTCAAACGTTTATGAACAAAAACATATTCATGAATTGGGTAAGAAAATGTGGCTACTTTGGATTTAAGCTACCTTAAAATGTCTATACACCTTAAAAACTTTTTTTTTATCCACCCATGACCTTAATTTTTTTCTATTTCTTTTAAAAAATCTCTAACTCGTTTTCTTTTATACTTTATATGAAGATTGAAAGGAAATCCTTAACTTATGTATTATAATTTAGATAAAGGATTAGACTGGGTAGGGTTTTTTACAAAACGATTTTTTATTTTTTAAAAATTGAACCGAAAATAAAGTTTCTTATATCATTTTATTCGTTATACAACCAGTAATCAAAATAAAATTGTAAATGAATGTATTACACTGTAAAAAAAAAATCTGTAAAGTTACAAAACTTTTTTATGGAAACTGGGTTTTCTAGAACTTTTTATATAACAGTAATAGCAAAAAAATCATGTAACAGAAATGGTTACATGAATTTTTACTGTTACCGTAACGCAAAAAATTCTAGGAATCTCAGTTTCCTAGAAAAAGTTTTGTAACTTTACAGATTTTTTTTTTTTTTTTTTTTTTTTTTTACAGTGTATATAAGAAATTTGAAAAACCATTGATTTTATAAGTATGAATAAATAATGGGTGAAAGCTCCCTACATGTGGGAGGTTTGACCCAATTTATTTTACATTGAAATGTTTGTTAAGTGATATAAAATCAGTTTTTAAAAAGGCAAAGTAACTTTATGCTATATGGCTTCATTATTGTTAAAAACTATTTGATGTGTAAACAAACCTGCTTAGATGGAATTCAAGGCACAGAAGAAGTGTTTCCGTTTAAACACCCCCTTTTTGTGACACTCGACCTGGCAACACTAGTTGTCACATAATTTGGCTTCATCTTAAAGTGCTCTTCTTGGTAAAATTTGTCTACACCTTCTTAAAATGTTTCGATCAGTGCTATGTTCTTCTACAGAGAAATGATTACATAACATTCCTTGTTAAGACTGCTACTTTTATCCACTATTTCTACTTAACTACTGTGGGTGCTATTTAAATAAAATAAAAGTTCCTATCAACTTTCCAATTTATATTTCATTAATTTTTTTCTTGTTTTTATAGCAATTTTCACTTTTTCGTTTAATCAGTTTTGAATATTTTTTTACTTTTTTCTATCTTTACAAGAAAAAAAGCATTGAATTTGTAAAAATTTTTGAATTACGGTTTCTGATGGATTTACGCGTTTTAGGGGTCATGGAGCCCGACGAATATGTGTTTACAAAATGACTGTCTGTATGTTAGATAAATTTTGTAGGCACTTTGTCTCAAAAAGTAATACTCGGAATTTGACAAAACTTTAGATTCAGGTATAATCCGTAATATAAATTGAAGTTGGTTAATTTTTGGTGTAAATCGCTCAAAAGATGGCGCTGCTATGCTGATTTTTTATGATTTCCGCAATAGCTCTATCTCAAGAACTAATGCACGGATTTCCATTAATCTTCAGATTTAGTTAGTCGTTTACGTGAATGGATATTGTTTACATTTTGGTGTAAATCGCTCAACACGTGGGCTGCTATGCTGCATTTTTCACGATTTCCGTATTTTCAAACGGATTTTCAACAAACTTCAAATTTAGTAGATCCGCGATATAAACTAGTTCTGTTTACATTTTGGTGTCAATCGTCCATCAAGTGGCGGCGCTGCTATGCTGAATTTTTCCTGATTCCTGCAAAAGCCTCTACGTCAAAAGAACTAATTCAGGAATTTTCATCAAACTTCAGATTCAGATATAGCTTGATAAATATTATTGCTGTCTATGTCTAATAATAAATCGACTAACAGGTGGCTCTTATATGTTGTAATTTTCCCGATATCCGCCGCAATAGTCCTATTTCAGGAACTAATGCGCGAAATTTCATACTTTTAGAATCTTCACGATGAGCATAGATTGTCATTTAATTTTGGCACTGTGATAGAAAATTTCGAAGAATGCTGAATGCATGAATTTCTATATGCATGAATATGCATGAATGAATATCTATTTCTTGCATAGAAAAAATTTTGGAATGGGCATATGGAATTGTCAAGAAAATGTAAGGAATGAAAAACTCATATTTTCTCTCTCTCTGACGCTGAACGATAAATGAGTGCATATTCATACTGTCGGTACTATGTGTTCTTATTAAACTATTGCAAATAACTTCATTTTATGATAAAATAAAAAAACTGATGATGAAAAATTCGAGAGCATAACGAATGAAATGTTAAAACTCACGTTAGCTTCCTATGTTCAAATAGGATGAGCGAGTGTTGAAACACTTATTTTAGTTACAATTTAGTAATTCCGCAAAACTGTGAAAGAACCTCAAAGCTAGATTAGATTTTTGAACAGAATTTCATTTGGATTTTCGGAAAAGAAATTCATTGAGTGGCCTTGGAATCTTTTCCAGGGGGAGGCTCAAAATGGAGGGGGGGGGGGGGAGAGCTGAACCGCCTCTAGTACACCTTAGCTAAAGCTACGGCTCTGAGTATAACACATGATTATGCTTAGCCTAATTTACTGTACAATCTTTATGTCTGGAATGAAACTCGATATTTCTGCAACATTTAAAATCTACTTACTTGAATTTCTATGATATATTTTATCTGAGAAAATCTTTCTAAAAAATACATTTTTTTAGGCTCAAAACTCTTCATTAACTGATTTTTCTACACATGTTTCAATTATCTTCACGATACAGACTATTGATTGAGTATTTCAGACTTCGGTTGTCACCTATTGGCAAAGCTCTGAAATTCTTTTAAACATGAAAACTGAAGGATAACCCTGCCCAGCCTCTTCTAAATACAGTTTGTGATCCTTCATTGTATTACTAAATCCTCCCCATCTCCTTCCTTTTTTTTTTTTTTTTTTTTTTTTTTTTTGCAGTGCAGTTGTGTGCTGAACCTTATCTTTCGGTTCAGGAATTCATTACACCTGGTTAGTATACCCTGTTCACACCACAAACATAAGATATCTTAAGATCGCCGTGTGTGAAGTGAACCCTCCCGGAATTAGATGCCTGTTCACATTGAAAAATTTACCCAAGATATCTCAGCGAATGTCACTGTATCTCTAAACTGAACAAATGTAATGTATGCGCATGCGCTCGAAATAAAGACGACCACAACAGCCAATCAGTAAAAGCGAAGCCTTATAGCCAATGAGAGTGAGTGGTTGTTACTGTATCTAGCTCGGGCAAATTGAAACTCTCTGAGAGAGTTCCAGGCCTGAGATATCTTAACTATCCGTAGTGTGAACATGGTATCAGTATTTAAAGCATTAGAAAAAAAAAGGTCTTTATGAGGGGTAGGTGCAGTCCCTAATAGGAATAAAATTAACATTATGTCTGTAAGAAAAAAATCGTTCCTAAAAATATTGACCCTTAATAGAGGTGGCCCTTGAATAGGGGTGACCTTTAAAAGTAGTTTCACTGTATGTCAATTTTGCGACAACAATCGTAAGTCCAAGTTTCTCATAAGTCCGTTATCATTAATAATTATATATATAAAACTCCTCCGTGTACGACGATTCCGGGGTCAACCCATCCACGAGAAAAAGAAACTTATTGCAACTGCGTCCACGTTAGGCTTAACTATTCCGAGCCGTTCACAAATATTCTAATTGTGAATATATACATGCAAATATGTGAATATATACATGTGAATATATCCTATGAAAATATACATGCAAAAGATTTATTCATTACGCATTTTCTTTAAAACCTACAAAAACTATTTAATTATAATGTTTAAGTTCTAAATAAAACAACCAGCAATTACGAAAAAGAACAAACAATGTAAACAAGTTAATACTGTTGCCATTTAAGAATGACAAATTCCGTGAATGAATCTTTAGAATGACTCCATTGTAACATCACGACTCAGGAATGATTGGGTGCGTTCGGGAGCTATGCGCGCTGAGCGCGCGTGTTCAGGAGACAGTTACATGGAGTGAATATTACAGAGGATTTAGTACTCGGAAGCAAAAATCCCTGAGCTCGCGCGCGCAGCACGTGTGTCTCACGAACACGCGCTGTTTACTCTTTGTTGTTTTCATTTGTTTCCGATCTTATAGAGTGTTTTTGTTAAGTATTAGCTAAAAAGTAGTCCAAAATAGGAAATTTTTTTATACATTTTAGCTATTTTTATTATTTTCTCTCAGTATTTTTATACATTTTTTGGCTGTAGTTTCACAATATAATCTTTTATAATTGATTTTTTGCGTTACTTTATTCTTTTAAAATTTATGTATTTACGATTTGTTCATTACAACCCCCCCCCCCCCCTCCACCAGACAGTTTTGTTATAGTTTTAAATGCAAATTTCTGTTAAAATTTCCTTTTTTTATAAAGATTTTTTTCCGCGTGTTTAATCGCTGTATTTTTTAAAAATTGTTTAAGCCTACAGTGGCTGATTGACCACAGTTGTAATTTTTTTTATCATCCTTTTAAAAATGCAAACACGTCATTTTGACGGGCTGTCTTCTAGTAATAACAATAATAAAATAGCATATAAAATTCTCATATATAGATTTGAAGTTTTAAACATAAAACTGAGCGAGCAGTCAGTTTTTTCTTCTTCTTTTTCTTCTTTTTTTTTTTTTTTTTTACAAAAAGTAGTTGAAGAAAAAACTAAACCAATGTTTGCTTTTGCTACAAAAATCTGATACTTTGACGAATCTGATAATACAGACCAATACGATAGTTTAACGCACTTTTTAATAAATTTTTGTAATGGGAACAGACTTGATGGGAACTTAATGAGAACCGTGTACAAAAGGTTACTGTATTATCGGATAAATCGAAATCATTTTTTTTTCAAACTATTTTTGAAAGTGTTAAAAAAAATCCCTGCTGGCTCGGCTTTACATTCTCAGTTAGATTTTGAAGTTAAGTATTAGTTTCACTAACACAAACTAAATCAGGTGTAGATATAAACCCAGTTTAACAATTTTGTTTGGCCGCTTTTGACGAGTTTTTAATTTTATTTTTCTGTAAGAGCTCGAGCTGGTTTTATCAGAAATGGTCCTATCAAAAGTTTGTGAATATAAAAGTTGTAGATAATATGAAGAAGATTTATAATAAATCTAACAGTATTTTATAATTGGTGAATTGACGAAGTTATGGGTCTTTTTCTTCTTCAAACCCTATTTTTTTTTCGGTAAGAATAGTGGTCCTATCAAAAACTTGTAAATATAAAAGTTGTAGGTAACATCAAGAAAATTTATAATAAGTTTAATTGGATTTGATGTGTGGAAAACTAACCTTATGATTTAAAAAAAAAAAAAAAAACCCTTGATTCCATTTTTAATTTTATCAAAAATTTGTCTTACATAAATTTTTGGCCTTTTTTTTTTTTTTTTTTTTCTAGAAATATTTATGACTTTAAACTGATTTGATATGTATTGTAATTAAGAAGTTGTGACTTTTTTTTTTTTCGGCTATTACAAGACCCTTTTCTACTTACATCCCTCTTGATCCGATTATGCCTATTAACGAAGACCGAGATTTTATGTATCAGTTTGGAAAAGTTTTCTCAGAATTGTGGAAACTATCGTGTTCATAAAAAGTGATATATAGATAGATAGTGTAAAGTTTTGAACTAAGTTGGATTTTTGGGGGGTCGATTTAGATCTGTATAAAATTTTCAGAAATACCAACGTAAGGGAGAATATAACGAGTTGTATTTCTTACGAAATCTATCTAATATGTGCTTATAAACATTTTAAAATCATGTTTTCCCGCCATATTGAAAATTTTAATAAGATACTAAAGCGGACTTTGGCATCATTTTGGATAACTTTGCCAATCCACGCAGCTTGGGACCAGAGGGTGTGCGGATTTTACATTTCTGTGGATTTCTGGCCATAGGTTTGTTTACACTTTTTAAACAGTAATTTGAATGTAATTAATAATACAATAGAAATGATAATGAATATGTTTACAATGTAGTAAAATATTAAAATAATTAAGGTAATAAATTAAAATAATAAAAAAATTAAACAATAAAAATTTCAAATGATTAAAATATTAAAAGCAAAGCTGAAGTAAAAAATCATAATATATAATTAGATATTCATTATGAGGATAAGATGTATTTTTTAAAATTATTTATTCAATGAAACTTGCCCGTAAATGTGCACTCCTAATTCACATCAAAATCATAAAATAAGAAAGTTTTATTTCAGGTTTAGCCAGACTTAATAATAAAAAAATGCATAAATAAGTTCGGCAAAAAGATTATAATTACCAGTGATATCAGCAATATCTTCAATTTTTTAGTAATGTAATTTATTCATCGTTGATGAAAAAGTATGAATTCAGTAATATTAATGAAAATTGCAGATTATAATGTATACAGAACTGATATAAAAATAAAAAAGACAATTTTTGTCCCTACATCTGAACTGAAAGTTTCATTTTTTACATCCGTAAATTATGTGCGGATTTTAGAGAGTTGCGATTTTTAGGGTTGTGGATTTGAGGGAGTCTACTGTATTTTGTAAAGTAAAAAAAAAAAAAAAAAAAAAAAAAAAAATCGAAATGTATTTTTGAGCACGAAGTAGAGTCCTTCAAAGACAGCACGCATTCACACTTGCGTGTTCGCGTGGACGATTAAAGTAAATTTTAAAGTGGGCATTGAATGAAAAAAAAAACACCCCTATGCGTTTTGTGCCAGAAGCTGCACAACAAATTAAAATGTGTGTAAAAAATGTGGTTGGAATTCCATCAGAAAAAAAAATACATTGTAATATACCAACTGTACGACAAGGATATAGATGCCATCACGCAATGTTTTTATTTTGAGTTCGGTATATAAGTAAGATGCCTGCTTACTTTAGCAAATCAGCCAGTTGCTAGATGCTTTCTGGTGGATTATTCATCATGAAGCGAACTGTAAGTAGGACACTTTTCTGAATCTTTTATTCTCCATTGATACTTTAAAACTTTGTCTGAAATTGTGAATTAAGGGACTACGTCACTCATGCGAAAACTCCTGTTCGCTAATGTTAAACCCAAGGGATATTTTTTAATGTCTCTTTTGCATTCCTATATTTTTAAAGGACTCTTTAGGTGAATTTGTAATTATGTAAATACGTAGCACCTATAGTCATCGTTATCAGGCCATTCGTCCGTCAGTCCACATATAACAGAGCAAAAACTATCCAACCGAATCGTTTGAAATTTAAAATATACTAGCGGCCTTCGCCCGCTTCGCTGATCGGTTTAGACGGGCATTAAATAGTTTAATAGTTTATTAATTACGGGCATTAAATAGTTTAATTGTTAGTATTAAATAGTTTAATACTATTAAAATGCATACCAAACAATGTCTCAATACATAAGCATGCAATGGAATACTTTTGTGTGGCCCTGTAAATCAATAAGAAATATTTTTTGCACCCCAGATTATATAGAATGGATATTATAGTATATACTTCATAGATGCATATCAACTTTATTATGTTCGAAAGAGCGTAAGACCATTAAAATGTACTTGGAACTTTTTCCCCATTGACCGTAATGTATCGGAGTCCTTTTAATTGTCCATTTAATTTAACTATGCATCCGATTTTCATTAGATTTGAAATGACTCGACAAACTTATCTCATAATTATATATTTTAAGTTTCAAATGACTCGGTTCGGTAGTTTTTGAGTTGTTATATGCAGACAGACAGACGAATAGTCAACTCGGGATCCCGGAATTTTCCCCTTCAACTCACAACAAACGCGACGTTTCTCCATTTGTGGGATCGAAGGCGATAGCGTCACATGCATACAAACATACGTTCTGATTTTATTAGTGTAGATAATTGGTGCATCATTTTGTCGGTCATTTCAAATTTTATCGAAATCAGATGTACCGTTTAATAACAGGGACAATCAAAAGTGTTCAATTACATTACTCCCAATGGGAAGAAATAGTTTCAAGTGCATTCTAATGATGTTATACTCTTTTAAACATAATAAAATGGATATGCACCTATGAAGTATATATTAAAATATATATTCTGTGCAATCTGTAGTGCAAAGATTTATAATTTATAGGGCAACGCAAAAGTATCCCAATACATAATGGTATAGGGGGAAACGCTAGTTGGGGTGCGTTTCAATTATATTAAACTGTTTCATATTTTATGAAATTGATGCACGTTGCTAAGGTTTTAAAGGACTAGAAATTACATTTTGTATAATTGAAAGTAGATAGTATTTACTGGGAAATACGAAAGATTTCGGCCAATAAACTGTATCCGAAGTGCTGTATAATATTTACACCAAGATCTGAATATTTAAAATCTTTTTTTTTTTTTTTTTTTTTTTTTAAACGAATGCACCTCTTTCGCTACTCTTTACGTGCAATTTCAGACTTTTTCTAGTTGCACTGGAACTGGATAGCTGAGGTCGATCTATACAAAAGCCATTTTAGGGTTTCGTTCATCTTACGAAACTTTCGCTTCCCTGTCCATCTGTCCGTCACATTGCTTGTACTTGGAAACTATTTAAGTTACAAACTTGATTTGTTTTATAGAGAGCTGAATACCCCCTGCCATACCCAAAATCATAAAATTTTGAAGAAAATATGTTATTTTAATTAAATAAATTAATGCAAAGGATCGTCCACAATTGATGTGGAAGAGGGGGTACATGAAATTATGACAAAGGGGTGGGAGGGGGTAAGAAGAAATGTGACGCCACACGTTTTGTTAAAATAAGAGCATTAATAATTAGCAGATTAAACTTCAATGTTATTTTAAAATTAAAGTATTCTGTGTTCATAAATTAAAGATTTAATAAGCCCAATATATTAAATCCTATTTCAAATTTCAAAATATTATTGTTTTCAATTGCTCTTTCATATTAATATTTTATTGTTTTTCTATATTATTTATTTATTTATTTTTTTTTTTTTGTAAATCTTAATCTTATTTCATACATAAAAAAAAGGACATGAATCATTTGTATTGTTATGGTTACAAATGTCATTAAAACACTCAAAGTTTAAAAATAAAGTTTGAAATATGATCTATAATATAATGCTTTGTTTCTGAACTGCAAGTATATGCTATATGTTTATGTAATATAGCGCGACACGTGACAAAAGCGAGCATGGGGTAAGGTGATGTGCAATAAAAGGGGGAGGTGATAAAAATATTGAAAAAAATATGCGATATCATTTATGAACAGCCAGCCCCCAATGGCATTCCACCATTTTTACGATTTCAAAACACAAACTTAATTTCAACCAACTTTTCACGAATTCTGTAGTTCTGTGGTCGAGTGTGTTATTTTCAGGGCTGCGGAATCGGAGTCGGAGTTGAACCCATTTTTGAGTAAAAGAGTCGGAGTCGGAGTCACTAAAAAACAAGCCGACTCAGACTCAGACTCCAGCTTTTTTTGTTAGACAGTTTGAAGCGGAAATTAAACCAATTATATGTAATTTTAAATAAATAAAATAATTATTGTCATTTTTGGATTATATCAGGCAACCCCGTCTGGCGTACAAAGTAGACGAAAACCGTTTTTAATAAAAACTCAAGTAGATTTCGATTTATTTACAAACTAGTAAAGTTCTCATTTTTTCTTCTTTTTTATCGAAAGTTTTCTGCTCCGGAGGAAATGAATTAAAATCTAAATTGTAAAGGTTTTCAGCTCACAGGTTATCATAGCCTGAGAGCTTATGTGCCCGTCCGTTCTGTATGTACGTGCGTTCGTGCGTAACGCGATAACTCATGATAAAAATATCGGATTCACTTGAAATTTTGTATGTAGGTATATACTGACAAGGCGCTTTCCTGATTAGTTTTTGGAGTTTTTGGAGGTTTTGGAGTTCGATATGTATAAGAGGGGGAACGGGGGGCTCATGCCCCCTCCCCTTAGTTGATATAAACGGGATTTTCATGCAGATTTAAGTTTTCGTTCAAAATTTAGATTAGGATCATTCTGATGAGGCGATTCCGTGACTGTTATTAGGTGTTCATTGAATAAGTATAAATAGGGGGAACAGGGGTTCTAATGCCCTCCCCCACCCCCCACCTTAATTTATACAAATGGGTTTTTCAAGCAGAATTTTCAGATTTCGTTCAAAATCTCTGAATAGTTTTGGGAGTTTAATGGTTAAGTATAAAAGAGGGGGATAACTCCTTTTAAATTATATAAATGCTAAATGGGTTTTTATTAAGAATTATCTCATTTGCTCTGAATTTTGGATATAGATTTTTTATATGATAAAGCATGTCTTTGATAGTATAGGAGGTTCAATGATTAAGTATAAAAAAAGAGGAAAGGGGAGAGCTGTTTCCCCTTCTTAATTTTTTTTCGAACGGAATTAACCCTTGAAAATATAAGGCTTTAATGTACAATTAGTATTTGTAGCCTGTGAGCTCAATGCCATCAGTTTAACTGGGCAGTTTTCTTTATTCCTTTTTCAAGTCCACGGATCCGAAATAGTAAAATTTATGTTTTGTTGTCTTCTTTAGATTTTGATAGTTGGATTTTTCAGGTTTGTAATACGCAAAATTCAAAAATTAGAACAAACTGAAAATATTCTTACAAAAATATTCTTGGTGCAATAGTATGTAGTATTTCGGATACAGTATAGTAGCTGAAATCTTTTATGTGTCCTTGTAAATACTGTCTGCTTTCTATTATACAGGATGTAACTTGCAGTAATGCTCAGTAACGTACATAAATTTCATAAAATGTTAAGTAGTTTAATACAATTGAAATGCGCCTCAAGCAATGTTACCCCTATACCATTATGTAGTAGAATACTTTTTTGTGGCCCTGTAAATCAATAACAAATATTCTTTGCACCACATATTGCACAGAATGTATCATACAGCACGATCAGAGCCCGATTAAGCTGAAGTTGAACCCAGGGCCTGTTAAAAAGTTGCTCTCCCCTACCTACCCATTTTCGGCGACACTTTCAAAAAAAAAAGGTTTATTTGACGAGTTGACAAAGTTGTTTGGGTGCATAGGTTAAAGGCTTCTAAAAATTTTATTGCCCCATTCAGAATATTTAAATTTTACGTTTCATATTTTGTAAAACAATATTATGTGAAAAGTATTTGATTAAGGGGAAAAAATGAGCCACATAATTTGTGGGCCCCTGAAACTGGTTTGCCCAGGGCCAAGGTCCCGGAGGCCCGTGCATTAATCAGGCCCTGAGCACGATAGTGCTGTATAGCAGAGCTCAGCCGCGTCTCTAATGTTAAAAGTCCAAAGTTTGTCTCTTAATTATTTTGACCCAATCATCGGATCGAGACGAAATTTAAAAGGCGAAGTGTCCTACTCTAGGCCTCAAAGCTTACAAAAAATCAACCAGATCCACCGATTAGTTATGGAGATCCAGAACCTCTGTTTTGTCACTTTTTTCGCGTGAAACAAGAAAAAAAGACAACTCAGTTATAACCCGAACCAAGAAACATTCAGCGACGTGTAATAGCTTGTTCGAAAGCTTTTAATTTAGATAATTGCCTTTCGAAAGTCCTGTCAAAAAATATCCAATATTAAGGAAATGGCACCCATTTAAAATTTATATAACGCTATACCTTCCATAATTTAACATTATCGTAATCTCTCCTTTTTAATTGTTAAATCAATTATTACTTTATTACTTTCGAGTTGCCACCAACTAAAAAACAGTTCAATAATTTAAAAAAGAAATGATAACACGTTTATTTATTTATTTATTTATTTATTTATTTATTTTTCATAGATCAGTAAAAATTTTGATTCTCCTGATAGATTTTTGAATTTCTGAAATTGACATCAATCGCAAAAGAAAATGCATATTTTTCACAACATATATATATACTGTAACTAAATATGTGTTAAAACAACATCGTATCTTTATTTGAGTGTTTTCGACATCAAAACAGTTACTATAATACAGATATTTCAAGTAAAAAGGGATAATTTAGAAGAAAAAAAATTCTTCAATATGTATAAAAATAACGATTTGAAAATGAAGCTATGAAAATCTGTGTAGATACCTACGGTCATTAAAAAAAATCTGCGTAGATACCGAGAAAGTGCAGTGGGACCACAATTTGGAAGGAGACTGTTCTGTCGCCAAATGTCGCCAAGTTTTCCCCCAACTTGGCGATATATCGCCAAATATGGCGCCAAAAATTACTCGACAAAATTGAAGCTAACTTTGCGTTATTTCCATTATTTCGCCAAACTGACATGCTTACTAAGAACTTTATACTAATACTAATAATAGTTTAGATTTGTTAGTTGAAGGTAATTGGTTGAGCCCATAAAGTTCCTGAAAGGATCTGAAAAAGTTTTGAAATCATATAAAAAACTGGTGGAACCAGAGAGAAAAGTAGAGCTCGATCTAAAAAAATGTTACAGTAAAAATTGGGAAACATTTTTAATCTAAAAATGTGAGTAGAAAAGAAATAGAATCAGATGATCTGTAAATCTCATGAAATAATCCAAATTTTTGTTAGCTGAAAATGTGGACTGAGGTTTACTGGTGCCTTATGTTCAGAATTATACTATTATCCACTCAAAATGATTATTGAGGAAAGTAGGCAATAGAATGTATTGTTATGTTGTCTCAAATCACTTAAGCTTCACAACGCTAAACGAATGTATAAACCATGAAGTAATAATTAAAATATAACATTAATGTAATCAGGTTGTTGAGGAATCGATGTAGATAAGTATGTTTGAGCACAAATATTTAGTATATGGTTGAATCGTATTTGTTCAAGGTTTTGAGTTTACTTGGAGCTTTGATCTTCCACTTATCAAAACCGCTGGAATGGAATTGTGTCCACACTTTGTACTGAACGAAGTGTTCGCATACTTCATTACATCAGCCTGTAACCTATAGTTATGAACCCGATTTTTTAAACTGATTACAGATGATTGAAATGATTGAGTGAGTTAAAAATGCTCTTTTTCCCTGATTGTTTTTAAGGCACCAGTAAAGCTCAGTCCTCATTTTTAGCTAACAAAAATTTAGGTTATTTCGTGAGCTTTACATATCATCTATTTCTTTTCTACGCACATTTTTAGATTAAAAATGTTTCCCAATTTTTACTGTAACATTTTTTTCAGATCGAGCTCTACTTTTCTCTCTGATTCCACCAGTTTTTTATATGATATTTTAGTAAAAACTTCATAGATGCATACACATTTTATTATGTTCGAAAGAGTGTAACACCATTAAAATACAATTGAAATTTTTTTCCCCATTGAGAGTAATGTAACGGAATACTTTTGATTGTCCTTGTCATTGAACTATACATCCGATTTTCATAAAATCTGAGATCACTCGACAAAATCATCCAACAGTTATGTATTTTAAATTTCAAATGATTTGGTTGGATAGTTTTTGCGTTGTTACATTCGGACGGACGGACGCACTGAACGACTATAGGTGCTACGTATTTACATAATTCGAACGCGCCTAAAAACTATATCAAACTATGAATGGTTAGAAGTTGCAGTTACAAATTTAACAGAAGTGTATTAATTATCTTAAAAGTTTTAGTAATGTAAACAGGTGAAGCCTAGTCCCACGCTGTCCGGATCAAATAAATTAAACTACAAGTTAAAAAAAAAAAAAAAGTTAAGCTAATCTTATTAATCAAGAGAATTTATTTTTGAAAATTTAAGAAAAATTCTTCTTCTTATTATTATTTTTAATTAAGTGCACGTCATTTTCAGAAATGTTTTCCAGTAGTTTAATCAGTTCTCTTTGCCCAGAAAACCAGTTTTTCGTAAAGTTTCCGAGTATCTTTTACAGTGCCTTAAGAGTCCGCACTACTGACTGAAAAAGACCCGGATGATAATGTAAAGTCTATGGGAGCGTTCTTTTCAAATATCTCGCTCAAATTTTTAATAGTTTTACATGATTCTTTTTTGCATGGGATAGCTGAGGACGATCTACAACTGGGCTAGTTTTTACTTTTTTGATATGCCTATATTCTTTTTATATTAGGATAGTTTCAGTTTCATAACTGGCTCAAAAACCGGTTTTTCATCGGTTCTGAAAGTTAAATTATTAAAAAAGAAAAAAAAAATCTGAAACCAAAATCGCTATCGTTAACATTGTCATCCGGGTCTCTTTCAGCCAGTTAGTGCGGCGTTTTAAGGGAGTCCCAAGACACAAAAATCTACAAATTTTCTAAAAAAAAAAAAAAAAAATTTAACATTAAAAATCTCTTTTTTTTCCTGCTTGAAATGACGTTTAAATTATGTTACTATCTTTATTACAAGAGGAAATGTTATTTTTTTTCGTTTTGGTTTGTTTTCAAAATCTAGCTTTAATACAATGGTTGTCATGGAAACGATTTCTTGCAAAACTGCGTTTTCTTTATGATGGCACTTTTCACCATTTGTCATATTTAAATTGTTATAACTCAAGAACCGTTGTATATCTTTTTTGGTTGTTTTACTTTAATTTTGATTCAGCAATTTTGAAAAAAAAAATATTTTCTTTTCAAAATATGATTTTTAAAAATAAAAGTTACATGTTTTTTTTTTTTTTTCAAATTTTTATTTGAAGTATTTCTAATCTTTTTTTAAAATTGATATTTTTAAAAATGCTGAATCAAAATTAAAATTTAGGTATTTCTGCTTATTTAAATGTAAAAAACATTGAAATTCTATTAATAGTATTTTGAGTTGTAACGATTTTAACTTACCAAATTTTTTTAATTAAATTTTAAATAAAAAAAACATAAAAAAAAATTGATAAGTTTTATCACGTGGTTTTGTTTACAACTTATATAGTTAACCATCATAAAAAAATTCAAAATTTTAAATCAATAAATAAAAATTATTTTGAAACGTGTCCTGGATCCCTTTTATCATTTATTTCTACTTCTGTAGCTCATTATCGCTGCTTCCACGCTTTAACTTAATCGTTTTTACTTTGCGCCTGACGCAAACGATAATATATATATATTTTTTGTTTACATTATGAAATTGCTAGAACTTTTTTGAATGGAATTTTTTTTGAACTGGAAAATGCAGTATGAATTTTATTAAGATATTATATTGAAGAAAAGATATGTAATGTGCACAATAGCATAATTTTTTTTGTATTGTGAAAGTTGTTTTGTACGTTTTGTGCTTTAATTTACTACGAAGATATGAAAATTTATTTACTTGAGATATAGAATTAGCTTGATCTCCCCTATACATGATAATAAGTAAGCTGAATACATTCATGTTTTAGTTAAGACATGTTAATTTTTGAAAATGAATATTGATAATTTAAATATTGGTATAAACAATATTGATGATTTATTTTATAATAATAAAATATGCTTTAAAAAAATACTAACCGACTTCAAAAAAAGAATCAAGCTTGGCGACAACCTGGCGCTAACGCATATGAATGCATAGTTTTAATATGCTTATGATTGGAAAACGGTAGCATAACAATGAAAAGATGATTTGTGACAAATCAGTATTTTTTTCAATCAAATCTACATTTTTTTCATTAAAAAAAAAAATTCTAATCATCAGAAATTAATGAAATTAAAATGGGACCACATGGGTGGGTATCTTACATTTTCAAACAAGAAAAAAGAATTATCAATATCGATTCATATTTAAAGAATTTATGACATCTGACTTGTGTGCTCGACATGAAAGCCTGCGATTACCTAAAAAATGAACGCTTCTAATTGGACGACTGCTTCAATTTTTTTATTTTTATTTTTAATGTTTCTGTTTTTTAAAAAGTTCTAATAATCAGAATTTAATGAAATTGAAATGGGACCACATGGGTATCTTATGCTTTCAAACAAAAAAAGAATTATCAAAATCGGTTCATATTTAAGGGAAGTTATGAGTGAACAAGAAATGCATACAGGTCGAAATCATAACCTACTCCTTGAAGTCGGTTAAAAAGGGATAAATTCAATAAGCTCTAAAATCAGGGTTTCTAATGCTGTGAAGTCTCAAGTAAGTATTTTCATGTGCAAACATGTCAAACTGACAAAACTATAGAATTACATAACATCAAAATTAAGATCATTCTATTTGAATTTTCAATTACAATTCTATTACAATTTCAAGTTTTACAGTTAAAAATTTATAGCAAGCTGATTTCTCGGAGAGAGAGAACATTGTAAAAACTACTCGAAAACGTCTCGAAAATGGCGAGCAGCTAATAAAAATTTGCTATATATACACTATATTGCCATTGATTATGGGACACTTGCGATTTTAGACATTTTACTAAATATCTAGAAAAATACATGAGGAATCATCTCGAAACTGTTAGTGTATAAATATAATAGTATAAGTCATACATCTCCGTGAAGATTTTTTCCCGAAACTCCAAAGGAGGCCGTCAACAAATTAAAAAAGAATGAATATCTTTTGAATAACCCTGTCAAAACTAATGTAGCAAAAGAGCTCAAACTCTAGATTGTAATTGAATGCCTTATTGTAATAAGCCTTGTTCATTTTTATGCAAATAGCATGCATACTCGCAGAGTAATTAAGGTTTTTATAAAAATGATCCCAAATTTTCCCAAGTTTTTTCCTTATAATTTTCAGAGTTCTTAATATAAAATATTATTTTTTTCAGAAAATATGACAAACAACATTGCACACAGTACCCTGTAATCAGAATTAAAAAATAATGAAAATTGTATAAAAAATGAGTTGGTTTACTAAATAATTTTTTACTGCGCATGCGTCAACGATAGCAAAATTTCATTTGCATATTATGTTAGCTAAATGTATAGAGCAACTTTTGTGAAAGTCACAAAATCATAACTTGAAAGTTCTGACAATAATCGTCAATTGAATAAGTCGAAAATCCGTTATTCTCAAAATGAAGCAAAAACAAGAGGGGTTGTATCCATATATTCATTGATTAGTGTCAATATAGAATACACAATATGGGATGTACTACTGCATTTGGATAAAATCCCTCATTTTTTTGCTTCATTTTGGAAACAACGGATTTTGTCCTTTTTCTATAGACGATTACTTTCAGAATTTTCAAGCTATGATTTTGAGACTTTTACAAAAGTTGCTCTATACATTTAGCTAACATAATATGCAAATGAAATTTTGATATCTTTGACGCATGCGCAGTAATAAATTATATAGTAAACCTACTCATTTTTCATATAATTTTTATTATTTTTTAATTCTGATTACAGGGTACTGTGTGCAATGTTGTTTGTCATATTTTCAGAAAAAAATGTTATTTTATATTAAGAACTCTGAAAATTATAATGGAAAAACTTGGAAAAATTTGGGACCATTTTTATAAAAACCTTAATTACTCTGCGAGTGTGCATGCTATTTGCATAAAAATGAACACAGTGTATTACAATAAGGCATTCAATCATAATCTAGAGTTTGAGCGCTTTTGCTACATTAGTTTTGACAGGGTTATTCAAAAGATATTCATTCTTTTTTAATTTGTTGACGGTCCCCTATGGCGTTTCGGTAAAAAATCTTCACGGAGATGTATGACGTATACTATTATATTTATACACTAAGAGTTTCGAGATGATTCCTCATGTATTTTTCTAGATATTTAGTAAAATGTCTAAAATCGCAAGTGTCCCATAATCAATGGCAATATAGTGTATATTTAATATTCGAAAATAAGTTTCTCTCTGAGATTTCTGAAGATAAAGAAACGTTTTTCGGAATATTGGATGACTTGAAAGCAATTATCGAATGTTGTTGTTTGTGATTATAGTAAATTTTCGTAGATTACTATACATTCTTCTTCTTATTATTATTTTACAGTGTAGTAAATGTTTTTTTACACCCTAGTAGAAAGCATGCTGTAGCCCACATCAATGATGCATCTCCATTTCATTATGTTTGTCCTATCGTAACATCATTAAACTGCGTAGCAAATTTTTCCCATCATATAGACCATAATGGAAACTAATACTTTTGAATGTCTCTGTAAACAAACTATAAGTGTTACAAAATTCAATAAGTATCATATAGCAACTATATCAGAATCCCAGTACATTTATAATAGTTAGAAACGGACAGAGAGACAACTCGAAAACTTTTCAATTATGTTAAAGAATTAAGATAGACCGAAAATTCGGTTTAGTTTTCAGTCCTGATAAAATTTTCCTGTTAAAATAATAAATAAGACAAAAAAAAAAAAAAAAAGTTTTGTTATTTTACGATTAAAATTGACCAGGTACTAAATGTTTAAATTTGGAGCAAGCCATTTGCTGCAAGATAGAGGTCATTCCCAAATTTAGTAGAAATATAATTATATCGCAGATGCGTTAAAAACGATTGAAAGTAAAATTAAAATTATAATATTAATTTGAAATCTTTAATCATTTTGACGTATTTATGCAAATGATACAGTTTACAATAAACATATAGGTAGAAAAAACAGAATTTTTTTTAAATAAAATGGTGAAAATTAACAGCCTCAATTCTTTACAAAATGATAGATATTTTATGATGTTATTAGATTACACTAGCCTGGAAAAGTTGGGTTATGTCATGATTTTTTGCTTTTGATAATTGTTTTTTATTTATTTTGTACCGCTGAGTCCGAAATTCACCTTCATTTTTACCAACATGCAAAGATTTTTTTGAAAAAAGTAAATTTTAAAGTTAAAAAAAGAAGAAAATAGCAAAAATTTGATACTATAAAATAGATGTAATTGTTGTGTTTGTAACTTTTGATAATTGATTTTTATGTATTTTTTACCGTTGGATCCAAAAATCATCTTTAATTTCAATCATCATGTCAAAATTGTTTGAAAAAAAAAAAAAAAAAAAAAAAAAGGAATAAATTATTGAATTAAATCAAATTTCATTAAATAAAAAAAGTTTTACATCTGTTTCATAGAATAAGATTTCCGCTATAGTTCAACTTTGAAATTTACGAATTGCGTAAAAATTTTAACGGGATGGTTAAAATCAAGGTCATTTTCTGATTCAATGTTAAAAAGTAAGAAAAATCATGCGTTAAGCATAGATTATGAAACACTTTCCAATACTTCTTCAAGTCTTAAAAAAAAACTTCGTTATCCAGGGAAATAACGTATCATTGTCCATATTCAAATATGTATTCCGATATTTTTGAAAAGCCCTGTATTTGATCTGTCGGTTAATATACAGACCATATAATGGTAATATTTAGTTTAGCAAGAAAACACCTAACTGATTGAAATTTTCTGTCAGCAATTTATATTAATAGATGGAAACATACTTGAATACTTTTATTTAGCCCTGTAAAATATATAGTATCTTTAATACACGAAAGTATTTTGCTAATGTTTAATTTAAAAATAAATTCTCTTTAAACTACTTAAATCAAATTTCCCGAAATTATCATCCAAAGGCGACTATGTATCCAGTTCTTTGCGTGACCCTGTATATCATTTTATCTATATTCTACAAACATTTCTTAGTAAACTAAATGCAGTTCATGGTAAAAAAGCATAACGTATTTAAAAACCACCTTAAATTAAATTACGCTCATATTCAGTAACCTTTCCGAGATTTTTTGTGTAACCCTGTATATCTAAATTGTGTAACAATTAGTATTTATATGAACCATATAATATGCATACATCTAGTGAAACTTAAAAGCGTATATCATAATTAAAAATGCATTTCATTCATCTAACAGCCATCTTCCATAACATACAGGACTTCGGATTGAATATATTATTTGGAATCTTTTGTGTGTCCCTGTAAATGATATACGAGACGTATTATGCATGAAATAACTCATATTAATCCTCAAGAATGTATATCAATTTGATTATACATGAAATCGTTTAACATAATTAAAATATGTCGCAAACAATTTCCCCTTTATTATTATGTATTGGAATTCTTTTGTGTGGTCCTGTAAATGATTAAAATAACTATTCTTTTCGTTGCATACTTTACAAAATGCATATTTTTGTATACTTTGTAGATACATATAAATTTGAAGATGTTTGACAGGATGTAACATCTTGAAAATGCATTTGAAACAGAAACGCTTTTTCCCCATACGCACTAGGCAGTAATGTAATGGAGAACTTTTGACTATCCCTGTAGATAAACTAATCTTTCAACTTTGTTGGAAAGTGCTAAAAAGTACATAAAAATCAATTATCACAAGTTAAAAAAACACATCTATCATATCTATTTTACAGTATCCGATTTTTGCTACGTTTTAACTTTGACAGTTTATGATTTGCGAAAAAAATCCTGACATAATGATTTGAAATTAAGTTAATTTCTCGATTCAACGTTAAAAAATGTATAAAAGTTAAGAAACATTACCATCGCCGTCTTGTGTTAGCTAATCTAAAACTTTTTTTTAAACTTCTTGGCGGTAAGCTTATCCGAAATTTTGTGTTATTCTATAAAAAGTAATCATCGAAACTTATAATAATATTAAATTGTCATCGGATTTACGTTAGTAAGTAACATTTACTCTCAATCGGATATTTGAAAAAGTTAAAGTTCAAGTAAATATTCTGGGCTGGGTAAACATACATATGATCTCTGTAGTTAAAGTTAAAAAAAAAAACTTAAAAAAAAGAACATAATTTTTATTTTAAGAAGTTATGAAAAGGAACAATCTCAAATCATTACAAAATAAGACGTATATTTAAAAGCAATTAATTATATTGTACCCAATCTGAAACTTAATAAAAGTATTAACTCAATCGTAATACCTTTTTTTTTTTCAAAATGCAGATGCACATGAATTAGGATCTTCCAATACTTTAATCACTTGGTGTATGACCCCTGAAAAACGTATTCGAACTCATTCGTGTTTTTGATGCAGGAAAGTGTCATAAATCATGCATTTTTAAAGTTTCATAACTCGATGAATTTTAGTGCTATATGAAGGGGACATTTTTTTTTTAGTCTTACTTTTTTGTACAATAGGAAAATTTTACTAAACATCACATATAGGGCAGGCAGGTAGTATAAAAAATTATTTTCCTATTTTTTTTAAGAAATGCTTTTATTGACTCAAATAGCTTTTAAAATATTTCTTTCTTAAAAGATTTTTGTAATTGGAACTATTTGTGTATACGGCTAACAGTTTAGGAATTAGCCACTGGCCACCGTTGATAGCGGACACCTTGTATATTTATATATTTGATAGAAATTAATCCCTGGTTTTTACTATAGAAATCGACGATTCAAGTCGGGAATAACGCGAACTGCACAATGCTAATCAAAATTGTTTAGTATTTTAAAGTTCGTTGAAACCTTAAAAATATATTACAACTAAAAAATGTTGCTTAATTTCAAATTTTTGCGGTTATTGATTAAACATGAAGTATTCGATATCAAAGTCGTTTTAAAATTGAAATGCAATTCATTATTCTTAATCACTCTGTTGTGTAAAATTAAATATGTTAACAAGTCTTTTGTGTGTGTGACTTTTAAGGGTGTATTTCGATTCAAATTGCTTATTTTCCGATTTATTTTTTAATTTATTTTTGCTCTCAAATCAATCAAACTGTGAAATTGTCGTATTTAGAAAGTACACAAGGTGCCGTAATTAATAATTTTTTGATAAATGCAGAAAAAATTGCAAAAAATGCAATCAAAGTTGGCTTTTTGAATTAATTTTTCCGAAGCGGGAAATCTTAGAACGAAAAAAAGGGTCATACTGAGAAAGTAACTGTTCATAAATCAAATTATATTGAATTGAGTGCAAAATGACATCACACGGCGCCTTATACGTCTCTCCAAAAATGCCCTCAGCCAGTTTCATGTTTGTACTTTTAAAAATGAGTCTGAAATTGCATCAGAAAATTTTGAGCTGTTGAAGGTGGGAAATCATTTTTTCGAATACATCCTTAAAATTACCAAGTAATGTTTGGGTGTCTCTGTATTTGCATTGTCGGCTTTGACTTCGAATACATTTTGACCGAGAAGCAGGGCCGTAGCTAGAAGTGAACGATAGGGGGGGGGGGGGGGATCATATTTTTTTCTCTCTCTCTCTGACTCAGAAAGATAAATGAGTGCATATTTACACTGTAGGTACTATGTTTCTTATTCAACTGTAGTAGTAACTTCATTTTATGCTAAGAAAAGTATATGATGATGAAAATTTTGAGTGTACAACTTGTGCAAAATTAAACATCCTGTTGGCTTCCTATGTAGAATTGGGATAAGCGAGTGTTGAAACACTTATTTTATGTACAATTTAGTATATCTGCAAAACTGGGAAAGAGTTTCAAAACTAAATTAAATTTTTGAACAGAATTTCATTTGGATTTTCGGAACATAAATTCATTGAATGACCTTGGTATCTTTTCCAGGGGGGGGGGGGGGGTCAAAATATTTTAAGGGGGCTGAGTCGCCCATAGCGCCCTCATAGCTAAGGTCCTGCCGAGACGCCTGTGGATTTTTCCACACATCCCCTCCTAGTAACAGATGTAGTGAAACAGAAGAGCAATCTATTAACCTGAATGGTAGCAATAGCAGGAAGGGACAACTTAAAATTACTGAATATAAAAAAAATAAAAAACTAGTCGTTGGGGGCCACCGTAATACTTACCCATCATATATATGCATGTATAATATATGGAAATAAAACATGTGTAAACTATTTATAAAATGCATTGCAATTCTAAAACAAAATTTAAACGTGTATTTAAATAATTTTATTATGCATAGTAGTGCTCTATTATCGAATTGCTGATGAACCCATTTCGTCAAATTATGTAAAACGCCAAACTACTCAAGTAGTACTGAATTGCGAAAAAGAAACATCCTTATAACCCCAAAAATAATAATCGTATTAACTAACAGTTTATTGCGTCGGATGAAGCGTCTCATTTCCAATTAAAATATATCTTTCAATTGAAACTTGAATGAAATACAGGGTCATGAAAAATCAAAGAATGTGAAAAACAGGGTTACAGATATCTCGGCAACTCATAATCAAATTCATTCTTTATGCAAAATTTGTGTTATTCTATTGCCTTTTACGAACACTCAGAATAAAAAAATTCGAAAATTTTTATACACCTTTCATCAGAAATTCACCTTTCCCCGAAAAAAATAATTCCGGATAATCGAGGTTACTGATATTAAATAGGCTTCGTCCTATTCTTACATACTAAGAACATACAAAGTTTCAAGTCTGTATCTCAATTTGTTCGGGAGATAGAGCGTTTACAGATAGACAGACGGAAGGCAATTTTTTTTTCTAAAAATATGTTTTTCGAAATCTCCAGTGTCTAAAACGTGTAAATCCGTCAAAAAAAATTTTTCGATTTTAAAAACGATTGCAAGACTTACCCTATACTACGTATGATGGATAAGTAATAAAAATAAATAAATAAATAAACGATGAAATGGAATAAAAAGTGGGAAAAAAGAGCTACATGGAGTGGGATAAGAGCGGGAAAAATTGTAAGTAAACTAGTCGTTGGGGGCCACCGTAATACTTACCCATCATGGATATGTATATGAAAATAAAACATGTGAAAACTATTTATACAATGCATTGCAATTCATAAACAAAATTTAAATATTGTTAATATACATAGTAATGCTCTATTAAAGAACTGCTGATTACCGATTTCGACAAATAACGCCAAACTACTCAAGTAGTACCGAATTGCGTAAAAAAAACATCCTTATAACTCCAAAAATAATGATTTTATTAACTAACAATTAAATGTGCCGGATTAAGCGTCTCATTTCCGATTAAAATATAGCTCTGAATTGAAATTTGAATGAAATACAGGGTCATGAAAAATCGAAGAATGTGGGAAAACAGGATTACAAATATCTCGGCAACTAATAATCCGATCGACTTCGTTCTATATGTAAAATTTGTGTTATTGTATTGCCTTTTACGTCCATTCCTTAGAACAAAAAATTTTGAAAATTTTTATATACCTTTCATCAGAACGAATTTTTCGAGAGTCCGAAAAAAATAGTTCCGGATAATCGAGATTGCTGATATTGAATAGGCTTCGTCCCATTCTTACATACTAACTACATACAAAATTTCAAGTCTCTATTTCAATTTGTTTGGGAGATAGAGCGTTTACAGACAGACGGACGGCAAAATTTTTTTTCTAAAAATGTTTTTCGGAATCTCCACTATCTAAAACGTGTAAATCCGTCAAAAATTCTTTTTCGATTTTCAAAAAGATTGCAAGACTTATCCTATACTACGTATGATGGGTAAGTAAAAAATAGATAAATTAAAAGTGCTTAAGTCTAGTATCCCCAAACTATGGAGTCTCACCTAGGTGCTGCGCAGGCCTTATATTTGACAAAAGGCTCTTTGCAAACACCATTGTCGGGTCACAACAGTTGAGTGAGTGTATTTCGGCATCAGCAGGAAAATAAAATAAAATAAAATAAAACAAGTTGGATGTGCCAATCCCAAGACTATCTTCTATCTCATACGTATATTTTAATATTGAAAAAATAGTTACACATGTTAATGCTTCAATAATTTTAATTCATTACTGTACAAACTTTGATTTTCATCTTAAATTTCTGCTTCAGTCAATTAATCGGAATAAAAACGAGTTTCCGTCTCTGCACGAGCCGATGAACAATAGAATGCTAGGCAGATTTATTTATTTTTTCAAATTCAGGGAGGGCCTACTTGCCCTACCCAAAAATAATCACACACAAAAATTTTAGTTCAGTTCTATGCATAACTTCTTATATTTTTTGATGGAAAAATAATGAAAATGGCACAGACATCGTGATTATAGCACCCACTTGCAGCGGATTTTTTTCAAATTCAGGGCGGACCTACTAGCCATAGCCAAACACTTGCACAAAAAATTTCGTTCAATTCTATGCATAACTTCATACAATTTAGGTGGAACAATATTGAATATGGAACAAAAATCGCTATTGCAGCGCCCCTTTCCGGCGGATTTTTTTCAAATTCATCGAGCACCAACTAGCCATAGTTATACACTTACACAAAATGTTTGGTTCAATTCGAGGCGTAACTTAATGCACTTTTAGTCGGTACAATATTGAAAATGGCACAAAAATCGCTATTGCAGCGCCCCCTTCCGGCGGAATATTTTAAAACTGAAGGAGAACCTGCTTGCCACAGCCAAAAATATTCACAAAAAATTTGGTTCAATTCTATCCATATCTTCATACGCTTTTTGAAGGTAGAATGGCGACATACGGACACACATACACACAGACACACGGACACATATACACATAGATACACGGACAGACAGACATTTTGTAAAAACATTTTTTTGGAGTATCTGACCCCTGAAACGTGTAAATCTGTCGAAAAACGGAAGTCGAAAAAAATTTCGATTGCAATACTTTCTTCTATTGAAGATAGAAGAAAGTAAAAATTACAAGAATTAAGAAAGATAGATAAGGCGTAAAACAGGCGTAAACAGGTAAAATGGCTTACAAGGAAGGTCTCCATTGGGGGCATACTCAGAATTTTTTGAAAAAAATACGAATTAAACTACTCATGTAGGTAATAAAAGAACAGTGAAAAATAGCGGCGGAATTACATTATTAGATATGTAAAAAAATAAAATAGTTTGGAATAATTGGCGTGAAAAGCTGAAAGCGACGCGGGATTTGGCGAGCAGTGCATTTCCTCGCCAAAAGCAGACGATTTTAACGAATCTGAAAATTGATTTTAATTGACTTCACTGTTAAAAATCTGCAGCATTTACTGCAACGTCACTCCACTACTTTTATAGAATATCTCTCTTCTGACCAATGAGAATGCTCCATAGCACGGTGAATTGACCGTGTCATACACAGTTAAAAATCTGCTGCATTTTGTTGCAACGCACTCCACCACTTGTATATAATATCTCTAATCCAACCAATGAGAAAGCTCCATTTCACGGCCAAGTAACCGTTTTCTATACAAGCAAGGGAGTGCGTTGCAACAAAATGCAGCAGATTTTTAACAGTGTATTTTTCAATTTGGAACAATTTTAATCAATTTAAATTGTGTGTTAAATGATAAAATATATTAATTTCATTTTGTTATAAGTATATATAAACGTATATGACAAAATTACACTTAAAGTAAAGTAAAAATGCAAAACTAAAATTACTTAAACTAAACTTATTTAAATAAATTGAACATAGAAAGTTTTTTCTTTAAAAAGTATTCGAAGCGTAAAAGCATATTTTTCAAAATTTCGTTTTTTCGCCAACCGGAGATAAATCGCCAAATAAACGAAAATTTTATTATTTTTTTACGGACGTTATAAGGAGATTCCGCCGAAATTTTTTTTATAAACATATATAACTATATGAGAACATTCTGTAATTTTTTCAGATTTTTCTGAGTATGCCCGTATGGAGACCTTCCTTGTTAGTAAGAACTAGAAAAACTTAAGGCCCCTGTTCTCGCTGGAGGAAACGCTCGCGAACTGATGCTATTCCTATGGGGAAGCATTTTTCTAATAACTCTTTCGCATTTTGACATTTTTGCATTAGATAGCTGAGGTGCATGCCGAACAGCGCACCCTTTTTTACTTTTTCGATTTTGGTTGCAGATATATTTTTTAAAAAGCACTTTCAGTTTTCGAAACCGGTTTTAAAAGTGAAACAAACTTTTTAAAAAATATATCTGCAACCAAAATCGAAAAAGTAAAGAAGGTGCGCTGTCGGCATGCACTTCAGCTATCCAATGCAAAAAAAATTATTCAAAAATGTGAAAATGCGAAAGAGTTATTAGAAAAATGCTTCACCATAGGAATAGCATTAGCTCGCGAGCGTTTCCTCGAGCGAGGGCAGGGGCCTTAAGGATTTGGCGTGCAACTTCATAATCCAATCAGAAGAGAGAGTCCGGCCAATGAAATTTAAGTATCCTAACAGTTGCGGCGCTTATGGAAGACATAAGATTGCAACTGGATTGTGAAACGTTTTCCAATGTAAGCTGAAGATTTGACAAGCAACTTCCTCTTTCAATGTGACTGATTTACTTGAACCGCAAAAATTTATTATCTCATATTCTCATACTCATACTTTTGTTTTATTCTGTTTAGGTTCTGCTATTGCTATGCCTCGCTGTCTGCTATCAGGGGGCCCTCACTGAACCTCAAGGGGGAGGAGGCGATGCAGGAGCCGGAGGTAATGCCGGTTTCGGATTTAATGCCGGTGCAGGTGCAGGTGCAGGAGGAGGAGGAGATGGAAAAGGAGATGCTGGAGCTGGTGGCAATGCTGGATTCGGTTTCGGATTTAATGCAGGTGCAGGAGCAGGAGCAGGAGGCGGAGCAGGAGGAGGAAAGTGATGAGAATGGCTGTAGATTGATAAGGAAACTTTCGAAGTATCACTTATGATTGAGCTGTAACTCAAACAATAAAAGTATTTTGTATGCATATTTGCCGTGTGTGAGTTTAATTATCGAAGTTTCCTGTATAACCTATATATCTATATTAGGCTAATGTATGTACCGCACAAATCACGATTATTTGTTAATTGTTCAATGGCAATATCCAAATGAAACACATCTTGTGAGATACTGCGCAAAAGGCCATTGGTAAGATTGAGGCTGTGGTAAATCGGATTTATTTAGGTTTTGTTCCTTCGTTGCAATTATGGAGCTTCAAAATATCATTATTTTTATTTTTTTCTGTTCTTTTTACTTAAAAAAATAAATAAAAGTCATGATTTTTAAACTTTTTAGTTTCAAGTTAAAGTTATGTATTATAAATGAAATGAGGTAAAGGATTATATTATTATAGTTTAAATAATTAATGAAATACAAAACAATTGCTACGGGTACAGCATTTGGCGATTTATCATATGCGCCGGGCAAGCATAAAAATACCGAGTTCTAGATTCATCAGCACAGATGTCATATATGCACCACATTAAAGCCTTATTTTTGTGATGCCCATTTGGCGAAAATTTCGTTTTCAGATGCCAGTTAGATACATATTTTTTTACTAATTTCTATTAGGAAATAATAATTTAACGAAAAGTTTAGTTAATAATTATATAATAAAACAATTTTTATCATTTTAAAAAAGATAATAAAAGTAAACAAACAATTTATTAATAAATAAATAACAATAGCCGGATTACCATGTGAGGCACATATAATTAACTTTTTGTTGTAATTGCACCAATGTGGTGTGTATATGGCATCTGTGTCTATTTCTCTAGCAGAATCTTCTAATTTGGCAAAAAAATGAGCAATTAAAATAAATTATAAATAAAAGCAATAAGATTTAATGCTTAGTATACATTCAAGGGAGATCAAACTGGTCGCCAAGGGCGGCTAGTATTTATTATTTCCTCTACACTACAAACGCTCAAACGCAAAAATAATCACACTTCGGAATACTTTTTGTCCCCAAATTCTCAACACATTAACGTGTTGCGAAGCTTTTTTTGTGTTGTGATTGCGTTCTTAATATTTTGCGAAAGTATTGCTCTCTAGAAAATTGTTCTTAATGTGTTAGAAAGTACTGCTATCTGGAAACGTGCTCTAAAAATAGTGTTGTTAATTGTGTTGAAATAGTATTGATGAAAATAGTTTCTTAACCCTCTCACTGACAAGCCCGTGTTAAGGCCTCTGTCCCTGCCCATTCACGAGTTAATGCTATTCCTATTGGGAGGCATTTTTCTGAATAACTCTTTCGTATTTTGATATTTTTAAATGACTCTTTTTGCATTGGATAGCCGTGGTCCCTCTCAAGATCGCTCCTTGATTACTTTTTTCGATTTTGGCCGCAGATATTTTTTATAAGGTTAGTTTCTCTTTCAGAACCGGTTCAGAAAGTGAGAGTAACCTTATAAAAAAATATATCTGCGACCGAAATTGGAAAAGTAATGAAGAGCGATCTTGAGAGGGACCACGGCTATCTAATGCAAAAAAAGTCATTTAAAAATGTCAAAATGCGAAAGAGTTATTTAGAAAAATGCCCCCCCCCCCCCCCAATAGGAATAGCATTAGCTCGCAAGCGTCTTCGCGGGCATGGACAGGGGCTTTAATATGTTCACTAAGCTCCAGGTTTCACAGCAATACAAGCAATATTTAAAATGACATGATTCGGCTGATTTAATGAATTTTTATATAATGTCGAAAGAACCATACTTTTTAACATTTAAAACAAAGTTACAATTTTGCCCCTTTGCAAGACTGTCAGGGGGTTAAAATAGTGGTGACTAAAACACTTTATCCTGAAATTAACAACACATTGTAAAATTTTACACTTTAGAACACTCTAAAACAACACATGTAAAACATTTTCAAAATATTTTCATGATGGTACCTTTAAAATGACACAATTTTAAAAATGCGCATAATCAAAGCAGCGCAATCGAAAAACGATTTTAGTTAGAAGTGTTGATTTTTATGCTCAGTTAGTGTTGCAAATGTGTTTGATGCGTTTACAGAAGAAGTCTTTTTCATATATACCTAAATTCTTCGCATTCTATGTTTATGATATGGAGCTATCACTCAGGCCCTGATTGCCGAGAAGCACATGCCTCCCTTAGAAAATTTTGAAGGGGCCACGAAATTGAAAATACAAGGGGCCCCAAATTATACATTGATTTCCATTCCAAAAGTCTAATTTTTTTTTCAATTTAACTTATATATATGCATATTAAAATATTTCATAAAAATACCTTCCATAACAAATTAATTTTACTTTTTCTATTTCAAACATGTGATCACAGTTCTCCACTCTGTCCGTTATTTTAGATGTATGTTTATTTTACATATTGAATTTGGCTTGTATGCATAATACATAATTTAAACTAGCAAAAGCCATGCTTTGTTTGGATTCGCGAAGTATTATGCTATCAGATAAATATTTGAAAGTAATAATATATTTTTTCAATTACTTTTGCATTAAGCAAAAATGTAATTTAAAGTTTCGGGGCATTTTAATTTAAAAATGTATTTCAACCAAATAACTATGAATTTCCTTAGATTCACTGGAAAAAAATACGACTTCTTTGTTACATCGTCACTCCACCGCTTATATAGAAAACGGTTACTTCAGGCTAACATGGAACATTCTTAGTGACCAAAAGAGTGATATTCTATAACAGCGGGGGAGTGACGATGCAGCAAAATAGTCATATTTTTTACAGTGTTGTTTATTTATGATATAAGACTGGTATAAATAAAAATATTTTCGAAGTAGAATCATACAAAATATTAATTAATTTTATTTGTTTACAATTCTTTTATTGCCACTCCACAAAAACATATAAATAAAAATATTTTCGAAGTAGAATTATACAAACGGAACGAATTTGCGGCGAATTGTGACGTCACGTGAAAGACCTCTTTCGTATCCTATGCCATTTCGCATCTTGCGAAAAGTGCTATTCTGGGATCAGGTTTCCGTACGTTCGAAAGTGATTACAGATGCAGAATGCCATGCGAAAAGGCGTGGACAGTTCCTCCCAAATCTACGTCATTTTTTCCGTTATAACCAATGGAAATCCGACACACAGAGTTTTTATCGAATCGCATTTATTCTGTCGCCATCTATACGAAAGATAATGAAATACAACTACGTATATTTTTTTAATGCATGAATTTAAATTGTATTTTATAAAATATATTTTTTGAAATAAATACACTAGTAATTTATTTTGAAAAACGTAACGTATTACATTGAATGTTTTCATGCAATTTACTATCAAATATCAACTATATAGAGCAATAATAAAATCGTTTAAATAGTTTATAAAATTAATTTAAATTTCGTATATTTGAATTTGTAATTAATAATAATTTACGAGCTTATACTTTATTAAAAAAATAAATATTTATCGAAGGAATAACATAGCCCACGGTGATATTTCTGTTGCTTAAAAAAAGTTTTAAAAAGAAAAAGAGTTGTAACTGTATTCAGGTAGATTATAAAATAATTAAAAATAAATTTGATTTTGTTTAATGAATTTTCCTTATCAATGTTTTATCAATTCAAAAGCATTAGAAATAAATTGCTTGTAAAAATACATTTCAAAGCTTTCTTTTTAAAAGATAATAAAGAACTGTATTTCATTTTGATTATTTTTAAAAGTAAAACAGAACAATTAAGTTTTTTCTACAATACTGATAAAAAAACAAATTATTATTTCCATTTTTTTTAAACCTTTATTTGTAAAAAAACCTTTATTAAACCTTTATTTTTTAAACCTTTTTTTGCCTTTATACTAACTTAAGATCTATATGAAAAATCAAAAGTACAGAAAGAATATCCCAAAATATATCTTCATGCAATTAAATGCCTACACAAGTTTAAAGCTTTCAATCACTATTTCAGTGTAGCTACACAGTTTTCTAGTGTTTTTACAGCAACATCAATTAACACTTATTTATCATGCAAAACTTAATACCTTTTTAAAATATGTATATATATATATGTATAAATATAATGTAAAAAACACATTTTCAATTGTAAACAAATTAAAATGATCATTTTTTTAAAACTCTGACTGAACTTTGTTCATTTGATTTATGTTTACAATTCAGTTTATAAATATAACACAGCAAATAATACATTCGTCTGCATTTGTATTACTTGAACAATTTCTATAAAATCAAGAAGAATTATTGTTATTATTTATAAAAGACTGTTCAGACCTTCTACTTTTACCGCAATCCATGTTATTTTCTTCTCTATTTATAATGTGTGCCACCAGTGTATAAAACACATGAATAAAAATTTCATATTTCTAATAAACATTTTTAAAAATGAAGTTAATCAGTAAATAACCTACTTTAATCAAAGATGCTTATATAACAGTACAGTATTTATTTATTTATTTATTTTTATGTAGGCATGATGTTGATTATGCAACTATAGTAAAAAAGATTGTAATAAAAATTATGATTTTAAGTACATTTTCACTTTTAGATTATCGTTACTATATAATATGCAGCATTAAAAAAAAAATCAGTAATTGAATTGTACCATATATTTATTATTTAGTTTTTGAGTTATTATTTTAATTTACAGCAAAATGCATAAATATTTAGTACAAAGCCATTCAAATTTAGTAATAATACAACTTAATTGCTACTATATTTGAAAAGATGATTTCATGAACATTATTCATTTTCAGATTTATCAAAATGTAATTATGAAAATTAAAATTTGAAGAAAATTTAAAAAAAAAATTAGGATTTGTTTAATATATGTATAATTTAAAAGCTAACTTACAAAAAGAAAAAAAAAAGTGACAGAAATTGTGTGAAACAGCAAATAGATGCATGGTTTATGATTTAAAAATAAAGAAAATAATTGTCCAATATCATTACACGCCAGGCAGTGCTGTATAAGTCATATTATGAAGTGTGTAGTGTTATTATAATCACAACTATTTCAAAACAATGATCAAGATATATCTTTACTATTCTTTGGGATAGATTTTCTTAGAAATAATCTTAGGGGAGGGGGGGTCATCATTAGGAGCCTTCTTTATAAATATTATCTGTTACATTCAAATTAATGCATTGTTAGTTAATTTGTAACAAAGCATCTTTTTGACTGAGTTTCTGATTAATTTGGTAAAAAATTATAATAAAAAAATATATGTAACACATATAAATAAAGTGATAATAATATTTATAAAATACACATATAATAAAGCGAAAGTTAAAAAATATTTTATTCTTCAACATTTTCCAGAAATACAAGTAAGTAACATTATACTTTTTTAATAACATACACATAGATATGACAGTTTCAAAAATTATATTAATATTAATTATCAATATCAGCTCAGCACAAATTATTTCATATTTTTGGTAACTTCAATGGGAAGAGGTTCATCATACAAAGCATTTTCAACTAAGCATTCATCAAAACCTAAGATTATATGTAAAGTAAAAGAACAAAATCAAACATTAATAGCATGTATTCCATGAGATAAGTGATATGTTTCAAACTATGTTAATTAAATTATTAAACTCTTTGTATAACTGCATTTATAAGAGAACATCAACTCGAAACTCTTGAACTTTGAAGATTATTATTTTTTAATAATTGAAAAAAAAATTTTACTCAAAATAATTAAATAAAGCAGCTACAATTGAAAGCAAAGTTTATTTTATTTTATTTATTATAATAATGATCATCAATTTGTTGGAAAATCCCTCTTCACTTTCTTTCACTTTGATAAGGCGCTACCAGTGCTATCAGAATATATCAGATTCTTCCAATTATTTAGCAGGTACTATATTTCTAATAACTATTATCCAATTGCCAATTGTTTTTTTTCCTATAGGTTAATAAATGTTTCAACTGTACTATATATTATTATCTCACAAGATTAAATTGAAGGCAGCGAAAAAAAAAAAAAAAAAAAAAAAAATGATCGTTCTATAATAATTAATTTAACGTATTATAATACTGTAAGTAACATGATATTTTCAAATGATCATGACTTATTTATAACATATGTAATATTTCCCTGAATAAAACTAATCCATTAAGACATGCTCTATATTTTAATGAATATTTCTTTACAACGCTTTCAGTCCATATTTATTTCCAGTAAATGTATACCAAAACTTTATAATTTTTAAGCTACAAACACATACACAACTTTTATTATACAAATATGTATGCATTTAACACCCTCAATCAATATTAGATTTAACTCCATTTAAAAAGAAGTCTACGTTTTTAAAATCATCTTCAAACATTTGTTTTTAAAACATTAAAATATTTTTAATAATGTACATATTTTATTTTAAAATAAATAAATAAAAATCTTATTTTATCAAACGTTAGATAATTGCAAGCAAAATGTCAACAAAAATCTCCACAGCACAATAAATACTCTTTTTTAAGCAAAATTTTTACCAATATACATTATAATATTCTTCACAAGTGCAATAAAAAAGTCCTAACATTGAAAAATATTAAAAACTTACTTATTTAAATGTCCTATCAAATGTAAACAATCAGAAAAATTGCATCCAAAATGGGCTTTTCACCTACTTTGAGATGGTGAAAATAGCGCTCGAAAAAATGTAAACATGCGAAATAATTTTTCGTCTCTAATCTTTCGCCAAATACGAAAAGAAGTACCCCAGAATACGCTTTTCCGTATCCTATGCCGCGATGACATCAAAGTGACGTTTCAGTGGGCGGAGTTCCGCCGAATTTTCGTATTCCGCCAGTCCCAGAATACAGCTGAAAATATTAATTAATTTTATTTGTTTACAATTCTTTTATTGCCACTTCACAAAAACATATTATAATTTTTTTTTTTAAATTCATAAATATCGTCTGCTTAAATGATTTCACAAAATAAGAATAAATTGTGTATTTGAATTCCTAACACAGAAAAATATTTTTATAACTGAATGTTAATAAGAGAATTTTCACAAATTTTAATTCATTAAAAATATGCTATGAGTTTTCTAAAAAAATGTATTTTATTAATTTTGTAAAAGAAATCATGAAACTAAGTTAAAAGGAATGAGCATAGTTTGAAAATCTGAAAGCAGTTTTTGAGATATTTTGTCAGAATAATGAAAGTATATTTTATTTATTTATTTATTTAATGATGATTCTAGCTATAATCACTGACCCCATGATTTAAGTTTTTCTTCTGAAAACATACATGTTTCACGTTTTATTTGAAAAAATGCGTTCGTAATGGAAAAGCATGTAAAATAAATTAATTAAAATAATAATTCATTGAAAAGTATTTCTTATAAAAAAATAATATTCTGCAAATCTACAAATCATAATTTATATTTGTGTTTAATTTCAAATCAAAATACTGCACAGTTTTTTTGTAAAGTGTACGACAAAGTGTCATTTGAGTGGCCTAGTAGAGGATTCGCTTCGCTCATCCTAATAACTTCCAGAGTTAAAAGAATTATTTCATAATACAGTAAAACCCCGATAATTCGGACTAATTGGGACCAAACCCTATCCGGAAAATAAGAAAAAAATGAAATAAAAGAAAACATACTTACAGAAAATCAGCTTCAAGTTAAGCGTATTGAATATTTACAGTCAGTAAATATGTTTAATTTGTTTAATTCTTCCGAAAAGATTTCAGAAAAAGTTTTTTTTTTATTCAGAATACGACGATGAAACAAGTTAATGTTATGGAAATTAGCCAATCGCTTCTCAAACTTGGAAAAAAAAGAAAAAAAAAAAAAAAAAAAAAAAAGACGAAACCAATCCTGATTATCCGTAGATCCGGATTAACGGAGTCCGAATTAGCGGGGTTCTACTGTATTAATATTTTGTGTTGGTACTTACATGCTAAATTCAAATTTTTTATCCAATTTATATTTTTATGCTAATAATTTTTTTTCTGTGACAATGTGATCTCAATTGAGCCACTATTTGGGATAATATTTGTAGCTTTGATGAGTTTCCAAGTACAGTCGACTTTCGTTAATTCGAACTCGTCGGGACCACAAGAAATGTTTGAATTATCCGAAGTTCGAATTATGGAAAACATGCTTAATATGGTACTATTACAAAGGAATTAATGTTGTAGTGTTTTTTAAACTTATTTCGTCTGTTATCATTAGAATATGACTTAACATTAAATTAGAATGTCTAAATACATAAACTAAATAAAAAGATTAGAAACAAGTACGATGGAAGAAAAATTTGAAGAGTCACTGATGGACAGACGGGACACTAAGAAAGTGGATATCCAATGCATTGGATTACATGTATACTCGTTCGGAACAATTTTCACAAAAATCGAAGAAATAAAGGTATTAAAATGATCTGAAATCTGTGAGAAAGAAAAGAAAAATGGAAAATCGAAATTCTCGTTAGTTCGAATTAAACGAAGCCAAGAGAAAATGAGTTCGAATTAATGAAAAGTTTTAACGTTATTCTGCCATTGAAAATTTCGGGACTTCATGTTTAGTTCGAATTAAGCGAAAATTCGAATTATCCGATTTCGAATTAAAGAGAGTCGACTGTATGTCGAATTTAGAAAACTCTTTTCGACAGAAAGGGGACCCCGAAATGGCACTGTGCATCAAAGCTCAATCAGTCCTTTCACAATCATAAAAAACGAAGTCCTTTTTGAAGAAAAAAAAAAATAAGTGGTTAAGTGATCGCAGATCACACAGACGGCTTCGTTTAATATTTGTTTAAAAAGTTCTAACTTTTTAAAATAGAAAGAAAATTGAACTCCAAAAAATATTATGAATGTTAGATGAATGAAACTCTAATATTATAAACCCCTAAATTGACAAAATATCCGAAATTTATTTTAATTAATTCATATTTAATTTCCAATACATATTAATATGAAAATTTCAATTTCAAGCATAAGGGCTCGAACTCAGAACCTTACTAGCGAAATACTTTAGTTCCAAGCTATGATGTTTACATGCAGCATAACATTGAAATTAAGATTCTCTTTTAACATTTCAATCGCAAAAACGGATCACATTTTAAAAAGTTAATTTAATTAAAATAGTGGACTTTTTGAAAATTTTATGATCTGTCATGTGACACAAGATATTCAGCTGTAAGTACAAAAAATTTAAAGTCTTGACTTATACAGTTTTTGTGTACGGATTCTGTGACGGTCGGTCAAAAGGGACAGAGGCGAATAGGCTTCGTCATATGAATGGAGCTGCATAAAATCTGTTTTATTCATTCCCCTCCCATTGAACCGTTTTCAGATACTTTCACATGTGCTGGCGAAATCTGCACAAATTTAACATAGGTGTTGGGTGCACCTATACCCCGGGTTCATTCAATAATAAAAACCCAAATAATGATATCTTGTAGGGGCATCTAATCTAGTAGAATCTCATGATCGTGCGGCCTAGTCAGGTAATTGACAACTCCGGAAAATACAGTTATCAGGTTGTCATTGATAAAGAAAATAATATAGTCATTGCGTTGTGAATGTTTAGTAGATTACCTAACCTATGGCCCTATTGAATAGCTAAGAGACAAAATAAGACTTACAATACATTAAAATTAAAATTCCCCGTACTTAGCTACTGAACCCTACAAAATATGTTTACTCACTATTAACTTTAGACCAAAGAAAAAGGATTGGAATTTTAATTAAATATGCAAGTATTGGTTGACTACTAAAAAAAAATATATAAAATAGACAATTAAAAAAAAACTTTCATAAATGACAACTAAGTGTTCTAACAAACATAACTGCTTTATTAAATATAGCACATTAATAATATCATTACAAAAGAAATCAACTAGAGAAACGTACTCTTTAAGTAAAATGTTACACTTACAGCCAAAATAATCTAAAATCTATATTTAAGTTTGACAATTCGCTCACTCAGACAAAGTCTCCTGGGCTAGATATTACTCACATTGCATTAGGGTAAATTGGTATATATATACAAATTTAAGAACATTATAGACAAAAATAACAGTACCTGATACTTCACTGAGCTTAGGAAGCACCACCGGTACCTGGCCGGTGTATATTGATTCAGTGGCACCTTTTAGAAGTATCCCATGGGTTTCACTAACAAAAAAGGTCAGGTTTTAATGGTGGGCACTGGTAATTTTGGGCTTAAAAACAGCACTCTAAAAAGCTGAGCATCCTCAGCCACTCGCTTCTCTTCCTCTATCTCGTCTCTCTCTTCTTTCTAGAGAACGAGGAAAACTCACTGTGTGTCCAAAATTTGCATAACAAGCCCTGACTGGTGAGAGAAAATTAACATCCACATAATAATTCTACTCACCAGCCAATCGACTCTTCCTGCCCACGCCCCTCGTGCATTAAGGGTCAGAGGGCCCCCCGTATACTCCGGGGCCCTACACCCCTCGTATTTCCCACGTGACCAGCTGGGCCTCACACGTAGCCCTGACATCGGCTATAAAACATAGGGTCATAAAAGACCTACTTCTTTTTTGTATCCCCTATCAGGGTATGATTTTTATGACTTTGCAGTACAATAGGTCATATATCTATACCTCGTACTCTGCAATTAAACCTTCCTGAATACAAAAACAGATACATAATACTGCCCTTGTAAAAAAACAAACTACTAACAATCATACTATACATTTAAAAGACACATTAAAAATATTCAAATAATAAAAATAATAATAAAAACATATGTAATAAAACAGCAGTGAATCTATATACAATTATACAATTATTCTTTTGCGTTTAAAAATCCTAAAATGTTGGAATCTCACCAACAACATGTAATGCATCTGTTTACAGGGTTAACGAGCTTACACACATAACCAGTATTTGCGGTCATTAGTCAGCGTGTTCACAGGTGGCGTATTTTATGTATAAGTACTTTTCCATGTCAAGGAAGGAAAACTTCAATCCAGCTGGAGGACAGTAGAGATGAGTTCGGGCTCGTTTTTCGGGGCCCGGGCCTGCCCGAGCCCGACGATTTTAAGACCGAGCCCGCCCGAAGCCCGAAAATTTTTTTGTCACCAGAGCCCGAGCCCTATACCAAAAATATACAAAATAAAATTCTATTGTATTTAAAAATTGTTTCAAAAGTAATATCTCATTTTTAAAAACTTCTTACATAGATATGATTTTTAAATGAAAATTTAAATTCATTCTTATCAAAATTCGTTTAAAATAAAAATATACTTCATATGTAAAAGTATTCTCATATTCTTTCCTCCTTTAACAAGCAAATTTGATGGAAACGTTTTTGTTTAATGAATAAATGCATGAAATTTGCAGAAATTACTATTTGTAAGCTAGCGAATCGAACAACGTTTTTCAATTTTCTGTAAAAAGTGTACATATTTCATTATAATGGATTATTTTCTCATAACAATCTTCCATGATTGACAGATACCTGAAAATCAACGTAAATTAAAAAAAGTGACATTGTTATTTTAAAGGTCATATGTTTTTATAGAAAAAGAGGAAACACTGATCGATTGCTTTCTGTTGGAATAATATGGTAATAAAATTTACTTACGGAGAAAAGTGACTTCGAGAAGGAACAACATCCTCAGCATTAGCAGAATTCATATTTATGATGACAAATGCATATAATAATCACTAAAGTTATTTTCATAAAAAAAAGACTATGTTTCATGCACAATCGAGTACGAGTATTAAATAAATTTGAAAACCTCCAGCTAATTCTTGTCTACCAAAAACCGAAGAAAATAATATCTTTGTGTTATGTAACTAAATAATAAATAAATAAACGATCCCATTAAAAATTATGTTCTACAAACGAAAAGCCAACAAAGATTAAATTTATTGTTATGTTTGTTATGGGCGCCATATAAATAGATCGTTGGAGGAAGTTCTGTAATTATCACAAATACCGCTGTAATTATCACAAATTTTCATTTGAAACTGCAATGAAAAACTAAAATAAATAAACAAGCATTCAGTTCGCCCGTCATTTTGATAAAAAAGTAATAAAATGACTTGAAAAGGAATTAGTAAGCAATTTTAAGTGGAAAAAGTTATTTCAATCCTTTCTACACATGAGTAAATAAAGTTTTTTGGCTTTAGAAAAAATGAGCCCGGGCCCGCCCGAGCCCGAAGTCTAAAATAAAAATAGAGCCCGAGCCCGTGTCGGGCCCGGGCTCGGGCTCGGGCTGAGCCCGTCTCATCTCTAGAGGACAGGGACCGTTCTCTTAAGGCTCCGTTCAGACTGCAATTCTCTTCCCTTCAACTGAATTCTTGGAAAAAGTGGGGAAGTCTTTTGTATAGGATCCATTGGCGGTTTCTTCATAATAGAAACGGGGGGGATTTAACAAAAGAATGGGGAGATAAGCAATCCACCCAACTTGTCGGAAATATTTTTCTTTTGCCGGACAACCGGCCCTTTCCTGCAAAACTCATTCAAGATGAAAAACATCCCGTCGCCACAACAAACGAGCCAACACCGAAATTCAAGAAGTGGTCAAATGTGTTTGGGCCTTAAGTCTGCAGACACATGCGTATTTTCCCCGGTCAACTGAATTCTTCCGAAAAATGTTGCATGCCTTTTGTTAGGATGAGCGAAGCGAATCCTCTACTAGGCCACTCAAGTTACATTTTGTCGTACACTTTATAAAAAATCTATTCAGTATTTTGACTTGAAATTAAGCATAAGAATAAATTATGATATGTAGATTTGCAAAATGTTATTTTTTTTTTACAGAATAACCTTTAAAAATATTATTTTAATGATTAATTTATTCTACATGTTTTTCTATTATGGACGCATTTTTCCAAATAAAAAATTGAACGCGTATCTTTTTATTTTCAGAAGGAAAATAAACCATGGGGTTAGTAATTATAGATAGAATCATGATTAATTATTTAAATAAAATATATTTTCATTATTCTGCCAAAATTATTTACGCAGTTTATACTTACGGATTTTAAAAGAATTACATTACGATTTATTTATTTAGGTTTTTACTTTGGTAAAGTGGCAACAAAAGAATCGTAAACAAGTAAAATTAATTCTTATATTTGGTATTTAAAGTGAAATATTTTGTTAAATTTGGTAAGTTTCTTAAGTTTGGTATTCGAAATGAAAGATTAAAGAATAATTTAAGAATACTTTAATTGATTGAAAATTAATTTAATTCAACCAAATTAAATATATTAACTACGTTTATAAATAATTTCTGGCAGGGGCCTCGCTAAGGGGTGGGGGTGGGGGGGAGCCTCCCCCCCCAAATATTCGTGAATGTTGTTACACTTGGCAAATTCACAAACTTAGTTGGCAAATTTTCTTTAAAATTTTAATAAAAACTATAATATATTTTCAATTTTTGATAGATTGGCAAAAATTACAAAACTAATTGGGAATATTATTAACCTTTTAACAAATAAGGGCTATATTACATTTTCTAATTATGGTAAGTTGGCAAAATTGTAAAATGAGTTGGCAAGTATTGAAATTTGACTTGGCAATTTTAGGTCCTCTCCCCCACCAACAAAAAGTCTTATCGATGGCCCTAATTTCTGGAACGTATTAGTAATTTAAAAATGTCGAGAAAAAGAACACTTACTGGCCAGAACGAGCGCCATTACTGGCCATTGAAAAATGTAAAAACATCTTTAAAACATTTAGTTATGTGGCGGCCATCATGCGCGGTCAATAAAAAACGAGTTTCTCGCAGGAAGCGATTGAGCTAGCCTTTTGCTTGGCGGATAAGACGCTCGCTTTCTGACCGTGGGATCTCCAGTTCAAACCCTGCCTGGGCACATCACCTGCATTGGTGACCCGGACGTGATATGAACACGCAACCTGCATTGGTGACCTAGGACAAACGAACACACTTCACCACCTTCGCTCTAGTCCAATAGATGGCAGCACTGAAAACACCCCCAGCATCCAAAGCCTGTGAAACGCTCGCAGCACGAAAAGCCTCTGTAACGCTCAGAGCACACGACCAAAGCCTGTGTAACGCCCACAGCAAGCAAAGCCTGCCACGCCGCGCATCATCGAGGGGTCACACGTGCAATCGGCGGCAGCACGACAACGCATCACTCTGGCACGCACCAGCGCAACACGAGTGCATATCGCTCGTCCAACGTCAACGCGACGTTCTTCTCACTGGGGGTGGAGTACTGTGGCGGCCATCGTGCGCGGTCAATAAAAAACGAGTTTCTCGCAGGAAGCGATTGAGCTAGCCTTTTGCTTGGCGGATAAGACGCTCGCTTTCTGACCGTGGGATCTCCAGTTCAAACCCTGCCTGGGCACATCACCTGCAGTTAAAAATTAAAAAAATATTTTTATTTATACAAGCCTTATATCATAAATAAAAAATTCCGAGGAAATTCTTAGTTATTTGGCTGAATTTGCATTTCTAAAATTTAAATGCGCCAAAACATGAGAAAACGTTTTTGCTTAATGTTACTTTCAAATATTTATCTTATGAAATAAAGCTTCGCGAATCCAAACAAAGCACGGCTTTTGCTAGTATAGGACTCTTTTGCAGTTTCTTCATAATAGAACGCAGGGGGGAAATGAACAAAGAATCAGGAGATAAAGAGATCAACCCTGCTTGACCGAAAAATTTCTATTTTGCTGGTCACCAGTCCCCTTCCTGCAAAAGTCATTCAAGATCAAAAACACCGCGTCGCCACAACAAACACGCCGACAGTTTGTAAGTCCGTGAGTCTAGACCTTAAAGTTTGCAGATAAACACAACCACTTTTTGCGGTTAGAAGTCGGCGTGTGGAGACAGCTTGTGTTATGTATAATGAATTTTTTATGTCAAGGAAGAAAAAGCTTCAATCCAAATGTAGGACAGGGACCTTACCCTTCTGTAGGGTTGAGGTAGTTATCTCCTGGACCATTGTTATATCCCCGTTCTCTATTGTCAATAAACCTCAGAAGGGAGAAGAAAAAAGGATATCCTCAAATTCAGTTGAAGTTGGGTAAAATGCATGTCTGATCGGAGCCTTAAGAGCCCATACTACTGACTGAAAAACACCCGGATGATAATGTTAAGTCTACAGGGCCGTAGCAAGGTGTTATGAGGCCCCCCCCCCCAAAAAAATAACTTTGGGCCCCCCTCCCCCCACTTTAAACTGAGTTTCTTTGAGAAATATATAAAGTTATATATTGAAGTTTCGATATAAATTCCAAATTATAATAATGTAATGAACAAATTTAATAATTAGCATATTATTTTAAATCATTATTATAAATAAAATGATTTTTGTCGAAAAAATCCGAAAAAAAAATACGCTATTTTCGTCAAAATAAGATAGCGAAAAAAATGTTATGTTCGCCGAATGTAGCTAAAAAAATGCTATTTTTGTCAAATACCGAGAGAGCGAGAGAAAAACGCGATTTTGTCAAAATATCGCTAGAAAAATGAGGTTTTCGTGCAAAAATCTTGAGAAAAACACGGTTTTTGGCATAAGATCGTAAGAAAAACAAGATTTTCGTCAAAAGATAGCGTGAAAAACGAGATTTTCGTTAAAGATCGCGAGAAAAAAGCGATTTTCGTCAAAAGATCGCGAAAAAACGTGATCTTCGCCAAAAGATCGCAAAAAAACGCGATCTTCATATAAAAAATCGCGGAATAAAAAATGATTTTCGCCGAAAGATCCCGAAATAAACGCTATTTTCGTCAAAAGATCGCGAAAAAATGCTATTTTTATCAAAATACTGCGAGAAAAACGCGGTTTTCGTCAAAATAACTCTAGAAAAATGCGATTTTCGTAAAAAAAAATCTCGAGAAAAACGCGATTTTCATCTTAAGATCATGAGAAAAATACTACTTTCGTCAAAAGTTCAAGAAAAAATTTCGTAAAATTCGGGAAAACCGCGATATTCGGCATAAAATCGTGAGAAAAACCTCGCTTTTCGGCAAAAAATCGTGAGAAAAGCCGCAATTTTCGTCAAAAGATAGCAATTAAAATACGATTTTCGTTAAAAGATCGTAAAAAAGCAGTTTTCGTCAAAAGATCGCAAAAAGAACGCGATTTGTCAAAAAACGCGATTTTCGTCAAAAAGATCGCGAAAAAATGGAAATTTCGTCAAACGATCGCAGAAAAAATGCAAATAACATCAAAGAATCGCAGAAAATTTGTTAAAATATTAATGTTTTCAACTTTTTTGGTAGCTGAGTAGCAAATTAAAACATTAGCTTCCCATGCTTGAATAACTGATGTTTTAAGGGAAAACATGTTAAAATTTAAATTGAACAGCTAGCTGTGTGAAACAATGCAGCAGAAGTATGAACTTAAAATAGAAACTTCCATTTCATGACTACTTATAATATTTTCATAAATGGATTCACTTTGACCACCCCCCTTTCCCCAAATAAAAATTAAATAATACAACATAGGATTTAAACAAAAATACTGACAATTTTTTTGCGAATAAAATAACCTTCTTAATTGTCTATACGCGCGTTATTTAAACTAATTTCTCTTTTTACGGTTCACGAACTTTCCCTCTTTTTTTTTTTAAGTTTTTGCAATCTTATGCCTGAAAGAAATTTATATATCGATTGCATTTCAATATTTTTAATTGATTTTTTTCACTGGATATCTAAAATTAATCTGTATGCAGAGTTTTTTCTTCTATTTTGATTTTAATTGCAAATTTTTTTTACGATTATGCTTTCACTTTCGAAACCGGTTCCAAAAATGAAAGTGAAGTTATTAAAATTATCGGTAAACAAAATTGAAAAAGCAAAAAACAGTCAGTATACAGATCGATCTCAGCTATTCCACATTGTAGACAGCACCGATTAACCAAATTCATTGCATAACCAAGTATCTAATGACAAAGAATTTATAGAAACTGACTTATAAAAATTTTACAAGTTTCTTTCTAATATTAATTTTTTTAACAACTTATATACATTTTTTCCTCTTTAAAATACGAAATGCTAGAAACTACAGGTTTCAAGACAATTATAAACACAAATTCATACTAACTTTTTCTTAAAATAAATAAACAAAAATAATTAAAAAAAAAAAGAACTTAAATGGTAAGTGAAAGCAAAATTGTTATTCTCTTGAAAAGAGGCAAAAAGATTTCGAATTGTGCGTAAAGGCGTGGGTCTCGCAACACTTTAACCCTTTCCGGCACGGGCAAAATCTGTTAGTAAAATGAAAAATTATCGACTGACACCGGAATTCGTAAACGAACTTTTTAGATATTTTGAATTCCTTAATTTAAGCTTTTATTGTAAAAGCAAAATTTTACTAAAATATTACTGGTGCCGTTTGCAAGTTTGGAATTAAAATTAGGTATTCCAGACCGGGCACAGTGTGCCGGAAAGGGTTAACAGGCTCGAGGACTGCTCCAACTCTTGTCTGTTTCAGAGCCCACTTAAGAATTAGAAGTATAGGAAGCCCGACGTCACAGAGGGAGGTCCCGTATTATTCTATCAGTTGCTTTTTCATTTGATAAATCCATTTTTCATATGCTTAAATTATTCGAAATTTCACCATGCAAATTTCGAGGAAATAACGTTTTTACTATAAAATTAAAACTGACTATCTACATATTATACACATTGATAAAAATATTTTGTTAAATACATAATTATACATAACCAATTAATTTTGTAAAAAACAAGTATGGAATTAAAGTTGAGAGTATTCGAACTTCATTTTTTTTATGTTTTACAAATTGCAGCATAGTAAGAAAAAATATTTCATAATATATATATATATATATATATAACGAGAACGGCGACGACGTCGAGATTCCACAACACCGTACAAGCTCCCGTGCATCACCAGGGTTGATACAGCACATTTATTAATATCTAATAATCAGCAGCAAGGTTCAGTAGCCGTAGTGTAAATTTTCAAGCAACGAAGGAGTTTTATTGGGAATTTCCCCGTAAAAAATAAAGCCACTAAGTCTTTGCAATTCATATTTATTATAAGTCATAAGGCAAACGAAGTCTAAGCGTTGCACACATCGAGTACTCCAAACTTCGTGAAATAATGGACATCATTAAATATTTCAATTTATCGGACAAACCAAACGAGCGTCTTACTAGTTTTAAAGACAGATGCATTCTAACGCTCCTAAAAAGCCAAATGAAAAAGGAACATTTTCACGACAAACTAGCTCCCTCCTACTCCGCGTCAATCAGTTTAAAAATCCAATTAGGATTAACTCGAGTCTAAACGTCAAAAGATGATCAGCTCTGATTGGTCTAAGGAGGCGTGTCCTCGGACAGGATTTATATTTTTCCTCGCAAATAACAAGCCCTTTAACAACGCGCATTAACACCGGTCACGCGATGTTAAATAAAATTTAAATCCTGGGAATATTCCAGAAAGTAAAAAGGTTACGAAATACTTCCCGCCTTTTTGAGAAGCAAGCAATAATTTATTAATAAATAAAATAAGAAAAAGAATTTTAGCTGTTACAAGTTAATACATTACGAAACTAAGATTGAAATATGTTCCACAAATTTTAGAATTGAAGTTAAGAGAGAACAAAATGGCGCAATTTTTTTTATTTTATTACATATATATATATATATATATACGTTTTTACTCTGATTGAATTTATTGAAATGAAAATTAGATTTGAAAAGTAACCAATACTGGTTGGTCGTCTGTGCTGATTGTTAATCTTAATTCTCTTGTGCAGTTGAGATAATTGACCACTCGTTTTGCTGCTTTCCAGTCCATCTCACGGGGCGTTTCGCATCTTCTACTGAGGATATTAACTGCGGCTGATATATCTGGACGTGTGTTAGTGGCTATGTATAACAAAGATCCAATGACTTTTCTAAAATTTGTATTGTTAGGCAGCAAATTTTGTTCGTCCTCTATTTTATAAAAGCCGGGGTCCATCGGAGTTCCTACGGGTTTAGCTTCTCTTAATCCTAGTTTATTTGCCAATTCTTTGATTTTTGATTTTCGGCTTAGTGTATATCCGTTCTCTGTTTTCTTTATTTCCGTACCGAGAAAATATGCTATATGACCGAGATCTTTAAGCTCGTATTCTTCTTTGAGTAGTTTTACTATAATGTCAACAGTTTTTTCGTCACCGGAGAGTAATATATCGTCAACATATATAATTATGTAAGTGTAATTTTCATTTTCTTTTCTGGTGAACAAGCAGGGATCAGCTATACTTTGATTAAAATTCAGTTTTTTTAAGGACTGTTCGATTTTTTTGTGCCAAGTTCTGGCTGCCTGTTTTAGGCCATATATTGATTTTTTCAGTCTGCAGACTTTGTTTTCAGAATTCTTTTCTATGTAGCCTTCCGGCTGTTTCATATACACTTCTTCCTCAAGCTCACCATACAGAAAGGCGGTGTCAATATCTATGTGTCTAACGTTTTGTTTGTGGTATGCGGCTGCTGCTAAAAATGCGCGAACTGTTGTTTGTGAGACGACAGGGGCAAATGTCTCATCGTAATTTTCACCGTATTTTTGACTATAGCCCTTCGCTACTAGGCGTGCTTTATATTTTTGAACATTTCCGTGACTATCTAATTTCTTTTTAAATGTCCATTTTGATCCTATAATTCTTTTGTTTGGTGGAGGATCCACTAATTCCCATGTGTTATGTTTTTTTAGCGAATTGATTTCCGCTTGTGTGGCTTTGAGCCAATTTTCTTTTTCACAGGGATTATCAATTTCCTGTATGTCATTCCAGCTAGTGGGTTCATTCATTTGGTTATTGTTTACATAACAGACGTATCTGTCTGGTGGTACCCCCCTGTTTGATCTTTGCGATCTTCTAAGTTCAGTGGTGGGTTGTTTGGACGAGGTTGGTTCCTCGATTGTGTTGTTTATTTCTGCTTCGATGTAATTTTTATCATCATATGAATTTTCTGCATCTTTACTTTCTTTTAAGTTAATTTTGCTATTCTCTAGGAATTTTACGGTTCTTGCTATTACTATTTTGTTATCTTTAGTGTATACGCGGTATCCTTTTGAATTGTTATCATACCCTACAAATGTCCCTTCCTGAGCTCTATCGTCTAATTTTCCTCGATGTTGTTTGTTTACATATACGTATGCTTTGCAGCCGAATGTACGTAAATAGTGCAAATTTGGTTTGCGTTTAAACCAAAGCTCGTACGGGGTTTTATTCGTTGATCTTGTTGGTAAGCGATTTTGTAAATGATTTGCTGTATTAATTGCTTCTCCCCAAAATTTTTGTGGTAAATTGGCTTCGCGTAATAAACTTCTAGTCATGTCTAATAGTGATCTATTTTTCCTCTCAGCCACGCCGTTCTGGCTCGGACAATATGGCACAGATAGTTGGTGTTTTATACCTCTTTTTCTTAGATAGTCATTTGTTTCTCTACTCATGTATTCTCCGCCATTATCGGATCTTATTGCTTTCGGATATGAACCGAATTGGTTTCGTACCATAGCTATATAGTCGATTAATTTATCATGCACTTCGTCTTTATGACTTAATAAGTATATTACTGTAAACCTAGAGTAATCGTCTATGAAGGTTACAAACATTGTTTTTCCGCCAATTGTGGGGGATCCTATAGATGTGCATACGTCTGTGTGCACTAGATCGAGTACTCTTCCTGTTTTGTTTTTATATGTTGTTTTTGGATAAGGTGCATCGCTTATTTTTGTTTGTATGCATGTTTCGCATATTGTTTCATGGCTACAATTGTTTAGTTCTATTCCATAGGTTAAATTTTCTTTAATCATTTCCTTTATGGAATTGTAGTTTCTGTGACCTAGGCGTTTGTGCCACAATTCTATGCAATTTTTATTTTTGCATTCATGCGCAATGTTTACTGTGTTAGATTCTATATTCTCTAACAATTCAACCTCATATAGATTGTTTTTCATTTTTGCTTCCAAGTATATTTTCCCATTTCGGGATAGCGTGCATTTATCTTTATCAAAAACTAGTTTATAACCGTTCTTTGTTGCCTTACTTACTGAAATTAAATTAGATTCTAAATCAGGTACGTATAATACTTCCTTTAATGTAATTTTGTTTACACCTCCGTCGGATGTTTTTGTCATAAATGTGGTTTCTCCCACTCCATGCGAATTTAACGATTTTCCGTTTGCAATAATAACAGTAGTTTTTTCGGTGTCGTTTAATTTAGTAAACAAGTCTTTATCGTTTAAAATATGTGTGGAAGAACCAGAATCAATAATCCATGTTTGTTTTCCAGTTTTCTCAATTAGAAAGGCTGCGTCGCTGCTTCGATCTGTTTTTAGTTGTGTTTTGTAATTTGACTTATATTCTTGTTTACGATCATTAAATTCATTTTGGTTATACGATTGTTGATAACAGAGAGACGTTGTATTGTTTTAGTTTTTGTATGTTTGTTGTTTTTGTGTGTTTGGGTGAGTTTGTCTATTTTTCAGATGCCAACATTCCCTGTAAGTATGACTTTTCAATTTACAGTACGTACAATATTTTTACCTTTTGCTATTATCATTTGGGAACCTTTTTTGTGTTTTAAACGCTTTGGTAGAATTGTCACCCTGATCCGCGTTTTCAACCCTTCTGTTATATTCATCAGTTAGTTTATTTATAATAAATTCTGGTGTTAAATCGGTTTCATCGCGAGCCTCAAGTGCTACAATCAATGTATTATAGCTTGGGGGTAATGAGCACAGCAATAATGCTGAAAGGTGCGAATCGTTAATAGTTTCCCCAATCGCTAATAGTTTATCTTTTAATTCTAAAATGTACGTTATGTGTTTAATTAAGTTACCATTTTCTGGCAGCCTTGCCCCATACAGTTTTCTCAATAAATGCAATTTACTAGACAAATTCCCCCTTTCATGTATGGCTTTGAGCGCGTCCCAGGTCTGTCGGGCAGTATTTAGCCCTTTTACATGCACAATCTGGGAGTCTTCAATTGCCAGGTTTATAATTGCTCTGGCTTTATTATCCTTCTTTTGCCAATCTGTGGTAATCGGATTTGGAATTGTATCTGTTATTACCTCGAAAATTTCTTCTCTTATTAATAACATTTCTATTTTAAATTTCCATGTTGAGTAATTGTTTTGATTTAATTTTTCTATTAACTGAAATTCTTTCGATGCGGCCATAATGGATCTTACTTATCAACTTATAAATATTTAATATCGTTATTCGATGAGAAATTGTTTTTATTTTTCTTTATATTATATAAGAGATTTTCTCTGTTTATTTTTATTCATTCAAATATAACGAACATATCACTTGTTATGTTTACTCATTCAATTTCAACTCATATATATCATATATTTTCAATAACCTTGAGAAAAAAAGAACAAATATATTTTTTCACAATAATTATATGCATTAGTAATAATACGATTTAATTTTATAAGGCCATTTTTATTTATTTATATCATATTATATTATAACCTTATGTGTTAGTTTCAGTCTCTTGATCGATTTGTTGAAAATGTATTAAAAAAACTATGCCTTATAGCGCATTACTCCTTTGCGCAACATAAGGATTTTTGTTTAATATCGTTTTATCAAATTAGTTCTATATTCTATATCTATCAATAATAATAAGAAGGCAAGATAATCTTACCTTTCATTCTTCTGGTTCTTCAAAATATTCCGTTCTTCATGGCCTCCATTCTTTTGGAATCTTCGATTTAACGTCAGCCTTTTATAACTTATTAATTAGTTAAATATAGCTGAAATTATAAATAGTTAATTAATTTGTGTTCTTAATGAACAATGGGGTCGAGGCAAATTTTGAAATGAATAATAATATTGTATTCACATAAATTACATGGCTGCTTTTAGCAGCGAAAAATAGATGTTGTTACATGACTTACATCCACAGAAAAACACTAAACAAACACTGAAAAAATTAGAATGTCAAAAAAGAGTTCGAATGTTCTTTTTCATTTGTTCTGTTTTTTGGTCGTTGTCACGTGACTTCACTGCAGTAGAAAAGGAATAAGCGTCCTTGAATGAAACAGTTTATTCGTTGTTGAATTGTTCCGCAATAGGGAAAAATAATTTCTTTTCCTTTTTTTTTATGACGACAAAAAATGAAATCTTTTTATCGTGAATACGTCTAACTTGATTTTATTCAGCTGAAATAGTGATTAGTTTATTTCAACATAAATCACAGAAGGGAGGAGAAGAAAGAATTTCCTAGAATTCATTTCAAGTTCAGGAAAATTCACGTGTGCCCGGAGCCTATAGTCCACTGTAGGAATGAATAAAAATTAGATTTTATGCACTTTCTAAATGGACTACAGTAATCCCGCGAGGGTTATGTTCGCAGAAATCTTTGCGAATGTCAAAACCGCGAAAGTTAAGACTATTTTCCCGTGCATTAAAGAGAGTTAAGTTTTAAGACAGACTCTATCAGTGATGACGTCACAGACAATTCAACTCCACATAACAGCCGCAAATACGTTCCAAACAAACACATAGAGTTCAGAGTGTTTTAGAGATGCACTGTAACATCAAAACCACTTGCAATAATGATCGTTCAAAATAAGACAAGAGCGTGGAAAAAGGACTGAATTTACTAAACTAGGAGAAGTTTTTATATCGAGCCACAATTGTTTGGCCCAATTGTGACCCTTTTAACTATTTCGCGATTGCAATTGTAGCTGCATGCCATTTCATCTTTTTCTGGACTCTGTTGTTTGTTTGAATTTACATTTTACATGCTTTTGAGGTAGACGCTACAGCTATTCGCCGGCATAACCTCCAATGATCACAAGAAACCACATAGAACACTTTATTACAGAATATCCGGTACATCCATTATCACAGGGACAACACAAGACACCCATGCCGCTAGCTGGACTCGAACCAGGGTCCAGCGGTGTGGGAGGAGCTGACGCTACCAACCAAGCCGCTGGCTCGGCAATTGTTTGAAACGTATTTTCTGCTGATTATGTGGAGTTGAGTTGTCTGTGACGTCATCACTGATAGGGTCTATTGTGTTTTAACGGGAAACTGTAGTTGAAATGTAAAAATATATTTATTTAGCATTAACAAATACATGCTGTTAATAAATTTGAATGATTAAAAATATAATGTACAAAGTTTTGTTGTTAGTTGATGTCTGAAAAAAATTATCCATATACTAGTCTTTGTAAGAACCAATCTTTCGTTTATGAATTTTCATATGTGTAAAAGTGTCAGTCCCGAATTTAGATATTGTTCTTGAATTTCGAAATTTCTCAAATGATTTTTGCAGAAAAAATTTCACTTGCAACAAAAATTTTGAATTTTAGATCATTCAGAGTTTTTTAGTTTATCATCAATGTATGTTTCAGATTTCTCGGAACTACTAATCTATATTTTGTCACAGCACAAGGGTTGAAAATCTCGGAAATTCGGAACCGCCCCGGGAGCGGCCAAATTTCGTTCGCGACCCTTACCCACGTTCCGAATAGACTCTATCAGTGTGACGTCACAGGCAACTCAACTCCACTTATCAGCCTCAAATACGTTCCAAACAAACACATAGAGTTCAGAGTGTTTTAGAGATGTTCTATACCGACAAAACCACGTGCAATATAATCGTTCAAAAAAAGAAAACATGGAACAAGGATTGAATTTACTAAACTAGGAGAAGTTTCCATATCGAGCCACACTTGTTTGGCCGAATTGTGACCCTTTTAATTATTTCGCGATTGCAATTGTAGCTGCATGCCATTTCATCTCTATCTTTTTCTTCACTCTGTTGTTTGTTTGGAACGCATTTTCGGCTAATATGTGGAGTTGAGTTGTCTGTGACGTCATCACTGGTAGGGTCTATATCCGACTCTAGAGCAGCCGTACTCAACCTATTATTCTCGTGGGCCACAAAACATACCTTTGCGATGTTACGTGGGTCGCAACACACTTAACAAAGAATGATGAAAATGGCTAATAAAATACTAAAATATCTTAAAGTGTCATGCAAGCATCCTCCTTCCAACAATTAAAAATAAAATAAAAGATAAATAAAAAGAAGTGAAGCGACCGGTTCCTTAACGAGAAATGAAGAGAAGCGAAGGGAATAGCCGGGTAAAGTGACGGTGTGTGTTCGGATCATTGCCATCTAGATATAACGGCCTGCGCATTTCGCTAAAAACTGCCGAAAAAGTGAAGCTGGATTCAGCTTCAAAACCTGAATCATTTCATTGGACCACATGACGCAAACCCTGCCCAAATTAGCATCGTATGAGCTGATTTCTGTTCTGAGCACATCGTCATTGTTTTGGTCCAGGGTTTGCACGATTGGTCAGAATAACTTGGGCAAGGTATCAGAGTCCTCTGGCGGGAGATTTCATACATTAATCTCAAGTAATAATGGCCTTATAGATATAGTTGGCCATGATTCGGATGTTTGTAGGGTGTATGGAATCCACCCGAGTAGAATTATTCCTTCGATAAGTTCTGAGTAATTTGTTGATGGTTACTTAGAGAATATTATTCATGTGTCCATCCTATGTGTATATATTGCAAATAATTCTGCGTATTAAATTCAGTGATAAGATATCAAGAGTGATAAGTTCAACCATCAACATTACAAGTAGTATAACAAAATACATAATAAAATTAATATTATTAGTGGGATTTAACGCTTGTTGCAGAAGATATCTTAGCAAAAAATTTTAACCACGCTATTTCAAAACAACAAGCTTCGTGTAGATTTCTATTCCAAATGTTGTAGAAATAGACCAAAAAATTTGATTTTGAAAATAGAGATGCGATTCTTTTTTGTACCAAATTTTTTGCGCAAACATTTAACCACAAAAAATGTTTTATCCCTACAAAAATATTAATAATAAAAAGTTAAAGAAAAAAAGAAAGAAAAAAAAGAAAAATGAAAAAAAAAATATCGAGATTTTTTCTAATAAATCAATTTTTTTCTCAATGTAATTTTTTTTTCTTAATTGTAGGAACAATCAGTGCAAATTTAAGTAATTTAGCATCTATATATATTACGCTAAAGTATATGGCACAAAAATAACTATTATTTGTTAATTGTTTAATGGCAACATGCAAATGAAACACATATTATGGGTTACAATACAATGTAAAAGTCCTTTGGTAAGATTTATGCTGTGGTAAATTGGATTTATTTATGTTTTGTTCCTTCGTTGCAATTATGAAGCTTCAAAATATCATTATTTTTATTTTTTCATTCTTTTTACTTAAAAATAAATAAATAAATAAATAAATAAAAGTCATGAATTTTAAACTTTTCAGTTTCAAATTACAGTTATATTATTATAAATGAAATGAGTGAAAGGATTATATTATTATATTTTAAATAATTAATGAAACACGAAACAATGCCACGGGCACATTATTTGGCATTTATTATCTGCGCTAGTCTAGCATAAAAATACTGAGTTCTTGATTTATCAACAGAGATGTCATATACCCACCACATAGGCGAGTTATTTTTCTGACGCCAATTTGGCCAAAATTCCGTTTACAAATACAAATTAAATACATATATTTAAACTAATTTTTATTATTTTAAAAGAGAAATAATAATAATAAAAAAGTTTAGTTAATAATTATAGAATAAAACAATTTATATCATTTAAAAAAAGAAAATAAACAGGTAATTAACAATGAATAACAATTACCATGTGAGACACATATACTTGTCATTTTGTTGCAATCGCGCCAATGTGGTACGCAAGTGGCATCTGTGTCTATTTCTCTAGCAAAATCTTCTAATTTGGCAAAAAATTTAGCAATTAAAATAAATTATGAATAAAAGCAATATGATTTAATGTTTAATACACATTCAAGGGAGAACAAACTGGTCGCCTGTTTAATTAGTTTTTAAGGGTGTATTCGAAAAAACGCTTTTCCGCATTCATCAGCTCGAAATTTTCCGATACAATTTCAGACTCATTTTTAAAAGTAGAAACATGAAACTGGCTGAGGGGATTTTTGAAGAGACGTATGAGGTGCCATGTGATGTCAATTTACGCTCCGTTCATTAGAATTTGATTTATGAAGAATTATCTTCTCAATAGGACCCTTTTTTTCGTTCCCAGATCTCCCACTTCGGAAACGGTTCAAAATGCCGTTTTTGATTGCTTTTTTTGCAATATTTTCTGCATTTATCAAAGAATCGACAGTCACGGCACCTTGTGTAGTTTCTAAATAAGAGAATCTGCGAATTTGATAAGTTTGAGAGCGATAGTGAATTAAAAAAAAAAAAAAAAATCGGAAAAAAAGCAGTTTGAATCGAAATACACTCTTAAGACTAAGAATTGTACACATTGTGGCACAAACATAACTAACAATCAAAAAAGAACTTTTGTCTATAAATTCGGCAATTATGATGTTTCAAGATAAATTTAAATGCATTATAAATAATAAAACAGGTGATGTCTTATCATAAAAATCTATAAAAGAATAGTGAAGGTCTTAAATACTTTTTATGCATATGCTATTAAATAAATAGTGATTATGTCTCGGTACACATGCAGGCCGCAGGTTGAGTATGCCTGCTCCAATGACCTAAGATACTTAGACTCCACAATTGCAACCTTTTCGTAGGCCGACATGTCTGCCTTCCGTCACGTGACGGAGGGCAGATTTAGCGCGCCAAACCGGTTTTTCTCCCGCCAAAATCTCCCCGCAATTTTTTTCACCGCATTCCCGCTTCTATGTTTACATTTATTTTACTGCGAGAATGAAATCTAAAAGTTGCCAATAAAGCGATCACCGCCAAAAAACAGCATCTTTTCGCCAAAGATGTTGGATTCGAAACCATGCCGAGATAACAATGGGATGTGTCGTCTACGTATATTAGAAAGTCAATGGCCTGCTCTAGAAGAATAGGAAAAAAAATGAGAAATTGATACCGGACACATTCAAAAGCAAAATCACACTAATTAAAGACACTGAAAAGCGGGGAGAGTTGGGTGATGAAGCTACCGAACGACAATGTAGACTAGACAGTGTAGCTATTAAGGTCCCTGCCCGCGTAGACACTCGCAAGCTAATGCTATTCCACAGACTTCTAATATACATAGACGCCACATTCCATTGTTCTCTCGGCAAGGTTTGGAATAGAACATCTTTGGCGAAAAGATGCGGGTTTTTTTTGCGATGATCGTTTTTATTGGCAACTTTCAGATTTCACAAAGAGAAAAGCAGAAGTGCGGTCAACTCAAGACAAACGTAAAGGTGCTATTACACGTGCGCTGCTGCAGGCGTCAAATCGCAGGCGTCTCCATGTTATCCTATGGGACCAGGCGAGTCGCTTGGTTAGCGCGCGATTCCCTTGCGTCGAAGCGTCTTTGACGCTTGGAACGAAGCGAGTCGCCAGTAAGAGCCAATCAAATGCTTGGAAATCCAAGTGAAGGTAAAGACTCTTCTCGAACAGCCAATGAAATGCTTAGAAAACGAAAAAATGCAGGCGATTTTTGTCGCTTGCAATTTTTACGTGTAATAGCACTTTAAGGATGTGAGTTTCGGGGGGAGAAAAACCGGTTTGGCGCACTCTAAATCTGCCCTCCGTCACGTGACGGAAGATCCCGGCGTAAGAAAAGGTTGTCGATGCGGAGTCTAGTTATGAGAAGTCTGTGTGCTTAAATATATATATATATATATATATATATATATATATATATATATATATTTTTTTTTTTTTTTTTTTTTTTTTTTTTTTTGCATTTTATAGTTGAGGTCCCTCTCAAGATCTCTCCTCTAAATTTTAATTTTGATTCAGCATTTTTAAAAATATTAATTTAAAAAAAACCTTAAAAATAAAGTAAAAATTTGGAAAAAAAATTATGTAACTTTTATTTAAAAAAAAAAAAAAAAAATCGTATTTTCAAAAGTAAATATATTTTTTAAAATTTGTTGTATCAAAACTAAAGTAAAACAATCAAGAAAGATTTGTTCCAAGTTTGAAGCAATTATCTTTAACGGTTTTTGACTTGTAACAATTAAAATTCGACATATTGTTTAAAAAAAAAAAAAAAAAAAAAAAAAAAAAATCTCTATGAAGGAAAAGGCATTTTCGCAAGAAGTCATTTCATGACAACCATTGTTCGAATGCTAGATTTTGAAGACCGACGAAAACGAAAAAATTACATTTCCTTTTCATTTTAAGATAGAAACATGATTTAAACGTCATTTTAAGAATAAAAGAACGCAGAGATTTTAAACGAAATATTTTTTTTTTTTTTTTTTTTTTTTTAGAAAATTTGAAGATTTTTGTGTTATGGACCCTCTTTAATAGAATCTATAGTTGGTAAATAGAAGTAATTTGAAATGCCAAAAAGGATGAAACCAGCAGCATTAAGAAATGTGTGTCATGCCCAGTGCCTGATTTAGGGCAGGGCCTTCGGGGCACAGGCCCAGGGCCCCCAATTTTTAGGGGCCCCCAAATGCTGCTGAAGGGTTTTCAACTATCGTCCATAATTAATACAACTGCTTACAAAATCTAATGGAATTTTACATTTCATTCTACATTCTACTGTGTTCATATTTTATTTTTACAACTTTGTATATTTTGGTTGAAACATCCGCATTTAATCACGTTATTAAAGTGAATATTTTCTTTTATCTTTATCACTTTAAAAAATATTGTATTTTTAGTTCTTGTTTTATCCTTTTCCTGTTCTTGTCAGATTATTTGGGGTTGGTGAGTGCAGTTCATGGGCGGCAGAGTCCCAGAATATTTTAAGTAATTATAGTTTATTATTGTGGAAAATTTCTGGTTAGTTGTTGCATACTTTATCATTCCAGATATATAAACTTGCATGGGAAAAGACATTTATCATTACATAATTTATTGTACCACGTCTAATTATTTAAATTTCATGATAGTGAAATAGTTATTTAAAAGGTAAATAAATGATTATCATATTTAATTTTTTAATTGGTATTTAAAAGGGATTCAATCGTGAAGTCAATCGTGGTTATCTTAATAAGTAACTTTTTTTTTCGGAGGGAGGGGGGGGGGGGCTCAATCTTTTTGTAAACAACTTTCCAAGGGGGCCCCCTGTAAGCATCTGTGCCCAGGGCCCCCGAATTTGTAAATCGGTCCCTGGTCATGCCTCTGCAAAAGAATATAACATTAATCAGAACACTTTAGAAAGGTACATTGAAAAATTACATCGAGTTGAACCCAATGAGATGAAGCCAGACTATGTGACAATTAGTGTTGTCAGGTCGAATGTCACAAAATGTAGGTGTTTAAAATTAAGTTTTTCTCTTGTGCTTTAGATTCTATCTAAGCAGGTTTGTTTACACATTAAGTTTTCAATAATAACTAAACTGTGTAGCATAATTTTTTTTTTTTTTTTTTTACCTTTTTTGAAAAACTGATTTTATTTTCCATAACAAATATTCCAATGTAAAAGTGGGTCAAGCTTTCTATTTGCAGAGTGCCTACACCATTATTTTCTCATGATTTTAAAAGGCATCATTTTTCAAGTCTCTTATATATTTCAATATCGCAATTTTATTTTGATAACTAGTTGTATAACGAATAAAATAATACATATTTTTTTCTAGGTCACTATTTAATAAACAAAAAACATTTTGTATCAACCCTCCCTAGTCTCCTCTACATTAACTGCTGTATTGAGTAACAATCCATAAAAACGCTTTTTAAAGCTCACTGCATAAATATATATATATATATTTTTTTTTTTTGGGGGGGGGGGGGAAGGGTATGTTTCGGAGAGGCAATGCAGTGATACAAAGGGTTAACTTATGAAATTTAATTTTTCAAATTTTGAATTCAATAATTCAACTTCAATTTTTTATCTATTTTTAAAGCTCTGCGTGAACAATAATGATGTGAATTTCAACCAAAGGAAATTCCAGCTCTATTCATCATGATTTTCAGGCATACATGACATATTCGACTATCGTTGTCGAGGTTTTTAAACCAAAAATAAATTATTTTTTATGTATGGGTTGTATTTCTTCCTTAAGGCTCCTGGTCACTCAGCTTCCGAATTGCCTTCTGTAATGTCAAATGCATGGGCGTTTGATGCATTCTTACATTCAAAATATCTCCTCGGGAAATTAATATTTTAAACTTTTTCTTTCAGTGATTTCTTCTTTAAGCATGTCTATTTTTTTCTTAGTTGCCAAAATATCTCTAAAAGCAACACTTAATTTTATAGGAAGTGTTAAAATTTTACTCTCACTTTGTCAGTTTTTAGCTCACAGGCTATCATAGCCTGAGAGCTTATGTGCCCGCCCGTTCTGTATATGTACGTTCGTACGTTCATGCGTAACGCGATAACTCATGATAAAAATATCGGATCCACTTGAAATTTTGTATATAGGTATACCTGATAAGGCGCTTCCCGGATTAGTTTTTGGTGTTCATACGAAATGTATAAGAGGGGGAACGGGGGGCTCATGCCCCTCCCCTTAATTGATACAAATGGGTTTTCATGCAGAATCAACAGTTTTCGTTCAAAAATTTAGATATAGGATCATTTTTCTGAAGCAATTTCGTGACTATTATTAGGTGTTCATTGAATAAGTATAAACAGGGGGAAACGGGGGTTCTAATGCCTCTCCCCTTAATTTATATAAATGGGTTTTTCAAGCAAAATTGTCAGATTTCGTTCAAATCTCTGAATAGTTTTGGAAGTTTAATGGTTAAGTATAAAAGAGGGGGATAGCTCCTCTTAATGCTAAATGGGTTTTTATTAAGAATTATCCGATTTGCTCTGAGTTTTGGATATAGATTTTTTATATGATAAAGCATGTTCTTGATAGTTTAGGAGGTTTAATGATTAAGTATAAAAAAAAGGAAAGGAGAGAGCTGTTTCCCTTTCTTAATTTTTTTTCCCAACGGAATTAACCCTTGAAAATATAAGGCTGTAATGTACAATTAGTATGCGTAGCCTGTGAGCTGAATGCTATCAGTATAACTGGGCAATATTCTTTTTTATTAAAATATAAATATTAAAATAAGCAAATATTTTAGGAATAGTTTGAGAAAATAAGGAAATAAAAAGAACATCCTTTAAGAAGAGAACACCGAAAGAAGCTAAAAATATTAATTTTTTAAACAGAAATATTTTAATTTTTTTTTAACTATTTGGAAAATAGTTGTTGTCCTCAATAGAGATTTGGGAAATCTGAAGCCTATCTGAATCTTTTTATTGGTTGAATTCCGCAACTTATTTTATTTTATTCGTTTTCTGATTGCTCCATGTTTAATGTCCAAAAATGGAATACTTCTGTTGCCACAATGACAAAAAAAGTATATAAAAAAAAAAAACTACAAAAAATTAATAACAAATTAACAAATAATTAACAAATTGAGATGCAGTTTTCAAACAAATTGTATTTGAAAGTAATTTTTTTTCTTTATACGACGGTTAAAAATTGGAAATGTGTAATGTTTAGAAGTTTAAAAATTTGCGAAAACTGTAAAATTAAAATTTCATTTAAAATTTGTATATGGTTGGTACAAGAATATTAATTTTTAATCCATGGCGTACGTAACATAAGACTCTGTTATTACATAAACCACATTTTGATCATCCTAAAAATGATGTTTATTGTTATTATTATTATTACAGTAGAACCTCGCTAATTCGGACCCCGATAATCCGGATCTCCGGATAATTCGGATCGTTTTTGTCATTTTTTTTTCAAGTTTGAGAAGCGATTGGCTAATTTCCATAACATTAACTTGTTTCATCGTTCTATTCTAAATAAAAAAAAACTTTTCTGACATGTTTTAGGAATAATTAAGCAAAGTAAACATTACTGTCTGCAAATATTCAATAAGTTTAACATAAAGGTGATTTTCTGTTAGTATGTTACATATTATTTCATTTTTTTTCTAATCCTCCGGATAATCCGGATTGGGTCCGGTACCAATTAATCCGAATTATCGGGGTTTTAGTGTATTTAATATAGAATTTATTTATAAGTCTAAAATTTTAGTCTTTGAAAATGTAATTTTTCAAATAGCCGTTATAATAAATTAATTTTTATTTATTTATTTATTTTTTTAATGAATTACAGATATAAAATAACTTATTGACAAAGTCTATTAAATTAACTCTTTGTAAGAAAAAAAAAAAAAAAACTTTGTTATCGATATTTAATTTGTGCGTATTTGAGGAAATTGTGTAATCAAGGTCCATAGTGTGCCTCCAAGTTTGTTTTTAAAAGGTATATTTGTACAAGATAAGGAAAGTAAACGTGATTTTGTGTAGTGCAAGCATTCCAATAAGGAAAGGGCAAACAAACACTTCTATCAACCAATCTACCACTACATTTTCGCCACTACGATCATAGCAAGAAACAGGACGCGAAATTTGATTTTCCATAAGACTTTTAGCATTAGTGGAAAATCCTGTAATTTCATTGACTATTGGTGAACCGAACTTCTTACCTTGAAAGGAGAAAATCTTAGAATAAAAAACTACAGAAATGTAAAACTAATCGTTGGGGGCCACCGTAATACTTACCCATGATGGATATGCATATATAATATACGAAAAGAATACATTTGAAAACTATTTATAAAATGGATTGCAATTCTAAAACAAAATTTAAACGTGTATTTATATTTTTATTGTGCATAGTAATGCTGTATTAATGAGTTGCTGATGAATCTCCTTCGATAAATTATACAACACGAGTAGTATAGTAATGAGAGTTCCACATCACCCGGTGCACGGTGCTGACCTCTAAGAGGGGTTGAAGGTCATCCGGTGTTCGAGCTGTAAGAGGGGGGGTGGGGTGAAGGTCATCGGGCGTCACGCAAGGTTAAGATGACGTCATCTTAGAGGATGAGTGTGTTTTAGATAAGAATTTTTTTTTAATTTTAAGCGGGAATTTTAGGGAGTTAGAATTTTTTTCGGCGTACTATAGTATGAGAGTGTTATTTAAATTTTAATGTGGGGACTTTAAAATTTTCGGGGCACTTTCGTTTTAGGATTTATTTTTATTTTTAACCGAGACTTAAATATTTTTTGGTGCTGCCATCTGGTGGTGATTTTTAAAAATGCCTGATTTATTTTCGAAAAAATTTAAGCAGGGTTTGATCTTATAAAATGAAGTCGTGGTTGAATAATAGATTTTTCACTTACCGATTCAGCCACGACTTCATGCCTTTGAAAGACTATTTTCAGAAGTGTTCGGTGGATTTTTTCGTAACCAATCCTGTTCGCTTATTTTTTTTTAACCAATCATGGATGATTTCGTTATCACGTGCGCAGTAATTTTTTTGATATATATTTGTTTGAAATAATTTTTTCGTCAGTCGAAGTTTTGCTGTTGCACAGTAAAGATATCTGTTTAATAAATAAATATGAGTCAAGTTTCCGCTCTCGAGGTAAAACAAGAAATGGAACCTGTTTCGGATATGAAGCCCTCTTCATCAGAACTTTTAATAAAAGAAGAGAAACCGGATTTCGTTTGTGAAACCTGCAACAAAACCTTTCTTCGGAAGTTTATGTATGTTAGACATATGAAGTTTCACCTGAACGAGAAAACTTTCAAATGTGAGACTTGTGATAAAAGTTTCATTCAAAAAAGTGATTTACGTCGACATGTGAAGATCCATTCGAAAACGTGTGAGGTGTGTCACGAAATTTTCTCAAGAAAAGCAGAATTTTTAAAACATCAAAAAATTCATAAGTCTACTCTTCGCAGAAAAACTGTTAGGCGGAATCAACAAAAAGATTTTGAGCGAAGTGTGTTAATTAACCGCTTGTGTAATTTACTGCAGCGGGTGTGTGCTTCCTATGACTAATCCATGACGTCATCGTTTTTCAAGAATGTGATTGGACTTGTTAATTATCAGACTCCTTTTTGAGTGAATGTTCTTCGCAATTTATTCAGTTTTCTGCTGACGCTTGATGTAAGAAGGATTTGTAGAAAATGCTGTGCCCCTCCGAGTGTCAACCTTTAATGGACGAGTCAAGATTCAATTTGGAAAATGTTACGCTGTATCCTGCTTCTGACGATGTGGAACCTATTAATTCCCTTGATGAAGAAACATCATTTCCTGATTCCTGCTGTGAAGCTACTCAAGATTTGATGAATGAATTTTTCATTGACTTCAACTTTCAGAAATCTACTCCTGATCAAAAGTTAACAGAGGAACCTTTCATCGTTGTGCCTGATCAACAAAATATCATTCAAACTCCAATTGTGAAAGTTGAAAATTATATTTTTCGAAAAGAACTTGGAAACCATATATTTTTAGGACTACAATTACAGAATGCTCAATACTCTGTTCAAATTAGAGAATTTTCGAGTGAAGGAATTCCAACTCAGAATGGAATCGAAATAGACATTCGCACTTGGTATGAATTCCAGTATAAAATATTTGCGTTTAATTTGAAATATACGAGTTCATCGTTTATCGCCAATAATAAACTTTTAGTTTTGAATGAGGATCAGTCTGTTATGTGTTTGACAATGTTAAAAAATGAATCTCTCATCCAATTAAACAATGCTCAACTTGAACAGTTGAAAGAAAAAGCCTATTCATTGAATCAGAAATTGATTCGTCATATGTATGAAAAACATTTACCTGCTTTATTAAAGCAAAATTGTGAACGAGGTTCTCAAGAAAATGAATATGTTTTGTGGTCTAAATTGATTTATTGTATCGAGAATTCTATTGTGAATATATTTAATCAAATTTTTGAATGTACTGGTTGTGTTTTTAGACATCCTAGTGTGAGTTTGCATTCCTGTTTTATGTTAAACAATCGAGAAAAATTTCAACAGTTAGGGGACATGATTTTAATGCTTGTAAATTTCGACGATGTCCTATCCATGTTTTTAAAGAATGTAGATTCTGTTAGTGACCACTTTTTAGGTCAATTGAATGTAGAAACTTTTAAAAGTGTATTGTTTAAATCGTTTTAATAAATAGATTTCGTTTTATTTCTGTGTCTTTATTTCTTCAAATGTGTATGTGTGTGTTTTACTTTAAATGGGAGGTTTATTAAGATTTATGAAAAAATAATAGGAATAAAATATACAATTCAATTAAGAAATGAAATGAAAAAAATGAATTAAGACAATACTTACCTGAAACACTTGCTTCCTTCACAGTGACTTGACTAGAAATGAAAGAAAATCATCTAAGTTCTTATCACTAGGGTTTCCCCCTTTCGTCATGAGTGTTATCAAATCACGTGATTGAGGTTGCCTTATGTCATTCGGGATATCTTGATTCAACGTCATCAGTGATATCATACCACGTGACCTAATCTTTTCAGCTGATAAGATTAAGCGATAATTACAAGTATAAAGCCCTGAGCAGCTCATTAATGTTCATTCTTTTCGTTGGAGTTAAGCTGTTCTAGTTGGATACGTTCTGTTGCTGCTGCTGCTGCTGTCTTCAAAATGCCTTCCATTCACTTTACGGATAATAGATTAAATGTGGAGTACATCAGTGATTTCATCGAGAAACCTCATGCGGATCGTTATTTGTCTGAGTTGCGGACATTACCCTTCTTCAGACCTACTTTTCGCCTGTTTGGAAAAGATGTTAAGCCTAAACGTCTGATCTTAGCCTATGGAGATGCCAATACCAGCTATGCCTTCAGCGGAACCAGTGTGCCCGGTATTCCATGGACTCCCCTGATGATAGAATTGCGTGACAAAGTGGAAAAAGAAACTGCCTGCACGTTCAACTATGTGTTACTTAATTTCTACCAAGATGGATCGACTGGCATTAGTCACCACAAAGATGATGAATCCTGCTTGAATGCTGTCTTCCCTGTTTCAGTACTGAGTTTTGGTGCACAGAGAACTATCGAATTCAAAAGACCGAATGTGCCTTCTACCTTTATAAAATTAGAACATGGCTCTCTTTATAATATGAATCCACCCAGCAATGAACTGTTCACACATGGGATTGGAGCAGAATATCACATAAAAGGTGTTCGAATTAGTCTTACCTTTCGGCATTTAGTGTCACACCCCCTGGATTTGAAAAAACCAAGACTAGATTTTGCTTCTTTCTCGAAGGATCCTGCATTAAATTTGGACTTGTTTTCTATCTCTGTTGATGATGATGATGAATCTATTCACTGCTCGCCGATGAACAGACCTGAACTTGATGATTCGCATAAAGACGAGTGGTTTACCCGAACTTTCAAAGAAAGTTATTATTCAACTTCCTGGAATTTAGAATGGTGTACTTTAGCACACATTGAAATGGATAAAAACTGTAACTTGAAATTGCATATTCGAAATTTCAAAGAAGGTGCTTTCGGTAAACTCTACCCAACAAAAAATGGGGTTGTGATGACCTCAACGACGTTCGATCATTTCCAACAACATGTGACAAAGTTCCACTTTTATTCTGTGAAAGAGTCTTCGGTTTGTAATAATCAACTCATTCTAGCCTTTGTCGATGAAGACTTTTGTCTTATTCAACAGATATTCAAAATGGATGATAAGAATTTTCATTTCAAACCCAATGGAATTCGATTATCACGAGATCAATTTTTAAAACTCACTGAATTTTGTTCTGAAATTACAGACTGTTTCATCGATATGCTTCTTACATGAGTGATACCTGTATCAATCATGCGAAAATCGGGAAAATGTATCCATTCCCATATAGACTCTGATTGTGCCAAGAAAAACTTTTTATCCTGCTTAAACTCTGAAATTGAACGATCATTGGATCGTGTCTTTGAGTGTTATGGCTGTCGAATAGGACAAAATTCACAATTGGATCACTCATGTTTAACAATTGGTTTAAGAGAAAAATATCTCTTGTATAAAGACAGTGCCTTTTTGAACTTTAATGTCTACCAATTTGTAAAAAATGTAACATCAGAATGTACATGTCATTTCACACATGCATTTTTCGCTGCTTTAAAATCAGACTTTTATAAAAATTACTTAGAAACAATCTTTGTAAATAAGCAAGAAACATTATGTACTATCAAATAGATTTAATAAAATGTTTGTTATTTTTCCTTAAACCTGTCTCTGTTTTATTTTAATTTTCCCTTTCAGCTTATACTACAATTATTTTTGAAACATAAGAGAAGTAATAATAATTTTATGAGAAAGTATAAAAAATAACGTTAAATGAAAGATTTGAAAAAAAAAAAAATAATCACTAGTGTGAAAAAAAAAATTCTCAGTTTGCATAATTTAAGTGCAAAGTAATTAAAATTTTCTCATGAATAGTTTTATATTCATTAAGTGAATTAGTGTTAATCAGCTATTAAAACCCTTTTTATAATCAAAGAATTAATTATTATTAATCATGTATGACTTTATTAACCCATAAAGACTTTGTTTTTTATAATCAACTAATTAATTAATGATTATGATTTTAATAACTTATGAAGATTTTACATGCTTTTACTTATTTAAAGCAATCAATAAAAGAAAGTTTACAAAATGAACATTTTACTTAATTGAAAAAAAAAAAAAAAAAAAAAAAAAAAAAAAGAAAAAAAGAAAGATAATTTTATTTTTGAGCTTCGTAATTACAATTAAAAATTCCATTCATTAAGATTAATTTGTAATTAAGTCCCTTTGAAAATTAGTTTTCTTATTGTTGATGAGAAATCGAGTCATATCATCTTATCAAGTGATTCACTCTTTGGAAAAACCCCTTATCAGATAAGATGAATCAGCTCTTGTGATAAAAAGGGACAGCAAGAAGAAATCGACTTCAGTTGATATTTTTTTTCGCTTGTGAAGTGTCTTAGTGCGTGAGTGCCCTTATTACTTTTGGATTATTTCGTCATTGATTATAGTCAAGCGATGTCTTCAAACACCTTTTCAGATGATGATGAAGTAAGTTTTTTTTATTATTATTATTTGAATAGTTCTATTAAATGTGAAAATTTATTTAAAAGAGTTAGTATATTATTTATATATTCAAATATATACTTTTTTTTTTCGTTAAAGAAAACAGTTAAGATTGAATATGTTTGAAAAGAGATTCATATTATTGCTTTTGCATGTTTTTAAAACTAAATATTTAAAACAGTTTTTATTTATTGATTGTGAAATTTATTTAAAAGATTAGTATATTATTTATATATTCAAATATATACTTTTTTTTTTCGTAAGAGAAAACAGTTACGATTTAATATGTTTGAAAAGAGATTCATATTATTGCTTTTACACGTTTTTAAAACTAAATATTTAAAACAGTTTTTATTTATTGATTGTGAAATTTATTTAAAGGATTAGTATATTATTTATATATCCAAATATATACTTTTTTTTTTTCGTTAGAGAAAACAGTTACGATTGAATATGTTTGAAAAGAGATTCATATTATTGCTTTTACATGTTTTTAAAACTAAATATTTAAAACAGTTTTTATTTATTGATTGTGAAATTTATTTAAAGGATTAGTATATTATTTATATATCCAAATATATACTTTTTTTTTTCGTTAGAGAAAACAGTTAAGATTGAATATGTTTGAAAAGAGATTCATATTATTGCTTTTACATGTTTTTAAAACTAAATATTTAAAACAGTTTTTATTTATTGATTGTGAAATTTATTTAAAAGATTAGTATTTTATTTATATATTCAAATATATACTTTTTTTTTCGTTAGAGAAAACAGTTACGATTGAATATGTTTGAAAAGAGATTCATATTATTGCTTTTACATGTTTTTAAAACTAAATATTTAAAACAGTTTTTATTTATTGATTGTGAAATTTATTTAAAGGATTAGTATATTATTTATATATCCAAATATATACTTTTTTTTTTCGTTAGAGAAAACAGTTAAGATTGAATATGTTTGAAAAGAGATTCATATTATTGCTTTTACAAGTTTTTAAAACTAAATATTTAAAACAGTTTTTATTTATTGATTGTGAAATTTATTTAAAAGATTAGTATTTTATTTATATATTCAAATATATACTTTTTTTTTCGTAAGAGAAAACAGTTACGATTTAATATGTTTGAAAAGAGATTCATATTATTGCTTTTACATGTTTTTAAAACTAAATATTTAAAACAGTTTTTATTTATTGATTGTGAAATTTATTTAAAGGATTAGTATATTATTTATATATCCAAATATATACTTTTTTTTTTTCGTTAGAGAAAACAGTTACGATTGAATATGTTTGAAAAGAGATTCATATTATTGCTTTTACATGTTTTTAAAACTAAATATTTAAAACAGTTTTTATTCATTGATTGTGAAATTTATACTAATCCTTTAAATAAATTTCACAATCAATAAATAAAAACTGTTTTAAATATTTAGTTTTAAAAACATGTAAAAGCAATAATATGAATCTCTTTTCAAACATATTCAATCTTAACTGTTTTCTCTAACGAAAAAAAAGTATATATTTGAATATATAAATAATATACTAATCCTTTAAATAAATTTCACAATCAATAAATAAAAACTGTTTTAAATATTTAGTTTTAAAAACATGTAAAAGCAATAATATGAATCTCTTTTCAAACATATTCAATCTTAACTGTTTTCTCTAACGAAAAAAAAAGTATATATTTGAATATTTAAATAATATACTAATCCTTTAAATAAATTTCACAATCAATAAATAAAAACTGTTTTAAATATTTAGTTTTAAAAACATGTAAAAGCAATAATATGAATCTCTTTTCAAACTTATTAAATCTTAACTGTTTTCTCTTACGGAAAAAAAAGTATATATTTGGATATATAAATAATATACTAATCCTTTAAATAAATTTCACAATCAATAAATAAAAACTGTTTTAAATATTTAGTTTTAAAAACATGTAAAAGCAATAATATGAATCTCTTTTCAAACATATTCAATCGTAACTGTTTTCTCTAACGAAAAAAAAAGTATATATTTAGATATATAAATAATATACTAATCCTTTAAATAAATTTCACAATCAATAAATAAAAACTGTTTTAAATATTTAGTTTTAAAAACATGTAAAAGCAATAATATGAATCTCTTTTCAAACATATTAAATCGTAACTGTTTTCTCTTACGAAAAAAAAAGTATATATTTGAATATATAAATAATATACTAATCTTTTAAATAAATTTTCACATTTAATTATACTATTCAAATAATAAAAAAAAAACTTACTTCATCATCATCTGAAAAGGTGTTTGAAGACATCGCTTGACTATAATCCATGACGAAATAATCCAAAAGTAATAAGGGCACTCACGCACTAAGACACTTCACAAGCGAAAAAAAATATCAACTGAAGTCGATTTCTTCTTGCTGTCCCTTTTTATCACAAGAGCTGATTCATCTTATCTGATAAGGGGTTTTTCCAAAGAGTGATTCACTTGATAAGATGATATGACTCGATTTCTCATCAACAATAAGAAAACTAATTTTCAAAGGGACTTAATTACAAATTAATCTTAATGAATGGAATTTTTAATTGTAATTACGAAGCTTAAAAATAAAATTATCTTTCTTTTTTTTTTTTTTTTTTTTTTTTTTCAATTAAGTATTCTACGTAAAATGTTCATTTTGTAAACTTTCTTTTATTGATTGCTTTAAATAAGTAAAAGCATGTAAAATCTTCATAAGTAATTAAAATCATAATCATTAATTAATTAGTTGATTATAAAAAACAAAGTCTTCATGGGTTAATAAAGTCATACATTATTAATAATAATTAATTCTTTGATTATAAAAAGGGTTTTAATAGCTGATTAACACTAATTCACTTAATGAATATAAAACTATTCATGAGAAAATTTTAATTACTTTGCACTTAAATTATGCAAACTGAGAATTTTTTTTTCACACTAGTGATTAATTTTTTTTTTCAAATCTTTCATTTAACGTTATTTTTTATACTTTCTCATAAAATTATTGTCACTTCTCTTATGTTTCAAAAATAATTGTAGTATAAGCTGAAAGGGAAAATTAAAATAAAACAGAGACAGGTTTAAGGAAAAATAACAAACATTTTATTAAATCTATTTGATAGTACATAATGTTTCTTGCTTATTTACAAAGATTGTTTCTAAGTAATTTTTATAAAAGTCTGATTTTAAAGCAGCGAAAAATGCATGTGTGAAATGACATGTACATTCTGATGTTACATTTTTTACAAATTGGTAGACATTAAAGTTCAAAAAGGCACTGTCTTTATACAAGAGATATTTTTCTCTTAAACCAATTGTTAAACATGAGTGATCCAATTGTGAATTTTGTCCTATTCGACAGCCATAACACTCAAAGACACGATCCAATGATCGTTCAATTTCAGAGTTTAAGCAGGATAAAAAGTTTTTCTTGGCACAATCAGAGTCTATATGGGAATGGATACATTTTCCCGATTTTCGCATGATTGATACAGGTATCACTCGGGTAAGAAGCATATCGATGAAACAGTCTGTAATTTCAGAACAAAATTCAGTGAGTTTTAAAAATTGATCTCGTGATAATCGAATTCCATTGGGTTTGAAATGAAAATTCTTATCATCCGTTTTGAATATCTGTTGAATAAGACAAAAGTCTTCATCGACAAAGGCTAGAATGAGTTGATTATTACAAACCGAAGACTCTTTCACAGAATAAAAGTGGAACTTTGTCACATGTTGTTGGAAATGATCGAACGTCGTTGAGGTCATCACAACCCCATTTTTTGTTGGGTAGAGTTTACCGAAAGCACCTTCTTTGAAATTTCGAATATGCAATTTCAAGTTACAGTTTTTATCCATTTCAATGTGTGCTAAAGTACACCATTCTAAATTCCAGGAAGTTGAATAATAACTTTCTTTGAAAGTTCGGGTAAACCACTCGTCTTTATGCGAATCATCAAGTTCAGGTCTGTTCATCGGCGAGCAGTGAATAGATTCATCATCATCATCAACAGAGATAGAAAACAAGTCCAAATTTAATGCAGGATCCTTCGAGAAAGAAGCAAAATCTAGTCTTGGTTTTTTCAAATCCAGGGGGTGTGACACTAAATGCCGAAAGGTAAGACTAATTCGAACACCTTTTATGTGATATTCTGCTCCAATCCCATGTGTGAACAGTTCATTGCTGGGTGGATTCATATTATAAAGAGAGCCATGTTCTAATTTTATAAAGGTAGAAGGCACATTCGGTCTTTTGAATTCGATAGTTCTCTGTGCACCAAAACTCAGTACTGAAACAGGGAAGACAGCATTCAAGCAGGATTCATCATCTTTGTGGTGACTAATGCCAGTCGATCCATCTTGGTAGAAATTAAGTAACACATAGTTGAACGTGCAGGCAGTTTCTTTTTCCACTTTGTCACGCAATTCTATCATCAGGGGAGTCCATGGAATACCGGGCACACTGGTTCCGCTGAAGGCATAGCTGGTATTGGCATCTCCATAGGCTAAGATCAGACGTTTAGGCTTAACATCTTTTCCAAACAGGCGAAAAGTAGGTCTGAAGAAGGGTAATGTCCGCAACTCAGACAAATAACGATCCGCATGAGGTTTCTCGATGAAATCACTGATGTACTCCACATTTAATCTATTATCCGTAAAGTGAATGGAAGGCATTTTGAAGACAGCAGCAGCAGCAGCAACAGAACGTATCCAACTAGAACAGCTTAACTCCAACGAAAAGAATGAACATTAATGAGCTGCTCAGGGCTTTATACTTGTAATTATCGCTTAATCTTATCAGCTGAAAAGATTAGGTCACGTGGTATGATATCACTGATGACGTTGAATCAAGATATCCCGAATGACATAAGGCAACCTCAATCACGTGATTTGATAACACTCATGACGAAAGGGGGAAACCCTAGTGATAAGAACTTAGATGATTTTCTTTCATTTCTAGTCAAGTCACTGTGAAGGAAGCAAGTGTTTCAGGTAAGTATTGTCTTAATTCATTTTTTTCATTTCATTTCTTAATTGAATTGTATATTTTATTCCTATTATTTTTTCATAAATCTTAATAAACCTCCCATTTAAAGTAAAACACACACATACACATTTGAAGAAATAAAGACACAGAAATAAAACGAAATCTATTTATTAAAACGATTTAAACAATACACTTTTAAAAGTTTCTACATTCAATTGACCTAAAAAGTGGTCACTAACAGAATCTACATTCTTTAAAAACATGGATAGGACATCGTCGAAATTTACAAGCATTAAAATCATGTCCCCTAACTGTTGAAATTTTTCTCGATTGTTTAACATAAAACAGGAATGCAAACTCACACTAGGATGTCTAAAAACACAACCAGTACATTCAAAAATTTGATTAAATATATTCACAATAGAATTCTCGATACAATAAATCAATTTAGACCACAAAACATATTCATTTTCTTGAGAACCTCGTTCACAATTTTGCTTTAATAAAGCAGGTAAATGTTTTTCATACATATGACGAATCAATTTCTGATTCAATGAATAGGCTTTTTCTTTCAACTGTTCAAGTTGAGCATTGTTTAATTGGATGAGAGATTCATTTTTTAACATTTTCAAACACATAACAGACTGATCCTCATTCAAAACTAAAAGTTTATTATTGGCGATAAACGATGAACTCGTATATTTCAAATTAAACGCAAATATTTTATACTGGAATTCATACCAAGTGCGAATGTCTATTTCGATTCCATTCTGAGTTGGAATTCCTTCACTCGAAAATTCTCTAATTTGAACAGAGTATTGAGCATTCTGTAATTGTAGTCCTAAAAATATATGGTTTCCAAGTTCTTTTCGAAAAATATAATTTTCAACTTTCACAATTGGAGTTTGAATGATATTTTGTTGATCAGGCACAACGATGAAAGGTTCCTCTGTTAACTTTTGATCAGGAGTAGATTTCTGAAAGTTGAAGTCAATGAAAAATTCATTCATCAAATCTTGAGTAGCTTCACAGCAGGAATCAGGAAATGATGTTTCTTCATCAAGGGAATTAATAGGTTCCACATCGTCAGAAGCAGGATACAGCGTAACATTTTCCACATTGAATCTTGACTCGTCCATTAAAGGTTGACACTCGGAGGGGCACAGCATTTTCTACAAATCCTTCTTACATCAAGCGTCAGCAGAAAACTGAATAAATTGCGAAGAACATTCACTCAAAAAGGAGTCTGATAATTAACAAGTCCAATCACATTCTTGAAAAACGATGACGTCATGGATTAGTCATAGGAAGCACACACCCGCTGCAGTAAATTACACAAGCGGTTAATTAACACACTTCGCTCAAAATCTTTTTGTTGATTCCGCCTAACAGTTTTTCTGCGAAGAGTAGACTTATGAATTTTTTGATGTTTTAAAAATTCTGCTTTTCTTGAGAAAATTTCGTGACACACCTCACACGTTTTCGAATGGATCTTCACATGTCGACGTAAATCACTTTTTTGAATGAAACTTTTATCACAAGTCTCACATTTGAAAGTTTTCTCGTTCAGGTGAAACTTCATATGTCTAACATACATAAACTTCCGAAGAAAGGTTTTGTTGCAGGTTTCACAAACGAAATCCGGTTTCTCTTCTTTTATTAAAAGTTCTGATGAAGAGGGCTTCATATCCGAAACAGGTTCCATTTCTTGTTTTACCTCGAGAGCGGAAACTTGACTCATATTTATTTATTAAACAGATATCTTTACTGTGCAACAGCAAAACTTCGACTGACGAAAAAATTATTTCAAACAAATATATATCAAAAAATTACTGCGCACGTGATAACGAAATCATCCATGATTGGTTAAAAAAAAAAATAAGCGAACAGGATTGGTTACGAAAAAATCCACCGAACACTTCTGAAAATAGTCTTTCAAAGGCATGAAGTCGTGGCTGAATCGGTAAGTGAAAAATCTATTATTCAACCACGACTTCATTTTATAAGATCAAACCCTGCTTAAATTTTTTCGAAAATAAATCAGGCATTTTTAAAAATCACCACCAGATGGCAGCACCAAAAAATATTTAAGTCTCGGTTAAAAATAAAAATAAATCCTAAAACGAAAGTGCCCCGAAAATTTTAAAGTCCCCACATTAAAATTTAAATAACACTCTCATACTATAGTACGCCGAAAAAAATTCTAACTCCCTAAAATTCCCGCTTAAAATTAAAAAAAAAAATCTTATCTAAAACACACTCATCCTCTAAGATGACGTCATCTTAACCTTGCGTGACGCCCGATGACCTTCACCCCACCCCCCCTCTTACAGCTCGAACACCGGATGACCTTCAACCCCTCTTAGAGGTCAGCACCGTGCACCGGGTGATGTGGAACTCTCATTACTATACTACTCGTGTTGTATAATTTATCGAAGGAGATTCATCAGCAACTCATTAATACAGCATTACTATGCACAATAAAAATATAAATACACGTTTAAATTTTGTTTTAGAATTGCAATCCATTTTATAAATAGTTTTCAAATGTATTCTTTTCGTATATTATATATGCATATCCATCATGGGTAAGTATTACGGTGGCCCCCAACGACTAGTTTTACATTTCTGTAGTTTTTTATTCTAAGATTTTCTCCTTTCAAGGTAAGAAGTTCGGTTCACCAATAGTCAATGAAATTACAGGATTTTCCACTAATGCTAAAAGTCTTATGGAAAATCAAATTTCGCGTCCTGTTCCTTGCTATGATCGTAGTGGCGAAAATGTAGTGGTAGATTGGTTGATAGAAGTGTTTGTTTGCCCTTTCCTTATTGGAATGCTTGCACTACACAAAATCACGTTTACTTTCCTTATCTTGTACAAATATACCTTTTAAAAACAAACTTGGAGGCACACTATGGACCTTGATTACACAATTTCCTCAAATACGCACAAATTAAATATCGATAACAAAGTTTTTTTTTTTTTCTTACAAAGAGTTAATTTAATAGACTTTGTCAATAAGTTATTTTATACCTGTAATTCATTAAAAAAATAAATAAATAAATAAAAATTAATTTATTATAACGGCTATTTGAAAAATTACATTTTCAAAGACTAAAATTTTAGACTTTTAAATAAATTCTATATTAAATACACTAAAACCCCGATAATTCGGATTAATTGGGACCGGACCCAATCCGGATTATCCGGAGGATTAGAAAAAAAATGAAATAATATGTAACATACTAACAGAAAATCACCTTTATGTTAAACTTATTGAATATTTGCAGACAGTAATGTTTACTTTGCTTAATTATTCCTAAAACATGTCAGAAAAGTTTTTTTTTATTTAGAATAGAACGATGAAACAAGTTAATGTTATGGAAATTAGCCAATCGCTTCTCAAACTTGAAAAAAAAATGACAAAAACGATCCGAATTATCCGGAGATCCGGATTATCGGGGTCCGAATTAGCGAGGTTCTACTGTAATAATAATAATAACAATAAACATCATTTTTAGGATGATCAAAATGTGGTTTATGTAATAACAGAGTCTTATGTTACGTACGCCATGGATTAAAAATTAATATTCTTGTACCAACCATATACAAATTTTAAATGAAATTTTAATTTTACAGTTTTCGCAAATTTTTAAACTTCTAAACATTACACATTTCCAATTTTTAACCGTCGTATAAAGAAAAAAAATTACTTTCAAATACAATTTGTTTGAAAACTGCATCTCAATTTGTTAATTATTTGTTAATTTGTTATTAATTTTTTGTAGTTTTTTTTTATATACTTTTTTTGTCATTGTGGCAACAGAAGTATTCCATTTTTGGACATTAAACATGGAGCAATCAGAAAACGAATAAAATAAAATAAGTTGCGGAATTCAACCAATAAAAAGATTCAGATAGGCTTCAGATTTCCCAAATCTCTATTGAGGACAACAACTATTTTCCAAATAGTTAAAAAAAAATTAAAATATTTCTGTTTAAAAAATTAATATTTTTAGCTTCTTTCGGTGTTCTCTTCTTAAGATGACGTCATCTTAACCTTGCGTGACGCCCGATGACCTTCACCCCACCCCCCCTCTTACAGCTCGAACACCGGATGACCTTCAACCCCTCTTAGAGGTCAGCACCGTGCACCGGGTGATGTGGAACTCTCATTACTATACTACTAACACGCCTAACTACTCAAGTAGTACTGAATTGCGAAAAAGAAACATCCTTATAACTCCAAAAATATTAATCTTATTAACTAACAGTTTATTGCATCGGATGAAGCATCTCATTTCCATTAAAATATATCTTTGAATTGAAATTTGAATGAAATAGAGAGTCATGAAAAATCGAAGAATGTGGAAAACAGGATTACAAATATCTCGACAACTAATAATTCGATCGACTTCGTTCTTTATGCAAAATTTGTGTTATTTTATTGCCTTTAACGATCACAGCTTAAATTGAAAAATTTCGAAAATTTTTATATACCTTTCATCAGAACGAATTTTTCGAGAGTCCGAAAAAAATAGTTCCGGATAATCGAGGTTACTGATATTAAATATGCTTCGTCCCATTCTTATATACTAAGTACATACAAAATTTCAAGTCTGTATCTCAATTCGTTCGGGAGATAGAGCGTTTACAGACAGACAGACGGACGGGAAATTTTTTTTCTAAAAATATGTTTTTCGAAATCTCCAGTGTCGAAAACGTGTAAATCCGTCAAAAAAATTTTTCGATTTTCAAAACGATTGCAAGACTTACCTTAAGTTTTTATTGTTCTTAAGTTGTTGATAACTTTTTGACTAGAAAATTAAATCAAATTTAATAATTAACTATGCATTCAAAAGTTTATTAAATCCATTAGACTTTTAAATCACAACATTTTAAGAGCTTCACCTTTTATATAAACATTTGAATAAATAATTTATATTAATTGAGAAAGGTGATACAAAAAATTAAAAACAAATAACATTGGCATATTTCGGTCCTAATCTGATACGAATCATAATCATAATAAAAATCTATACAAAAATAAATCATAAATCAAAATAAGAAAAAAATATTATATTGTTATGAACTCTATAGCAATTCATTTTCTATTAAGTATGAGAAAGTTATACGCTTTTTTAATGCAGTTCAGATGCACTAGACTCTAGCGGGAGTCCTAACTATCGTGCAGGCACTCTCGTTATCAGGGTTTGTCGACATCGGCGAAATTTATTTTCCCAGTGTGCTTTGCGTTAGCCAGATGTTGTTGCGATAGTAAATAGAAGTGTAGATTGTTTATTTCGGCGGAAAATTTTCGCTGTTTAAAGTTTAGACATATTTTTAGTTATAATGTTACTCTTTTTTTTATTTGCTTTAAAATAAATTAATTAAAAATTGATGTTATTAACTGTTTTATACAGAATATTAATGCGTATAATAATTACTAACTAATAATTAAATTTTATCAATTAAAGTGTAAAAAATAGATCATATTAGTGATTAAAGGTTTAACTGCTCTTGAAACATAAAACTGTTGGTATCTATTCAATATTATTTAATGATAGGAAAAAAATAATAAAAATGCAATTTAAAAAAAGTCGTGATTTTTCTACGTTCTATTTTATTGCAACAATAAATAATCGATCATATAATTTTCTTCCACCCTCACCTAACACTATTTCTCCATTTTATCAAGAATAAAATTTAATATCTTTGAAATTCTGTCTTTCTTAAAAAAAAAAAAAAAAAAAAAAAAAAAAAAAAAAAAATTGCAAATTTTTAGTAAGGTAAATAATGAGTCATCTTAACCCCCCCCCCCCCCAAAAAAAAAATCTGTTTCTTTTCTTTTCCTTTAATTCATGAAGTTTAATTTTTTTAGAAATAGGCATATGAAATTTAAAATATGCCTGATATTTAAAAGATGCATTCAAAATAATAAATCTGTGTAATATTTTTTGTTAATTATTATTTAATTCATCTATACATATATACGTGTGTGCGTACACATAAGTCTACACATACACTGCCAGCCATAAGTTTGAGACCACTTCAAAAAAAAATTTTTATCTATAATTACTCAAACAACATAATAAATGCCATATTTCCGAACATCAAAGAATGTGAAGTATGAGCAAGTCAGGTAGAGTAATTGTTATTTATTTAATGCTTCCCAGGTGTCTGCTTTATAGTAGGTTATCACTATAACTACTGTTTTACTTTTACTGGTCACTATTATTTTAGTTTTTTTTTTTTGTCAATTATATTAAGATATACAATTTTGTTGAAGTTCTACACACAATTTTTTCTTTATCTTGATTTTGAGGTTACTTCTGTTTAGGGATGCACCGAATATTCAGTATCTATTCAGTATTCGGCCATGTTACCGAATATTCGGTTAGGTCGGATATGAAACTATTCGGCCTGCCAAATATTCGGTTTGGCCGAGTATCAAAGTATTCGGCCTAAATCCATTACTTAATAATAAAACTTTTTAAAACACATTTTTAAAAACTTTTCACAATTTCTACTTTTAACTGTCAGTTTATAAATTTATAGTAAATATTTAGAATATTAATCAATATTTTTAGGAATAAATGATGTGCAGATGCAAATTCCTGAATTTTGTTTAGTAAATATTCTGTTTCTTGCTTTTGGCTTTTCCCAAATAAAAGTCCTTAAACAAGAAAGAAAAACTTTTGAGATTAGTAACAGCTATCAAGGCAGACCATTTTTGTTCATGAAGCCTTAATCATAATCAACTTATTGAGTCATGAGTACATTGTATTTCATCTCACTCTAGGTCAAACTTGTGTTTTTGTTTGTTGCATTAGCAATAAATAAGATACCATAACAATATTTTCAACTCGCATGTTTTAATTTCTGTAAAATATGATATGATGGGAAGGGTGGAAAATGCCACCATTCATAAAAAAAGAACTTTGAGCTAGACATTAATTTATTCAGAATTAAGTTGAAAGTATTTGTATTTTATATTGAAACAAAATCTGCCTTTAGTTATTGAAAAAGGACAATTATGAAACTGTAAAGTTTTTCTTGAACCATTTTTGCATTATTTCCTTTGATTTTAAAACTTTTGTCTTAATTTGTAAAAGAAACAATGGAATTTAAAATTTTATTAATTAAAAAAGTCTTATAATTGTGCTTCTCAAATAACTGAAGGCAGATTTTTATAGTACTTAATGTACTTATAAAAAGCTCTTGTTTATCAAAATGTAAGTTCTTTTATTAAATATTATGTAATATTGCTTTAAATAGTAACATTTTAATACCTTTAAACTTTGCATATAAAAAATATTTCGAAAGCTGAATATTTGGTATTCAGCCTAACAATTATTATTCGGCTTGCCGAATATTCGGTATTCGGTTCACCTGTCAGTCCAATATCCGGTATTCAGCCAAAATCACTATTCGATGCTTCCCTACTCAGTGGCGTAGCTAGGATGAGTGACACCCGGGGCGGATATAAAGGGTGTCGCCCCCATCCACCATGATGTCACTCCCCCCCCTCCAATTCGTCATTTTTTTTCAATCATAACTCTACTTTATTACAACAAAGATCATACCATTCCTTATTTACTTTTTGTCCTCCCTCATAAAAAAAAAACAGGAGCGACTCCTCACTTAATCCATAGTCTGCATAAGTTAGTATCGTGTCTACATGTAGAAGAAAATTCTTTCTTTTAAAGTTTGCTTTTTTTGTTTACAGTTTGCTTTTTAACCGACTTCAAGGAGGAGGTTATGATTTCGACCTGTATGTATTTGTTGTTCACGCATAACTTTCGTAAATATGAACCGATTTTGATAATTCTTTTTTTGTTTGAAAGCGTATGGGGTCCATGTGGTCCCATTCAAATTTCATAAAAATCTGTTGATTAGAACTTTTAAAAAAATTAAAACATTTAAATTCAATATCTTTTCGAAGCAATCGACCAATTAGAAACATTCATTTTTCATGTTTTTATGTTACACTTACGTAGACACACGATCTTTTCAAAGTGTGAAATCCTAACTGGACAAGGTTCACATTTATTAAAAGTGTACACTGAAAAAAAATTTACCCTTTTGCTGCATAATCACTCTCCCGTTTTTATAGAATATCTCTCTCTTGACCCATGAGAATTCTCCACGATAGGCTGAAGTAATCGTTTTCTATAAAAGCGGTGGATTGACGATGCAGCAAAAGGGCCAAATTTTTTACAGCGTACACTGTAAAAATTTTGATCCTTTTGTTGTATCGTCACTCCCCCGCTTTTATAGAATATCTTTCCTTTGACCCATGAGAATGCTCCATGATACATTGTTAAAAATTTTATCCATTTGCTGCAGCGATACACCACAGCTTTTATAGAATATGTCTTTTATGACCAATGAGTCCATAACACAGTAAAGTAATCGTTTTCTATAAAAGCGGTGGACTGATGATGCAGCAAAAGGCTCAAAGTTTTTGTAGTGTAATTGGGACAAAAGCGTCTGTAAAAAAAATATTTGGGAATCAGATGCTGTCACTCTCTTATAGAGGCAGGCAGTTATAGGTAATGAGTTTCAGATTCCTCATCGAATACGCCATCGCTCATTTCCGATTACAGTGGCACTGTAAAAAATGCGACCCTTTTGCTGCATCGTCATTCCCCTGCTTTTGTAGAATGTCTCTCTTTTGACCCATGAGAATGCTTCGTAATTGGGTGAAGTAATCGTTTTCTATAAAAGCAATAGAGTGATGATATAGCAAAAGTGTCAAATTTTTTACAGTGTAGGATTCCTCGATATGAATATGACGACACATGTAGCACAGTATATAATTGGTTGAAACGATTTTGGACAAAAACGAGTCACCAAGCATCTTGTTGAACGGGCAATTTTCGTCAATCTTGTTAACTTCTCATACGAGTACAATCGAATTCTTCCAGGAAATCATCATCAAATTCCATAATAAAAAATGCCTGGCAATGCAATGCACTGTTAAAAATTTGCAACTTTTGCTGCATCATCACTCCATCGCTTTTATAGAATATCTTTATTTTTATCAAAGAGAATCCTTCATAATGCATTTAACTAATCGCTTTCTATATAAGCGGTGAAGTGATGATACATTGTTAAAAATCTGCTGCATTTTGTTGCAACGCACTCCGCCGCTTGTATATAATGTCTCTACTGCGACCTATGAGAATGCTCCTTAATACAGTCAAGTAACCGTTTTCTATACAAGCGCTGGAGTGCGTAGCAAAAGAAAGGAGCAGATTTTTAACAGTGTCCAGCAAAAGTTTCAAAATTTTAACCGTGTAGTTGGGACAAAAGCGTCTGTAAAAGAAATATTTGGGAATCAAATGCTGTCACTCTCTTACAGAGGCAGCCAGGTATTGGTTATGAGTTTCAGATTCCTCGTCGAATCGCCACTGCTCATTTTCGATGCCATTACTGCCTGTATCTATGTATTAGATTGTTGCTGTTTATCGATTGAAGCATAGTGCGATTTTTGCTAAAATCTTTCTTTTTCCTTTTTCTGAGTGAAGAAGGAGTACTTTTGACTGACTACACTAGAAAAGCATTTTACTATACATTAATATATGAAGTCATTTTGCTGCGTGCTCATATATGGAAGCACTATGTCGCGCTCTTATGTGTAAGGACACTTTACTTGATGGATTGTCACCTTTTGATACCCACTTTCGATGACCGTAGGATTCGATGCAGACTAAGATTTCATAAATGCGGTAGCTTTTCGAAGTGGCAGATCTTGTCTGAAGAAGTTACCATACAAAGAAATTCTTAAGATTCACAACGATACTAACCGATATTGTAAGTGTTTTCAGAAAAGTTGACAATCAAACAGTGATAAGTAAACTGAATGCATCAAAACTTAGCAAAGTGCTTACATTAGTAATGCAAAGAGCTATCGTGTGCCAGTACACATAATTATGTATTACGGTATGCATAACTAAAAAGTAGGAAATAAAATAAGCTTTTTAAGAAAAAAATATCAACCGACTTCAAAAAAGCGCTAAAAAGAATTAAATAATTCTTTAAAATTCTCTAATGACAAAACGTTATCCAATAAGCACACATTGGATATCAGGTACCGGCATAAAAAACGGTTAAATTTAATATGTATAATTTAATATCCACCAAACATAGATTTTAGAGATAATATTATTTTACAAGAGATGAATTGACATATTTATGATTTATTTTATAATATATACATATAAAAAGTAATGAATTACTTTTTGAAGTTGGTGCCAAACTATTTGATGTATATTAAGAATTGTAGCTAAATTATGCCTAGTACCATAATTAAAATGGGGATAATCATTATCGATTGTGATTGTTTGGCACCAACTTCAAAAAGTAATTCATTACTTTTTATATGTATATATTCATAAAATAAATCATAAATATGTCAATTCATCTCTTGTAAAATAATATTATCTCTAAAATCTATGTTTGGTGGATATTAAATTATACATATTAAATTTAACCGTTTTTTATGCCGGTACCTGATATCCAATGTGTGCTTATTGGATAACGTTTTGTCATTAGAGAATTTTAAAGAATTATTTAATTCTTTTTAGCGCTTTTTTGAAGTCGGTTGATATTTTTTTCTTAAAAAGCTTATTTTATAAAGTTTTCTACTCGTTGGATAGGTTGGTTTTTGTTCCTTGGTTCAAATGCCATTTAGATACACCATTCTCTATAAAATTTCACATTTTCTAATAAAAGAAAATTAACTCTGTTGCATTGTGCTCTAGAAATTTCATTTTATATCAGACTTTTTTTTCAAAATCTTATACGAATAAATATATTTATTTGAAAATAAAGATTGGGTGTCAAAGAGTCCTTAGAGGTCCTTAGAAGTGTCCTTAGAGGGTGACACCCTGGGCGGACCGCCCCCTCCGCCATAGGCGTAACTTGGGCTCTAAAACTAGGGGGGCAAATGTCTCGAAGTATTTTTCTATAATATTATACTCTGCCTCCTTTCCAATCATTGCGCGCACACACATACAGTTAAATATTTACAAATTTTAATAATTGAAAAAAAAATTTCAAACATATATGAAAAAATAAAGAAAAATCCGAAATTACTCATTTCATGTTTTTAAAAAGAGATTTTAAAATATTGAATGCATAACTGTTATGTTTGATGCACTGTTCAACCGGAAACAGGTTCAATCAAAAAAATTTTTAAAGCCTTGTAGATGCCCGCACAGGCTGGAAATTCTGGATCCAGGACAGTGTGAATGAAAGTTATTTTGGCCCGAACCAGTGTAAAAATTAAAAGTTTGTCCCGTGCAAGGCCCGTACAGAAATAAGTGAAAACAGGCCAGGTCCGGCCCAATCTGGCCCGATTCAACTTCTACAAAAAGAAAAAAGAAAAAATGGATTTTACTCAATATACAATAAATATTCTTTTAAAGATTACTGCACACATATTTATGGGATAAATCGACCGTATGTTTTAAAATTACTATGTGCAGGACAGACAGTACACAATAGTAACAATAACAAATATTGTAGCACATTGATTAGTCGAGGTTTCTGTTAACCCATCCAATAGCAGTCTGTTTTAGTGAATGAACCTTGAAAAAGGCCACACGTTTTTTAGTCACTGTTCGGGCCTGGGCCTGCAGAATCAGGACAATTCTTTAAATGGGCCAGGTTGGCACAATTAAATGGATTTACTGGCCCAATATAAAACTTTAAATGAAGATGATAAAATATGAGCCATTTTCAATGAGTATCACTTTTCTGCGAATAAATATAAATATGAGTCATGAACCGATGCTAATTTAACAACATCAATACAGAAATGTAACGTGTCCAGTGTAAAGATTGGCATCGGACAGTTACATTGGTGTTTCAAACCCTGGCTTAGTTTTTTTCAGCAGACTCGTGTGGGACTGAGATCAGCCTTGCATTTTTTCTACATTGTCGAGCCGGGCTGGAACTAGACTTTCTCATTTACTATGATAATGGATATTCTGATGGAAAGTAGTCCATCAAAAATTCCTTGACTTTTCCCTGATTGTTTGCCTAATCTTTCAGATTTCCCTGATTCATAGACCCTGAAAAGTGTTATCTTCCCTTGATAAAATGAAAAATTTGCAATTTTTTTCAATGTTTAATCGACAAAATTCGTAAGGATGATATTCAAGTGTCAAAAAATTCTGAAATCCAAAACAAATTTTATGAAAGGTTACAGCAGAGAGGATAGGGAGAAAATTCGTTTACCAATGTTAATTATGCCTTTTTCCGTGACTTTTTGACGAAATTGATATTTTTTTCGCTACCATCGACAAAATTTGTATTTTTCCGCAGTACTTTGACGAGATTCATGCTTTTTTTTCTGCGATCCTTTGACAAAATAAGTGTTTTTCTGTGATCTTTTATCAGAATCTGTATTTTTTCACAATGGATGTTTGACAGAAATTTGCACTTTTGCGTGATCGCTTGTCAGAAATTTGCAATTTTTCTGCAATCTTTTCACAAAATGTGTATTTTTCTGCGATCCTTAGACAAAATTTGCGTTTTTACCAAGATCCTTTGACAGAATTCGCGTTTTTCCTGGGATCCTTCAACGAAATTCGCGTTGTTTCACAATATTTGGGAAAATTTGCATTTTTTGCGATTTTTTGACAAAATTTGCGTTTTTTTCCAGATTCTTTGATAAAATTCATTTTTTCCGTGGTCCTTTGAGAAAATTTGTGTTTTTTACTCGAATTTTTTTTGTCAAAATTTGCATTTTCTTCACGATCCTTTGACAAAAAATATTTTGCATTATTTTACAATATTCAACCGAATTTCCATTATTGATCAATTCTTTGATGAAATTCACATTCTTCCACGATCCTTTATCAAAGTCCATGATCCTTTTTCTGCCACAATTTGACAAAATTCTAATTGTTTTGTGATATTCAACAAAATTTGTTGGTTTTTTCACGATCTTTTGACAAAATTTGCACTTTCTGTTGATTTTTTTTTTTTTTTTTTTTTTTTTTTTACAAAATTTACTTTTTTGTAATTTTTTTACGAATTTTGCCTTTTTTGCAATCTTTTGACGAAATTCGCTTTTGTTTTCTCGATCCTTTGACGTAATGAGCATTTTTTTCACGCTTCTTGGGTAAATTCATATTTTTGCGGCAATCCTTTGCCAGAAATCTGCGCTTTTTCTGCAATGTTTTGACGAAATTTGCACTATTTCTGCAATTTTTTAATGAAATTCGTCTTCCCTTCCGCAATCATTTCAAGAATTTCCACTTTTTTTCACAACCTATGAAAAAATTCACGTTTTTTTGGGGATTCCCTGACAAATTTCTAGTTTTTTACGATTCATTGATGAAAATAGCATTTTTTTTTTCCCGGATCTTTTAAAGAAATTTTCGTTGTTTTTCTATTCTTTGATAAAATTCGAGTTTTTCCTGAGATTTTTTTAATGAGATTTGCATTTTCTCTGCGATTTTTTGATGAAATTCGCATTTTTTTTAGTTATACTTTGCCGAAATTATTGATTTTTATACGAACAAATAACAAAATTGATATTTTTTTGACAATCATTGTCGAAATTCGCGACATTTTACATAAAGCATTTTTACCTCTGAATTTTTTTCGATTTTTTTTGTAATTTTTGCCAATTTTTCCGATTGATAAAGGTAGCTATTTTAAACTCAAAGGACTATTACATTTTTGGAAAATTTCAAGAACTTTTGTTCCTTGAAAATGAATACTTTTTATTCCAGCACTTTAACATTTTTTTTCAGAGCGTACGAACAATGAAATCGGTTTTTGTGCATTCCCAAGTGCTGGGAAGGAAAAAGATGAGTTTTTGATGAAAGTTTTTTCTGATTTTTAATTAATAAGTGCTCAACTACTTATGAGAAATATAAAATTCTGAATCTCAGTTACATCAGGAGAGGCCTTGGACTATCCTCATTTAAATTTTCACACTTGTACATGCAATAAATTTTTCCAACCATCTCTCCACACCCATAGCGAAAATTTATTTTATTAGTATAGATATGCTTTTACATTTATGATTTTTAAAATGACACAAATTGAAAGGAGCATTGAAAAACTGAATATGATAGGAGATTTTTCTATTTCCCTTTAAAGTAACTATATGGCTACTTAATTCTAATTTTCCACTCAACACATAAAAAATTATTAAATAAGATTTATTTTATAAACAAAACATGTTCTTTATATTTCTGTTTCTAATGACTATCATTAGTGACGCTCAGTGTAGTTCTATGGTCACTGTGTATTACTAGAGTGTGACTAATACCTTGAAATTGAGGACTATATAGCCAGATGTATTCAGGTTAGAAAATGACAATAATGACAGCCTCAAAAAATAGACAAGAGATCCATCCCATACAAACAAATCTCAAATGAAAAATGGCTCTTAGGTTCAGCATTTCTGGAGGGGAAAAAAGAGCAGAAACAAAATACTTTTAATTGAACATAGAATGTGCCATCAAAAAGTTTGCTAAGATACATGTCAGGAATTGTTGATATGAACGTAAAGATGTTATTGCTGGATTATTTGGAATTATCTAGCATTTATTCTAGTTTGCACTCAATATATAGCATCACATATTTGGTTAAATAAAAAAGAAGAGAAAATCTATTCACTAAAAAAGAAAATATAAAATTGGCTCTTAACCACAAAATAATGCAAAAAACTGGAGGGGGAAAAGTTAAGTCTTGCCCTGCTCTTGAAAAACTAGGGGGCCAAGTGCCCCCCTCGCCCCCGCCAGATTACGCCCATGCCCTCCGCTCCCCTTTTGCTATGCCACTGTCCCTACTTCTGTCTAAACGCCTTAAAAATTAGAAAAAATACAGCAAATCAACATTGAAACACAGTTTGCCATCATTATTATGCATAATGAAGGTAAATCTGAACGTATAATTGTTGTTCAGTTAAAATTATCGAAGACATATGTTCATCGCATAACGGTTCACTGCTAAGAAAGGGGCAGTAGGGTTTAATCTAGGAAAAAGAGAATTGTAGCTGTTTGGCTAATTACAGCCAAAGACTTTTAGCTAAATAAAAATAGCTTTAGCCAGGAAAAAGAAAAATATCAGATTTATACGAAATTTCTATGCATGTAAATATTATTTTTAACTATGCAATATACAAACAATATGTTTTTCTGTAAGATTTACACATAAAATAATTTTAGAAAAAATGAAAAAACAATTTCAAACTATCCTTTCCAAATTATTGCATTACTTAAATTCTTTGTTGTCAGTTTTTGTTATATTCATGAGAATGAATCCCATTTCATAATCTGCTGTAGACAACGCAAGTGTTGCTACAAATTTATACAAAGAAGTCACATTGGAGCCCCCTCCCCCCACAGTATTAGCTTCTAGCTATGGCCCTGGTTGAGCTGGTGTTATTTTTAAACAATGGTTCTTCAATGAATTTGTACCAAAAATAGAAAAGCATTTAGAAGAAAAGAAGCTTTCTCATCAAGCACTTCTCTTGATAGACAATGCTCCATCACACCCGGAAAAAAGATGATTTGTAAACTGAAAATATTATAGCCATATTTTTACCAGTGAACGTTTTCAGCCTTCAGGAGCTATGAATCAAGGGGTAATCAATTATTTTAAATTTAAGTGCCAGAGAATTATGCTCACCTGTTTTGGAAAAGACACTGCATCTTTCATTCAATAAATCAAAAAAAATTGTCAAAAATGCTATGTATTGGCTTAGTAAATATGAGGGAAATTAAACTGAAGATAATAAGGCATAGCTGGCATAATACTGTGACAAAAGAAGGCTTCATGCAATAATAAAAAGAAAATCCAGAACATTCTGATACTAAAAATACAGTTTTGAAACTACCCGATTGGGAAGAGGTAACATATAATTGTGTTAAAGAATGACTTTAAGATGATGAAGGGAAAGTTATTAACAATGCAATAATTTCCATGATTACCAAAGAACAAAAAATTGACAAAACTGATCATTTAAACAATGAAACAGGGATCATTTCACATGCAAAAGGCACAGCAGTATTAGATGTTGTTTCACTATATTGAGCAGCAATCAAGTGCATTTTATTTTTGAAAAGTTTGTAAGATAATGCAGCAAAAAGACTTTCTGTTCAAAAACGAACAATTTTAGATTAAATTTTTAAACATTGAATCAAGTAAGTGTGATGTTATTTAAAATAAATTTTTATATTTGCAAATCTGTGTGTTTCTTTTTTTTTGCTATTTGATCCCTTTAATTTTTAGCTACATGTATGTATATATAACTGAATTTTTCTCATTAATTTTATTGTGTAGTATGCATAATCTGAGTTTTCAATAATCAGAGTTGGTCTCTATTAAGGGGCTACTTCAGTCAAATGAAAAGACCCGTTTGTAAATGCTAATCTTATGGAAGAAATTTATAAAGATTTTTTTTTTTTTTTTTTTTTTTTTTTTTTTTTTTTTTGCATTGGATAGCTGAGATTGATCTGAATGCAGATCATTTTTTACTTTTTTGATTTTGATTGCAGATATTTTTTATGAGGATGCTTTTGCTTTACAAATTGGTTCAGAAAATAAAAGCGTCCTCATAAAAAATATCTGTAAACAAAATCAAAAAAGTAAAAAACTGCCTACATACCGATTAATCTCAGCGACCCAATGCAAAAGAGAAAAGAAAATCATTCTAAAATATTAAAATGCAATCGAGATATCTTTATAAATTTCTTCCATAGATTTTTTCATTAGAATGAAGTAGTTTCTTAACTCGGTTTATCAGGACTCTACTGTATAACAAATTTTTTCTTTAATAAAAAATTGCTAAATCTTTTATGGTGAGTCCCTGAAAATCAGATTAAATTTAAAATTTGACACCATTATTGAAAAGAACTGAGACTTTTATGAAAAAAAAAAGGAAACGCTGCTTGATTGGTTTGTATCAAAGTAACAATGCATGTCAATTTTATGTATTTACAAATGAAAGTGTCTCTACCTGCACAGAGCAGAACCTTAGCATAGAAAAAAGATTGAACATCAAAACATGCTAGGATAAAGTACCAAAAATAAAACAATGTTAAATAATTTATCAAATATGTGATATTTTTTATTCATTTTATATGTACAGACAAGGATTGATAAATTGTGCACACATAATCTGCAATTTTCTATAATCTGCGTTACTTTATGAATGTAAACAGTGAAATAAACAGTTAAGAAAATTTTTAAATTCATGACCCAAAAATAATTTTTTAAACAAAATATATATATATTTTTTTAAATCATAATAAAACATCTACTTTTTTTTTTTTTAAATATAGCTCTTTTATTTTATTAACAGTAAAAATCAAGCTGTATTATGGAACATATGTAATTATTATTATTCAAATGCACATATGTATCAATTTTTTTATAAAAAAAACTTTTAAAATATTTTTTTTTTTTTTTTGAAATAGCATGTCAAATTATTAGATTTCATATTGAAATTTTCATATTATACTGTTTTAAGAATTAGAATGTTGTCTAGGAATAATTAAATGACGTATAATCCATAATACTCTATAATCCACACTATTCCATAATCCACACAACCCATGGCCCCAGCTTGTGCGGATTAAAGAACTTTGACTGTATTAGTTTGTACACTGCTCAAAACAATTAAAAGATATTGCAGTTTTAGGTGGATTTTGTATCTGGGAAACTTTTTAGCTGATTGATGCATGGTCAACAGACATAGTAGGTTATATGAGAATAAATTACACATGTTTGGCAGAAAAAAATGCATTTTATTGCGCATTTGTATACAAAAGGAAAAAAACACAATTTGTGCATATGAGAAAAAAAGAATAAGAAAAGGTGTTTTCTTCAAAGAAAATCATTTTCAGTAGGGGGTATGGTTTCCACGGGCGGCCAGCAACGTTGAACACCTTTGAGGCATGGACTCAATGAGGCTATTAATGATGAGTTGGGGGTATTCTGCTCCACTCTTCCAGAAGAGCTCTTTCCAGTTCTTGGAGAGTTTGTGGGGGTTGTTGGCGGCCAGAAACTCGTCTTCCTAGAGTGTCCCAAACGTGCTCGATTGGATTCATGTCTGGAGAACACGCTGGCCATTCCATTCGAACAATTCCTTCCTCGAAAAGGAAATCCTCCACCAGGTTTGCACGATGTGGCCTGCAGTTATCGTCCATTAAAATGAAGTTATCTCCGATTGCTGCAGCGTAAGGGACTACAATAGGTTTGAGGATCTCATCCCTATATCGGCGACCAGTCAGAGCTCCATCTCGAATGATGTAGAGGTCAGTGCGCCCGTCAATGGAGATGCCACCATACACCAACACTCTTACCGCCAAATCTGACACTTTCATACACTTTTTTTACTTAATATGCATAATAATAAGAAGATAAAGTTTATTAAGATTTACAATTATTTTGTTTTTTCTAATAGAAAAATTGCAATAAATATTATCAGCTAACAAGCCCCAAGAGAAGATAATATAATACACAAAATTTCAATTTTTCATTGAAACGTCAATGTTCTTCTGCATATAGTTCATGATTTAATGCATCTGTTTATAAATTTTCTTGATAAATAGAGAAGATCTCAAAATTTCCATTTAATCTTTTTTTTTTTTTTTTTTTCTCCCAATTGCTAAGCTAAAAGAATTTTTATTATTGAACTTTGGGCTGTTTTATTTCTGAACTGCTGGATGATAGAAGAAAAAAATTATACAAACATGATCTAATAATTGTCAATATATTGTAACCAACACTGTAAATATATACAAGAAATAGTGAATCTTGGCACATCGTGCATGTTTTCTTTATCACAATTTAGATTAATATATTTTCTAATATACAATTTAGATTACTTTTCTAAAATTATGAAAAGTTTTCAGAAAAGTACAACGAAGAAACATTTTCAACAATGCTTATCAGTAATGCTAATTGGCTTTAGAACCAGTACAAGGAAACAGAGATGATTCTAAAAGAAAAAAATGGAGTTTATATTGTAACTAATCATCTTTTTTCAATCATTAATTTCTTTTTTTCAATATAATAACAATGTTTTCCCTACCAGAAAGAGTCTTCAAAAATCTGATAATTGTTACTTATGAAGCATAAAAGTTTAAAGTGCAGAAATATATTTAAATAACATTATTTAAAAATAAATGAATATTTATGTACTTAAATTATCAAACAAAATTCATTAATGAAATATCTAGGTTGATTTTACTTTAATAATTGTTCAAAATTTCTCTAACATATTGTTCTTTACATTTTTCAAAATTTGTAGATAAATGGCCATGAAATAAGTTTTAATATTTTCTCTTGCATAGGAGTTGCAATTATTACTACATTAATTTTTTAACATTAAAAATTATATATTTCATCAAAATTATATACACATTATAGAACCGTTCATTGAAATTGGTTGAAGCCAGGTGTTTCTGTGATAGTTATTTTTTCAGGAAGATTGACCTCCACAACAACCATTTAATCAGATTTGTACATCTTATGCAGCTGTGATATGGTTTTTTATTATAAATTATTAGATTAATCAAATTGAGTATCAGATTCAATCAAGATCAAAGTTTCGAGTTTTAAAAGAATACAATTTATGGCAATGCCTTATAAACAATTCTGAAAAAAAAAAAAAAAATCAAAACACCCAATATTTTTTATTTTAAATTCTAGATGTCTGCGTCAAGTTATATCATGAATGGGGAGTAATGAATCAAGCAATGTACACTTCAAACTAACTCTGTATTGCTTTTTTTATTAAAAAATTCAGAATTTTAGTGAATTGAAAATATTTCTCATTACTTGTGTTCTGATTAATTGTTCTCCAAATAAAAGGCTTCATACTATAGTATGTCATAAATTTCTTATATTGTTTGTATGCCAATAACAAAAAGACTTTGATAAGAGTTTTTAATTTGTACATAAAATTTAAAATATAAACCATCACATTAGATTTTTAATTTATTTATGCCTGAAATTATTTTATTTTCACCTGTTTGTTAGAGAAATTCAATTTATTAATGTTCGAAATGGCTGTGAGATGGGATAATTTTTTTGAAATAAATAAATAAATATGTGCATTTAAATGATTTTACTTTTATTATCGGAGAAATTTTTTTATTGTTTTACTAATCTTAAAGCTGGGTTAACGAGAGTTTTTGATTTAAGTGCTTTTCGGGAATTTTTTTTGTTTACTTTCTTGGTTGTGAAAAATCTTTGTGGAATTATTTTTTTATTGGCAGATGATTTTTTTCTTACTATTAGTTTTTGTTTGTATTTCTTCCGCATGGCATTTAATTTTGCTTTAAATGTTGTATTATTTTCTTCGAGCAGTTTAATTTCTTCTGGAGTAGATAAACTAGACATCATTTCATTTTTTTCTTTAATAAGTTTTTCCTTTTTATCCATAAAAGATGACCTTGAGTTTTTTTTAAATAAATTATCTATTAAAATTTGCTTTTCACTGTCAGTTGTACATTCTGTGTTTGTTTCATTACTGGATTGATTATTAGATAGTTGATTATTGTTGCTAGTGACTAAGTATCTACATAACAAATGGATATGTTTGCACATGTTATTTCGTATATCTGCATCCAAACAGGTACATCTGTATTGATGAAGGCAAGATTTGCATTCGTGACATTTTAATTGGCATGAACATGCATCAAGCACTTGCGTAATTTTATATATTTCAGTTGATGATGCTGATTTGACAGTCCAGCCATCTTCTTCTGAAGTTATATTTTCTGTCGATAAATTCTTGCTAATATCATGCCTGTTTCGTAAAGTTTTCAACTTTGCAGATAATTTGCCTTTATGCAAGGCAATAAGTCTGTCATGTTTTTTGTCTTCAATAAATTTCATTAAGGCATCAATGGCTTTATCCAGACGTTTATTATTTTTTGCATTTAAATAGTAATATTTTAAAGTTCTGTGAAATCTTTCAATATGCATATTGGTGTTAAGACCTGCATTTGTTCTGTAACAGTATGCCCAGTATTGTGGACAATCAGCATAGTAGTTCATAAAATAGTTTCCAAACTCTTCAAGATCCTTGTCATTGGCAAAATCATGTATGAGGGTTTCAAAACGTGAATTGAATTTTTCTATATTTGTTTCTTGCAATAAGTTTCTCAGACATGCAAATAATTCATCTTGTTTTTCTTTTTTAACTTTGCTTCGTACATTTTTTTTCCAGGCTCTTATTATGTGCCATGTACAAAATAATCTATATTGAGGGACATTATTAATCACAGTCCATGCATCGAAATATATGTTTGTTATATCAGACATGAAAACTTTTGTGAGGATTTCACCCATCCTTTGTTTTATTTCCAAATAGAAAATTTGTAGAATTTCTCCATCTTCTCTATTACAAATTAGAAAGGCACATGGGAATCCTTCATGGAAATCATCTAACGTTAACAATGTTATTAAATGGAAATCATAGGCATTGGTGCCATGTGTTCCGTCAATGCAAATGTACTTGTTGCCAAATTTTCTAAGCATTTCAGTTTGATAATTATCCATAATGATTAAAATGAAATCTTCTTCTTTAAGGTTTGGATATTTTTCCATTGCTGATCCTTGGGATTTGTACAGCAACACACAATTATTTTCTTTGGCTTTCATTTCGTCTACCCAAATTTCTACACTTGTAGCATCATTTGGATGTCTAATTGCTTCTGATACAAGATTATAACTATTTTTACCCGACTACGGCAAAGCCAAAGGAGGGTTATGATTTTGACAGGCTATGTATGTATGTATGTATGTATGTATGTATGTATGTATGTATGTATGTTCATCTGTTCCCTCGTAACTTCTAAACCACTAATCAGAATTCGACAAATGACATATCATTAGAAGCGTCTTAATTGTCCGCTGGTTATAGGCTATATAGATTTTCACCAAATTCAATGTGGCGCCCTCTAGCGGACAAAATATACAGAGTAAAAAAATAAAGTTAAGCTAGATATGCCGTGTTTGGTATCATTTTAAAGCGCTTCACTTGTACATTTCGAATATATATATATTACTAGCATTTGCTTGTGACTTTACTTGCATTTATGGGCTAATTGCATATAATTCACATCTTTTCGTTCTTAATTTCTTTGGTACTTAGTAATCAGAATAAGACCACTGCAGTGCCATTAGAAGGGTCTTGATCTTGATATTCTGTTGGTTGTGAGCTATAAAGTTTGTCACCAAATTTACTATTATGCCCTCTAGCGGACAAAAAGTATAAAATAAAAATATATGTAATGTGTTTGGTATTACTTGAAAGAGCTTCACCAGTATTTATATGCTTATACATAATTACAAGACTGCTTTGAAGATGTTTAAAAAAAATGAGCGATAAGAGTAAAGCGCGGATCACGGGAACTGTAATGTAGAGCAGCGTGAACGTTAATAGAATAATTTAATGCACTAATGTAAACGACATAAGCTGGGAGTACCTCCACGCGGTGAAGGCGGAAACAGTTTGATAACTGGCTAAAACTCCCATAAAAATGTCCTCTGCATTATATGCCTTCGGGCTTATGTTGTTATATGTGCGTGTGTATCTATTTGCCTATTCGTTGTGACGTTGTGTACCCGGTAACGCAGGGAAGCAACCACAGCCATCCTACTTCGATACACTGTTTAAATTTTGTCGGATTAAATAAATAAAAATAATTTTGCTGGTATTGCACCAAAAGTACCAGGTTTATATAGTCTACGAAATAGCAGTAAAAGTTAGTAGTATAGTATAGTTAGTAAGTATAGAAATAAGAAGTAGTATAATAAGTATAGGTCTATAAACAAAAACAATTTAGTTTGAGTTAGGTTAGTAAATCTAGTGTAAATAAATAGAGCTATAAATATTAACATTTAGTTTCATTATTTTAGGTATAAAATAAAAGCTTTTAAAAAATGGCTTTATCAAGGAAAACAAAAAAAGCTTCACGCATTTCTGAGACAAGAAAAAATGAATCCCCAGATATTACTGAATTTAGAAGAATAAAAGACAAAGATTATCAGAAAAATCGTAGGAAAACGCAGTCCGAACATTCTAAAGTGGAAAATCGTTGGAATGCTAAAAAACGGGCTGATAATCTTCGTGAGAAAGAAACTTCTCAAAAAAAAATCATACGTTTACATAAAGCAAAAAACTACATTGCTCAGATAAGATCGCAAGAATCTCAAAATTCTCGATCACAGCGACTTTATTCGTTAAAGACACATGCTTCCGAAACCCGAAGCTTAGAAACTCCCACTTCAAAAATACTTCGACTCAAGTCAATGAAAGATCATGCTTCTCAAGTACGTAATCTAGAATCTCCGTCGACTCGACAAACACGTTTGGAAAATATGTGTAATCATGCCTCTCAAATGCGTGATCAAGAGTCTCCGTCGACTAGACAATCACGTTTGGAAAATATGTGTAATCATGCCTCTCAAATGCGTGCTCAAGAGTCTCCGTCGACTAGACAAACACGTTTGGAAAATATGTGTAATCATGCCTCTCAAATGCGTGATCAAGAGTCTCCGTCGACTAGACAATCACGTTTGGAAAATATGTGTAATCATGCCTCTCAAATGCGTGCTCAAGAGTCTCCGTCGACTAGACAATCACGATTGGAAAATATGTGTAATCATGCCTCTCAAATGCGTGCTCAAGAGTCTCCGTCGACTAGACAATCACGTTTGGAAAATATGTGTAATCATGCCTCTCAAATGCGTGATCAAGAGTCTCCGTCGACTAGACAATCACGTTTGGAAAACATGCGTAATCATGCCTCTGAAATGCGTGATCTAGAATCCCCGTCTACTAGGCAATCACGACTTGAGTCGATGAGCAATCATGCTTCAGAAATTCGTGCTAACGAAACTCCAACATCAAGAGAGATACGACTTCAATCCATGCAGATAAATACATCTAGAACCTACCGAGCTCGAAGAATTTTGTTCGAAACAGACAAGGACGAGTTTGATAGGGCAATTTCGGAGGTATCGGACAAAACATGTTATATTTGTAAAAAAACACTATACAAAAATCAAGTAAAAAATATAACATCTAATAATCTTTTCCCGCCTAACACTCCACAAAGAATAACAGCCTGTAATCGATGTGCCAATTCTATAAGTCGTAATAAAGTTCCGTCAACGGCTTTTTGGAATAAAATGACAGTTCCGGAACCTCCTCAACAATTAGTAGCTTTATCTGAAGTTGAAATAAGGCTTGTATCAAGGATTATACCGTTTGTTAAAATAATAAAACTGGGAGGACATTTCGGACAAAAAGGGTTTAAAGGGCAGGCTGTGTTGTTTGCTCAACAAGTTGAAGAAATCACGGAACAACTACCACTGGCGATTGAACAGTGCGGTCTCACTGTTGTCATCGAAACATTAGAAAATGTTGATAGGGTCAGGGAATATAGAGTGAATTTAGACAACCTACGTGCAGCTTTAAATTGGCTTGTAAACAACAATCATCTCTATAGAGGCGTTACTCTTAACTTTGAACACCTACAAAATTCAATGAATGATGAGCATATAATTGAAATACCGCCAACAACAGTTAATCATAACCGAGAGCCACATCAACATTTTAAAGTTATTAATTCAGACCGAAAAATTCTTAGAGGTTCTTTTAATCAAGGAAGTGACATGTTTTCTTCCGACAGTAGGGGGAAACAATGCACTGCAAATGCAGCAGTTGCTATAGCTTATTCTTCCACCAAAGATCTGTCGCAATGGGACGCTTCGGACATTGATCGGGTGTTAATATTTGGTGATGCATATTACTCCCAGTGTCTAAGGAGCTTGCCAATACAACCAAATTATTTAAACACCGAAGAATTGCTCCCGGAGTTAGTCATCGCAAATATGTCTTATACACTTGATTTTGACATAGATTGTATAACAGGACTAATTAACCCAACAGTAGAGGTGCTAGAAGGATATTTTTCGAGCTTATTAGAAGGTCTACGGCACTTTTTCCTGACTATTGAGAAGAATGCAGGCATAATCACCGCAGAAACAGAGATATCAATCTCTGTAATTAAACATGATACGTCGTATTACCTGTTTGATTCCCATTCAAGGGGACCTAAAGGATTTGTCGCATCAACTAGAGGTTGTGCAATGTTAATGATGTTCAGTACTATTGAATCTCTCGCTGAGCACCTACCTGTTGTCCTTATGACAAGAGGACGCAGAAACCTCCAGTATTGCATAACGTCTGTAAACGTATCTGTCAACAACATGACACCATCAAACGTATGTCCACATGAAACCACCGATAGCGAACATGACTCCGTTAATGGTCATTGCAACGATGACATCACTGCCAGATCCTTAACTAATAATGGCCAAATAAACGTCACAATGTTGATGGCTAACGAGTACCAGATACCTAATTTAATTGATGTCATAAATAATCCTGTAGGTAACGATACACCCCTCCCAGTATACGATATTCGGAGAAAGACAGCTCCTCCTATAAGCCTCCTTGTAGAAAAAAGAGCTGAGGAATTAGCATGGGTTAGACTCTTCCCTGATGGAAATAATGGATTACATGAAGAAAGGCAACACAAAATAACCCCATTGGACTACTTTCAGACTAGAGTTATGGGAAGCGACAAACGATTTCAAAAAATAGAATACCTATTTTATGCTCTGTCTGCAGTAGAATTGTTAAGAGCACGCCAGAATGTATCTGTTTGTGGAAGACTTCGACAAGATGGGATACAGCCGGAGGATCTTATACAAAATATACATTTATGTATGAGAAACATACGAGGGACTTCTTCCTACTGGCACAGGGCTTTTACAGAGCTAATGGCCATGGTCAGAAACTTAGGGCCACCCCATTTCTATCTTACATTATCCTGTAATGATTTGAATTGGCGGGACATGTTAAAAGCTCTCTTGGTGGCAGATGGTAGGCCTGATTTTCCTATCGACGATCTGACTTATGATGAAAAGCTAAGATTAGTGGAATCGTATCCAGTAACCCTGTCGCGCCAGTTTATGTTCAGGTTTAATGCTCTTATGCGAGTATTAAAAAGCAAATCGAATTATATATTGGGTCATGAACTGGTTGATTTCTGGTGGCGGGTTGAATTTCAATTAAGGGGATCTCCACATATACATATGATTGTTTGGTGTAAAGATATGCCCGATTTCAATTCGCCAGAAGGAATTAATCTGCTTGAAAATATAATTACCTGCGAAATACCTGAAAACGATTCAGAATTAAAAGATCTTGTCACCAGACTTCAAACTCACAGACACACACATACATGTTACAGTTATAGAAGTCCAAATTCATGTAGATTTGGGTTTCCAAAACGAAGCTCAGAAAGAACAGTAATATTGGATGACAACCAAGCTACTTCAAATGGTGGAAAATTTTATATATTAAAGAGACGCTCGGAAGAATCTATGATTAATAATTACAATGCAACACTACTACGATTGTGGGGTGCTAATATTGACATACAGCCTGTGGTTTCAGCTCTTGGCGTTGCGTATTATATCGCTAAATATATCGCGAAATCGGAACCAGCGAACCTGCAAACCGCAATAGCAGAAGCGCTTTATAGAGTTAGAGAAAGAGGAGGAAATTTTGGCCAGCAGATATTTGCCGTTCAGAATTGTTTGATGAATCATCGTCAAGTGTCAGCGCCGGAGTGTGCATACAGGCTGTGCCACCTGAAGTTACGCGACAGCTCCAGGAAGTCAACATTCGTTAACACATGCAAGCCTGAGCTCAGGTACAGGATGTTACGTTTTGATTCGGATACAGTTGAGCCTTGCAAAAATATATTCGAACGATATGAAAGTCGACCACGGAACTTAGAAGAATTGAGTCTCGGTGAGTTCGCTGTCAATTATGAGCCGATAAGTTCTATTACTTATCAAGACGATGACGATGGAGATGCTGATGCCTATGAGCAAGAAACTGAAAACCAAGAGCCAATAATAAATTTGCTGAATAGAATGGGTAGAATGAAGAAACGATCACGGCCAGCAGTTCTACGAACTCGATATTACACCGCTGACTCCGACCCTGAAGCGTACTATTACAGTTTGCTAGTTACGCATTGTCCCTTCCGTAGTGAATGTGAGCTGTTAGAGGGGTACGACAATGCTAAAGATGCTTTCTTGGCGAAACGTGGTCTTTTAAGACCACTTCATTCTGGGTATGATAATGAGCTATTATCTCGTTGGGAAAACGAAATACAAGATGCCCTTCGACGACTAGCTGCTGAACAAGCAGTCGACATGTGTGCCAATAATAGCGCCACGAATCAGACTTCAATATTACAAAATCCATTTCATCACATTAATATTCAAGAAGATGATTTTGAAGACAATATGGTAGTAAACATTATGTCTGATGAGGATTTTTTGAGGGGAGTCAATTCCTTAAACTACGATCAAAAACAGTTGTTCACCAAAGTATGTGACAAATTACGAACAAATACTGATGACCAACAAAGATCACTCCTAATGTTCATTACTGGCGGAGCTGGAAGCGGCAAAAGTTTCACTCTAAAACTGCTGGTTGAACAAATTCGAAGACTATCCTCAAATACAAGTGTCATAGTCACGGCACCAACTGGTGTTGCTGCCCGACTAGTCGGAGGATGCACTTTACACAGTACTTTTGTATTGCCTATTGAAAAGGGCCGAACAGTTACCTTGAGGCCGCTGACCGGAGATCGTCTGCAAAGGGAAAGAAATAAATGGAGAAATATCAAGTGGGTTATAATAGACGAGGTCTCAATGGTGCCCTATTCTACACTAAGAAATATTCACCTGAGGCTACAAGAGCTTAAACAGAACGACCGAGTCTTCGGAGGTGTCAACGTTCTAGCTTTTGGCGATCTCATGCAGCTACCCCCGGTTGCTGCTACACTTGGGGGCGCGTATTGCTTCAAGCAGCCGGAACATCATGTACATGAACCACACTTGTGGAGGATGTTTGATTTCTGTGAATTGAGCCAAAATATGCGCCAAGCCAACGATAACACTTTCGTTGATCTTTTGAACAATATCAGAGTAGGCAAACTGACCTTAGAACAACTGGCCACGTTAGACACAAGAAAAATAACTAATGAAACAAACGATTATGATGAAATAGTACATATATATCCCACTTTGAAACAGGTAGAGGCATATAACACCAAGATGTCGGAACGTTTAACATTACTTACTAAAATGTACACCATCACAGCAATAGATACATCTACTGAATCGAAGACATACGGACAGACCCCGAAACCTGAGCATTTACCTAGTGACCCCAATAAGACTGGGGGTATAATAAACAGTATCGAACTGGGAATCGGCTCCAGAGTAATGCTTCGTAGAAATTTGAATGTAAACCAGGGTTTAGTAAACGGAGCGATGGGAGTGGTGAAGGCCTTTGAATGGCCTGCTCTTCGGCGCGATCAGTTGGAACAGGGAGAACAGCCAAGCGCTGTTCTCATACAATTTGACGACGCATCCATAAAAGCCGATATTAACGGACTTGTCAGAATCGAGCCTTGCCTCACTGAATTTGACGGCTTGAGGGGGTCTGGGAAAATTCAGCGTAAAATGCTCCCGCTGATTCTTTCTTGGGGTTGTACTGTACATAAATTACAAGGTTGTACTCTGGATAAAGCAGTTATCGATCTAGGAAAGTCATTGTTTGCTAAAGGACAGGCCTATGTCGCTCTCAGTAGAGTCAAAACCATAGAGGGTTTGTTTATAAGTGCCTTGGATCATAATAAGTTGCTTAAAAATCCACATGACAGTCAATCGTTAGCAGAATTAGATAGATTAAGAAATCTTCCTAGGTCATCTTAATACATGAAACCTTCAATCTACATTACACATTTACACATTACACTAACGACCTCATCCACTAATCGGTCCATTACCCATTTGCTGCCATCGACGGATATGTGCGTCACTACTACCAAATACTGGAAGCGTCATACGTCAAAAAATAAAGTTAAGATAAATATGCCGTGTTTGGTATCATTCAAAAGCGCTTTACTTGTACATTTTGAATATATCTATATATTACTAGCATTTGCTTGTGACTTTACCTGTATTCATGGGGTACTTTTATACTTTTTCAGCGTAGTTTTTTGTCGTAGTTGGGTTTTAGTTTTTTTACTTTATCTTGTGTATATTATAAAGATCTTTAGCTGTAGCAAGTGTCAATCGGCTTGGACCAGCATCACACGGAGAACTGTGTGCTTCACTTAAAATAGCTTTGAGTGGTATTTTCATCGCTATTTTTGTAGCAATCATTTGTTTATCTGTAGTAGGTATTGGTAAATATTCTAACTCATGATTGTGTCCAACATGTGTTTTTGTAAATTTAATCTCACATTTACCATTCTCAAATACTTTCACAAACATTTTTGAAGGACAGTGGGCATTAATTTTGTTTGATCCTTGGTATTTTATTCTACGCTTACCTTTGCTTTGTGAATTAAAAAAACCAGATCTGTTACATAGAAATGTGTATTTAGAAGTTGTTCCTGATTTTTTCATTGCTGTCTTTCTAACATATTTTGATGCTGTATCTTTTTCTATTTTCTCCTTCCATTCTTCAAACAAAGTAAAAGTGTCAAAATTTAATATTTCAATATCTATATTTATGTTGTGAAATTTTTCAAGGTGATAAAACATTTGGGATTCTGATAATCTACAACTGCAAATTGGACATACATGAAAAGTTTTTTTTTGTGTGAATGTGTCAGGGTTACTATTAGTATGATTTACTTTTATGTGATGTTTAAGTGTGAAGTCATGATTAAATTTTTTATCACACTGATCACAGGTGAATTTATATGTTTTTTGGTCATTCAATATGGGTGCAATGTCTGATAATATTTGATCAGGATGAGCACTTTTAACGTGTCTTCTTAATGATGAATTGCTAGTATACGACTTGCTGCAAATTTTGCAACTAAAATTTTTTTCTTTAGCCTCCATAATAATGTAGTTCTTAAAAGAACTTTTTTGGCAGAATAATTGCGATAAAGAAATGAAATATCAAAATTATAGATGTTAAAAAATATTAAAATATCAATTACATGTTAAAAAATTATTTAAATGACAGATGTTTTAAAAAAGTAAAATAAAGATTATAAAAAAAATTTTTCTAAAATTATAGATCTTAAAAAGTAATAATAAATCGAAATTACATGTTAAAAAAAAGGATGATTAACAAAAATAAATCAATAAAAATTATTTAAATGACAGACGTTTAAAAAATTAAAATAAAGATTACAAAAAAATCCTTCTAAATAATGAAAATAAGCCGTAAGAAAGTAAACCGAAAAATGTCCCGCATCCGCATTTCCCGCGTGTGACGTTTGTGTTGCGTCATTTCTCACGTGGTTTTATTTTTATAACTGGGAGCTGTTTAAGCTCTGGTAACGAGAGTGCCTGCACGATAGTTAGGACTCCCGCTAGAGTCTAGTGTTCAGATGCCCATCAAATTATTATTATCAAGAAATACAATGGACCTTATGCATTCAACCTGAGGTCGAGGCTAAAATTCGTCTGCTGGCGGTATTTACTGGCGATGCTTAGCATAGCAATCTACGGAGTGAGATTTATTAATGCTTGTTTCTTAAAATTATCGGAAAAGAATTCTTTGTTGTAGCAGTTTGTTGCTTAATATATTATAATATAAATTTAAAATTGCCGTTCTGCTAGCGAGAAAATTCTCTAAACTTGTAAATTTGTGGTTAAAATGTATCCAGGAAGGCTGAAGTCGTCTGCTAGCAATGTTTGCGCATGCGCACTGTGGCATTCTGGCGGTGCAGTGACTTAAAGTGCTATTACACGTAAAAATTGCAAGCGACAAAAATCGCCAGCGTTTTTTCGTGTTCTTAGCATTTCATTGGCTGTTCGAGAAGAGTCTTAACCATCATTTGGATTTCCAAGCATTTGATTGACTCTATCTGGCGACTCGCTTCGTTCCAGGCGTCAAAGACGCTCCGACAAAAGAGAGTCGCGCGCTAACCAAGCGATTCCCTTGGTCCCATAGGATAACATGGAGACGCCTGCAATTCGACGCCTGCAGCATGACACGTGTAATAGCACCCAGGGGAGTCGCTTGGTAGCGCGCGATTCTCTTTTGTCGGAGCGTCTTTGACGCCTGGAACGAAGCGAGTCGCCAATAAGAGCCATTCAAATGCTTGAAATCCAAATGATGGTAAAGACTCTTCTCGAACAGCCAATGAAATGCTAAGAACACGAAAAAACGCAGGCGATTTTTGTCGCTTGCAATTTTTACGTGTAATAGCACTTTAAAAGTGCTATTACACGTGTACTGCTGCAGGCGTCAAATTGCAGGAGTCTCCATGTTATCCTATGGGACCAGGGGAGTCGCTTGGAGAGAGCGCGTCTCACTTGTGTCGGAGCGTCTTTGACGCCTGGAACGAAGCGAGTCGCCAATAAGAGCCAATCATGCTTGGAAATCCAAATGATGGAAAAGCCTCTTCTCGAACAGCCAATGAAATACTTAGAAAACGAAAAAACGCAGGCGATTTTTGTCGCTTGCAATTTTTACGTGTAATAGCACTTTTAGTGTAACAGATTAGCATACCGTCAGCTCTGGCATATGACGTCACGTGCATAAGGTCCATTGAAGAAAAGAGTAGCTGTGCTGTAGAGATGGGAAATATAGTTATTTTTGGTTAACAGGTTACATCGTTCCACTCTTTTACAGGTAACAGATTCCAAGAACCTTTTATTTTTATAACAGGTAACTTATGGTATTTTAATTAGAAGTCATTTCAAACAAAATGTATTAAATAATTTTTTGACGTAATTATAAATACTATTTTCTACGAGGATGAATCAAAATCAGTTTGGGATTAAAAATTTAATTAATTCACTCATTTTAACGCCGAAAGTTTCGAGCATGCAAGAATAAATTTTTATTGTTTTAGTTGTTAGAACGTGGAGAAACTTTTTCTAAATAAAGCTTATAGAACACAGGCATTGGCAAGAGATTTTTCTACATATACATAATGTAATGGAATTCTTCTGAGTGGCCCTGCAAATATGCCAAAAAAGAAAAAAAAACACACACTCCCTTATCAATACCGAACATGCCATACTTAATTCCACTAACATATACATCCATTTCATGACAATCAGACTATATTTACGCAAGTTAGAGCGCAGGACAGACAAACCGAATTCATAAACATTTTTCAACTGCGCTGGTAAGTATTAAAAAGGAAAAATTTGATCCGCGACTTGATATCAGCGATGTCTATCAACGCATATTCAAAGGGGCTATTCATAAATGATTATACAGTTTTTTTTTAAATATTTTTTGTCCCCTTTCCTCCCCTTTGTTGCAAATTGCCACACTTCACCTTACCCCCACCTCTTATTCTTGTCACATGTCACGATATATTACATAAACATGTACTTCAGGTTCAGAAACAAAGCACTACGTTATAGATCATATTTCAAACTTTATTTTTTAACTGAGTGTTTTTCATAACCATAACAATAACAAGATAAAGTAAAAAAACTAAAACCCAACTACGACAAAAAACTACGCTGAAAAAGTATAAAAGTACCCCATGAATACAGGTAAAGTCACAAGCAAATGCTAGTAATATATAGATATATTCAAAATGTACAAGTAAAGCGCTTTTGAATGATACCAAACACGGCATATTTATCTTAACTTTATTTTTTGACGTATGACGCTTCCAGTATTTGGTAGTAGTGACGCACATATCCGTCGATGGCAGCAAATGGGTAATGGACCGATTAGTGGATGAGGTCGTTAGTGTAATGTGTAAATGTGTAATGTAGATTGAAGGTTTCATGTATTAAGATGACCTAGGAAGATTTCTTAATCTATCTAATTCTGCTAACGATTGACTGTCATGTGGATTTTTAAGCAACTTATTATGATCCAAGGCACTTATAAACAAACCCTCTATGGTTTTGACTCTACTGAGAGCGACATAGGCCTGTCCTTTAGCAAACAATGACTTTCCTAGATCGATAACTGCTTTATCCAGAGTACAACCTTGTAATTTATGTACAGTACAACCCCAAGAAAGAATCAGCGGGAGCATTTTACGCTGAATTTTCCCAGACCCCCTCAAGCCGTCAAATTCAGTGAGGCAAGGCTCGATTCTGACAAGTCCGTTAATATCGGCTTTTATGGATGCGTCGTCAAATTGTATGAGAACAGCGCTTGGCTGTTCTCCCTGTTCCAACTGATCGCGCCGAAGAGCAGGCCATTCAAAGGCCTTCACCACTCCCATCGCTCCGTTTACTAAACCCTGGTTTACATTCAAATTTCTACGAAGCATTACTCTGGAGCCGATTCCCAGTTCGATACTGTTTATTATACCCCCAGTCTTATTGGGGTCACTAGGTAAATGCTCAGGTTTCGGGGTCTGTCCGTATGTCTTCGATTCAGTAGATGTATCTATTGCTGTGATGGTGTACATTTTAGTAAGTAATGTTAAACGTTCCGACATCTTGGTGTTATATGCCTCTACCTGTTTCAAAGTGGGATATATATGTACTATTTCATCATAATCGTTTGTTTCATTAGTTATTTTTCTTGTGTCTAACGTGGCCAGTTGTTCTAAGGTCAGTTTGCCTACTCTGATATTGTTCAAAAGATCAACGAAAGTGTTATCGTTGGCTTGGCGCATATTTTGGCTCAATTCACAGAAATCAAACATCCTCCACAAGTGTGGTTCATGTACATGATGTTCCGGCTGCTTGAAGCAATACGCGCCCCCAAGTGTAGCAGCAACCGGGGGTAGCTGCATGAGATCGCCAAAAGCTAGAACGTTGACACCTCCGAAGACTCGGTCGTTCTGTTTAAGCTCTTGTAGCCTCAGGTGAATATTTCTTAGTGTAGAATAGGGCACCATTGAGACCTCGTCTATTATAACCCACTTGATATTTCTCCATTTATTTCTTTCCCTTTGCAGACGATCTCCGGTCAGCGGCCTCAAGGTAACTGTTCGGCCCTTTTCAATAGGCAATACAAAAGTACTGTGTAAAGTGCATCCTCCGACTAGTCGGGCAGCAACACCAGTTGGTGCCGTGACTATGACACTTGTATTTGAGGATAGTCTTCGAATTTGTTCAACCAGCAGTTTTAGAGTGAAACTTTTGCCGCTTCCAGCTCCGCCAGTAATGAACATTAGGAGTGATCTTTGTTGGTCATCAGTATTTGTTCGTAATTTGTCACATACTTTGGTGAACAACTGTTTTTGATCGTAGTTTAAGGAATTGACTCCCCTCAAAAAATCCTCATCAGACATAATGTTTACTACCATATTGTCTTCAAAATCATCTTCTTGAATATTAATGTGATGAAATGGATTTTGTAATATTGAAGTCTGATTCGTGGCGCTATTATTGGCACACATGTCGACTGCTTGTTCAGCAGCTAGTCGTCGAAGGGCATCTTGTATTTCGTTTTCCCAACGAGATAATAGCTCATTATCATACCCAGAATGAAGTGGTCTTAAAAGACCACGTTTCGCCAAGAAAGCATCTTTAGCATTGTCGTACCCCTCTAACAGCTCACATTCACTACGGAAGGGACAATGCGTAACTAGCAAACTGTAATAGTACGCTTCAGGGTCGGAGTCAGCGGTGTAATATCGAGTTCGTAGAACTGCTGGCCGTGATCGTTTCTTCATTCTACCCATTCTATTCAGCAAATTTATTATTGGCTCTTGGTTTTCAGTTTCTTGCTCATAGGCATCAGCATCTCCATCGTCATCGTCTTGATAAGTAATAGAACTTATCGGCTCATAATTGACAGCGAACTCACCGAGACTCAATTCTTCTAAGTTCCGTGGTCGACTTTCATATCGTTCGAATATATTTTTGCAAGGCTCAACTGTATCCGAATCAAAACGTAACATCCTGTACCTGAGCTCAGGCTTGCATGTGTTAACGAATGTTGACTTCCTGGAGCTGTCGCGTAACTTCAGGTGGCACAGCCTGTATGCACACTCCGGCGCTGACACTTGACGATGATTCATCAAACAATTCTGAACGGCAAATATCTGCTGGCCAAAATTTCCTCCTCTTTCTCTAACTCTATAAAGCGCTTCTGCTATTGCGGTTTGCAGGTTCGCTGGTTCCGATTTCGCGATATATTTAGCGATATAATACGCAACGCCAAGAGCTGAAACCACAGGCTGTATGTCAATATTAGCACCCCACAATCGTAGTAGTGTTGCATTGTAATTATTAATCATAGATTCTTCCGAGCGTCTCTTTAATATATAAAATTTTCCACCATTTGAAGTAGCTTGGTTGTCATCCAATATTACTGTTCTTTCTGAGCTTCGTTTTGGAAACCCAAATCTACATGAATTTGGACTTCTATAACTGTAACATGTATGTGTGTGTCTGTGAGTTTGAAGTCTGGTGACAAGATCTTTTAATTCTGAATCGTTTTCAGGTATTTCGCAGGTAATTATATTTTCAAGCAGATTAATTCCTTCTGGCGAATTGAAATCGGGCATATCTTTACACCAAACAATCATATGTATATGTGGAGATCCCCTTAATTGAAATTCAACCCGCCACCAGAAATCAACCAGTTCATGACCCAATATATAATTCGATTTGCTTTTTAATACTCGCATAAGAGCATTAAACCTGAACATAAACTGGCGCGACAGGGTTACTGGATACGATTCCACTAATCTTAGCTTTTCATCATAAGTCAGATCGTCGATAGGAAAATCAGGCCTACCATCTGCCACCAAGAGAGCTTTTAACATGTCCCGCCAATTCAAATCATTACAGGATAATGTAAGATAGAAATGGGGTGGCCCTAAGTTTCTGACCATGGCCATTAGCTCTGTAAAAGCCCTGTGCCAGTAGGAAGAAGTCCCTCGTATGTTTCTCATACATAAATGTATATTTTGTATAAGATCCTCCGGCTGTATCCCATCTTGTCGAAGTCTTCCACAAACAGATACATTCTGGCGTGCTCTTAACAATTCTACTGCAGACAGAGCATAAAATAGGTATTCTATTTTTTGAAATCGTTTGTCGCTTCCCATAACTCTAGTCTGAAAGTAGTCCAATGGGGTTATTTTGTGTTGCCTTTCTTCATGTAATCCATTATTTCCATCAGGGAAGAGTCTAACCCATGCTAATTCCTCAGCTCTTTTTTCTACAAGGAGGCTTATAGGAGGAGCTGTCTTTCTCCGAATATCGTATACTGGGAGGGGTGTATCGTTACCTACAGGATTATTTATGACATCAATTAAATTAGGTATCTGGTACTCGTTAGCCATCAACATTGTGACGTTTATTTGGCCATTATTAGTTAAGGATCTGGCAGTGATGTCATCGTTGCAATGACCATTAACGGAGTCATGTTCGCTATCGGTGGTTTCATGTGGACATACGTTTGATGGTGTCATGTTGTTGACAGATACGTTTACAGACGTTATGCAATACTGGAGGTTTCTGCGTCCTCTTGTCATAAGGACAACAGGTAGGTGCTCAGCGAGAGATTCAATAGTACTGAACATCATTAACATTGCACAACCTCTAGTTGATGCGACAAATCCTTTAGGTCCCCTTGAATGGGAATCAAACAGGTAATACGACGTATCATGTTTAATTACAGAGATTGATATCTCTGTTTCTGCGGTGATTATGCCTGCATTCTTCTCAATAGTCAGGAAAAAGTGCCGTAGACCTTCTAATAAGCTCGAAAAATATCCTTCTAGCACCTCTACTGTTGGGTTAATTAGTCCTGTTATACAATCTATGTCAAAATCAAGTGTATAAGACATATTTGCGATGACTAACTCCGGGAGCAATTCTTCGGTGTTTAAATAATTTGGTTGTATTGGCAAGCTCCTTAGACACTGGGAGTAATATGCATCACCAAATATTAACACCCGATCAATGTCCGAAGCGTCCCATTGCGACAGATCTTTGGTGGAAGAATAAGCTATAGCAACTGCTGCATTTGCAGTGCATTGTTTCCCCCTACTGTCGGAAGAAAACATGTCACTTCCTTGATTAAAAGAACCTCTAAGAATTTTTCGGTCTGAATTAATAACTTTAAAATGTTGATGTGGCTCTCGGTTATGATTAACTGTTGTTGGCGGTATTTCAATTATATGCTCATCATTCATTGAATTTTGTAGGTGTTCAAAGTTAAGAGTAACGCCTCTATAGAGATGATTGTTGTTTACAAGCCAATTTAAAGCTGCACGTAGGTTGTCTAAATTCACTCTATATTCCCTGACCCTATCAACATTTTCTAATGTTTCGATGACAACAGTGAGACCGCACTGTTCAATCGCCAGTGGTAGTTGTTCCGTGATTTCTTCAACTTGTTGAGCAAACAACACAGCCTGCCCTTTAAACCCTTTTTGTCCGAAATGTCCTCCCAGTTTTATTATTTTAACAAACGGTATAATCCTTGATACAAGCCTTATTTCAACTTCAGATAAAGCTACTAATTGTTGAGGAGGTTCCGGAACTGTCATTTTATTCCAAAAAGCCGTTGACGGAACTTTATTACGACTTATAGAATTGGCACATCGATTACAGGCTGTTATTCTTTGTGGAGTGTTAGGCGGGAAAAGATTATTAGATGTTATATTTTTTACTTGATTTTTGTATAGTGTTTTTTTACAAATATAACATGTTTTGTCCGATACCTCCGAAATTGCCCTATCAAACTCGTCCTTGTCTGTTTCGAACAAAATTCTTCGAGCTCGGTAGGTTCTAGATGTATTTATCTGCATGGATTGAAGTCGTATCTCTCTTGATGTTGGAGTTTCGTTAGCACGAATTTCTGAAGCATGATTGCTCATCGACTCAAGTCGTGATTGCCTAGTAGACGGGGATTCTAGATCACGCATTTCAGAGGCATGATTACGCATGTTTTCCAAACGTGATTGTCTAGTCGACGGAGACTCTTGATCACGCATTTGAGAGGCATGATTACACATATTTTCCAAACGTGATTGTCTAGTCGACGGAGACTCTTGAGCACGCATTTGAGAGGCATGATTACACATATTTTCCAATCGTGATTGTCTAGTCGACGGAGACTCTTGAGCACGCATTTGAGAGGCATGATTACACATATTTTCCAAACGTGATTGTCTAGTCGACGGAGACTCTTGATCACGCATTTGAGAGGCATGATTACACATATTTTCCAAACGTGTTTGTCTAGTCGACGGAGACTCTTGAGCACGCATTTGAGAGGCATGATTACACATATTTTCCAAACGTGATTGTCTAGTCGACGGAGACTCTTGATCACGCATTTGAGAGGCATGATTACACATATTTTCCAAACGTGTTTGTCGAGTCGACGGAGATTCTAGATTACGTACTTGAGAAGCATGATCTTTCATTGACTTGAGTCGAAGTATTTTTGAAGTGGGAGTTTCTAAGCTTCGGGTTTCGGAAGCATGTGTCTTTAACGAATAAAGTCGCTGTGATCGAGAATTTTGAGATTCTTGCGATCTTATCTGAGCAATGTAGTTTTTTGCTTTATGTAAACGTATGATTTTTTTTTGAGAAGTTTCTTTCTCACGAAGATTATCAGCCCGTTTTTTAGCATTCCAACGATTTTCCACTTTAGAATGTTCGGACTGCGTTTTCCTACGATTTTTCTGATAATCTTTGTCTTTTATTCTTCTAAATTCAGTAATATCTGGGGATTCATTTTTTCTTGTCTCAGAAATGCGTGAAGCTTTTTTTGTTTTCCTTGATAAAGCCATTTTTTAAAAGCTTTTATTTTATACCTAAAATAATGAAACTAAATGTTAATATTTATAGCTCTATTTATTTACACTAGATTTACTAACCTAACTCAAACTAAATTGTTTTTGTTTATAGACCTATACTTATTATACTACTTCTTATTTCTATACTTACTAACTATACTATACTACTAATTTTTACTGCTATTTCGTAGACTATATAAACCTGGTACTTTTGGTGCAATACCAGCAAAATTATTTTTATTTATTTAATCCGACAAAATTTAAACAGTGTATCGAAGTAGGATGGCTGTGGTTGCTTCCCTGCGTTACCGGGTACACAACGTCACAACGAATAGGCAAATAGATACACACGCACATATAACAACATAAGCCCGAAGGCATATAATGCAGAGGACATTTTTATGGGAGTTTTAGCCAGTTATCAAACTGTTTCCGCCTTCACCGCGTGGAGGTACTCCCAGCTTATGTCGTTTACATTAGTGCATTAAATTATTCTATTAACGTTCACGCTGCTCTACATTACAGTTCCCGTGATCCGCGCTTTACTCTTATCGCTCATTTTTTTTAAACATCTTCAAAGCAGTCTTGTAATTATGTATAAGCATATAAATACTGGTGAAGCTCTTTCAAGTAATACCAAACACATTACATATATTTTTATTTTATACTTTTTGTCCGCTAGAGGGCATAATAGAAAATTTGGTGACAAACTTTATAGCTCACAACCAACAGAATATCAAGATCAAGACCCTTCTAATGGCACTGCAGTGGTCTTATTCTGATTACTAAGTACCAAAGAAATTAAGAACGAAAAGATGTGAATTATATGCAATTAGCCCATAAATGCAAGTAAAGTCACAAGCAAATGCTAGTAATATATATATATTCGAAATGTACAAGTGAAGCGCTTTAAAATGATACCAAACACGGCATATCTAGCTTAACTTTATTTTTTTACTCTGTATATTTTGTCCGCTAGAGGGCGCCACATTGAATTTGGTGAAAATCTATATAGCCTATAACCAGCGGACAATTAAGACGCTTCTAATGATATGTCATTTGTCGAATTCTGATTAGTGGTTTAGAAGTTACGAGGGAACAGATGAACATACATACATACATACATACATACATACATACATACATACATAGCCTGTCAAAATCATAACCCTCCTTTGGCTTTGCCGTAGTCGGGTAAAAATGATTCATGTACTTTTTTTGTTTCAAATAATGTTAAGATTCACTACAAAAACATAAATAATATAGAATATTAATAAAATATTAATATGAAAGTGCAACTGAAAATAATAGCATTTTGAAATTTTAAATAGAATTTAATATATTAGGTTTTTTAAATCATATGTTTACTTTATGAACACAAAGTACTTTATTTTTAAAATCACTTCTAATTTAATCTGCTTATTTTTAATGCTTTTATTTTAACCAAAATGTGTAACGTCACATTTCTTCTTACCCCCTCCCACTTCCTAGTCGCAAACTGTCAGAGTTTCATGAATCCCCTAGCCCCCCCCTCTTCCCCCTCCAAGCATGACATCATTTGTGGACGACCCCAAAGCTATTTTCACAAGAACACAAAAATATTATTTATATACTTTTAATCGAATGCAATTCACCGAAACAAATTTCGTTCGTACAAATATGCTTTTCAAATTAATTACAACTGTACCAAAATTAAGTTATTTCGCAAATTGTAGGAGACTATTATCTTTTTTTCTTTTTTCTACCCAGCGAAATAAAATAACAGAAATAAAATCTTTTTAAACACAAATACAAAACAAATATAATAAAAATATTTGGCCAAAAAACAAAATTTATAGTGCCAAATCTCCCCCCCCCCTTCCTCTCCCTAAAACAAAATTCCATGAGTAATTGTCTGAGCGAAGCGAAGTCTTTATACTCAGAGATACGTAACGATATTAAAATTCAAAAAAATTCTTTCGTCAAGCAAATCTCAAAAAGTACTTGTCAGATTTTGATTCTGTTTGTATCAATAGGTACCTATGAAGGTAATCTGGTGAATGCACCTACTTTTAAAAATTAATTCCAAATAGTTTAAAAGTTATATTAAAAAAACTGATAAAAAAAGCACAATTTATGTGCATCCGTCACAGAAATTTGGTGAGCGTGATTTTCAACGGCTGGACATTTTCGTAGATAACCGAATCAGTACATGGAGTAAATAGTAATCATTTACGCACTCAGAAATACTGAATGCAATAAAATATTTTAAAATTTAATCATGCAGGAAAATAAAACTGTTATTTTTTTATATTAAAAAACATCATAAAAACTTAGATTTTGTGATAATCTCTTAACAGCATTTTTTGATCGCTAAAAGAATGTTTTACATATTTCGCGTGTGAAAATTAGAAACAATTACGTTTTTAAATAAAAAGTTTCTTTTATGACATCATTTTCCCTGTATATTTATTTTCATTGCATGTTTTCTTTTAACTTATATTTTGTTTGTGTATGGAAGTCAATTCTGGTCACTAATTTTTCGGCACGGATACCGCAAGCGCATCATATTTGGCGCAATTTTTTTCAAGGCCCATTTGGCGAAAACTCCGTTTTCAAATAACGCTTACATAAACATTTTTAAATTATTTTCTTTTTTCAAAAAGAACTCACAGTAAATAAAATAATAATAATAATTAATAACTGTAAAAAGAAATATTTTATATAATTAAAAGAAGGAAGTGAAAGTAAATAAACATTTTATGAGTAAATAAACAAATAATAAATAAATAAAGCCGGGTTAACCATCTCAGGTAAAATAATGCCATTTTGATGCCAATTATGTACCCTGGTGCATATGTGACATTTTTTCCTCATTTTTTCATCCGTTTGCTGTTGGCATACAACTTTGAAATATGGAGTATGTATGCATACCTGGGAGCAATACTGGAATTAGACATTGATTTTTTTTTTTATTTCGATCCAAAAAGGGGCAACGGGGCTATTTTTCAAAGTTTTATACAATTTATACTGCATAAAGGAGCCACTTACCTATTTCTATATACCAGAAGAAGTAAGTGGTATGTAAAAACAATTATAGTATACATAAATAAAATACTTGAGATAATATACTAGAGATATAAGCACCGGGTTTGGCGAGATTTTTTATGCCAATTATGCCATCGTTTTGATTACCAGATGCATATAGCATGCTATAACAGCACGTTATTTATTTATTTCAAAATGAAAAAAAAAAAAAAAAAGGAATAAATGAAACATTTCCTGTTATTAAAAAAGATATAACAATCAATAAATGATAATATTTTTAGAACAAACAATTTATTATAATATTTATATGATAACCAGCATGTTAGGCAATTAAACGCCATTTTGGCACCAATTAGGTACCTCGGTGTATATAGGGCATATATGTGCCATATTTATTTGTAAAACTGAGCATGAAAGTTTACCAGGTGTGTTTTCATAGGCGCTTATATCTTTTTGGAACATAGTGCACCTTTCGAAGCCAAAACTGCACAAAAGAAAAAATTATCAATATTTGCAGCATTTTTTTTTTTTTTTTTTTTTTTTTTAATGTAATGCACATTTCGTAATCAGTAGGCGCGATAATCAGACCTCGTTTTTTTGCTTTAAAAGATATTTCATACGACGTCTTTTTGGGATTCGTCGTTTTTCCATATTTGATAGTATGTGTCTACTCGTTTTGTACCCTTTTTTTGTAACTTTCTTCTTTATTAACAGCGACATCTGGATTTCCTATTTAAATAAAAATTCTTCTAAATATAAGGAATTTTGTTAAAATAAATAAATAATAGGAAATGCGGACATTATTGCTCAAAACACAAAATTTTTCCTATAGAGTTAATAAAAATCAGTAAAAACATAATTTTTATGTTAATAAAAAGGTGACTTATGTAATAACAGAGTCATATATTATGTACGTTATGAATTAAGTATGAATATTTCAATGAAAAGTGATATTTCAAAAGTATTATGTAATTAGTTAAAAACCATTTATTTTAAACTAAATGAATAAAAGATTTATATTTTTAATGAAATAAATGGGATTTGAAAAATTATTGGAAATTTATCACCATAGATGTATCAATATTACTATCAGTACCTTGTATGCAAAATGGAACAATTAGCAATACTTTTTGTACCCGAAAAATGGTCGTTGCTTTTTTTAAGGTTAAAAAGTAGATTACGAAATATTCCTATATAGAGATGCCAAACCCTCGCTTATTGCATAGCAGAATTTTCTTATAGGAAAAGTTATTTTTTAAATCCGCAGAATGTTCCAATTTAATAAAACATTTTCTGTATTAAAATACCGGTACCCAAAATGCCGGAGACTTGGCAGCTCTGCCTATAACATTTTAATTAATCACGGTACTTTTTTTAATCGGATTCAAATTTAGTGAAGACAACGTTTTTTGGCCGAAAGCAACTTTTTTTCCACATGTGTAACTACGATACAATTCCTTGATGTTGACTTATGAATGTTTTGACTTATGCTATTATTGCTTCCTCTCATTTATTTATTTGAATTTTAAATAAGATGATTCAAAATCATGTTTTGTAAATATACGAAAAAAAAAATGCATTTCGAGAGAGGGCGAAAAGGACAATATATGGCGATTTATTACCTGCGTTTGGCTAAGTGTCTTACTACCTTGTATTTAATACTTTTATAAAAGTTTTATAAAAAGCTTTTATAAAAAGTTTGACGTAATTCGGGCTTAAGAAAGTGAGTTTTTTACTGAATAATACAAATAAATGAAAAATGAATACTAAAAAATACTAATAAGAGAAAAATGAAGCATTATATTGATCTATGTATATTTAAAAATTCATCTGCTAGCACTAATTAGATAATTTATGTGCAGGGGTAGGGAAATTTTCCAAATTCTTACCAGTCAAAGATTTATTTCGCCAGCCCGCAAGATGCAACACACGCAGTTGAAAATAATTATGACAAAATCGCACGCGATTACAGACAAAATTACTATTACTACAATGCATTTTCATAATTCTTTTTTGTATAATATTAAGAAATATATGTAACAAAGGTAAGATTAATGTTAGATAGAACTTAGTACCATATTTACACTGTAATAATTTGGAAAGTTAAAATATCTAGATTAAAAAAGTGTTTCTGATAATGTGCCTATTGCCTACATTTTTTCAAAAACTAAAAATGCACTCGCCTTATGAGAAAATCCAGTCGCTACTGGCGAGCAAAATGATGTATTTCCCCACCCCTGTTTATGTGTATATAATAGGAGATAAATAGCTTTTGATTCTGTATTTCTATGCTATAAAGCATTAACGTTTGTGTGTTTTTCGTTAGCATTGGGAGTACCTAGCCGATTTTAAAAATAATGTAGGCAAAAAATGTTGGTAACCATCTTTGCTGCAAAATATACTATATTTTGCGTAGGAACAATAATCACCATCAATGCTCGAGCAAAAAAAGTTCTAAAATTGAGAATTCTTTGATGTTGATATGACTAAAAATTTCAAATCTTTTTTTTTTTTTTTTTTTTTTTTTTTTTTTTTTTTTTTTTTTGTTGTGGCAACTTTTAAGATATAATATTCTCGTTATGGACGATTTCTAAAACATTCGACAATTTAATTTCACATATTAAACATTTTTTTTCTAGAAAAAGTTTTAAACCCAATTTATTGAGAGTATTGCAATTTCTAGGATACTGTTGGGGTCAGAAACTATAACTTTGGCATCACAGTAACTTATAAGATGTAAGTGCTCGTTTAGGACAAATTTTTAAAAAAGGATTCCTTAACTCTTATCGACAAACTCATTGCATCCGTGGAAAACAGATATTCAACATTATAAACTATTCGGACGGATTTCACACCATATAAAATACACTCCATTTCTCTTCAAGCATAATAGTTTATGTTATTTATAGTTTCTCAAATCGGTGCGAAGTTTCTGTTTATGCTCATGACATCATTTCAAAGAGCTATATTTCCAATATAGGAAAATTTGGTGTTTTATTTTCTGTATTACTTTTAACATTTTGCATATTTCCAATTTTATATCCATGCATGGTTTGCTTTTCTTTTATAAAAATAGTATATGCAACAAGATTTTGCAGTTCTACGATTCGATATGCTTATTTTCATCATTATATTTTATCACAATGACTGACCAATTAAAGGTAACATCTCATTTTCTTCACTTATCGCAAGTTATTAAATGTGTATTCTCAGCAATATCGCTCAGACTAATCCCTCTGAGGGAAGTCCTAGTATCCCTTTTAAAAATTGAAATACGACTAAACTTCCCATATCTTTCATTCAACACTCGCAATATCAACACATAATCTTTCCCTACTTGAAATCATTTCCTACTACTTTCTTCATTTCCATACCATAATGCGATAATTTCATCCCACAAAACCATAAAGAATAAACAAACACTTTTAATCAAATGTCATTCACTCAGACAAAAATTGTTTATTCTGTAATATTTATTATCAGTTCCTTTTTTCAATTTGAAACGCTGTTGGATCAAATGTTACAATGACCGCAGAAAATATTTACAGATAAATACTAATTGCCAATATGTTAAATTATCTGTTTTTGTTGGAAGTTAGCCAAACGATAAAATGATCATTATCTATTAAGGACCAGATTTACTGCTGCGACATGAAAATATATCAGAATGAATGGAGGAATATTAAAAAAATTATCTGTTGTTGATTTTCAGTTGCGGAAATGCAAAGGAAACGATTCAGGACATTTTTAGTGAATATTGCGCTATTTTAATGGTACGGAATTGATTTCTTTACTGAGGCAAATGATTGAAGAAGCTGTCATTTAAAACCATATGTTATTTAATTAACAGGGACTTTTCAATAACATGTTAATGCAATATTAGGTTCTATCACAGTAACAGTGTTTTTTATCCTAATACGTTAATTAATGCCTATTTCTACTGTGCTGTTACATGTAAAATCGATTTTTTCCTTTCAGGCAAAACGTCCAGTTCACCAATAGCCAATAACATTGCAGAAATTTGCACTAATGTTAAAAGTCTTATGGAAAGTCAAATTTCGCTTGGCGGATCTGCATTTTTGCCGAGTCCACCGAAGCTAGCATAGGGGGGAAAATACAGGCTTCTGATTGGTTGAATAATTCTGAAGAACATTTTGTTTTGATTCGTTTTTGAGTTGACATATATTTAATCATCAATTCTGTTTAAAAGCCTTTTGGAAGACGAATTTTGAAAAAAAAAAAAAAAAAAAAAAAAAAAAAAAATTCTGAGTTTACAAGTGTTTGATAAAAAGAAAGATTTTCTGGAACTTAGAATCAAACAGTATGTATGACATAAGTATGACAATTAAGTATGACATAATTATAGAAATAAAGATAGTTGTTGAAAAATTACATCAAAAGCAGGCACTTAATAAATAATAATAATAATAATAATAAAACTGAATTAAAATGCGAGATAATTCTTTCATTATATATAAGAACACATATTTATTATATGGATGTTTATAGCTATTAATATTTAAAATTTCAGCATGAGTTGTATTAGTCTAAGATCCGGTAATACAAATATATACCCTCATTTGTTATTTAATCGAGTTACACAACAAATAAAAGCTTATTTTATTCCCAATCCAACCGTACTAGGTTGCCTGCTCTCAAGTGGTGCCAACCATGGAGTTGCTAGGTTTAAATAGGTAAGTAACTGGAGTTAATATACCCTCATTTGTTATTTAATCGAGTTACACATCAAATAAAAGCTTATTTTATTCCCAATCCAACCGTACCAGGTTGCCTGCGCTCAAGTGGTGCAAACCTTGGGGTTGCCAGGTTTAAACAGGTAAGTAACTGGAGTTAATATACCCTCATTTGTTATTTAATCGAGTTACACATCAAATAAAACCTAATTTTATTCCCAATCCAGCCGTACTAGGTTGCCTGCGCTCAAGTGGTGCAAACCTTGGGGTTGCCAGGTTTAAACAGGTAAGTAACTGGAGTTAATATACCCTCATTTGTTATTTAATCGAGTTACACATCAAATAAAAGCTTATTTTGTTCCCAGTCCAACCGTACTAGGTTGCCTGCTCTCAAGTGGTGCCAACCAGGGGTTGCCAGGTATAAACAGGTAAATAACCGTAGTTAATATACCCTCATAAGTTACTTAATCGAATTACACATCAAATAAAAGCTTATTTTATTCCCAATCCAACCGTATTAGGTTGTCTTATCAAAAAGTGTGCTGAATCCATGGTTTCCTAGATTTAAGATGTTCAATTTTCTGCGCAACTGTTGAGAGTGACGGAGAAGCGTTGCGCGCGCGATTCCATTTGACAGACGAAGGCCGTGTTCAGCTGTTACGCGCGCTGCACGCGCACGCTAGGAGCCACGGACATGGAGTGGGTACTTATACTTGGTGGGATGTGCGTTCAGTCCTCGCTACTGTGCCACCAGTTGCTGTAACTGTTCGCTCAGTAACAGATGGAGAACAGATCAAGGATGTAATTACTTGTGGTGCCAATTATAAAGATAATCTGTTACAAATGAAAGTGAGCTGGCTGGCCGAATGGTCAGAATGCTGAGCTTGAACCCAGACGATACGGGTTCGAAACCTGCCCGGGCCAAACGTTGGCTTTTGTTTATGTTTTTTTTTTTGCTTTTTGTTAATACATAAGACATTTTTATTAAAGGTAAATTTTATATTAATAATACAGAAGCACATGTATTTCTATTATAATAATAAAATACTTATTTAAATATGAGAAAATGAGATTTTTGCGGAGAAAGTTTTAATATTCCAAATTTAGAATATTAAAAGGATAATTAGAACGATATTAATATCGTTCCAAAGTGATTTATATATATATTAAGAAAATGAAAAAAAAAGTTTTCTGCGAAAATATCCGTATACGCATATATAAATATATATATATATATATTTTTTTTTTTTTTTTTTTTTTTTTTTGAAAATTTTAGAAGTAATTTTTTATTGAGATTAGGATGCAAATATAATGCATGCGTGGATATTTTACGGTGTTAAAATCAAAATGGAAAATATTATAAAAGCAAAATGTAAAAGATATACATGTTTTTAAATTAAGAATATCTGCATACATATATTTTAAAGAAGTGAAATATTTGGAGTTTGCCTTCTAGTTTTGTAATGAATAAAGTATGATTAGAATGTTTATAATTTTTCTATTAAAAGTATAAATAAGTGTTTTGCTTATACTAACATAATTTCGGATGTCGTTTGTTTTTCATATTTTATGACATATTTTGGCCTGTTATCCACACGGTATTAAAATATACAATCATTAAATAAGAAATATATACATACTAAAACTTCTTCTGAAAAATTATCTAACTAACAATGCAAATTCCATTGAAATCAATCCAGTATTGTAGATTACAAATCAATCTTGTAATATGTAGATACAGGGCCATCGTTAAGACTTTTTATTGGTGGGGGAGAAAACCTTAATATTGTCAAGTCAAATTTTTATATTCGCCAACTCGTTTTATAATTTTGCCAAGTTAACGCACTTTGAAAATGTAATACAATTCTTATTTGTAAAAAGATTAATAATATTCCCAATTAGAGTTGTAACTTTTGCAAATTCTATCAAAAATAGAAAATGTATTGCAGTTTTTATTAAAATTTTAATTAAATTTGACATAAAAGTTTTAAATTTGCAAAGTGTAACAACATTTGTCAATGTTTTGGGAGGGTAGCCCCCCCCCCTTAGCTAGTCCCCCGTGTGGATATCTCAACCTTGGTTTATCAACAGCATTCTATTAATTACAACAATAGAATCAACAGTATTCTATTATTTAATACGAAAAGTATAAAGCAACTGATAAATGATTTTTAAATAAATAAAAATAAAATTATTTAAAAAATTAAATCACCAATTGTTAAATTGTATCAGTCAACCTACCAACTTTGACAACAAACAACGTGCAACCAATAACAGATAAGCACAAAACGCACAATCACGTGATCAAATCGCCCATCATTTTTTTTGCGTCGCGCGCGTCAAGGTTTGAGCATGGTTGATTGTCATTTTTTAAATGCTAATCAGGCTTAATTACATGAAATAGGTCACGTGATACTTTTCCGGAATACTTTTAATTTTATTTGAGTGGTCACAGGTATGTATTTCTGTTACGAAAATCATGTTTTGAAAGGATAAAGAGATATGGTATTTGTATTTACCAATTCTGAACCATAAAAATAATACAATAATTGAATAAGTTTAAAATTCTCTTCTTTGATAATACCTACTCCAAGCAGAATCTTCTGAGCGCGCGCGCACAAAAAAAGCCGCTTTTGAACACGGCCAAAGATGCAGCGAGTGCTTTTTAAAGATTACTTTGATTGGGTAAATATTAACAAAGATTTCAATTTTTTTATTCACTCATACATTCATTTATATACATAATTATGAAAATATGACAATATAGCAAAACATAATTATGAAATATGTTTTCCGTTGAAAATATGGCTCTTCAAAAGGAGATTTTTCCGAGATTTTAAGCACGGATTAAATACTGGTAAAGATCAAATAAAATATCACATAATAATGTAAATATTTTTTTTAATACATAAATTTATCAAGAGTAAAATACAAAATTTTTATATAAAACACTTATTGCGATTCAGAGTCGTCAGAAGTGCCAATATCACAATCTAATTAGGAATCTTCATCGTTTTCTATGATTTTCGATTCATTTAATATTTCGTTAACTTGTAAGGATGTCGGGTCCTCTTTAAACCACTTAGGCTTCAAATTACCATCCAATAACCATCCACAATGACAATCTTCAGGATTGACTTTAAGGCAACATGCATCGGATGCATGAAGCCACATAAAATTAACATATATTGTGCGCAAAATTTTCTCTTTCAATGAGATCCAGCACGGTTGCATCATATTGGAGTCAATGCCGTTAATCTTCCTAATGAAATGCTCTTTGTCTTTGTTCATTGAATATGTTTTTTGGAACGGCTGATATCTAGCGTCATTGATATTATCATAAAAAGAACAGTAAATTCCTGAACAGGTTGAATTTTATCTTCTAGGGCTGCATCGTCTGGATCTGTCAATGATGCGAATATTTCCTGGAAATCCGTTCGTCTTAAAAATATTTTTAAAGGCTTGATTTTCCCTTTATTATAAAAAGCCGCTGTGTAATCACAACCAGTAAAAGCATGGAAAGCCTGCAGACTTAGGGATAAAATGTGCCCTAATTTCATTGCAAGCTCAGTACAGTTAATATAATCAAGATCTTTCTTACTGCTTTTCTTTGTTGATGAACCCGCCGACTAAATTTGAGTTTGCGGAATTTTGTGGATAGTGGCCAGTAAAATTACCAAGACATCGGTATCATTTACTTTGACCAATATTTTCGAACTAGGTGGCGTTTTTGATATATGAAACATTATCCCCATATCTGCCTCTTCATGCTGACATACGTAGTCTTCTTCAGGTTTCACGACATGATCAGCGACAGTATGGTAAGAAAAACAGCGTTCTCCAACTGTTATAAAAATTTTCTTGTTTTGGATTATTGAAACTGTCTGACAAATGGGATCGCGCGCGCAACGCTTATCTGTCACTCTCAACAGTCGCGCAGAAAATTGAACATCTTAAATCTAGGCAACCATGGATTCAGCACACTTTTTGATAAGACAATCTAGTACGGTTGGATTGGGAATAAAATAAGCTTTTATTTGATGTGTAACTCGATTAAATAACTTATGGGGGTATATTAACAATGGTTACTTGCCTGTTTAATACCTGGCAACCCCTGGTTGGCAACACTGTAGAGCAGGCAACCTAATACGGTTGGATTGGGAATAAAATATGCTTTTATTTGATATGTAGCTCGATTAAATAACTTATGAGGGTATATTAACTCCTGTTACTTTCCTGTTTAAACCTGCCAACCCCATGGTTGGCAACATTTGATAGCAGGCAACCTAGTACGGTTGGATTGGAAATAAAATAAGCTTTTATTTGATGTGTAACTCGATTAAATAACAAATGAGGGTATATTAACTCCAGTTACTTACCTGTTTAAACCTGGCAACCCCATGGTTGGCACCACTTGAGTGCAGGCAACCTAGTACGGTTGGATTGGGAATAAAATAAGATTTTATTTGATGTGTAACTCGATTAAAAAACAAATGTGGGTATATTAACTCCAGTTACTTACCTGTTTAAACTTGGCAACCCCAAGGTTTGCACCACTTGAGACCAGGCAACCTAGTACGGTTGGAATGGGAATAAAATAAGCTTTTATTTCATGTGTAACTCGATTAAATAACAAATGAGGGTATATTAACTCCAGTTACTTACCTGTTTAAACCTGGCAACCCCAAGGTTTGCACCACTTGAGCGCAGGCAACCTAGTACGGTTGGATTGGAAATAAAATAAGCTTTTATTTGATGTGTAACTCGATTAAATAACAAATGAGGGTATATATTTGTATTACCGGATCTCGTACTATATGCTCATAGCAACACAATACTCACGTTTCACTTTTATGGCGTGAATTACGCGATCTTTATTAATTCAATTGTTCTGTGTTACTTACAAAAATAATCTATACTATAAAGGCCAAACGTATCTGTGCGTAACGCATACGTCATTTTGCGAATGGCAACACTTTACCATGAAATTCGGTTTTGCATTTTTCGCTACTGCAAATTCTATACTCCTAAACGTAGCATATTTCCGACTTTTACACCGTCGTATCGAGAAAAAAATGTACTTTTAAATGCAATTTGTTCGAAAGCTGTATCTCAATTTGTTTTTGAGATATTAATTTTTTTTATAGTTTTTAGTCCCAATTTTGTAATTGTGGCAACATGATCACTCCAATTTCCCTTAAAATTGGAAGAAAAATTTGTATACTTTGCAAAAAATATCGTCTGTTATAAAATTCCGTTATTTCGGTTTTATTTCGTTTTATTCATCAGTTAAATAACTTCAAGTTTTAAGTGATTTTAAAATGATCAAATTAAAATACCATTTTTTTAACATGGTGAATACAGATATGAGAAGTACGTGTTTAAATTTTGAGAGAATGACGATTTTTAATTTCCCGTGAAATTCTATGATCGTGTCAATATGGAATAAATTTTGTTTTTTTCATTCGCATTTAAGTCTCAATTGATAAATTCATCATAATAGCTGATCTTTATTATATTGTCGCGTAGATTTCTCAGTCGTAGTGTGTATTCACTATGAACAAGGGAAGACAACGAGTACCCACCAAACTCTGAAACTTTATTCTGTTGAACTGAAAGCTACACTAGCTTATATACAGACGAGGAATTTTCTCGAAAGGAACATTCCAGACTTGGAAAGTTCTAGAAACTGCATAACAATTAACATAAGAATTTTCTGGAAAGTACAGGAAACGAACATAAACGAAATTTTAACACAAAAACAAATTTTAGGTAACTTGCCTTCAGTTGGAATCGAACTCACAATCTGCTGCTTCGCAGGTCAGCGCTTTACCGCGAGGCCACCGGCTCGCACAGCATTGGATGCTATTTTCGCTACAGTTCCCCCTCCTTAGGAAGATGCAGCGTCCCGCTGCAATTTAGTTTGGCTCCTTGTAACAGGTCTCCTGCCACTGCTGCGTCGTTCTTTCTCAACTAGTTGTTGCTCTGGGTCAAAGTAGGGTTTTAACCTCAGAACATGGATTACGTCCTTTGAACTTCGTCGTTTTCTGTCCTCTTCCATTCTTTGAACTTCGTAGGTTACATCAGATAAACGACGTGTGATTCGATACGGACCGAAATAACGTCTTAGCAGCTTTTCTGACAACCCCACTTTTCGCACGGGAGTATAGACCCAGACGAAGTCTCCGATATTGCAACTGATTGGCCGATGCCTCTCGTCATATCTTTGTTTGTCAGTTGCTTGAGCGTCAAGGATGTGAAGTCTTGCTAGCTGTCTAGCTTCCTCAGCCCTGGTAATCAGTTGTTGTGCATAATTGTTGTCATAGGAATCGGTGTTGTGAGGAAAAATCACATCTAGAGGAGTCTGTATATCTCTACCATGTACGAGAAAGAATGGGCTGAACCCGGTAGTGTCTTGTTTTGCTGAATTGTAGGCGAAGGTCACAAACGGCAAGATGGTATCCCAGTTTCTTTGTTCAACGTCAACGTACATAAATAGCATGTCAGCTAATGTTTTGTTAAATCTCTCAGTCAATCCGTTTGTTTGTGGATGATAAGCTGTCGTCAGAAGATGAGATGTTTGACACTGTTGATTAATGTCTTTCACGATACTAGAGAGGAAAGAGCGTCCTCTATCACTGATCATCTCTCTAGGGGCAACGTGCTTGAGTATGATTTCTTCCACTATAAATTTAGCAATTTCAGTAGCCTCAGCAGTTGGTAATGCCTTTGTAACTGTAAATCTCGTCAGATAGTCGGTGCAAACAATAATCCATCGGTTGCCGTTTCGGGTGACAGGGAAGCGTCCAAGTAGATCTATTCCAATTTTTGCAAATGGTGAATCAGGGGGCTTTATTGGATGAAGTTGTCCAGGGGGAAGTTGAGGTGGAGATTTCCGTCTTTGGCATTCTCGACAATGTGCCACATAGCGGCTAACGCTGCCATATAATCCTGGCCAATAATACTTCCGCCTTATTCGATCATAGGTCTTGGCGAATCCAAGATGACCAGCAGTTGGAGCATCATGAAGACTCTTTAAAACATCGCGACGGAGTTGTCTCGGTACTACTAATAGCCATTCCTGTCCCATGGGGTCATAATTTCTTTTATAAAGAACATCGCTTCTTATTTGGTAACTTCTGTGGTTGTCGCCCCTCTGGAGTGTTTTCATTAAGGATTTCAAGTGTTTATCTTTGAGCTGTTCTTTTCTAAAATCAGTGATGACTGCAAAGAAAGGGATTTCCTCTATATCCTCAACTTCAGCTTCGACGAGCGGTTTTCTTGACAGTGAATCGGCATCAGAATGTTTGCGACCACTTTTGTAGACGATATTGATGTCATACTCCTGTAACCTCAAAGCCCATCGCGCAAGTCTGCCAGAAGGATCTTTAATATTGGCCAACCAGCACAAAGAGTGATGGTCCGTTACCACGGTAAAGAGTTTTCCGAAAAGGTACGGTCTGAATTTACTGATCGCCCAGATGACAGCAAAGCACTCTTTTTCTGTTGTAGAATAGTTCTTTTCGGATGCAGTCAGGGATCGGGATGCATAGGCTATTGGTCTTTCCTTACCATCTTGATCCTGTACTAATACTGCCCCGATGCCATAGCCACTAGCGTCTGTATGGATCTTCATTTTTGCGTCTGGGAGGAAATGTCCCAAAACAGGGCTACTCTTCAGTAACTTCTTGAGAGTTGTAAGATTCCCTCTGTGACGTGTTCCAGGAAAATTTGACATCTTTCTTTAATAAATCATGCAGCGGCTTTGCGATATCGGCAAAGTTTCGGATGAATCGTCGATAATACGAGCACAGGCCCAGAAAACTTCGGACGTCTGCGATATTTTCTGGAGTAGGGAAATTTTTCACAGCAGCTATCTTCTGTGGATCGGGATAGATGCCATGTTGATCCGCTAGGTGTCCCAGTATGGTAAGTTTCTTTTTGCCGAAACAACATTTGTTAGTGTTAAGCGTCAATCCCGCCTCTTGGATACATTTCAAAGCCTTCCTCAGACGTGACTGGTGCTCTTGAAAATCCGGTGCATACACAATGATGTCATCCAGATAGCAAAGACAGATATTCCATTTGAGGCCTCGTAATACTGCATCCATCATGCGTTCAAATGTAGCGGGGGCATTGCATAGCCCAAATGGCATAACCTTAAATTCGTAGAAACCGTCTGATGTCCCAAAAGCTGTCTTCTCTCGGTCTTTTTCATCCACTTCTATTTGCCAATAACCTGACTTCAAATCCATCATTGAGAAAACTCTAGCACAGGCGAGGCAATCCAAGGCATCATCAATACGTGGCAACGGATAGACATCTTTTTTAGTGACTTTGTTTAATCTTCTGTAATCGACACAGAAACGCCATTCGCCATTTTTCTTCTTCACAAGCACGACGGAAGATGACCAAGGACTGTCCGATGGCTGAATCACGTCAGCTTTTAGCATTCGTTGGACTTCTTCTTCAATTATGCGTTTCTCAGTAGCGGATGTATGGTAAGGTCTCTGCTTGATGGGAGCGCTATCACCTGTGTTGATCTTGTGCTTAATACCATTGCTTCTGGGTTTCTTTGATTTTCTGTTAATGTAAAAAATATCACTGTATTCTTCTAGCAGATTTAATAATGCGTCTTCTTCAGCAGCAGTCAGCTCAGCATCCAAGGTTTCTTTTAATTTCTGTCTAGTCACCCGCTTTCTGGATCTGTGTCCTATCGTAGGCCTTCCGTCTGCTTCGTTGAGAGAACAAATGGAATTATTTTCGACTGTTGTTACATTGGCGATATTCATCCCCTTTGGTATCATTTGCTTTCGTCCAGAGCAATTCGTCACCCATATTTTGCAACGATTATTTTCCACAGTAATTATCGATGCCGGTATGGATAGCTGTCTTTCCCACATGAGAAGTTTATTGCCAACAATCATAGCTTCATCCACTTTTTGAATTCCTGGAGTAAGGGCACATATTTGCTTCACTGAATTTGCTTCAGTTACGTAATCTGCTGCGGCAAACAAGGAGGAATCAGATTTGCTTGTCACTGTGTGCTTTGGGAGTATTTCCGACTGTTGAAGTTCTTCATTCCCACAATCTATGACGGCATCAGTAGCACGGAAAAAATCCCATCCAAGCATCATTTGATGACTGCACTGTGGAAACACAAGGAAGTTAAATGGCTTCACAGTTCCATTCAAATTAACTTTTAATACGCAATGTCCTGAAGCGGCGACGGGTTTGCCGGATGCAGTCTTTAACATAGGTCCATTCTCTGCAAACATGGGTACATTCAATTTTCGGCGTAATTCTTCCGATATGACGGAGTAATCGGCACCGGAATCAACGAGGGCTTTGATATGCAGTCCATCTACCGCAACGAAGGTTGTATTTTTTTTAGCTTTTTGGTGATGAACGTCGGAGGATTTACTTCTATCGCGGCCTCACCTCCTGCATAGGTCGCTGGAGTTAGTTTTCCTCATTAGCTCGGCTTGGAGAACGGCTTGAACGGCGTAGAGGTGATTGTGACTGTCGGCGGCAGGGAGAACGGCGGGGATAAGGTGAACTACTTCTGCGGCTAGGAGCATTCGGCTGTATATAATCCTCATCGAAGCTGCGTAGAGAGTCAGTGTCCATATCTCGGCGTGGATTGGATGCATTGAAGGTTCTTGCGTTTGCAAATATCCTACGTCTTTCTCGACAATATCTTAACACGTGCCCTGGACGTCCACACAATGGTAACAGAGGGGTACATTGTTTGCAGTTCTCCAAACGTCTGTCTTTCGCTCTGGCACGGCGCTGTTTCTGGTGTCACGTCTTGGCTGAGGTCTAACTGGAACTGAGCTTCGAGTAGTCACGGTACGTCTTTTTGGAACCGTAAGTGGAGCTAGAGCCTCCATAACTTCTTCTCTCACAACCGACGCGATGTCCAATGGAGAGTCGCATTCGTCGTTTGTGCCACAACTCACTTCCGGCAAAATCTTTTGGAGTTCTTCCTGTACAATACTCCGTATCAGTGACCTAATGTCACCAATGTCTCCTTCGGCCGACACTGTAGACACATTAGGGAGCCTCTGGAATTTTGGCCGGTTTATACGTTTGCGTCGAAGGCTCTCTCTATTTGACGGCACCTTTTTACAAAGTCTTCAACAGTCTGATATTCTTGAGTCAGGAGAATCTGGTACAAGTCCTCTGAAATCCCCTTCATGAGGTGAGCAATTTTCTTGTCTTCTGGCATAGAGGGGTTGACTTTTCGACAGAGGGCAAGGACGTCTTGAATATAGGCTTCGGCCATTTCGCCGGATTTCTGCGCTCGAGTGAGCAACAGTCTTTCAGCTTGTCTTTTCAGGTCGTCTGCTCGGCAAAACGTAGCTTCTAAAGCCTTTGTGAATTCAGTCCAATTAGTGAAACTGTCCTCGTTGTTATCGAACCACTGCCGTGCGGTTCCGGCAAGATAGAAAATCACGTTTGCAAGGCACATTTGCTCATCCCATCGGTTATAGGTGGCAATTCGCTTAAAATCTCTCAGCCATCTACCCGCATCTTGTTCATCTTCTCCGGAGAAGATGCATGAATTCCGAGGGAGCTGGTAGGTCAAAACAGGCACAGGCGCAATGTTAGCTGACATGCCGCTGTTTCCATCCTCATTCTTAGCCATCCTTCTAATTCTTCTTGGATCCGGTAATAAGCCAAACTCAGGTGGTAGTCCTTGAACACGCTGGCTTCTGCGTAGCTCTTCCGTGCTTATCTTACCCAGCACCTCCACCAAATCTGTCGCGTAGATTTCTCAATCGTAGTGTGTATTCACTATGAACAAGGGAAGACAACGAGTACCCACCAAACTCTGAAACTTTATTCTGTTGAACTGAAAGCTACACTAGCTTATATACAGACGAGGAATTTTCTCGAAAGGAACATTCCAGACTTGGAAAGTTCTAGAAACTGCATAACAATTAACATAAGAATTTTCTGGAAAGTACAGGAAACGAACATAAACGAAATTTTAACACAAAAACAAATTTTAGGTAACTTGTCTTCAGTTGGAATCGAACTCACAATCTGCTGCTTCGCAGGTCAGCTGCTTCGCTGGTCAGCGCTTTATCGCGAGGCCACCGGCTCGCACAGCATTGGATGCTATTTTCGCTACAATATTTTATTGATTTTATATATTATATACGTATTTTATTGATTTTAAAGTTCAATTTTAAAAAATTGGACAACTGAGTTTTATAGTATTTTGTTAATCTTAGATTAAAATAATATTTGTTTTAGAGTTAGACTGATCAATATAAGATGTATTTTTTATAATATTCGTTTGAGAGGTAGATTGATCAATATAAAATGTATTTTTTATTGTAAGTGATTTTGTAGATTCATTATAAATCAATGAAGCAGTTCCTTTTTAAACATTTTCTTTCGTCGAATTCCGACGGGTTCCACCTCGTAATAATAAAAATAAAATTGCCATTTCTTCTAATCATTATTATTTTAACATGAAATACACAATAATGCCCCTAATACGTACATCCACATTCAGACCGATTTATTTACAAACAGCAATTGCTTTTTAAATAATTCAACCAATCAGAAGCCCTATTTTGTTTTTCTTGTGCTAGCTTTGGTGGGATCGGAAAATTGCTGTCGACCCAGGCCAATCATATCATATACCGGGGTGCAAAATGATAAGGAACGATTATGTTACTAGACTAAATAAAAAATATAATTAGATTAATCCTCATATAAACCATATAAATTTATTGTATCCTATTAAATATTCTATATAAACTTAAAGAATTGTTATAAATGTAACAATACGCTGCATTGTTATTCGATATGCGCTGGGAGCAAAATGGTAAGAACGAAACAGATTTTTCGAAATTATAGAAATACTAGCAAAACCGGTGGCTTTGCTCACGTAATAGTTGAAATATGCCAAATGATACTTGTATGTCTGACTTTCATTAGAAGTAATAATGTATTAAGGACTTCCATTTAAGCCACAGTTTGACTCAATTTCATTCTTAAACGCATTATTCCGAAATGTGACATAAAATGATACGAAGAACTGAAGATAATTTTAAACAAACGATAATTTAGAAAATATTTTGAAATTTTTATGCTCAATTCATACATTCCTTTCAGAATTCATCTGGGACCGTTCAAGTATTACGTAAGCACTAAAAGGGGAGTGAGGGGTCCAGAGTCTGCTTATTTTTTCTGACAAGGGGGAGGGGGGGGGTCACGACAATTCTTACGTAAGCATTAAACAACGAAGTAACTGCAGCTCAAATTAAACAAGCAAACAAGGACCGGAAATCTGCAATATCCCAGGCCACTGTTCCAGTGAAAACTTTATAATAGACAATGTTGAAACATGGGTTCAAGGATCCTGGACACCAGATTAAAATATGAACACCAAATTGAACTCCAACATTTATACGATTCATGTCAAAAATTTTAGTTATTATGCCTAAGTAAGTTAAGACTTCTTGTATATCTTGTTTTATTGTTCAAAATGATAAATAACAATATATTTAAACCATTTTGTATTCTGTGGTTCGTTTAATGCAATATAAGCAACAATATATTAAAACCATTTTATATATTTTCACAATCCCTATATGCCTATATAAATTTGCAGAATTAATAATGTAATTGATTGGTAACTTTTTATAAGTCAAGAAGTATTGATGTATAAACTGTCATAAAATCTTACGTAAGCAAAGGGGGGGGGGTGTAGCATTTGCTTATATTTTCTTACAAGGGGGGGGAGGGGGTACAAAATTACTAAAAATATGCTTACGTAATACTTGAACGGTCCCTCTGAAGTATTTATTTTTTTTTTTTTAGAAAATTGAGAATACGAATTTTCATTATGATTTCCTGCATCCAGTTTTCCATTTTTTCAAATCCTTCACTTCCGGCAGACACGGATCATTAAATTCCTCGATGCCATAGTGCTCCTTGTCCTTGTGCTCGATGACATAGGGTTTTGTGCGGTCAGCTCTTCGACTATTTTTAACCGACTTCAAGGAGGAGGTTATGATTTCGACCTGTATGTATTTGTTGTTCACGCATAACTTTCGTAAATATGAACCGATTTTGATAATTCTTTTTTTGTTTGAAAGCGTATGGGGTCCATGTGGTCCCATTCAAATTTCATAAAAATCTGTTGATTAGAACTTTTAAAAAAATTAAAACATTTAAATTCAATATCTTTTCGAAGCAATCGACCAATTAGAAACATTCATTTTTCATGTTTTTATGTTACACTTACGTAGACACACGATCTTTTCAAAGTGTGAAATCCTAACTGGACAAGGTTCACATTTATTAAAAGTGTACACTGAAAAAAAATTTACCCTTTTGCTGCATAATCACTCTCCCGTTTTTATAGAATATCTCTCTCTTGACCCATGAGAATTCTCCACGATAGGCTGAAGTAATCGTTTTCTATAAAAGCGGTGGATTGACGATGCAGCAAAAGGGCCAAATTTTTTACAGCGTACACTGTAAAAATTTTGATCCTTTTGTTGTATCGTCACTCCCCCGCTTTTATAGAATATCTTTCCTTTGACCCATGAGAATGCTCCATGATACATTGTTAAAAATTTTATCCATTTGCTGCAGCGATACACCACAGCTTTTATAGAATATGTCTTTTATGACCAATGAGTCCATAACACAGTAAAGTAATCGTTTTCTATAAAAGCGGTGGACTGATGATGCAGCAAAAGGCTCAAAGTTTTTGTAGTGTAATTGGGACAAAAGCGTCTGTAAAAAAAATATTTGGGAATCAGATGCTGTCACTCTCTTATAGAGGCAGGCAGTTATAGGTAATGAGTTTCAGATTCCTCATCGAATACGCCATCGCTCATTTCCGATTACAGTGGCACTGTAAAAAATGCGACCCTTTTGCTGCATCGTCATTCCCCTGCTTTTGTAGAATGTCTCTCTTTTGACCCATGAGAATGCTTCGTAATTGGGTGAAGTAATCGTTTTCTATAAAAGCAATAGAGTGATGATATAGCAAAAGTGTCAAATTTTTTACAGTGTAGGATTCCTCGATATGAATATGACGACACATGTAGCACAGTATATAATTGGTTGAAACGATTTTGGACAAAAACGAGTCACCAAGCATCTTGTTGAACGGGCAATTTTCGTCAATCTTGTTAACTTCTCATACGAGTACAATCGAATTCTTCCAGGAAATCATCATCAAATTCCATAATAAAAAATGCCTGGCAATGCAATGCACTGTTAAAAATTTGCAACTTTTGCTGCATCATCACTCCATCGCTTTTATAGAATATCTTTATTTTTATCAAAGAGAATCCTTCATAATGCATTTAACTAATCGCTTTCTATATAAGCGGTGAAGTGATGATACATTGTTAAAAATCTGCTGCATTTTGTTGCAACGCACTCCGCCGCTTGTATATAATGTCTCTACTGCGACCTATGAGAATGCTCCTTAATACAGTCAAGTAACCGTTTTCTATACAAGCGCTGGAGTGCGTAGCAAAAGAAAGGAGCAGATTTTTAACAGTGTCCAGCAAAAGTTTCAAAATTTTAACCGTGTAGTTGGGACAAAAGCGTCTGTAAAAGAAATATTTGGGAATCAAATGCTGTCACTCTCTTACAGAGGCAGCCAGGTATTGGTTATGAGTTTCAGATTCCTCGTCGAATCGCCACTGCTCATTTTCGATGCCATTACTGCCTGTATCTATGTATTAGATTGTTGCTGTTTATCGATTGAAGCATAGTGCGATTTTTGCTAAAATCTTTCTTTTTCCTTTTTCTGAGTGAAGAAGGAGTACTTTTGACTGACTACACTAGAAAAGCATTTTACTATACATTAATATATGAAGTCATTTTGCTGCGTGCTCATATATGGAAGCACTATGTCGCGCTCTTATGTGTAAGGACACTTTACTTGATGGATTGTCACCTTTTGATACCCACTTTCGATGACCGTAGGATTCGATGCAGACTAAGATTTCATAAATGCGGTAGCTTTTCGAAGTGGCAGATCTTGTCTGAAGAAGTTACCATACAAAGAAATTCTTAAGATTCACAACGATACTAACCGATATTGTAAGTGTTTTCAGAAAAGTTGACAATCAAACAGTGATAAGTAAACTGAATGCATCAAAACTTAGCAAAGTGCTTACATTAGTAATGCAAAGAGCTATCGTGTGCCAGTACACATAATTATGTATTACGGTATGCATAACTAAAAAGTAGGAAATAAAATAAGCTTTTTAAGAAAAAAATATCAACCGACTTCAAAAAAGCGCTAAAAAGAATTAAATAATTCTTTAAAATTCTCTAATGACAAAACGTTATCCAATAAGCACACATTGGATATCAGGTACCGGCATAAAAAACGGTTAAATTTAATATGTATAATTTAATATCCACCAAACATAGATTTTAGAGATAATATTATTTTACAAGAGATGAATTGACATATTTATGATTTATTTTATAATATATACATATAAAAAGTAATGAATTACTTTTTGAAGTTGGTGCCAAACTATTTGATGTATATTAAGAATTGTAGCTAAATTATGCCTAGTACCATAATTAAAATGGGGATAATCATTATCGATTGTGATTGTTTGGCACCAACTTCAAAAAGTAATTCATTACTTTTTATATGTATATATTCATAAAATAAATCATAAATATGTCAATTCATCTCTTGTAAAATAATATTATCTCTAAAATCTATGTTTGGTGGATATTAAATTATACATATTAAATTTAACCGTTTTTTATGCCGGTACCTGATATCCAATGTGTGCTTATTGGATAACGTTTTGTCATTAGAGAATTTTAAAGAATTATTTAATTCTTTTTAGCGCTTTTTTGAAGTCGGTTGATATTTTTTTCTTAAAAAGCTTATTTTATTGTATAATTCCTATCATTTTCCATCCTGCTATAGCACACCAATCAAATTGCTCTAACTTATATATACAACAGGCTATCATAGTGCTAGGTGTCCTTGTGCTCGATGACATAGGGTTTTGTGCGGTCAGCTCTTCGACTATTTTTGTATAATTCCTATCATTTTCCATCCTGCTATAGCACACCAATCAAATTGCTCTAACTTATATATACAACAGGCATGTCAAACACGTGGCCCGCCGACAATTTATTTGTGGCCCGGCAAGAATTTTGACATTTACCCTATCTTGATTTAAGTTCATGATTGATGCAAAATACGCTTTGCATACACACACTTTCGTTAGTCGTGGCTGCAATGTTGCCAACTTCATTTTTTTTTTTTCAAAATCTGTACAATTAACACAGAATGGTAATATACACTTTATATTTTTAGCAGAATTAGCATAATTTATATTTGTTTACTTGATTCTGAAAAGTTTGACCGAATAAAATTTGACTTTTTAAAAATACATTTACTGTGCAAATAATTGTGCTCCTACAACGATTGGCTTTTATAAAATGAAGCAATCATAAAATTAAATGAAGGAAAGTAAAAATCAATGTAATAAACTTAATATTATATTTTTGTACTATTATGATTTTACTTATTAAGTATTATTTTACGGTGACTTAATTAAATTTTTCCAGTTTTCCACTTTATTATTTATATATATTTATTTATTTTACAAGATTGTATCTTAAATTGTATGTTTAATTTGGTGTGAAAACAATAAAATAAAATTCCTTAAGATTTTTTTAACCTCGTAACTGATTCGTTTTTTTTTTTTTTTTTTTTTTTTTTTACGTACAATAAATTGAAAATGTGGGTTAACACCAGTTTTTTAAGCTTAAATATTCGTAAAATTAAGTCTAAACTTTTCTGAAATTAAATAGTTTGAAATTGAACTTTAAAAAATAATTAGCAGTGTCAAAAACCTTTAAATGATGAATTAAGGGGGCTCAGGGGTTGAAAACTTTTCAAAAAATCAAATTTTTTATGATCTAATTTGATTATTTATTTAATTCTTAACTCAATGCAAAAAACCGCATAAAAATATTTGCATTTTTAACGGAGTTATAAGCCTTTTATATATCAACACTTTTATAGCAGCATCCATATAATTTCAACTTTAAGTCGCGTTTTCTCAAAACTTGATTTTTGACGACTAACACCAAGATTAAAAAAAAAAAAAAACTATTTGATGGAATGGCTTAATTTTTTTTGCATGCATATAACATCATTATCTAGATTATGAATTGATATATTTTAGATAGTTCAATATTTTGAGTGTTTTTAATGAAAAAAAAGTTGTACTTTTTAGGGTTTTTTTAAATTTTCAACTTTGAGAGAATTTTTAATACTGTTTTTATTAAGTGATAGTTATAGCCTTAATTCATAATCCAGATTATGATGTTATATGCATGCGAAAAAAAAAAAAAAAGCCATTTTATCAAATAGTTTTTTTTTTTAAATCTTGGTGTTAGTCGTCAAAAATCAAGTTTTGAGAAAACACGACTTAAAGTTGAAATTATATGGATGCGGCTTTGAAAGTGTTGATACACAAATGCTTATAACTCCACTAAAAATGCAAATATTTTTATGCGGTTTTTGCATTGAGTTAAGAATTAAGTGAATAATCAAACTAGATCATAAAAAAATCGATTTTTTGAAAAGTTTTCAACACCTGAGCCCACTTAAGCAAATTCGTCTTGCCCGAATGGTGTACGGTTAAGGGGTCAATGTGGCCCGCGACTCCGTATTACGATGCAAAATTTGGCCCGCGATGGTCATGCCTGATGTACAATATAAGAGTTGCAATGAACGAGCAAATGTTTCATGCTTATCCACAGTGACATCGGCTGCCCTTTTTAACACTTTCAAATAAAGTTGAAAAGTGTTTATGCATTCACTTTGTCTTTCCGTCTGTCCACTTTCTAACTCCTGTAAATAGACTTGGGTTTTCATACAATTGGTAAACCTTTATTTAGTGCATCCTAGGCATGTTTGGTATTGTATAGGAAGTATGTGGGATTAAAAGTTCATTTACAAAGGCATCCGAAAGAATTACTTTACATTATAGTATAATGGGGGGGGGGGGGCGGATCGTTTGCAGAATATTTTAATGATATTACGCTAATGCAAATGTATTGAAACTGATATGGGTGATTCTCAAAATAGGGGACAATTTCAAAAATGAAATCTTTAAAAAATTCTTGTTAGCAAAATTTCTGAAAAAATATATGTTGTTAATATAATATTAGCTATACTTTACATGTAGTCAGCAGAGCTAAATATTTAAAAATTAACTTTAAAAAAAATAATTAGTATTTTTTGAACCATGCTAATGACAAAACATATTGCATGGAATAAATATATTAAGAAATTTTTATTTTCTTCCTGTTTAAATATTTTTTCTACGTTTATTAGCCTTCCTTTCCAACAAATAGTTTCCATTTTTACATATATACATATAAGGAGAATAAAAACATTACCAAAGAGCAAACTTTGTTTACATGAACAATGTTCTGACACTAACAGTGTAAGAAGCTGTCTTAGTGATTTTCTGACAGATTTAATGCATATTGTAGGGATAATAAATGTAATACCTAAATTTATATGTAAAATTTAAACTTTAAAAAGGATACAATATAAGTACTGGTTACATTTATGCATATAAGAGTCTTTAGCATGGACAGAAAAACCATGCTAATGACACTGATATTTGTCCATGCTAATGACAATTTTTAATTTAAATAAGATTATGAGCCATAATATAATCACAATGCAATAGTCCTTTCTGGGGCTTTTTAAAACACAAAAGTTCTATGCAAATAAGTAAAATAAAAATTTTAACTATAAAATAAACATGAAAATTATTATCCATTCTAATGACATACAATTGATGTACTCGCCTAATATTCAACTTCTATTCTTAAAATACAATACATGCTTCTATTTTCAGGCTGGAATAAAATGGCTACTTGTTGCCATGGAGAAACTTTATATTTTCAAAGTATTGTCATACGTGAAAATGAAATTTTGATTAATAAACAGCTGTTATAGTATGACCTTGTTTTGAAAACAGAATATAGAGGACAAACTTTAATTCTCTTTTTATATACTATAATTTTATTTTTAAAAAGAAATTTATTGGATAAATCCTCTCCTTGATTAATTTAAAGAAAGAATAACATTTATTTTATTTTATAAACATGATATTAACTCTTGAAAAAGCTAGTATATACAAGGCACAGCTGCTGTGGACATCCATGCTAATGACATTTTGAACATTTATTCTGTTATTTTAAGGAGTTTTTAACTAAAAAGTGAGTAATTCTTGAGTGCAAATAATGAATAACTAGCAGGGGAGACCGAGCTTAGCTCGGTGAAAATTAACTTTGTGTTCAACTCGATATAGTATTTTCACTGTATCATTAACTCTGTATTATTACTGTAAAACATGTTTATAATAGCATTATTCAGAAAAACAATCAATAAGAAAACTATGTTTTTATGCGCATGTTTATAAATTTTACTTTATTTTAAAATTTACAACGAAAGGACATCGATCTAAATCACTTTTTTAGCTCGACTCTGATTGGTTTAACCATGCATCTCGAATCCTCTTAAGAATGTATAAAAAATTCTTTACATTCTGAAAGACAATATTTTTCGCTAGATATAGCCAAATTTGGAGGCATTCTTTCATTTGGCTCCAAATACGTGTTTTGGTTTTCGTAATTTTTATAGTCGATTTTTTGGCCATATGTCGCCAATATTTTGTCAAATATCACCAAGTTATTGGCTTTTGCCATATTCTCGTGACCCTGAAACGTATTACCCAAAATGAGCCACTAATCAAATTTGATCAAGCATGTGACATAGCTCAATCGTCTTCAGGTAATCAAAAACAGTAGAATATTAAAATTGAATCAAAATCGTTTAAGCCATTTTTTAGGTAAAATTAGCTTGGCAGCATTCAGCAATGAAGCGAAATGACCCACTAATATAATTTTGTTTAACATGCGACTCAGCCCAATAGTCTTCTCGTGACAAAAAACGTTTTGTTTCAAAATTTAGGTAAAATTGATTGAGTCGTTGTTATATATAATTAGAATGACCCTAGCTCATTAAGACCCAAAATGACCCACTAATCGAATTTTAGCGAGCATGTGTCCAAGCCAAATGGTTTTCTCTTGCTCAAAAACGATATAATACAAAGTATAGTCAAAATGGCGAGTACCATTTTCTATATAAAATTAGCATGACCCATCATAACCGACAAATGACCCTTATAATCGAAATCTCTCGAACGTGTGGCTTAGCTCATTAGTTTTAGCATGCCGAAAAACATTAGATACAAAATTTAGATAAAATCGATTGAGCCGTTTTTTAGATATAGTTAGTCTGACCCTGACCCCTTATGATCCAAAATGACCCATTGATCCAATTTTCTCAAAAATCTGTCATAATCCAATGATTTTCTTGTGCCCGAAAACGATAAAATACAAAATTTAGTCAAAATTGCGCGAAACGTTGTCTAGATAAAATTAGAATGACCCAAAAGTGGCCCACTAATCGAAATTTCTCGAACATGTGACCTACCCCAATGATTTTCTCATGCCAAAAATATGTTGTATACAAAATTTCGTTAAAATCGACCCACCCATTCTTTAGATATAGCTTGACCTTGACCCATTAAGACCCACAAATGACCCTTATAATCGAAAGCTCTCGAATATGTGACTTAGTCCATTAGTTTTCTCGTTTCTAAAAATTGTTACGTACAGTATTTCGTTAAAATTGATCCTGCCGTTCTTTAATTATATATAGCTTGACCCAGACCCTTTATGATCCAAAATGACCCATTAATCGAAATTTTTCGAACACGTAACCTAGTCCAATGATTTTATCATGCCAAAAAATGTTGCATACAAAATTTCATTAAAATCGATCCATCTGTTCTTTAGATATAGCTTGACCATAGCTTGACCCATTATGACCCATCATGACCCACAAATGACCCTCATAGTCGAAATCTCTCAAACATGTGATTTAGCCCATTAGTTTTCTCATGTCAAAAAACTGTTACAAAATTTCGTTATAATCCATCACGCCGTTCTTTAAATATAAATAGCTTGACCCAGACTCTTAATGACCCAAAATGACCCATTAATCGAAATTTTTCGAACATGTAACCTAGTCCAATGATTTTATTGTGCCAAAAAAAAAAAGGTTGCACACAAAATTTCGTTAAAATCGATCCACCTGTTCTTTAGATATAGCTTGACCATGACCCATTATGACCCATCATGACCCTCATAGTCAAAATCTCTCAAACATGTGATTTAGCCTATTAGTTTTCTCATGTCAAAAAACTGTTACATACAAAATTTCGTTATAATCCATCACGCCGTTCTTTAAATATAAATAGCTTGACCCAGACTCTTAATGACCCAATATGACCCATTAAAATTTTTTCTCGAACATGTAACCTAGCCCAATGTTTTTCTCATGCCCGAAAACCATAGAATGCAATTTTTAGTCAAAATTGCGTGAGAAAATCTCTAGATAAAAATAACATGACCCACAATGACCCCAAAAATGACCCACTAACCGAATTTTCTCGAACATGTTACCTAACCCAATCGTCTTCTTGTAATCCAAAGCGATACAATATAAAATTTGGTCAAAATCGTTAGAGCCGTTTTTTAGATAAAAATGGCTTGACCCATAATGACCCAAAAATGACCCACTAATCGAAATTTTTCGAACGTGTGACCCAGCCCAATAGTTTTCTCGTACCAAAAAACGATTGGGTACAAAATTTCCTTAAAATCGATCCAGCCGTTCTATAGATATAAATAGCTTTATCCTGACCCATTATGACCCAAAATGACCCAGTAATCGAATTTTCCCGAACATGGGACCTAGCCCAATGGTCTTCTCGTGCCCGAAAATGGTAAAATCCAAATTTTTGAGAAAATCGTTAGAGCCGTTTTTGAGATAAAATTTACCCACACACACACACACAATTTTGCTCGCATTATAGTATAAGATATTAAGACAAACATATCTAAGTATCAAAACATGACAGAAAACCTCTCAATTTTTTTTGTATGCTGAAAGACATAAATTGTCCCCTATTTTGAGAATCACCCATATAAATCACTGAATTTAATTAAGATTACGTCAGAACAGGACATTCATAACATTTAAATCCATTTTCTGGGATGCACAAAAGAAATTGGTTACAATACTGTCTTTGAGATACAATTTGCTGGAAATTCGTTTTCAATTTCGGCATGTGTTTTTAAATTTAATTATTTTTTAGACGCATAGATATATAAATACGTAGTACCTATAGTCGTCGTCTGATCCGTTTGTCTGTCTGTTTGACTGTCCGTCTGTCTACCCGCATATAACAGTACAAAAACTATCCAACCGAATCGTTTGAAATTTTAAGTATACATTTGTTGCAGAAGTTTGTTGAGTCATTTTAAATTTTAGTAAAAATGGATGCATAATTCTATAACAGAGACAGTCAAAACTATTCCATTAGATTATGGCCGGTCGTATAAAATAATTACAAGTGCTTTTTAATGATGATATTACACTTTTTTAACCATATTGAAATTTATACGCATTTATTGTTATTTAAATTTTAGAGAATGTGTAAAGTTAATCAAATTATATCAAAGTTAAATAATAAAAGGTAAGATAATGTAGCTTACCTTCTTTTTCCACGATCGTCCACGTCTTTCTATTTTACTTTTTTATCCATTGAAAGTTCCTGAAAGAGCTTGGCAAACTTTATTAATATGTATGTTGACTGAGAAATCATTGAAGCAGGTTTTAAATTAATGAATTTTATATATAAATCTTAAAGATAAAAATTACAAACTGGAGCATACATTTTTTTAGCTCGTTACTACTTAAACACACAGATAAAAAGTGAAAATAATAGCAAAGAAAAATGATTACATAAAAATAAAAGAAGTAAAAGAAATAAAAGTTATTAAAACCTTATCATTAAGTTCTTATTATTTTTTGTTTAAAATGAATAAATTTATAAAACTAGTTCTTTGTTTCTGATGAATAGACGATATAAACTATTGCTCCTTTTGACACTTAATTACAAATCAGTTCATCAAATAGATTTATGACGAGTAAATGATGTAAGAGTACTTTAGTAAAAGATTGACACTCATCATAACAAATAATCAACTTGAATTATGATGATTATTTTCCTGACGTATATTAAGTTGATTTATTGTAAATGATTTTCTGAAAGATATTAAGTTGATTTATTGTAAATGATTTTCTGAAAGAGATTAATGTTACTAACATTCCCTCCTTAATCTCTTCAGATTAATCAGCTAGCAAGTTCATAGATATTCTGTGATTTAATAGCTCAGGTTTGGGCACTGGTTTTGTCAAAGCATCAGCTATCATGTGTTTTGATGGGCAGTATTTTAAATCAATTATTCCATCTTCTTTTAATTGTTTTATTGCATGAAAGCGGATATCGATATGTTTCGAGCGTTTTGAAAACTTTTCACTTTCTACCATTTTTATGCAACTTTGATTATCTTCATATAAAACTATTGGTTTTGTCTGAGGTAGACCTAAATCTTCTAGGAGTTTCACTAACCATAGAATTTCTACACTTGCGTTTGAGGCAGAAACATATTCAGTCTCAGCTGATGAAAGAGCTATACATAATTGTTTTCTTGTGCTCCACTGTATTGCATTATTCCCCAAAATGAAAAGATTACCGCTTGTTGATTTTCTTGTCTTTCTATCCCCACCCCAGTCTGCATCCGCGTAGGCCTTTAGAATCGGCTCAGCTTTGGTGTCTATGTGCAAGTTTAACTGTTTCGTGCAGTTTAAATACCGGATTACTCTTTTAACTGCTATCCAGTCTTTTTCCCGTGGGGATTCATTTCTTCGGCTTAATATATTTACGGCAGCAGAAATATCCGGTCTGGTGACCGATGCAATATAAAGTAAAGTTCCGATAGCTTTTCTATAATTTGTGTTGTTAGGTAGTAGATTATCATTGTCTTCTAATCTATTAAAATTGGGTTCCATCGCAGTACCTAACTGGTTTGGCTTCTTCTAACTTAAACTTTTTTGCCAATTCTTCTATTTTGGTGTTTTGATTTAATTGATAACCATCTGCTGTTTTCTCTATTTTGATACCCAGATAAAAACTTAGTTCTCCTAGATATTTAACTCATATTCACTGCTAAGTTTTTGTATTATCTCTGTTATTTCGTCATCTTTTCCTGCTATCAAAATATCATCCACATAAACAATGATATATGATTTATTTTTTCCTTCATTTCGAATGTATAAACATGTATCTGAATTAGATTGTTCAAAGTTTAAATCCTTTAACGATTTTGTTATCTTAGCTCTATCCATGCTCTGGCTGCTTGTTTTAACACGTAAATTGATTTATTTAATTTACATACTTTATTTTCATGATTTGGAATAATATAGCCTTCTGGCTGAGTAATATAAATTTCTTCATCCAAATTTCCATATAGGAAAGCCGTTTTTATATCAACGTGATTTATTTTTAATTTGTGGTAAGCTGCTGCTGCTATGAAGGATCTAATTGTTGTGTATGAAACTACAGGTGAAAAGGTGTCTTCATAGTCTATGCCGTATTTTTGAGAATAGCCTTTGGCAACTAGTCTGACTTTATATTTCTGTATTTTACCTTTATCGTCATACTTAGTTTTAAAAATCTATCTGGAACCAATTATTTTTCTACCTTGTGCGGGATCTACAAGTGTCCATGTGTTGTTTTTGATATGAGAATCTATCTCTTCTTGGGTAGCATTTAACCAATTTTGTTTTTCTTCTGAATTCTCTATATTCATTGTGTCGTGAAAATTTTCAGGTTCTTTAACGTGTTTGTGATTTACCATATAAATAAATCGGTCTGGAGGAACACCTTTATTAGTTCTTTCTGATCGTCTTGGTTCTGGTGTTGATTGTTTGGACTCATTTGGTGTGTCTTCATTATTGGATACTTCGATTTCTATAATGTTTTTAAATTGTGATTTTTCTTTAAAATTTAATTGAGTTTCTACCTTTGGATTCATGTTTTTATTTTCTAGAAACTTTACTGTTCTGGCGATTATTATTTGTTTGCCGCTAGTGTAAATACGGTATCCTTTGGAGCAATTGTCATAGCCGACGAAAATGCCTTCGACTGCCTTGTCAACTAATTTTTGTCTCTTATTTTTATTCGCATAAGCAAAGGCTTTACAGCCAAATACTCTAAGGTAATGTAAATTAGGTGGTCTATTATTCCAAAGTTCAAACGGAGATTTTTCAGTAGCTTTTGTTGGTAATCGGTTTTGAAGGTGATTTGCTGTACAAATCGCTTCACTCCAGAATTTTTGAGGTAAGTTTGCTTCGCTAAGCATAGCTCTAGTCATTTCAATAAGCGTTCTGTTTTTGCGTTCCGCAACGCCGTTTTGGCTCGGAGAATATGGAACAGTGTGTTGATGTCTGATGCCGTCTTTCTTAAGAAAATTGTCTACTAAATCATTGTCGAATTCCCCTCCGTTGTCAGTTCTGATGCTCTTTGGCTTTTCGCCAAATTTATTACTAACTAAGGCAACATATTCTTTAAGTTTTTCATAAACTTCAGTTTTCTTAGATAATAAATACAGAATTGTAAATCAAGTATAATCATCAATGAATGTTAGGAAATATATTTTTCCGCCTATGGTTGGTGTTTGAAAAGGGCCACATACATCAGAGTGCACTAATGCCAATCGCTTAGTGGCTCTATAATCTGCTAATTTTGGATAGGGTGCATCGGTAAGCTTTGTTTTGATACAAGTTTCACACGTTGTGTTGTGCTTGCAATGATTTATTTGTATTCCTTTCGCTAAGTGTTTTTCTTCAATTTGTTTCCCAATATTATTGCTCCTATAGAAAGAGCGTTTAAATTTAGTACTTTAAATCCATATCAAAGGGATTCAATCAGACATCTTATTGCCAATAATGTGAACTTCAATAATAACCTCCCTAAGTCTAACGTCAGTAAAGCTGCATCCCGTTGTATAAGAAATCTGAAATCTAATGCAGACATAGTTATCAGTAAAGCCGATAAAGGCGGACAAATTGTTGTTATGAATAAATCTGACTACCTTACCAAAACCCAGGAACTAATAGATGAAGGCCCTTACAAAAAGATTAATTCTGATCCTTCAAAAAAAGAACAGAAAGCTATTAAATCTACTATTGAAAACTCCCCCCCTTATTTCCAATAATACCAAATTTTCTATCATTCCTTCTGTCTTACATTGTGCAAGATTTTATACTCTCCCAAAAGTACACAAACAAGGCATTCCATTCAGACCGATTGTTTCTAACATCGGTACCGCTTCCTATAAATTAGCAAAATATCTTACCTCTATTTTCTCCCCTCTACTCTCTAACAATATTCATATACTTGCAGGAACTCTTATGAGTTTGTCAATAAACTTCGTAATTTCAATAGCGCACAAAACACTAAAATGGTTTCTTTTGATGTTAAATCCTTATTTACCAATGTTCCAGTTCAAGGTGCTCTAAAGTGTCTTGAATCGCGTTTGTGGGAATTTCATTACACAAACTTCGAAATTGATGAACTGATTCACCTTACTAGCTTTTATCTCTCGCAAAACACATTTATTTTCAATGGTAACTTTTATCGAATGACTGATGGTTTATCCATGGGCTCCCCCCTCAGTCCTTAGCTACTTTTATATGCATTATTTCGAATTAAAACTATTCAAAAAACTTACTTTTCCATTTTATATCCGCTACGTCGATGACTGTTTTGTGTTGCTGGACTCTGATGTACTTGATCTTACTAATATTCTTACAGTTATGAACTCAATAGATGACCATATTCAATTTACCTACGAATTTGAGAATAACAATCAATTACCTTTCCTGGATGTTTTGGTATCCCGCGAAAATAACTTTTTTCACACAACTGTCTATCGTAAACCATTCGCTGTATCTTTGCCCCCCCCCCCCATCGTCTTTCATTTCACCCTCCTAATCTGAAATTAGCTGCCTTTAACATTTATGCACCTGGCCTTAAATATTTGCTCCTCCGGTAGTTTATTTAATGCAGAATTAAACCATATCAAATCCATTGCCATTGATCGGGGTTTCCCAATCAAAATCGTTGATTCCATTCATAACAAATTAAGAAAACGTACTCCTTCGAACTTCAACTCAGACCGCAATGTTAATTTAATTATTCTTCCATATTTTCCAAAAATCAGTCATCAAATTTCAAAATTTTGTCAAAATTTGACTTTAAAATAACCTTTACTCCTTTCAATAAAATTAAATTCTCTAATCTCAAAGATCCAATAGATGATTTATCACATTGGGGTATTTATGAGATTTCTTGCGAATGCGATAAAATGTACATCGGTCAGACGAAACGTACCTTGAAAAAGCGTGTGGGAGAGCACAGTGCTAACGTTAAAAATTGTGATATAAAACGTTCCGCTATCGCCAACCATTGCTGGTCCAATAGTCATAACTTTAAATTTTCCGAAGCCTCAATAATACAATATTGTTCATCTGTTTATGATTTAGACTTTTGGGAAGCTTATCATATATGGAAAACTCTAGTAATTTAGTTAATGACATGTCCAGTACTCCAAGATTTTCTGATGTCTGGTTTCCATTCCTGTAATTTCACTCCCCCTCCCCCCTTCCTGTTCTCTTTGATTTGGACTCGTCCAGTGAGATGGGACATATGATTGGTCTCCTCTGGGTGCGCGTGCCAGTTTATTTTTTCTGTTGTTTTGCGACGTTTCTTAGTCAGTTCGCCTTAGCGGCGAGCTCAGTACACGGTTTATTTTATTTTATTTTACGATGTGACTTTCTTTTACGTTTTACACTTTTTACCACTGATGATGGGACTTTGGAAGTCCCGAAACAGCTGTATGCTTTTAACATCTTTTATTTTATAATATTTTTGCTCTTTAACGTTGTTTATTTATTTAGTTATATATAAGCACAAAGTACAATCCTCCCCTCCTTCTTACTTAAATATATGGTTTACTATAGAAGGTTTCTTAATCCATTTAAGGTCGAAGAGAAATGAAACAAAAAAAAAATACAATATTTTTTATTATGGTATTAAAGATAAGGCAAACAATGATATAAGAACAAAAAATATGAAAAAAAGCCAGTAAGTTTTTTAAGCAAGATAAAACTAAGTAATAGAGCTTAGTATTCAATATTTTATGCACAAATTTTAACTCATATTATCAGTTATAACATACTTGGCTAAAAAAAAAAAAAAAAAAATCACTACTTTTTCACATAGATTTTAAAAAACGAAAATGTACTTACTTCCACGATTTGTTCATAAGTAGTTTACAACTGACACTAAATCACAAGAAAATAATGACTACCCACATTTTTATTAATTTAAAAATACTAGTACACCCTCATCGAAAATAAAAGAATCTTAGAAAGATTTTATTTCGAATTGCTTTTGTAGGGTCCCCCCCCCCAAAAAAAAAAAAAAATACTGTACTCAAATGAGTGCAGCGGCCTAAGGCCGATAAGAGATTACTTCAGTCAAGCCAAACGAAAAGATCCGTTCATTAATGCTAATCCTGTGGAAGAAATTTATGAAAATATCTTGGTTGCATTTCAGTAGTTTAAAATGTTTTTTTTTCTTTTTTCTATTTTACAAGAAAAATGCATTGGATTAGAGAAAATTTCCAACTTCCGGTTTTCGACAGAGTTATACGTTTTAAGGATTAACTATCGAAAAACATATTTTTACAAAATGTCTGTCTGTGGGCCCTCTGACATGTATGTGACAAAAATACTGTGTGCGCTCTATCTCAAGAACTTATGCCCAGAATTTCATAAAAAATTATATTCAAATGGTTTCAGATGTAAATTATGGCTGATTAGTTTTTGGTGTAAATCGCCCTACGGGTGGCGCTGCTATACTGGATTTTTCACAATTTCCTCTATAGCTCGATCTCAAGAGCTAATGCACAGATTTTCATCAAACGCCCAATTCAGTTAGTCCTTCATATGAATTGCTGCTGATTATGCTTTGGTGTATATCTCTCTACAGGTGACGCTGTTATGCTGGATTTTCCCCCGATTTTCGCAGTAACTCAATCTTAAAACTAATGCATGGATTTTTACCGAACTTCAAATTCAGTGACACATTGTTTCTAATTAGGTTTTGGTATAAATTATCCAATAGGTAAGCTGTTATGGTGCATTTTATTGGATTTACACGATTTCTGTGATAGTCACATCTCAAGAACTAATACACGGAATTCCTTAAAGGACACTTTCATTTTTCGAACCGGTTGAAATGCAACCGAGATAACTTTATAAATTTCTTCTTTAGAAATAGTATTAGAAAGCTGACTGAAGTAGCCTATTAATGAAAATGGAGTGTCTATAGTACTCACAGTTCGTTTACAGGAATACACAAAAATAATCCGTTAGAATATTTCATATGAGAAAAAATGTTTGTAGTGTATTTTAATGTGTTACCTTTCTTCAAATACAGTTAAATCCATATATATTACTGTGATACACTACAAAGAATACGAATTGAAATTTTTTTATTGTTTATTTATAGGGATACACTAAAGGATCTAATTGTATTATTATTCTCAGTATAGAGTATTTTTTGAAATCGCTTTTTAAATTGGTGCAATTGATTTTTGTGAAAAAAAATTTCCCCACAATTACACCATTGTGTATATTCATATATTTATGTATTTAAAAAAAAAAAAAAAAAATTTCCCCACAATTACACCATTGTGTATATTCATATATTTATGTATTTAAAAAAAAAAAAAAAAAAAAAAAAACCTCGAAAACAAGTACATTGTTTATTTTAAACACTTGAAAAGATGGGTTGATTTCAAACTCCTTTTTTCCCAGGCATGAGAGGCGTTCTATCTTTGTAAATGGCCCTGTTTCAGTTATTATGTGTTTCTGTCTCACGCTTTCTTTTTCTTTAAATTGCATTCTAGGCTTTAATTTTCGTAAAAATTGAGATTGACTAATCTTCATAAAATTTTAATATGCTGTTAATGCTAAAAAACATTATTTTCGCAATTGGATTTTATTTGCCTTCGAGTTTCGGAATGTAATTTCTGGTAATCAGTGACGTAACATCTTATCGGACGACTTTTTTTTTTTTTTTTTCTGTGGAGTTTAATTAATATCGGATCCAAAACCTTTTTCTGGCAGAGTTATGCTATACATATGGCCAGGGCTGTCCAACCTTTCAGTAAGCAGAGGCGCACCTCAGCTCTTGGTACTCAATGAAGGGCGCCACTTTTCATATGACTGAAAACATGCAGTAGTATTATTGCACAGTATTAGTATATATATATACATTTTAACAATTTGAGAATGAATCTTAAAGTAGTAGACAAAATCGCCTACGGTTCTGAAATTATATCCATTAAATTTCTAATTATACATTTTTCTACGTTAGGTCTATCTTAAAAATGTTTGTTGGATAAAGTACCAAAAACTTCAAAACATGCCTATAATAAAAACAACAACAAAAAATAAAAATAAATAAACACGGAGATCAAAGATATTGCTGGGTTTCTTTTAGGATGCGAAAATACGTTTTGACTTATTTTGAAGACTTGAATTTACTTTTATAAGTAAATAAAAAAAGTAAAACAAACACGATAGGGACAAATTCATATACTTGGTTCCAGAGAGATAGTCTGAAAGTTCTTTCATAGATAGAAATCATTTTGCACTGTTTTATTAATTTTTCTAAGCAAATTGAAAAGAAAAAGCCTAAAATTTCAAAAAAAAAGAAGGAAAAATTAAGTTCCTTTATCTGTCGTATAAAAACAGCCAGGCCAGTGTGACAACAGCAAGATAAAAAAGCTGAAATTTCATGCACATGCACAAATGTGTCTTCAAAGGGGCGTGCGGGGGGAGGTGAAAAAGGTTTATTTTTCTGTTACATCATAAATATTATAAAAATAGCTATTGCCAGTTATTATCATTTCTAACCATCTTTATAACACTTTATAAACAATAACTAGAAATCGTGGAAATATGCATGATTAAATTTTCAAAGTTTGTTTCTGGTTTTTAATATGTTTTCGCAGGTTTTGAAAATATTTCTCATGGAAATAAGAATGATTTTAAGGAAAAATTTCTTTATAATGGAATTTTACATCTAAAAAGTACAATAACAGGAAGCCTTCAAAAGAGCGCCAAAAAAACCTTGAAAGGGCGCCATGGCGCCCGCGGGCGCCGCGTTGGACAGCCCTGCATATGGCTATTAGTACAAAGTTGTATTTGGCGGATTATAAAAATTAAATATATCTCTTAAAAGGAAGTTTATTGCCAAACAACTTGGGACGCAAATTAGAGAAGGAAAGAAGGTAAAAAGCGTTTCAGAAACACACATGACAATTTCATAAATCCCAGTCTGTTTAAGTTGGATTTATTTACAATCCATTTAATCTACAAATAAAGGACACATCGTTAAATAAAACAAATTATTTAACTCAAGATAAGTCTCTAGCCGCATAGGTGTAGCCAGTCCTTTTGAAAGGGGGGTGCCCAAATTTTTTAACCTGAACACGTTGGGTACAAACAATATCTTATGTAATAAAACCTAATAAAACGGAACCTTTTAAAAGCTATCAAGTTGCCATTTTAGACAGGTTTTTATTCGCTGAAGGTATAATTGTATGGTACTTTTTTTAAAACGGACCCAAACGCAATTTTTCATTGCGCGAAGAAGGATGAGAAGTTGCTCAAAAATGGATAAGAAATGCTAATGGATAAGAAAAAGACATATAAACACAGATAAAATATGGTAGATATAAAACAAAGATATTCGTAAGTATAAATCTGTAAGAATCACAAATTTTCATTTCAAACAGCAATGAAATACTAAAATAAATATACACGGCTTTATTTCTCCCGTCATTTTGATCAAAGTAGCAATAGAGTAACTTGTAAAGGGAATAAGTACACAATTTAAAGTGGAAAAGAGTTCTTTCAATCTTTCTACATATGAATAAATAAATTTTTCCAATTAGAAAAAAAAAGAGCCCGTCTCTTCTCTATAACATGTTCTTTTTAAAAATGTCAAAATATGGTCGTAAAAAACGAAACTTAACCAACCAACAGACCATTCCCCATTAGAGATAAGTTCGGGCTCGTTTTCTGGGGCCCGGGTCCGCCCGAGATCGACGGTTTTAAATCCGAGCCCAAAAGATTTTTTGTTACCAGACTTCGAGCCCGATATACCAAAAATATACAAAAAAAAAAAAAAAAAAAAAAATTGTATGGTATTTATGGTATTAAAAATTTATTATTATGTTAATTATTTATTTTTGACTAATAATAACACATTGCTCAGTGGTGCACAAAACAGGAATTTTAATATACATTAGTACATATTGAAATAAAATAAAACTTTCAACGTTTCGCGCCGTCTTCTGCGAGCGTCTTCAGCAAAATATGAAATGGAAGGACTACGTTTGCATCTTGTTCGAGAGATAATATTTCTGCTAAATTAAAAACTAAATGAATTAAAATTTAAAAAAAAAGAAAAAATGTTGCCAATTACACGTAAGTAAAAATTAAAATATTGCAAGGAAATAAAAATTTTAAGGTTTTATGATGTTATGCCATATTTTTGGTATATTGTAGGATAAATTATCATTACGTGGTTTATTTTCTCGTGCTATGATTTCGATGGATTCTCTTATTTTACCTTGAACTGGGTTATTGCATGGAACTATGATTTTGGCTTCCTCAAAATTAATATGGCAACCCTTGTTCGCCAAGTAGAAGCGAGCAAGGGCAGTATTTTGTTTATATTGTTCTATATCTCTGCGATGTTCTTTAATTCTAATTAAAAGTTTCCGCGTTGTCATGCTGATGTAGACTTTTTTAAGATTATCAGATAAAGTGACGGGGATTTCATAAATACCAGATTTTTGATCTATTGGAATTTTGTCGATTTTATCTGTAACGAGGTCAATGAGATATGGAGGAGGAATAACGACAAGTTTTATGTTATATTTTTGTGCGATCTTTTTTACTTTTTCAAATATGTAAGGGATATAATGAAATTTTCTGTAAACCATAAGTTTATTCTGTCGTTGGCCAGATGTGGGAGGAGTATTGTACTGTTGAACTATTTTATTTATAAATTTTGCTGGAAAACCATGGTCAAAAGCTATTTTCTGTATAAAATCAATTTCTTTATTTAATGTGTCATCTGAACAAATCATAAAAGCTCTTTTAATAAATGACCTGAAAGCAGATATTTTGTATTCGAAAGGCATGTTGGCTGAAAATGGGATAACTGTATTTTCTTTTATTGGTTTTCTATAAACTGAAAATTTTAAACTTGAATTGCATCTATTAATTTGAACATCTAAAAATGGAAGGGTGGCGTTTTCTTCGACTTCAAGGGTGAAATTAATACTATTGCTTAATTTATTGACATCTTGTAGAAAAACATATAAATCAGCCAAACTGTGGTTCCATAAGATGAAAACATCATCAACATAACGGAACCAACATTCAGGTTTTAAATTAAACGTATTAAAATTTTTTTGTTCTAGTGGTCTTAATGCGAATTCAGCAAACAAACCGGATACTGGTGACCCCATCGGCGCACCATGCAGCTGTCGGTAAATATTCTTATTAAAAATGAAAATGTTACTGAAAACTATTAGGTTTAGGCCAGATTTAAGGGAGATTTTGGTATCTTGAGATATATTTGAATTTTTATCTATTATCAAATTAATGTATTCTATGACTTCGTGCATATTGATGGAAGGATATAATGAAACTACGTCTAAACTAGCCATAATGTTTAGTAGAAATATTATCTCTCGAACAAGATGCAAACGTAGTCCTTCCATTTCATATTTTCCTGAAGACGCCCGCAGAAGACGGCGCGAAACGTTGAAAGTTTTATTTTATTTCAATATGTACTAATGTATATTAAAATTCCTGTTTTGTGCACCACTGAGCAATGTGTTATTATTAGTTAAATTTTATGGTGCAACTGTCCTATATATATATATATTTATTTATTTTTGTTTCTTATTATTGTATTATAAATTTATTATTATAGTATTAAAAATTTCTTACACAGATAAAATTGTTAAATGAAAATTTAAATACAATCTTATCAAAATCCGTATCAAATAAAAATACAGTTGACTCTTAAAATTAATCTCAAAATTTTCCCTCATTTAAAAAGTAAATTTCATGTACATGTTTGTGACTTAATGAATAAATGCATGAAATTTGCAGAAATTACTATTTGTAATTTGGCGGATCGAACAACGTTTTTCAACTTTCTGCAAAAAATTTACATCTTTAATTATAACCTATTCCTTTCTCATAACAATCTTTCGTGATTGATAGGTGCCTGAAAATCAACGTAAAATTAAAAAAAAAAGACTTTATTATCTTAAAGGTCCGATGCTTTTATATTAAAAGAGGAAACGCTGAACAATTGCTTTATATCAGAATAACATAATAATTATTTTTACTAACGCAGGAAAGTTGACTTCGAAAATGTTATATCGTCCTCAGCATGAACAGACTTCATTTTGACGAATAGATAGAACAACAACTAATTTTTATATGAAAAACGACTATGACTCGTGCACAATAGAAGATTAAACAATTTGCAAACCTCCATCTAATTTTCGACTATTAATAACAGAAGAAAGTACTATCTTCACGTTATGTAATACAGATTGTTTTCATACAATCTGTATTATTTTTAATTCTGATTAGTGGGTATTGTGTAAGATGTTGTTTGTCATATTTTCAAAAAAAAAAAAAAAAGCATTGTTTTATATTAAAAACTCTGCAAATTATAGGCAAAAAAAAAAAAAAAAAAAGGCAAAATTTGTTACTTTTTTTTAAATATAAAATCTTAATTTCTCTACGATTATACATGCTATCTGCACAAAAATGAACACAGTTTATTAAACCTTGAAGTGCCAAGGAGCGCCGTCGCGCTGATTGAAAAATGCCATTGTCGCAATAGTGCGTCCGTCACAACACTCGGTAACACGGCCGTCATTATGTTTATCCAATGTTCGAAATTATATCACAACAAGAAAAACAAACATATTTTTTCAAAGATATTTTTTAAAAATAATAATGTTCATATAAAAACTATGCGACTAAAGATAGTCAGAATGCATTATAATGAATAAAAATACGAACACGGTAACACGGCCGTAAGAATGTTTATCGAGTGTTCGAAATTATATCACAACAAGAAAAACAAACATATTTTTTCACATAGCTTAGAAAAAACTGCAGAAATAAAATGATAATGTCTTTCATTCACAGTTTATCGTTTGCAATTAGAAAACTTCTTACATTTTGGTATTTCTGTTGCTAGGCGACAATAAATTAAATAAATTTAAATAGCATTTTATTATCAAACACTGCGCGCACCCAAAGTGAATTGTGAAAAGAAGCGCTATCGCGACGCTGGCATTTTCCCCAACTAGCGGGGGAGCGCTCCTTGGCACAAAAAGGGTTAAAATAAACCACTTAATTATAAACTACAGTTCGGAAGCTTTTGCTACATTAGTTTTGAACAGAGTTATCCAAAAGATATTTATTCGTTTTCAATTTGTTGACGTCCCCCTATGGTGATTCGGGAAAAAATCTCCACAGACCTGTACTGTTATGCTTACACAACTGGATTTTCAGGAAAATTCTTGTCGTATTTTTCTAAATATTTAACAAAATGTCTAAAATCGCAAGTGGCCGATAACCTTTGACCATATAATTATTGTTGTTTATGTTTTAGTATAAATTATCCAAGAGGTGGCGCTTTTATGCTGCAACTTTCCCGCTATCCGCAATAGTCCTATTTCAAGAACTAATGAACGGAATTTCATGCCTTAAAAATTCTCACGAAGAGCATAGACTGTCATTTAATCTTGGCAGTGTGGTAGTGAATTTTGAAGCATTAACTTGCATAAGATGGACGTAAGTTTTGGAATTACCATATCCGACTAGTTTTTTCTATCGCCCCATTTCAGCTTTGCAGAATAAATTTACATTATTTAAGAATGTATAACCATTAATGCTTCAATATGTACAGTAGGGTGGGCCGAAAAAAACTTTTTTTCGATTTTCGATGATGGCGGGTGCGGAAAAGTGGCCACTGGTGGCACTCAGTTCATACAAAAAATCTGAGATTTTTTGGACATTTCCTTACCCTGCCGCAAACGGCTTGAAGTTTTGAAAAAATGCACATTTTTGAACTTTTTTCGAAAAAATTAAAAAATGTTAAATTAAATTTATTTTGGATATATTTACTTGAAAAGGCATATTTAATGTACCAAATGTTTAAATAAGGTCTGATCATGCGTTATTTAATATTTATGTGTATTATAACTTAGCCTATTTTTATAGCTTTTTCGCGTATAACAGGCAAAAGTTGTATTTGTTTGAATCGATAGTTAGTTTCTCTCCTATTTATGTCTCTTGTCTTCTTTATATTTTTTCTATGTGTCAAAGGTAATATATTTGAGCAACTGACAGTATACTGCTGTTCGTTCAAAAACAAATCTGGAAGGAGAGAAGGAGGTGAAGCAGGACTCTAAGCGAACGCAATGACTCGTCTTAATAAGGAGGGCGTGAAAGACGAAATAGATGAAAGCCAAAAAGCAATAAAGGATTCTTATTATTTCTCCATGCTCAGTTACATGCGACATTTGGTCAGTGTGAATGTGAAACCTTTTTCTAGTGAGATACAGTGCTTTTTGGATCGTTCAATGTGTCCATTAGAGCGTTTTGTGCATTTTATTACGACGAGCTGAGAAATGGCTAGTATGAAGGACTATGGTAATATAAAGACACGCGATAGCGTGTAAAGTAGCCTTTTGGAGGCATCAAGCATATTGAAAGTATTGCAATTGCCACCTTATGCTGATAATCATGCGCCACTATTACTGGTTGCTTCACTATGTAGAAGTTGTGACAGCAGATAACACGAATCTCGTTATCGATAAAAACAAAGTCAGAAGAGAAAAATAGAAACTTGGAAAGAAGATACAGACAGAAGAAGTTCTTGAAAGAAGGAAAATTAAAAGCATATTTTTGATGGTATAAAGTATAAAAGTATATTCAGAGGGAAAAAAAGAACAAATGGCACCGTCGAGAGAAAGGCGAAGAACACATCACCGTGTTGTTTGAACCTGGTTAGGAATACTTGGGTCACTTGATACCTCGTTCCGGTCACGGAAAAGAAGAAGCAAAATCATTGTATAATCTTTCAAGTCACCACAAGTTAGATTTTTCTGAACTGACAGCACTTGGGTGTGATGGCACCACTGTTAATACAGGAAAACGCAATGATGCCATTGCCTGTCTTGAAAAAAAAATTAGGAAGAGAGCTGCAACATTTGATATGTATTCTTCATGCGAACGATATCCCACTTCGACAAATACTCTCTAGACTTCATGGTGAAACCACGGGACCTAAAACCAGAGCCGTCCTTACGGAGGACAACTTAAAGCGAGGCCCGGTGCAAGGATTTTGCGAGGCCTTTTCCTTTCAAATTTTTAACATAATCTGATGTATACTGTCAATAAAAAAAGAAAGGTTTTCACCTATATACTGTGTCCCGGAAAGCCTAGCTATTATAAAGTAGCGTTTGTTTGTGTGTTTGTAGGGGTAATTTCTGGAACTACTGAACCAATTTCAAAAGTAATAGTGGTTAACTGATGATGAAAGTTCCTCTCCCAACATAGGCTATATTTTATGGCAAGCACTATCATTTCTGAACTAAACTCATAAATTTATACTAATACTTTCTATTATAATTTCTCCTTTTTATTAAAGAAAAAATATTTTATGTTCAAGTGCGAGGCCTCCCTAGGCGCGAGGCCCTGTGCGACCGCACCTGTTGCACACCCCTAAGGACGGCTCTGCCTAAAACCTTTGCCAAACAAATCAGTGCTAGACTAATGGGGTGTGAACATTTGCGTGTCCCTTTGTTCGAGACTATTGCTGTTTCATGGATATCAGAAATGGAAGATACTGAAGATCTAAGTACCGATTAAAAGTACTTATTTGATATTTATGCAGTAGTTCCAACCGGAGTATATCCTCGAGAAATGAAAAACAGATAACCTGGACCAACTGTAAAATCGAGATGGATCACAACAGCTTACAGAATTTTACACTCATGCATTAGTAGTTTAAATCCTGATAAAGCGTTAAAATATCTCGCTCAACTACATGAAACGAGTTTATACGCCCATATGGTTTTCTGGTTTCCCACTGACCAAATGTCGCAGATAATTCAGCTTGGAAAAATAATAAGAATCCTTTATCGCTTTTTGGCTCTCATCTATTTCGTCCTTCATACCCTCATTATTACGACGAGTCATTGCGTTCGCTTAGAGTCCTGCTTCACCAACTTCTCACCTTCCAGATTTGTTTTTGAAGTATACTGCTGTCTGTTGCCCAAATATATGACTTTTGACACATAGAAAAAATATAAAGAAAACCAAGGGGCATAAATAAGAGAGAAGCTAACGTTCGATTCAAACAAATACAACTTTTGACTGTTATACGCGAAAAAGCTATAAAAATAGGTTAAGTTATAATACACATAGATATTAAATAATGCATGATCAGAGCTTATTTAAGCATTTGGTACATTAAATATGCCTTTTCAAGTAAATACAACCAAAATAAATTTAATTTAACATTTTTAATTTTTTTTTCAAAAAGTTCAAAAATGAGCATTTTTTCAAAACTTCAAGCCGTTTGCGGCAGGGCAAGGAAATGTCCAAAAAAATCTCAAATTTTTTCTGTGAACTAAGTGCCACCAGTGGCCACTTTTCCGCACCCGCCATTATCGAAAATCGAAAAAAAGTTTTTTTCGGCCCACCTTAGTATACATGCTACACTATATGGCTAAAGATGACCGTTCACTTGCGATTTTAGAGATTTTGTTAAATATCTAGAAAAATACATGATGAATTAGCCTGAAACTCTAAGTGTATAAATATAAGAGTACAAGTCATACATTTCCGTGAAGACTTTTTCCCGAAACTCCAATAGGGGACCGTCAATAAATTAAACAAGTTGGAAATTGCACGTGAAGCGTAGCAAATTAGGTGCGTTCGTACGATAACGAAATTTTAAAAATATTACTTTCATATATCAATCTCATAAAATTGTAAATAGTGAATTACAATTAAAACGCTCATCAAACAATGTTTTCCCTATACCATTATGTAATGGAATACTTCTGTGTGGTCTTGTAAATCAATAACAATTGTTCTTTGCACCACAAATTATGTAAGATGTATATTATAATATGTACTTTATAGTTGCATATAAATTTTATTAAGTTCGCATGAGTTAACACGATTAAAATGCATTTGAAACATTTTTCCCCATTGACCGTAATGTAACGGAATACTTTTGATTGTCCCTGTAATTGATCTATGCATCCGATTTTCATAAAATTTGAAATAACTCGACAAAATTGTGTAATAATTATGTATTTTAAATTTCAAACGTATAGGATATATTTGAAACTTTTTCCCCATTGACCATAATGTAATTGAATACTTTTGATTGCCCCTGTATTTGATCTATGCATCCGATTTTCATAAAATTTTAAATGATTCGACAAAATTATGTAATAATTATGTATTTTAATTTTCAAACGATTCGGTTGGATAGTTTTTGAGTTGTTATATGCGGACGGACAGACGGACGGACAGACGGACGGACTGAACGACCACTATAGGTGCTACGTATTATATAATTACGAACGCACCTAAAAAGAATGAATATCTTTTAAATAACCCTGTCAAAACTAATGTAGCAAAAGCGCCCCAGTTGTAGATTATGATTAAGTGCTTATTGTAATAAACTGTGTTCATTTTTATGTCCATAGCATGTATACTTGTAGAAAAATTAAGGTTTTTATAAAAACAGTCCCAAATTTTCACCAGATTTTGCAGAGTTCTTAATATAAAATATGTAAAAATTTTTTTTCTGAAAAAATGACAAACAATATTGCTCACAATACCCTGTAATCAGAATTAAAAAATAATAAAAATTGTATGAAAAATGAGTAGGTTTACTAAATAATTTTTCATTGCGCATGCGTCAACGATATCAAAATTTCATTTGCATATTATGTTAGCTAAATGCACAGAGCAACTTTTGTGAAAGTCTCAAAATCATAGTTTTAAAATTCTGAAAGTGATCGTCTATAGAATAAGCACAAAATGCGTTGTTCCCAAAAAAAAAAAAAAAAAAAAAAAAAAAAAAATGGGGGGTTTTTATCCAAATGTAGTATGTAGGTCCCATATTGTGCATTCTATATTGACACTAATCAATGAATATATGTTTACAACCCCTCTTATTTTTGCTTCATTTTGAGAATAACGGATTTTCAAGTTTTTCTATTGATGATTATTTTCAGAATTTCCAAGCTATGATTTAGAGACTTTAACGAAAGTTGCTCTATACATTTAGCTAACATAATATGCAAATGAAATTTTGATATCTTTGACGCGTGCGCAGTGAAAAATTATTTACTAAACCTACTCATTTTTCATACAATTTTTGTTACTTTTTAAAAACTTATGACAGGTTATTGTGTGCAACATTGTTTGTCGTATTTTCAGAAAAGAACATTTATTATTTTATATTAAGAACTCTGCAAAATTTGGGGAAATTTTAGTATTGTTTTTATAAAAACCTTAATTTTTTTACGAGTATACATGCTATCGACATAAAAATGAACACAGTTTATCACAATAAGCCACTTAATCATAATCTACTTGTTTTCAAAAGAAATTCTTGATTACAATTTTCCTTAAATTGTGGCAAATTAAAACTATTCATTATGACCACTTTGCAACATTTTCTTTTAACCATCTTATAACATATACGAGGATAAGAAAAGAAAAAGTTTCCAAAGAGATATTTCTCTCAACCAATAATCTATCGTATTTTTCTAGAATTATCCTGCTAGTACTTTTTTTAAGCTATTGCATAGCTTTTATCGCGGGCTTTGAGCGCGGCGACCGAATCTAGAAATTCCGTAACGAGAAAAAAAAAACTTAACGTGGTTTCAGTTCGACAGACTTCTCATTTTTTCAATAAAAGAAAAAAATTTGTTTTCTTATCGGTCATCACGCTCAAAAAATGTAACTTGAATTAATATCAAAGACCAAAAAAAAAAAAAAAACTGCATAAATAAAAAAATAAGTAAATAATTATAATTGCATAAGTTGATAAAAAATGCTATGCAATAGCTTTACCGCGGCAGTCCCCGAATGCCACGCGTATTTTTATTTTTTTAAGGTTGTGATTATCTTTTTTGATACTCTGCATACAAATGTGAACTGTACTGAGTACAAAATGTAATCATGCATACAATACGTATGAAGTTTACTACTAACCACTTCCACAAAAAAAAAAAAAAAAAAAAAAAAAAAAAAAAAAAAAAAAATCTATCGATAGACATTAGAGGGGTCCCATACTAGCCCTCGGGCGGCCTTAGCCTTAGTCGGGCTCTGAAAAAATCCCGAATGCAATTTTGAGCACGAAGTTGAGTCCTTCAAAGACAGCACGCATTCACACTTGCGTGTTCGCGTGGACAATTGAAGTAAAGTGCGCATTGAAAAAAACACCACATGCGTTTTGTTCCAGAAGCTGCACAACAAATTAAAATGTGTATAAAAAATGTGGTTGGAATTCCATCAGAAAAAAAAAAATACATTGTAATATACCAACTGTATGACAAGGATATAGATGCCATCACGCAATGTTTTTATTTTGAGTTCGGTATATAAGTAAGATGGCCGCTTACCTTAGCAAATCAGCCAGTTGCTATAGATGCTTTCTGGTGGATTATTCATCATGAAGCGAACTGTAAGTAGTACACTTTTCTCAATCTTTTATTCTCCGTTCGTACTTTAACACTTTATGCCTGAAATTATGAATCAAAGGGCTACTTCAGTCATGCGAAAACTCCCTTTCACTAATGTTAAACATGAGAGATTTTTTTTTATATATCGTTTGCATTTCCTTATTTTAAGATTATTTTTAAAGCTCCCGCTTGATAAGTAACAAAAAAGAATAAATCATGCGTCAATCATAGATTATGAAGCACGTTCCAACACATTCGTAACATAACTGTTCCTTTAAAAAATTAAAGTATTACGTCTAATTTCACCATATGGAGATGTATAAAGCATTTCAAAACAGAATTTCAGCTGTTCCTACAGTTGGAAAATGATCCGAAATTCTTAGTAGCCCTGTCTATGATATAGAAATTCGTATCTATTAACATGTATTCCAAAATTTAATACGTTTAAGAGATACATATAATTCAGTCGAAAATTCTTCTTCAGCAATTTTCTCTAATAAGGAGAATGTTATACGAATACTTTTGTGCAGCCCTGTAAAAAACTATTTAAATTTAAAAGCGTATAACGAATTTTAAAACGTACTCTCCAGCAATTATTGCGCAAAGACTGTACTGTAACTGATTGCTTTCCTGTGTCCCTGTAAAATAATAAAAAATGCTATGAATGCTCTGTTTTTAGGTGATTATAGTGAAATTCAATGATTTATATTACTTTCAAAACATTTGAAAGAGCATAATGTCATTAAAATACTTTCTAAACGATTTCCCCCCATATTCCATAATGTAATCGAATTCTTTTGAGTGTACCTGTAAATGAACCATTAATCGTACATACTTCATATACAATACCGAATGTGCTTTGGTGGCCCTAAATAAGCTTTATCAATTGCATGGAAATCCGAGTCTATTTAATGGAGTTAGAACGCGGACCGACAAATAGACAAATCGAATGCATAAGCACTTTTCAACTTTGTTGGAAATGGCTACAAACAGAACTATTAGAAGATCAATCCTGTGTCTGTCTGTCAATATATCACATATGGTTTACTCGTAAACTATAGAATGTTGAAAATTTAAATTGACTGAAGTAATAAAGGCTATTTTCCGCCTATTTATAGATTATTAAACAATAACCATTCACAAATACGTTTAGGAAAAAATTAAATATTAGCAATAAAATTAATTGTTCACAGTAAAAGAAATCCGCCAATAAACACAAAATTTTCAGTAAAATTTTACGGAATAGTTTCATTTTTCTAAGTAAACAGTGGAATTTCCGTAATTGACAATTTAAGATTACAAATCCGTGTAAATCTAGTAACTTTTCTGTAATTTTTACGGAATATTGCTCTTAAAACAGTAGAATTTCCGTAATAGAAAATTTAAGATTACAAATCCGCGTAAATTCAATAATTTTTCTGTAATTTTTACGGAATATTGCTTTTAAAATACAAGAAGTTCTGTAAATGATGTTTAGAAATAATTGCTGTGTTTCGTAAACGATGTAATTAACTGTTGGTAAACTTGTCTTACAGTGATACTATTTCCAATAAAACCTCGATAATGGCTAAATGTAGCTCTATATTAGAAATATATCCAATAATTGTCCAATATTCGGCAAATATTGTTTATAGATAAATTTTCAAGGAAAATCAATTGCATTGATGGCGCTATCTATTCTAGATATTTTAAACGACTTTTTATAATGTTTTTTCTTTCTTTTAAAATAAAAGCTTCAAAATTTTTATAATATTTTAAAAAATTGAAAGCTTATTACTTCTTTTTAAATTTGAAACAATTGAAAAATAAAATGTTACAGTTTATTTTTATTATGATTTTAAAGTAGCGTTTCATTTATTTATAACAAGCTATTAATAATTGTTTCAAAAGTGTGTGCATCTTTAAGATGTTTTGAAATAAAAAAAATCTATTTTTAATTTTAATATTTTTTAATCTGTTCGATTTAAGTTATAATAAGCGAAAAAGGTAATATAGTAGTTATCTTTATTTGAGTTTATCATCGAACAAATAATTTAAAAACTTTGAAAAAATTAATGTTGAAAAAAATGTTGATATTTTTGCAAAGAAATAAATAATTAAAATATTAAAGAATTTTTTAAAAAAATATTTCAGAAAAGGAGTAATTAACTCTTAATACAATTTCTCATGCATTTTACTTTTTAAAGACTGAAATTAAGCTTTTACAAAGCAGGAAATTAAGAAATCAAATATTTAAAATTATAAGAAAAAAAAATGTGTAAAACATTCAAAATTGCATACTTAATTGAAAAAAAAAAAAAATTCTATACCAAAGTAAGTTCTTTATTTACTATCTTGGGCATGGCGTTATGAAAAAAAATCTGAAATAAGTAACGATATTTGGGAGCAAAACCTATATAACCGTGGTGTAGTGGTCAAACGCACTAATTGTAACCAACAGATCCCAAGTTCGAATCCCCGAACGGGTAAGCGTTGTTTATATTAGACATTCTGACATTGATGTAAACCTGTCTTGGAAAAAGGAAATTCGTAATGACATAAATGTATCATTGAAATATTATATTTTGCCTTTTAGGCGAAAGTTTTTAAATACTAAAATATAAAAAATAACGGAAAATTTTCTGGAATTTACGGAATTATTTTCTGTAAAATAAGGAAAAAATACTGGCGTCTAGATTACCAGCTCAATTTCTGTATTTTAACGGATACATATATATATATATATATATTGCAACAAATCAACGCAAATGTCAATTTAATAAAATTTATAGGATTAATTAGCAATACATAATACATTATACAATCAAAAGTTTACAGAAATTTATCTTAAACATACAGCAAAAATGTTATAAAATTATTGTTTGAAAATACTTTCACAAAAATCATGGTGCATTTGTAATAATAATAATAATAATAATAAAATTTTCCCAAAATCATATTTTAACAAAAAAAAAAAAAAAAAAAAAGACATGTAAATATATTTGCATATATCTCAGCAGACAAAATCCCGAATGAATTTAAACAAGTTAGAAATTTCATGTCAGACGTAGCAAATGACGTATGCTCGTACTATACTGAAGCTTTAAAAATATTCAAATCTTGGTGTAATAGTATGCAGTAAAGCAGACATGTCAAACACGTGGCACGCGGGCCACAATTGGCCCGCCGACAGTTTATTTGTGGCCCGCCAAGAATTTCGACATTTTCTCTATGCTTGATTTAGTTCATGATTGATACAGAAAATACACTTTGTATATAAACACACTTTCGCAAGTTGTGACTGCACTGTTGCCAACTTGACATTTTTTCAAAATCTGTACAATTAACACAGAATAGTAATATACACTTCATATTGTTAGCACAATCAGCATAATTTATACTTGTTTACTTGATTCTGCAAAGTTTGACCGAATAAAGCTTCAACTTTAAAAAACAAATTTACAATGCATATAATTGTGTTCCTCCAACGATTGGATTTTATAAAATGAAGCAATCGCAAAATTAAAATAAAAAAAAAAAGTCAAGATCAATGTAATAAACTTAATATTGCATTTTTGTACTAGTATGATTATACTTATTAAGTATTATATTTAAATTTTTATGGTGACTTATATAAATTTTTTAGTTTTTCACTTTATTATTTATATATATATTTATTTTACAATATTGTATTTTAATTTGTATGTTTAGTTTCATTCGGTGTGAAAAAAATAAAAATCATTAATATTTTTTTAATGTGGCCCGCGACCCTATATACAATGTTAAATTTGGCCCGCGAAGGTAAACGAGTTTGACATGCCTGCAGTAAAGTATTCGAAATCTTTTATGTATACTATTTTGTATACTTTTCGTGTACACTTTTATGTTCGTGTAAATATTATCTGATTCTATTATGAAGGAAGTAAACCTCAGCAACGTATAATCAATTTCATAAAATGTAAAAAGTTTAATATTATTAAACCACGTTTCTCCATATGCCATTGTGTAATGGAATACTTTTGTGTAGTCCTGTAAATGAATAACAAATATTCTTTGCACCACAGATTCTACAGAATGTATATTTTAGTATATACTTCATAGATGCATCCATTTTATTATGTTCGCAAGAGTGCAACACCATTAAAAAGAGCTTGAAACTATTTTTTTCCATCGGCCGTCATGTAACGGAACGCTTTTGATTGTCCCTGTAATTGATCTATGCATCCGATTTTTACAAAATATGAAATGATATGACAAAGTTATGCTACAATTCTATATTTTAAATTTCAAACGATTCGGATGAGTAGTTTTTTGCTTTGTTACATGCGGACGGACGGACTGAACGGCGACTGTAGGTGCTAAGTATTTACAGGGTGTTTCCATTATTTCCTTCATTTTGATAGTTATATTTGCTATAGTAAGTAACAACCATTACGGAAAAAAGAATGTAAGTTATCATATAAAGTGTAATTTTCATATTAATTTTTTAGGTAGTTTTCATCCAAATTGGCTTTTAGATGTGTTTTATTGACAAATCATGTTAATTTTACATTTGAATAATTTTTAGTGTTATATTACTAAAATTATTGCAGTAAATTGTTCGAAATCAAACGTAAGTTACCATGGATAACCTAAATGAAAAATCATGAAAATGACGTCATGTTGACAGAATCGTATCGATTCTCCTCTTTATTACTTACCCATCATACGTAGTATAGGGTAAGTCTTGCAATCGTTTTGAAAATCGAAACAATTTTTTGACGAATTTACACGTTTTAGATACTGGAGATTCCGAAAAACATATTTTTAGAAAAAAAAATTTGCCGTCTGTCTGTCTGTCTGTAAACGCTCTATCTCCCGAACAAATTGAGATAGAGACTTGAAATTTTGTATGTAGTTAGTATGTAAGAATGGGACGAAGCCTATTTAATATCAGCAACCTCGATTATCCGGAACTATTTTTTTCGGACCCTCGAAAAATTCGTTCTGATGAAAGGTATATAAAAATTTTCGAATTTTTTTGTTTTAAGAAATGGACGTAAAAGGCAATAAAATAACACACATTTTGCATATAGAACGAAGTCGATCGAATTATGAGTTGCCGAGATATTTGTAATCCTGTTTTCCACATTCTTCGATTTTTCATGACCCTGTATTTCATTCAAATTTCAATTCAGAGGTATATTTTAATTGGAAATGAGACGCTTAATCCGACACAGTTAATTGTTAGTTAATAGAATTATTATTTTTGGAGTTATAAGGATGTTTCTTTTACGCAGTTCGGTACTACTTGAGTAGTTTGGCGTTTTTTATAATTTGTCGAAATTGGTACGTCAGCAGTTCTTTAATAGAACAATACTTATGTGTATTAACAACATTTAAATTTTGTTTATGAATCGCAATGCACTGTATAAATAGTTTTCACATGTTTTATTTTCATATACATATCCATGATGGGTAAGTATTACGGTGGCTCCCAACGACTAGTTTTTATTAATGAAAAAATATATTTCAGCTAATCATAACATTTCCATCACAAACTTTTTAGGCATACTTTATATGTGCACTTTTATGTTAAACCACCATAGATTCAAATAAAAAGATTTTTTTTTTCTGTTTAATTGTAATGAAATAAAACTAAAAATAAACTAAACCCAACAGACAATATTCTTAAGGTATCGCAATAAATATGAATTTTTATTCACTTATAAAAATAAAAAGGAATTTTTTTTTACCGAAAAAAATTTGTAAATGAAAAAAAAAAAAAAAATACATTCAAACAGACCACGTGTCTGAATATTTTTCATTATTTCTATTTTACCAGAAACAATGGAACTTATTCGATTGTCAATATTTTGAACAAATTTCATAAAAAAAAACTTATTTAAACATACAAATGGGAGGTTTTTTTTTCTTTTTTAGTAGCTAGTGCGGGCGCATCTACAAATAAAAGCTTTCATTAAAAAAGAAAAAAAAAAAAAATTAGCAAAATCGATACAGAAGAAAGTTCAGGGCAGAAAAAAACGAGTTGGAAATTGCACGTGAAGCGTAGCAAATGAGGTGGGTTTGTACGATAACGAAGTTTTAAAATATTGAGATCTTGCTGATATAGTAGAGCGTACTTTATATACAGTATAGTGGTCGAAATATTTGTGTTCCTATAAATATGCAGGGTGTAATTTTTATTCTACTTCATTAACGTATATCTTATTCATAAAATGTGAAGTAGTTTAATATAATTAAAACACCCCTCAAACAAAGTTTCCCCGTATAACATTGTTTAGTGGAATACATTTGTGTGGCCCTGTAATTTAATAATAAATGTTCTTTGCATCACAGATTGTACAAAATCTATTTTTAGTACATATTTCATAGATTCATGTCAATTCTGTTATGTTCAAATGAGTGTAACACCATTAAAATGCATTTGGAACTTTTTCCCCATTGATCGTAATGTAACAGAATACTTTTGATTGTCCCTGTAATTGATCTATGCATCCGATTTTTACAAAATATGAAATGACTCGACAAAATTATGTAATAAATATACGTTTTAAATTTCAAACGTTTAAAATGCATTTGAAACTTTTTTCCCCATTGACCGTAATGTAATGGAATACTTTTGATTGTCCCTGTAATTGATCTATCCATCCGATTTTCATAAATTTTGAAATGACTCGGCAAAATTATGTAATAAATATACGTTTTAAATTTCAAACGATTAAAATGCGTTTGAAACTTTTTTCCCCATTGACCGTAATGTAACGGAATCCTTTTGATTGTCCTTGTAATTGATCTATCCATCCGATTTTCATAACATTTGAAATGACGCGACAAAAATATGTAATAATTATGTATTTTAAATTTCATACGATTCGGTTGGGTAGTTTTTGCGTTGTTATACGCAGACGGACAGGCGGACAGACAGACAGACGGACGGACTGAGCGACAACAACAGGTGCTACGTATTTACATAATTACGAACGCACCTAAAAACAGCCTTGTGTTTTAAATATAATGATAAGTAGACAAATGAATGTACATATTGTGCAAATCGAAAAAGACAGTGTTTTAAATTTTATACATAATTTTCCGGGGTTGATGCAGGGATTTTTTCATGGAATCAATCCTTCTATAGTAAAAAAAAACTAGCCTTAAAAGGAATGACTCCTGGAATGATGCTGATGTGGAAGATTTCCGGAACTAACGAATCCGGGTTGTCCACTCCTTCCATGAGTCGAATAGACCAATCAGGAAAGGGCTCCGTCTATGCATCGCCATATGGGTTACCATAAAGAGAGGAAAGGTTACCATCGCCAACAATCGCCAAGTTTGTCGCCAACTTGGCGATATATCGCCAAATTTGGCGACCAAAATTAGTTGTCAAAAGTGATGCCAACTTGGCGATAACTGTAATATTTCGCCAATATTTTAATTTCTTTACAACACCAGTCGTTTGATACATCATTTGAGAGGTTTGCAACTGCTTATTCATTCATATAATGGATGTCTTGTGTGTTATCCCCCATTCTGCTCCCCAGGGGGGACACATTTTTATTTTCTTTACAACACCAGTCGTGTTACACAAGATTTGAAAGGTCTGCAACTGCTTATTCATATTATGGATGTCTTGTGTGTCACCCACACACTCTGCTCTCCCCAGGGGGGGGGGTCACATTTTTAATTTCTTTAGAACACCAGTTGAGTGACACATCATTGGAAAGGTCTGCAACTGCTTATTCATATTATGGATGTGTTGCGTGTCATCCGCCACTCTGCCCCCCAGGGGGGCACATTTTTAATTTCTTTACAACACCAGTCGTGTGACACATCATTTGAAAGGTCTGCAACTGCTTATTCATACCATGGGTTATTGGCGAGCGCAGCAAGCAGGGGTAGACAATGATTTGGAATCGCGAAGCGATTACGCGGGGGGTTGGTGAGCATAGCGAGCAGGGGGGCGGGGCCCCCCTAGTTTCATGAAAAAAAAGTTATTTTTTGTGAAATTTGTTATGTTTTTTCTGAAATTTATTTTATTTTTGTGAAAAAGTAACTTTTTGTGACGAAATCTGAAACTCAGTTATTGAAACTGAAACCAAGCAGTTATTAATAATAACTTCTGTAAGTTATTTTGCTAAAAGTTTTACTTTTCTGGTGAACTTGTTTTCTTTACAATTTACACATTTTAAAATCAAAAAATATATAACTAATTAATAAAAAGTATTTTTTTTCTTTTTTTCTTTTAGAATTTTGTGAAGAGGTTCTAAATGAACCACAATTTTTTTCCTAGGTCGACCTCTGATGCATGAAATATAAATATGAGGGGAAAGGGGTAGTTGTGCTGGTATGGGGGGGGGGTTACACTATGATTTTTATTATTGAAGAAAATGAGAGCTCCGATTTATATATTTATATATTTGATAGAAATGAATCCCTGGCTTTTACTATAGAGTTCGAGGATTCGAGTCAGGAATGAAGCGAATTGCACAATGCTATTCAAAATTGCTTAGTATTTTAAAGTGCGTTGAAAAATTAAAAATATGTTGCAACTAAAAAATGTTGCTTAATTTAAAATTTTTGCGGTAATGGATTAAGCATGAAGTATTCGATAACAAAGTCATTTTAAAATTAAAATGTATTTATTATCTTAATCACCCTGTTGCATAAAATAAAATCTGTTAACAAAGCAATTTTTTTCTTTCGTGTGAACCTTTAAAATTATCATATAGGAAGATGTCCATACGGTCATACTTCGATAAATCTAAAAAAAATTCGAATGTTCTCCTCATACATATATATATATATATATATATATGTGTGTGTGTGTGTGTGTGTGTGTGTGTGTGTGTGTGTGTGTGTGTGTTTATAAAGAAAAAAGAATCGGCGGAACTTTCATACAGCGTCCGTAAAAAAATAATGAAGATTTCGTTATTATTTTTCATTGCTTGGCGATGGAATGCAATTTCAAAAAATACCATTTTTATGTCGAACACACTTTGAAGAAAATATATGTTGAACATGTTTCATGTTGAACTTGTTTAGATAAATTTAATTTAAATAACTTTAGTTTTGCCAGTTTTAGTTTGTCTTAGGTAGAATTTTGTTATATCAATATTTAAGGTCGTCTGGTGTAATAACGCCAGGCGGGATAATAATGCCAAGTGCTAATATTATGCATAATTATGAACTAATCCGGTAAATGACACCCATGTGCTCTGCGCAAAAGGGTTTTAAATCATACAAATCGCAAAAACAGCTTAAAGTTCATTTGTTCCATTTGTAGGTCTTATTGCTTCTACAAGCAATTAAAATTTACATTTGGATCTAAAATTTGCGAGATAAGATTTGTGATGTGAAGATTATTTTTTTTTTTTTTTATCCGGAAATACTTTCTTTATTACATAAATTTGTAGTTCATTTCATGTACTTTCAAAATGTTGTAGACGATTTCGGATATCTTCTCGAGATAATTTGTAGTTTAAAATGTACTGCTCATTAACTATACCGGGGTAATAACGCCAATCCTTGGCATTAATACCCCTGTTGATTCAAGGGCGGATCCAGCCCAACCTCCCGGGGAGGGGGGGGGGGGTCACAAATTTTGGCAGATGATTTAATGAAACAATTTTAAAATACAGTAAATCTTGTGAAAAGGGAATTACGATAAAAAGTAGCAAATTTCGCAAATCGGGCATGAAAAAAATCGCGAATTTTGTCAATCGGACGCGAAAAATTTCAGATTTCGTTTATCGGCCAAGGAAAAAAAATCTAAATTTTTTATAATACTTGAAAAAATTACAAATTTTCTTGATAGGTTGCGGAAAAGTCGCCTGTTTTGTCTGTTTAACGCGAATTTCGTTGACTGGGCGCGGAAAAATCGAAAATATAGTCAACTGGATATTGGAAAATCGCGATTTTTGTCTATCGGCCATCGAAAAATCTCTAATTTTGTCTGTATGTTTCAGTAAAATCGAAAAAGTCCCAAATATGGTCGATCAGTTTCGTAAAAAGCGAAAATACATCAGTCGATTGGGATTGAAAAAAAAATCACGAATTACGTTGATATGGCGAACAAAAATTGACAATTTTATCGAAAGAAATTATCGCGAATATAGTCGCTCGGCTTCGTAAAAAGCACGAATTCAGGCGATCGAGTACAAAAAACTCGCGAATTTTGTCGATTCGGAACGAAAAAATCGCTAATTTTATCGATTCGGAACGAAAAGTCGCTAATTTTGTTAATAGGGCGCGGAAAAACCACGAAATTTGTCGATGATGCGCGGAAAAATTAAAAAAATCTTTGAGCGGCTGCAGAACAATCGTGAGTTTCGTCAGTTTATCGCGAGAAAAAAAAATCACGGATTTCATTAATTTATGGCTGGAAAAAAATGCAGATTTCGTCAGTCAGTTTTCGTCAGTTTCATAGTTCGTGTGCGGAAAAATTCGTATTTGATCGAACAAGAACGGAAAAAATGTGCTAATTTCGTGGATTAAACACGGAAAAATCGTGAATTTTGTCAATCAAGTGAAGAAAAATCGCAAATTTCGCAGACCATTCGTGGAAAAATCTCAAATTTCGTCGATTAGGCATGGAAAATTGTGAATTTCGTGGATCCGCTTCGCAAAAATTGCGAATTTCACCGATCGGGTGCGGAAAAATTGTGAATTATGTATATCAGGAGCGGCAAATTCGCGAATTTTCTCGATCAGTTTCGAAAAAAGCGCAAATTCTTTCGATTAGACATTATTTTGCGTTTCTGTTTTAGCACTTTTTACTTACACTTACATTCCTCTTTGAAGAGGAATGTAAGTGTATTCCCCCCCCCCTCCTTCTTCAGAGGGGGGGGCGGTCAAGACCCCCATGACCCCCCCCTTGGATCCGCCACTGTGTTGATTCCAAGGGCGGCGCCAGCGGGGGGGCCGGGGGGCATATGCCCCCCCATCGGGGTCAAAATTCGATTTTGTCGGGGAAAATATTTTGACTTTTGAAATTCGACCCCGTCAAATTAGGTCAACACATGAATTTATTTTATTTTTTTTTTTTTTTTTATAATTAAACACAGATTGAATAAAGTAATTATTGTAGGTACGAGTCGGTTTCTGAATGAATTTTGATTCTTGCAGATTAAGTTCAGATAAACCCGATCTTTCCAAAAAAATATCGAATTTCTTAAAATAAAAATCTATATATATGTTACAGAGCAAACCCGATTTTAGGCCAAACTAGATTGGCCTAGTCCAAACTAGTCTATCCTAATGCCCATCGGATAGACTAGTTTTTCCTAGGCCAAACTAGTCTATCCTAATGCTCATAGGATAAACTAGTTTTTCCTAGGCCAAACTAGTCTATCCGAACGCCCATCGGATAAACTAGTTTTTCCTAGGCCAAACTAGTCTGTCCGAACGCCCATCGGATAAACTAGATATTCCTAGGCCAAATTAGTTTGGCCGAACGGTCATTAGGGTGAACTAGTTTAGCCTGCTATTCATTGGTTTGAACTAGTTTATCCTAGGCCGAACTAGATTGTACTAGGCCAATTCAATTTGACGTGATTTTATTGAATCTAAAGATCGCCACGGCGCCAACTTTCTAGTTTTGATCTAATTTATCCTAGGCCGATGCAATTTGACTCGCTTTTAGCTCATATACTATCAAAGCCTGAGAGCTAATGTGCTCGTAGATTCTCTGTATGTGTATGTAACCATGTACGTATGTATGTATGTACGTACGTATGTAGGACTAATATATCGCGACTAATATAACGGACTAATGTGGAATTAATATAACACAAGCACCTAAGGGTTGGAATTTGGATGCGATTTAGTTCAAATCAGCCGGCTTCGCCCGCTATCGGGCCCCTTGTTTTATATAAAATCTCGAAACGGGCGTATACAGTAGGGTGGGCCGAAAAAAACTTTTTCCGATTTTCGATTATGGCGGGTGCGGAAAAGTGGCCACTGGTGGCACTCAGTTCACACAAAAAATTTGAGATTTTTTGGACTTTTCCTTACCCTGCCGCAAATGGCTTGAAAATTTGCAAAAATGCTGATTTTTGAACTTTTTCAGCTAAAAAGTTAAAAATGTTAAATTAAATTTATTTTGGTTGTATTTACTTGAAAAGGCATCTTTAACGTACCATATGCTTAAATAAATTCTGATAATGCATTATTTAATTGCTAAGTGCATTTTAAATAAGCCGATTTTCATAGCTTTTTTACGTATAACAGGCAAAATATGTATTGGTTTAAATCGATTCTTAATGTCTCTCTTATTTATGTTCCTTGGTCTTTAAATTTTTTCTATGTGTCAAAGGTCATATATTTCGGCAGCGGACAGCAGTATAATTCAAAAACAAAGCTAGAAGGTGAGAAGGGGTAAAGCAGGACGCAAAGAGTACGCAATGCCTCATCGTAATGTTAAGGGAGTTAAGGAGGAAATAAAAGAGAAGAGAAAATTGCTGTAAGGGATTGTTATTAGTTTACCGTGATCAAAATCTGCGACATTTGTTTAGTGTGGATGTGAAATCTTTTCCTAGAGAGATTCAGTACTTTTTGGATCATTTGACGTACCATTACAGTGTTTTGTGCGTTTTATTACGACGAGCTTAGAAATGGCTAGTATGAAGGTCCTTGGCAATGTAAAAGACACGCGACAGTATGAAAAGTATCCTTTTTGGGGCAACATGCTTATTGAAAGACTTGCAATCGCCAACTTATACTGATATCATGCGCCACTACTACTGGTTGCGAAGCGATATGGCAGCAAATCGAGAAATCCAATATTAGTCAATAGATGATGTTATTAAAATGGTAGATAAAAAAGTTACCGTTTAAAAAAAAAAAACTTATGGAAAAAAGCTTCCATAGCAGTGTTTTCACAATGATCAATTTACAAAAAAGATTAAAAACTACTAAAAGGTTTCACCATATCGTACGAATTCTTCGCGGGTTGTATTAATTTTATGCCCATACGATTACAGAATTTTCCCAATGATCTACCTTCTTTTAATAGTGATAGTTTATAATAATAGTTTAATGGTAGGTGAAAAGTTTACCGAAATCTGAAAAAAAGCTGCCATACTAGTGTTTTCCCAACGATCAATTTACAAAAAGATTAAAAACTACTAAAAGGTTTCACCATTTCGTACGAATTCTTCGCGGGTTGTCTTTATTTTCAAGCCCATACGATTTCAGGATTTCTCTAATGATCTACGCTTCTTTCAATGGTTTTTAATCTTTTTGTAAATTGATCATTAGGAAAACACTGGCTTTTATTCAGATTTCGGTAACTTTTTCATCTACCACTTTAATAACATCATCTATTGACTAATATTGGATTTTTCGATTTTCTGCCATATCGCTTCGCAACCAGAAGTAGTGACGTATGATATCAGTATAAATTGGCAATTGCAAGTCTTTCAACAAGCATGGTGCCCCAAAAGGATATTTTTCATTCTGTAGCGTGTATATTACATTGCCATGGACCTTCATAATAGCCATTTCTAAGCTCGTCGTAATAAAACGCACAAAACACTGTAATGGTACGTCAAACTATCCAAAAAATACTGAATCTCTCTAGGAAAAGGTTTCACATCCACTCTGAACAAATTTCTCAGATTTTGAGCATGGTAAAATAATAACAACCCCTTATAGCAATTTCCCATTTTTTATATCTTCCTTCTCTCCCTCAACATTAAGATGAGGCATAGCGCACGCTTAGAGTCCTGTTTCACCCCCTTCTCACCTTCCAGCTTTGTTTTTGAGTTATACTGCTGTCCACTGCCCAAATATACGACCTTTGACGCATAGAAAAAATTTAAAGACCAAGGAACATAAATAATAGAGAAATTAAGGAACGATTCAAACCAATACATATTTTGCCTATTATACGTAAAAAAGCTATGAAAATCGGCTTATTTAAAATGAACTTAGCAATTAAATAATGCATTATGAGAACTTATTTAAGCATTTGGTACGTTAAAGATGCCTTTTCAAGTAAATACAACCAAAATAAATTTAATTTAACATTTTAAACTTTTTAGCTAAAAAAGTTCAAAAATCATCATTTTTGCAAATTTTCAAGCCATTTGCGGCAGGGTAAGGAAAAGTCCAAAAAATCTCAAATTTTTTGTGTGAACTGAGTGCCACTAGTGGCCACTTTTCCGCACCCGCCATAATCGAAAATCAAAAAAAAGTTTTTTTCGGCCCACCCTAGTATACAGTTTTGTTTGCAATAGGGTGCGCTCCTTGGTGATGGAATGTGGAACTAATATAATGCGAGCACCCTGGTGTTGGAATTTGGAACTAATACAACGCGATCTAGTTCAAACAAGCTGGCTTCGTCTGCTATTGGGCTCTTTCTTTTATATAAAATCTCAAAACGGACGTATGTTAAACGAATGAACCTCGAAGAGAAAAAAAAACATGATGATAAATATTTAAGAAAAAAGATTCCGCATCGAAATACCACTATTTCCTAATAGTAATTTTTGTAAAAATGTTATATTTTTGCTGGAACATTTTTAAAATTTGTGACAGTTTATGGCGTTTGATATAAATTTATAAAAAAAGTCACATTTCGGCATGATAGAAGGTGTGGTTGCGAACAAAATCAGGAAATATAACGGAAATTCTAGCTTTTAAAGCACCGCGACCTCAAGTAACATATCTACTAATAGATTGTTTAACAGAGTTTCATTCAGATACAGTTTTGTTAATAATAGAGTGCGCTCCTTGGTGTTGGAATGAGGAACTAATATAACGTGGCTTAGTTAAAACTTACTGGCTTCGCCCGCTATCTGACTGTCGTGGGCAGCGGGGATATGGTTAGAAATTCGTTCGCTTCGAGGCTCTTTCGAAAAGGAGGATTATCTTCGGCGGTGCGTACTCAGCACGCTTGCTACGATTTGAATTTCGTTCGCTTCGAAATTCGTTCGAAAAGGAAGAGGACATTCGGCAGTACGTGTGCAGCACACCTGCTATACGCTGTCGCAAACTGTAGGGACGCGGCTGAAGAACTAATGCACGAAATTTAATAAAAATTTATATTCAGGTAGTCTCTGATCTAAATTGATGCTGATAAGTTTTTGGTGTAAATCGCTCATCAGGAGGAGCTGCTGTTTTGCATTTTTTATGATTTACGCATTAGCTTTATCTTAATAACTAATACACAAATTTCCATCAAACATCAGATTCAGTTCGTCCATGAGATAAGTTGGTGTTGTTTCTATTTTGAAGTAATTCACTCAAAATGGCTATGCTATGCTGCATTTTTAACAATTTTTACAATAGCCGTATCTCAAGAACTAATGAACGGAATTTAATAAAAATCTATATTCAGATAGTCCTTGATATAAATCGATTCTGATCATATTTTCATGTAAATCGTTCAACAGATGGCGCTTCTAAACTGCATTTTTACCGATATGCATCAACATTATTACAATAACTTATTTACGGATTTTCATCAAACTTCCGGATTCAGTAATTCCGTGATATGAACTAATTCTGTTGTGCTCAATTTTCCCGATTCTTGAAATATCTCTGTCGCAAGAAATAATGCACGAATTTTCATCAAATTTTAGATTCAGTAAGTCTCTGATAAAAATTAGTATTCTGTAGTTTTTGGAGTAAATCTCTCGAAAGGTGGCGCTGCTATACGGTATTATTCGTGATTATTGCAATAGCTATCTCAGGATCTAATGCATTAATTTTCTTCAAACTCCAGATTATGTTAGTCCTTGATATAAAAATTACTAAAGTACTTTTTAGTTTTTGGAGTAAATCATGCAAGAGGTGGCGCTGCCCTGTGGCATTATTCATAATTATCGCAATAGTTCTATCTCAAGAACAAATGCACAGATTTTCATCAAACTTCAAATTCAGTTAGTCCCTGATATAAATTAATATTCTTTTGGTTTTAGAGTAAATGGCAGTAAATGGCTCAATAGATAGCGCTTCTATGCAGTTTTTTTTTATGATTTCTGCGATAATTCTATCTCAAATAGTACTTATAAACAGATTTTCGTCAATTTTCAGATTGAGTTATTTGAAAGACGTTGTTACATATTTTTCAAAAAGCTCCGGCAAGAATTTAACATTTTTACAAAAATTGCTATTAGAAAATAGTGATATTTCGATGCGGCATCTTTTTCTTAAATATTTATCATCATGTTTCTTTCTCTTCGAGGTTCGTTCGCTTAACATACGTCCGTTTTGAGATTTTATATAAAAGAAGGAGCCTAATAGCAGGTGAAGCCAGCTTGTTTGAACTAGATCGTGTTATATTAGTTCCACATTCCATCACCAGGGAGCGCACCCTATTGCCAACAAAACTGTATATGAAGGAAACTCCGTTAAACAATCTATCAGTAGACATGTTACTCGATGTCGCGGTGCTGCAAAACAAGAATTTAAGATTTTTCCAAAAATCACTATTCGTCAATAGTGGCATTAAACGCGGAACATATTTTTATAAATTTATGTCATATGTCATAAACTACCTTAAAGTTTCAACTAGATCAACCTAGAATGTCCGTTATATTTCCTGATTTTCTTCGCCTTCCCCTCCCCCCTCTTTCCCTTTCGTAATGGGATTTTTTTACAATTTTTATCATGTGTTATAAACTATCACAAAGTTTCAAACAGTTCCAACAAGAATTTAACATTTTTACAAAAATTACTAATAGAAAATAGTGGTATTTGAAGCGCCATCTTTTTTCTTAAATATTTAACATCATGTTTTATTATGTTTCTAAACGTTTCAAATAATGGTAATATTTAATTAGCAGCTAAAACCTTAAAAAAAACTGAGCTTTAAAAAAAAATCTAGCGTCCTCTTACTCTACCCCCTCCCCCCATCCTAAATTTCAAGTGTCATGCTTTATTTAGGCTTTTTCTTATTTTTAAAAGGATTCGGATATTTAGTTTCTTAATATGAACAATTTCGCCTGAAGTGATGTTTGCAAAAACCAATATCTGTTACGAATTAAAAATCTTTTCATAAAACCGAAAGTTTCTATCCGATTGAAAAAAAATCCGTTCTACGTTTATATTTAAACTAGACCCCCCTCAAATTAATCAGGTAAACGCCTTATCAGAAGGAACCTACATCCAAAATTTGAAACAAATCGGTAAATTCTCGGTGAAAAACCTATTTACATAAATTAAGAGTGTTACCTCCCATTCCTCCTTTCTTTATACGTAAACAATGAACACCCACAACTGATCATGGATGTACCTTATCAAAATGATATTATACCTAAAATTTAAATAAAATCTTATCATTTTGCATGGAAAACTGACTTAACTAAATTAAGGAGGGGGGGGGGGGGGTGCGGATTAGCTTTTTGTTCTCCTCCCCTTATTCTTATTCCATGAACCCCTGAAACTAATCAGGAAAGTTCATTATCAGGATAAATCTAGGTCCAAAATTTGAAGCAAATTGGATATTTCTAACAGGAGTCATCGCATTACGTACACACATACGTAGATACGTACGTACATACGGCCATACGTACGTAAATGGTTTCATACACACACATAATCTGCGAGCACAATAGCTCTAAGGTTTTGATAGTCTGGGAGCTAAAATCGCGTCAAACTGCATCGGCCTAGGATAAAATAGATAAAAACTAGAAAGTTGGCGCCGTGGCGGTCTTTAGATTAAAAAATATCACGCCAAATTGAATTGCCCTAGGACAATCTAGTTCGGCCTAGGATAAACTAGTTCAAACCAATAAATAGCAGGCTAAACTAGTTTATCCTAATGACCGTTCGGCCAAACTAGTTTGGCCTAGGAAAATCTAGTTTATCCGATGGGCGTTCGGATAGACTAGTTTGGCCTAGGAAAAACTAGTTTATCCGATGGGCTTTCGGATAGACTAGTTTGGCCTAGGAAAAACTAGTTTATCCGATGGACGTTAGGATAGACTAGTTTGGCCTAGGAAAAACTAGTTTATCCGATGAGCGTTAGGATAGACTAGTTTGGCCTAGGCTAATCTAGTTTGGCCTAAAATCGGGTTTGGCCTGTAACATATATATGACTTCACAGGGTGATATATGAATGTCTCTACACATGTAAATTTTTTTAACAAAAAAGATAAAATTTACACTAAAGTTTTGTCGGGCAGTCTTGGATGACAAATAGAATGCTGCATCGGGTCGGGCAAACTGAACCTGAAACGACTCGCAATCTGTATCGGATCGGGTTGAATGTAATCTTTTGTCGCTGTGGGTCGAATTCCACTTGGGTTAATTTTAATTGTTTCAGGTTCTGGTTAAATGTTGTCACTTTTAGTGGTGTCACTTACGGTTCCTGATTGGAAATTGATCTCTCAAAAGAATTTGCAAAACTTATTTTAAATTGAAAAATTATGTATTGAATGTTAATGAGTTTATATATACTTTACCAGTTTTTACTTAAGGGTGTTCTCAACTGCTCCGCTCAACAAGTGGCAAACGTTTTGACACATTACAAACTCATTTTTTAACGGAAAGATATAAAATTGGAATGCCTGACTGTGGAAGCGATTTCGAATCGAACTTTTTTTTTCCATTTTATGACAATTAAATTACCTATCGAATTATAAGCTATTTCGATAACGAGATTACCCGTTTTTCTCCTCTTTTTCGACCGGTTTTTCTGCTTTCGTCGGGAAACGTGCTCAAAAACGTCCACCTTGAAGGCTTGTTATGAAAGATCTATTGTGTTTTTTAAAAAACAGAAAAATGAGTGCCATTAGACAGTTTCTGAATAACAACACCTGCTATTTTCAAGCATTTCTGAACAAAAATAAATTAAGAGTGTATTTCGATTCAAACTGCTTATTTTCCGATTTGTTTTGAGTTCATTTTTGCCCTCAAATGCATGAGACTGGCAAATTGTATTATTCGGAAAGTACTCAAGGTGCCGTAATGGTCGATTCTTTGATAAATGTAGAAATATTGCAAAAAAGGCTGCCAAAGTTGCCAATTTGAACGGATTTTTCAGAAGCGGGAGATCTGGGGACGAAAAAAAGGGTCATACTGAGAGGATAATTATTTATAAATCAAATTCTAATGAATTGAGCGTAAAATGACATCACACGGCACCTTATACGTCACTTCAAAAATCCCCTCAGCAAGTTTCATGTCTCTACTTTTAAAATTGTGTCTGAAAGTGTATCGGAAAATTTCGAGCTGTTGAAGGTAAGCTTTTTTCGAATACACCCTTAAAGAATATGTCACAAAGTTGCTCTTTTTGATTTAAGAACACCCTTAAAAGTGAAAACTGATACTGGAGGTATAGTTGTATATTTTTACATAATTGCATTACAGTATGGATATATTTTTTCATCAGTTATGGTTGGGGTCTAGTTGAGGTTGAAATATTTCGGGTTCAGATAGGAATTTGGAGATGTCGGGCTCAGATTGCGTTTCGGGTAGAGTCCTGCATCACCTTGGGAAATTAAACCCAACTCGACTGGCGATTTGAGTCGGATCTGGCTAAAGTTAATATTTTTTCGAAGAGGTTCGGATTGACTTCTATTTTTCAAGTCGGGTTAGTTTTAATTGTTTTAGCGTATGTGTTCGACTCTACCTCATTTCTCAAAAGTATCGCTGAAATATATTTTAAAATGTAAAATTATATTATTTGAATGTCAATGAGTGCATATATAGATACATTAATTTTTCTACATAAAATATATAATTGATATTGGAGGTATTATTGTAGACTATTTTTCCATTAAGTTCGAATTTTCTTTTTCAATTTTCTCTTGCATTTCGAGTTGGATTAAGTTCGAATTGAATACTTTTAGGTCGAAGTTTGTCGAGTTCGGGTCATTTACTTTTTTAAAACTGGTTCAGGTTGAATGGATATGGAATTAACCAGTTCAGCTCGGGTATAACCCAATCCGGGGACGACTCTATGCTCGCAAAATAATCCGTGAATTAAACTATCTTTTTCCCTTGATATTCCGTTAAAACAGAAAATTTTGCTTTAAATTTTGCTTTCAAGCGCTTTAATTTTACTATTTTTACCCCTCCCCTCCCGCAAAAAATACATAAAAATCACCAATTACCTGAAATACTCACATCTAAAGCAATATATTCGTCAATTTACATGGGTGTTTTGGCAGCTATGCTGTTTAGTACTTCTTCGTATTAGAACGGAATTTATAAATCCGATTTATCTAAATATACGTAAAAAAACAAAAATCTAAGATCAAAATTTTCAAAAAATGTCCAATAAGAAGACAGAAATTGCTTAAAATAATAGAAAAGTCTCTTCAAATCACATGGCTATTTCGGCATTGTCGCCACGGGACTCGAGCGAGAAATTTTGGCCCGCGCAGACTTTCTAACCTGCAGTTAGACCTCCTGTATAACCCGTGGTTCGGATCGGTGATATATTTTTAATTGCGGGTCGCTTTTTGCTGATATTAAAATAACGCACTTTTAGATTTCCAACTATTTTACAAGTTTTCACTTCATTTATCTTTTGTTTTCAATTTGGGAATTTTGTATTTAAGTTTTTGTTTCAGATTTAAGTTTTGTATCTTATCAAAATTTGATACATCGCACTTTCTGCATTCGATTAATATACAGTCTAAAACAAAATGGAAATTGAAGGTGTTTTCCCCATTGCTTTTATTATTACTACTATAGGTTAAAAAATCTGCTTTAATTTACACATTTTCTCGAAAATGCAGAAAATTTATCAATATAATGCTAAAACTACCTGAAATCCTCCAATATCTAAAGTTACATTTTTGTTAAATCAAAAGATTTTTCAGTTAACTGAGTTGTAACACTTTGCACTAGATTTTTCGATTCGAAATTGATTGTTTACGTATCTCTAATTTCTCTTAAAATAATGAAAAGTTCGTGAACCGAATCTCAAATTTTTTTTAAATTCTACAATGAAAACACCAACATTTCTTCAAGTAATAGAAAAATCCATTCCAATAACGTGTGCGTTCCGGCAACTTATTGTCTGTATATTTTATTTTTGGCGAAATGTTTTTTGAGAATGTATGGAATGATAATTACATTTTCTCAAAAGTGTCAAAAATAGAAAATAATTAAAAAAGTAAAACGCGGTACTTATAAAGTAATACAAGGTGCATAATTCAAAAATGGTAGTTTGACTAATTAATTCCATTCCGGCAAATATATTCAATTCAAATAAAGAAAACTAATATTTAGCACAGAAACGTGTTCAGATGAACGAAAAAGGATATGAAGATATTTCATTTTATACAAGTTTTGTTCTTAGTAAGTATGCTGTTTCTTTATACTTGCATTCTTACTTAGATTTCAATCTAGGATTTTTATACCGCAGATAACAGCTGCGATTCACTAAAAGAAAGTACATACCTTCTCTTTTGACTTGTTTTCAAATTCTGATGTGCAAGTTAATATAAAACAAACTTTTCGACAACCGGAATAAAAAGATTGATAAATAATATTGTTTAGCTTCAGCAGACGTATTCTTGCTGAATGGTTGTGTAAACCAAAAACACCTGCATTGTGATAGACCGGAAGGACATTTCAGAGTTAAAAAGGTGCAGTACTCAATTTTCGTCAACTGTCCATTGACCACAGATATAAGGAGTTATTTTTTGTTCCTGATCTAGTATTTTTTTTTAAATATATATAGAAATAAGATTTTTAAAATTATTATTCATCTGTTTAATGCATTTTTTTTTACAAAATTCATATTATTAATCAGACAGTAATCGTAAAAACAATGCTACAATGAAGTTTTAAAAAAAAATTGTTTGTGAAAAAATAGAATTTATGATTTTGCAAATTTTGCTTTATAATTATCATTTCCACTAGTTATAAACATTTTATGAGTTCTGTCTTTTTACGAAGATATCAACTTTAATTTATCGCTGCTGTATATAAAAAGTTTCAAGACTTTTATAAGAGTAAGTCCAAATGATTTCTAATTTGTTTGTGTTTATATATGATTTGCTATTTTTAGCCGAGTGTTTTAATTTTAAAACTGCTTTATACTCAGAATTCGTACTTTTGTTGATAATAATAATTTAACTAATGTTTATGGAAGTTTTTCAGTAACTGGATTACAAAATCCAGGGCAATTTTACCAGTCTGAGAAAAACCAGCCTACACATCACTGATTATTCACCGAAGTTTCCACGAAAGATATGCCATTCTTCAGGCTTGATATCGTTCCAATAATATCTTATGCCACCTGGGCCGTCTAAATTAAACTACTTTTCGTCTGACCAGATGATTGTGCTCCGCTACGTTGTCCATGACATGTGCTGTTATGCAAAATGAAATCTTGGTTTCATGCGATGGGGCTCATGTTTTGGCTCAGCTTTCATTTTCTTTCATTTCATATTCGGCGTTCGTTGAAGAATTCGTCTGACAATTCGATAGCTTACATTTAGGTTTACAATTCGGCTAGATGAAGCTCCAGTACTAAATGTTGTTCCTAACATAGATCTTCGATTTCTTTCTGTATCTTTGGGCGTCGACAACTCCGTTTAATATACAAAAACCATAAACCATATTTAACAAAATTATTTAGCTAAAAATTATAAAAATGCATTGATGTATTGAAATATATTCATCCCTAATAGCTCCATTTATTAGTTTATTATCACAAAATGCATTTATTAATATCAAAAATACTAGATTGTAGAAATTCATAATTTTGAGTTTATAATTTTGTCCAGGTTTCATATAATGTCATTTTATGAGAAAAATTAAAACACGTATTGATGTATTGAGATGTATTGATTCACAATGACTCCATTTATTAGTTTTTTTATCCCAAAATGCATTTATTTATATCAAATGTACCAGAATATAGAAAATCATAACTTTGAGTTTATAATTTTGTCCAGGTTTCACATAATGTTATTTTTTAAAAAATATGCCCCGTAAGACATGGTGACGTCACTGCAACGTCGTTGTGAAGTCACATTGTGACTTTGTGACCAGCGATTTTCGATGTGACGTCACGTGACGTCGATGTGAAGTCACAGTGACTAAAATGTGAAGTCGTTATGGCCGTTTTAGAGCTTTTTTGTGACGTCACATTGTGACCATTTTGTGACGTCACAATGTGACCAATTTGTGAAAAGTGTGTCATTTGTGACTACTTTGACATTAACATTGTGACGAACTGTGAAAATTTTTTTAGAAAGTCACATCTTAGTCACATTGTGACGTCACTGAGTGGTGGCATTTTCGTCACAGATGTGATGTGACCAAAGTGACTCACAGTGACGTCATTGTGACATCACTGTGAACATGCATGCTATGAGGGGTATTTTGTTATTTAAATTACTTAAGAGCCCACAATAGTCACAGGAAAAGTACAGAAAAAGACCCGGATGACCATGTAAAGTCTATGGGAGCGTTCTTTTCTAATATCTGATTCAAATTTTAATATTTTGACATGATTTTTTTTGCATAAAATAGTTCAGGACGATCCACAACCGGGCTAGTTTTTACTTTTTCGATTTTGGTTATATATTTTTTATATTATGATAGTTTCAGTTTCAGAACCGGTTTAAACCGGTTTTGAAAATTAAAGTAATTTTTTAAAAAAAATCTAAAACCAAAATCGAAAAAGTATTATAGTTGCTAAAAAATATTACTTTTACACGTTCGCTGCCGCTCACGCGATAGCGCGTGATATGGTGCCAACGTTAAGGGGTCACTCACGCGTCTGCGCGTGATGTGGGGTGATGTCTAATAGCCAGTCATGCGCTGGCGTGGGAAAATCTTTCATTGATTCTTTGTTATAAAAAGTAAATCGGCTTCTGGGAAAAACCCACTTCTGCAGTGCGCCATTAACTATCATCACATCTTCATGTAAGCGGCAGCGAACGTGTTAAAAAGATTCGAAGAATAAAGTTTAAGTTTGATATATTATTGTAAATAAATATAGAATAAATAAGTTAAGTACAATAAATACTGTGAAGCACATAAAATATACTAAGATGAAATATTATTTAATTACTGTAATACAAATGTCACTGATTTAAATGTGTTCGATTTTAATTATGTTTTTTAATGTAATGAAAGAAGATGACTTTTACAAATTAGTAAGAAATTAATATGTAAAGACAGAATTTTGTAGTAGTCTCATTTTTTTACTGGATTCTTGATGAGCCAAATTATACAAAATGATATACACGGCTGTATTCCTGATGAGAATACAACTTTTATCAATGTTTAAAATATGCATAGAATTTAATAATGAATAAAATATTCAATTTTAGGCCCCTTTTTTTCGTTTATCAAGAGCAGACGATGTCGTATTGCACTTATGTTATTTAACTTGCAAATATTTCATTCTTTTTGATCAAAACTCATTTCATCATTACATTCGGAATAAGTTTAATTTAAAATGCATGCATTGAATGTTGTATTATTAAACAAGCAAAAATTGCTCATTTATTTTTTTAAATATTTTTCGATTCTAGACAGTAATTTTCCTAAAATCGTTGATTAGATTTTTTTTTTTTTTTTTTTTTTTTTTTTTTTTTTTAACAGACAAAGCTTTTTAGAGAATTGCAATTAAAAATTGAATTATAAGTTTGAAATTATTCTCTCATGAAACATAAATCTTGTTTATCAGATTTATTGTAACAAACTATTTTTGTTACAGCTTTTTCAGATAAAAATATGTTTACTTAAAAAAAGTCGCATTGTCATTTTAATTTCAGGGTAAAAGACAATATGCTTTTGCAGCATTAGAGTTTTTTCTCCGGAAATTAAAATGATAGCATAACTATTAAAAAAAAAAAAAAAAAAAAAAAAAAAAAAAAAAAAAAATCCGCATAATTTTATCAAAACAACCTGTAGCAAAAATATTTTGCATTAAATGAGATAGACAAGATTCATCTGTCATGATTGAGTGAAAATTCAGAAAATATGCGCAGATAATTAGGTATCTGCTTATATATGACGTCATTCTAAAAACGTATTTGCATTATCACCCCGGCCACCAGTCGGCGCAGCTGTATTAATTTACGCCAGATTCCAGCATTATCTTTGTACGATTGATGTGTATGCAGTTTTGATTGTATGTTTTTAGCAAGGAAAATTACTACTCGCCAAATCGCGTGACGCTTTAGTCTTTGCGCGCCAAATACTCGAAATTTTTATATTTTTTTACAGAGTTTCTACTGTAATTCCGCTGCTAATTTTGATTGATCCTTTATTACATGCATAAGTAGTCTAATTAGTATTTTTTTTCAAAGAATTCTGAGTATGTCCAGTATGGAGACCTTCCTTTCAATTAACGTTTGGGTGTCCCTGTATTTGCGATGTATGTGACTGATATACCGGAACCACGGAATTGTATCCTCACACTTTTGTTTTATTCTGTTTAGGTTTTGCTATTGCTATGCCTTGCTCTCTGCTACCAGGTGGCGCTCACTGAACCTCAAGGAGGAGGAGATGCTGGAGCTGGTGGCAACGCTGGATTCGGTTTCGGTTTCGGTGCAAATGCAGGTGCAGGAGGCGGAGCAGAAGGAAATGGAGGAGGAGATGCTGGAGCTGGTGGCAATGCTGGATTCGGTTTCGGTTTTGGTGCAAATGCAGGTGCAGGTGCAGGTGCAGGAGGAGGAGGAGGAAAGTGATGGGAATGTCTGTAGATTGATGAGGAAACTTCCGAAGTATCACTCATGAATAAGCTGTAACTCAGACAATAAAAATATCTTGTATGCATACTTCTAGTGTGTGAATTTATATTTATCGAAGTTTTATGTATAGTATTTATTTATTTTCTCTATATACAAGACGTAAATTTCATGTACAGCCGGCTCTCGTTAATTCGAACTCGTCGGGACCACAAGAAATGTTCGAATTACCCGAAGTTCGAATTATGGAAAGTATGAAATGAGAACATGCTTAATATGGTAGTATTACATAGGAATTAATGTTACACTGTTTTTTAAATTTATTATGTGTGTTATCATCAGAATATGACTTAATATTAAATTAGAATGTATAAATAATAAACTAATTAAAAGATTAGAAACAAGCACGATGGAAGAAAAATTTGAAGCGTCACTGGTGGACAGACGTGGCACTTAGAATGTGGATATCAAATGCATGGGATTATATGTACATTCGTTCGGAACAATTTTCATAAAAATCAAAGAAAGAAAGTTATTCAAATGATCTGAAATCCGTGAGAAAGAAAGAAAGAATGAAAAATCGAAATTCTCGTTAGTTCGAATTAAACGATGTCAAAAGAAAATGAGTTCGAATTAATGAAAAAGTTTAACGTTATTCTGCCATTGAAATTTTTGGGACCTCCTATTTAGTTCGAATTAAGCGAAAATTCTAATTATCCAATTTCGAATTAACGAGAGCCGACTGTATGTTCATATTTTTCATATTCTGTTTAAGAAGTAAGGGTTCACAACCAGTGATGTAATCATAAAAAATCGGAGGGTATATTTTCTAAATAAAGGGTAGAAATCAGACATGTCAAACTCGTTGACTATCTCGGGCCAAATTTAGCATTGTAGTCGCGGGCCACATTAAAGAAAATGTTAGTGAATTTTATTTTTTTCATACCGAATGAAACTAAACATACAAATTAAAATACAATCTTTTAAAATAAATAAATATATAAATAATAAAGTGAAAAACTGCAAAAATTTAAATAAGTCACCATAAAAAAAACTTAAATATTCAATAAGTAAAATACTCAATAAGTAAAATCATAATAGCACAAAAATGCAATATTAAGTTTATTACATTGATCTTTCTTTTTCATCTTTTAATTTTGTGATTGCTTCATTTTTTAAAAAACCAATCGTTGTAGGATCACAATTATTTGCATTGTAAATGTTTTTTTTTTTTAAGTGAAACTTTATTCGGTCAAGCTTTTCAGAATCAAGTAAACAAATATAAATTATACTGATTGTGCTAACAATATGAAGTGTATATTACTATTCTGTATTAATTGTACAGATTTTGAAAAAAATGCCAAGTTGGCAACAATGCAGTCACGACTAGCGAAAGTGTGTTTATACAAAGCGTATTTTCTGCATCAATTATGAACTAAATAAGCATAGGGGAAATGTCGAAATTCTTGGCGGGCCACAAATAAATTGTCGGGGGGCCAATTGTGAGCCGCAGGACACGTGTTTGACATGCCTGGTATAGATCCTTTGCACATGATGTTACGTGCTTCATCTGGCGCCCTAACATAACGCAAATGTGGTGTAAACATAGTGATTTTGCCCTTCATTCTTTAAATACATTAAAATAATGCAAGAATAAGAAACTAGTCGTTGGGGGTCACCGTAATACTTACACATCATACATACATAATATATGAAAATAATACATTTGAAAACTATTTATAAAATGGATTGCAATTCCAAAACAAAATATAAACGCATATTTATTTTTTTATTGTGCATAGTAATGCTGTGTTAATGAGTTGCTGATGAATATCATATCATATATATTATAAAGCAGAAGTTCTGAAACTTCCAAACGGGTGTTTTCAAAAACTACCGGATGGATTTTTTTGCCGATTGTATCATTCGATAGGAAATATTTTTCCGAAGGTTTATGATTCAAATTTACAGGGATAACTCTGATTTTTCGTAGTAAATTTCGTATTTTTCGGTTATTTTTGACAAAAGGGTTGCCAGCAGCTGTTTTTGGCGAAAATTATAATTGCTAAAAGAATTAAAATGGCTATATCTGTTAGAAATATTACAAATATCTTGCAAATAATAGCAGAAAATAACTACTGATAATATTAATTATAATAAAGAAAGACCGCTTAAATGAGGCGTAATATTATAAAAATATATTTATCTTGAAAATGAAAAAAATATTTGTAATGCTTAAAAAATAAATTAACGCGAAATATAACAATTGGTTCAACTTTCGGCGACTTATCCCTGGTGTTAGAATAAAAACATGAATTTCAGAAATTGATTAAATGAATTTTGAATGATAGTTATATCCCTTTTTATTATTTTCTTTCTCTTTTTTATCGAATTTCCGTATAATATAACTTACAGCAGAAAAAAGCAGATCTGATTGTAAAAGACACTGTAAGTTGTGAGTTACTATTCGTTTCTACACCATTTTCATCTTGCTTTTGTCGCCAAAGAGTGTGTTTTTAAGCCGAAAATGCACTACTGACTTAATGCTTGACTTAGGTTCTTAATGGTCGCAACAATGTTTTTTTTTTTTTTTTTTTTTTTTTTTTTTTTTTTTTCAAGTGAAGATAATTTTTAGAGTATATTTTAATGTTCAATCGTAAATTATATAGATATGAGTATAACTCTTTTTTTTTTTTTCAAATGTTTTCATTGTTAATTTAATTTTTCTTGCGCCATTTCGTCAATTTCACTTACAGGAAAAAATTCAGTTTTAAAATTTAAAAACTGAAGAAGGAAAGATTACCCCATCGATTAAAAATCTACTCCCAAATTCCAAGATTAAATGTCAATAATGGATGATCGTAAATGTCACATTCACTTGACATTAAGCCTAATATAAATACTAATTATGTCATCAAGTGATTTTTAATTCGACATTTTATTTCTACTTTCATATATGTACTGCTAATTTGTTTTTCGCTATTTAAATGAAAATTTATGCTAATCTATATAATCTGGCTAATAGTTTGGCGATTTGTATAATTTGGCGAAATTGGTCGACGGTATAACCAAAAGAAAAATTTTTCCTGAAGGAAAAATTTTGCAATTCAAAGTAAATTTATGCAATTATACATTATTACTATAGATAAATTCAACATTTTGAAATGAAAAATTCCCGCTGAATAAAATTTACAAGTCTTTTGTAATTGACCATATCCTCTTCAATATTTCTTCAATCAAACTTTCGCTATTCTCTTTCGCGCAGGCTAACAAAAATGTATTTTAAATATTTTATTAGATAAAACGTAAATAACATTTTTCTATTTAAAAAAAAAATATTTTAAAAATCTAATTCTACCATTATGTGTCTTACAGGACGAAATAGCAGAATTACTTTTAAAAATGGTTTTATCTGTTAATTGTATGTTATTTGTTTATTTGGGTGTTTGAATTTACTTTTGTCATCAAAGAATGCGATTTTATACCAAGAAGGCATAAGCCGGAGCGATGTTCACAATTACTAAATTCTCCACTCTCTTTTAAATGTGTGAGAGCATTTTTAGGATATTTTTTTATGTTTAATTGTAAATATATAAATAGCAGTTATAGCAAAAAAAATACGTATAATGTTTAAATTTAAGTATAAATGTCTTCCTCATCCAAACTGTAAAATTATTTAATTGCAACTTTTTAAAATTTTGGCGCAGATGTCATATACGCACCACATTCGCACGATTGCAACAAAATGGCGATTTTATGTCACACATGGTAAACCGACTATGATTGTTTATTTATTAATAAACTATTTATTATTTTTCATTTTGTTTTTTAAAATAATATAAATCATTTTGTTCTATAGCTATTAATTAAACTTTTTTATTTATTTATTTTTTCAAATAATACAAAATAATTAAAAAATATTTTTGAAATTGGTAATAAAAAACCAAGTTCTCCAAATTGGCGCCAGAAAAAAATTGCGCCAATGTGGTGCATACATGACATCTGTGTCAAAGTTTTTTCTTATACATAAGTAGGGAAAATGCAGTATAAATACCGATTAAAGTTTTTTCCAAATGGAAATTTTGTCACGGATTTGGTCATATACTCATCGAGGTATCTCACAAGCGCCAAAATGGCATTATTTGGCTCATATGGTAACCCAGCTATAGTTGTTTATCTGATGATAAGTTGTTTATTTACTTTCATTTTTTTCTTTTTTGAAATGATATTTGTTGTTTTGTTCTACAGTTACTTTTTATTTATTGTTAATTGCTGTTTAAAATGATAGAAAATAATAAAATATATACATAAATTTCTTTGATATTCTAAAACGAGGATTTTGCCACATTGTAGTTGCAAGATAATCGTGCTAAACCTATTGCGTATATCATGTATGTGTAGGAATCTTTTGTGAAATATGAAAAGTGTAAATTGGCTACTACTTGATTATCACGTCAACCAATTTCGCCAAATCGTTCGCTAAATTATACAAATTTACATAATTTTATCATAACTAATAAGAAAATGCTTAAATACGAAAGAGCAAATATTTTTGTTTTCATTTTTCAGGAGGAAATTTTGCAATAATAAAGTAATTGTTGTAGTGAGAATTTTAATGTGTGTTTTTTTTTTATCGTTGGCAACTTGCTGTAACGAAAAATGTTTTTTTTTCCTGCTATTGTTTTGTAAGAGCTGGTTTTGTGAAAGCCATGTTAAGATGGTATTCAAATTTTTGAACCCTTCCCAATTACCACCCCCTTGGCCCTTGGGCCGATTTTGCACATTTGCAATTCCCACTGAGATATTAACCATCTCAATGTACTTGACGAGTTTGAAGATGATTCTTGCATAATTGTGCCTTTTATCGCGCGGACAAAATTTAATATATATATAAACTTTTTAGGTGGGAGTAGTTTTGGGTTCCTGGCTTCACATAATGAAAAGTTGTGAAGAAATTTTTCAAAATTTGTACCATGGTAACGACTGTAATAATTAATATTTCTTCAGATAAGGGAAAAATTTAAATCCAGTTGCCATAATGGTCTCATTTCGCTTCCAAATGTGCACTGTTAGTAATAAACTAAAATAGTTACTTCTAAATATCTGGTTTTTGCGCAACGTTTAAGATAATTTAATATCACAATGGTGTCTAAATCGTTTTTAGCAATGAGCAAGGTGCTGCTGGAGGTCCAAATTATTTAAAATACAAATTTAAATTCACCAGTTCGTTTCATCCACGGTTGATTTTGAAATATTGACCAGCGCAGCGGGCATAGCCTGCTAGTCTTTCGATAAATTATACAACACGCCTAACTACTCAAGTAGTGCTGAATTGGCAAAATGAAACATCCTTATAACTCCAAAAATAATAATCTTATTAACTAACAGTTTATTGCGTCGGGTTAAGCGTCTCATTTCCAATTAAAATATATCTTTGAATTGAAATTTGAATGAAATACAGGGTCATGAAAAATCAAAGAAAGTGGAAAACAGGATTACAGATATCTCGGCAACTAATGATTCGATTAACTTTGTTCTTGATGCAAAATTTGTGTTATTTTATTGCCTTTTACGATCACTCCTTAAAATAAAAAAATTCGAAAATTTTTATATACCTCTCATCAAAACGAATTTTTCGAGAGTCCGAAAAAAATAGTTCCGGATAATCAGGTTACTGATATTCAATAGGCTTCGTCCCATTCTTACATACTAAGTACATACAAAATTTCAAGTCTCTATCTCAATTCGTTCGAAAGATAGGGCGTTTATGGACGGCAATTTTTTTCTTCTAAAAATATGTTTTTCGAAATCTCCAGTGTCTAAAACGTGTAAATCCGTCAAATTTTTTTTTCGATGTTTCAAAACGATTGCAAGACTTACCCTATACTACGTATGATGGGTAAGTAAAATCAGAATTAAACAGAAAGATTACACGTGCTTTAAATGGCAAACGGGGAGTTATGACGCTCTTTGTGGGCTCCAGATGTGTTTAGCCTTTTATAATAGGAGCTCTAGATGTGTATCGTTACTGTGGCGTCAATGCAACGGGTCTTTACGTTCAAGGCAGAAGATGTACACTCAGGGCCCGACTTAGACTGAGGGGGGCCCTGGGGCAAACATTATTAGGAGGGTCCCCTTCTATCTTAAAACTTTTCGTAAATTGTACTGAAGTCACTAAAACTAAAATTCATAACTATTTTACAAGGGCGGATCCAGGACTACTTTTAGAGGGGGGGGGGGGTTCATGACTCCTTTTTTTTTAGAAAGGTGGGGCATGTTTCTTAATGAGAAATTTTTATATTGAAGATTATCTCCACATTCTAAATTTCTGATACTTTTAGGAAGCTATTCTCATTAGTAACAAATAAGTTGCAAAAATATTCATAAAGATTTAAACATATATAAGCTTTATTCAGATGCCAAGAAATTGAAGATTTTTCCGTTTTAGTATAAAATCAAACAATCGTTCAAGAAATTGGGCATTTTAGGGAAATTTTTAGAACCTGACAGTTGTAAAATGCCTGCACGAGGGAGCAATTAGCTGTCACTGCCTGAAATTCAGTTTAAAATTCTACGGCTTACGGAGATTTCACAAAAGATTCTTTGCCTTTATTGAAAAATGGAAAACGTTAATCAATGACATTTGCTCTGAAATAAATGCATCTTGCATCTAAAATAAAATATACTTCATAGATATGTCAGAAATTACCTACTTTGGGATTAAGTACAGCTTTTAAAGAGTTATAAAGTTTCTGATTGTTAAACAGCGGATAAATTTGAAAAAAAAATTCAATATACATTTCCTTTTTTAAGTTTCCTTTAAAATTTTTCTTCGTTCAGAGGGGGGTCATGACACCCGTGACCTCCCCCTTGGATCCGCCACTGCTATTTTATGCATACATAAATTTCGTACCTAGTACTATTCACATCTATATACATAATAGCAGAAGAAAGACAACTAAGAAATTATAGAATACAGGGTTATTATTTTTTTTTTCGATTACAAGAATATGAGGTTAAATGTGAGGCCTTAAGGGAGTATTTCGATCCAAACTGCTTATTTACCGATTTATTTTTAAATTCATTTTTGCTCTCACGTGCACCAAACTTTCAAAATCTCTTATTTAGAAATTACACAAGGTGCTGTGATTGTCGTTTTTTTTTATTTATTTTTATTTTTATTTATTTATTTTTTTTTTTTTTGATAAATGTAAAAAATGTTGAAAATCAATGCCACCAAAAACGGTGATTTGAACCGAATTTTCCGAAGCGGGAGATTTGTGAATGAAATAAAAAGAATATTGCCCAGTTAAACTGATGGCATTGAGCTCACAGGCTACGCATACTAATTCTACATTACACCCTTATGTTTTCAAAGGTTAATTCCGTTCGCAGAAAAATTAAGGAGGGGGGAACAGCTCCTCCCTTTCCCCTTTTTATGCTTAATCATTGAACCCTCTAAACTGATCAGAACATGCTTTATCATAAAAAAATCCATATCCAAAATTCAGAGCAAATCGGATAATTCTTAATAAAAACCCATTTATATAATTTAAGAGGAGTTATCCCCCTCTTTTATATACTTAACCATTAAACTTCCAAAACTATTCGGAGATTTGAACGAAATCTGACAATTCTGCATGAAAAACCCATTTATATAAATTAAGGGGAGGGGCATTAGACCCCCCCCCCACTTCCCCTGTTTATATTTATCCAATGAACACCTAATACCAATCACGGAAATGCTGGATCAGAAAGATCCTATGTGTAAATTTTGAACAAAAACTATTATTTCTGCATGAAAAACCCATTTATATCCATTAAGGGGAGGGGCATGAACCCCCCGTTCCCCCTCTTATACATATCGAATGAACTCCAAAAACTAATCAGGGAAGCGCCTTATCAGGATATACCTATACACAAAATTTCAAGTGAATAGGATATTTTTATCATGAGTTATCGCGTTACGCACGAACATACATACAGAACGGACGGGCACATAAGCTCTCAGGCTATGATAGCCTGTGCGCTAAAAAGGGTCACATTGCGAAAATACAGTCTGTCTCAAAAGTTTAAGCACAAGCATAAAATGTCGATATTCAAAAAATTATAAAAAGTTAGAATGAATAACATTTTTTTATTTGCATATTTCGCAACAATATTTCAATAAATGATATCAAAAGTAGAAAAAAATAAATTACATAATTGTAAAAAATATTAATTTTAAAAAATGCTCAAAGAAACTGTCTCAAAAGTATATGCACAATGTCAAAAACAACCAGATATATAATTTTTACAAAACTTTTAATTACAAATTATTTTCCCTTGATTTCAGATTGGTTCAAATAAATGCACGTCCATCGAAATTATTAATTTTTGTAGGGTTTCTGGTGGCAAAGAGTACCATACTTTCTCAATGCCTTCTTGGAGTTCTTCAATCGAGTTATACTGCTATCCATTGTCGTAAACCTGCCAGGTTTAAATATCCCAGACATTCTCAACCGGGATTAAATATGGTCTTAAAGATGATCAATCAAGAACTTTAACATTTTTCTGAGAAAGTCAAAGTTTTGTACAATGCGATACGTGAATTGAGGCATTGTTTTGTTGAAAAGCCCAATCAGGACACCCCAAAATGTCTCCAAATGGAAGCAAATGTTGGTTTAGCATCTCTTGATATTTTTTAAAATCTTGTCTTCCTTTTAAAAAAATACTAAGAAGCCTGGACATTGAATCCAAATGCCTCCCAAATTATAACAGATTTACCGCCTTGCTGCCTGCTGAAAAATGCCCTTGGTTCTTTTCTTAAATCATGCCAATGCGCTTCCGAACTATCAGAGACATCTAAGTTTCACCTTTTCTCATTGCTGAATAAAACAGTAAGCCATTTGTCCCCGTCGAACATGTATTTTTTAACCCTCTTCATTCTTGCCTGTTTGTGATGTAATTTGAGAGATGGTTTACGTGCCATTTTCTTTAGTATTATGTAATCACACTCTTTAATACGTCTTATGTGCAGTGTCTTTGGTCATCTGTACACTGAGGTTAGTTTTAACTTGTCGTATGGACATATTTTGTCTAGCTACCAATCTCCGTTTTCTCTGATCAGTCTGAACAGTCGTCGTACATGGTCGTCCACATCTTGGTTTCCACTTAAAATTATCATTTCTCGAGAGTACTTGATATATACTTAGCTTTCATCAATTTAAATCTTTTGTAATTTCAGAAACAGTTTTATTTTACGATTTCAATTTAAAAACATTCAAAATCTCACAATTTGTGAATTCTTTACCCTTTAGCTTTTTTAAAATGAAAGGAGATAATTTCTCCGCCTTTTGTACTTTTATAAAATTGCAATATCATGTCATACAATGTTATTACACACGGCCAATCCCGTGTGTCTAAAAATATTTTCATAAAGTGCTTAAACTTTTGAGACAGCGTTTCTTTATGAAAAAAGAAAAATTGAATAAAAAATATATTTATTATTATTTAAATATATTTTTTATTTTAACCACCCAAAATGTCTTATTTTATTTTATTTTGATTAAATGTCGAGTATTTTTTGTAAATTAGCATAAAGTATTTTCTTCTTTATTTATTTTAAACCAGATTTGCAGAGTGCTTAAACTTTTGAGACAGACTATAATTGTTTATAAATCAAATTCTAATGAATTGAGCGAAAAAATACATCTCACGGCACCTTGCACACCACTTCAAAAATCACCGCAGCAAGTTTCATGTTTGTACTTTTAAAAATGAGTCGGAAAATGTGTCGGAAAATTTAGAGCTGTTGAAGGTGGAAAATACTTTTTTCGAATACACCCTTAAGGAGGCATAGGGTATGGAAACAGAAGGGATGGGAGAAAAGAGACCCTTAAAATTGAAAAAAAAAAAAAAAAAAAAAAGAATTTTGGTCACTTTTGACCATTTTTTAGCTCACAGGCTATCACAGCCTGAGAGCTTATGTGCCCGTCCGTTCTGTATGTATGTGCGTTCGTGCGTAACACGATAACTCATGATAAAAATATCGGATCCACTTGAAATTTTGTATATAGGTATATCCTGATAAGGCGCTTCCCTGATTAGTTCTTGGAGTTCATTCGATATGTATAAGAGGGGGAACGGGGAGCTCATGCCCCTCCCCTTAATGGATATAAATGGGTTTTTCACGCAGAATTAACAGTTTTTATCCAAAATTTAGATATAGGATCATTCTGATGAGGCGATTCCGTGACTGTTATTATGTGTTCATTGAATAAGTATAAACAGGGGGAACGGGGGGTTCATGCCCCCCCCCCCCCCTTAATTGATATAAACGGGATTTTCATGCAGAATTAACAGTTTTTGTCCAAAATTTAGATATAGGATCATTCTGATGAGGCTATTCCGTGACTGTTATTATGTGTTCATTGAATAAGTATAAACAGGGGGAACGGGGGGCTGATGCCCTTCCCCTTAATTGATATAAACGGGTTTTTCATGCAGAATTAACAGTTTTTGTCCAAAATTTAGATATAGGATCATTCTGATGAGGCTATTCCGTGACTGTTATTATGTGTTCATTGAATAAGTATAAACAGGGGGATCGGGGGGCTCATGCCCCCCCCCCCCCTTAATTGATATAAACGGGGTTTACATGCAGAATTAACAGTTTTCGTTCAAAATTTAGATATAGGATCATTCCGATGAGGCGATACCGTGGCTGTTATTAGGTGTTCATTGAATAAGTATAAACAGGGGGAACGGGGGGCTCATGCCCCTCCCCCTTAATTGATATAAACGGGGTTTTCAGGCAGAATTAACATTTTTCGTTCAAAATTTAGATATAGGATCATTCTGATGAGGCGGGTCCGTGGCTGTTATTAGGTGTTCATTGAATAAGTATAAGCAGGGGGAACGGGGGGCTCATGCCCCTCCCCTTAATTGATATAAACGGTTTTTTCGTGCAGAATTAACAGTTTTTGTCCAAAATTTAGATATAGGATCAGTCTGATGAGGCGATTCCGTGACTGTTATTACGTGTTCATTGAATAATTATAAACAGGGGAAACGGGGGGCTCATGCCCCCCCCCCCCTTAAATGATATAAACGGGATTTTCATGCAGAATTAACAGTTTTTGTTCAAAATTTAGATATAGGATCATTCGGATGAGGCGATACCGTGGCTGTTATTAGGTGTTCATTGAATAAGTATAAACAGGGGGAACAGGGGGCTCATGCCCCTCCCCCTTAATTGATATAAACGGGATTTTCATGCAGAATTAACAGTTTTCGTTCAAAATTTAGATATAGGATCATTCTGATGAGGCGAGTCCGTGGCTGTTATTAGGTGTTCATTGAATAAGTATAAACTGGGGGAATGGGGGTTCTAATGCCCCTCCCCTTGAATGGGTTTTTCTAGCAGAATTGTCAGATTTCGTTCAAATCTCTGAATAGTTTTGGAAGTTTAATGGTTAAGTATAAAAGAGGGGAATAACTCCTTTTAAATTATATAAATGCTAAATGGATTTTTATTAAGAATTATCCGATTTGCTCTGAATTTTGGATATAGATTTTTTAATATGATAAAGCATGTACTTGATAGTTTAGGAAGTTCAATGATTAAGTATAAAAAAGGAGAAAGGGGAGAGCTGTTTCCCCTTCTTAATTTTTTTTTTCGAACAGAATTAACGAAAATACAAGGCTGTAATGTACAATTAGTATGCGTAGCCTGTGAGCACAATGCCATCAGTTTAACTGGGCAATATTCTTTTTATTTTTTATTTGAAGGGAAAGGGGTAAAAGGTCAAAATCTCTTATTAGCTCACAGGCTATCATAGCCTGAGAGCTTATGTGCCCGTCCGTTCTGTATGTCCGTTCGTGCGTAACGCGATAACTCGTGATAAAAATATCCGATACACTTGAAATTTTGTATGTAGGTATATCCTGACAAGGCGCTTCCCTGATTAGTTTTTGGAGTTCATTCGATTTGTATAAGAGGGGGAACGGGAACTCATGCCCCTCCCCTTAGTTGATATAAATGGGATTTCCATGCAGAATTAAGTTTTCGTTCAAAATTTAGATTAGGATCATTCTGATGAGACGATTCCGTGACTGTTATTAGGTGTTTATTGAATAAGTATAAATAGAGGGAACAGGGGTTCTGATGCCCCCCCCCCCTCTTAATTTATATAAATGAGTTTTTCAAGAAGAATTTTCAGATTTCGTTCAAATCTCTGAATAGTTTTGGAAGTTTAATGGTTAAGTATAAAAGAGGGGGATAACTCCTTTTAAATTATATAAATGCTAAATGGGTTTTTATTAAGAATTATCTCATTTGCTCTGAATTTTGGATATAGATTTTTTATATTATAAAGCATGTCTTTGATAGTATAGGAGGTTCAATGATTAAGTATAAAAAAAGAGGAAAGGGGAGAGCTGTTTCCCCTTCTTAATTTTTTTTCGAACGGAATTAACCCTTGAAAATATAAGGCTTTAATGTACAACTCCTTTTAAATTATATAAATGCTAAATGGCTTTTTATTAAGAATTATCTCATTTGCTCTGAATTTTGGATATAGATTTTTTATATTATAAAGCATGTCTTTGATAGTATAGGAGGTTCAATGATTAAGTATAAAAAAAGAGGAAAGGGGAGAGTTGTTTCCCCTTCTTAATTTTTTTTCGAACGGAATTAACCCTTGAAAATATAAGGCTTTAATGTACAAATAGTATTTGTAGCCTGTGAGCTCAATGCCATCAGTTTAACTGGGCAGTATTCTTTATTTATCATTTGACACTCCGTTAACGAAAAACTTACATCAGTGTTTGGGGCCCCCTTAAGCCGGGGGGGGGCAGGGCATTTGCCCCGCATGCCCCTGCCTTAGTCAGGCCCTGTGTACATAAGAGTGTTTTTGAGAAAGAGAGAATATCAGGGCTGTAGCTAGAAGTGAATAAAAGGTGGGGGAAGGGCTCAAGAAAATGTAGAGGGGGGGGGGCTTATATTCTCTCTCTCCTTTCTGACGCAGAAAGATAAATGAGTGCTTATTCACATTGCAGGTACAGTTGAACCCCGTTATAACGAACTTTAAGAGACCGAAGTTTGTGTTCGCTATATCCGGTGATTCGTTATATCCGAACCGTTAAAGAATAGGGTAACATCCCCAGTAATTGGCATGCACCAGTGATTGGCGCATCCTACAAACATGTCCTAAAATAAGCTTTATATCCAGTCTTTTAAAAATGCAAGACCATATACCAGTTATATGCTCATTTACGTTAAAGATTATAACTTTGATTTATGCTACTAGATGACAACAATGCCTAGGAAAGAGAAACAATTATGGCTTGTATGAAATTAGCCATTTTTGTTGCAAATGCTTCTTCTTTGATTTAAGGAAGGCATGCTTTTCAATTCATTATTATATGATTTATAATATATTTTAAATTTTAATTGACAGCAGTTTTGTTTAGTTAAAAAGGCTTACTTTAATGGTGTAAAAGTATTTTCGACACAAATATTTGGCTTTCTCAATTAATGATAGATGCCAATTAATGGTACTTCAATTTTGCTAGTTCCAAGTAATTTGCACCTATTCCAATTACAAGGAATTCGCAAGCAAGGGCGGCGCCAGTGGGGGGACCGGGGGGGCATATGCCCCCCCGTCGGGCATACCTGGCCCCCCCATCGGGGTCAAAATTCGATGTCGTCGGGGAAATTATTTTGACTTTTGACTTTCGTCCCCGTCAAGTTGAGTCAACATATAAAGATTTTTTTATATTAAACTCAGATTGACTAAACTAATTCTCTTGAATACGAGTCGGTTTCTGACTGAATTTTGATTCTTCCATATTGTGTTCAGATAAACTCGATCTTTCAAAAAAAAAAAAAAAAATATCTAATTTCTTAAAATAAAAATCTATAAAGATGACTACACAGGATGATAGATGAATGACTCTGTACGTGTATATATATATATTTTTAAAAGATAAAATTTATACTTATATTTAGTTTTGTTGGGGCTTTCTTGGATGACTAGTAGAATGCTGCATCGGGTCGGGCAAACTGAACACACGACTCGCAATCTGGATCGGATCGGGTTGAGTCTAATGTTTTGTCGTTCTGGGTCAGATTCCAAATGGGTTAATTGTTTCAGGTTCGGGTTGGATGTTGACATTTATGGTTCTTGATTCAAGATAGATCTCTCAAATGAATTTACAAAATTTATTTTAAGTTGAAAATTTATATATTGAATGTTAATGAGTTTATATATGCTGATTTTTTACTTAAAAGTTAAAACTGATACTGGAGATATAGTTGTAGATATATTTTTACATAATTGCATTACAGTGTGGATATATTTTTTCATCAGTTACAGTTGGGATCTATTTGAGGCTGAAATATTTCAGGTTCAGATCGAAATGTGGCGATGTCGGGCTCAGATCGCGTTTCGGGTAGATTCCTGCATCACCTTGAGAAATTAAACCCAACTCGACAGGCGATTTGAGTCGGATCTGGCTAAAGTTAATATTTTTTTCAGAGAGGTTCGGATTGACTTCTACTTTTCAAGTCGGGTCAGATTTAATTGTTTTAGCGCAATGGGTTCGATTCTACCTCATTTCTCAAAAGTACCGCCGAAGTATATTTTAAAATGTAAGATTATGTTATTTGAATGCCAATGAGTGCATAAATTGATACATTGATTTTTCTACATAAAATATATAATTGATATTGGAGGTATTATTGTAGGTTATTTTTCCATTATTGCATAACAAGATGGAATTTTCTTTTTCAATTTTCTCTTACATTTCGGGTCATCTACTATTTTAAAACTGGTTGAGGTTGAATGGATATAGAATTAACAAGTTCAGGTCGGGTATAACCGAATCCGTTGAGGACTCTATGCTCGCAAAATAATCCGTGAAATGAGCTATTTTTTTCCTTGATTATATTCCGTTAAAACAGAAAAAATTGCTTTAAGTTTTACTTTCATGCGCTTTAATTTTGCTATTTCGCCCCCTCCCCGCCCCCCCCCCCAAAAAAAACACCAATTACTTGAAATATTTACACCTATAGCAACATGTTCGCCAAATTACATGGGTGTTCTGGCAGCTATGCTGCTTAGTACTTTTTCGTATTAGGAACGGAATTTATAAATCCGTTTCATCGAAATATAGGTATAAAACAGAAATCTAAGATCAAAATTTTCGAAAAATGTCCAATCAGAAAGCAGAAATTGCTTAAAATAATAGAAAAGTATCTTCAAATCACAGGGATATTTCGGCATTGTCACGACGGACGCTTTTCGCTGTCATTAAAATAATGCACTTTTAGGTTTTCAACTATTTTACAAGTTTTCACTTCATTTAAATTTGTCTTTTGTTTTTAATTTGGGAATTTTTGTATTTAAGTTTTTGTTTCAGATTTAAATTTTGTATCGTATCAAAATTTGAAACATCGTACTTTCTGCATTCGATCAATATACACTCAAACAAAATGGAAATTGAAGATGTCATTCCTATTGTTTTTATTATTACAACTACAGCTAAAAAAATCTGCTTTAATTTACACATTTTCTCGAAAATACAGAAAATTCATTAATCTAATCCTAAAACCACCTGAAATCCCCCAATATCTAAAGTTGCATTTTTGTTGAATCAAAAGACTGCTCAGTTTACTGAGCAGCAACAGTGTGCATTAGATTTTTCTATTCGAAACTGATTATTTGCGTATCTCTATTTTCTCTCAAAATAATGAAAAGTTCGTGAACCGAATCTCAAAATTTTTTGAAATTCTACAGTCAAAACACCAGAATTTCTTCAAGTAATAGAAAAATTCGTTCCAATAACATGTGAGTTCCGGCAACTTATTTTCTGTTCATTTTATTTTTGGCAAAATGTTTTTTGAGAGTGTATGGAATAATAATTACATTTTCTCAAAAGTGACAAAAATAGAAAATAATGAAAAAAGTAAAATGCGGTATTTATGAAGTAATATAAGGTACATATTTCAAAAATTGTAGTTCAACTAATTAATTTCACTCCGGCAAATACATTCAATTCAAATAAAGAAAACTAATATTTAGCATAGAAAAGTGTTCAAATGGAACGAAATAAGGTACGAAGAAATTTCAATTTTATACACGTTTTGTTATTACTAAGTATGCTGTTTCTTTATACTTGTGTTCTTATTTAGATTTTAACCTATGATGTTTAAACCACAGAACAGCTGCAATTTACTAAAAGGAAATACATGCCTATCTGTTTTGACTAGTTTTCAAATTCTTATGTGCAAGTTAATATAAAACAAACTTTTCGCCAATTGGAATAAAGAGATTGATGACTGATTTTGTTTAACTTCAGCAATTGGTATTCTTGCTGATTGGTTGTAAGAATAACATTTATGTATGTTGCTATGGGAATTACAGAAAAAAAAAAAAAAAACTTGTATTGTGAAGACCGGAAGGATATTTTAAAGTTACATAGATGCAGTACTCTATTTTGGTCAGCTGTTCATTGACCACAGATATAAGGAGTTAATTTTTTTTTCCAGATTTAGTATTTTTATTTTAATACATAGGAATAAGATTTAAAGTTTCAAGACTTTTATAAGAGTAAGCCCACATGATTTCTTATTTATTTTCGTTTATAAGTGATTTGATACTTTTACCCGAGTATTTTAATTTTAAAATTGCTTTATACGCAGAATTCATACTTTTGCTGATAATAATAATTTAACTAATGTTTTTGGAAGTTTTTCACTTATATTTTTGCATTCAGTAATACAGACAGTAGAGCTTCAATTATTCAGACCGGTCGGGACCTAGGCCGATCCGGTTAATGAAAAATACGAAAAATAGGACAACTTTAAAAAACGCATATGTTTTTAGGTAACTTCCCTTCATTTGTTTTCCAGGTTTGAGACTGGCAATTGTGGTAATGCATATTTTATCATATTGAAAATGGCGTATTTAGAAGGGGTTTTTTTTTATTTATTTTTTTAAATAAAATTTAAAATTTTATTTTTTGCAAAATTTATACAAAATTATACATAAGTACACATAGAAACTTCATGATTTCCGATATAACTATGTTTAAAAAATTAACGAACAAACTTTAATCCAATTTCATACATTTTTAGACCTTCAAATAAATTAATGCTGATAAAATTTGTTATGCATCACTCAACAGTGGTTTTGTTATGCTTTGTTTTTGATAATTACCGTGACATATGCACGCAATTTTTTTTCCAATGGTCAAAATGATCATGTATACAAATCAAATTGAAATGAAATAAGTACCATTTAAAAGGTTCCCTTTCTAAATACAGTCGAGCCTCTATATAACGAAATCCATCGTTCCAGTAAAAAATTCGTTATATAGAGAAATTCGATGTATAGAGTATGATGTTAAAAATAGTATTTAATGTGTAAATTTTGAACAAATATTATTTTTGATCTTTTTAATTAAGAATTTGAAATGTTTAAAAGTATATATTAACCTAACATTTTATTTCTTACTTATTTAAGCAGTTTCAAAAAAGAGAAAAGACATTTATTTGAAAGCTTAATGAAAATCAAATAAGAAAGACTTACATAAATTTCAGAGGAAGAAATCTGTAATTTTTTGTTGTTTTGATTTTAAAATTACAATTGTTACGCTCTCAAAAAAAATTCTCAAATTTTAGCAAGGAATGAAAAATTGTATTTGATATTTTCCTCCATTTGAAGGTCTCTCTTATGTGCTCTCATTGATTCCTCTCTTATATGTGTAACAATTCAATTGACTGTGTTTTGAGAAGTATGTTGAAAGGTGTGTGGGAGGTGGGATGAACTTGTTAGATTTAAAGAATAAGGAGAGAAGTAATATTTATAAAAAAAAAAAAAAAAAACCTCTCCACTGAACGATAAATCAAAAATAAGTGATGGAAAATTGATTCCATATGATTTCGAAGCTTTTTTAAAACTGAATAAATTAAGATCAATTTATGAAAAAATTCGTTATATGGAGATAGATATTTCGCTATATAGTCTGTTTTTAATGTAATCATGCGAAAAGGGGACCGTTTTTACTAAAAATTCGTTATATGGAGAAATTCGATGTATGGAGTTTCATTATATAGAGGTTCGACTGTATATATATATATATATATACATATATTTTTATAATACATTTATTTGATTGTTAAAAATCTAAAGTTGGCAGGTGAGACCGTGAGAGCTATTTCTCAAAAAGTTAAACACAGAATTTTATCAAACTTCATCATATTCAGTTATAACTCAGTAAACTTCATGATCTTCATCATTTCAGTATGGATGGCATTTTGGTGTATATCGCCCTTCAGATTGTGTTTTTTATTCTGTATTTTTTTCCCGAAAATTTTTTATCTCTGCACCTATTGAATATAAAATTGCACAAAACATTTTATGTCTAAAAAAAAATCAGATCCAGAATTAATTGACATGGATTTTGTCATATTATTTATTCCTAAGTGAATAATCCAAATTTAAAGAAAAATAAATTTCCCCGAGCTCCAGCTTCTGGATAAACCTCGATAGAGGTCTGCATTGGCCGGGTCCGGGTCTATTTTCCTTTACGATATTGGGGCCGGTCCATGTCTGGTTTTCATTCTTTTCATGGCTTAACTAAGTTTTTCGATACCGAGCTGGGACTGACTTCATTCTTCCAAGGACTGTGCGGGTCGAAATTTTCAGTCCCGGTTTCGATCCAGCCAGTATGAAAATCACCCTTTCGAAACGACTTGGGCCGTGCAAAAATCGGTAAAATTTGGCCCCTTCCAAACATTTTTACAAAATGTATGTATTGTTATAAAGTTTAACACGCCATTATTCTATAATTAAACTTTAAAATTTATTATTTTTAAAGAATAGTAGATTTTTAGGCAATAAAATTTAAATACAGTAAAACCTGTGAAATAAATCTGCCTAGGACACAAAAAGCACTTTCAGTTTCAAAACCGCTTCCGAAAGTAAAAGTATCTTTTAAAAATAAATCTGCAACCGAAATCGAAAAAATGAAAAATAGCCATGTTAACGAACAAGCTCAGCTGTCCTATGCAAGAAAAAAAAAAATTGATTAAAAATATTCTAATTAAAACGAGAAATTCGATAATAATCTGTGTTTAACATGGCGGAGCAGGTGTTTTCAAGTGAGTAAAGAGTTTCTTTAAACACAAAATATGTTTATTCAAAATTAAGGGGTCATAGGACTTTTAAACTTTCAAAAGTTTCGAATTTTTCAAAAAAATATATGTTAATGTATAAGCGTTTCTGAACATTATAAAATAAACCGCATTAAAAAATTCTTATAATTACTGGAGTTATAGCCTAAAACGTACGAAGCGCCAAATGATTGCTTTGGTAAAATGAAACTTTAAAGTCATTTTTCTCAGAGTGAGGTTTTCGAGCATAACGCGCAGGATTACTTGAAAACTGTTCAATATTTTTTCATGAAATTTTCAGAAGACATATGTTATGTTAGTCTGTATAAACTGAACCTAAATTTAAATGTTTATTGTTGAAAAAAAAATTTAGGTGGTTATAGTGTTGAAAATTTCAAAATTTTGTATAAGCTAAATAAAATGTTTCATTAAAAATATAAAAAAGCTTTAAATACACATTTATTTATATTCAGAGTAATTATTATGATCTAGAGTATAAGTGGGCACCAAAATTGTTGATCTAGATGCGAAATTTATTTTGTAATCCTGCGCGTAAGTTGTCATGGCTATTTTCTCCTTGTCAAATGTCTGACAGTTTGAAGCCCCCTATAAATGTTAATTCTGCATACTTTAATTTTATAAATATATGAAATGAAATAACATTTTTATGCCTTTCATCACTCCAAAAATTGTGTTTTGAAAACCTATGCATTTTAAGGTATTAAATGTTGAAAGTAGTCATTTTTTTTCATTTTTTCCAAATTTAAAAGTCCTATGACCCCTTAATATAATATTACATGAGAAAAGAATATAATACATCAACGCCTGCTACGAGGGCAACTTGACTATAATGCGAGTACTTGATTTTATGCGATTTTGTCTTAGAAGATTTTACTGTGTGGTATTTTTCTGATTTTTAAGTCTCTAATACATGATATAAGGATTAACGATAACTGAATGATAATGTAAACATTTAAATGCAAATAGATATTCATTCAAAATAAATGAATATTGCCGGCCAAAACACTTCTTAAAAAGAAAGAAAAAAAAAAGCTATTTTTTATTAGAACTCTTCGTGCAAAACGCTTTATAACCATATCGATGTAAAAATTCACGTTTTGTAGAAATAGAGTCGGGTGGGCCGAGATTTCAACCCCCTTTTTTTAGGGGGAGGGGGGAGGGGTCAGGCTAAATTATATATGTATGTATTTGTATTTCCCAGACAGTATAATAAGGCCGACTTTTAACATTTTATATCGACCGGACCATTAATTTATTTTGTAAAAACCGGATCAGGCCCTGGGCCTAAAATTTTTGCCCACGCAGGTTTTTAGGCCCCAGACCAGTACGCGGGACCTCTAATATATATTATGAACTTGGCCCCCCTGTCGGGGATAAAGTGCCCCCCCGTCGGGCAAATTCTGGCGCCGCCCTTGTTCGCAAGGAATTTGAGATTAAACCACTTATTTTGGAAGTACTTTTAAAGTTATAGATTAATTTTGTTTATCATTTGTTTTTATTTGAAAATATGAAATATTATCAGTAATTGGAATCCATTAAATCTTCATATGACAATTACTGGGGACAGCATGTCAATTACTGGGTATTAATATACTAAGTATATTATATTGTTTTAAAGTGTTCCAATTTCAGACTAATATGCTGATTTCTTACTCTCAAAAACCTGAAATATAGCATCTTCATCTACAGTAAATTCATTTAAAGCGATTAAACCCAATGCAAAATGTAAAGTTTTTTTTAAATATAAACTTGTGCCAATTACTGGATCACAAGGTGTCATACATTGGTGCTCTAGGTGCACTGTAAAAAAAAAAGGGTCGATCTACTAAAAAAACTTTAGTAATCCTTGTAATTACTAAAAAATATTTAGTAATCTTAGTCGGTTACTAGAAAATCTGTAAGAATTACTAGAAAAAAGTTAGCAACGAATAGAGTTAATAGTTTCATATTTTTAATAGCTATTACTAAAACTCACTTGGCGTGGCCTCGATAGCATAGTGGTTATAGTAACGGACTCCAGGCTAAAAGGTCCCGGCTTCAATACTGGACAGCGCCAAGTACGGCCCGAGTGCATGTAGTGTAAGTACTCTATAATAAAGGGGTTATGAATTACCTGTTGGAGCTGGTCGCAATGTTTGGTGCTGCCATCTATTGCGTTTTTGCCGAAAATCTATCGCTTCAGAAGTCTGGATGCAGCTCAAAGGAAGCTCCTGCCCTTCGGACGCACGAATTGTTATTAAAAATAATTTTGGAGCTATTACTAAAATTTGCTTGGTGGCTCATACTAAAAAATTTTAAGTTAGTTATACAAAATATTCTTTCGTTCAGTTTACAAAAGAAATGCTTGTTTCACTTGCAAAAAAAAAAGTTTGTAATGGTTACTAAAAAATTCTGTGGAATACAAATTTACTAAAAAATTTTTAGTAACCTCTTGAATTTTTTTTTACAGTGTGCCAATTACTGGTGATTTCAGCACTTTTTATAAATATATTTTTTATAAAAATACTTTTTCAAATTTTTTTGCTTTTAGTGGACAAAATAGATGCACAGATATGCATTCTTTGATTTAAAAATATTTCCAAGTAAATATCTTATTTCTATGTAATGAAAATTGAAGTAAGTTTAAAGACAAATTCTTAAAGTGCCAATTACGGGGATGTTACCCTATTAGAGTTTACAAAATATGTATATTATTACATGGTACTTATATGTTCAATAATGATGTATTAAGAAAAACAAGTTGGAAATTGCACGTGAAGCGTAGCAAATGAGGTGCGTTCGTACGATAACGAAGTTTTAAAAATATTCAGATCTTGCTGATATAGTAGAGCGTACTTACTTTGGATACAGTATAGTGGTCGAAATCTTTGTGTTCCTGTAAATATGCAGGGAGTAATTTTTATTATACTTCATTAACGTATATCTTATTCATAAAATATGAAGTAGTTTAATATAACTAAAACAAGCCCCAAACAATGTTTCCCCGTATAACATTATTTAGTGGAATACATTTGTGTGGCCCTGTAATTTAAGAATAAATGTTCTTTGCATTACAGATTGTACAAAATGTATTTTTAGTACATATTTCATAGCTTCATGTCAATTCTATTATGTTCAAATGACAACACCATTAAAATACATTTGAAACTTTTTCCCCCATTGACCCTAATGTAACGGAATACTTTTGATTGCCCCTGTAATTGATCAATGCATCCGATTTTCATAACATTTGAAATGACTCGACAAAATTATGTAATAAATATACGTTTTAAATTTCAAACGATTAAAGTGCATTTGAAACTTTTTTTCCCAATTGACCGTCATGTAACGGAATCCTTTTGATTGTCCCTGTAATTTATCTATGCATCCGATTTTCTTAAAATTTGAAATGACTCGACCAAATTATGTAATAATTATGTATTTTAAATTTCAAACGATTCGGTTGGGTAGTTTTTGCGTTGTTATACGCGGACGGACAAGACGGACAGACAAACAGACAGACGGACTGAGCGACAACAATAGGTGCTACCAGTGGCGTAGCTACGGGGGGGCAAGGGGGGCGCCCGCCCCGGGCGCCGATGTTAAGGGGCACCAAATTGATGAGAGGTTTAAAAAGAAATTATCTTACATATTTTAACAATAAACAAAAACTGTTGACTTTTAATTTTTTTATGTGTGTTAATGTATTCTTTACTAAAATATTTTGTTACATCCAATTAACAAAGAAAGGAAAAATTTATGTAAATATTTATAGAGACGGCTTAACACAATCGGAAACGAAGATAATTATGTTTCTGAATTGAGACGCAAAATGATTAAATAGGGGCGCGAAATTCAGAGGAGCGTTAAACCGAAATTATTTCACATATTTTGAAAATGAATAATAATTGTTGGCTTCTTTTGTGTGTGTATGTGTGAATGTTTTGAAGAAATTCGGTGAAGGTGGAAGGAATGGCAAAGTTCCTAATTGTCAATCGCTGTTGGAAGCTTTTAACTGTCTAGCCTGAGGTAAATAAATCAAAAGGCCGATTGGAGACTTGAAATCACATTTCTGGTATCAAGAACATTTTTCATTTTTTGCTAGCTGACCCGTCCGTCGATTTTTCCAAATGAACCGCGAATAATTAAAACCTCTATTAAAAAAAAAAACCTTTTAAAATGAACTTTTGGGATGGGTCTCCAGTGTCTTCGGCAGCATAGAATGGGTGTGCTACGCAGCCAAGAATCAACCATTAAAAACATGAATTCAAATTTATTTCTCTCAAAATGAATCTCCGGAATGGATGCCTATGTCACTGTGTAGAAGGCGTACTGCGCACGTGCAATGACATCTGGTGATAATCGTAAAATGAATTGAAAAAAAGAAAATTCCCTTGAAATAGGTCTTATGAAATCTCAGATAAAAATGCCCCTGGTGGTTAAAGATAGAACTAAAACCTGTAAGAGAATGGAAAACCAGGATGGGGTCTAGAGGTCTGCACGGGCCGAAATTTCCAGGTCCAAGCCCGACCCGGCCCGGTCCGAGAGTTAAAATTTCGGCCCGAACTCGGCCTCGCTCTGGTGAATTTCTACAGAACATTGATCTTTACTCTGTCTAACGGAAGAGTTCAGACCAAAAAAACTTATCTTATTCTTTTTTTTTCCTTAATGTTTCTAATCTCTCTTTATGCAGAAGTGCCATAGGATGCAATATTTACGCTTTTAACCCTTTGAGGATCAAAGCACTTCTATTCTTAAAATGCAGAAATGACTGATTGACACCAGAATTTAAAAATGAATTTTTTTCAAAATAGATAAAAACTTTTCTTTACGTACTTGATAAAATTAAAATCTTTTTTTCAAATTTCTGGTGTCAATGTGGGTTTCGCAATTAAAATTATGTGGTATATATTTTATACCACCGCCCTTCAAGGGGTTAATGAACCTTTGCTTGTTGTATGTAAATGTTTCAGATATCATTAGTATTATTAATACATTAAAAAAATTCTAAAAAATGGTATATTGTAAAAGTAAAATCTTCTAAGACATTGGAAAAAAAATACGTTTCCTTCTTAGCAGATGTAAATGTTTAATATATATATATATATTTTTTTTTTTTTTTTTTTTTTTTTTTTTTTTTTTTTTGCGTATTGTTGTATTCATTTTGCATGAATGAACAGTTTAAAAGAAATTTTCAGTTTTCAGTTTAAACAAAAATTCCGTCATAATCATGTTTTTTTTTTTTTTTTTATGTGTTAAATTCTATTTTAAGACGCCTAGTGATCTACGATTCTTTAAAAAGAATAAATTCTAATGTTTAATTGTAGAATAATGACGACTTGAAAGTACATGTCTATTGGATCAAGCCAAACTTTACTTATTTATGAACGGACTTTTCCACGGTTTTTCATATCGGAAGATTCAACAGGAACTGATTATTTAGGTCCATGAAGACTAGGAAGAACGAAATTAGTCTCGGCTTCGTTCGGAAAAAAAAAGTTAGACTCGGCCCGGCCCGATACTCTAGGACAGGCCTGTCCAAACTTTTACTAATCAGGGGCGCACCTCAGCTTTTGGCAAGCAATGAAGGGCGCCATTATTAACATGGCTCAAAGCATGCAAGAAAATGTAGCAATAGTAGCAATATATGTATGCGAATGAGGCATAATGTCCCTATAGATATAAAACACCATGTTAAAAAAAAAAAATAAAAAAAAAACAGTAAATGTAATAAATTTTGAAAAATACATGTTTCTGGAGGGGTTATCTCAAATATTTTTGAATTGGAAGGAGCCAAAAAATGAAATATCATTCATTATTAAAATAAAATGATAATCACAGATATAATTATGTTTTTTGGGGAACGCAAATACTTTGCATTGAGTACAATTTTTTAGCCCAATACTTTTTTTTGGAGGTGTAATTTTGCCATTATAAAAAGTACAGAAACAAAGTCATGGGTGGTTCCCAAGAGAGAGCCTGAAAGATCTTTCATTGAGTATACCTTTCGCAATATTTTATAGATTTTTTTTAAAAACGAAATTTTCAAAAGGTCTGGTGGATAAAAAGACAGCCTTTATCCCGTCTTATAAAGCACCCAAATGGCTAGTGAAACAACGTTAATAACAAAAATGGTGAACTTTCATGCACGAAAGAAAAGAAGGATCGCATATATTTTTCTACAATTTACTTCTTAACGTATTAAAAATATACTGCCGACATTTATTAATTCCTGTCGACATTATTTTCCTAAAAAGACTTAAAGCATAACTATAAATTAGTAAAGAAATACAACAGCACATGATTAATTAAAAAACTAATTATGTGCTGTTGCTTTTCTTTTAGTACGCTGCGTACTTATAACTGTTGATGAGTGAAATACAGTTTTAGAAATTTTTAAAACATCTCTCATGGAAACATCAAGGATTTTAAATAAAGTATCCTTTACAACGAAATTGTATTAAAAAAAATACTAGTAACAGGAAACCTTCAAAAGGGCGCCAAGAAAACCTGCAAAGGGCGCCATGGCGCCCGCGGACGCCGCGTTGGACAGCCCTGCTCTAGGGAAAAAAAAAATTAAAGCTCGAGCCCTGCCCGAAAAAATTAGTGACTAGTCTCGTCCGGCAAGGCCCGAGTCTTCAGAAGCAAGGCCCGAGACCGGCCCGGCCCGAATGCCGTTAATGAAAATCGGCCCGAACCCGACCCGTGGCCTGGCCCGTGCAGACCTCTAATGGAGTCTCTCTCTCTCTCTCTTGTATACAGTAGCCGTCAATTAAGGGTTGTTCTCAACTGCTCCGCTCAACAAGCGCAATACGTTTTGACACATTTACAAATCCATTTTTTAACGGAATGATATAAAATTGAGATGCCTGATTATGGATGCGATTTCGAATCGAACTTAGTTTTCCATTTTATGATAGTTAAATTATCTATCCTGTTCTAAGCTATTTCAATAACAGGATCACCCGTTTTTCTCCTGCTGACCGGTTATCTGCTTTCGTCGGGAAATAGGCTCAAAAACGTCAAGTTTGAAGGCTTGCTACAAAAAATTTATTGTGTCAAAAAAAAAAAAAAAAAAAAAAACATTGAGTGCAATTAAACGGTTTCTGAATAACAACACCTGTTATTTTCATGCATTTCCGAACAAAAATAAATTAATGCAATTGTCACAAAGTGGTCCTTTTTTATTTAAGAGCAACCTTAAAAACAAAAAAAGTTACCAAGCGATTTAAAATATATATATATATTATTTTTTTCATGTATGTGCTGTGAAATTTTCCAGTTAAAATCTTAATTAGTTTTTTTTCTTTTTTCGCTCATAAGTAAAAAAAATTATTTTCTTTCGACTGGGAAATAAAATTCAGATAAGTATGCGATTTTTGCCATTTTGCAGAAAAAAATCCCGTTTTTCAGGAATTTTTAACTGATATTCTAGATTATATATATATATATAAAAAGAAAATAAAAAAAGAAAAATTTTGAGTCTCACATGCATTAGGATAGGATTTGCCGTGTACTACCCTCACCCAAAATTTCAGAGCTGTATGTGTAGTAGATATTTTTAGTCATCTCCGTCATACACGCGGACACACAGAGATTGATTTTCACGTTGATTTTTGTTGTTCTTAGCATTCCATATAAATATTTAAAATGGAAGCTTCCTTAAACAAATGCATAAAGTATTTAGCTGAAAGAACAACAAGAAAAAGTATTATTTCTTCCTTATTGGAAACTCCATTTTTCCGCCAAATTGTCATTTAGAAACCAAATAATGAAATGTGAGCGACCTACCCCAATTTTTTCCTACTTAAATTTTATATATATATAGAGAGAGAGATGAAGTAGGACTTTTCAGACTTCCTAGTACTATTTTCGTCGTTTTAAATATCAATTTATTTTACATATATTTAAATTCAGCGCATATGCATTAGAGAAAACTACATCTATCTATGTAAATTATGGGAACGACAGAGAGATCAATGGAATAAAATAATTTGACTCGGGAACGTCTTTGGGCCGAACTCTTTTGTCATTTCATCATACAATGATCTCGGTGAATTCGATCGGAGATCTTACGACTTATTTACACCAATTTCGAAACCAATATAGTCGTAGGTTATGCAGGCTTATTAGAAATGCCAAATCTAAACTTTTTCGTTCCAGTTCATGCAAATATGTTGAGGCTTGTAATATTTCCCAGTAGTGGGCGAAGATGTCAATTTGCGAGAAACGTTTAGTTTAATCGATTAATTAGCTCTTGATTAATATATGGTCAAGCTTCGCACAGTTCCTGGAATCTGAAACATACAAATATTTTGCCGCATACGAAAGAAGAATTGCCTAAATGTCAGTATTTTCCATCTTAAATTACTCTCTGATTTTACTGGTGAATATAATAAATGTCATACTAAAAAACAAAATTCAAGGAGTAAGATAATTTATGGATTTTAGTTTAAAATTTTGAATTTCAAAAGGATTTTAGTTTTTATCAATTTCATCTATAGCAGGTCTCTCTCTATATTGATATTTGATCATTGTCATGCGACGGAGAATATGTTAAGGTTTTATTAAGATCTCAAACAAATTCGTTGGATATTTTGATTTACCATAAGAATTCAAGACCTTTTATCGTTTTCCCATCCATCTTTAAAAATGGATGCGTATAGCAATTTGAAATTCTAGGGTGACTGCAGTTTTCAATCAGGAGATTTTATTACCATAATCAGACGTATCATAACATAGCAGTTTTAGTAAATGTGTTTTTTTTTTCAAATTTATTCTCTTTGTCGCTATTCCCATTACAGAACCAGATTACTGTACATGCCTATAAAGCCATGGCCTTGGACCCACTGTTGCTGGGGGCTCAAATTCAGTAAACTGATTTAAAAAATAAAAGTTTTAAAATTGTAACTTAAAATTGTAACCGCATTATTTTCTCAAAAACAAAAATATATTTTGATTAATTTTGAAACTGTATCGTAATATCTAATAATAATCTATTCCTTACCCTCTACAACCCCCTTCCAAAGAAAAAAATAAAATAAATGTATAGGAACTGCAAGGTGTCCTCAAACAGGTGCAGAGCCCCGCATAACCCTAATCGGGCTTTGCAACCCACACGCTTAAAACAACATAAACATATCCGAGAATGTACCGCTAAATTTTCGAAATTCTCATTCAAATTCAATATTGACGAAAATTGGAAATCTTCAGTAATCCGGTTCTATGCATTATAGTTTAGTGTGTTTGAGTAAAATTAGCCTAATCCTTAAAAACTAGAAAAAGTGAAGATGCCATTTCCTCCCAGTACAAGTCAAAAAGATTATTTTGTTTCTCCGTCCGAAAAAATAATTTTTTCTACTTTTTTTTGGGGGGGGGGGGCGCAAAAATTAATCCTGCCCCGGGCGCCAAAAAACGTAGCTACGCCACTGGGTGCTACGTATTTACATAATTACGAATGCACCTAGAAAGAGACGTAAAATCTATTAGATATGATCATTAATGAATTGAATTGACTAAAATTGATTACATTTAACTGAAACAATTCTAAAAAATGAAGACGAATAGAAATACAGTACAGCGTCGATTATCCGAACAAGTCGAGGCTGACTCTAGTTCGGATAAATGAACAGAATGATGCTGACTATAGTAGAATGCTTACACTTCATAAGCAGGCTTAGAATGACTGGTGGAACAGTGGAAAAGTAAAAAAAGAAAAAAAAATCATGGTCGACATAAAAAAAAATGTTCGTTATAACCGACTTTTAAGATTTTGGAGTTCGTTATAAAAGGGTATTTATATTAAATACAATAGGAAAACGGCGGGACCAAAAATTTCGTTCGTTATATCCGGGGGTTCGTTATAAACCGGGTTCGCTATAACGGGGTTCGACTGTACTATTTTCTTACTAAATTGTTTCTAATAACCTTATTTTATGCTAAGAATAAAAATAGGACGATGAATGAGAAATTCGAAAGTATAACGAGTGCAAATTTAAACTAGTCGTTGGAGGCCACCGTAATACTTACCCATCATTTATATGTATATGAAAATAAAATATGTGAAAACTATTCATACAATGCATTGCAATTCCAAAACTAAATTTAAATGTTGTTAATACACATAGTGATACTCTATTAATGAATTGCTGAAGCACCAATTTCAACAAATTACATAAAACGCCAAACTACTCAAGAAGTTCCAAACTACGTAAAAGAAACATCCTTATAACTTCAAAAATAATAATCATATTAACTAACGCGTCGGATTAAGCGTCTCATTTTCAATTCAAATATACCTCTGAATTGAAATTTGAATGAAATACAGGGTCATGAAAAATCGAAGAATGTGGAAAACAGGATTACAAATATCTCGGCAACTAATAATCCGATCGACTTCGTTCTTTATGCAAAATTTGTGTTTTTTTTATTGCCTTTTATATGCATTCCTTAAAATAAAAAAAATCGAAAAATTTTATATACCTTTCATCAGAACGAATTTTTCGAGAATCCGGACAAAATAGTTCCGGATAATCGAGGTTATTGATATTAAATTGGCTTCGTCCCATTCTTACATACTAAGCACATACAAAATTTCAAGTCTCTATCTCAATTTGTTCGTGAGATAGAGCGTTTACAGACAGACAGACAGACGAACGGCAATTTTTTATTTCTAAAAATATGTTTTTCGAAATCTCCAGTGTCTGAAACGTGTAAATCCGTTAAAAAAAATTTTTCGATTTTCAAAACGATTGCAAGATTTACCCTATACTACGTATGATGGGTAAGTAACATCATGTTAGCTTCACATGTGTGCAAATAGGACGAGCGAGTGTTGAAACACTTTTCTTAGTTACAATTTCTGTAAAAAAGTGATAGGGCCTCAAAAACTGAATTAGATATTTGAACAGAATTTCACTTGGATTTTCGGCACAGAAATTCATTGAATGACCTTGGAATATTTTACAGGGGAGGCTAAAAATGCTTTAGGGGGCCCTACCTAGCCCTCTCTAGCCACGGCCCTGAAGGATATACGGTATTATTGAAGAAAATTCAGAAGACGTACGGCGATGTATATCCTTCACTACATCACAATCATAACAGACCGATTCCATAAGAAAAACAAGTTGGAAATTGCACGTGAACGTAGCAAATGAGGTGCATTCGTACGATAACGAAGTTTTAAAAATATTAAAATCTTGCTGATATAATAGAGCGTACTTCGGATACACTATAGTAGTCGAAATCTTTTTTGCTGTTCCTGTAAATATACAGAAAGTAATTTTTATTACACCTCAGAAACGTATATCTTATTCATAAAATGTGAAATAGTTGAATATAATTAAAACACACCCCAAACAATGTTTCCTCGTATTGCATTATGTAGTGGAATACTTTTGTGTGGCCCTGTAATTTAATAATAAAAATTCTTTGCATCACAGATTGTACAGAATGCATATTTTAGTATATACTTCATAGATTCATGCCAATTCTATTATGTTCGAATGAGTGTAACATCATAAAAATGCATTTGAAACTTTTTTCCCCATTGACCGTAATGTAATGGAATACTTTTGATTGTCCCTGTAATTGATCTATGCATCCGATTTTCATAACATTTGAAATAACTCGACAAAATTACACAATAATTATATGTTTTAAATTTCAAACGATTAAAATACATTTGAAACTTTTTTCCCCATTGACCGTAATGTAACGGAATCCTTTTGATTCTCCCTGTAATTGATCTGTGATAACATCTATATTCCTTTCATATATATATATATATACCAGGTGTCCCAAAAATGACTGATGGATTTTAAAATTCAATAACATGCAAACGGTGACAGCTTTAAAAAAATTTTTTTGCAGGAGGGTTATGTATAATGTCAGGAGTTTTTTTTACCGTAATTTTTCATTTTAGTTCGCATCTCAAACAATAAGTGGCGCTTACGGCGTTTGAAAGCCAGGTTGACGCTTCACTCAGCACTGATCACCTGGCTTTCAATCGCCGCTAGCGCCACCTATTGCTTGAAATTCGAACTAAAATAAGAAATTACGGTTAAAAAACTGACATTATACATAACCCTCTTGTAAAAAATTTATTAGATAGCTGTCACCGTTTGCAAGTTATTAAATTTTAAAATCCATCTGTCATTTTTGGGGCACCCGGTAATGTATATTAGTATGCATATCATAGCAAACGCGGTAGCGTTTGGATATAATATGTTTAAGAAATGTAACATGCAAACGTCTTTTTGAAATTTCTCGCGAACCAGTTGACGTACGACAGTGATTTTTTTTTTTTCAAAAGATAGAACTCGACGAGACGAATAAAATGATAACATTAAAAAAATTATCGCAGTTTACTGTAGTTTTTTATTTAACTTTTAACGAAAAAATGAAGAAGTAAAATTCAACAAGCGATTGCTAATGATTCTATGGATGGATTAACTCTATTTTTGGTTTATTTTAATACTTTTGGTAAAACTTAAAATAGCTTTTTTTCCATCTTTGTATGTTTGACGATCGCTGAGAAAGTCGAATTTGTGTCTTAAAGCTCCAGTTGAATATTGTTTCTTGTTGTTGCTGCTGTAGTTTTTTTTATTCGTTGCCACCAAGTTTTAGAGGTCTGCACGGGCCGGAATTTCCAGGCCCGGCCCGGCCCGTAGGAAAATTTTTTCGGCCCGACCCGGCCCGTTGTAAAACTTAAAAGTTCGGCCCGGGCCCGGCCCGTACAGAAATCAGTGAAAACAGGCCCGGCCCGGCCCGTTTTGGCCCGTTACAACTTCTACGATTTCTAAAAAATTCAGATTTTTTCATATAATTAAGATTTTTTTAAAGAATACTGCATGCATATCTATGGAATGATTTTACAGTATATTTTACAGGAAATACACATTAGCAACATTAGTGATTACTAAGATTCTTAGGCTTTCAACAATCAAATAAAGATTCATCAAAAAATTAATATGGCTTAGAATAAAAGAAAAAAGAAAGAAAGTTTAAAACATCGTAATTTTTGAAGCTGTTTAATAGAAGAAGATTTATAAAAATATTTCTATATCATTTTATTAAAGATTTTAAATCCAAATTCATTCGTTAACTCAAATATACGCCTTTCTGATACATTTCTAAATTCTTTTTTTTTTTTTTTCTCAGAAACACACTGCAGGTATCTTTATTCAGAAACTATATAATCAAGTAGCATTAACCGTTTTTTGGTACATACAATTTAAGAATACTGAAAGGAAATAAATTATTGTTATAGTCAGCATTTTCAATAGAATTTCCGGAAGCGATAGCATGGGAAGGGAGAAAAACCTGCAACGATTTGAGAAATTATTGTATCTGAACAAATTTATGCAAGTATTTTATTCATCAAAAATGAAAAATGCTATTCGATTCCAAATGCCTTCAATCGTCAGGCTTATCACTTTTATGTTTTTACAATTAAAAATTAATCTGCAAATGTGTCAAACTTTCGCGTTATTGAGAAATTAATTTAAAAACCATCAAACTTTCGCGTTATTGAGAAATTAATTTAAAAACCATCAAGAAGTATATATCCAAAGATTAATCTAACATAAGTTCTTTATCGCTGTTAATAATTTTACAAATCATGTTTTCTGCCCTACAGATCTTGAGAACAATTAAGTGTTGTTCCGGTCCGGCAAGTCTATATGTAGGAAAATAATGCATTCCGCGGGCCGGGCCAGGTACGGGCCACGGGCCCGTGCAGACCTCTACCAAGTTTAAATAAATATAATTTTTTTTATGTATGTAGCATAATTTATTCAAATTAAATAAATCACTTGATAAACATGGTTATTTGTTTTTATTCGCGTTTGAAATGAAATAGACGCCCTCTCGCGGACAAAGTCTGAAACGAAATAGAAGTGATACCGTGAGCATCTTCCGCTGAAATCATTGTTTAAAAGGCCGATAAATAAATAAACAGTTCTAAAATAAATAAATAAATAAACAGTTCTATAACGCATGCAACGTTGGGTTCTTTGTATTAAAATTATCTAAAATCAAAATTTTATACACAAAGTTTAGATCTATAATATAAAAAAGTACATTTGACTTACTCATGGCAAAATAACATGACAGCAACACAATGCTTGCATGATTCGCTTGCACCAGCTTTGCAAGAGCAAGAAAATTTTTTTATTTTCAAATTTTTGTTTTCCTTTACTAGCAAACCTGAAATAATATGGGGATTTCCTTTTGTTTGGCTTGTTTGTGAACACGAGCCTACGATCTCTATTTCTTCTTCTTTGCATTCTTTAAAGCCGCACATTACTAATCTCTTTGAATAACTGCTTCAGCTTCTCTAAAGCAATTACTAGATTTTCCAGCATCTAGAAATTCTAAAATTGTCGATATTTGTAATTTATCTCCCATAATTAAATAAAAAAGATTAAAAAAAACTGCACTTTAAATAGCTCTTTAAACGGGTTTCGCTATGCTACAGCATGGAACAAACAGCACTACGTAAACAAACGATTATCAGGTCTATACAACGCCACCTTTCGGTCATTACAAACGCGAATTGCGAAACATTTAGTTTCAGTTCTTTGAATAAAGTTGTGAGCGCACTGTATTTTTTTTCGTTCAACTCCTTGGTCTTTTTTTTGAGACATCTTGCATTTTATATGGAAATGCAGTAACTTCCTTAATTATTCTAATACAAGAATAAAATTTTGACAGCAGCAAATATTTTGATTTTCAAGATATAAAAAAAAATTCAGTTTTTATCGAAAAATTTAAATGACATATGTATTAAAAATGCTCTGGTGAGCAACAAAAAAGGTTAATATGTTTTAAGTATGAAAAAGTGTTTGACAAGTGCTTCTAATTGAGCATGAGAAAGGTCAAAGAGTCTCTTCTTGGCTGCAGCTCACTGTCAATGCCAAATTTGAAAAAATCATATTTGCGCTTTTTCCATATAAAAGAAATTTGCATAAAACTTCCCGTCTTTCATTTTATTAAATTTTCAATCCCATTTTATATGTGAACTGCATATAAAGTAGGATAGCAAGTTCACTGTTGACTCTGCAGTGCAACTTCACTACAAATCAGTTTTCTATGCAATTCTACGCTGCAAGCATGCTTGGTGGCACTGCAATGAGTATGATATGCTGCAGGAACTAAGGTTTCTGGTATTATTTCGCCTTACATTCATGTTTAATTACGCCGCGTTTTTTTCTGGCTAGGTCTTTGCACTACACATTTTTATCGTAATTGTGACTAATTTCTTTTGTATGAAAAAAGCGCAAATATGTGATTTTTTCAAATTTGGCATTGACAGTGAGCTGCAGCCAAGAAGGGATCTCTTGTCCTTTCTCATGCTCACTTAGAAGCACTTGTCAAACACTTTTTCATACTTAAAAACACTAGTACATCGAACCCAGGGTTCCCGGGTTACAGTGTAAAGGTAAATTTTTTTCAAATTTAAAATTAAAAAGCCAAATAAAATTTTCCTATGTAATATGCTTTTTAAACTGCCAACTAATTCCAAACAGCAATTTTATGTGAAACATATTAATTATGTAATCATATAAAGCTTTGAAAATTATCGGTACTTCCGTATTAAACGCAAGATAGAAGTTATTAACCAAAGATTTCACCAAAGAATAAAATCGCATTCATTCAGTTTTTAAAACCGACTAAGTAAATATGACACACAGATATTCTTTAAAATATATTTTTGTACATGTTAATTAATGTATGTTTTGTAAAATAAATTTACAACGAACTAAAAGTCATTAAAATATAGATAAAAACTAAACAAAACCAACAACATTCACCCGGTTTTATAACCGACAATATTTTGTCATAAAAAGTTTTTAATTGTTTTTTTTTTTTTTTTTTTTTTTTTTAGTTGCTATGAAAAAATGAGAACTGAAATATACAGTGATCTGTTATTTTCCATGAAGATAAGAGATAGATGGAGGTGCAGTATGCGATTAAAACGATTTGATAGGCGTTATTCTTCCAATTTAAGTCTCTTATTCGTCCCAAACAAAACAATCTCATGAACAGAGACCGAATTCTTTAACATAATTTTTTCTCCGAATGAAAAGATCTGATAATATTTTAGCATTCTAAAATAACATTTCATTGTATTATGAATTAAAATTGTATCGCTAAAAGTTTTCCTTTTTTACAAAAGCACGCGGTGTGTTTAATGCAATGCAGCGAGTTTCAGGGTTACATTTTTGGTGTCACCTCCAGCTACCAAACTGCGTCTCTATTCTTTTTTTTTTAGTCTATGGTTATTTTTCCTTTATTTTCCACATAAATGCGATACTCAAGTTGCCACTATTAGAGAAATTGAACTAAAAACTACAAAAAAATTAATAACTCAAAAACAAATTGAGATACAGTTTTCTAACAAACTGCATTTAAAAGTGCATTTTTTTCTCTAAACGATGGTATAAAGGTTGAAAACGTACTAGGGTAGATGTGCCAGTAATGGACCCCCTTAAGGAATTTCTCTAAAAAATAATTTTTTATTAATAGTTATAATTATTGTATACAATTTTTTTTCATATTATATTAATCTTTAAACAATATTTAACTAATCCCATAGTTACATTTCCCAATAGAAATAAAAATTTAATTTTAAATAATAGAAATATGTCTAAACACCCAAAAGCCCAGTAATGGACCACCTATGTTCCAGTAATGGGCCGCCTGTGTTCCAGTAATGGACCGTCTATGTTCCAGTAATGGACCGCCTATGTTCCAGTAATGGGCCACCCTACAAAAAATAACAGATAACTGCTTTTAGGTGCGTTCGTAATTATGTAAATACGTAGCACCTATAGTTGTCGTTCAGTCCGTCCGTCTGTCTGTCCGTTTGTCTGTCCGTTTGTCTGTCCTTCTATCTGTCTGTCCGCATATAACAACGCAAAAACTATCCAACCAAATCGGTTGAAATTTAAAATACATAATTATTACATAATTTTGTCAAGTCATTTCAAATTTCATGAAAATCGGATGAATAGATCAATTACAGGGAAAATCAAAAGTATTCCGTTACATTACGGTCAATGGGGAAAAAAGTTTGAAATGCATTTTAATCGTTTGAAATTTAAAACATATAAATATTACATAATTTTGTCGAGTCATTTCAGATCTTATGATAATCAGATGCATCGATCAATTACAGGGACTATCAAAAGTATTCCGTTACATTACAGTCAAAGGGGAAAAAAGTTGCAAATGCATTTTAAGGTGTTACACTCATTCGAACATAATAAAACTGACATGAACCTATGACGTATATATATACTAAAATATAAATTCTGTACAATCTGAGATGCAAAGAATATTTATTATTAAATTACAGGGCCACACAAAAGTATTCCACTACATAATGCTATACGGGGAAACATTGTTTGGGACATGTTTTAATTATATTAAACTGTGCCACATTTTATGAATATGATATACGTTGCTGAGGTGTAATGAAAATTACTTCCTGTGTGTTTATAGGAACACAAAGAGTTCAACCACTGTACTGTATCCGAAGTATTGTCTACTATATCAGGAAGATCTGTATATTTTTAAAACTTCGTTGTCGTACGAACGAACCTCATTTGCTACGCTTCACGTGCAATTTCCAACTGGTTTCAATTGTATTTTGCTCCAGAACTTAATAAAAACATAATAATTAAAAAAATATATTAAAACTTAAGTTAGAAATTCATTACATTAAAGGATTTATAACGAAAAAACATAAATCAAAATATTTAAATTTAAGTTATGAATTTATTATAATCAAGGATTTATAATGTGGATATAAAACAAAATATTAATGATATTATTAACTGTTTATTATTAACTAACATTAAAGGATTTATACTGTAAAGATGTACAACAAAATATTTAAATTTAAAGGATTTACAAGATAAAGACAATGTTTTACTAAAATCAAGTTTAGATAAAATAAGGCATTAAAAAAAAGTCTCCAGTGTTCATTCATATCATTATCTAAGTGATGTGCTTTGCAACTGTGAAATATAAATAATAGATCTTCAATTTTATCTTCCCTTTCCGATAGTCCAAACTGCTCAATATGGAATTTTAGAATGCATTTAAAATGATAAATGTTCTTGCACTATCCAACCATTTTCAGATAATCATATAGCCCACCAATTTGGTACAGATTGATTCCACAATTTCCCTTCAGAGATGCTTATATGGATATATTATCACCAATGGAACAATCTCATTAGTTGCTGAAAAACATCCCATAACAGTGATTTGTTCTTTTTCGTTATTTGGTACTACATAATACACATCTTTAACTGATTTTGGTCCCAAAATTTTCCTTGTTTTAAGAGCACAAAAGAAACCTTGTTTTAACCTTATTGAAAAATTCTCTCTGTATGCTTTAGAATTCGGAAGAAAGTATTAATAATATCTTCTTCCAAATATGATTTTACATTTCTGAACCAACTTCTTTTGTAACGGCACATCTAGATTTTGTCAAATGCTCTGCTTGTGTTTTATACCAATTTTGGATGACTTTTTAAAAACAATTATTTATAAAGAAATTGCCTTTATTAAATTCTAATAGGTAAAATTTAAGTATTAAATTTGATTATTTAGCTTTTCAGTTAAATCAAAATATTTTATCTCTACTGAAATAACGCTTTTTGTACTGGTCACTTGGGTGGTCCATTACTGGAAAATCGCGAAATAAGCAATCCAGTAATGGACCACACCTCCTAAAATCTTAAAAATAAATAAAATTTTGTTAATGGCCATTGGTACATTAAATTCAATGTTTTATATTGCTAACCAAACAAAAACATTCAATTTTTACGGAAAAATAAAAAAGTTATAAACTAAGTAAGTAAAGTCTGCTCTTAGCATGTTCATTAAGATTTTCAGTGGAAAACAGAAAAACTGTGAAACTTTATTTTCTGCGAATTGTTTTGACGAAAAGTGTAAAAAATTAATCCAGCTTATAAAGCATACAAGGTGGAGTTCAGAAAAAAATAATAAAAGCTAAACTATTATTTATTATTTTTTTTATAAACAAAAAAGTGCGAGGTGGCCCATTATTGGAAGGTGGTCCATTACTGGCACATCGACCCTATGTCTAAAAGTTTAAAAATTTGCAATAGCGAAAATTGCAAAAGCGAAATTTCATCGGAAAGTGCTGCCATTCAAAACATGACGTATGCGTTACGCACAGATACGTTTGGCCTTTATTATATAGATATTAACCTTTTTTGTTGCTCACCAAAGCATTTTTTAATACTTGTATAATATATTTGACCAATTTTGAGGTTTTTCTGAATGTGTTAGAAAGTATTACATAATTTACACTTGGCGCATGATGTTTCTTTCTTGTCTACTGTATAAAACATTCTTTAACAAAACAATTCAATAACAAGAAAATATTGAAATTATGCAAATTTAGTAACTGAAATTTCCTTTAAAATGATTATCTATCTATTATGTAATTTTTAAAATATCAAATAAAATCGTGTTTTTTTATGAATTACAGATATAAAATAACTTGTTCACAAAGTCTATTAAATTAACTCTTTGTAAAACTAGTCGTTGGGAGCCACCGTAATACTTACCCATCATGGATCTGAATAATATAATATATAAAAATAAAACACGTGTAAACTACCTATAAATTGCATTGCTATTACAAAACAAAATTTAAGCATATATTTAAATATTTTTAATACACATAGAAAGGCTCTATTAATGAATTGCTGATGAACCCATTTCGACAAATTATATAAAACGCGAAATTACTCAAGTAGTACCAAATTGCGTAAAAGAAACATCCCTATAGCTCCGAAAATAATAATCCTATTAACTAACAGTTTTACTATATCGGATAAGGCATCTTATTTCCAATTAAAATATATTTTTGAATTGAAATTTGAATGAAATACAGGGTCATGAAAAATCGAAGAATGTGGAAAACAGGATTATAAATATCTCTGCAACTCATAATCCGATCGACTTCGTTCTTGATGCAAAATTTGTGTTATTTTATTATCTTTTAAGTTCTTTCCTTAAAATAAAAAATAAAAAAAATCGAAAATTTTTATTTACCTTTCATCATAACGAATTTTTCGAGAGTCCGAAAAAATAGTTCCGGATAATCGAGGTTACTGATATTAAATAGGCTTCGTCCCGTATTTATATACTACGTATATAGAAAATTTTAAGTCTCTATCTCAATTTGTTTGGGAGATAGAGCGTTTACAGACACACAGACATATAGACAGCGAGACAGACACACAGATGGACAAACGGACGAAATTTTTTTTTTTTTTTTTCTAAAAATATGTTTTTCGAAATCTTCAATATCACTTCAAACGTGTAAATCCGTCAAGGAAAAAAAATCGATTTTTAAAGCGGTTGCAAGATTTATCGAGATGGGTAAATAAAAAATAAAAAACCTTCGCCGTCCGTATTCGATTCGTGCGTATTTGAGGAAATAGTGTAATGAAGGTCGATAGTGATGTCAATGGATGTCGTGCCTCCAAGTTTGTTTTTAAAAGGTGTATGATAAGTATATTTGCAGAAGAAAAGGAAATTGAATTTGTGGTAGTACAGGCATTCCAATAAGGAAGAGGCATGTTTGCAAACAAACATTTCTTTCAACTAATCTACCGCTACATTTTTGCCGCTAACGATTATAGCAAGGAACAGGAAAATCGTCTTGGCAACCTAGGCCGAAAATCGTCTTGGCAACCTAGGCCAATTACATCATATACCGGGGTGCAAAATGATAAGGAACGATTATGTCACTTGCCTAAATAAAAATTTAATTACATTAACCCTCATATAAACCATATAAATTTATTGTATCCTACTAAATACTCTATATCTATATAAACTTAAAGAATTGTTATAAATATAACAATACGTTGCATTGTTATTCGATATGCGCTGGGAGCAAAATGACAAGAACGAAACAGATTTTTCTGAATTATAGAAATACAGTCGACTCTCGTTAATTCGAACTCGTCGGGACCACAAGAAATGTTCGAATTATCCGAAGTTCGAATTATGGAAAATATGAAATGAAAACATGCTTAACATATGGTACTATTACAAAGGAATTAATGTTATAGTGTTTTTTAAATTTATTTCGTCTGTCAATAAAATATGACTTAATAATAAATTCGAATGTATAAATATACAAACTAATTAAATGATTAGAAACAAGCACAATGGAAGAAAAATTTGAGATGTCACTGACGGACAGACGGGGCACCAAAAAAGTGGATATCAAATGCATTGGACTATGTATACTTGTTCGGAATAATTTTCACATCAATCAAAGAAAGAAAGTTATTCAAATGATCTGAAATCCGTGAGAAAGAAAAGAAAAATGAAAAATCGGAATTCTTGTTAGTTCGAATGAAACGAAGTCAAGAGAAAATGAGTTCGAATTAGTGAAAATGTTTAATGTTATTCTGCCTTTGAAAATTTTGGGACTTCATGTTTAGTTCGAATTAAGCGAAGATTCGAATTATCCGATTTCGAATTAACGAGAGTCGACTGTACTAGCAAAACTCGCGGCTTTGCTCGCGTATACTTGTAATGTCTGTTAGAAGTAGTAATGTATTGAGGAATAATTCAAAAACTTCCATTTAAACCACACATTGACTAAATTTCATTCTTACATGCATTATTCCGAAATGGGACTTAAAATAATGCTAACTAAAGATATTTCTAAGCAGTGGCGCAGCCAGAATTCGGTTCTAGGGAGGGGGGGGGGGTGATGAGTTTCTGATAAACGTGTTTGCGGGTTATTTAAATCACCGGTTAATAGAATCAATTCTAATTAGAATATTCACTGTATAATACTCAAACTCTAAGAGCATCTGTGTGGCAGGTAATCATCTTTCTTTTAGCATAATACATCTAAGAAAAGTGATTTAGTTCAAATAACCAATTTTTATTTAACTAACCCATGTAAAGGTACTTATATCACAGTTTTAAGTAGAATTTTCGCCATTTAATTGAGTCAATTAAATTCAATATTAAATATTATTTGAACTCAATATTAAATGAAATCTTATTCCATAAAGCAGCGAATTCCGAAATACGCCAAAACGTTATATTAAGTTTGGTTTTGATTCATATAAATGGCAACTATAGCGATCTTCCTTGGCTCTGGGAGGGGCTTATAACCCCAAAACCACCCCTTTGGCTGGGCCACTGTTTTTAAGTAAACGATAATTTAGAAAATATTTTGAAACTTGTCAGGTTCTGAGACCACCACTGCTAAAGATTGGAATTTCCGTTATTTCTCTATCTTAATCTCTTGTGTATTGCACTGGCTGTGTACTAGAATTTTCAAGGTGACATTCTTTCTTTGTTGAAGGGAGAATTGACAGGTAATCCTGTACAGGTGGTGAGTGAGAAAGAGGAGATTGCTGAGAGGCGTGTTCATCCGTCAGTGAGGTATGTGGATGATGAGCAGACAAGCAACATGTCACTAATCAAGAAAGGAATGTGGAATGTGTCCAATGAATAAGCTCCGAAGGGGGTTGACATTGGGGAAACACAGTGATTTGGGAAGAGCAAGTCTGGGCTCAGATTTGTTCAGTTGGTATCTGGGCTCGTACCTATAGAGTAGTGTAGGACCGAAGTCCTTGTGCGTAGTGTTCTGGGCCGGATGTCGTAGGCCGAGTATCCATGCGTTGGGAGATTCGAAGATGATCTCCGATAAAGTGAATCTAACGTGCATTGAGTGTGAGGTGGAAGGTGTATTTTTAATAGTACGCAGCCAACCTTTACTGTATTTAATTTAATGTTGAACCGGATCACCTATATCCGAGTTGTAATTGTATATAATTGTAAATAGCGTATTTAGTGTGTACATATATTCTAAACTAGCAAAAGCCGTGCTTTGTTTGGATTCGCGAAGCATTATTTCATAAGATAAATATTTGAAAGGAACATTACTTTTTTATATTATTTTTGCATCTTTATTAAGCAAAAACGTTATCTCATGTTTTGGCGTATTTAAATTTTAGAAATGTAAATTCAGCCAAATAACTAAAAATTTCCTCGGAATTTTTTATTTATGATATAAGGCTGGTATAAATAAAAATATTTTCGAAGCAGAATTTTACAAAATATTTTTTTTTTTTAATTTTTAACTAAAAGTTTTAAAGATGTATTTACATTTTCCAATGGCCAGTAACGGCGTTCGTTCTGGCCAATAAGTGTTCTTTTTCTCGACATTTTTAAATTACTAATACCTTTTAGAAATTATTTATAAGCGTAGTTAATATATTTAATTTGGTTGAATTAAATTATTCTTTAATCAATTAAAATATTCGTCAATTATTTTTTAATCTTTCATTTCGAATACCAGACTTAAGAAACTTACCAAATTTAACAAAATATTCACTTTAAATACCAAATATAAGAATTAATTTTACTTGTTTACGATTCTTTTTGTTGCCACTTTACCAAAGTAAATACCTAAATAAATAAATCATAATGTAATTCTTTTAAAATCCGTAAGTATAAACTGCGTAAATATTTTGGCAGAATAATGAAAATATATTTTATTTAATATATTAATCATGATTCTATCTATAATCACTAACCCCATAGTTTATTTTCCTTCTTAAAATAAAAAGATACGGGTTCAGTTTTTTTATTTGCAAACGATTTTGGAGGAATAATGAAAATATATTTTATTTAATTAATTAATCATGATTCCATCGATAATTACTAACCCCATGGTTTATTTTCATTCTGAAAATAAAAAGATACGCGTTCAATTTTTTATTTGCAAAAATGCATCCATAATAGAAAAACATGTAGAATAAATTAATTATTAAAATACTATTTTTTAAAGGTTATTCTGTAAAAAAAAAATAACATTCTGCAAATCTACATATCATAATTTATTCTTATGTTTAATTTCAAGTCAAAATACTGAATAGATTTTTTATAAAGTGTACGACAAAGTGTAACTTGAGTGGCCTAGTAGAGGATTCGCTTCGCTCATCCTAATAAACTGTTAATTCAGTTAATTGACAGCGTCATGTTCATTTACACAATCCTCACAGTGGGTGACCGATATCACCTAGTAATATCGGTGGTGGCAGCTATAACTACCACGGACTTTCTTCAAAGTTGTGCGGGCTGAGAGGTACGTCCGACAAAACTTTTATGCTAAATTCATACATTCTTTTCAGTATTCATCTGAAGTATTTATTCTTTTTTTAGAAAATTGAGAATAAGAATTTTCATTTTGATTTCCTGCACCCAGTTTTCCATTTTTTCATACTTTTGATTGTAGGAGAAACACAATGCTAAACCTACGAGTCAACAACTAGTGGTATTCATTTTTGGCTTATGCACCCCTTCCCTTCTGGTAGACACGGATCATTAGATTCCTCTGTGACTACTTTTCCATAAAATAAAAGATATTTTCTTGTGCTCTATGACATAGGATTTTGTGCGGTCGGCTCTTCTACATTTTTTGTTTTTGTATGATTCCTATCCCTTTGCGCCATGGAGCTAAGAAAGATAGGGAAGTAAAACGAAGCCTGTTTCCCATTAGAAGCAGGGAGAATGTGGATGTCACCGGATTTCTATGAGGTTCACCCATATCCCAGCATTCCGTGAGAAATACCGTGAGCTGGACAATAGTTTGGCACGCTTTATCGCTGATTTGGAAAGTGAAGTGACGGGTGCTGCTACAGCGCGCGAGAAATAAAATACATGCCAAGTTATCGCCAATCGCCAATACCAGCCGGGTTGCCGGTAGTTTCAGCGCCATACCTATCCCAGAATTCTCGGTTTTCTTTGGAGATGATCCATTGACCGGTACAATTTCCTTATCTTTCTTAGTTCCATGTTTTGCACCTCGATACAGACATGTCAGAAGCACACCAATCAAATTGCTCTAACTTATATGTACAATAAGAGTTGCAATGAACGAACTGGTGTTTCATGCTTATCCACAATAATTCGACCCACAGTGTCATCGGCTGCCCTTTTTAACACTTTCAAACAAAGTTGAAAAGTGTTTATGCATTCATTTTGTCGGTTCGTCTGTGGTCTTTCCGTCTGTCCACGCTCTAACACCCGTAAATATACTCGAATTTTCATACAATTGGTAAACCTTATTTAGTGTCCCTTAGGGATGTTTGGTATTGTATAGGAAGTATGTGGGATTAAAATTTCATATACAGGGGCATTCAGAAGAATTCCATTACATTACGGAACAATGAGGGGAAATCGTTTGTAGAGTATTTTAATGACATTGCGCTAATGCAAATGTATTGAGACTGATATAAATCACTGAATTTCACTAAAATTACGTTAGAACAGGGCAATCAAAACATTTTTAATTCATTTACAGGGACACGCGAAATAAATCAGTTATACTTGAGTTTCTTTCGGTTCTTTGAGTAATAATTGCTGGAAATGCGTTTTCAAGTTCGGCATGCGTTTAGCTATTTTTTAGGCGCGTTTAGTTATATAAATACATAGTACCTATAGTCGTCGTCTGATCCGTTTGTCTGTCCGTCTGTATACCCGCATATAACAGTACAAAAACTATTCAACCGAATCGTTTGAAATTTTAAGCATACATTTGTTGCAGAATTTTGTTGAGTTGTTTGAAATTTTAGTAAATACGGATGTATAGTTCTAGTACAGGGACAATCAAAAGTATTCCGTTATATTACGGTCGATGGTATAAAATAATTTCATGGGTTTTTTTTTTATTATGTTACACCCATCGAACCATATTGAAATTGATATGCACTGATGATCTAAGATTACGTTAGAATAGAACAATCATAACATTTTAAATCCATTTGCAGGGACGGACACACACACAAAAATATATGGTTATAATGTTGTCTTTGAATAATAATTGCTCCAAATGTGTTTTCAATTTCGGCATACACTTTTAAATTTAACTATCTTTAAAAGCGTACGTTCTTAACTATAAGTACTGAAAAATACATCTTGTAGAATATTTCGCACAAAGAATATTTATTATTCATTTGCAGGGCCACTCAAAATAATTTCGTTACATAGGGGATCATTATTTGCGGCATATTTGAATTATGTTAAACTATTTCACATATAAAAAAATTGATGCACGTTGCTTAGGTTTATTACAATTTACTTCCTGCGTAATAGAAAATGGGTTTCATATTGTTGATTTAGATTTAATACAGGGTTATTACAAAAGAATTATCGGGTTTTCGAAGCGTTTATTTCGGAACATAATTGGGTTGCAACAATGAGTTATACATGAAAATAAACCGGAAGTATACAAGATTGACGTCCATGGTCGCCAATGGCAGTGTTTAAATTTCATTTCGTCATCAGTTCAATTTCCTGTAAGTACGGGTGAAACTCTCCCTAAACTCGGTCCATTGTTTCTTCAGTAACACTTGGTCTGCCGGAACTTTTGTCTTTACATAAACAGCCAGTTTTTTTAAACTGTCGATACCAACGCAGAATGCTTTGTTGAGTTGAATTAGTATGCCTTCTGGAATGCTCTCAGAACGGTTATAAGTGATTTACATCTTGAAAATACTAATACACAAACGCTTTCTGTTGTCCAGCCGCTATTTTGAATATGACGTTCGCGCAGCAACCATGGCAACTATACCACGCATAAGACATACGCAGCACGAAATTGTAATTAATGTCCTCTTGTTTGAGTTGTCATGGAAACATATACGACTCTTAGTTGGCATGTAGTAATGCATCAAAACCCGATGATCCATTTGTAATAACCCTGTATTTTAACTTATTAAACGGTGCAGTTTTGTAAAATTATTCTGAATCTGTTGGACAATGTTTCATAATCTAAGCTTGACACATCATTTTTCTTTCTTGTTTTATTGATGAGCATTGTTTGCCTAACACCTCACCTCCTAGATTGAAGAAAGCCGTGACGCTGCTTGTTGTGACTTCACAAAACGTCACAAGAAGCAGAAATTATTAAATATCATTTACTAATAATATTTCATTATTCCTATAACCAACGAAATCGACACAGCCAAGCTGTTAGAGTTTTAACTGATTCTAAGATTTAAACCGTGAACTAGGTGAGGTGATTGACTGTACTGCTGCTCCCCGGTCTATAACTATTTTAGAAAGCGTTAAAACAGAAGAAAACTAGTTGTTGGGGGCCACCGTAATACTTACCCATTATGGATATGCATAAAATAATGTGTGAAAATAAAATACGTCAAAACTATTTACAAAATGCATCGCAACTCCAAGACAAAATTTAAATGCATATTCAAATATTTTAATGCACATAGTAATGCTATATTCATAAATTGCTGATGAGCCAATTTCGACAAATACATGAAACGCCAAACTACTCAAGTAGTACAAGTAGTATAAAAGAAACATCCTCATAACTCCAAAAGTAATAACCATATTAACTAACAGTTTACTGTGTCGGATAAGGCATATTATTTCCAATTAAAATATATTTTTGAATTGAAATTTGAATGAAATACAGGGTCATGAAAAATCGAAAACTAGGGAAAACTGGATTACAAATATCTCAGTAACTCATAATCCGATCAACTTCGTTCTTAATGCAAAATTTGTGTTATTTTATTGTCTTTTACATACATTCCTTAAAATAAAAAAAATTCGAAAAATTTTATATACCTTACACCAGAACGAATTTTTTGAGAGTCCGAAAAAAATAGTTCCGGATAATCGTGGTTCAATAGGCTTTGTCCCATTCTTGGATACTGTGTACATTAGGGTGGACCTTAAATGCCATGATTTTTTTAAATTATTATTTTTACAAGTCTCACCCCCCTATTTTGTTCCTTTTGATACAAAAACATTATGTAAAAAGTTTGAGCAATAAATTCAAATATTTAGAGGTAGCTCAATTGACCTGAAATTTATAAAATTAGGAAAAAATTCAGAATATTAGCTACACAAATAAGTAAGCACTTTAAATGTTTTAATGATTTAATTGTGACCATTTATTTAATTTACAGCACAATAATTAGATTTTCATGTTACATTAAAATTTTATTGTATTTGTGCAGGTTGAAAGAGACACATTTTTCTGCTATCTGGGTACATTTTACGATGATCTTCAACAACTTGTAGTAAAAATTGTAGTTGCATTTCATCATGAGTTATCAATCCATTGTATTCTTGAATAAGTGCAACTGCACTATCGGCATGGTCATTTACTACTTGTAGAGATTTTATTACCTCTTTTGCCTGTTTATAGTCTTCTCTTAACTCCCACAATTCAGGATCTACTGCAAGAAATCCATCCAGAAGTTCCAACAATTGAAACAACATCATTGACTTAGCTGTGACAAAATCTTCCAATCTTTTATTCTTGAATGAATGTAGAGCAACACTGTCTCGTTTGGAATAAATTTGAGCTTGTTGTTTAGAATCAGCTTCATTCTGTAATGCAATAACCACGCGTCTTTTAGTTAATAAACTCACACGGCTATCAAATAAAGCTAAACCAACAAGTCCTTCTGACAAATACCACAAGTGATTAGCAAATTTACGTGATGATGACTTGGAAACAGTTGAATGTATTGATGAGTCGTCAAGTAGTGATGAGAGCAACAACAGGTCATTATATGGGGCACATGAAGCTTGAGGTGCAGTGATCCAAGCTTTCAAGTATACACGGACTGTAAAAACATACATATCACGTATACCTTCTTCCTCTTTTACAGTCAATTTAAACTGAGCCTTGAACATCCAGATCTTGAGACAATATATTACTTTGGACATCCAATGGGCATGGTGCATTGCACCTGGTGACATAAATCTGATTCCCCTTTCTGGAACAGTACCTAGAAATATAATTACAAGTTCTAAAAATTCCTTATAATCACCTCTTAGCTTTGTTTCTCTTTGCTCTTATAGGTACTTCTTTGCACAGTTGATAGTCTCTTGCTAATATCTTCTACTAGATTTGCAACATCATCAAATGAAATTCCCGTTTCGTACTTGTCTTTATCAATTAAGCTCCAATATTTCTGAAAGCGTTTAAATAATGCAACTTCAGATGAAGATGTTAATGTTCTCTCATGGGAATTCGAGCTCTATTCCAAAATGTTGCTATTTCCTTAATAGTAATAGATGATGATTCTCTTATATTCTCCTTCATTTTAAAATGGCGATGTAAAAAAAATCTAAGAGCCATTCGTAAAGATGGCAACTTGCTGCCATCTTTTTAATTCAGAAATTGAATCACCAAGAATATACAATTGAGTTCTAAATCTTGTTGCTTCAGCCATTTTAATCAGTAATAAATCTTTAAAAAAAATACCATATTTAAAATCATGAATTTTAATACATGATTTCAAATGTATATTTATTTCCTATTTACCTGTTGTCATATTTTCAAATTAAATTCAGTAGCTAATAATACTATAATTTGTTAACTTTTGTTTTTGAATATATAAAATTCTTACCTGAAGAGTTATATCCAAGATTATTTTTGATCCTGTGTGTCAATGAATTCTTAATTCTAAACTAATAAAAAAAGAACGCTTTTGAAATATTTATCAAAATAAATCACTAGTTCAAAATTCACTCAACACTAATGGAATATTTGATTTTTGCTACTTGCTAAATGCAGTTTATTGTTTTAAATATTATTGTGCATAGTACTGCCATCTATGAATAAAAATGTAATGCTAAATGCATTTTAATATATTTTAGAAGATGGAATTTATTTTCTATGACATAGCATGCGAGTACGCATATGTTTACCATTGCTCATACATTAGAAACTTCTACATCATTGAGCTACCTCTAAATATTGTTCAATTGAGCTAATATTTTACCAGAATTATTTTTTCATAAAAAGGAACAAATTTAGAGGGTGAGAAGATTACATTTTGAAACTTGAAAAATAAGGTCCACCCTAGTGTACATACAAAATTTCAAGTCTTTGTCTCAATTTTTTCGGGAGATAGAGCGTTTACAGACAGACGGACTGCAATTTTTTTTTTCTAAAAATATGTTCTTACAAGGAAGGTCTCCATACGGGCATACTCCAAAAAATATGAAAAAAATTACAGAATGTTCCTCTCATGAGTATATATACGTTTATAAAAAAAATTTCGGCGGAAACTCCGTACCCTGTCCGTAAAAAAATAATGAAAATTTCGTTATTTGGCGATTTATCATCGGTTGGCGATGAAAAGCATTTTCAAAAAATGTTTTTATTTTTACTTTTTTTTTATGTCAAATGCATTTTAAAGGAAAAAAGTTTCATGTTCAACGTGTTTAGATAAATTAAATATCTTTGGTTTTGTCAGTTTTAGTTTGTTTTAAGCATAATTTCGTTATATTGATATTTATATTCAAATTTAACCATCAAAATTTGAGATTTAAAATGAAATTCGGATTTAAATTATTGAAAACTGTTTCAAGTTCCAAGTCCAGTTGAGCGTTGTCGATTTGACTTTGTTTCTATGGAAACATCTGACTTTTATTTTTGATACGCTTAAATGTATGAAAATATTTTTACTGAATAAGAATTTTTTATATATGAAAACATTTTTTCCAGAGTTAAATTAAATAACTACAGCAACAAATACATACTTATGCAATTTCATATATATGTGTGTGTAAAATATTTTAAATTCTCTCATTGTTTATGTTTAAATTCATCAAACACAGCGGATTCCAAAAATCCAAAAGTTTTCAGTTACATTAAAATCGTTTGCTTTTGGCGGAGAAGAATGCTGTTCGTCAAATCGTGTGACACTTTGGTCTTTTCATGCCAAATATTCGAAAGTATTTTTTTTTACATGTTTTCTACTGCAATTCCGCCGCTATTTTACAACTTATCCTTTATTACATACATGAGTAGTTTAATAAGTATTTTTTTTTTCAAAAAAAAAAAAAAAAAAAAAAAAAATCTGAGTATGCCCAGTATGGAGACCTTCCTTGTTAGGAATCTCCAGTGTCTGAAACAATTAAATCCGTCAAAAAAATTTCGATTTTCAAAACGATTGCAAGACTTACCCTATACTACGTATGAAGGGTAAGTAAAAAATGCAACATAGAGCACGAAATAACGGCTTTCAAAAAAGAAAGCATTGCAATTGATTGCGTGTTCGCGTGGTAGATGTTGCAGTAAATTGTAAAGAGCGCGTGGAAAAAAATCATCCCATGCATTTCGTTCCAGACGCTGCACAGCAAATTAAAAAGTGTATAAAAAATATTGATTGAAATTCTATCAAACAAAAACATTGTTATACCAACTGTTATGACAAGGATAAAAAATGTTATCACGGAATGCTTTTGTTGTGAATCGGTATATAAGTTTGTTACACGCGTGCGAATTTTAATGAATCGACCGATTGCTGGACGCTCTCTGGTGGATTATTCATCATGAAGCGATTTGTAAGTAATACATTTTTTGCAATTTCAACCCTTTATTCCTCGAAGGACCAGGGCCGTAGTTAAGGGTTTACTATGTGCGGCTCAGTCCCCGCCCCCCTCCCCCACAAAACTTATTGAGACTCCCCTGGAAAATTTAAATCATCCCCTGGAAAATTTAAATTAAATTTTTCATCATCCTCTTCTTATCTTGGCATAGAATGAAGTTTTTACAACAGTCGGAGCCCGATTAAGATGGTAGAGGGCCCAAGACTTAGCACCTTTTCGGCTCCCCCTCACATTCAAAATATTAGCTACATCCCTCCCCCCGGGAATATTGGAAAGATATCATTGTATTACCATACGCTTTCCGAGTTAACCAAAATTATTTTTAGTTTTTTAGAAAATAATTGCAGAAGATGAAATATTAAGAATATTTTTTTCTAAATCCTTTTATTAAATTTGGGCCTTTTTCAGCAGTGGGCCCAAGGCCACGGCCTAGTTGGCCTGTGCAGTAATCAGGCCCTGACAATAGTTTAATGAGAAACACAGTGCCTATAGTGTGAATAGGCACTAATTTATCTTTTCGCATCAGAGAGAGGGCGACAGAAAATATCAATATAAGTATCCCCTCTCTTTTTATATTTACTTCTAGTTACGGCCCTGTTTATTCCTCGAAGGGACTTGTTTCCAATAAATAAAAATTTGGTATTAAAAATATAAAATTTTATATTATTAAGCGCTAGAGGTGAGTTTGGGTTCAGTTTTCGGAGACTGGGGCAGCCCGAGCCCGAAGGATTTAAATCCGAGCTTGACCGAGCCCGATACCGAAAGTATACTGAAAAGAAGTACAAAAAGTGCATGATATTTAAAAATTGTTCTAAGTTTAAAATTACACTTGTGTGTAGAATGCTTAAAAGATGACAAAAAATATTTAAAAATATGTTAAATTGCTTTAATGCTTACAAGGAAGTTCTCCATACTGGGCATACTCAGATTTTTTTTTTTTTTTTTGAAAAAAATACTAATTAAACTACTCATGTAGGTAATAAAAAATCAGTGAAAATTAGCGGCGGAATTGCAGTAGAAAACATGTAAAAATTAAAATACTTTCAAATATTTGGCGTGAAAAGACGAAAGTGTCACACAATCTGGCGAGCAGCACTTTTCCCCGCCTAAAGCAAACGATTTTAATGAAACTGTAAACTTTTGGATTTTTAGAATTCGCGTAAATGGTACTATTAAATGAACATTTATAAACAATATTTAATAAGCAATGAGAGAGTTTAATATATTATATGCATATATATGTATATTAAATTGCATATACATATATTATTTGTTGTTGTAGTTATTTAATTTGCCTCTGGAAAAAATATTTTCATATATAAAAAAAATCTTATTCAATAAAATTATTTTCATGCATTTAAGTATATTCAAAAATAGAAGCGAGATGTTTCCATAGCAACAAAATCGAATTGACAATGCTCAACTGGACTTTGAACTTGAAACAATTTTAGTTAATTTAAATAATTTAATTTCATTTTAAATCTCAAATTTTGTTGGTTAAATTTGAATATAAATACATATAAATATCAATATAACGAAATTATACTTAAAACAAACTAAAACTGTGAAAACCAAAGATATTTAATTTTTCTAAACACGTTGAACATGAAACTTTTTTACTTTAAAATGCATTTAGAAAAAAAAAAAAAAACATTTTTTGAAATTGCTTTTTATTACCAATCGATGATAAATTGCCGAATAACGAAATTTTCATCATTTTTTTCGGACAAGGTAAGGAGGTTCCGCCGAAATTTTTTTATAAACGTATATATCCTCATGAGAAGAACATTCTGTACTTTTTTTCAGATTTTTCGGAGTATGCCCGTATGGAGATCATATCCTTGTTAGTACTTTCAATTGTAAATACAGCCTTCGTCAAAGAATACGAAAAACATTTTTATTAACGTCCATGATTAACGTCTTATTTTTAAAATGTCACACAGTTGATGTCGAAAAAAATAAAAGTGGAAGTCTTTTTTTTTTTTTTTTTTTTTTTTTTTTTGTAGTTTTGAAAAATATAAAATAATAATACATAAGTTAAAAACTACAATGCACAAATCTCGTAAAACACAACCGGTCCAAAAAATCACATACGCTGGTTCAAAGATGCCTCAATCTCCTTCTTCAGAGCAAGAAAATAATAACAATAATAATAATAATAACAAATTACAACGACTATTTGGAAAATGATATTTTCAAATAATTTCTATATTTAAATTAATAATAATAAACATCATTTTTAAAATAATTATAATGAGTCATATATAACGTACGCCTGCATTAAACATTATATTCCTAGACCAATGATTTAAAAAAAAAAAAAAAAAAAAAAAAAAAAAAAAAAAAAAACAGTAATTTATAGAAAGACCACTTTAACTGTTTAAAATATACATTTTTATTGGAGGGAATCAATCAGACTGACTTCTTAACGCCTCATATTACATACGACATGGATTAAACATTAATATTCCCGGACTTATCCTAAACAAATTTTAAATGAAATTTCAGTTTTAGAATTTTTGGAACTGCAAATTTTTAAACTTCTTAATGTTGTACTTTTTTTTTTTTTTTTTTTTAACACCATTGAGAAGAGAAAAAAAAATGCACTTTTTAATGAAATTTGTTTGAAATCTTTTTGTCATTGTCTATTAATCTTTTTGTCATTGCGGCAATAGAAGTATTCCGTTTTTGAACATTAAACGCGGACGAATCAAATAAAAAGAATATTGCCCAGTTAAACTGATGGCATTGAGCTCACAGGCTACGCATACTAATTGCACATTACAACCTTTTATTTTCAGTGGTTGATTCCGATCGAAAAAAAAGAAGGGGAAACAGCTAACTCTTTCCCCTTTTTATTACTTAATCATTGAACCCCCTAAACTAATCAGGGATATGTTTTATCATATAAAGAATCTATATCCAAAATTCAGAACAAATCGGAAAATTCTTAATAAAAACCCATTTATATAATTTAAGAGGAGTTATACACCCCTCTTTTATACTTAATCATTAAACTTCCAAAACTATTCAGAGATTTGAACGAAATCTGATTATTCTGCATGAAAAACCCATTTATATAAATTAAGGGGAGGGGCATTAGAACCCCGTTCCCCCTGTTTATACTTATACAATGAACACCTAATATCAGTCACGGAGGTGCCTGATTAGAATGATCTTATACCTAATTTTTGAACGAAAACTGGTAATTCTGCATGAAAATCCCATTTATATATCAATTAAGGGGAGAAGCATGAGCCCTAGAGGTCTGCACGGGCCGGAATTTCCAGGCCCGAGCCCGGCCCGGCCGTAAGAATTTTTTTTCGGGCCGGTCCGTACAGATATCAGTGAAAACAGGCCCGGCCCGTTTTGGCCCGTTACAATTTCTACGATTTCTAAAAAATTCAGATTTTTATCATATAATTAAGATTCCTTTAAAGAATACTGCATACATATCTATGGAAAAATTATATAGTACATTTTTCCGGAAATACACATTAGCAACATTAATGATTACTAAGATTCTTAGGCTTTCAACATTCGAATAAAGATTCTTTAAAAAATTAATATGGCTTAGAATAAAAAAAAAAAGAAAGAAAGTTAAAAACATCTTAACTTTTGAAGCTGTTTAATAACGGAAGATTTATAAAAAATATTTCTATATCATTTTATTAAAGATTTTAAATCCAAATTCATTCGTCAATTCAAAGAAGCTCCTTTCTCATACACTTCTAAATTCATTTTTTTCGCAGAAACGTACAAGATTAGCAGGTGTCTTTATTCAGAATCTATATAATTGAATGACGCGTTCCATTTTTTGATACAAGCAATTTAAGAACACTGCAAGCAAATAAAATATTGTCATAGTTAGCGTTTTGAATAGATTTTCCGGAAGGAATATCATGGGAAGGGAGAAAAATCTGCAACCATTTGCGAAAATATTGTATCGCAAAAAGGTTATACAAGTATTTTATTTACCAAAAATAAAAAAAACGCTATTCGATTCCAAATACCTTCAATAGTCAGGCTTATCACATTTATATTTTTACAATTAAAATTTAATGTGAAAATATGTCAAACTTTCACGTTATTGAGAAATTAATTTAAAAACCAAGAAGTACATATCCAAAGATTAAGCTAACATAAGTTCTTTATCGCTGTTCATAATTTTACAAATCATGTTGTCTGCCCATCAGATCTTGAGAACTATTAGGTTTTCTTCCGGTCCGGCAAGCCTATATGTGGAAAAATAATCCATGCTTGATCTTGGCCCGGCTCGATTCAGCAAAAAAAAAAAAAAATAAATAAAAAAATAAAAAAATAACGAGTTACACACAATGCAACTGCCCGATGCCGATCTCTACACTGTAAAAGTTACATTTTTATATTGATGCGGTCAAACTAGTATGGCTCGTGACGCACATTTATATTTACTCTCGTTAAAACCATTTTCGTTAAAAATAGGTCATATTATATCGTTTTTGACGAAATCTTCAGAACGGGCCGGCATTGCCGAAAATTTTTTTATCGGCCCGGTCCGGTCCGTACAATTTTATTGCCGGCCCGTCCCGTTGAAAAAACTATTCTAATTCTGCCGGTCCGGCCCGGCCCGTTAGAAAATGTGAAACAACTCCGCCGGGCCGGGCCGTGGGCCGGGCCCGTGCAGACCTCTAATGAGCCTCCCGTTCCTCCCTCTTTTACATATCTAATGAAATCCAAAAACTAATCAGGGAAGAGCCTTATCAGGATATACCTATATACAAAATTTCAAGTGGATAGGATATTTTTATCATGAGTTATCGCGTTTACGCACGTACGTACGCACGAACGAACGTACATACATACAGAACGGGCGGGCACATAAGCTCTTAGGCTATGATAGCCTGTGAGCGAAAAACGAATAAAATAATAAAATATGCTTTAAAAAAAAATACTAACGGACTTCAAAAAAAGAATCAAGCTTGGCGACAACTTGGCGACAACTACGCATATAAATGCATAGTTTTAATATGCTTATGATTTGAAAACGGTTGCAACAATGGAAGATGATTTGCGACAAATCATTATTTTTTTTATCAAATCCATATTTAATATGCCCTTTCAGTAGGAATGTTTTTACTAACTCTGATTTCATGCCTTCGTATGTCAGTGATAGACCAGAGCCTTCAAGCATGCACGACAAAGCATAATTAGTGAAGATTCTAATGAAACTCAGGTAATTATGGGTAGGCTTATTTCCATAGATGTGCCTACCGCATCTTCTCCTGCTCCATGCAAGATAACTCCGACACCTGAGGACATTAGACCATTCGAAAAGGCAGAGCCAAGGAAGATAAATGCTTCGAATAGAATGAAAAGAACTTCTGCAGTCCTCATAGACACCCCTGTCAAATTAGCTCTTGAACAACAATAAAACTCAACAGAAGAAAGAAATAGTGCCAAAATTAAAAGTGATATTAAAAGACGAAATCAGACCGAAAAACGCAAAGAAAAGCAATCTGTAAAAAAGATTTTGTTTCCTTTTGATCCCTAACAGCCTGGATGTAGAAGATGTAGATTTCAAAAGAGGAAGAAGAAATCTATTAAAGAAAGTGGCGATGAGGAAGACGAAGACAATATCTGCATACATTGTCTGAAGGAGTTTAATCAAAGTATGCCTAAGGAAGAATGAATCCAGTGCGTGAGTTGCAAACGTTGGGCTCATGTGAAATGTGTTCGAAAAGAGGTTAATGGATTATATTTTAAATGCATTCACTGCAGTGATCCCTCTCATTTGCAAACTTAATTTGCAAATAATTTTTCTTTATACATGCATTAAAATTTCTAAATAGTTCTAATAGTGAACTATTATGAATGTTATTTAACTTCTAAATAAACATAAAAAACAGCATTGCTGGCTACGTGCCCCACTCAATGGGCCAACTTACCCCGTGCACGGGGTAGGTTGGCCCACATGACAACACACCATAACTAAATTCATAAAGTTCTTAAAATTTCATATTAACAAAATTAAGTGTTTTCCCCACTAGTTAAATGTACTAGGTATTGTAAAAAAATACTAAATTTGAAAATAAACAAAATTTAGGTATTGAAAAAAATGAAATTAAAAAAACTGGGCCAATAGGCCCGGTCTCTTCTATGTAACAATGTCTCGACCAAGCTCATTGTTCAGCTTCGTCTGCCATCTTATTTCAAAATGGTGGCCATTTGCACCGTGCATTGCCGTGCAATGCTTAAATATTATTAATAATATCCGTTAGTTTCAATTTTTCGCCAAGCTTGGTGACACTTGGCGGAGTTTAACCAAATTTGGCGGCCGAAAAAAATAACCATAAGTGGTGCCAACGTGGACATAACTTTCTAATTGAGCCTAATTCTCATTCAAATCCAGTATTGACAAATATTCTCTTATTGAGTTCGTCGAATTTTAGCGTCTTAAAATCTGTGTAAAATCAGTTTCGAGTAAAATTTTTAAATTTTAGAACGAAGATATATTTAAACTACTTCTTCCTCCGAGCACTGGTCGAAAGGACTTTTTATCGGTAAAAGAGGAAACACTGCTCGATTGATTTCTACCGAGAATAATAATCATTGTTGCCATTTATAGTATTTTCAATATTACGGTAGTATTTTTTCGGCCTAAATTAGGAGTGTAGTATTTCGTTTTAAACTGGTATTTTCCTGGTATTTTTGAAAAAAAAGAATATGAAAGAAAATGCAATAGTTTAAAGAAGTGGAGGAATTTGATATGATCTAAACTGAATATTGGACAATCTTCCGTCTCCATAACCTATTGCGCATAGTTTTTGAATCTTTAGCAACTCATGGAAGGTATACCATGTTTACTTACTAGATAGGTTTTTGTTGCCAAGTACTTCCACATCAAATTGTTTTGAGTTAAATATATACTATATTTAAAATGACATTTAGTTAAAACCTTGTACGTCAACATCAAAGTATTGTTTTTAACTTATATATGTAAAAAATTGGTTGCCTGTAAAGTCGGTATACGGGCGAAAGTTTTACGTGACAACGACTTTGAGTTGTAAAATAATTTTAATGTGAATATTCATTCGTATAGTAGGAAGAAGGATGAAATAATAGTAACAATTTAAAACATTTATTTATACAAAGAATTATATTTAAAACATTAATTTATACAAAGAATCTCGCACTGAATTTCATATTAACAAAATTTTATTTTTACCTTTACACATACATACGTATTTATATACAAATATACATACAATAACTTGCAATACACTGTGTTTGTTAAACACATTTTACTTCATGTTTATTGATGTCAAATGTTGAATTTTGTAAACAGCATATTAAAGAATTTTTCAATGAGCAGAATATAACTAAAGTAAAATGGCTTTCACTAATCACATATCATTAGTTTTCCATAATATACCACCGAATTACGAAATAAACTACACTTATTTTCTTTGTACTTTATACTAATAACTAATACATAACGTATTTCGTCTTAGTTTGATACTATCTAAAATTCCTATTAAGCACCGCCCCTTCCTTGCAGCGAATTCACATTCACGTTCAGAAAATGGTCCCACAAGTGACCGGAAAAAGTTAAGAGAAAAGTGAGCACGTATCGTGAGCGGAGCGTAACGTAACGTAACGCAGTTTCTTGAAGTGTCTCCCGGCAAACCAATTTACAAGACGTTGTCACGTCAAAAAATCATATCAACCATTTTTTAGCTTTTTAGGAATAACATGCCTTTTTTTCTATAACAATATTTCAAAAATACTTATAAATTCCGGTAATGGCGCTAAACTCAACTTTGTAGCGTAGTATTTTTTCATAGGTAACTGCAGCATTTTTCGTTTCAAAAATCTGGTAACACTGATAACAATGCAGACCAAATTTATCTACTTAGGAATAAAAGTGATTTTGTAAACATGAAAAACAGAGCCGTAGCATGAACATGAGCAGTGATCAAGAAGAAAAATGAATAGAATCACTAATGTTATTTTCATACAATGGAGAATATCACAAAATAGAGAAATTGTAGTTTGCACCATGAAATTCTTATAAAATATATATATATAATGTAATTTATGTCTATCTATCTATCTATCGGTGCCAGTGTGACATTTCGGAATTTTGAAGAAATTTACACCCCAGAGCTCAAAGGGTCAACCCCAATTTTGTAATTGTGGCAACAGAAGTAACTTAATTTCTTTTAAAAGTAAAGGGGGATAAATTGATTACTGTAACTTTTTGTTGACATTTTCGCATAAAATCTGAAATTAAAATACGTGCTAAGTAAAAAAATCGTCTCTTATAAAATCCGGTAAATTTTTGTTTTATTTCGTTTTTATTTACCAATTAAATGGATTTTTATTAACTCCAAACTTACTTTACACACGATATAACACTTTCTCTTTACAAAAATATATTTTATTTAAAGAACGGTTGTATGATTTATTTTCTCAGCTTTTACATAATTCGTTTCAAATAGTTAAAAGAGAACACATTTATTAATCCGTGTGTAAAATCATTTTCTGAATTTTGAAAAATAAATAAATAAATAAATGACGAATATAATCTAAGTAAATCATGAAATAAATAACTGACGAAGCAAGTCGAAATTCACTGAATTTGAGTTTGTGGAACTCTCTCATACTCTGTTTGCATACGGATACGCGGATACTTATACCCTGTTCGCATTGACAAGGAAGGTCCCCATAATGGGCATACTCAGTTTTTTTTTTTTTTTTTTTTTTTTTTTTTTTAATATTGAATAAATTATTTATGTATGTAATAAAGGATCAGTCAAATTTAGCGGCGGGATTACAAAAGAAACTTAAACAGAATTACAGAAGGAACTCAGTAAAAAAAAAAATACTTTTGACTGTTTGGCGCGAAAAGACGAAAGCGTCACGCCATTTGGCGAGCAGCATTTTCCCTCACCAAAAGCAAACGATTTTAATGCATCTAAAAATGTCTTGTAAATTAAATTTTAGAATACGTGTAAATAGTATTTAATGAATTTAAATTTGAACAATGAAAGAGTTTAACACATAGATGTATTTTATATTACATATTTCAGTTGCTTTTGCTGCAGTTATTTCACTTTATTACTTTAAAAATAATCCTTATCCTCCTCAGTCCTAAGACAAATTTTACGTGGCATTAATAAAACCAGTTTAAAATTGTTATGAAACATATATAAAGATGCATCAGTCTATATATCGGTGCTTCTAATGTGCACACATTTAGTTAGAAAGTCTAGATGTAATTTTATCGATTTTAGAAGCATTTAAATTAATTTAAAAGGTGTCTTTTAGTGTCGCCTCCAGGCGACATTAGGACTGAGGAGGTTAAATAAATAAAATTAAAAAAACTTTTATATTGAAAAGTAATTTTCATATACTTAAGCCTATGACAAAATAAAGGCCAGAGGAAGAATGCTTCAATAATGCATTTTAATATCGGAGAAGTTTTTGTTTCCATAGCAACAAAATTGAATCGACAGAGCTCAATTAGATTGGAGTTCATTTTGAGATTGAAACAATTTTAATTAATTTAAATTTTGTTTTAATTCATAAAATTCCACAGTTAATTTTCCTTCTAAATACATTATGACAAAAATATAGTTAAAACAAACTAAAGTTGACAAAACTAACTTTATACAAATAAAGTTTCTTTAAACAAGTTAAAAAAAGGCATTTTTTGACATAAAAAAGGTATTTTTTAAATTTTATTTTGTCGCCAACCGATGATAAATCGCCAAATAAAAGAAATGTTCATTATTTTTTTTACGAACGATCTATCGGGGTTCAGCCAATTTTTTTTTTTTTTTACAAACATATATATCCACATGAGAAGAACATTCTGTAATTTTTTCAGAATTTTCTGAGTATGCCCGTATGGAGACCTTCCTTGTGAGAAAGTTAAGTTACTTAACTTGAAGTTTTTTGAAGCAGTCGTACCCAAAATTGCATATATATCAAGCGTTCCAAGACAATGCTGGAATCTGTCGTAAATTAACATACAGTGTCTCACAAAAGTGATGGGACACTTGTGCTTTATAAAAAGAAACTGCAATAAAATAAATAAACAAACATGTGCAAAAATTTTTTGGGTGTGTTTCATATTTAAAGTTAGTAACAATTATTACATAACATACGTTTCGTCAAAATATTAAAATATTAATTTAGTAAAAATACAATTGTTCAGAACGGAGTAAAAAAAATGGCTCACATAAGTGATAGGACACTTACTTTTCCATCAAATATTTATCCAAAAATTTTACTTTTTAAAAGGTTTTAATATTTTGTTGGATTTACTTTTACTTTTAAAACATGATTTAATCTTTTTGGGATGGATTCGACTAATTTTTTTGTGATTTCTGGAGTGATTTTACCCCATTCTTCTTGAAGCACCGATTTTAGTTGTTTTGAAGAAATGGTGTGTTTGCGAATTCTTGATTCCAATTCTTGCCAAATATTCTCTATGGGATTTAAGTCTGGAGATTGTGATGGTGTTTTTATTATTTCAGGACAGTTATATAACAGCCAGAGTCTAACGTTCAGAGCAGTGTGTTTGGGGTCATTGTCCTGGTAGAATTTAAAATCATTATGAAGGTTCAATTTTCGTGCTGAAGATTTCAAATTTTGCTTTAAAATATCAATATACTTGTACTGATCCATTATACTGTCAATAAAAACAAGATTACCAACTCCAGCGGACGACATACACCCCCATACCATAACTCCTCCTCCACCATGTTTTACTGTTGGTACCAAGTTCTGTTTGCGAAATTCTTCCCTGGGTTTTCTCCACACCAAGATTCTACCGTCAGAACCAAATATATTAAATTTACTCTCATCAGCAAATATAACTTTATTCCAGAAATCAGAATTCTTATTTATGTTGGATTTTGCGAAAGCTAGTCTGAGTTTTCTATTCTTTTCACTTACGAAGAATTTTTTCCTGGCTACTCTACCGTGATAGCCAGCAGATCGAATTACCCTTCTAATAGTCTCAGGATTAACAATTATTCCATATAATGCTTGTAAATCAGCAACAACTTTTGAAGCACTATTTCTTGGATTTTTTTTAATATTTCGAACGATAATTCGCTTTATTCCATTGGATAGCTTTGATGGTCGGCCAGGTCTTCTTTTATCCTGAATCATATGATTCTTTTAATATCGTTTAATGATATTGAAAACTGTTGAACGACTCAAGTTAACTGCTTCAGCAGTTTTTCTAATAGATTTTCCACGTTCAATATGCAAATTAATAACTAATTTTCGAATTTCAGGCGAAGTTTCTTTTCGTTTAGCATTCATGGCTACACAGAGCTAAAAAACACAAAAATTCCAAAACAAACTGGAGAGAAATACTGCAGACGATTTTATAAATTATTGCCAATTGCTTTTAAGTAAAAATAAAACCCCAAAAAGTATTTTTATTGCTTATTTCAGACGATTTTTGTTGCATATATAATGGTGTCCCATCACTTATGTGAGCTATTTTTTGCTCCGTTCTAAACATTTGTATTTTTATTAAATTAATATTTTAATATTTTGACAAAATGTATGTTATGTAATAATCTTTACTAAATTTAAGTATGAAACACACCCACAAAAAAATGTGTACATGTTTTTTTAACTTATTTGATTAGTTTCCTTTTGTAAAGCACAAGTGTCCCATCACTTATGTGAGACACTGTAGATGCGCCAGCTGGTGGCAGGGGTACTAATAAATGCACGGGTTTGACGTCATATATGCGCAGATGTTTATTATCTCCGCATCTCTTGCGCATATTTTCTGAATTTTCTCTGAATCATGACAGATTAACCAAGTCTACGAGATTTATTGCAAAATATTTTTGTTACAGTTTGTTTCGATAAAATCATGTACATTAAAAAAAAATATTCTCAATATCATTTTAATTTCGGGAGAAAAAGTACTCATTAGTACTCATAAGTACCATATAATGCTACAAAAAGTATTGACTTTTAGCCTAAAATTAAAATGACAATGCGACTTTTTTTAAATATACAGATTTTTTTTAATTAAAAATATGTATGATGATTGCTGTGTAAATAAAAAGGAAGTTAGAAGTTGCAGTTGCAAATTTCAGAACTTATGCGCATGCCCAGATGTCAGTTTGGCCAAGTTAAGTCACTTACAATGTTTAGTCACGGCCAACTAGATCTATAGGCCCATCTATTTGAGATTAATGTATGAAGCCTCCCGCCAGAGGACTCTGATACCTTGCCCAAGTTATTCTGTCCAATCGCGCAAACCCTGCACCAAAACAATGACCATATGCACGGAACAGAAAACAGCTTATTCAATGCTAATTGGGCAGAGTTTGTATCACGTGGTCCAATGAAATGGTTCAGGGTTTGAAGCTGAATCCAGCTTCACATTTTCGGCGGTTTTTAGAGAAATGCGCAGGCCATTATATATCTAGTTGGCAATGGTTTAGTTAATGCGAACAGGTAAAGCCTAATTCCGGGGAATCCCGCTTCAAAAAATTTAAGTAAATTTTAGTTAAATGACTCAACTGTCTCAGAGCGAACAGGGTATTAGGATATCTCAGGCCGCCGATCTCTCTGACAGAGTTCCACTAACTCTCTCAGTGAGTTTCAACTTGCTTCGGCTAGATACAGGAAATACCAAACACTGTCGTTGGCTGTAAAGCTTAGCTTTTACTGATTGGCTATTGCGATCGTTTTTATTTCAAGCGCATGCGCATAATTTATGTTTGTTCAGGTTACAATCACAGTGACGTTCACTGAGACTGAGTTATCTTAGGTAAGTTTTTCGATGTGAAAGGGCATTCAATTCTGGAAGGGTACTCTTCAAAAATGGCGATCTAAGATACTCTGTTTCCAGTGGGTATAGGGTATTAGTTCGGCGGCCTGAGATACCTCAAGTATTTCATTGCGAACAAGATATAAGTAACTTTTGAGTGATCTTATAATTATAGACGCTTTCACACTCTCAGAAATAAAACTCTCATTTTTGATGATTCAGAAATCCTTGAGCCTTATTTTGTCGTTATTGACGATCATTTCGTATCAAAATCACGTGACTTTTAACGAAACGTGAGCTCTCAAATATTTGACAAAACTACTTTCTTTATCATGGCCAGACTTGATGAATTTTAAAGAAACTCTCGCGGTAGCTGCTTATAGAAGGAGCCACTATTGTACCTCCTCAAATCTTGCGATTTTAGCAAGGATATATTTCTTGTTTAAAACAGTACTTTTTAGCGTTTTTCAGAAAATAATGAAATATAAGCAATTATTCTTCCTGCATTAGTTTTTTTTTTTTTTTTTTTTTTTTTAAGGGATGTTTATTACTATTATTTGTAAGTTGTATTTCGTTAACGCGAAAAAAATTGCTTCGTTCTACAAAACCATTCAAAAAGTAAATTTGATCAATAAAATTTCAAAATTCCAAGATCTATTTTATATCCAATATATTCTTTTCTCATTCAAATTAAAAATATACATAATTGTTCTCTCTCTCCTCTATAAACAGTAAATTGTTAAAATCTTATCCACCTACTTAAAGTAGTAAAATCTCCCCCAATAAGTACTTCATAAATCGTTATTTCTGAGCAACAGATTAACCAATCCATATTTTAATCATTCCTTAAACAAATAAATTTTCCCTAGATGTTATTTAACTAAGCCATGTTATAATTATTCATTAACCATTAGAAAATCATAATAATAAATTCGTCTTATTATTTAAAACTTGCAAGATTTATAACAGAATCGATAAAATTACTATCATGTTATAAACATTTAAACACACACTATAATCCTCTATATGTCTTCATAATCATACCTGCTTAAGTAACCTGTGGCGTGAAGGTAGAGTGTCGGACTGCTGCACCAATCGTTGTGCGTTCGAACATCACCTATGACATATCTTTTTTTTCTTCTGTCAATGAATACAGGAGCTTCTAAAAAATTCGATAGATGGCAGCACTAGCCTTTTTTGACGAAATATTTTGACGATTTGGTATCGTCAAACGAGTGAGGAAAGTAATTTCATCAATTTGACGAAATATTTTTTCGGAGCATTTCCCAGGAAACGGTTTCGTTAAAAACGAGGAAAATTTCGTGAAATCTGAGTATTCATTTCTGAGTGTGCAGTGTGACGTCAGCCATGATGTTTTGCCTAGAAACTGACTGCAAACAAACGGTTGCTATGTTTAGCTTCTTTTTAAATAAAAGTTGTAGAAAATTTTACCGCTGCATTTTAAGTATTAAAACACATATGTCTGTGAGATATAGCGATAAAATGTCATAAAAATAGAAAACGCAGCATAGCAACGGTTTGTTTGGAGTCACAGTCAGTATCCAAGCAAAACGTCATATCTGACGCAGGGTCGTAGCTAAGGGGGTGTTATGAGCGGCTCAACATTTTGAGCCCCCCTGGAAAAGATTCCACGGTCACTCAATGAATTTATGTTCCAAAAATCCAAATGAAATTCTGTTCAAATATCTAATTTAGCTTTGAGATCCTGAGAGTCTACAAACACACTAAATTGTTACGAAAGTAAGTGTTCCAACACTTCCTCACCCTATTTGTACGTATGAAGCTAAAATGATGTTTAATATTCCACTCATTATACTCTCTAATTTTTCATCATCCTATTCTTTTGTTAGCATGAAATGAAGTTATTACAACAGTTTAATGAGGAACATAGTATTTACAGTGCAAATATGCACTAATTTATCTTTCTGCATCACAGAGAGAGAGAGAGAGAGAGAGAGAAAAATGAACCTTCTATATTTTCTTGAGGCCTCCCCCCCTCTATTGTTCACTTCTAGCTACGGCTGTGATCTGACATCACAACTGATAGATTACCTTGAACCATAGCCAACTAGATAGTATATAAAGCCTGCGCATTTCGCTGAAAACCACCGAAAAAGTGAAGCTGGATTCAGCTTCAAACCCTGAACCATTTCATTGGACCACGTAGCACAAACCCCGCCCAAATTAGCATTGAATAAGCTGATTTCTGTTCTGTGCCCATGTGGTCATTGTTTTGGCTCAGGGCTTACCCGGTTGGTTAGAATCAAGGCCTACTAGATCTAAAGGCCCGTCTATTTGAGATTAATGTATAAAGTCGCCCTCTAGAGAACTCTGATACCTTGCCCAAGCTATTCTGGCCAATCATGGAAACCCTGAACCAAAACAATGACCACATATGCAAACGTGCACAGACCAGAAAACAGCTTACTCAATGCTAATTTGGGCACGGTTTGCGTCAAGTGGACTCGCACGTGGTCCAATTTAAATGGTTCAGGGTTTGAAGCTGAATCCGACTTCACTTTTTCGGCGGTGTTTAGCGAAATGGCTCGGCCGGTAGTATATAGTCGGCTATGGTTAGAATAACTTGGGCAAGGTATCAAAGTGCTTTTTCGGGAGACTTCATACATTAATCTCAAATAGATGGGCCTATAGATATAGTGGGCCATGCCTTGAACAACGAGGAGACATTTCTCATGATACTGTTTCATTGCAGGTTCTTCTGTTGCTGTGCCTCACCCTCTACGGCCAGTTGGCGTTCGCCAAACCGCAGATGCCAGGCATGATGCCAGGCATGATGCCAGGTGCCGGTACAATGGGGCAAGCTGGAATGGGAGGAGGTTTGAATTTCGGAGGAGGATTTGGAGGCGGATCTAATGGCATGGCCGGAACTGGAGGAAATGCCGGCTTCGGATTTGGCATGGGAGCGGGAGCAGGAGCAGGAGGAGGATCAGGATTTGGAAAGCGATGAAAAGGCCTGCCGATCGAGGAGCAAACTCTCGAAGCATCATTTATGTTGCAGTTGTAACTCGAACAATAAAGATATGCACGTTTATAATGTGTGGATGTGTGTATTTAGGCCTTTTCTATATCCAGTGCCGTGTTGAAATCAGGGGGTAGCCCAGGGGGGACACTCCACTCTCCCCCCCGGCCGGAAAATTTGAAATTTTGCGTATTCAGTGGTCTAAAAGTACAATTCCCCCCCCCCCCCGGGCCACTGAAGTCCTTCCCGGAGAAAAGTTTCTGAATTCAACAATGATCCCGAGAAACCTGATAAAACGGAATCGTTAGGAACTGTTAAAAATTCCGGTTTGAATTGTCTGGTATTCTTGTGACTCGAATCACGAAGTTTTTGCATTTAAGGGAGAAATGAGATTTTCACACGTTTTTCTTTTTTCTTTTCTTTTCTTTTTACATTCGGAAAACTTAATTTTTTTTAAACATAAACGTCATAATTCTTTGGCATCCACGATGTAAACAGTTAATTTATAGTATGTGCAATAAAAGAAAAAAATCCTTGCCTGCTTGGTCTACAGGCGATGTGGTAGATTTCGTAGTTAAGGAGATTCTTCACTCTCTTGAAAACACCTATTCCTTCTCCAAGAGCCTACCGCACAAAAACTTATGTCATCGAGCACAAGAAAAAACCCTTTATTTTTATGGAAGAGTATAGTCATAGGGGAATCTAATCATCCATGTCTGTCGGATGCGAAGGGGTGCATAAGCCAAAAATGAATACCACTAGTGGTTGATTCGCAGGTTTATCATTGTGTGTTTCTGCACCCAGTTTTCCATGTTTTCATACTTTTGATTGCACGGCAAGCACAATGCCAAACCTATGAGTCAATCACTAGTGGTGTTAATTTTTGGCAAATCACCACTTTGTTTCCAGAAGAAATGGATCAAGAGATTCCTCTATGACTTACTCTTCCATAAAATAAAGGAATTTTTCTTGTGCCCGATGACATAGGGTTTTGTGCGGTCGGCTCTTGGACTATCCGTGCGTGATCAAAACTGCATATATATCAAGCGTTCCAAGCCAATGCTGGAATCTATCGTAAATTAACATAGCTGCGCCAGCTGAAGGCAGAGATGCTAATGAATGCGCGGGCTTGACGTCATATATGCGCAGATGTTTATTATCTCCGCATCTCTTGCGCATACTTTCTGAATTTTCACTCAATTATGACAGATTAATCAAGTCTACGAGATTTATTGCAAAATATTTTTGTTACAGTTTTTTTCGATAAAATCATGTACATAAAAAAAATAGTCATAATATCATTTTAATTTCGGAAGAAAAAGTACTCATTAGTACTCTTAAGTACCATATAATGCAACGAAAAAGGTTGACTTTTACCCTAAAATTAAAATAACAATGCGACTCTTTTTTTTTAAAATACACATGATTTTTTTTTAATTAAAAATATATCGGGCTTCAACTGTATTAAAATTAAATAACTGCTGACAAGCAATATATACAGGGTGATTAAAAAACAGTGGACAAACTGATATGACAAATCAGGCATACGACAAGGATAAAAAATCACATAGGAACATAGGGCCTCAAACCACTTCTTGAGTCTCAAATACAGAGTGTTACATACGTATACATTACATACTACATACAAATAAATCCTAACTCAATTTGGGTTGACGGTAATAAATTTCAGAAAACTGAAGTATATTATAATAAAACATTTAACAGACATTCTCTCCTTTGTTTTAAATGTGATAACACCCAACAAAAGTGGTAGAAGTTTGCATTATGCGCACCAGCAATATGCAATTGGCACCTCACATTTTGTACAGTGATAATTAGTTTTTACGGTATCATCGATTGCTTGAGCAATATGTTTTACCAGATCTTTTCGTAACGTTATCACATTTCACACAAAATGAGGTACATATCGTTGCATTTTCATTACAATATTTTTATTTTCCTCGAAATTATTACTTTCAAACCGGGTGTAGCTAGAATGAAACACCCTGTATTTGTGACTCAATGAGTAGTTTGCGACCCTATGTTCCTATGTGATTATTTATCCTTGTTGTATGCTTGATTTGTCATATAGTTTTGTCCGCGTTTTTTTTTTTTAAATCACCCTGTAATGTAATATAACATAATAATATGTATTAAAAAATCTCTTTAAAAAAAAATAAGGTTAATTTATGCCAAAATAGGCCTAAAGTGAAATAATCCACAAAAATAGCTGCAAGAATTCATGTTATCTTATGATAACATAAAAGATTAAACTATCCCTTAATGATTGCGCTTATGCATCTTATCATTATGGAAGTTGAATATATAAATACTTTTATAAATACATCCAAAGTTATTCAGACAATACCATTAAATAAACCAATGAAACCAGTATCTTTACAATCATATTATTAAAAACAGTTGAAGTTTGAAGTGAAATAGAAGGCAGATCACCAATAAATATATAACCAAAGTAATTCAGATATTACCATTCAATAAACCAATGAAACCAGTATTTTTACAATCATCTTATTGATTAAACTTTCTCATTATTTAAGTTTAAATCCATTAAATACTATTTACACGCATTAAATACCATTACACTGCTCGAAAATACTTTTACACCAAGATCTGAATATTTTAAAAACAGCTGATGCTACATTTCTTGCCGAGCCGATTTTGTGTAGGTTGACGGAATAGTTAAAATTCAGTACGTTACGGCTGGAATAACAGAAATGGCTAAGATAATCTTGTTTTTTATTTGATAATTTCAAGGTTATTCTTATATTTTAAAGCTTTATAACGTCATGAGAAAATGATTTGCGTAAATTTTAAAGTCCCAACCTCCATCTACCAATCGGTATATAACGAGGTATACTGATAACAAGTTTATTTCAATTGCTAACAAACCAGTCACGAATTGTTTTCAAAGTAAGAAATTCGGCCCGACATGAAACTATTTGTAAGTATAACTTTTTTTATTTCGTTGTTTATTTCTTTTTAATAATCTCTGAAAGTTATTATTTCCAAATTAATTTTCAAAAGCAATTGCTTATTAATTTTTATAAACAGGAAAAAGAGTACAGTAGAACCCCGGTTATCCGAAAACCGGCTTATCCGAAAGACCTGAGAATCAGGGCCGTAAACTACCATCGGGGCATCCAAATTCAAGACTTAGGGCCCCCAAACTGATGGTTATAAAAAACAACTGATTTTATGAATGTGAAAAATAACACTAAATAAGTCTTGATTACGTCCACTAATAACTAAATCGTAATACTAATAATATATATTCTACATAAAAATATAAGAATTTATATTATAAAAAACATTTTGCTTCTAAGACGTTGTATAATAACAAAAACATTTAAAATATATTAAAACATATTTATTTACATGTTTCAACTCAAAAATAATAGAGTCATCCTCAGAACGTAAATAGAAAAATAAAAATTACAAATACAATGAACGTGAAAATCGGAATAAAGAGTTATTGAAAATAAATTAATTAAATGTATCACGCGCTTTTTAATATGATATTGTCATTGGTCTAGTTAAATAATTACCGGTATTAGTACCGCTCTATCCAGGTTAAATCAAAAAGAAAACATTAACATACTTTTTAATGAGAGTAAATTAATATATAGGTCTAATTTTTATTTAAAATTATTCATAAGAGAATCAATTGAAATTTATTTAAATAGTTCACATATTTTTAACGATACACTGTCATTTCGCATCCCAAATATATGGATTGAACGGTTAGACAATTTACACGGTAATTATTTAACTAGACCAAGGACAATATCAAATTAAAAAGCGCGTGATACATTTAATTAATTTATTTTCAATAACTCTTTATTCCGATTTTCACGTTCATTGCATTTGTAGTTTTTATTTTTCTATTTGCGTTCTGAGGATGACTCTATTAATTTTTGAGTTGAAACATGTAAATAAAAAATGTTTTAATGTATTTTAAATGTTTTTGTTATTATACAACGTCTTAGAAGCAAAATGTTTTTTATAATATAAATTCTTATATTTTTATGTAGAATATATATTATTAGTATTACAACTGATTTTAGATTCTAGTCTAGCTTCCTATAAAAGCACCTAAAAGTCAGTAATAAAAAAAAAATCGAGTGTGTATTTTTGCATGTCCGTCGATATACTACATATGCTTCGCATGCAAAAGCAGCTGTAGAGCAGACAGTCAAATGTTGGCTGAATGTCGGCGTATTTGTTGATCCCATCGAAGTTAGTATAAGGAAGAAAATATAGGCTTCTGATCGGTTAATAGTATAAAAAGCATCTAAAAATAATCTAGAAAATCTTTTTTATTATCTATTAATAAATACAAAAAAAAAAAAAAAAAAAAGATCAAAATCATTCTTTCAAAAGGTTTTTAAACAGAAACATATGACTAAGTTGCACAAACTCAAAAATGAACCTGAAGAAAGCGCTTTTTAAAGTATTCAACCAATCAGAAGTCCATATTTTCTCCCTTATGTTAGCTTCAGTGAGATCAGCAAAAATTGCCCAATTCTACGTCTTTAGTCATTTTTTGGGCTTATCATACTATGTACATTTAAAAGGAGGCGTGCAAAGAAAAAAAAACGCAAAGTTTTAATTTGCCCCGGGCGCGAGAGGCCTTATTAGTTTGTCCCGGGGCCTCCAAGTTTATAGTTACGGCTCTGCTGAAAATTCCTTAAAATCTTTTTTAAATGAGAGAAATTTTATTGTTAACAGTATTTTTACCGATGTCAAATGACACCTTTCAACATATTTTGATTTATGATTTTTATTTGATTTGTAATTTTTAGATCAAAACAATTCCGAATAATTCTTAATACATTGAAACTTGTTTGAATACTTATTAGCTTTAAAAATTAGAAGCAAGATAAGTAAAAAGCAGAACTTTTAAAGGTTTTATTGGGCACTGGTAGAAATAGTGTCAAAAAAAGCATGTTCTTTTAAAAACAAATAGAGTCAACTTACTTATTTAATATATTGCGTAATTCTGAGCACTTTATTATATAGACGTGTCCAATACTTCCTTATTTTACGAAATTTGTTGTGATTTTTTTCTTCAACTTTACATCATTTCAATGCTGCTTTAGCATGCCACTTGTTAAGTAAAATCTGATGTTGTTGTATCTTATAGTACTTGTATATTAGAGGTCTGCACGGACCGGGTAGGCCTAGTCACTAATCTTTTCGGGCCGGGCTCGGGCCTTAAATTTTTTCTTGGCGTATCGGGCCGGGCCGAGTCTAACTTATTTTTTCTGTACGCAGCCGAGACTAATTTTGTTCTTCCTAGTCTTCGCGGACCTAAATAATCAGTTCCTGTTGAATCTTCCGGTAAGAAAATCCTTTACTCGACGTGGAAAAGTCTGTTCATAAAATTCAGTAAAGTTTGGCTTGGTCCATTTTTTTTTTTTTTTTTTTTTTTTTTTTTTTTTTTTTTGCAAAATAGACATATACTTTTAAATCGTCATAATTCTACAATTAAACATAAGAATTTATTCTTTTTAAAGAATCCTAGATCATTAGGCGTCTTAAAATAGAATTTAACACATTAAAAAAAATCATGATTATGACGGAATTTTTGTTTAAACTGAAAACTGCAAATTTCTTTTAAACTGCTCATTCATGCAAAATGAATACAACAATACGGGAAAAAATATGTATATTAAACATTTACATCTGATAAAAAGAAAACGTTTTTTTTTTTTTTTTTTTTTTTTTTTTTTTTTTTTTTTTTCAGTGTCTTAGAAGATTTTACTTTTACCATATACCATTTTTTAGAATTTTTTTTATGTATTAATACAGTAAAACCTCCATAACGGACACTCTCGAATAGCGGACACCTCTATTTAACGGACAATTTTCAAATCCCCACTCCCAAAACTTAAATTTTTGTATGTTTAACCTCTGAATAACGGACATTCCGAATAGCGGACAGTAATTTTGGCAAAAAAGAATGAAAAATTATTTTTTAACGAGAAGAAAAAATAAAAATCCTCTAAATTTAGCAGGGCCATATGTAAAAAATTTTGTGATCACAGACAAATATGGGAATGAACTGGAGAAAACCACCTCTCCACCTACATCTATCTGTGATCCTAACCCCCCCCCCCCTCCCCCTCCTCCCTTGGATGATTTGAGATTGTATGGTTTCAAGAAGCAGAAAAATACAATAAACTGTTATACATTTTCTCCCTCCCCCCTTTTTTTCTTCTTTTTTTAGAAAAAGGTGATTTAAAAGGATTAAAACTACTGACAGAGTTAAAATTTCACATTGTAAAACAAATTACATGTAATCACAAGTAGAAGCAAACTTTTGTAAAAACAATTTTTGTAAGAATGTAATAAACAAAAGATAAAGTTATGCACAATTTTATTTCAGTTTTATTGCTTTAAAATTTTTTTTAATTTCTGGTTAATCATTTAAATAGAGGTTTTATGACATATTAAAATCGATTAAAGAAACATTAAGCATTCATTAGCAATTTTTCTATCTCTGAGGTTTTCCCAATAGTGGACACCTCCGAATAGCGGACAATTGCTGCGCTCCCAAGGTGTCCGTTATTTAGAGGTTTTACTGTAATACTAATGACAACTCAAACATTTACATACAACAAACAAAGGCTCATTAAAAGCGTAAATATCGCAGCCTATGGCATTTCTGCATAAATAGAGATTATAAGCATGGAAGAAAATAAAAGACTAACATAAGTTTTTTTGGGTCTGAACTCTTCCGTTAGAGTAAAGATCAATGCTCTGTAGAAATTCATTCGAGCCGGGCCGGGTTCGGGCCGAAATTTTAACTCCCAGGCCGGGCCGGGTCGGGCCATTATTTTTTTCGTTCGGGCCGGGCTCGGGCCGAAATTTTAACTTTCGGGCCGGGTCGGGCCAATATGTCTTTGGTTCGGGCCGGGCCGGGCTCGGGCCTGGAAATTTCGGCCCGTGCAGACCTCTATTGTATATATCAAAGTGCATAGTAGCTTCACAGAGTATAATCCTGTGTCCAATTTACCATAATCTGTAATACGTTACCACAACATTTTTATTTCAAGGATTTTCTAAATTATTCTCACAGTTTTTAACCAAACAAATTTTCAACATAAACATGCGGTTATTCGAAAAACTCTATGGAATCCCGGTTATTCGAAAAATCCTATGGAACCCCGGTTAACCGAAAATACTTTGGTCCCATACTTTTCGGATAGTCAGGGTTTTACTGTATTGGAAGAGTCGGACTTTATTGGACCAGAATCAGAAAATGGCATTATAAGTCAACTTACAACTCGACTCGAATAAAATAATTTTCATCAACTTATAGCAAAAAGATACGAAAGAAAAAAAAAACTTCAAATCATTTTTTTCCTTATCCCTGTATTTGTATTATTTGCTTCTAAATTAATGATGAAAAAAAGTTTTTTCAATGATTTAAAAAAAAAAAAAAAAAAAAAAAAAAAAAAAAGACGTGTGGCACTCGGGGACTGCCGCGGTAAAGCTATTGCATAGCATTTTTTATCAACTTATGCAATCATAATTATTTATTTACTTTTTAATTATGCAGTTTTTTTTGTCTTTGATGTTAATTCAAGTTATACTTTTTGAGCATGATGACCGATAACAAAACTTTTTTTTTCTTTTATTGAATAAATGAGAAATTAATATCGTTTAAAATATTTTTATTATCTTACAATACATGTAGGTTAATCAGGAATTTTTATCATTGAAACTATACGTTTATGGTAGCTGAAATAAAAAACATAAGTTTGAGATTTGATATTCTCAAAATATCTGAAAAATACCGCTTTAATGTCTGCCGAAGTCTACCGAAGGATACCGTGCCGAAGACTGCCAAACTGAAGCGACATTAGCCGGAGTGTTAGGTTTTTTTCTCGTTACGGAATTTCTAAATTCTTTCGCCGCGCTCAAAGCCCGCGATAAAAGCTATGCAATACCTTAATAAATTACCAAACAAAATTTGGCCGCACTACGAAAATTAGATCGCGAGTTAAAAGCATTATAAATTTTCCGATCCTCACCGTGGGGGTTTAATGTCACCAAAAATTAACATTGTCTCATTAAAAATTACCAAACGAAATTTGGCCGCGCTACGAAAATTAGATCGCGAGTTATAAGCATTTTAAATTTTGCGACCTTCACCGTGGGGGGGGGGGGGTCTCCTGTCACCAAAAGTAACACTGTCTCATAATAAATTATCAAACAAAATTTGGCCGCGCTACGAAAATTAGATCACGAGTTATAAGCATTTTAAATTTTTCGACCATCACCATGGGGGATCTCCTATCACCAAAAATTAACACTGTCTCATAATAAATTACCAAACAAAATTTGGCAGTGCTACGAAAATTGATCGCGAGTTATAAACATTTTAAATTTTTCGACTCTCACCGTGGGGGGTCTCCTGTCACCAAAAATTAACACTCTCTCATAATAAACTACCGAACAAAATATGGCCGCGCTACGAAAGTTAGATCACGAGTTACAAGCATTTTAACTTTTTCGACCCTCACCGTGGGGGGTCTCCTGTCACCAAAATTTAACACTGTTTCATAATAAATCATTAAACAAAATTTGGCTGCGCTGCGAAAATTGATCGCGATTTATAAGCATTTTAAATTTTCCGACCCTCACCGTGGGGGGTCTCCTGTCACCAAAAGTAACACTGTCTCATAATAAATTACCAAACAAAATTTGGCCGCGCTACGAAAATTAGATCACGAGTTATAAGCATTTTAAATTTTTCGACCCTCACCATGGGGGATCTCCTATCACCAAAAATTAACACTGTCTCATAATAAATTACCAAACAAAATTTGGCAGTGCTACGAAAATTGATCGCGAGTTATAAACATTTTAAATTTTTCGACTCTCACCGTGGGGGGGTCTCCTGTCACCAAAAATTAACACTCTCTCATAATAAACTACCGAACAAAATATGGCCGCGCTACGAAAGTTAGATCACGAGTTATAAGCATTTTATCTTTTTCGACCCTCACCGTGGGGAGGGGTCTCCTGTCACCAAAATTTAACACTGTTTCATAATAAATCATTAAACAAAATTTGGCTGCGCTGCGAAAATTGATCGCGAGTTATAAGCATTTTAAATTTTTCGACCCTCACCGTGGGGGGTCTCCTGTCACCAAAAGTAACACTTTCTCATAATAAATTACCAAACAAACAAATTTGGGGGTTTCCTGTCACCAAAAATTAACACTCTCTCATAATAAATTACCAAACAAAATTTGATACGAAAATTAGATCGCGAGTTATAAGCATTTTAAATTTTTCGACCCTCACCGTGGGGGGGTCTCCTGTCACCAAAAGTAACACTTTCTCATAATAAATTACCAAACAAAATTTGGCCGCGCTACGAAAATTAGATCGCGAGTTATAAGCATTTTAAATTTTTCGACCCTCACCGTGGGGGGTCTCCTGTCACCAAAAGTAACACTGTCTCATAATAAATTACCAAACAAAATATGGCCGCGCTACGAAAGTTAGATCACGAGTTATAAGCATTTTAACTTTTTCGACCCTCACCGTGGGGGGTCTCCTGTTACCAAAATTTAACACTGTTTCATAATAAATCATTAAACAAAATTTGGCCGCGGTACGAAAATTGATCACGAGTTATAAGCATTTTAAATTTTCCGACCCTCACCGTGGGGGGTCTCCTGTCACCAAAAGTAACACTGTCTCATAATAAATTAGCAAACAAACTTTGGCCGCGCTATGAATATTATATCACGAGTTATAAGCATTTTATCTTTCTCGACCCTCACCGTGGGGGGTCTCCTGTCACCAAAAATTAACACTCTCTCATAATAAATTACCAAACAAAATTTGATACGAAAATTAGATCGCGAGTTATAAGCATTTTAAATTTTTCGACCCTCACTGTGGGGGGTCTCCTGTCACCAAAAGTAACACTGTCTCATAATAAATTACCAAACAAAATTTGGCCGCACTACAAAAATAAGATCGCGAGTTATAAGCATTTTAAATTTTTCAACCCTCACCATGGGGGATCTCCTGTCATCAAAAATTAACACTGTCTCATAATAAATTACCAAACAAAGTTTGGCTGCGCTACAAAAATTGATCGCGAGTTATAAACATTTTAAATTTTTCGACCCTCACCGTGGGTTGTCTCCTGTCACCAAAAATTAACACTTTCTCATAATAAATTACCGAACAAAATATGGCCGCGCTCCGAAAATTAGATCGCGAGTTAAAGTTTTGCCATTTTCGCCTTCTTTAATTACTATTTAAATGAGTCAGCTTATTTAAACTTAATTTTTTTATAACGCCGACTTCAATTTTTTTCATTGTTTTATCCCTGTCAACTGCATATTTTTCTTGTTAAAATTGCCACTACACGATACGTAAAAGATGCCTCTAATTACGGGCCTCCAAATTGGTAGACGGTAGGTACTGGGTTCGAACCCAATCGCAACCATCGGCCTAACCGTTCGAAGTTTTCCGTGGTTTTTTTCGAACCCTGTATTTCCTATTGCAGATAATTGGCCGGAAAAAAAAAAAAAAAAAAAAAAAAAAAAAAAAAAAAAAAACAATCTCCAACGTGTTAACCGCTGTAAGCGGACTCAAAGGCCGCTGCGCTTTTTTTTTTTTTTTCATTTTATAGTGTTTAACATACAGTTTTCAGTTCAAATACAAATATACATTTTAAATTTTGTTTAACTTGCGAACCAGTTATCTTTTTAAAACAAGAACAGGTGTTTAATGAATCTTCGGCATATTTCATTTAAACGTTTTAAGTTGAAATTATTCAATTGAATTTCTTAAATGATGTTTGGTTCGAACGCATTAAACCTTGATCAATTAAATACACTTAGAATGAAATGTTGGGGGGAGCTTAGCATAAAAAAAATACGCAACAGAAACATTATACTCTTCGACTTTAACATTCGAATAAATATATATTTTTTAATGCCTTTTGGAATAAATAAACTACTCGGATGTAGCAATCGGACATCGGAGGACTCTAAAGATACGAAATTCCGTGGATTAGTACAAGATATCACTGAAATCGTGTAAACTATACATAATTCAATATGAAAACGCCATCCGAAAGATGATTGATACAAAAACGTAAACAAAACCAATTCATCTCAAGAAGTAAGTGCATCTGACTTTTTATGGAAATTCCTGCATTAGTTCTTAAAGTAGAGCTATTGCAGAAATCGTAACAAATTCAGTGTTGTAGCGCCTCTCGTGGAGCCATATACAACAAAATATAAATAACATCAATTCATGTCAAGGAATAACTGAATCTGAAGATTGATGATATTCCTTGCATTCTGGAGATACAGCGATCACGGAAATCGCACAAAAGCCTTTACAGTAAGGTCACCTGTTAAGCGATTCACACCAAAAACTAATCAGCATCAACGCATATCAAGAACTAAGTAAATATAATTTTTTATTAAATTTTGTGTATTAGTTCTTGAGATAGCGTACTCACAAAATGTATATCATATACAGAGATACAGAAGCAGTGACTCACAGACAAACATTTTGTAAAAACATGTTTTTCTGTATCTCTCAGCCCTAAAACATGTGAATCCGTCGAAAACCGCAATTCAAAATTTTCATGAATCCAATACTTTTCTCTTGAAAAGATAGAAAAAAGTAAAAATATGTTTAAAACCACATAAATTTTGAAGCTGAATGGTACAAACCAGATTTTTGAAAAAAATTCTAAATAATTTATTAAAATATATATCCATTAACATTAAAATGTACAATAACATTAAAATATATTCCATATGATCCAGTTGATAGAAGGGTCATTATCGCTATTACTATTTTTACTAAACTTATTGCCTGCGGCAATAAGTTTTAAAGACACGGTTAATGAGAGTTTAATTAATATCACTTAATTTAATAACACTTTTAATAAGTGTTTAATAAGACGGTCCGGCCAATGGGTCGTGCCAATTACGAGCCTGGCGCCAAGCTCGAGATATTGCAGACATCTAGCATATGTCAAGGAAGTTTAAAGCAAAAAGCTATACGCTTTTATTTTATATTTAAAAGTTAAAGTATTGTCTTGGGTCTACATTTAACAATGCGTAAATTAATGGTCGATCCCTAAATTGTATTTCAAATGAACTGATATCGCTGCTCTCAGATGTATGCTAAAGTGGTGTAAGTCACGAATTTTGAAAAATTTTGGATTTTAATATCATCCAGGGATTTGCAGATATCGAAATGAATTTTTTTTTGTTCGATTCAGAACAGGATAAGGAAAAATTTTCTAATTGGAAAATTTATTCTCTGGGGGTCGTATAAAAATTTAATTTTCGTATTTTTTAAAATAGACCCCCCATGGAGTTGCAACTTATCGTATCAAAAAATTTACCTTTTTTGATGAAACTTTGTAATTGGAAGTATGGGTCTAGGGGCAATATTTAAGGAGATAGCCTATTGTTTCGATATTTATGACTCACCCTGTATATCAAGCGTTCCAAGCCAATGCTGGAATCTATCGTAAATTAACATAGCTGCGCCAGCTGGTGGCAGAGATGCTAATGAATGCGCGGGCTTGACGTCATATATGCGCAGATGTTTATTATCTCCGCATCTCTTGCGCATACTTTCTGAATTTTCACTCAATTATGACAGATTAATCAAGTCTACGAGATTTATTGCAAAATATTTTTGTTACAGTTTGTTTCGATAAAATCATGTACATTAAAAAAAATAGTCACAATATCATTTTAATTTCGGAAGAAAAAGTACTCATTAGTACTCTTAAGTACCATATAATGCTACGAAAAAGGTTGACTTTTACGCTAAAATTAAAATAACAATGCGACTTTTTTTTTTAAATACACATGATTTTTTTTTAATTAAAAATATATCGGGCTTCAACTGTATTAAAATTAAATAACTGCTGACAAGCAATATATACAGGGTGATTAAAAAACAGTGGACAAACTGATATGACAAATCAGGCATACGGCAAGGATAAAAAATCACATACGAACATAGGGCCTCAAACCACTTCTTGAGTCTCAAATACAGAGTGTTACATACGTATACATTACATACTACATACAAATAAATCCTAACTCAATTTGGGTTGACGGTAATAAATTTCAGAAAACTGAAGTATATTATAATAAAACATTTAACAGACATTCTCTCCTTTGTTTTAAATGTGATAACACCCAACAAAAGTGGTAGAAGTTTGCATTATGCGCACCAGCAATATCCACTTGGCACTTCACGTTTTGTACAGTGATAATTAGTTTTTACGGTATCATCGATTGCTTGAGCAATATGTTTTACCAGATCTTTTCGTAACGTTATCACATTTCACACAAAGTGAGGTATATATCGTTGCATTTTCATTACAATATTTTTATTTTCCTCGAAATTATTACTTTCAAACCGGGTGTAGCTAGAATGAAACACCCTGTATTTGTGACTCAATGAGTAGTTTGCGACCCTATGTTCCTATGTGATTATTTATCCTTGTTGTATGCTTGATTTGTCATATAGTTTTGTCCGCGTTTTTTTTTTTTAAATCACCCTGTAATGTAATATAACATAATAATATGTATTAAAAAATCTCTTTAAAAAAAAATAAGGTTAATTTATGCCAAAATAGGCCTAAAGTGAAATAATCCACAAAAATAGCTGCAAGAATTCATGTTATCTTATGATAACATAAAAGATTAAAATATCCCTTAATGATTGCGCTTATGCATCTTATCATTATGGAAGTTGAATATATAAATACTTTTATAAATACATCCAAAGTTATTCAGACAATACCATTAAATAAACCAATGAAACCAGTATCTTTACAATCATATTATTAAAAACAGTTGAAGTTTGAAGTGAAATAGAAGGCAGATTACCAATAAATATATAACCAAAGTAATTCAGATATTACCATTCAATAAACCAATGAAACCAGTATTTTTACAATCATCTTATTGATTAAACTTTCTCATTATTTAAGTTTAAATCCATTAAATACTATTTACACGCATTAAATACCATTACACTGCTCGAAAATACTTTTACACCAAGATCTGAATATTTTAAAAACAGCTGATGCTACATTTCTTGCCGAGCCGATTTTGTGTAGGTTGACGGAATAGTTAAAATTCAGTACGTTACGGCTGGAATAACAGAAATGGCTAAGATAATCTTGTTTTTTATTAGATAACTTCAATGTTATTCTTATATTTTAAAGCTTTATAACGTCATGAGAAAATGATTTGCGTAAATTTTAAAGTCCCAACCTCCATCTACCAATCGGTATATAACGAGGTATACTGATAACAAGTTTATTTCAATTGCTAACAAACCAGTCACGAATTGTTTTCAAAGTAAGAAATTCGGCCCGACATGAAACTATTTGTAAGTATAACTTTTTTTATTTCGTTGTTTATTTCTTTTTAATAATCTCTGAAAGTTATTATTTCCAAATTAATTTTCAAAAGCAATTGCTTATTAATTTTTATAAACAGGAAAAAGAGTACAGTAGAACCCCGGTTATCCGAAAATCGGCTTAACCGAAAAACCTGAAAATCAGGGCCGTAACTACCATCGGGGCATCCAAATTCAAGACTTAGGGCCCACAAACTGATGGTTAAAAAAAAAAAAAAAAAAAAAAAAAAACTGATTTTATGAATGTGAAAAATAACCCTAAATAAGTCTTGATTTCGTCCACTAATAACTAAATCGTAATACTAATAATATATATTCTACATAAAAATATAAGAATTTATATTATAAAAAAACATTTTGCTTCTAAGACGTTGTATAGTAACAAAAACATTTAAAATATATTAAAACATTTTTATGTACATGTTTCAACTCAAAAATTAATAGAGTCATCCTCAGAACGTAAATAGAAAAATAAAAATTACAAATACAATGAACGTGAAAATCGGAATAAAGAGTTATTGAAAATAAATAAATTAAATGTATCACGCGCTTTTTAATATGATATTGTCCTTGGTCTAGTTAAATAATTACCGGTATTAGTACCGCTCTATCGAGGTTAAATCAAAAAGAAAACATCAACATACTTTTTAATGAGAGTAAATTAATATATAGGTCAAATTTTTATTTAAAATTATTCATAAGAGAATCAATTGAAATTTATTTAAATAGTTCACATATTTGTAACGATACACTGTCATTTCGCATCCCAAATATGTGGATTGAATGGTTATACAATTTACACGGTAATTATTTAACTAGACCAAGGACAATATCAAATTAAAAAGCGCGTGATACATTTAATTTATTTATTTTCAATAACTCTTTATTCCGATTTTCACGTTCATTGTATTTGTATTTTTTATTTTTCTATTTACGTTCTGAGGATTTGAGTTGAAACATGTAAATAAAAATGTTTTAATATAATTTAAATGTTTTTGTTACTATACAACGTCTTAGAAGCAAAATGTTTTTTATAATATAAATTCTTATATTTTTATGTAGAATGTATATTATTAGTATTACAACTGATTTTAGTTTCTAGTCTAGCTTCCTATAGAAGCACCTAGCTAAAAGTCAGTAATAAAAAAAAATCGAGTGCTAGAGTGTATTTTTGCATGTCCGTCGATATACTACAACATATGCTTCGCAAGGAAAAGCAGCTGTAGAGCAGACAGTCAAATGTTGGCTGAATGTCGGCGTATTTGTCGATCCCACCGAAGTTAGTATAAGGAAGAAAATATGGGCTTCTGATCGGTTAATAATATAAAAAGCATCTATAAATAATCTAGAAAATCTTTTTTCTTATCTATTAATAAATACAAAAAATCGAAAAAAAATTATCAAAATCCTTCTTTCAAAAGGTTTTTAAAAGAAACATATGACTAAGTTGCATAAACTCAAAAATGAACCTGAACAAAGCGCTCTTTAAAGATTCAACCAATCAGAAGTCCATATTTTCTCCCTTATGTTAGTTTCAGTGGGATCGCCAAAAATTGCCCAATTCTACGTTTTTAGTCATTTTTTGGGCTTATCATACTATGTACATTTAAACGGAGGCGTGCAAAGAAAAAAAAACGCGCCCGGGGCAAAGTTTTAATTTGCCCCGGGCGCGAGGGGCCTCATTAGTTTGTCCCGGGGCCTCCAAGTTTATAGTTACGGCCCTGCTGAAAATTCCTTAAAATCTTTTTTAAATGAAAGAAATTTTATTGTTAACAGTATTTTTACCGATGTCAAATGGCACCTTTCAACATATTTTGATTTATGATTTTTATTTGATTTCTAATTTTTAGATCAAAACAATTCCGAATAATTCTTAATACATTGAAACTTGTTTGAACACTTATTAGCTTTAAAAATTAGAAGCAAGGTAAGTAAAAAGCAGAACTTTTAAAGGTTTTATTGGGCAAGGTAGAAATAGTGTTAAAAAAAGGCATGTTCTTTTAAAAACAAATAGAGTCAACTTACTTATTTGGTACATTGCGTAATTCTGAGCACTTTATTAGGTATACTACTCTGTTATCCCGTCGACCGATTTCGCCAAATAATACATATTGACTTAATTTTTATTTTAAATTAAAAAAAATAATTAGTAGAATATTAATAAAAATACAAAGTCGAAATAAAAATCACTTGATGACGTTTTAAACATGTATATTGTGTTTTAATGTCATTGTATGTGACATTCACGATCATCCATTATTGGCATTTAATCTTATAATTTGGCGATAGTATTTTGGTCGACGGGATAACAGAGTAGTATCCTTTATTACATAGACGTGTCCAATACTTCCTTATTTTACAAAATGTGTTGTGACTTTTTTTTCAACTTTACATCATTTCAATGCTACTTTAACATGCCACTTGTTAAGTAAAATCTGATGTTGTTGTATCTTATAGTACTTGTATATTAGAGTTCTGCACGGGCCGGGTTCGGGCCGATTTTCATTAACGGCATTCGGACCGGGGCGGGCCGGGCTTAGGCCTGGCTTCTGAAGACTCGGCCGGGCCAGACGGGCCTAGTCACTAATCTTTTCGGGCCGGGCCGGGCTCGGACCTTAATTTTTTTTCCTGGAGTAACGGGCCGGGCCGAGTCTAACTTATTTTTTCCGTACGCAGCCGAGACTAATTTTGTTCTTCCTAGTCTTCACGGACCTAAATAATCAGTTCCTGTTGAATCTTCCCGTATGAAAATCCTTTTCTTGACGTGGAAAAGTTTGTTCATAAATCAGTAAAGTTTGGCTTGGTCCAAAATTTTTTCCAAAATAGACATATACTTTTAAGTCGTCATTATTCTACGATTAAACATTAGAATTTATACTTTTTAAAGAAACGTAGATCACTAGGCGTCTTAAAATAGAATTTAACACATTAAAAAAAACCATGTTTATGAAGGAATTTTTGTTTAAACTGAAAATTGCAAATTTCTTTTAAACTGTTCATTCATGCAAAATGAATACAACAATACCCGAAAAAAAAATATACGTATTGCACATTTACATTTGCTAAGAAGGAAACGTATTTTTTTTTTTTTTTTTTTTTTTTTTTTTTTTTTTTTTTTCAGTGTTTTAGAAGATTTTACTTTTACCATATGCCATTTTTTAGAATTTTTTTTTTTTTTTTTTTTTTTGTATTAATAATACTAATGACAACTCAAAAAGCGTAAATATTGCAGCCTATGGCATTTCTGCATAAATAGAGATTATAAACATGGAAGAAAATAAAAAACTAAGTTTTTTTTTTTTTTTTTTTTTTTTTTTTTTTGTCTGAACTCTTCCGTTAGAGTAAAGATCAATGCTCTGTAGAAATTCATTCCAGCCGGGCCGGGTTCGGGCCGAAATTTTAACTCCCGGGCCGGGCCATTATTTTTTTCGTTCGGGCCGGGCCGGTCGGACCAATAGGTCTTTGGTTCGGGCCGGGCCGGACTCAGGTCTGGAAATTTCGGCCTGTGCAGACCTCTATTGTATGTATCAAAGTGCATAGTAGCTTCACAGAGTGTAATCCTGTGTCACATTTACCTTAATCTGTAATACGTTACCACAACATTTTTATTTCAAAGATTTTCTAAATTATTCTCACAGCTTTTAACCAAACAAATTTCAACATAAACTTCCGGTTATTCGAAAAATCCTATGGAACCCCGGTTAAACGAAAATACTTTGGTCCCATGTTTTTCGGATAACCGGGGTTTTACTGTATTGGAAGAGTTGGACTTTATTGGACCAGAATCAGAAAATGGCCTTGTAAGTCAACTTACAACTCGACTCGAATAAAATAATTTTCATCAACTTATAGCAAAAAATTACGAAAAAAAAAAAAAAAAAAAAAGCTTCAAGCCATTTTTTTCCCTCATCCCTGTATTTGTATTATTTGCTTCTAAATTAATGATGAAAAAAAGTTTTTTCAATGATAAAAAAAAAAAAAAAAAAAAAAAAAAATCGATTTACAACACCTATCTCAAAATTTCATCCTTGTATTTTCCTTTTTTGCTTCTAAATTAAGGGTGTATTCCAAAAAATGCTTTTCTGCCTTAAACAGCTCGAAATTTTCTTATACAATTTCAGACGCATTTTTAAAAGTAGAAACATGAAACTTGCTGATGTGATTTTTGCACAGATGTGGAAGTTGCGGTGTGATGTCACTTTGCACTCATTTCATTCAGCACGTCCTATAAGACGTGTTGATTCATTAGAGTTTGATTTATGAGCAATTACTTTCTCAGTATGACCCTTATTTTTCGTTCCCAGATCTCCCGCTTCGGAAAATTCGGCTCAAAAAGACGACTTTGTTTGTATTTTTTGCAATATTTTCTGCATTTATCAAAAAATCGATAAGCACGGCACCTTATGTACTTTCTAAATAAAACAATGTCAGTTTGATGCATTTGAGAGTAAAAATGAATTTAAAAATAAATCGGAAAGTTAGTAGTTTGAATCGAAATGCACCCTTAATGAAAAAAAGTTTTTTTAATGATAAAAAAAAATCGATTTATAACGCTCATCCCAAAGTTTAATTTCCTTTGTTATTTGAAAGATGCGGGGGGAGGGGTTACAATCGGGATTTTACGGTTTTTCAAGAGTGTCAGAGGGTTAGCAAGATGTTATTTTCGGCATAACAGCTGATACTGCAATTCTTGCATACGAGCAGAGTTCGTGAGGTTGACCAAAACATAAAAATAAGAACGGTGGGTAATGGTGGGTGAACCAACGAGTTAACCACCAAAACTGAGTTTTCATATGTTTTCTACCCAGATAAAACTTAGCAGACCGATTGCGTTTTAAGAGGCGAATCGAGTTTTAACTCATTCTGAAATTTAAGCCTCCAACTCGACGAGGTAATTGTCTGCGCTGCCGCCTCCCGACCTAAAGTCAAGTTGCAACCCGATCCCAATAAAATAATTTGAATCAGCTCGCATTTTATTTACGACAAAACCATATGGACCATTAAAATAACTTGTTATAAAATTCATTTAATGCACTGCCAACAAAGAAAAAAAAAATCTTGACATTTAAGCCATAATCTCAATGTTCGAATGTTTTATTTTATTTTTTTCCAGTTTTCAATTGAAGAGATGGGTGAACGATTCTATAGCGCGTTGATTGAGTGAAATTGACCCTAGCAACTTAACATGATTTAGAGTTGACCCTTTATTTATTTATATTTTAGTTATGGTAGTGGTATGAAAAGAGGGTTTTTTTTTAAATTCTTTTCTCGATAAAAATAAACTCTTTTGGTGCACACTGTTAACATAAAAAGCTTGCAATTGTTGAACAACCTTATGATTTGACTTGTTTAGAATAAATATTCATGTAAGTCTTAAAGCTTTAGACTTACAAGCATCAGCGCAAACTATCTATGTCCTATAAAAGGCAAAGCCAAAACTGCATGTATTTCAAGCGTTCCAACTCCTATGGAAGAGGTTTCCGCAAGATTAAAGGCTAGGTCAAGGCATATGCCATTTAGCGGCAGGGGTGCATAACTAGAGGATTATTAAGTAGATTGCAGTTTCTTTTGTGTGAATGGCAACAAAACTTTTTTGTTTCTATAAAATGTTACTTTAAACTATTGCGTAGAATAAGTTTTAGGTTGAAATGTTGTAAATAAATATAGAATAAATAAGTGTAGTACGACTAAATATTAACATAAAATATACTGAGATGAAATATCATTTATATGGCTGCCAACTACTACGCCTATTTACAGACGAATAAACATATTAGAAACAGAAATTTTAATAGATAATTAACAATACGCAGTGTAATATGTAACATTGCCTATATTTAACATACATTTTACTAAAAAATTTTTGTGGTTCCAAACATGTTTATGCGATTTAAATAGGCGTAGAAGTTGGCAGCTCTTGCATTTATCTATGCGATACAAATATCACTGATTTAAATATGTTCGATTTTAATTGTTTTTAATTAATGAAAGATGACTCATTAAATTTAGTAAGTTGTAGTTATATAAATACAGAATTTTGAAATATTGTCAGATTTTACTAAATTCTTGACGAGCTAAATTATACAAAATTGTATACACCGTAGTATTTCCTATGATAATATAATATTTATCGATGTTTAGAAGAGTATAGAATTTAATATTAAATAAAATATTCAGCTTTAGCTCCATTTTTCATTTATCAATTGCAGACGATAACTAGTCGTTGGGGGCCACCGTAATACTTACCCATCATGGATATGTATATGAAGATAAAACATGTGAAAACTATTTATACAATGCATTGCAATTCATAGACAAAATTTAAACATTGTTAACATACATAGTAATGCTATATTAAAGAACTGCTGATGTACCAATTTCGACAAATTATATAAAACGCCAAACTACTCAAGTAGTACCGAACTGCGTAAAAGAAACATCTTTATAACTCCAAAAATAATAATTCTATTAATTAACAATTAACTGCGTCGGATTAAGCGTTTCATTTCCAATTAAAATATACCGCTAAATTGAAATTTGAATGAAATACAGGGTCATGAAAAATCGAAGAATGTGGAAAACAGAATTACAAATATCTCGGCAACTAATAATCCGATCGACTTCGTTCTATATGCAAAATGTGTGTTATTTTATTGCCTTTCACATCCATTTCTTAGAACAAAAAAATTCGAAAATTTTTATATACCTTTCTTCAGAACGAATTTTTCGAGAGTCCGAAAAAAATAGTTCCGGATAATCGAGGTTGATGATATTAAATAGGCTTCGTCCCTTCTTACATACTAACTGCATACAAAATTTCAAGTCTCTATCTCAATTTGTTCGGTAGATAGAGCGTTTACAGACAGACAGACAGACTGACAGACAGACAGACATACAGACAGACAGACGGACGGCAAAAATTTTTTTCTAAAAATATGTTTTTCGTAATCTCCACTATCTAAAACGTGTAAATCCATCAAAAAAAAATTTCGATTTTCAAAACGATTGCAAGACTTACCCTATACTACGTATGATGGGTAAGTAAAAATCCAACGTTTTCTTGGTCGTATCGACTTTTATTATTTATTTAACTTGCAAACATTTAATTCTTTTAATTTAAAAACTTATTTCATTATACGTATATTCGGAATAACTTTAATTTTAAATGGATGTATTAAATGTTATTTTGTTAAACAAAGAAATATTGTTAATTTATTTAATTAATTATTTAACGTAGACAATAATTTTTCTAAAACCGTAGATTAAACTCTCTCTCTCTTATTTTTCTTTTCTTTTCTTTTCTTTTCTTTTTTTTTTTTTTTTTTTTTTTTAACAGACAAAGCTATTTTGAGAATTCATATTAAAAATTCGAGCATAAATTTCAAGCTACTCTCTCAGTCATGACATATTAATCAAGTCTACGAGATTTATTGCAAAATATTTTTGTTATAGTTTGTTTCGATAAAATCATGTACATTTAAAAAAAAATAGTCATAATATCATTTTAATTTCGGGAGAAAACGTACCAGTTAGTACTCATAAGTACCATATAATGCTACGAAAAATATTGGCTTTTTACCCTAAAATAATAATGCGACCTTTTTTTTTAAATACACATATTTTTAATAAAAAAAAAATCTGTGTTTTTAAAAAAAAGTTGCATTGTCATTTTAATTTTAGGGTAAAAGTCACTATTTTTCGTAGCATTATATGGTACTTATGAGTACTGTTTAGTACTTTTTCTCCCAAATTAAAATGATATTGTAACTATTTTTTTAAATGTACATGATTTTATCGAAACAAACTGTAACAAAAATATTTTGCAATAAGTCTCGTAGATTTGATTAATCAGTCATGTTGGCGCACCTTTGTTATGACGTCGAATGACGTAAGCATATATCCCCCGCCCACAGATGTTTCCCTCCAGTTTGTTATGGACGCCGCCAAGGCAGTCACTGCTCTCAGAACGCATTTTAATAATAAACTACAGTCTGCTGCTAAAGTAATCGATATTTTTTAATTCATATTTATATCGCATCGCAACATTAACATTATGGGCCGTCGAGCTCAAAGGTATTTATATTTAAAAGATAATAATAGTTTGTTTAAAATAGTGAATTGACATTGCAGACGAAGAAATTTATTTTTTCTTTCTTCGAACAATTCAATCTTCGGTCATAGAACAACACCTGCAGTTTTAATAAAAGTGTTACGCAATCATCGCAAGAAAGAGTAAGCACATACGAAATCACCTGTTTACCAGAAAAGGTAAGAAACATTCGATTATTCCTTTTGATTTCATAAGTTTCTAAAATGGATGCACTTGAAAAAATAAAAAAGAAACGCGCAACTGTAAGGACAGCTGTAACTAAGCTTATAACTAAAATTGATACTTTAATTAATGAAGAAAATAAAGAAACCGATGAGTATTTAGAAATTTTGGAACAGTTAAATGAAAAGGATGAATCGCTGAAAAATTTAAATAGCGAGATAGAAGCTGCCATAAGTATTGCGAAAGATTATGAAAATGATATTACCATTAGTGAAGAATATACAGAGAATATTGTAAGAGCTAAATTCAAAATTAAGAAACAAATTAAGCATTTAGAAGAGGGTAAGGTTCTCAATCAGTCAACTAAAACCTACTCTTACAAATGACTCATTTAATATTAAATTACCGGAAATACCGCTCCCGAAATTCTCAGGAAAACCGGAAGATTGGAGTTCATTCAAATTACAATTTGATAATATTATAACATCGAATGAGCAATTATCTGAAACTCAAAAACTTCATTATTTATCAGCAGCTTTAACAAACGAAGCAAAAGTTTTGCAAACGACAGAAGATACATTCGCTTCTTTAATTCAGGCATTAAAAGATAGGTATGAAAACAATAGAATAGCTGTAGAAATACATATAAATTCACTTTTCGAAGCAGATAAAATTATACAACCTTCTGCTAAAGATTTGCGGAATTTAGTTGACACCGTAAAGAAAAGCATTCGCGCATTAAAGGTTTTAGATTACACAAGGAACAATCTTTCCGACGTTCTATTCTGAATATTATTCTTCAAAAATTGGATAAAGATACGCGAAAAAGTTACGAAATGAGTATCAGTTCAAATGAAGTTCCAGAATTAGACAATTTAATACTATTTTTAGAGAAACGTTCCCAAATCTTGGAAAATATCAGTAAAAACATTTCAGCAAAACCGAAGACAAATCAAGAGCGTCATTCTAAACAAAAATCTCTCTTTGTTAAGTCAACTAATTTAATTAATTCATGTGTGTTATGTAAGCAAAATCATGCAATTTATAAGTGCGATACATTTTTGAAATCAAATGCCTCTCAGAGAAAAGAAATAGCAATGAAACACAAACTTTGCTTTAATTGTTTAAGTAATCAGCACACGATTGCTAATTGCAAATCTAAAAGTTTATGCAACATTTGTCAGTCACGACATAATACGTTACTTCACAGAAATGCAAACACTTCCTTTCCGAACAAAATTAATGAAGTTAATCCCATCGAGCAAGGTAATAAACTGAATCCGAATGCACAAGAGTTTTTCGGACAGACAGAAGTTAAATCACTTCTATCGCATTCTTTATCTTGCGTTAATAATGGAAATAAATCTGTTATTCTCTCCACTGCTTTAGTTTGGGTTTTTAACCCTTATTCTGGTAGTGATTTACAAGCACGTGTAATACTGGACTCAGGAAGTATGTCCAATATTGTAACATCAGAATTTGCTGATCGACTGGGAATTCCATTAAAGAGATTGAAAATCGCGATATCAGGATTAGGTGGAAAAGAAATGAACATTAAATACAAGGTGCATGCGAAAATTCTAAATGGAAATGGATCCTTTGAAACATCATTAGATTTCCTTGTTGTTTCAAAAATAACCGATTCACTCCCAGTAACAAAATTGAATATTCATAACTTTAAAATTCCTCATCAGTTAGCAGATCCAAAATTTAGCGTTCCTGGCAAAATTGACATGCTACTCGGAGCACAATCCTTCTTTGATATAATAAAGGATGGAGAAATTCGAATTCCAAACAGCAATTTAGTTTTCCGAAATTCAGTATTCGGATATATCGCAACAGGAACCGCAGATACGATCAGTCATACGCAATATTGTGGTTTTATTTCGCAGTCTCAAAGCATTGATGAATGTTTAGAAAAATTTTGGAAATTGGAAACCATTGATGAACCTTGCAAAATTCTGAGTAAAGAAGAAGAATACTGTGAAGAACATTACAAAACTACGCATAAAAGAAATGACGCTGGTAGATATATAGTACAGATGCCTACCAAGGATTTGGAAAAGTTAGATGATTCTAAAGAGCTTGCGAAAAAACGACTGAATCAGTTGTGGAGAAGATTATCCAAAGATAAAACTATGAAGATATTATACCAGCAATTCATGCAAGAATACTTAGAGTTAGGCCACATGGAGAAGGTTACAGATGCTCAATCCGAACATCCAGATAATAATTCAGACAAAACCACAACAAAATTAAGGGTGGTATTCAATGCATCAGCGGCAACTACATCTGGTTTCAGTCTCAATGATTGTCTGCTAAAAGGAGAAGTGAAAGAAGACATATTTGAAATTATGACAAGATTTCGTGTCTACAAGTATGCTTTTACTACAGACATTCAAAAAATGTTCAGACAAATTTTAATTCATCCATCTCAACGCGACCTTCTAAGAATTGTGTGGAAGACAGATGAGAACGAGGAAACTGCTGTTTACAGATTGAATACAGTCACATATGGAACTTGCTGTGCACCGTTTCTCGCAATACGGACTCTGAAACAATTAGCCATCGATGAATCATCACAATTCCCTTTGGCTGCTGAAGTAATAAGAGAAGATGTATACATGGACGACATTGTTACAGGCGCACATGACCTAGATACAGCTACAGAACTCCAGCAGCAGTTATGCAACATGCTAAAAACCTGCGGCATGTCCCTTCACAAATGGAATTCCAACTCAAAGGAATTGATGAACAGTAAGCCACAGGAAGTTCAAGAACATAATTTTTCCGTAAATGAAGAATCAACAAGCAAAACTCTAGGGGTTATTTGGAAACCCGTTGAAGATCAATTTATGTTCAAGATTTCAGTAACAGAGAAATCATCATACACGAAACGAGACGTGCTGAGCACCATTGCAAGATTATACGATCCCTTAGGTCTTTTGGGACCAATTATTATTCGAGCAAAGATATTTCTTCAGAAATTATGGCTCCTGAAGTTAGGTTGGGAAGACGAAATCCCAGATCCAGTTGCAAGTGAATGGATAAATTTTGTGTCATCTCTAAAACTAATCGAAGAAATTAGAATCGACAGATACATTCTAACCGATTCTTTTCAGAAATTAGTGTTGTTAGGATTTTCAGATGCTTCGGAATTAGCTTATGGAGCTGCAGTTTATATGCATTGTACAAGTGCAACAAGTACTATAACAACTAAACTGATTGCGAGTAAGTCTCGCGTAGCCCCTTTAAAGACAATTTCCATACCCCGCCTGGAACTTTCAGCTTGCCTACTTCTTTCTCAACTAATAGAGAAAATTCGTCTTTCTTTTAAAATGCTAGTAAGTGACATTTATTTGCATACGGACTCAAAAATAGCAATTGCTTGGATCAGTACACCGCCAAACAAACTTAAAACCTTTGTTGGCAACAGAGTATCCAAGATACAAACCTTAACTGAAAACTGTCATTGGAAACATGTCCCATCGCATTTAAACCCAGCAGATGTTATATCACGTGGACTAGGTCCTCAAGAACTTTCCAACATGAATCTTTGGTGGAATGGTCCCCCGAACTTTCACCCGCCTTCATCTTCAGATGAATTCAATGACAATATAGACATTCTATCACAAGAACTGTACTCGCATGAACTTAAAAAAACAGACAATATCAATTTAATTTCTACTTCTGAAAATTCATTTGTAAATGATTTTCTTAATTTAAGTAACAACTACTTAAAATTAATACGTATTCTAAGTTTTATTTTCAGATTTATATTTAATGTTAAAAATAACATTCGACGAAGTGGTCCACTCACAACAGAGGAACTTCGTAATGCCAAGTACTGTCTCATAAAAATAGTGCAGGTAAAATCTTTCGAGTATGAAATCAAAACCCTTGAAAAGGGAGAAATTCCCAAGAAGGGCCAGGTGAGTTGTTTACATCCCTTTCTTGATAAGCAGAAATTGTTACGGGTAGGTGGTAGGTTAAATAATTCTGACTTATCCTTTGACAAAAAATTCCCGATATTGCTCCCAAAAAATGATAAATTGACTTTATTGATCATGACATATTTTCATCTTAAATATTTACATGTTGGAGCCCAAACATTACTCCATCTTATTAGGCAAGAATTTTGGCCACTGGGCGGTAGAAATACTGCCAGAAAAATTGTCCATGACTGCATAATTTGTTTCAAAAATAAACCTAAATGTATTGAGCAAATTATGGGAAATCTTCCCTCAGAAAGAATTACTCCTAGTTCCCCGTTTACTAATGTAGGGATTGATTTCTGTGGCCCCTTTTATATTAAATATAAGGGTCAAAGAAAAGGTATTTACAATAAATGTTATGTTGCTATTTTTATTTGTTTCGTAACAAAGGCCATACATTTAGAAGTGGTCACTGACTTAACTTCAAAAGCAATGATAGCAACATTAAAGAGATTTTTCAGTAGGAGAGGTAAAAGTTCTTCTATCTGTACTGACAATGCAAAAAATTTTGTTGGAGCCAGTGCAGAGTTAAAACGTTTGGCAAACATGATTAGAAACCCCCCAGATGTTTTGGCTGATTATTTAACAAGTGAGGAAATCTCCTGGAATTTCATTCCACCCAGGACACCCAATTTTGGTGGTTTGTGGGAAGCTGGGGTGAAGTCGTTTAAGCATCATTTAAGAAGAACTGTAGGAAATTCGCGATTAACTTTTGAGCAATTTGAAGTCTATTAAATTATTCATTGTTCTATTAATTATTATTATATTATGCATCTTTATTGTATTGTATGTTATTCATTGTAAATTTAGATATTGTATTGTATATTGAAATGATATTTCAACGTGGGGCGGTATGTTGGCGCACCTTTGTTATGACGTCGAATGACGTAAGCATATATCCCCCGCCCACAGATGTTTCCCTCCAGTTTGTTATGGACGCCGCCAAGGCAGTCACTGCTTTCAGAACGCATTTTAATAATAAACTACAGTCTGCTGCTAAAGTAATCGACATTTTTTAATTCATATTTATATCGCATCGCAACATTAACAAGTCATGATTGAGAGAAAAATCAGAAAATATGCCCACTAGGGATGCGGAGATAATAAACATCTGCGCATATATGACGTCAAACCCGCGAATTCATTTGCACCCCTGCCACCAGCTGGCGCAGCATGTTAATTTAGACAGATTCCAGCATTATCTTGGAACGCTGAATATATATGCAGTTTTGGGCAAATCCCTTTTACCAAAAGGCAGTACACCAAAACGAAAAATCAGTTCAGCCAAATCGAGAAAAACTTCAACCAGGTCTATTAGTTTTTTAAAACGTGACGTATTGTCTATACCTACTATAACAACTGCAGAAATAACAAGTAAGAAAAATCATGCTTTAAGCATAGATTATTAAACACTTTCCAAAATTTCCTGAAATCTTTTACAAAACTTCGTTATGTAGGGGGGGGGATGCTACTAATACCCTTATTACAATGCTAGTATTTTGTTAAAATTTAGTTCAAAGAAAAACACTCTTAAAACTGTTTCAATCACATTTCCAGAAACTATCATTCATGAATGATCATGTAGCTAATTTTTTCGTGACCCTGTATGTCATTGTTATGTTTTTTTTTAGTAATTTTTTTTGTATAAATTATTTTAATATTCCAAATTTAAAAAGAACTCTTGTTAAGGTATTTTTAATACGGTTTTTTATAATGCTTTATGTATCTCATATTTAAAATTATTCTTCTTTTTTTTTCTTAGTAGCGAAAACCCTGGACATTTCCTTTTTTCTATTTTTATGATCGTTCTCACGAGAATAAAGGCATTGTTGTGAATGAAAGTAAAAGCTTCCCATTCCCTTATCTAGCGTAAATAACACCCGTTCGTATGAATGCTTTTACTGTCCTGGAATAATTGTACTATTTGAGTAAAGTGGTCCTTTGTTGATTTTTTTCGAAGAAGAGTAGTAATGGGCATATATTCAGCCTTGTTAAAAATTGGCCCACACGCATAGTTTATTGCTTGCGTACGTGAATGAATAGTACCCTAAAATTTTATAACCCATGACAAACGTTGACTGTCATTTGAGGCGGAGTAGATATTTTCCCAGACCCTTAAAGTTTTATGACCGATCTGAGATAAAGGGGCCAATTCACGGTTATCGGCGAGCACTGGTTTGCAAGCAGGTGCAAAATTTAGAGACAGCTGTCCCTGCTATCTGACCACGTGATTGAGAGTAGGGGACGCTAGCGATGACCATATTTGGTCATGAGAGAGGGTGACTATTGCATTGGCCAATGAGATGGACTCTAGGAACAGGAGAGAAAGGGGAAAGCATTAGTCTTCCTAGTTTTTGGTGCCCCTTTTGATTTGCAGAGGGACGTGCAATTGGTTTTTTGGAAATAAAGTGAGTCCTGGTCAAAGCTTCGTACGGAGAGCATCTAGTTGAAGAAGCGCATAAGTTTTGTCTCCCCCCCTCCCCTGTTTTTAATCTGGGAGAGGGGAGGCCAAAGGAGTTCTTCGAAATTAGCAGTCTAAGACAACACACTCCAAGTGTAAGTCAAGAAAAAGTGCTACCTGCCGGAGAGAGCCGAGAGCTTGCCGTGAAAGAATGTCCCCTCCGAGCTAGCCTTCACCGTGAGCAGTGGAATGATTAGCAGTCTAAGACAACACACTCCAAGTGTAAGTCAAGAAAAAGTGCTACCTGCCGGAGAGAGCCGAGAGCTTGCCGTGAAAGAATGTCCCCTCCGATCTAGCCTTCACCGTGAGCAGTGGAATGATTAGCAGTCTAAGACAACACACTCCAAGTGTAAGTCAAGAAAAAGTGCTACCTGCCGGAGAGAGCCGAGAGCTTGCCGTGAAAGAATGTCCCCTCCGAGCTAGCCTTCACCGTGAGCAGTGGAATGATTAGCAGTCTAAGACAAAACACTCCAAGTGTAAGTCAAGAAAAAGTACTACCTGCCGGAGCGAGCCGAGAGCTTGCCGCAAAAAAATGTCCCTTCCGATCTAGCCTTCACCGTGAGCAGTGGAATGATTAGCGGTCTAAGACAAAAGCACTCCAAGTGTAAGTCGAGAAAAAGTACTACCTGCCGCAGAGAGCCGGGAGCTTGCCGGGAAAGAATGTCCCTTCCGAACTAACCTTCACCAAGAGTAGTGGAATAAATTGCCTTTGACAGCAAATGGCTGTTAACACGTGTCAGTAGTCGTCCAAGACTGCTCTAGTTATGGAAGATTTGTGTACTGTTGTCCATCATATAAATGAAAAATACCCAAAATGGGTAAATGAAAGAATTCAGCTGCTGGTAAGAGATATATTCTGTATTTAATCTTAAACGATTTTTTCCTAGTGATTAATCTTGTAGTGATTTAGTATTTCCATGTGTTTACAACAACAGTTGTATTAGTGAATTTAGATGTTTTTTTTTTGTTTTTTTTTATGTTAAATTAAATAAAGGAGAATGTATATAAAGGATATGCTTTAGTATAGTTTTTTAGTTTTTTTTTATTTATCCTACCTTGATATTAATTTATTTGAATTTTAACCTCTGTAGTATCGAAATAACTATACTAAGTTTTGTAATACCATAAAATTAAAGTAGTTTCTTTGAATGTTTGGAAGTAAAAATAATTTTCAACCATTACCCTTTTTTTATTTAGAATTTTTTAAATAACTTATCAGACCGGAAATTATATTAGCTCGGATTAATTAATGTACTTTTAGCTTAAACTGAGCAAAGATACTTGACTAAGTAATAGATTTTTTTTAAAGCAAAAAATGTTAAGAAAATCACATGATTTAAAATGAATTAACTTATCTTATAAAAAAAAAGGAAAAAAAAAATGGAGAAGTTAAAGCAGATGTACTAACACTTTACGAAATTGGCCAAAAATATCATTGTTGATTTCTGGGGTGTTTATGTTTATTATTTCTAGTGTTTTAATTTTTTCAAAATTATATCTTTCTTTGCCTTCTTGAAAATAAGAAGGATTTCAGAGTCTCTCTTCTCTCTTTTGTAATGTCAGGTTGAATCTTGTATTTTTAAATTGTTAGTATGAGTTTAATATCTCAGGAATCAACAGTGATAAATGTTGGGTTCTACTGCAGATCAAGGTTTAGTACTTGAGACTGGGTCAGATTGAGAATCTTGCTGTGTTCTTTCTTATTTACTTGTATTCATTAAATTTTAAAGAATCTTAAATAATATTTGTGTTTATCCTTTTTATTGTTTTAATTTGTCGTTTAGTTTGTTTATCTTAATGAATTCTTAATGTTAACTGGTGTAATCTTTACTTAATTAATTCTTTTTTTTATATAAGCACCTAATTTATTTAATTATTTAATTCAACAACAAGATTCATGCGATTGGAAATTTGACCCAGATCTCATTAAATTCTTTAATAAAGCTGAAGAATATTTATTAATCTATATTAACTAAGTATATTTTACTGAGCAGAAGTTGCAATTAATTAAAGTAATAATCTGTTGCAGAAGTTTAATAAAAAGAACCCAACAAAATAAATGGTGCCGTGTGTGAAAAGCCTGGTTATTGTAACAAAATAAATGGTGCCGTGTGTGAAAAGCCTGGTTATTGTAACAAAATAAATGATGCCGTGTGTGAAAAGCCTGATTATTGTGTCACAATAAGTATAAAAATAGTACTATGAAGTAGAGCCTATTTATTACAACAATAGCCTGAATTTTGATATATATTTACGATATCAAGAGTGAAACGAAATGAAAATATATGTGTTTTGTGATTTTATTGTATATCATGTTTGATTATTTTAGTGTATATTGTGCATAAGTAATAGGGGTGTACATAGCTTACTAATTTCAAATGCTTTTTTTTTAGTTAGGCAATTTTACCGGGTTTTCAAAAAACTATTTATTTTGAAATTTTTACTGTTATAATTACATTTAAATGAGTGTTTGGGCTTACTGAGTAAATTATATGCCAATATAAGTTATGTATTTATGTATTTTTTATTTATTTTTTTTTTCTCTCTTTCTTGGGCATCTGAGAATTAAGTAGCAGTTAAATTACTTTATTTTCTATTATTTTATTTTTAATTCGGTGTGAAGTTTTGCCTAAAAATGACAGAAAACCAGCATTTCAAGGAGCTCGCTCTTATTCAGAAAAAGAGCGCATTAATCGAAAATGTCAGTCTTATTCCCCCTTTTAGTGGCGAAGGCAACTCTTGCTCATTTACTGAATTTTTAGAAAAGTATGAGCAGTTGTCCGAGTTCTTTAATTGGTCAGAGGATGAGAAAAAATTTGCCCTACTAAGTAGATTAAGTGGGAATGCTGCTAGGATATATAAATTGCACCGCACTAAGGGAACTGTAGAAATAATTAAAGTACTTAAAGAGAGATATACGCAAGAGCTAGCCCCTGATATTGCTTTGACCCAATTTTTGAATTTTAAACAAAATCCCCATATGCCTGTTCAGGAATTTTACGACAGAGCATATGATTTGTCCCTTAAAGCATTAGTAGTGGAGGGTGTAGAACAGAATGTTGCTGATAAAAGCAGGGAAGCTCTACTGCATTCTATGTTATTAAGTAATTTAGTTCCTGAGATAAGAAGAGGAGTTATAACTAGGTGCCCTAAGACACCTGTTGAAATTTTAGAATTTGCCCTCCTTGAGGAAAAAGCATTAAAAAGTGTTAATCCTTTATATAACATGCAGGTAGAGAATATCAACCCTTTTTTCCCCCAAATTGCCCAGCAAAGTGTTGCATGTGCTGCTATCCAGCCAAGTCACCCAAATCAGTCAGAGCAGGAGATTAGTAAACTGCGGGAGCAGGTAGAAGCTCTTACTAGTAAATTAGAGAGATTTTTAGAGGGTAGCAATCAGCAAAGAGACTTTCACACTACTGAGAGGCCTCAGTATAGAGAAGTAATCTGTTACGTGTGTTCCCAAACTGGGCACATAGCCAGATTTTGCCCACAAAACCAAAATGCTAATAGAGGGAACTTTCAGAATTTTAGAGGAAGAGGTAGGGGTAGTTATTCTCAGTCCCACCAAAATCGCAGGGGAGGATATAATAATTACAGAGGTAGAGGGAATAGAAATAATGATAATGGTGTAAATATTGAAAGCGAGAATGTTCAAAGCTCAATTAGTGAAGGGAATAATCAAAACAATTCTTTAAACAGGTAAGGGCTGGTGTCGATTTGGTCGAATCGTCTCCATCAAGGCCTCTAGACCTCCCAATTATTTTTAGTATGTTTTCACCCCAATCTTATCATTTACCTACTGTCTTCATAAATGTAAATAATGTGTTTTTTAATGCGCTGTGTGATACAGGATCTGCTATAAATATTTTAAGTAATACAATACTTAATGATTTAGATTCTTATGAAATTGTAGAGTGCAATACCCCTATTTTAACGGTGACTGGCGAGAGAGTGCTTTTAAACCATAAAATTTCCTTAAATTTTAAATTTAATAATTTATTATGTCAGTCTGAGTTTTTTATTGTCCACGGTAAGTTGGCCGATGAGTTTAGTGTAATTTTGGGGATGCCCTTTTTAAGTAAATATCAGGCTGTAATTAATTGTAAAAATAACAATGTGGTTTTAGATGTCCCTACTGAAACGCAGTGTAAGCAAATAGTAGAGAGTCATATGTCAAATGTTTCACCTGTGAAAAATTCTAGAGAAAAAAATGTTGTAAATAGTATCAGTGTAAATAGTATAGGTTTAGAGAATAATTATGTAAATACTTGTAATGTGCAATCTAAAGGCAGGCAAAGTTCTGAGAGTGGACAGAGAAGTAAGTGTAGTAATAAGAGTACTCCTAGGAAAAGTGTAAACAAAAAGAGTAAGGAATGTGTACAAGAAAAATTTGGGAATCTGGGTAGTGGAAATGAGACGGTTCAGGGTAATATGTATCCCATTATGGAGGAAAGGGTAGACTCAAGCATAACATGTAATGCGAAAGAGTCAGAAAGTGAAATTGCTCAGGTTTCTTGTTTGCAAAGTATACCAGGGAGTAACTCAAGTACTAATGAGTGTGAAAGTAATGAGAATAATGTGCCTTTAGACCTTAGCCAGCAATCAGCGAGTCAAATTGTACAGGAAAATTCACTCTATGTCCATGAAAATTTTTACATATCTGAGGATAATGAAAATGAGCTAGTAAATAGAGCAAATCAGACTAATGAGTTAGGCATTGTTGACAATAATAACAGAAATAGTGAAAGTACTTCCTTAGCTATTTTATGCGAGAGAATTTCTGTTCCCCCCCAGTCAAAATTAATAGCTGAAGTTAAATGTAATAGAAATAATTTTATAAAAGATAATGATATACTGATATTAGAACCTTTAGCGAAGAATTTAAGCCAAGGGCTTCTTATTTCTCGAGCCATTTGTACTCCAGAACATGGCCTTTTTGTTTCGCTTGCTAATTTTTCGAATAAAACTGTTAAGCTAGGAAAAAATACTTATGTTGCTAAAATTCAGAAATGTGTAGATAAATCTAATATACCCCTAAATAATAATAATATAACTTGTAATGTAAATTTAACCACTCCAATAGCTGACTTTGATCACGCTGATCTCACTTGGAGCTCTGATATTGATTTAAGCCATCTAGACCCCCCCTTAAAATCTAAAATGCAGGAATTTTTAGACCAAAATAAAGATGTGTTTGCAGCTTCTGTCCTAGACTTACCAGGCTGTAATACCATACCCCATATTGTAAATTTAACCTCTGATAAACCTGTAAAATCCAAAGCTTATAGAGTCCCATATAAATTACGCCAGGAAATGGAAGATCAACTTAATATTTTACTGCAAGCTGAAATTATTTCCCCGTCTATGTCTGAATTTGCTTCACCAGTTATTCTTGTAGAAAAAGCAGATGGTTCTTATAGGTTAGCTGTCGATTTTCGTAAACTTAACAAGAATCTTGTCAAAGATGCATATCCTATCCCAAACATTACTGACTCTGTTGATGCGTTAAGTGGAGCTAATTTTTTTTCAACACTAGATTTAACTAGTGGCTTTTTTCAACAGGTCATAAGACCCGAAGACAGGCATAAAACTGCTATCATCACGCATAAAGGTCTTTTTGAGTGGAATAGAAATTGTTTTGGGTTGTCCAATTCAGGCAATAGTTTTCAGAGGCTAATGAATGCCATTTTTGGAGATTTAGGAAATCTAGGAATTTTAGTATATATAGATGATATTGTCATTGCTTCTTCTGATGTAGAATCCCATTTTGAAAAACTTAAATTAGTATTTGATAGACTAAGACAACATAAACTGAAACTTAAGCCCAGTAAATGTAATTTTCTTTCAAATAAAATACAGTATCTTGGCTTTGAAATTAATAGCGGGCAAGTATCCCCGGTTAATAAAAATATTGAGATAATAGAAAAATTGCAACCACCTACTAATCGAAAAGGTGTCAGGTCTTTTATTGGAACCCTATCATTCTATAGGCGTTTCATACCTGATTTCACAAAAAGGGCATTAAAATTAATCGATTTGACTAAGGAAACTGGACATTTTGCCTGGACAAAAGAAGCCCAGGAGGAATTTGAAGATTTAAAAAAGGCTTTAATATCTAAACCATGCCTAGTATTGCCTGATTTTACTAAAGAATTTTATCTATATACAGATGCGAGTGGAGAAGCACTGGGTGCTGTTTTGTCACAAATGGATGATGAGAATAAAATTCATCCAGTGGCGTTTGCCAGTAGGCGACTAAAAGGTGCAGAGACAAGATATTCTGCCACTGAGAGAGAACTTCTCGCTCTGGTTTGGGCGACTAGTCATTTTAAGTGTTATCTAGCTAACACTCATTTTAACATTTTTACTGATCATGCACCACTTACTTTTATGTTAAAGATTCATGACCCCACTTCACGTATAGCCAAATGGGTATGTACTCTTTCAGATTTTGATTTTACTATTAAATATATTAAAGGGAAATGCAATAGTGTAGCAGACTTTCTATCTAGATTTGCTAAAATTGATGAAACACCTGAGATTAGTAAGAGTAATTTTTGTATTCAAGTAGAAAAAGAAACTACTTTTGTTCCCCATTCAAATTTAATTGAGAAAATTAGTGAATTACAAAAAATTGATAAGAAATGTTGTGAAATAGCTAGAAAATTAGACAAAAATATAGATATAGCACCTAAATACATGAAGTTTTTTTTTAGAGATGATATTCTTGTATGTGAAGATACCAGAGATTCAAGTGTAATAAATAATCCTATTAAGTTAGTAGTTCCTAGGGATATGATTGAGCAAGTGTTCGCTCTAACACACGATTCTCTAGCGGCTTGTCATCAAGGGTTTAAGAAAACGATTGACCGCATCCGGGAGCACTTTTACTGGCCCGGAATGTCGGCCGATGTCAAGCATCTAGTAGAGTCTTGTATTAGTTGCCAGCAGAAGAGAGCGTATAAACCAGACCAGCAGGCACCCCTTCAACGGATGCCTACACCTGAATTTCCCATGAACAAAGTTCACCTAGACCTAATTGGCCCATTACCAGTCACGTTTTCTGGTAACACCCATATTGTTACATATATAGACTCGTTTACTAAATGGCCAGAGGCCTATGCTGTTAGCTCTACCACATCTGATGTTATTGCAGATACACTTGCCGATTTCATTTCACGTTATGGCGCTCCTGTGTATATTGCGACAGATAATGGAAGAAATTTAATATCGGAAGCGATTGAGCATGTATATAAAATGTTCGGTATTAAACATATAACTACATCTGCCTTTCACCCGGCCTCGAATGGACAGATTGAACGGCAGAATAAAACTTTAAAAAACGCACTCAGTCACATTGTAAATGAGAACCAGTCAGACTGGGATACTAAACTAAAATTTGCCCTGTTAGCGATGCGTTCGGCTGTGCATTCTTCGACTAAATTAACTCCCGCAGCAGTTTTATATGGCAGAAACTTAAATCTACCATATAATCTATTTTCGCAGTCGCCGAGGTTTAGCTATAACGACGCCCCATCTTTTTGTGAATTATTAATACCCGCACTCCAAAAGGTATATGCTGAGGTGTATGATAGTTTAGTTAAGGTGTCTGAAAGCCAGGAAAGGTACAGAGAAAAAACTGCAGTCGTTAAAGATTTAAAAGTAGGCGATAGAGTGTGGTTATTTAACCCATCCATCACTGCTGGCAATACGAAAAAATTGTCGAAATTAAATAACGGACCATTTACTATAATTGAGAAGCTCAGTGAAGTTAATTTTAAGATAGCATTAATTGCTAACCCTTCTAAAACTCAAATTGTCCATGTAGACCGCCTCACTTTATTTAAAGATAGGCATATTTCAGGTGTAAATGAGCAAAATGGAGACGATATTGTAGACCAAAACAAACGCCAAGCTCTGATACCAACTACGAATGATTCGAATCATTCTCAATTCGATTTCACTACGCGAAGGAAAAGGAATCGATTCATAAATAGATTTCCCCCTCCCATTCCATGTCAAGGAACCAGCCAACCTGCAGTGCAATCTACGAGCAGACGACAAGAGGGTAACGAGGAAACGGTTGGTGGGTTGCTCTCAGAAGCACGGGAAAATACGGTAATAGCGAGCGCTGATAGCTGTGAGGGAGTTAGGCAGGTAGGAACGCATATTGATTCGGGGCGCGTGAGTCGTTCGCGAGATCGTAATGGCGTCTGTTTATCTAGGCAGAACAAATCGTATTCAATTCCGAGAACTGGGTATGCGTTTCGAAAAAGGGATTCGCGACCGAATTATAAATTTTAGGGCGGTTTAACTTTATTTTTTTTTGATTGTATATAAATACTTGTGATTTTAGTTATTTTAGGAAGGTTTTATGCGCGAATTAGCTAAAATTTAAGTAGTTTTCGAGCCTCGATATCGTTTGTTTTGATTTGGTTCCGCTGTTATTCAATGTGGATTTCCGCCAGTTCCGTATTTTCTCTCGGTGATTTATGGATTATTTCGATAAATTAGGACCATGTAAGTGCTCCGCCCCCTATATGTATTCTTTTTTTTATTTTTTAGCGGGTTTTAGCGCTAATTTTGGGGACTTAGAGAGATTTCGGGTCAGGAAATTTTGGAGTTGAGATTTGGTAGCAGTACATGTGATGCCTGCGTATTCCTACTGCCCCCTTTTTGTATATAGTATAGGTACTGTTAGGAATGTAGTTCATCTTTTATTTTTATTTTTATCTTTTTTTTGCATTTCTTTTAACTTTGTATTTTTTTTTGGATATTTTTGATATTAGTTCTCTATTTGGGAAGTGGGGATTTAAGATACAGGTAGTGTACACCCCACAGCCCACAGATATATTATCTGGTTTATGTGTATTATATATGTATATAGTTTGTTTATATAGTCTGTTTTGTTATTTCATGTGATTTCTCTAACAATATACCCATTGTTTGTGTAAATTGGGTATTTTAAAAAAATTAGTGGTACTTGTCAATGAAATTGGCGAACTCTCTTGTGAAATTATCAGTTCATTTTAAGTATTATGTGTAGCATTTTATGAATTTTTCTTAGTTACTATTAGTATATGGAATATTTACCCATTGATAATAACTAAGGCAGACAATTATCAGTCTAGGCTACACAAGGTAACCTATATAATTATAATGCTGTGATATAAAATGCCCATACACTTATGTAATACTGTGTCACCGTTACAAGTCATTGAACTGTTTTTTTTTTTTTTTTTTTGTTTATATGCACATGTTATGCCACTGAATATAAACAGGTATTAGTACTGTTTTTTTTATGTGTACCCTATAGATGTACTGAAAGGTTATTGCTATTTTTGTTTTGTGTATGTGTATACAAAATGTTATCGTGCTATTATATGTATATATTTGTGATACCTACAGCTGGCAAGCAGTATTTCTATTGTACTTTTTTCAGAAATTGATTGTTTCGGTCCTTTGGCTCTATCCTGCTCACAGGATTCAAAATTTTAAAAAAAAAAAATTTAATTTTTTTTATTCACTGGACAAATCTTCCTTGCATTCTACTTGTGGAAATTTTTTTTAGGGATTTTTTTTTTCTACAGAGGTGTTAGCAGATAGGGATATCCCAGTGTGTTGGTATTCTTGACGGTATAGCAGATGTGGAGATTTAATTAAGTATGCCAGGTATATAGTGTAGATTTTATTAGCATCTTAGGCCCTAGTATATGTTTAACTTCTAGATGTTTTGCCCAAGCTTCAACTTAGCATTTCCGGTGTGCAGAGTTGGTGTGGTAGCTTAGTAGGGTGAGGTTATCAACTTTTCGGGTCGTCGTCTGATCTGTTCTAGGCGATTATCTTTATTCTACTATTCAACCGGGGTACTGCATTGTTTTTTTTATTTAATCTTTTCTTTCATTTTGGATTTAATTTTAAATATTTTTTTAGGACTTTCTTTAACTGACCTTATGTGGTCATTTAGCTAAAAAAATAAAATTCTTGTTTTGTTCAAAACTAATAATGTTTATTTTTTTTTCAACGAGGGGGAGCTCTTGTTATGTTTTTTTTTAGTAATTTTTTTTTGTATAAATTATTTTAATATTCCAAATTTAAAAAGAACTCTTGTTAAGGTATTTTTAATACGGTTTTTTATAATGCTTTATGTATCTCATATTTAAAATTATTCTTCTTTTTTTTTCTTAGTAGCGAAAACCCTGGACATTTCCTTTTTTCTATTTTTATGATCGTTCTCACGAGAATAAAGGCATTGTTGTGAATGAAAGTAAAAGCTTCCCATTCCCTTATCTAGCGTAAATAACACCCGTTCGTATGAATGCTTTTACTGTCCTGGAATAATTGTACTATTTGAGTAAAGTGGTCCTTTGTTGATTTTTTTCGAAGAAGAGTAGTAATGGGCATATATTCAGCCTTGTTAAAAATTGGCCCACACGCATAGTTTATTGCTTGCGTACGTGAATGAATAGTACCCTAAAATTTTATAACCCATGACAAACGTTGACTGTCATTTGAGGCGGAGTAGATATTTTCCCAGACCCTTAAAGTTTTATGACCGATCTGAGATAAAGGGGCCAATTCACGGTTATCGGCGAGCACTGGTTTGCAAGCAGGTGCAAAATTTAGAGACAGCTGTCCCTGCTATCTGACCACGTGATTGAGAGTAGGGGACGCTAGCGATGACCATATTTGGTCATGAGAGAGGGTGACTATTGCATTGGCCAATGAGATGGACTCTAGGAACAGGAGAGAAAGGGGAAAGCATTAGTCTTCCTAGTTTTTGGTGCCCCTTTTGATTTGCAGAGGGACGTGCAATTGGTTTTTTGGAAATAAAGTGAGTCCTGGTCAAAGCTTCGTACGGAGAGCATCTAGTTGAAGAAGCGCATAAGTTTTGTCTCCCCCCCTCCCCTGTTTTTAATCTGGGAGAGGGGAGGCCAAAGGAGTTCTCCGAGATTAGCAGTCTAAGACAACACACTCCAAGTGTAAGTCAAGAAAAAGTGCTACCTGCCGGAGAGAGCCGAGAGCTTGCCGTGAAAGAATGTCCCCTCCGAGCTAGCCTTCACCGTGAGCAGTGGAATGATTAGCAGTCTAAGACAACACACTCCAAGTGTAAGTCAAGAAAAAGTGCTACCTGCCGGAGAGAGCCGAGAGCTTGCCGTGAAAGAATGTCCCCTCCGATCTAGCCTTCACCGTGAGCAGTGGAATGATTAGCAGTCTAAGACAACACACTCCAAGTGTAAGTCAAGAAAAAGTGCTACCTGCCGGAGAGAGCCGAGAGCTTGCCGTGAAAGAATGTCCCCTCCGAGCTAGCCTTCACCGTGAGCAGTGGAATGATTAGCAGTGTAAGACAAAACACTCCAAGTGTAAGTCAAGAAAAAGTACTACCTGCCGGAGCGAGCCGAGAGCTTGCCGCAAAAAAATGTCCCTTCCGATCTAGCCTTCACCGTGAGCAGTGGAATGATTAGCGGTCTAAGACAAAAGCACTCCAAGTGTAAGTCGAGAAAAAGTACTACCTGCCGCAGAGAGCCGGGAGCTTGCCGGGAAAGAATGTCCCTTCCGAACTAACCTTCACCAAGAGTAGTGGAATAAATTGCCTTTGACAGCAAATGGCTGTTAACACGTGTCAGTAGTCGTCCAAGACTGCTCTAGTTATGGAAGATTTGTGTACTGTTGTCCATCATATAAATGAAAAATACCCAAAATGGGTAAATGAAAGAATTCAGCTGCTGGTAAGAGATATATTCTGTATTTAATCTTAAACGATTTTTTCCTAGTGATTAATCTTGTAGTGATTTAGTATTTCCATGTGTTTACAACAACAGTTGTATTAGTGAATTTAGATGTTTTTTTTTGTTTTTTTTTTATGTTAAATTAAATAAAGGAGAATGTATATAAAGGATATGCTTTAGTATAGTTTTTTAGTTTTTTTTTATTTATCCTACCTTGATATTAATTTATTTGAATTTTAACCTCTGTAGTATCGAAATAACTATACTAAGTTTTGTAATACCATAAAATTAAAGTAGTTTCTTTGAATGTTTGGAAGTAAAAATAATTTTCAACCATTACCCTTTTTTTATTTAGAATTTTTTAAATAACTTATCAGACCGGAAATTATATTAGCTCGGATTAATTACTGTACTTTTAGCTTAAACTGAGCAAAGATACTTGACTAAGTAATAGATTTTTTTTTAAAGCAAAAAATGTTAAGAAAATCACATGATTTAAAATGAATTAACTTATCTTATAAAAAAAAAGGAAAAAAAAATGGAGAAGTTAAAGCAGATGTACTAACACTTTACGAAATTGGCCAAAAATATCATTGTTGATTTCTGGGGTGTTTATGTTTATTATTTCTAGTGTTTTAATTTTTTCAAAATTATATCTTTCTTTGCCTTCTTGAAAATAAGAAGGATTTCAGAGTCTCTCTTCTCTCTTTTGTAATGTCAGGTTGAATCTTGTATTTTTAAATTGTTAGTATGAGTTTAATATCTCAGGAATCAACAGTGATAAATGTTGGGTTCTACTGCAGATCAAGGTTTAGTACTTGAGACTGGGTCAGATTGAGAATCTTGCTGTGTTCTTTCTTATTTACTTGTATTCATTAAATTTTAAAGAATCTTAAATAATATTTGTGTTTATCCTTTTTATTGTTTTAATTTGTCGTTTAGTTTGTTTATCTTAATGATTTCTTAATGTTAACTGGTGTAATCTTTACTTAATTAATTCTTTTTTTTATATAAGCACCTAATTTATTTAATTATTTAATTCAACAACAAGATTCATGCGATTGGAAATTTGACCCAGATCTCATTAAATTCTTTAATAAAGCTGAAGAATATTTATTAATCTATATTAACTAAGTATATTTTACTGAGCAGAAGTTGCAATTAATTAAAGTAATAATCTGTTGCAGAAGTTTAATAAAAAAGAACCCAACATCATTTTATCTATATTCTACAAACATTTCTTAGTAAACTGAAAGCAGTTCAACATAAAAAGGCATAACTTATTTAAAAATTACCTTTAAGTTAATTACCAATCACATTCAGCAATCTTTATGAGTTCTTTTGTGTAACCCAATATATCAACTATAACATTTATACACATCATATAATTTGCAGACATTTAATAAAACTTAAAAACGCATATCATATTTGAAAATGTATTTCATTATCCATTAGATATCATCGAGAATATACAGTACTTCGGATAAGAATATAAGATTTGAAATATTTTGTGTGTCCCTGTAAATGCTATGCACTTCATATTATGCGTTAAATATTGAGTCTCAGAGGCGTATATCAATTTTATGATCCTTGAAATCGTTTAACATAATTAAAATATGACGCAAACAATTGCCCCTTTTATTATTGTGTAAAGGAATACTTTTGAATGGCCCTGTGTTGTGATGAAAATTCCACCGCATTACAAGGTCCGCGAAAGATAGTGGTTAGTACTAGAATAATAACAAGGTAATATCCCAATCCACGTTGTGAAAGATTGTACTGGATATTACCCCAAAAAACTTTTAAACTTAACAATAATTTAAATATAGGAAAATTGCAATAGCTCAGATTCAACTATTTTAACGTTCAACTTTGCAAATCAGGATTTTAAAGAGATAATATGAATGTGAATAAACTGTTTTCCACAAAAAAATTAATTTTAATAATCTAGAATCTGCATCTATAAAATTACTTAAAGAGAAATAAAGAAAAGAAAATCTCAAAGAAAACAAGGATATCTATGTACACACCAATGTTTATTTCAAACAACAAATATTACTCAAAATACAACAATAAAATACCATTCAAAATATTGATTTCATAATTAGCATCACAGTTAGATAACTCCACTCAAAAATGTATTCATTTCATAATAATATTTTTTCTTAAGTTTTATGTTATCATAAACCTACACAAATTTCCACAGCGCAACTAAAAAGGCATAGCCTAAGTTTTCCCTATATTTCACTTTTCTTCTTTATTTTTATTTTTATTTTTATTTTATTTTTTTTATTAATTTATCTTATTTTATTTTATTTTATTTTATTTTATTTTATTTAAATTTCGAATATAAAAATTAATTTTCATCTTTAAAAAAAATTTCTCTTTACATATACATGTAAAATTGACTAAAAAAACATTTCTCAAAAAGGTAACACCACAAGAGAAAAATTAAATTGCTCACCATTGTTGAACATCTGTCAGCTAAATCCACTGAAGATCTGTCGAAACACCTAACTGGTAGCAGTCTCTCGCGGCGCAAATGAAGTTTCACAAGTCAGAATTGCCCATCATGATGCGTGGCAGTAATTAAAATGTTCACATCAATTTGTGCGTCGCATCTGAAGTCTCAAGAGTCCGAATTGTCCATCATAATGCGTAGTAGTAATTAAAAATGAACACATCGATTTCATACATCACATTTGAAGTCTCATGAGTCCGAATTGTCCATCATAATGCGTAGTAGTAATAAAAAATGAACACATCGATTTCATACATCGCATTTGAAGTCTCGCGAGTCAGATTTTTCCATCATAATGCGTAGCAGTAATTAAAGATGAACACATCGATTTCATATTGTTCCAAAAAAAAGTCTTAGACATCCGCATCGGAGTCGAATAGTTTCTTTTAGGAGTCCTTGCTTCGTGACAACATACTGGGAGAGCAAAAAAAAAATCTTCCGAATCTGTTGACTTCTACCTTCTCTTCTCAGGTGGTCCTTTTTTTTTTTTTTTTTTTTTTTTTTTGATTACTTCCAATCCCTCTCCTTTATCTAATTGGTTTATTTGCAAACGTTTTCATTGGGGCAATTGCCCTTTCACATCTCATT